>CM046874.1:439467135-441867135 GCA_025667525.1 Glebionis coronaria
ATTTATTTATTTATTATGATTTATTTTATATTTCAAACTAAAACAAACTTTATATGACAAATTAAATTTAAAAAAATACTTATTTAAATTTAATGAAAATAACGTTTAAAAGAATAAAAACAAGACAGTTGACTTTAGTATATAAACTTAATAATTTATACTAATAACCAAAAGAGCCAATTAGCTCAGTGATAAACGTGTATGGCAGTGGACCAGGAGGTCACTGGTTCGAGTCCAATGCTAGACATTTTTTGGTGATAAATTTTTGGACAGTGAAACTTGTATCAGATTGAAAAAAATTAGTTCCCAAACCAATAGTTTGGTTACTGAATATATGACAGATCTACTTAAAAATCAATACATTTATACCGAAGTCCAATTGCTAGTAACATACAAGAAAAAAATAATTTCAGTTTCACAAATTCAGCATAGTATAAGCAAATTATTCAGTAAACAAATCTAAACCAAATACATCAATTATACAGTAAAATCACTCTAAAGAAAATCGTTTGATAAAACTAATTTAGCAAAAGCATATAACCAAATCAATACATCCTCATGTACATGATACAACTTACTAAATAAAACCATCTCAGCAGCCAAAAGCTACTTTATTTTAACAAATAACAAAATATAACTCAAAAGTATTAACTCAGTATTACTGTTATAAAAAAAATAGATAATCTCAATAACATAGAAATTTAAGCGAGCCCCATATCATATATTATCATGACAGCATCCTAAAAACGAAGTTAACCAAATATTATTAATTTTTCTTCCAAATCAGTTTAAGACAATTTAAAAAAAACATAGATAACTGTTAAGTAAAAACACCTATCCACATATGCAATAAACCATAGAAGATTAATTCTTTAAGCAAATAAATTAAAAATAAACCTAACCATTTGTTGATGAACCTTGGTTGATGAGACGCAACGCTGAGCTGGCCTATTAACCAGAATCAACACCACCTTCGAACACCATTCATGTTACTCTTGAACCAAACACACCATTCGAATCTATTCTCGAACCACAAGCTAGCGTATAACTGACACCCTTACGTCACAACTTTTTAAAGCTAAAAAGTTGGTTTAACATTCATTCCCAAAATCTCATAAATCATTCCATTAAGCTATTGATCAGCTTAATGGAATAATTTTTAATATAATATCAAGATAGAAAAAAATGGAGAATAAATGCAGTAAAAATTTAACAGTAAGAAAAAAAAATTAGATTGAAATTAAAATCACTTTTAGTAATTCAGAAAATAAGTACAATACTGTAAAAATGAAATTACATTAATCTACACCTAAATTGACATTATAACAGTATAAAAAATGGGATATCGAATTACACATTAATTGGGGGTTTTTATAGGCAAACCCCCAAGGCTTTGCTGATGAGGTTGTTGAGGCAGAAAACAAATCTTGACCATTGATAAGGCATCTTCTTTCTTCATCTTGACCTTACGGTGGATAATCCTTCTCTCCTCACAAAGATTGCCAAGCTGGCAATCCTTGTGCTAGTTGTGTTAGTTTACAGGCTGATGTGGCCTTCTTTGATTGGAGGAATGGCTTGTTATGAGGTGTTTCCACCAATCAGGAGAGAGCTTTGATGAGAGAGGGTGCCACATAGTATTGAGGAGACCATTCTCAACCTCCGAAAAAGTTGTGAATTATTTAGGGGCGCGTGGGTTTACACACGCCTTAGATAGAAAACCCCCAATTTGGTCTTGATCTAGGATTTAGGATAAAAGTGAAAGGTTATATGTGTTTATTTTTTGTTGTGAGAGAAAGAGAGTAACCTTGATAGTAACGAAAGGAGATAGGTGTTTGTTTTGACCAAAAGTAAATAATGTATTTACTTTATATCATATAACCGTCCCAATGTAACCTTAATAGGACTTGAATCCCATAACTCCACCGTCTTATGAAAACTGTAATGAACTTGGGCTTGGCCATGAATAGGATTTCCATCCGTCCCATTATTGATTTCATTTTGGGCCTTGTTGGACTATCTCAAGCAAAAATGAATAGATAACTTCTTTAAATGGGCTTTTAGGCCCATTAACCAAAAGTGGGACCCACAAAGCCCAATGAATTTATTAAATCCTCTATAAAACGAACTCGATTCCTTGGATTCTTGAAATAATCTTCAAACTCGTGCCATTTTTGCCGGTTTTCGTGAACTTTGGTACCTACACACATGAAACAACAAATACACATATACAATGCTATTTTCACTGATTTTATGCTTTTATTGAATGTTTATTGATATAAATGATATGAGTAAATCACTCATATCAAACTCCCCCTTGCTAATCAATTGTCGTGTCCTCACGTAATGATAAAATAAAACTACTAACCAGACTTTTATTAAACTTTTGTCACTTAATTTTGCAAAGACATAATGTAATGCTTTCATTATTAGAAAAAAACTTTTAGGATCATAAAACTCAAATAGATTTCATCGTCCTCGACTTTTCACTTTTCCAAACCCAAGTTTCAAAACAAGATCATTGTCAATCATAAGTCCAATGTTAAGACCACTCATACAAGTAATTTGTTTTAAACTCAATCTCCTTTTATTCCTAATTGTATCTCTTGATTTTAAATTATTAATCATTCACCCAAAGGCTTATTTGATTTATTTGATATTTATTAGTCCAAAAATGAAGGCAAAAATGGTGGTAAACTCAACACTCAAAAGCTAACCTCGACTTTAAAAACCGTTTGTCACTAAAGAAAGCCCACATCAAAGATAACTTAACATGATTTGAGGGATAAATCCTCGGATCCGAAATTTGGCTAATAGGTCTACTTAAAAGCAACAATAAATCCTCCAAAGTCAATTTTGACCTTATTAATGGAGTTAGAAACAATTACATCATACACCTTGAGGCTCTTTAAGATGTAAAAGTGCTCCTTATTTATAATCCACACCCGAAGGCTCCTTGTACATAAACAAGGGAATTGACATTCACCATCCCACCTTATGGCTCATGATGATGAAGCAATTTTTTATTAAACACGTCACCATGCCATACACCCTAAGGCTCTAATGACAAGGTTAGTGCTACATGACTCCTACCCGAAGGCTCATAGAGAACATGTTTTTATTTACTCTTCTTATTATTATGATATGTATAGTAAGGCAAATTTCCGCAATCCCATGATCAACACTCCATGACGCTGACACCCTTAATGTGTTCTCACTTTAATTACAAGGGAAGAAAAAAAAGGAGTTACGAGTTAAGATATTAAGCCTAAACCGCTAAACACTTCAATTATTAAGCAATTATTATTCAAGCGTGGAAAATAAATACGAGGAGATTAAATCAAACACAAAAAATACTTATACAAGGAAGAATTAACCTTAAAAGCTTATGATTAAACTTTATCATCTCTTGTTCTCCATATTGTAAAATCTAAAAAATGTGAAATTAATGGACACTTAGCCAATTAAATCAAAGTTTTAGGTTTTTAAGTCATCTATAGGATCTTGCATCTTCTTAGACTTTTTTAAGTTTTGAATTTGCATTTTATAGTTCCCTTGATGAACGACTTTCTAGGATCAATTATAGGAAAGCCTACATTTGTGTCAAAACTCTTATTTTCTTTATTATTAAACATAAAATACACTAACATTTTAAATATTTTATGAAAAAACGAGAAAAACGATTACGTTTGAACATGACAAAAGCAATTACAAGCGATTATATCGATTGACTCCCCCATGCTAAAACCAAATATTATCCTCAATGTTTCTTAGATCAAGAGTAACACCCCCTTGCTAAAACACGAAGAGTCTAATGCAAAAGTCCTAACATGGTAAAAGCACGCATATCTATAAGTGGTTTATTAATTATGCTTCAAGATAAAACGTTAGTCGATAAAAATCAAAGGATAGAGAGTGCCCCTTTTTGACAATCAAAGTACGGAAGCTCAAGTGGACCGAAAAAAACCGAACACGAGAGTCTTCAATGATTAGGGTCATACCTAAGATTCAAAACACAACAAAACACGAGCACGAGCTTGAAAACATCAAGCCTTATTAGTGTTAGAAAATAGAAAAGAATATAGAATGTATGGGAATCCCCCACAAGGCACCTCGTTTTTGTTAACCAAGTCATGAGCTCGACTCGATCCCCGCATTCATTGGTCCTTAGGGAAAATGGTGAAAACCGGCATACTGGAATAAAATCCATAATAAAGCATGATGCCAGGGTCAAAGATTACATCCTCGTTGTCGGATGACAAACGAAAGGATAAAACTCCAATATAAATCTCCAAAAAGAGATGGTGGTCAATGTCACGAATTATGATATGGATATAGTATGCTCCCCGAGATAAAATCACACCAAGATGATCGAAAAGTCTTTCAATTATTGCATCGGTGAAAGGCCGAGATTTCCCTAAATCAATGATTCCGGGGTTGAATACCTCGTCCTCAGGAGAGAAATGAATAGACAACACGGTGTCGTCCCCCCATGCTAATCCAAAATTATATGAAGCACATGGTAATGGTGGGATAAAGGTCTCAATCATAGTGGTAACGACATTCGTATTCTTATCGACCATAACTAATCCAAAATCTATTTTAAAAATAATTTTATTAAAAACTATATTAATCAAAACTAATTTCTTTAAAAACTAATTTTTAAAAAAAATTTGAATTTTAAAAAGTAATAAGATATTTTTTTTCTTTATTATTTTATTTATTTATTTATTATGATTTATTTTATTTTTCAAACAAAAACAAACTTTATATGACAAATTAAATTTTAAAAAATACTTATTTAGTTTTAATGAAAATAAATGTTTTAAAAGAATAAAAACAAGACAGTTGACATTAGTATATAAACTTAATAATGTATACTAATAACCAAAAGAGCCAATTAGCTCAGTGGTAAATGTGTATGGTAGTGGACCAGGAGGTCACTGGTTCGAGTCCAGTGGTGGACATTTTTTGGTGATATAATTTTTGGACAGTGAAACTTGTATCAGATTGAAAAAAATCAGTTCCCAAACCAATAGTTTGGTTACTGAATATATGACATATCTACTTAAAATTCAATACAGTTATACCGAAGTCTAATTGCTAGTAACATACGGGCAAAAAATCAATTTAGTTTCACAAATTCAGCATACTATAAGCAAATTATTCAGTAAACAAATCTAAACCAATTACATCAATTATACAGTAAAATCACTCCAAAGTGTTGGGAATTAATTATGGGTTAGTTCACTAGACGCTGATAAGAAGAATTTAAGCGCTGATAAGATGACATTGGACGCTGACAGCCAAGCGTTGACATTTGTAGAAGTCAACGCTGACAGCCTTGAAGATTAACACTGATGGAGTATATCTTCATACGAATCTTTTTTTTTATTTGTTTCTTTATTTGTGTATGGTAAAGATAAGCTCGACATTGTATTTTCTATTATTATCTTTACCTAGAATAGTTGATTCGTAGCTTATTGTACAAGACTTCTTAATCTATAAAAGAAGATCTTTTAGGTTAAAGTTAATTATCAGTTATCATAAGTTTTCACAAGTTAAACCTCTTTCATTGTAATCAAGTTCGATTATTCTAATACAAGTGAAAGTTTGTTTAACATCTTTGTGTTTTAGATTAAGTGTTAATTTCGCATAACACTTAGTTACTTTATTCATAAGCAAAGGTTTCTCTACGTGTATTACTTGATCTAATCTCGTATACACAAAGCTTAATCGATCTAAGTTTGGGATCAACAATTGGTATCAGAGCCTAAGGCTCTTGATATCTAGGTCCGACGAGGTGTTCGTGTATGGTGAAGAAAAGAAAAATCCGTCTAGGGTTTTTCTGGACGTTTTTGTGTGCGCAGTAGTATTCAGAAGGTCATAACTTTTGATTGAACCGTTGGATCGTCACGAAATTTTATATGTGTGTTCTACATACATAGATCTAAACATCCACCAGAGGGATTGTCGAGTTTTATCCCCAGGCAAAAGTTATTAAGCGTCAAAGTAGGCAGCAGAGGTGATTTTCAGATTTTTATATTCACATGAAATCATGATTTAGGGTTTCTGAAAACCCTAGATCATTACATATAACAGAAGATCTGATGTTTTATGACGAATTGGAGGTGATAAAGTTTTAGGGTTTCATCCAAAACCCTAGATCTAAGATTCGGTTTTAGGGTTTTATGAATAAACCCTAGAATAATCATTGCTGATGTTAACGTAATAGGACGTGAAGAAAGTTTACATCTGTGAACGTGAGCTGCTATTGCATAGTCCTAAAGTTTGGTTACTCACGTGGGATAAGACAATCATTCTATTCTGATTGGTTATATCTTGCGTTCATATGGCTATCTATGTTCACACGATTGTTTAGTGATGGAGTGTTCACACGGTCATTCAATCCTAATTGGTCAATACATTGCATTCACACGGTTATATAATTGTGTGTTCACACAGCATGCGAATTCTGATTGGATGACATATTTGTGTTCACACGGCCATATGATATTCGTTATATAAACTTTGAATCCTCTACATGCTAGTTTATGGTATTTCCGTGAGTCCCTCGTTCCCATTGGTGGAGGTTTATGTGTTCACACGAATGCATCAAGTGTGTTCACAAGGTCCTTTAATTCTTATTGGTGGAAATTATTTGTGTTCACACGAGTAAACTTATGTGTGTTCACACGGTTGGAGGACACTGTTATATTTTCAACGCTGATGGGACTTAATTTAGCCGTTGACAAAATTTTTTTTTGGTCGACGCTGATGAGGTTTTGCTGAAACGCTGACGTTTGTTATTGTGACGCTGACAAGGAATAAGTCAACACTGATAGAGTTGACAGTGTTGTCCGATATATATGAATTTGAACGCTGATATGTATTGTCCGATATTGGACAATACAACTGCCAAAGATATTGGTTAAAGGAAGATATCGGATGACACAAGGTTTGCTGCTGTTTGAGAAAATAGGTACGTTTTAAGCACACAAAAAGGAGAATTTACACACGAAGGTACATGGGATCTCCGTTTCTATACAGAATATCAAATTGATATTTATGGCTCGGATGTTTTTTTTATAAAGTCATATATGATTAAGGGGAAGAGTTCTTATGGTAAGTTTGATGTTGAAGTTAGTTTTCACAAATTTGTTTTTCTTATTTAGGTGAGCAATACACCTTGTCTCTGTACTAAATATATTGTTACAGCGTACGACTGGCTCATAGTCGTGAAGGTTACCAGTTCCCATGTAACAAAAACTGTGGTGAGCAATACACCTTGTCATTGGACTAAATATATTGTTATAGCATACGATTGGCTCATAGTCGTGAAGGTTACCAGTACCCATGTAATAAAAACTGATGGGTGAGCAATACACCTTTATCATTGGATCTAAATATATTGTTATAGCTAACAACTGGCTTATAGTTGTGCGGTTTTTGTTGGTTTCAGTTCCCGTTCTTACCAATAAACTGAGCCCCCTTTTGCAGTGAAAGAGTTGCATTTTTCTCTAGTCGTTTCGACAACTAGGGGAAGAGTTTATCAACTAGTGAGCAATTGGGTGAAAGAAATATAAAGTTTGGGTTATTCTGCTTCTACATCAAAATTATTGTACTTATTGTTCTTCAAAATCATTACATAGAGCCTACTTTTGGAGAATCTTCGAAGATTGCGTACATTGTTTACTTTCCTTGTTGATGTGACAAAAAGGGGAAGATATACATGCTACACTTGAGGGGAAGCAACTTGAAGATCATGTACAACTTACAAGAGATACATATAGAGTTTTGCCACTATCAACTAGGGGAAGATTGTTGGGTCAAAAAGTTGATGTGGCAGAAACTCAAAATCGAAGAAAATATCAAGTAATATGTTCAAGCGTTGACAAGAGCAATATGGGCGTTGACAAGAGCAATTCAGGCGTTGACAGAAAGTCAACAAAAGTCAAACGCAGTCAAAAAGTCAAACGCTGATGGATATTGAAGATTAGTTCAAGATGAGTGTAATGGGTGAGATGAACTTCTTTCTAGGGTTACAAGTTCAGCAGAAAGAAGATGGTATCTTCATCTCCCAAGACAAATATGTAGCTGAAATCTTGAAGAAATATGGTTTTTCTCCACATGAAAAGAGTGCTTCCACTCCTATGGATAGGGAACACCCTTGGGGAAAAATTGGAGCTGGAAAGGATGTGGATGTTAGGCACTATAGATCAATGATTGGTTCATTGATGTATCTTACAGCCTCAAGACCTGACATCATGTTTGCTGTATGTGCTTGTGCACGCCATCAAGTGACTCCCAAAGAATGTCACCTTTTTGCTGTGAAAAGAATTTTTAGGTACCTAAGATGTTATCCAGATCTTGGCTTATGGTACCCAAAAGATTCTCCATTGGAGCTTATTGCATATTCAGACAGTGACTATGGTGGTGACAAGTTTGATAGGAAATCCACAACTGGTGGATGTCAATTTCTTGGGAGTAGATTGATATCTTGGCAATGCAAGAAACAAACAGTGGTGGCAAACTCTACAACTGAAGCAGAATACGTTGCTGCAGCTTCTTGTTGTGGACAAGTCTTATGGATTCAGAACCAGCTGTTGGATTATGGGTATAATTTCATGCATACCAAGATTTTTGTAGACAATAACAGTACTTTATGCATTATTAAAAATCCTGTACATCATTCTAAAACCAAACACATAGAAATTAGACATCATTTTATAAGAGATTGCTTTGAGAAAGGTTTAATACAACCAGATAGGGTAGCCACAGAAGATAATGTGGCTGATTTATTAACTAAACCTTTTGATACTGGAAGATTTCAATATTTGGTAACAAATATTGGAATGGTTAATCTCACTTAATATGTGTTTTGGAACCTTTTTGTAAAAGTATGTACAGGATAATGCATTGTTATTGGTCTTTGTGGTGATTTAGATTTTTCCACTTTATTTTTCTAACACTGACAAAGGTAAATGTAACGCTGATAAGTGTTATTTTGCTGTTGTTAGAGATATTATTGTCTAACGCTGACAAGAGTTCCTTCAACGCTGATAAGTGTTGTCGGGGCGCTGTCAGCAACAAATGTTAGTTTTGTGGTTTTCAATCTAAATGTGTAGGTGGTGGTAGCTTTATGCCATTGGATACAGAGTTGCTTATGGATCTTTGAAGAGCTATTTGGACATGTTTTTGTTTATGGATGATGGTTGGAATATTTATATTCCTATCTTGACATAAATTTTTAATGTTCATATATATTTTGAGAAACTCATGTATCATAGTTTAAGGGGAGGTTTAAGGAACCTTTAGGACTTTTGGGTATTCTTATAATACTCTCATCACAATTCTAGATTGTGTCCACAGGTGAGTATGGGTTAGTTTTACTAAACCATGAGGCACTGTAGCATGCAAAGTTGACAAACTATGCATGCTGCCAAGTCATTTTTGGCCTAGAATTGGTTGTGGTCTGATGGGAGACTTGGGAATAGTTTTGTTATGGGTTTACCTGGGAGTTACAAAGAATTTTATGAAATAACTTTGTTGGTAAGTATTTTGGTTAGCAAGGGACACTTGAGGACATTTGTGTCTATCTTGCTTAAGCAAGTGTGCATAAATGGACAGTGCTTGCCGCCCAGTAATTATTATCAACTTGCAAGATATTTCCCTTAGGATAAATTACTTTGTTAAGGTCTTTTTCTTTTTAAATATTTTTATTTTTAGACGCTGACAAGTTTTTCTCCAAACGCTGTTACGTCCAATCGTGACGCTGACAAGGCTTTAGGCAAACGCTGACAAGAAAATATAGCCGTTGGGCGTTGATGGGCTATTTTTGACCGTTGACACCTAGTGGGCCCTACCCAGTTGTTATTTTTGACTAATCTTTGGCCGTAATTTTGGGGAGCTGTTACTTTTAATTAATGCATGAGATAAGTTATATTTGATTCAATATTTTCATCATTGCTCTTTGAATATAACTGCCTCATTTTTGACCAATCCAAATCATGCATCTCTCCTATAAATTTGGCTAAACTTTTTGTTCTGGGTATTCATATTTTCTTGTCTAACATTTTTCTCCTAGATTTTTCCCATATCACATAACCTAAACAGCTTTCAACATGGCACCAAAGTTCAACTCAAACAATCTAACATTGGAGTTCAAGAGCCAACATAATATGGTAGCTTACTTGGCCGCTGATAATGATTTGTTCCCTCAGTATTCACAAATGGTGGCATTTTTAAATGCATCCTCAATAAGGTATGCACTTTCTCATGAACCACTAGTCCCTGTCGCACACATTAGACAGTTTTGGAACAATGTTAGTTCCACAACAGCTAATGGAGTGACCACATTAACATCTACTGTTCATGGAAGAACATGGGTGGTCACTGAAGCCTTGGTTCGCCAAGCTTTGCGTCTTGATGATGCTGATGGTGTGACTACCCTTGCCATTGCAACAATAGAACAAGGTCTTAGGGAATTGGGTTATCCTATTCCTGCTGGTAAAACTTTAAATAAATATCATAAGCAGGAATTTCCCTCTGACTGGAAATATTTGATACATGTCCTTCTTCAATGCTTAAGTCCAAAATGTATTGCTTTTAATGAAATAAACAGGTCCATTGCAAGTGCTTTGGTTTGTATGTCACGTGGGCTTAAGTATAATTTTTCAAAAATGATTTTTGAAGGGATGTGTAAAAATAAGGGAAGTAAAATGACTTTGGCTTACCCAAGATTTTTGCAAATGGTGTTTGATTTACAAGAATATTGTACTAGGGATCATGACACTTTTTATGAGATCCCTAAGCAAAAGAAAACCATTTTTTACAAGATGAGCTCCACAAACAGATCTGTCCCTCTCACCCAAGCCATGCTTGAAGTAATTCAGGCTGCTCAACCACAACCCGACCCTGCACCTCAACTTGAGCCTATTCTTGAACCATTACCTTCACCTGACCACATGGACGTTGACCAACCCAATGTCAACGCTGATACTCAAAATGTTGGCGCTGACACAGCCAATCCCAACGCTGATGACATCCCTAAACAATCCCAAACACCCCTTCACCAACCAACACCCACACAATCTACCTCATCTTCCACCCCATTACAATCTAGGTTGAATAAACGCCAAAGGACTACTGGAGTGTTCTCCTCTAGTGGTCCTAGCCTTGTAGCAGAGAGAACCACCTCCACAAGTGTGGCTGGTGACATGGATGAGGCTGGGGCTATTGACACAGGCTTAGAAGCTGGTCAAGACAGTCCCAACATCATTAAGACCTCATCCATGCCCTATGATTCTATTTTGGGAGGTCAAATCCCCATTCTAGCTGAGGGCAGATTGGAACCTATGACATTGAATGAATTGACGGCTGCTGTCATTAGCTTGCAAAAGCAAAATGTCAGCCTTGTACAAATTGTCAATAATCAGGGCCGTGAACTCCAAGTATTGAGGGAGCGGGTAACTGTTTTGGAGAATCCAAGTAGCAGGAGTAGAATGGAGGAATCTTCCAAAGGGGAGGATGAAGAGGATGAGCTGATTTATACAGCCAGTGAGAAGAGTTCACAATTTAGTGAATCTTTAAATGTTGCTGAAGCACTCACCAACTTGAAGAAGCACCCAATTATTGATACATCCAAGGTAACTCCATTGAACTTGGAAGGATCTTTCACAACAACAATGGGCGCTGATACAGGTTTGAACGCTGACACATCCAGCGCTGACAAAGGTAATCGGGGCGCTGATAAAGGTAACTTGAACGCTGACAAAGTTGCAGGTGGTGTTGATGTATTCCAGTCATCAGCAATCATCAAAGATGTGTCCACACAGGTTTCTTCTTCTACCTTACCTATTATTGATCCAAAAGACAAAGGTAAAGGAATTTTGGTTGAAGAAGATGTTCCAAAGAAAGATGCAGCACAAATTGCATTTGATGAACAGTTGGCTGCACAACTTTTGGAAAGAGATTTGAAGAGGAGTGGTAGATCACCATTTGTTGCCACTTCTGAGAGTGAGGAAGAGAGTGGTGATGAAAAAGAAGGAGATAGCTCAGATTCAAGTGTTCAAATTATTGAAGATCCAGAAAGACTTGAATATGGGGATGAGTTGGCAAAAGAAAGATTGAGTGATTTGAAGAAGCAGGTTGATTGGGACCTTCCAGAAATCACCAGAATGTACCATGCTTGGGAAGACAAAGTAATGGACAACCCAGGGATGAGTTTGTCAGATCAAATTTGGGGGTTGGAAGTTCTTCTCAGGGTACAAGATGATATAAAGGTGATTTTGAGGTTTAATGCACAAGAGGTCAAGACTTGGCTTAAAAGAGATAGAAGGCAATTGTACTACAAATTGCTTAGATGCCATCAACCTAGATGGACATACAAGAAGTTGCTGGCTTTATCTTTTAAGGAGCTAGAGTACAGGGCACATCCTATTTGGAGGAATGTGCAAGAACAAAATGTCTTACAGTTTCTTTCAGAAGAAAGGAAACAAGAGCTTGCTGAGGAAATGCAGATTGAAAAGGAGATGAGGATTGCTCAAAGACCAGTGAAGAAAGGAGACCCTCTCCAATTTCCCAAAGATATGGATGTGTATTATCCAACTGAAACTGTCATATGGAAGGATCTTGAAGATGACCTCAGTAATCTTCAATGGAGGCTTTATTCTACTTGTGGTGTGTTTCATTTGAGCTCTACATAGTTTTCAGAGTATCTACTTGTGGATGCTAACTATTTCTTGTCCAAAGAAGTATTGGAGAAGATGAAGGAGACACCCTTGGAGATTGATTATACTAGTGACGTGGCCAAAGACTTGATTAGATATGTTTATCACCAACATAAGAAGTTTTTGTAAGATTCCTCCTAAGCCTTAAGTTTTTATTCAGAAACTTGATCATTGGAATAGATATCAAGTTTAGGGGAGGATTGTTGGGAATAAATTATGGGTCAGTTCACTAGACGCTGATAAGAAGAATTCAAGCGCTGATAAGATGACATTGGACGCTGACAGCCAAGCGTTGACATTTGTAGAAATCAATGCTGACAGCCTTGAAGATTAACACTGATGGAGTATATCTTCATACGAATCTTTTTGTTTATTTGTTTCTTTATTTGTGTATGGTAAAGATAAGCTCGACATTGTATTTTCTATTATTATCTTTACCTAGAATAGTTGATTCGTAGCTTATTGTACAAGACTTCTTAATCTATAAAAGAAGATCTTTTAGGTTAAAGTTAATTATCAGTTATCATAAGTTTTCACAAGTTAAACCTCTTTCATTGTAATCAAGTTCGATTATTCTAATACAAGTGAAAGTTTGTTTAACATCTTTGTGTTTTAGATTAAGTGTTAATTCCGCATAACACTTAGTTACTTTATTCATAAGCAAAGGTTTATCTACGTGTATTACTTGATCTAATCTCGTATACACAAAGCTTAATCGATCTAAGTTTGGGATCAACACAAAGCAAATCGTTTGATAAAACTAATTAAGCAAAAGCATATAACCAAATCAATCCATCCTCATGTACATGATACAACTTACTAAATAAAACCATCTCAGCAGCCAAACGCTACTCTATGTTAACAGATAACAAAATATAACTCAAAAGTATTAACTCAATATTATTGTTATAAAAAATACATAATCTCAATAACACACAAATTTAAGCGAGCCCCATATCATATATTATCATGACAGCATCTTAAAAACGAAGTTAACCAAATATTATTAACTTTTCTCCCAAATCAGTTTAAGACAATTAAAAAAAACCCTAGATAACAGTTAAGTAAAAACACCTATCCACATATACAATAAACCATAGAAGATTAATTATTTAAGCAAATAAATTAAAAATAAACCTTACCATTTGTTGATGAACCTTTGATGATGCGAGGCAGCGCTGAGCTGGCCTATTAACCCGACTCAACACCACCTTCGAACACCATTCATGTTACTCTTGAACCAAACACACCATTCGACTCTATTCTCGAACCACAAGCCAACGAATAACTAACACCCTCACGTCACAACTTTTTAAAGCTAAACAGTTGGTTTAACTTTCATTCCCAAATCTCATAAATCATTCCATTAAGCTATTGATCAGCTTAATGGAATAATTTGTAATATAATATCAAGATAGAATAAATGGAGAATAAATGCAGTAAAAATTTAACAGTAAGTAAAAAACAGATTGAAATTAAAATCACTTTTATTAATTTCAGAAAATGAGTACAATACTGTAAAAATGAAATTACATTAATCCTACACCTAAATTGACATTTTAACAGTATAAAAAATGGGATACCGAATTACACATTAATTGGGGGTTTTTATAGGCAAACCCCCAAGGCCTTGCTGATGAGGTTGTTGAGGCAGAAAACAAATCTTGACCATTGATAAGGCATCTTATTTCTACATCTTGATCTTACGGTGGATAATCCTTCTCTCCTCACACGGATTACCAAGGTGGCAATCTTGTGCTAGTTGTGTTAGTTTGCAGGCTGATGTGGCCTTCTTTGATGGAGGAATTACTTGTTATGAGGTGTTTCCACCAATCAGGGGAGAGCTTTGATGAGAGAGGGTGCCACATAGGATTGATGAGACCATTCTCAACCTTCGAAAAAGTTGTGAATTATTTAGGGGCGTGTGGGTTTACACACGCCTTAGATAGAAAACCCCCCAATTTGGTCTTGATCTAGGGTTTGGGATAAAAGTGAAAGGTTATCGGTGTTTATTTTTGGTTGAGAGAGAAAGAGAGTAACCTTGATAGTAACGAAAGGAGATAAGTGTTTGTTTTGACCAAAAGTAAATAATGTATTTACTTTATATCATATAACCATCTAATGTAACCCTAATAGGCCTTGAAGCCCATAACTCCACCGTCTTATGAAAATTGCAATGAACTTGGGCTTGGGCCATGAATAGGATTTCCATCCGTCCTATTATTGATTTGGTTTTGGGCCTTGTTGGACTATCTTAAGCAAAAATGAATAGATAACTTCTTTAAATGGGCTTTTAGGCCCATTAACCAAAAGTGCGACCCTCAAAGCCCAATGACTTTATTAAATCCTCTATAAAACGAACTCGATTCTTGGCTTCTTGAAATAATCTTCAAACTCGTGCCGTTTTTGCCGGTTTTTGTGAACTTTGGTACCTACACATATGAAACAACAAATACACATATACAATGCTATTTTCACTGATTTTATGCTTTTATTGAATGTTTATTGATATAAATGATATGAGTAAAATCACTCATATCAAACCTCCAATCCATACTCAATTTTAGAAGTGCCACACGGGACACTCCTCTTCAAACCCGAAAAAGACGAAGAATACACCATATCGAGGAACAACCTCCACAGGAGTATTGACCACGAGCACGGAATGTCTTTGAGTGTATAGGGGATCGAATTATGCAAGAATTGCAAGGGACTGAAGGAGATTCGGATAATTCTGATGGATCTGTAGGGCGCACAACTTTGGAAACTCCACAGAACGATAATCGCCGCACTAGTGTGTTCAAGAGAATAGATCTGGGAGAAAAGAAAATCACAAACTGTTCTCATAAGAGCGGACTATAGCCAAATAAGGGGTGGAGCAGGACTGCCCTACCACGGTCCTTCAGGATCTGATTCGGATGACCATCACCCAAGGCGCCGTCGAACAAAGTATTCCTCCTCTGAACCATCAGATGAGGAGGGAGGATGCTATGGGCACTCCCATTATCATAAGGATGACGAAGAAGATCTCTCTCAACCATGGTGTAGTGAGAGAGAAGATGCCTTCACAACCCGCATACAGAACTACTCCGAGGATAAAAAGCGTCGAATGCCGGCGTGTGTCAAAACCTAAGATGGATCTGGTGACCCAGACGGCCATCTCAAAATTTCACCGTACAAGCAAAATTTAAAGGATGGTCGATTCCTATATGGTTCCAGATGTTTAATTCGACCTTGATCGGAAACGCTCGTGACTGGTTTGAAAAACTCCCTCACCGGAGCATCAATAGCTTCGACGAACTACGCTCAACGTTTAGAAGAAACCACACTCAGCGAAAGAAGTATAACAGGGATCCAGTCTCATTGGTGACGGTCAAGCAGATGCACGGAGAGTCTACGAAAGAGTTCACAGAACGTTTCAAAGAAGAATGCACACGAATAAGAGCGTGTCCATAAGTTCTCAAGATCTCTGATTATATGCACGCCATAACTGATAGGGAACTTATCAGGCGCCTCAATGACAAGCGCCCCGTGACGTTTGATGAGCTCAAGAAAAGAGTAAGGAACTTTGTGGAGGGGGAGACTGCCGAGTCCGCATCCTACCCCACAAAGGGAAACCAAAGCTTTCGATCGAACGACCAGCCAAAAAGGCAGTTAAAAAACCAAGGTAGCAGTAGGAGCTCGGATGACAAAAATCCAGCGAAAGGAGGGCGGTCGAACAACAAGTAAAGATGACATACCGGGACATCCTACTGAATGAAGGGGCAAACTTTCCAAGGCCGCCCCAATGACAACTCCGGTCGACCGTCGTCAGGGGAACCGCTTTTGCGAATTCCATAATGACAAGGGTCATGGCACGGACGAATGCATTCAGCTCAAGATGCATGTTGAGTCGCTGATTAAATCAGGCAAACTCAAGCATCTGGTCAAGGACTGGAAGGACGGGAAGGATAACAAAAAGAATGATAAAAAATATTTCCAGAAGGACAAGCCTACAACCATATTTATGGTTCAGTCGTGGCAGCGTAGGACAAAGCAAAAAATTAGCCAAAACTTTTCTCGCAGCAAGGAAATCTCCTTCCCTCCTATCACGGCAACGAACGTGCCAGAAGCGCCTCTCACGATTGATGTGAACATTGGAAGCCACAACGTCCGCCGCATTTATGTTGATGGAGGATCATCCACGGAAATACTATACGAACAGTGTTTCATACAGTTGAGACCAGAAATCAAAAGCCATCTAATGCCGGCCACGTCGTCGCTTATTGCTTTTAGCGGAGATACCATTTGGCCAATAGGGAAGTTACGATTGTTAGTAACTATCAGAGATAAAGAACATTCAACTACAGCATGGATGAACTTTATGGTACGCTCGCATTCTCTGTACAATGGTATCATCGGGAGGCCGGGAATCCTGGCCATACGGGCAGTCCCATCTATAGCACGGCATGATGAAATTCCCAGTCGAGGGGGGAATCGTCACTATCTTCAATTTGATAGTACCACCATCGGAATGTCATGCCGTCACAACACCAATACAACCAAATCCTAAGAAGGAAGGGTTGCCCCCCGCGAATTGGAAGGTGGCTATCCACCCTGATTACCCAGAACAAGAAGTGGCCATCGGAGGAACTCTCTCCGATAAAGGTAGGAACGCTATGTGCTCCCTGCTTAAGGAAAACCTCGACGTGTTCGCATGGGAACCAAAGCACATGACAGGCATGCCACGCTCAGTCGCGGAACACAAGCTTCTGATCCATCCGGGGTATCCTTCTTGTGAGGCAAAAGAAGCGCGGCCAAGCTCCAGAGCGCAGCCAGGTTATACTAGATGAAGTAAAAAAGCTGGTGGAGGCAGGAATCATGAGGGAGGTTTATTACCATGAGTGGCTCTCCAATCCGGTCATGGTCAAGAAGCATGATGGAAGTTGGCGCATGTCTGTGGATTTCACTGACTTGAACAAAGCTTGTCCGCAAGACTACTATCCATTGCCAGAAATCGACTGGAAGGTTGATTCCCTATGCGGGTACCCATTTAAGTGGTTCTTGGACGCATATAAAGGTTATCACCAGATTCAAATGTCGGAGGAGGACGAGGAGAAGACGACATTCCATACCAGTCAGGGTGTTTATTGTTATACAAAAATGCCGTTTGGACTTAAGAATGCAGGAGCGACATATCAACGAGTTGTTGATAAAGCGTTCGACTCACTAATTGGTCGTAACCTTGAAGTCTATGTTGATGACTTGGTTAACAACAGCCACACGGAAGACGAGCTTCTCCGTGACGTCCAGGAGACATTCGATACCTTGAGAAAAATCAAAATGAAGTTGAATCCAAAAATGCACATTTGGGGCAATCGAAGGAATGTTCCTAGGGTACATGATAGACACAAACGACATCAAGCCTTGCCCTGAGAAAACTGAGTCGTGATACAGTTACCATCTCCTTGGACACTGAAGGAGGTGCAATCACTCAACGGAAAGTTGCCCGAGCTTAACAGGTTCCTCTCGAAATCCGCACAGAATTCACTTCCTCTGTTTACAAGAAGTGCTTAAAGAAAGGGTATTTTCGCTGGACAAGAGATGCGAAGGAGGCATTTGGACAGCTTAAGCAGCACCTAACGGCTCTTCCAAAGATTGTCGCCTCGCGACCCAAGGAGGAGCTAATCATGTACCTATCCTCTACGCACGGAGCAATAAGTGCCGTCCTAATGACCGACCGAGACTCAGTTTAGACCCCAGTCTACTTCATAAGTAGAGCATTGCAAGGACCGGAATTGAATTTTTCCCCGATGGAGAAATTGGTCCTATCATTGGTTTATGCCACAAAAAGGTTGCGTCAATACTTTCAGACGCACCCAATTGTGGTCATCACGGACCAGCCAATAAAACAGATCATCTCGAAACTAGACGTGGCAGGGAGACTACAGAAGTGGAGCGTTCTGCTTGGGGAACACAACATATCATATAGGCCAAGGATAGCACTCAAGGGTCAAATCTTGGCAGATTTCATTATTGAGAAACCTGAGGAGGATGTACCAATGACCCCAAAGAAGGAAATCCCAAAAGAACCATGGGTCATATTCACCGATGGATTTTCCTGTACAGATGGGTCAGGAGCATGTCTCATACTCACAAATCCAGAAGGCATGGAGTTCACTTATTCCTTGCGCTTTGAGTTCACAGCCACAAACAATGAGGCAGAATACGAAGCACTGATCGCAGGCTTAAAATCGCAGCCAGGATGGGTGTACGTAACCTTGAGACCTACGTGGACTCGCGGGTTGTTGCAAATCACATCCTGGAGGAGTATGAAGCCAATGAGGACAACATGATCCAGTATTTGGAAAAGGTCAAGTCACTCATCGCCGTTTTTGGGAAGTTTTCTATCAAACAAGTACCAAGAGGCGAGGTGGATTCCCTTAGCAAAATTGCTTCCACGAACTTCGCCCATCTATCCAAACAAGTGTTGGTGGAAATACTTAAGGATAAATCCATTGTAGGAGAGAAAGTTGTAGCAATAGTTTATGAGGAGGGACCTACGTGGATGACCCTTATCATCAGCTACATGACAGATAAGACTCTTCCTGATGATGAAACAGAGGCACGTCGCATCCGCAAGTCATAACAATTTGAACTACGCGACGGTGTCTTGTATAAATGTTCATTCTTACAGTCATGGTTACGATGCGTCGGCCCACGCCAAGCCAGGTACGTGATCAGCGAAATTCATGAAGATTCGTGTGGCATGCACACCGGCCCTAGATCCGTAGTGGCAAGAGCTTTACGCAAAGGGTATTAGTAGCCTACTATGCATCAAGATGCACGTAACCTAATCCTTAAATGCAACGATTGTCAAGTGATGTGACTCTTATTACACATCATATTTCTTCGTAAATTGTGCTCAAAACGGATAAATAATCATCAATTATGCCAAAAATATGTTTGTTTTGTCGTTTGTGCATGTGCAGGTACGAATATAAAACGAAATAACAAGAGACGAAGCCAAAGAGCTAAAACGAACATGAGAAATGGAAAGAGCACGGAAATCGAGTCCAACGGCGCCTTCATACTTTATTGGGCCGACCCGACACCATTTGTATACGTCGGACCGACCCAATAAGATGTCTCACTAGCCCATTTATAAACTGCTGGGCCCTTGTATCATATTAGCCCGAATTGAAGAAATGGTGCTGGTCCACGATTAGCCCATCAAGCGCATGAACAACCCATTATTAATTTCAAACAGAAGTGAAGGGACGCAGGCCCAAGAAAAACAAGATAAAACAGAGATATGGGATATAGATTTGAATATATACATAGCTTACACTTTACGCATCTCAATCCTATTCTATGGCTTTGATAGTCTAAATTCCTCCGAGCCCTACCCTAGGGTGACAGACACATAGGCCAGAGGTCAAAGGAGCTGCCCGTACATTGGACAATCTAAAACATTCCATACTTTATCTTCTTTTATGTTCTATGAAATTTATACGCAGCTTCAATAATACGCAATCTTCAATTTCTTGTATTTTTTCTTTCCTGCGTTGTATTTAGACTAGATAGGTAACCTTAATTAGATTTTCACTTAATTTGCTTCTCTTATTTTTCTTTTCGATTAGAATATCATTCTAGGTAGATTAGATAAACTCAAATCAATCTCAGCTTATTGTTCCAAGTTTAATATTAGACTTATAAATTCGATTCTATAGCAGCTTGTTCCATCTTATTCTATATTTTAATCAATTTTGGTTTATGATTAAAGTAGTTTTCGATTCAGTTATTTATAGCTTGCTTTTCGGCTTACAGATTTGGTATTGTGATGATTTGTAGTTTGTGGTTTTAATTTGATTTGGTAGTAGTATAGTTCGAGATATTGATTTTGATTGTTTCGGATTGTGGTTTCTTCTTGTTTCACAGCTCATCCGAATAAGCTTTAGCTTATCTCGGGGATAGCTTGTAAGTTGTGAGGTTCAACTTATGTTGGTGGCTTATTTGCTGATTTTTAGTAGTTTTTGCTTATTGATAATTAGTTACTGGTAGAATAAGGCTAATCAACTTATCATGGAAAAGCTGTGGTAATTAGTCTATTACTTCTTGTTCAACTGCTACTGTTCATCCGAGAGATGGTTAAAGTTCGATAATGGTGTAGTTTCGAGATTCAGTTCAGAATAGCATTTACGGTTGGTTTCGATAAAAGTTTAACGGTACAATTCAGTTCGGTTTATATGCGAAATTAGTTTAGGTTGGTTTCGATATTGGTACAACAATCTCGCTTATAGTTTTCAGTTTTTGGTTCAAATATAGTTTCGATATTAGCTTCTATAATAGTTTTCGGTTCAGCTTTGATATTAGTTTCATGTTCGTTTCGAGATCAGTTTCAGTGTTAGTTCAGGTGTAGTTCGACAGCTTGGAATGTTTCAACAGAAAGTATTGAAGTAAAGTTTTCGGCTCGGTTCGATAGTGCAGATAGCATCGCATCAGTTGTTGCTGTTCGTGAGCTCGTGGCAAGTGGTTGTGTTCGAGATTAGTTTCAGCCTAGTGTCGATAATAGTTCAACATCGTAGCTTGCTTAAACGGACAGGCCTGGACGATTGTTTTCAGTCGCTGTTGTTCAAGTGCTTTAGAGTAACTTAGTTTCGGTAATCAGCTGTTGGTTCGGTTCGTTAGCACGTCATCACCAAAGGGCTGGCCTCGGATGAAAGGTTAAACTCGTTTTATTTTCTGCTTTTACTAGTATATAAATATGCTTTGAATACTTAGTCGAATATTCTGAATTTTCAGCAAACTTGTAGTTTAGGTCTGATAGATGTAGTTTGTAGCATAGCCTTGATTGAAATTTGTTTCTGTTATAAGATATGTTTAGAAGTTCCTGTTAGGACTTTAGTAGGGTTGTGTTTGGTTTTTAGTGTCACTAGCTGCGTAGTATTTTCCACGATTAGGCTGCGTTTGGTTTTAATTCAATACAGGTCACGTTAGTTTTGATTTGCTATGTTTCATTTCATTCATACATTTTCACGTTTTAACAACTTTACCACCTAATGTTTTTTTGGCTAGAATTATTACTTGGGCTATTTTCATTATTTGGTCATTGGTTTAGTATTTTACTAAATGTTCTGTTTTTAGTACTTTAGTTACAAAAACTTTTTATTTGCTAAAAATAAACATAGGGTATTTTCAAGTATAATAAAAGTTTTATTTTATTTGCAATTTACTTTTATAAAAGAATTAGAATTTATTATTTACATTTTTAGCTTTATAAAAAATAAAGTTTACTTTTATAAATTTGAATTTTACATTTTTTTTATTCCGTGCATTTAATTGTGGTATTTTCGATTTGTTTTAGCGTAGTACGTATACATAGTATAGATATTATTTTTACCTTTTTATGTGCTTTATTGGCCAAGTAGTATTAGATACCAAATATCAGTTTTAATAACCAAAAACAAATAAAATCTTAACGAGAAAACGTAAAATCAATTCGAGTCGATTCGAGGAGAAAATGATATATTAAAAAAATAAAAAAAAATCAAAAAAAAATCAAAAAAATCAAATAAATCAAAAAAAATCAAAAAAATCAAAAAAATCAAAAAAAAAAAAGAAAAAAAAATAAATTATTATTATAAAATCAATAAAAACAAAAATTATTTTCTTATTTTATATTCTTTTCTTTATTACTATACATACCCTTTAAAAAAAATTAAAAAACAAATATTTTTTTTTCTTTTAGATTTTATTTTTCTTTAACTATATATTATAATATTTTCTAAAAAAAAAGTTCACAAAAGCATCTCTTTCCTAAGATTTGCAACAAAAAATAAAATAAAAAATAAAAAAAAGTAATATTTTTCCTAAAGTATTACACCAAAAAAATCTACGTATATATATTTTCTATCTTGGTTTCTTCTTCGTTTTTACGTACATATTATATTTTCTTTTATATAAAAAAAATAATAATATCGTGACAAGTCAAGCCGATCCCGACTATCGTGCTATTGACATGGCTATGGATAATCGATCGATTTATGAGTTGTTGCAAGTACCTACTGAGGGATGTCTCGACAATACGATCGTGATACCGGATATCGTGGGTGATTCTTTTGAGCTTAATCCGGATTTGATTAAGTTGATATCCGGTCGTCCACTATACGGATTTGAGGATGACGATACTTACACTCATATCCGTCATTTTCGTTCATACGCCAATACCGTCAAATACACCAATGTGACACAAGACATTATCTATTTACACATTTTCCTTTCTCCCTCGATGGAGCAGCCCGACTTTGGCTAGAAAAGGAACCACCACGATCTATTTTCACATGGGCTAATCTTGAGTCAAAATTCATAAATCAATTTTACCTTATGCTAAAACGAGAAAAATTTGGTTGGAAATAACTAATTTTGAAGAGTCTAATACTGAAACGTTTACCGAGGCTTGGGAAAGATTTAAGGATTTAGTGCGTAGTTGTCCTCATCATGGATTTTCTGCCTTGCATTTGATTGATTCATTTTATCACGGGTTGACCCAATACAATCAAGATTCTCTTAACACGGCTGCATGCAGAAATCTTTACTCTCGGAGTACTAGTGAGGCTTTAATGATTATTGAGAACAAGTCTCAAGTATGGAGCAAGGCCGAAGTATCCGGTAATACGGTTATCATTAGGAGTGGACCTCTTTTATCATATACTCCGAGAGTTAGTGATGAGCCATGTGTTGATTCGGATGACCCTATTTTTGATGATTCTTCTAGTCCCCTTTCTCCTGTGACTAGTGACTCTTTTCCTCCGGATTTTGAGGAAGAAGTAGTTATTGAGCAACTCTCGGTTGAGTTGACTCCTGACCCACCACAAACTAATGAAGGGTGTTATGAGGATTTTCAAAATCAAAGCTTTCAAATTCAAGAAGATTTTCAAAATCATAACAATTTTCAAAGTAATAATCAAGGGAATTTTCAAATTCAACCTTCACAAATGGACGAAATAGTCGAAATATTTGAGGAACAAAAGAGGATGATAAATGATCTTCATGAACAAAACCAAAGTCTTACATATCAAATTTTAGAAGCTTTGAGAGCTCATGTTGAGGCTAACACCACTACTAGTAGTGATGTTCCCACTATGGATCCTTCCATCTCTCCGCCAATAAAGGTGAGACAAGGCCCGAAGATTATCATGAGTTTTACTCCCCCTCTGGTGTTGACACCCACATATACATTTAGCTCTCCCCCTTCCTCATCTTGTGAGGAAATTCCCGAGATTGTACTTGAGCCTACTTTTGACCCTATTCCTTTTAGGACTCCTTCACCTACTCCTTCAAATGATACTACTCCTCATAGTAGTTATCTGGATATGGATGTGTTATCTTATGATTCCGACTATACTTTTAATTCTTCATCGGGCTCGGATGAGGATAACTCTCCTATTGTGAAAAACCTAATTTTTGAGAATCATTATAATGATACTAATGATTTCTCGATTCTTCACTCCTTAGTGATGATGGTTTTCACATTCCCGAGATCGATGAGTTTCTTGATATTGATACACCCGTGGAGTACATATCCGAGTATTTTGATGTGGAGGGAGATATACTTTTTCTATAGGATTTATTAAACGATGACACTATACCTTCTATCCCTCCCGACCCACCCATTCATGATGCTAAAGAGAACAAAGACCCCGGGTTCCCACTATTAGTGTTTTAACACCTACTTTTTCACCCCCGACGTCTCTTGTTGATTTCACATTTAAGGGTGATTCTTGTATGGTTGACACCGAGTTGTCTTGCTATTTTCCCATAGAGGGAACGATATTTGATCCGGGTATACACATTTTTGAGCAATCTCAGTATCTTAATGATGAAATCAAAAGGAAAATTTTTTAAAATTTGGGATCATTACCTTCTTACTATACCCTTCATTATAATAGATTTTTGCTTAAAGGAAACCAATCTTTCTTATACTTGTTTGCTATTGCCACTTTGGGGTCTATTTCTTTTAGAGATGGAAATCACGTATTTGACCCGGGTGGAATTTTATGGGTTTTCCTTATTTGGGAGGTTATTTCACTTTATCATGGAGAGTTTTTCTTTTACGAGTAAATCTTTTTCTCTCCATGATCGTTTCTCCAAGGACAATTTAATTCGGGGATCGAGTCGAGCTCATGACTCGGTTACCAAAAACGAGGTGCCTCGTGGGGGAGATTCCCATGCTTATCATTCTATCTTCTTTCTTATTTCTAATGTGAAGGGCTTGTGCTCTTTCATTTATTCTCGTGTTTCGTTTGTGATGTGATTTTAGGTTTCTCATATATCAAAGACTCTCGTGTTCGTTTTCATCACGTATCACTCAAGTTTCGATACTTCATTTGAGACATCCGATATCCGATGATTATATCCTTTACTAACGCTTATTTTTATTGGCATAATTAATAAACGGCTTTTAATTATTTGCCTCATACCCTTTTCATCCTAGAATTTTGCATTCGACTCTTCGTCTCTATTAGGGGGGTATTATACCCTTCGACTTGAAACATTGAGGACAATGTTTGGTTATATTATGGGGGGGGGGGTATCTATCGATATGCTTTTCCTTTTGTTCATTGTCTTCACGTACTCCATTTTTCAAAAATGTGCTTAAAATTGCATAAATTTTAATTTTGTTTTTTTTCATATTTTAATAAGTGTTTTTGACATGAATGTAAGCTTTCCGTTGGTGAAAATAAGAATAGTTTTTGACTCGACCGGTTTATCTTAGCTCATTCCTTAACCATGTATACCTTAATTGGTTTATTAGGCTAAGCATCCACGAGCTCATTTTTTTGAGATTTTAAATTGTGGAGAACGAGAGATGATAGAGTTGATAATAAGTTTAAAGGTTAATTCTTCCTTATATGAGTTTTGTGGCTCTTTCTCCCCGCTTGTATATTTAATTGCTTAATAAATGAAGATTTTTGCGGTTTAGGTTCGGTATTTTGCCTCTTAACCGATTCTTTTATTTCCATTGTAATTAAAGCGAGAACACATAGAGGGTGCCAGCGTCATGGACTTCCGACTAAGGTGGCTCATAACCACTAAGTAGGAGGTATTCAGACCATGGGATTGCGAAATTTGGCCTACTATATATATCATAAATGAATAAGAATAAGATTAAAACATGATCTCAAGGAGCCTTTGGGTGTGGGACATGTAGCACGAGCCTTGTCATTAGATCCTTAGGGTGTATGGCATGGTAAGTGTTTAATAAAAATTTCTTCATCATTATTTCAAGGAGCCTTACGGTGTGGAGTGATGATGAATGTCAATTCCCTTGTTTATGGTTCAAGGAGCCTTAGGGTGTGGATCATAGATAAGGAGAACTTTTACATCTTAAAGATCCTAAGGGTATATGATGTAAATTTGCTAACTCCATTATAAAGTCAACATGACTTTGGAGGAATAAATAATAAGTAGTACTATTTGGCCAAATTTTGAATCCGAGAATTTATTCCCTAAATCGTGTTAAATTATCCTTGATGTGGGCTTTCTTTAGTGACAACGGTTTTTGAGGATGAGATTAGGTTCTAAGTGTCGGGTTTACACCGTTTTGCCTTCATTTTTGGACTAATAATTATTAAACAAGTCAAATGATTCTACGGGTGAATGACAATCCATAAAATCTAGAGATACAACTTAGGAATAATGGAGAAGGATTTCTACACAAATGTCTTATATAAGTGGTCTTAACATGAGAACTTGTTGTTAGCAATGATCTTGTTTTTGAGCTTGGCATGGAAAGAGTGAAAAGTCGAGGACGATGAACCTATTCAAATTTTGTGATCCTAAAAGTTATTTTTGAATAATGAAAGCGATACATTATGTCATTTACACATTAAATATTAATAAAATGAATAAATGCTTTTAATAAATGAAAAACGGAGTTGCTTTATACTTTATTTTAGCATTGCGTGAGGACACGACAATGGTTTAGTAGGGGGTGTGATGTGACTCTTATTACACATCATATTTCCTCGTAAATCGTGCTCAAAACGGATAAATAATCATCAATTATGCCAAAAATATGTTTGTTTTGTCGTTTGTGCATGTGCAGGTACGAATATCAAGGAAATAACAAGAGGCGAAGCTAAAGAGCCAAAACGAACACGAGAAATGGAAAGAGCATGGAAATCGAGTCCAACGGTGCCTTCATACTTTATTGGGTCGACCCGACACCATTTGTATACGTCAGACTGACCCAATAAGATGTCTCACTAGCCCATTTATAAATTGCTGGGCCCTTGTATCATATTAGCCCGAATTGAAGAAATGGTGCTGGTCCACGATTAGCCCATCAAGCCCATGAACAACCCATTATTAATTTCAAACAGAAGTGAAGGGACGCAGGCCCAAGAAAAACAAGATAAAACAGAGATATGGGATATAGCTTTGAATATATACATAGCTTACACTTTACGCATCTAAAACATTCCATATTTTATCTTCTTTTCTGTTCTATGAATTTTATACGCAGCTTCAATAATACGCAATCTTCCTTTTCTTGTATTTTTCTTTCCTGCGTTGTATTTAGACTAGATAGGTAACCTTAATTAGTTTTTCAATTAATTTGCTTCTCTTATTTTTCTTTTTGATTTCCAGGTAGATTAGATAAACTCAAATCAATTTCAGATTATTGTTCCATGTTTTATATTAGACTTGTATAAATTCGATTCTATAGCAGCTTGTTCCATCTTATTCTATATTTTAATCAATTTTGGTTTATGATTAAAGTAGTTTTCGATTCGGTTATTTATAGCTTGCTTTTCGGCTTACAGATTTGGTATTGTGATGATTTGTAGTTTTTGGTTTTAATTTGATTCGGTAGTAGTATAGTTCGAGATATTGATTTTTGTTGTTTCGGATTATGGTTTCTTCTTGTTTCACAGCTCATCCGAATAAGCTTTAGCTTATCTCGGGGATAGCTTGTAAGTTGTGAGGTTCAACTTATGTTGGTGGCTTATTTGCTGATTTTTAGTAGTTTTTGCTTATTGATAATTAGTTACTGGTAGAATAAGGCTAATCAGCTTATCACGAAAAAGCATTGGTAATTAGTCTATTACTTCTTGTTCAACTGCTACTGTTCATCCGAGAGATGGTTAAAGTTCGATAATGGTGTAGTTTCGAGATTCAGTTTAGAATATCATTTACGGTTGGTTTCGATAAAAGTTTAATGGTACAATTCAGTTCGGTTTATATGCGAAATTAGTTTAGGTTGGTTTCGATATTGGTACAACAATCTCGCTTATAGTTTTCAGTTTTTGGTTCAAATATCGTTTCGATATTAGCTTCTATATTAGTTTTCGGTTTAGCTTTGATATTAGTTTCATGTTCATTTCGAGATCAATTTCAGTGTTAGTTCAGGTGTAGTTCGATAGCTTGGAATGTTTCAACAGAAAGTATTGAAGTAAAGTTTCGGCTCGGTTCGATAGTGCAGATAGCATCGCATCTGTTGTTGCTGTTCGTGAGCTCGTGGCAAGTGGTTGTGTTCGAGATTAGTTTCAGCCTAGTGTCGATAATAGTTCAACATCGTAGCTTGCTTAAACGGACAGGCCTGGACGTTTGTTTTCAGTCGCTGTTGTTCAAGTGCTTTAGAGTAACTTAGTTTCGGTAATCAGCTGTTGGTTCGGTTCGTTAGCACGTCATCACCAAAGGGCTGGCCTCGGATGACAGGTTAAACTCGTTTTATTTTCTACTTTTACTAGTATATAAATATGCTTTGAATACTTAGTCGAATATTCTGAATTTTCTACAAACTTGTAGTTTAGGTCTGATAGATGTAGTTTGTAGCATAGCCTTGATTGAAATTTGTTTCTGTTATAAGATATGTTTTAGAAGTTCCTGTTAGGACTTTAGCAGGGTTGTGTTTGGTTTTTAGTGTCACTAGCTGCGTAGTATTCTCCACTATTAGGCTGCGTTTGGTTTATATTCAATACATGTCACGTTAGTTTTGATTTGCTATGTTTCATTTCATTCATACATTTTCAAGTTTTAACAACTTTACCACCTAATGTTTTTTTTGGCTAGAATTATTACTTGGGCTATTTTCATTATTTGGTCATTGGTTTAGTATTTTACTAAATGTTCTGTTTTTAGTACATTAGTTACAAAAACTTTTTATTTGCTAAAAATAAACATAGGATATTTTCAAGTATAATAAAAGTTTTATTTTATTTGCAATTTACTTTTATAAAAGAATTAGAATTTATTATTTACATTTTTAGTTTTATAAAAAATAAAGTTTACTTTTATAAATTTGAATTTTACATTTTTTTATTCCGTGCATTTAATTGTGGTATTTTCGATTTGTTTTAGCGTAGTACGTATACGTAGTATAGATATTATCTTTACCTTTTTATGTGCTTTATTGGCCAAGTAGTATTAGATACCAAATATCAGTTTTAATAACCAAAAACAAATAAAATCCTAACGAGAAAACGCAAAATCAATTCGAGTTGATTCGAGGAGAAAATGATATATTAAAATTCATACATTATCAGGTACATAGGCCAGTGCCGCGTCTTCCGCAGCAAGACCTAACACCTATCACATCCCCATGACCATTTTACAAATAGGGAATCGACATAGCGGGGCCTTTCCCTGTGGCAACTAGAGGCATTAAGTTTCTAATCGTATCCATGGACTACTTCACTCGCTAGATTGAAGCTAAGGCGGTTGCTACAATCACGGGCAAACAGGTAAAAAAGTTTGTTCGGGAAAACATTGTATGTCGTTTCGGTTTGCCAAGCGAGATTATCTCGGATAACGGGAAGCAGTTTGCGGACAATCCTTTCAAGGTTTCATGTCGTACTAAACATCAAACGGCGCTTCGCATTAGTCAAGCATCCACAAACCAATGGCTTGGTAGAACGAGCAGATAGAAGCTTTGGCGAAGGAATGAAAGCACACTTAGATGAAAGAAGCGCCAAGTGGGTGGACGAGTTACCACATGTCTTACGGGCGCACCGAATGATGAGGTAAAAAGGGATGATGAGGAACTCAGGATCAATCTAGACTTCCTAGAGGAAAAAAGGGAGAAAGCAGCCATCAATGAAGCTAAAGCTAAGGCATAGATGAAGGCTTATTATGACCCCAAAGTCAGGGCGTCTCCTTCTGACCAGGAGATTTTGTTTATCGTGCAAACGAGGCAAGTCGCGTGGAGAACACTGGGAAATTGGGCCAAAAGTGGGAAGGACGCATGAGGTCGTAGAAGCTTTGGGTCAAGGCGCATACAAGTTGTGTGACATGGATGGCCATGATTTGGATCGTACATGGAACATTTGCAATCTCATAAAGTGCTATCTCTAAAAGGCTACAGCCTTCACATGGACATCTAGCTGTAGACAGCCCCAAGAAAGATCTATGTAATTCTGTCTTTTCTGTTTTCTAGGTCTTATTTGTCTTAGGATATTATCATTATGTCAAAAACCGTAACCGTGATAATAAAACGCCGTGGTGCCTAGCTAGCTCCACGGCTTGTTCTTGTGCAAACATTGTTTCTTTTATTCTTAGGAATATTTTTTGTTTTTATGTTCTTAGCATTATTTCTTATTCATATGCAATCATTCAGATGTACATGTAATATACGTTTTGATGTGAAGCAAGAGGATTGAGCGAACCTAATAATTCAACTTGGCGCGTAAGAGGGATTTAACCCCCGCGACCGTGGATCATGAATCCTTACTAGACACCTTATTGACAAGACGTTGTTATAAGCTTAAACATACCATACTTATGAAAGGCCGGACATGATAAAGCCACAAAGTAAACATCTAGTAATATATAGACTTGGTCTTTATAAGAACCGTGATACATCACGTGTGTGATAATCCGTCAATTTATGGTTGATATTTTATTCTAAAATATTATTTAAAAACATTATTTTAATGTTATATTATGAACTCACTTATTTTTGGGAAGAAATTTGGATTTACGTCTTGAAGTAGCATCGACTACATCTAAACCGGAGGATTCTACGTTACGTGCTTACGTTTACATACACCATTTTTGGTGACAGTCCGACACTTCAGGAAATAAATTTATCCATGAATATTATTTTGAGATTTTAAATTTGTGTTGGTTCATAAACTCACAAATTTACGAGAAGAGATTAGGACTTACGATTATAATTTGACGTCCTTTACGACTAAGCCGGAAACCTTAGGATTACGTATTTACGTTTTTGAACTCCGTTTTTGATGAGACAATTTTTATTAGATTCGTTTTGTGCCGTTGCTTCATAATTTATAAAAACATTTTTCGTAAAACGACCTGAGGGCACGTAAATCGAGTAAAATAAAAATGAGGAGTACCCGTAAATTAGTGGAGATGAGACAAGTGGGACACTTTTCCCACCCCACTATAACCGGCCATAATAAGCCACAAAAACAAGTGAGGTGTCAACTTATAACTAACAAGTTACACTTGTTAGCTAAGCTTACAAAGTAAGCTACACAAAAACCAAAACCATCTAACCAAACCATTCACTCTCATTCTCAACATGCAAACCACCATAACTTCCTCTCCTCCCTCTCAAAAATTCGTCCCATATTCACTACAACACCACCATTTGATCTTAAATTAACCACAATATCATGTGTTATTCACACATATGTTGAAGTACCTTTGAAGATATGAAGATTGGAGGTGATCTTAACCTATGAAAAGGAGTTTTCATGAGGTTAAAGGGCTGAATTCATGGAGGTGTTAATCTATCCAAAGGACCCAAGAAGTTTACTTGCTAAAGTTGATGATTTGATAACAAGAACCAAGTCTTGTTCATCAAAAACCTCATCTTTTCATCACTAATGGTGGTATAAAGATTGTTCTTCCTATCCTCTTGTTATTTTGATTGTGTAATCTTGTAATTTCTTTATTTATGTATATGTATATGATGATGAATGATGATAAAAATATTATGTGGGGATTTGGTGTTGATAAACATGGATAAAAAGATGGAAAACCACATGTAAAATGGTTAAAATCTTGCTTAATGTGATGGCTGTATAAAAACAGTAAGTAACCAAATGTTAAACTGATAAAATTGTAAAGTGGAATCAGTATACAGTAATTATTAGATGTCATACAAATGTGAGAGTTGGTCATGCAATGGAATCATCAAAATGAGTGAGATATGATCAAAACAAAATTAGTATACCAATCTGATTAGTCTGTTTTGTAGGCACTGTTTAGGATACTTAGACATAGATTGAGCAGTAGCTATTTCCAACTTATTTGTAGCACATAATATGAAGTTTATGTCATCATAAAATGAGCTTCTATCTCCTTATAGAACTCAAGATATGATAAAAATGGTGAAAGTGAAACTAAAAATCACATTTTGTGAAATTAAAGTTTAATAGTATTATATAAGCACTCAAAATAATATAGTGTAAAATGTGAAATTAAAACCCACTAACTTATATATTTCATTTATATAAATATGTATAAGGATAAATAAATGGATATTATATAAAAATGGTAGTTTGGTAAGTTTTATAAGTTATAAAAACTATAAACATGATTTTTACGTCTTTTCGGCTAGTACCGTAAAATTAACGTTTTTCGTCAATTAAAACGTAGACGATCGGACCCGTCTAATGTAAACTTTTTAAAAGTCATATACTGATATATAAGTACTTAATACAAGTAAAAACCGATAAAACCCGAACTATATAACATAATGGACATTAACGAGCTAAATTAGCATTATTGGACTATTAATCCAACTAAATGGGCTAAACACTTATAAATTTACTTATTGGGCTTAACCCACTTGGGCCCAACATGTAAAGTATAATACTGATTATAAAAGTATAAAATTGTCTAATTTAAGGTAATGGACTTCTAATAGGCTTATTGGACCTAAAACATGTAAATAGGTAAAACTAGTAAACTAGTATAAAAGTTACCAACAAATAACACAAAAATGAGTAAATGAGAATGTATAAACCCACTTGATCATCATATATATAAAATCATCATATGTATACATAATTGTTATTTTGATAAATTCATTGGACTAAAGTCTAAGACGAGTATTATTTGTCTAGGTTTCCGTGATTGAAGCACGTACCGTACATCTGAATCGCTGATAACCCGCCTTTCCCAATCCACGTGAGTTCATAGCCTCGCACTCTTTTAAATGTTTTTATGAAATGTTTTATAAACCTGCGAGGGAGATAACATGTTAGTTTTGATAAAATAGGACACCATTTGTCTTGATTATTTGTTTATTGATTTGGACCCTAATGATTATATGACCCGATGAATGATTATATGACCCGATAAATGAAATGAAATGGATTATTAAAGTTAGGTTATGTCACTAAAAGTCCCATTAGCATGAATTGTGAACTACCGGGATTTGGTAGACGCTTATGCATATAATAGTACTATTTGGGGACGATCACCCTAGTTCGCGCCTTGACGGTTGATCCCCGTCGTGCCACGTTGATTGGTAAGCGAATTTATGTATGAGAAGATTTAAACAAGCGTGATTATTGTGATGACACGCTAATTTAGATGGGCGAATTGAGTTTCGGGCTAGCTACCCGTTGTTTGTTGTAGTAAGGTAACAATGTCATGCGGCTTATAATAATCCAATTAACGAAATACTGCTATACGCACCGAATTACGATATATTGCCTGACTAGCAATACAGGGTCCTATTATTGATATTATGTTCGTGTTTTGGTTTTACATGACCATATTCATATAACGGTTTTTATTTAACTCTATACAACGTTATCAAATGTATTGTATGATGTTTTTAACGACAATGGTTTGTATAATGATTTTGAAGGCGAAAGCCTATATTATGGTTTTTGATAAGGATTTGTATAAAATGACTTTGGCTATTTTTTGGCCTATTATAATGATTTGAACAAAATGATTTTCGGTAATAATTATATACCGATGATATATTAATGGTTTTATTAAACTCTATGAATTCATTCGGCGTTATCGCTGACCTTTTCTTTTAACATGTTTTGTCTCAGGTACTTGAAGGTAATTCTCGGGAAGACAACAAGAATTCATGGCCCGCACTTAAATAATAATTTCCATTCAAATGCTTTGTAAAACTTGTATGAAATACAATGACTTGGGACCTATGTAAATTTCATATTTATGAATGGAAATGCTTTATTATTAAACGACGCGATTTTTATGCGTTGTCTATGATGTGAGTAATGTGCTATCCCGTAACACCAACGAGTCTTCCGCTGTATTGAATTGTATAAATTTGGGGGTGTTACAGTTTGGTACCAGAGCTCTCGTTATAGAGAATGAAAGATTTTTAAAACCAAGGTTTTGAATAGAACATCTCAAAATCTTTTAACTATAAACATTTTTCTAAAAATGTCTAAAAATCATTTGACTATAACGGTACCGAAGAATTCCCGAGTTACCGACAAGGCCAGACTGAGAAGTGTTATTTTAATATATATATAACTTGGATTATGTATATATATATATATATATATATATATATATATATATATATATATATATATATATATATATATATATATATATATATATATATATATATATATATATATATATATATATATATATATAATGTAGTTTGATTACATGATTGTTTGATGATTATTTTGATATTTATACAAGATATTTATACGACGTAGATTGTCACAAGAAACCCTAACTCCCCTACTAAATCAATCGAAGCTATTCCCATAGGAATTCTAGCTATTCTAGATCTAAACCAAGTTGTGGATATTTATGATCCCAACAAAATGGTTTATATTCGTAGAAACGTTAATATTAGTTGATTGTGATATTAAAGAAGAATTGGCGAGATTAAAACTAATATCAATGTCATGACGATCTTTCCATATAGAGTGGCGTTTGACAAAACGTTACCACCTAGAAAGATGTCATCTGATACGTTGTCACCCAATTCTTAAATTTGAAATCGAAAGGGTGAATGTTGCACTTGAGGCTGTCATTGGAGCCTTTACCCAAAAGCCTCATGCCACTAATACCTTTCCGAGAAGTATAATTGAATGTGTGAGTCATTTCATACTAGTGACTCATTTGATAACTATTATTGATGAAGGCGCTATAGGACTGGAAATTGAGTGTTTTTCATATCGAACTTTTATTGCCTTATTAAGGCCTAAGAATAAGGTTGAAGTATTGGAAAATGAGGTAGGATATCGAATCGAGTATAAAATTGGTTAAGACTTGAATAAAGTAAAATTTAACCCGTATGGAATATGAGATTGATAAGAGGAAGTCGTTAAGTTTTGTGATTGAATTATAAGGTTTTAATTGATTGTTGGTTCGTGTTAAGGGTTGTTCCTAGGCCATTGTCCACTAACGAGGATGCCCAGTGTCCAAGAAATAAATTGAAGAAATCTTCTTCTAAATTGGGACCGATGGATCTTTCGAGACATGTGGAACACCTAATGACTCTTGTAGATTAGTATTCATTGTGGTATCTTTTAAATATCCCTAACTTAACTGAGACATCAGTTGGTAGGATGAGTTCTTGGAATTGTATGACATAGTGACACACAATGTGTTACGGTACAATTTTGACTTATTTGTGATTAATGAAAAGACTACCTTTGATTGCTAAATTCTACATGTATCGATGTTATCTATCTTTTATTGCTTCATCCTAATGTTCGCACTAGTGATGTAACCATTGAACAAGTATTCATCTCGAATTGAGTTACGTTGTGGATTATTCTTTTTGAGTGCCATCGAGGTCATGAACCTCATGATTATTTGGCTAAGCTCATTTCCTATTATATTGTAGTTAGTTCTTAGTGAACAACTTTTCATCACTCCTTTGCAGATCACTCATTGTTTTTATAAGATAAAACAGTATCCCTTGAGAAAAATTGAATTATCATCACCATACAGATTATTTAAAGTGAGACTTATAAATAATCGTTATCGAAATAAAGTTGTTTATAAAACACCTTGGAAAACTTAATTGTTTTCATAACAAAGAAAATTTTTGTAAAATTATTTTTGATTCTTATTTAAGAATTAAGCATGAAAATGTTTTCATTATAAACATGATGATAAAATTTTGACGAACTGAGTATTGCATCGTTAATCTTGAAATTGTATATAGTTGCACGCCTACATACAATTTGGAAGTGACCATGCAAGGCTGATTAGTAGTCACCATGAAATTATTAATAAACACTAAATTTTCTTTGAAGTTATGAAAGATTAAATTTTATGAGATCTGCAAGAAGTGAAAATAGGGACATATTGTTAAAGACACCTACATATGAGCCTGTACCAATTATTCTTCTGAGTCGAATTTACTCATTTGTGGATATTGTCTTATTTGACAATTGACAACTCTTTCTTGTCCAATTCTCCCGTGAGATTCTTAGGAAAAGTATCTGATTACCGAGTGTTGATACCCGACCGGATGTATCGACGTTCTTATCATTTATTTTGATTATATTTCATTTGAATGACCTAGGTAACGATCCGAGGAGCTTTAGAACGCGTACTCAATTCATGAAAACATGGAATATATTCATATTCGTTAAATGTTTTCGTCTTTATCTGAATTGAAATTCTCTCGCGTAAATTATGCGTTGACCTTACTCTTTTATGGATAGTTATGTCTCCAGATATCCTTGAATTTGTGAAGGATTATGAATTATTATTGTTAGTCTTTTGAGAAGTTCACATCTTGTCAACGGCAATAAAACTGAAAAGTTGATAGTGCCAGTAAATGGATTGATTGATTATGACATGACGACATTGTCTTAATTGATGGGAACTCGAGTAGAATTCCCCTAAAAGATAAGATGTTGATTATCAAAAGTAATCTAAATAATTCCTGATGGATGACCGTATCCTGCATTTAGACTTGAAATTATACCGTGAATGGTTGTAAATTAGTCATAGATCTTGTAAACTAGAAAGAACCTAATATGAATTTATAAAAGATGTTCCTGCTATCTAAAACTTTAGGAAGTATTTGTTGGTGAATTACCTAGACTTTCTCCATTAAGGCAAGTTGAATTTGGTATTGATTATATTCCTTGTGCTGCACCTATGGCGTGTGCACTGTACGTCAGCACCATCTGAATTAAAAGAATTACCATACAACTGAGAGAGTTGTCGGAGAAAGCTTTTATTCTACCAAGCTCGTCCTTATGAAGAACTATGGTGTTGTCCATTCCTTATATTCGTTGAGTTACCGTGAACTAGGTAAATTGATGATCAAAATCTATATCCACTACCCAAGATGAAAGATTGTTCGATCATTTACAAGGTTTTAGCGTATGTTTTAAAGATTTGATCCACGACATGGTTATCATCAATTTCGCGTCTGCGAAAAAGATTATCTATTCCAATCACTACATCCAGAACTTGTAATAAACATTATGAGTTTCATGTTATGTCGTTTGGATTGACTAATACACATGTAGCGTTCATAAATTTGGTGACTCATGTGTGTAGGCTGTAAATTGATAAATTCATGCTTGTGATCATTAAGGACCATTTGTTTGTTTATAAGTATAAGAAGGAGTTAATAACTATTTATAGATTGCCCTGAATTGGCCGAACAATGAAAACATGTACCTTGAATATTTAACATGTGATTTAAGGCTTAATCCTTTACATTAAATGACCATGTAATTAAAAATAATGGAATCTATATTGACTCTTCAAAGATTAAGAGCCCTTTTAAGGCTTTGGGTTATACCAAAAAGAAAAGTGCAAATATGTTTTGACAAATGTTTTAACAAAGGATTTTTAAGGGATTATTCCCTTATACCCAGAACATTTAACTAAACTTCTGTTTAGGGGTAAATGTTTGGGTATATCTCAAGACAACCTAAGAAGGATTGAGGAAACCGTTTAAACCAAGACTAAAAACGGCAATGTTTGCTTTTCAATTAAATTTTTTTTGACCAAAGTATAAATAAAGATTTTTCGAATATTTACGAATCTCACTAATTATTTTCAGTAAATCAACAAAAATCGTGTTAATTAAATTCAAATTTATTTTGAACATTTTTCTATAATTGAACGAACTGAGAAAAATTTAAAACTTTTGCGTTTACGTTTCATAAAAAATTAAATATTTATTATTTAATTACTTGGAGTAAATATCGACGCTTTAAACGTCAGATTGAGCAAAACTGATAAAAATAATAGTTGAGATAGAACTAAGACTTAGAAAATGTGAAGAAAGAATTTTCGAATAAATACGGTCATGATATTTATTCCATCTAGGAAAGTGAACGTAATTACTGACACATTATGTAAAAATAAAGAATCAATTAGGATATGTTCCTTAGTAATGATTGTGCAAAATAAATTGCCTGAGCAATTTAAAAATAGCCGATGCTTGTAAAAAGGATAATATAGATAATAAAAGGGGTTCGCGGCTAATGTGAACCATTAGATTTGAGAAGCCTATGGTGTTAAATGTTTTAAAGACTGCTTGTGGTTGTCTGAATATAGAGGATTTTGAGATTTACTCATATTGAAATCTCGTAAGTATAAGTATTCCATTCATGTCATTTCTGACTAAATGTATCTTTATCTGAAGAAGTTGTACTGATGGCAAATTATGAAGGTAGACATCGCCTCATACATTAGTAAACGTCTAGCTATTGCAAAGGTCATCATCTGAATTTGATTCGATTTGGGTCATCGTCGACAGATTGACCAAATCTGCTAATATCATTCCTGTTAATGATAGATTCTTGATGAAGAAATTGACTCTTTTGTATTTAAAGTAGTTGTGTAAACATGGTGTGCCTGTATCGATCATCTCTATCAAGATCCTCACTTCGCATCGAATTTCTAGAGATTTGCTCAGAAGTCATTGAGAACGAATCTTGATGAGAGTACTGTGTACCACCCCAATCAAAGGGACGAGGTAAAGTAACGATACAAAATACTATAAGTGTTGTTTTATGTTTGAATGATTGACCTTTGGTAATAAACCGTATAATCGCTTTCCTTTGGAGAGATTATCAATGATAATTAACGTATTAGGATCGAGATCGAATCTTGTTAGGATCTAAATATGAGAGCATCAGTAAGCAGGAGTTGGGATGAAGACACCTGACATACACCCATTGTGAGTTGGACATGTCTTTTAGGTTTAAGGTTTCCTATGATGACAAACCTAACCTTACAAATACCCGACCCGTGAAACCTGATGATTGTTGAAATTAGGATTTGATTATTGATTGCCAGTAATGGGCAGGAGGTTATGTGAATATGAAATGGAGATCTTGAAGTGCAGGATGGGTAGCGAAGTTATGCCAAAAATTTTCACCTTGGAAAAATGATTTGATAATCTGAAAGATCATGGGAATTAAGTCCCCGTTGTATGGGACCATTGAGATGATGTAAAAGTTGGTTTGAAAGGCATATAAGCTGGATCTACCCTATGACTTCAAGGGCTGCGTGAATTATGTTTCGTAAATCGAACTTGATAAAATGTCTATCAAGTGAAAATCTAACTATTCCTTAATGAAGTTTAGATCGGCGAAAAGTTGCATTCATCAAAAACTCGTAAAAATCATGGATAGAGAAAGTAAGTCAACATTAAGCCTGATCTTATTCCCGTAGTTATGTTTGATGAAACTCGCGTATTGTAATGGATTACACTTGTGAGAAAAGACCGAATAAGGAGGAAATACCCACATGGCTTTAACTCTATAAGAAGCGAGTAGTAAGGTAAAATGATCCTTGAGGACAAAGATCCTGATTAGGGGTAAATGCTGTGACAATCCGTCAATTTATGGTTGATATTTTATTCTCAAATATTATTTAAAAACATTATTTTAATGTTATATTATGAACTCACTTATTTTGGGAAGAAATTTGGATTTACGTCTTGAAGTAGCATCGACTACGTCTAAACTGGAGGATTCTACGTTATGTGCTTATGTTTACATACACCGTTTTTGGTGACAGTCCGACACTTCAGGAAATAAATTTATCCGTGAATATTATTTTGAGATTTTAAATTTGTGTTGGTTCATAAACTCACAAATTTACGAGAAGAGATTAGGACTTACGATTATAATTTGACGTCCTTTACGACTAAACCGAAAACCTTAGGATTACGTATTTACGTTTTCGAACTCCGTTTTTGATGAGACAATTTTTATTAGATTCGTTTTGTGCCGTTGATTCATAATTTATAAAAACATTTTTCGTAAAACGACCCGAGGGCACGTAAATCGAGGAAAATAGAATCGAGGAGTACCCGTAAATTAGTGGAGATGAGACAAGTGGGACACTTGTCCCACCCCCACTATAACCGGCCATAATAAGCCACAAAAACAAGTGAGGTGTGAAGTTATAACTAACAAGTTACACTTGTTAGCTAATCTTACAAAGTAAGCTACACCAACACCAAAACCATCTAACCAAACCATTCACTCTCATTCTCAACATGTAAACCACCATAACTTCCTCTCCTCCCTCTCAAAAATTCGTCCCATATTCACTACAACACCACCATTTGATCTTAAATTAACCACAATATCATGTGTTATTCACACATATGTTGAAGAACCTTTGAAGATATGAAGATTGGAGGTGATCTTAACCTATGAAAAGGAGTTTTCATGAGGTTAAAGGGCTGAATTCATGGAGGTGTTAATCTATCCAAAGGACCCAAGAAGTTTACTTGCTAAAGTTGATGATTTGATAACAAGAACCAAGTCTTGTTCATCAAAAACCTCATCTTTTCATCACTAATGGTGGTATAAAGATTGTTCTTCCTATCCTCTTGTTATTTTGATTATGTAATCTTCTAATTTCTTGATTTATGTATATGTATATGATGATTAATGATGATAAAAATATTATGTGGGGATTTGATGTTGATAAACATGGGTAAAAAGATGGAAAACCACATGTAAAATGGTTAAAATCTTGCTAAATGTGATGGCTGTATAAAAACAGTAAGTAACCAAATGTTAAACTGATAAAATTGTAAAGTGGAATCAATATACAGTAAGTATTATGTGAGAGTTGGTCATGCAATGGAATCATCAAAATGAGTGAGATATGATCAAAACAAAATTAGTATACCAATCTGAATAGTCTGTTTTGTAGGGACTGTTAAGGATACTTAGACATAGATTATGCAGTAGCTATAACCAACTTATTTGTAGCACATAATATGAAGTTTATGTCATCCAAAAATGAGCTTCTATCTCCTTATAGAACTCAAGATATGATAAAAATGGTGAAAGTGAAACTAAAAATCAGATTTTGTGAAATTAAAGTTTAATAGTATTATATAAGCACTCAAAATAATATAGTACAAAATGTGAAATTAAAACCCACTAACTTATATATTTCATTTATATAAATATGTATAATGATAATAAATGGACATCATATAAAAATGGTAGTTTGGTAAGTTTTATATGTTATAAAAACTATAAACATGATTTTTACGTCTTTTCGGCTAGTACCGTAAAATTAACGTTTTTCGTCAATTAAAACTTAGACGATCGGACCCGTCTAATGTAAACTTTTTAAAAGTCATATACTGATATATAAGTACTTAATACAAGTAAAAACCGATAAAACCCGAACTATATATGTAAAACCCGCTTTAAAAATCCATGAAAAAAACATGTATTACACGAAACCACGAACTTAAATTAAACGTTCTTTAATTAAATACACGACAAGAATAATTAACGTCTATATCCAAGTATTACATATAATATTATTTATTCACGTAAAATTAAATAATACTTGATCACGAAGCACGACCTCACAACACGAATATTAATACACAATATTTTAAATAAAGTCGAAAATGAAATAAACATGTGTGTGTGTTTGGGCTGCGGCAACAAAAAGAAAAGAAAACAAGAATGGGCCTTAAGCCCAGCCCGTCTAAAAAAAAAAAATTAATATCCAAAGAGTATAGTTTACTTTCATTTATACAAGAAAAAAAGAGAAAACCCTAGCTACCATTTCTTTTCCGGCGCCTCCCTTTTTCCGGTCAGTTATTCCGGCCGCCAGAAAACTCCAGCCGCCACTTTAGACAGCCGCCGCTGTTGGTTTCCTTCAGCCACCACGACCATTAGTCACAACAGCGCGTCGCTGCCGCGGTACTTAACCAAATGTCCACCATCAATTATACCTCTACAGCCCCATCACCTCGATCCACCCAATTACCACCACTCGTCACCAGCAGCTGCTGTCTCCTTTCAACATCATCACCATGCCCAACCGTCACATTCATCACCACAGCCATGGTGATTTATCACGAAACACCATCAGATCCATCTGTTGTTCAATATCCATGGAGGGTGTTTTGAGTTTCATGTCGACCAGTGAAGGACACGTTATTCTACTAATTATAGCAGCCTAAATGGGCGTTTGGATCTGCCGTTAGCAGCCGCAGTAGGAGCGTTTGGATCTGTTGTTAGCAGCCGCAGTAGGAGCGTTTGGATCTGCTGTTAGCAGCAGCAGCATGGACGTTTGGATCTGCTGTTTAGGCCGCAACAGGAGTGTTTGGGACTGCAGAACAAGAGCATTTGGCTAGCTGAAAAACGCAGCAGGAGGCTGTTTGGTTCAGGCAGAAATGCAGCGGGTGCGTTTGGGGCTGCTGGCAGGGGTATAAAGGACGTTTAGGAATGCTGTTAACGATGAGGGTGTTTGGTATTAATCTAAAAGGGGATGTTTGGGGTTATACAACACAGGCAGTGGGAACTGTAGCTAATGGTGCGAGAAACCAGACCAACCAGTGGGAACCATAGACAAACAGTGGGAATATAACTCAAACAGTGGGACTATAATACAAACAGTGGGAATATTACACAAGCAGTGGAAACTTAAGACAAGCAGTGGGAACCACGAATTATGTGAATTGGTATTTTTTTTTAAATGAGTTTTATAAATAAATTACTTATGTTGTCCAATTTTATTAATCTAATTAATAAAATTAAATTAATTCTAGCTTTATCATTTTTTTGTCATATTAAAAAAAAACTTATGATTTATAAATAATTTTATTTAAAGATATTAAATTGGAAATATTTTAAGATAGGAAACTTTTAATAATAGCGAGTTACTATGTATAGTAATACCGGGGTATACATTTTACGATAATCAGAAATACCGAATACATTAAATCAGTAATATTTACGAACAGTCAGAACTTACCAGATCATATACGATCAGTATTTCAAGAATAATTTTAATCCAACGAAAACAGTAAGAGCAGTAAAATAAATAAACATCAGTCAACTTATTTTCGCGTCCATTATTTATGTAGTATCCGTGAAGTCGGAGTCGATCCTGCAGCTTCATTATTGGACATGAGGTATGGATTTCCGTCCTTTCAGTAAGGACTTCCTTTCTATGCATGATTAGGATTCCCCGTCTTCAGCCAAATGTTTTTCCCCAGTATATGTTTAAGTTTATCAGTAATCATGTTAATAACTAAATAAATTGCCTGAGCATTATATACAAGCACGACTAGTTTATGTACTAGTTACGGAGGTACCGTAACCACGGCACTAGAGGCACCGGTGTCGTGACTCACATGCATGAGAGTGATATCCTGCATCGTCCCACTCAGCTCAGCTTGGCCATTTTATCAGTATTATTAGTGGGGCGTATGGATGCATCCTAGGCTTATAAGTGTTACAAGTTATCAGGGTGAATGTGGTGTGTGCTCTACATCCTTCAAATTGGAGCTGATCCCTCCACCCAGCATAGTTATTTAGAGGTCACCCCTCTACAGCATGACGAGGTCACCCCTCCAGTTATTCATGCACGGTTGTTACAGCACGTGACCTATATAAGCTCTGGCAAATTAAAATACAGTAAATGCATGTTTTCAGATTTATCAGATATTAGTTCAGCTTTATTATTTACGAATCAGACTTTACAGATTATGCACAGATTTCCGCTGCAACTTTACTTATCAGTCTTACAGCTCCAGTATTTTACCATCTGTTTCATTTCAGTAGTTCCTTATCATGCTCTATATCCGTTCACTGAGCGTTATGCTCAGCCGTAGTTCCCTTTCATGTTCTAACGGCAGGTACCCCAGGACGCTCTTAGGATTCTGAGAGCATGTGCATTTGGATTGAAGTTATCCAGACTTCTTACTTTATGTACTTACATTATTCTGCTTATTTGGACATTGTTTAGTCCTTTCCTTCAGTATTTTATTTTTCATGTTTTGAGCTTAGGTTGGATTACCGATGTTTGATTCCGGTATTTCCGTTATGGTCATTTAATGTTTTAGGACATTTACCTTATGCTTTGATGACACGCCATAAATACATGTAACGGTCCACTTATCCAAGTGGGGTGTTACAATTATGGTATCAGAGAGCAAGGTTCGACTTGTAGGCTCTAAAACTTGACCTGTGACTAGTGGCTAGTCACCAGGAACTTCCCAGATTTTGGCGTTGTTATCTTTCATGTTCTCATGCATTTATCAGTCAGTTTTCTCCAGTTATCAATGGGTTTTCTTAAAGTTTTTGACTAAATAAAAGGTTGGTACAGGACTGGCCATATTTAGTCGCCTGTGCTTTGCTACAAATTTTGTTTTGGTGAACCGACCCATAGGCATTCACCCTTGTCCGTTCAGAGTTTGTATTGGTAAATCGACCGTATGCGTTTACACTTACTCATGACAAATTCATGTTTTCAGTTAAGTATTACTTGGTGAACCAGCCATAAACGTTCACCATTGTTCAGGTCAAATTTCATGCTTTTCAGTCGAAGGTTGTTTTGTGAACCGATTCATAGTTGTTCACCTTTGCTCATATCATGACATTTCATGAAATTTTGACAAGTATGGATCGACCCAGAATCGTTCATACTTAGTCACATGTCTTCTCCTTCGAATTTTGTGGTTTTAACCATAGTCATCTACACCAGTTGATGTTAAACCTCAGTTGATTACCTTTTATGTTCTTTGTAACAATTAGGTTTTCATACTCTCTTGTGAATGTCGTTTTCATGCTGATTAAGTTTCATGTCTCCTTATGAGGATTATGTTTTCAGCAGGGTGATGATGTGTTCATGCTAAGACACAGAAGGATTATAGAAAAATCATGTTTTCATGATACATCATGGTTGGTCTTCATCAATCATGTCTTCATGCTCACCATTGAAATTTTTTTTTTCGTTTAATCATACTTTCGAGCCTCTATACAACCAGCATTAAGTCTTCGCAAAAATTATCAGCCTATCATGTTAATCATTTCAGTTCAGTTTACTACCGTTTAAATCAATTTATTCCTTTGATAATGTCAAACAAGCGACACCAGTATCGATCATCCAATAAAATTTCCTCCAGCTCCATGTACAGTATTTCACGTATACTCTACGTATAGTGTCTCAGATTTGCTCCATGTGCAATATTCATTTTGTACTTCATGTACAGTAGTCCAAGTGTACTCCAGGTACCCTACTCCATGGATATTGCTAATCGATCCTCAATCATCTCAGATGTTTCCACTTGTCGATATTATACCAGGTGCTGATGCTGCTCGTGAGTTGAAGATTTTGCTAGATGCTGATGCCGCTAACACTTTGAAGACCTCACAATTGCTGATGCTGGTGATACTTTGGAGATTTCTCAAGATGCTGATGGTGATGCTGTTATACTATAAAGACACTGCAGAGCAAGGACGAAAACTATAAATTTGAAATTTCTGACAAGAGTAAATTTCAACCATCGGACACTACCATTCTAGTCCATGCCTTACTTCCTCAGTTAGCTGTCACACCTTACTCAGCTAACCGTTCATTCAGAAGAGTGGGAGCCGTAAACCAGCCGACTACTCAGCAAAATAGTTACAAGAATCACGGTCATGAAAATGACCGTCATAAATTGACAGAAAAAGCAGTAGTGACAACCACCGTGCTTATAATTTATCAGTCAGTAACCATCGGAACCCCGGAACGGACGTGACCAGAAATACAAAGGTCAGTAGTCTAACCGGTTCCCCAATCCTAGTAGTTACCAAAACTTTTAACCTTGTTCAGATTCATCTACTAAAACACGTGTAAAGACATCAGTCAAGGCATAGGCCTCAGGTATCTTTTCGGAAGACACATATTAGGACACCAGTCATGGTACACGTCATACGAATCTTGCCTCAAAATACGATTCAGAACTCATAACTCCAGTATGTTTCTAAAACAGGCCCTCAGAAATTCACGGTACCCTTCAGAAAGGGGTATACCCGTTCTATTATGCCACGCATGAATCAGATCATTAAAATTTAGTCACCACCACTAGAGTATTATTTAGGTTAAACACACAATATTCATTCTGTGAGGTTACAGACGAACACATCCAGTGAAAAGTCTCCATGTTTACTTCACGTATTCATATGTCAGCTTTATCTTAAACCAGGTATTACCTACTTCCTAGCCAGGAAAGACTCCACAGTATCACCTTTAATTATAAAGATGTTCCTTCTAGTTTAAGAAAAGATCCGTCTTATCAACTCCTGAACATATTCATTTTATTTCTGCCAGAAAAATCAGTACCAATTGTTTCAGCTTTACAAGCATGTGAATTATTATCTTATAATTGCGAAGACTTCTAGTCACCATTTATGATGCGAATTCTGAAATTCCTTAAACTCATGATCATCAGATTATCCCAAGCTCCCAAATGTCATTCCAGAAGGTTTTCAAGAAATTTCTTCCTAACCACGAAGCAGAGAGTAACATCGAGCATGTCTCAAGGACAGAAACTATTTTTAGAACTCTTTATCGCAGGACTTCAGCTGAGTTAAAAGAGTTGCAGCATTAGCTGCAAGAGTTACCAGAACGAGGCCTTATTCGCCTAACGCACCACCAGAAAGTGCACCGTTTCTGTCTATTAAGAAGTCCGATAACGTGAGATCATATATCGACCACCGACAAATTTACCAGATCACCATTCTTAATCGATATTCATTTCACGTATAGAAGATTTACCTGACCTGCTACGATATCTTAAATAGTTCTAGAACAATTCGCGATCATGACACCAGCAGTGGTGAGAGAAGAACATGATGTTTCCAGACTGCTGTTGAACACGTTACAGTCTCTCTAAAATTTTGACTTATACGACTGGGCTCCCTAATGCCCCAGCTATAGTATGAAATTTATGAATAAATTTTCTTTTACGACTTCACAGACAAAATCGTCAGTATATTCATTGATCACATTCTGATCTGCTAAATTTTTTAGAAGAACACGAGAATTACCTTCTCACAGTTGTACAGAATCTTCGATAGGAGAAAATTTTGTATACATCTTTCCAGATATGAATTCCAATTGAACAAGGTGGCATTTCTGAGCATTCTACCTTAGCAGAAAGAAGTTTCAAACAATGTTGTGAAGGTAAAGGCCATCACCTGATGGTCCCGACTGACGCCTATGAACGAAATTCCACCAGAATGTACCAAAATTCCAGGCAGAATTTTGATAGAAACAGTATAACGCGTTGAGACATCTATGTTCATATCTAATGCCTTCCATTCCAACAGGTTTACGATAGAACGCCGTCTTGCTATCGAGTTTTTTTACCACTAGTGGAAATTCTAGATCGAAAGGAGACAAGACTCCATGGAGATTGCTATCAGTTTACCATACACTCAGAAAAAGTATAATACTATCCGAGTCATTGTCGACCATGTAACCAACCTACGTGTTTACTTTCATCCGGAAGGATTACGCGGTCGCGGACTGCGGAAAATTCAGCAGTAAATCGTACAATTTCAAGGCATTCCATCGACCATCATATTAGACAGAATTCACGTTCACAATCACGTGTATGTTTACGTTCACTTTACGTTCATGACTATCTTCACTTCCACGTTTTCGTCTCATTCGTAGTATGATGCTGTTTCAGTTCATGTTTTATGTTATATCATGATGTAAGCTCACATTTGCGTTCATAATATTGTTCACCGACAACCTCGTGTTCCATTTCGCAATGCATGTTTCACAGATTACCGAATACAGTTATAGAAATCTTAAGAAATCAGACTCAAGTTTAGCACCGTTTCCATACTCAGGCAGATGTTTCAGTCTCAGGCCGTATTGGTTGGCATTCCTTCCTCAGTCAGCATACGTTCATGATATGTCTAGTATCACGTTCACGACATATTCCATGCCAGCGTTCATCAGATGATCACGAACTACGTTCACAATTGCTCACGTAGCACGTTCACAATTGTTCACGTAGTTCGTCCCTATACGTTTTCAACATCTTGCTCAGAGATATAAATGTTTTATTTTCAGGATAATTGTATGTACCGTTTCATGTACATTACATGCTATAACTTATTCATTCTATCAGATTCAGAAAATCCATCTTAAGTTTAGATCCAGAAACTATTCAGTATCATCAGAACCAGTTAGACCAAGATTGCTCTCTATACCAAGATCGTTGAAGGAACCGTTCTGAGCGGGAAGCCACTTGGAACGGGGGAGTCCATCCGGACCTCTCATCCTTTTTCTTAAATAGATTCAGTTAAGTCCTTTCAGTCCTGTTATGTTCCACAGTTAGGTCATGCTATATTTTGTCAACAACATTGTATCTTACATCGAGGACGAATTTTCTTTCAGCTTATATGTCCTTTCCAGCTTTCATGTTCTTTCAACCTATGCGTTCTTTCAGCTTAAACGTCTTTCAACCTACGTATACTTTCAGCTTTTACTTCGATCAGCTTAAATTACCTATAATTCGAGGACGAATTTTCCTTTTAGAGGGGAAGAGTTGTAAAACCCGCTTTAAAAATCCATGAAAAAAAAACATGTATTACACGAAACCACGAACTTAAATTAAACGTTCTTTAATTAAATACACGACAAGAATAATTAACGTCTATATCCAAGTATTACATATAATATTATTTATTCATGTAAAATTAAATAATACTTGATCACGAAGCACGACCTCACAACACGAATATTAATACACAATATTTTAAATAAAGTCGAAAATGAAATAAACATGTGTGTGTGTTTGGGCTGCGGCAACAAAAAGAAAAGAAAACAAGAATGGGCCTTAAGCCCAGCCCGTCTAAAAAAAAAATTAATATCCAAAGAGTATAGTTTACTTTCATTTATACAAGAAAAAAAGAGAAAACCCTTGCTACCATTTCTTTTCCGGCGCCTCCCTTTTTCCGGTCAGTTATTCCGGCCGCCAGAAAACTCCAGCCGCCACTTTAGATAGCCGCCGCTGTTGGTTTCCTTCAGCCACCACGACCATTAGTCACAACAGCGCGTCGCTGCCGCGGTACTTAACCACATGGCCACCATCAATTATACCTCTACAGCCCCATCACCTCGATCCACCCTATCACCACCACTCGTCACCAGCAGCTGCTGTCTCCTTTCAACATCATCACCACGCCCAACCGTCACATTCATCACCACAACCATGGTGATTTATCACAAAACACCATCAGATCCATCTGTTGGTCAATATCCATTGAGGGTGTTTTGAGTTTCATGTCGACCAGTGAAAGACACGTTATTCTACTAATTATAGCAGCCTACATGGGCGTTTGGATCTGCCGTTAGCAGCCGTAGTAGGAGCGTTTGGATCTGCTGTTAGCAGCCGTAGTAGGAGCGTTTGGATCTGCTGTTAGCAGCAGCAGCATGGACGTTTGGATCTGCTGTTTAGGCCGCAATAGGAGTGTTTGGGACTGCAGAACAAGAGCATTTGGCTAGCTGAAAAACGCAGCAGGAGGCTGTTTGGTTCAGGCAGAAATGCAGCGGGTGCATTTGGGGCTGCTGGCAGGGGTATAAAGGACGTTTAGGAATGCTATTAACGATGAGGGTGTTTGGTATTAATCTAAAAGGGGATGTTTGGGGTTATACAACACAGGCAGTGGGAACTGTAGCTAATGGTGCGAGAAACCAGACCAACCAGTGGGAACCGTAGACAAACAGTGGGAATATAACTCAAACAGTGGGACTATAATACAAACAGTGGGAATATTACACAAGCAGTGGAAACTTAAGACAAGCAGTGGGAACCACGAATTATGTGAATTGGTATTTTTTTTAAATGAGTTTTATAAATAAATTACTTATGTTGTCCAATTTTATTAATCTAATTAATAAAATTAAATTAATTCTAGCTTTATCATTTTTTTATCCTATTAAAAAAAACTTATGATTTATAAATAATTTTATTTAAAGATATTAAATTGGAAATATTTTAAGATAGGAAAATTTTAATAATAGCGAGTTACTATGTATAGTAATACCGGGGTATACATTTTACGATAATCAGAAATACCGAATACATTAAATCAGTAATATTTACGAACAGTCAGAACTTACCAGATCATATACGATCAGTATTTCAAGAATAATTTTAATCCAATGAAAACAGTAATAGCAGTAAAATAAATAAACATCAGTCAACTTATTTTCGCGTCCATTATTTATGTAGTATCCGTGAAGTCGGAGTCGATCCTGCAGCTTCATTATTGGACATGAGGTATTGATTTCCGTCCTTTTAGTAAAGACTTCCTTTCTATGCATGATTAGGATTCCCCGTCTTCAGCCAAATGTTTTTCCCCAGTATATGTTTAAGTTTATCAGTAATCATGTTAATAACTAAATAAATTGCATGAGCATTATATACAAGCACGACCAGTTTATGTACTAGTTACGGAGGTACCGTAACCACGGCACTAGAGGCACCGGTGTCGTGACTCACATGCATGAGAGTGATATCCTGCATCGTCCCACTCAGCTCAGCTTAGCCATTTTATCAGTATTATTAGTGGGGTGTATGGATGCATCCTAGGCTTATAAGTGTTACAAGTTATCAGGGTGAATATGGTGTGTGCTCTACATCCTTCACATTGGAGCTGATCCCTCCACCCAGCATAGTTATTTAGAGGTCACCCCTCTACAGCATGACGAGGTCACCCCTCCAGTTATTCATGCACGGTTGTTACAGCACGTGACCTATATAAGCTCTGGCAAATTAAAATACAGTAAATGCATGTTTTCAGATTTATCAGATATTAGTTCAGCTTTATTATTTACGAATCAGACTTTACAGATTATGCACAGATTTCCGTTGCAACTTTACTTATCAGTCTTACAGCTCCAGTATTTTACCATCTGTTTCATTTCAGTAGTTCCTTATCATGCTCTATATCCGTTCACTGAGCGTTATGCTCAGCCGTAGTTCCCTTTCATGTTCTAACGGCAGGTACCCCAGGACGCTCTTAGGATTCTGAGAGCATGTGCATTTGGATGGAAGCTATCCAGACTTCTTACTTTATGTACTTACATTATTCTGCTTATTTGGACATTGTTTAGTCCTTTCCTTCAGTATTTTATTTTTCATGTTTTGAGCTTAGGCTGGATTACCGATGTTTGATTCCGGTATTTACGTTATGGTCATTTAATGTTTTAGGACATTTACCTTATGCTTTGATGACACGCCATAAGTACATGTAACGGTCCACTTATCCAAGTGGGGTGTTACAATATAACATATGGACATTAACGAGCTAAATTAGCATTATTGGACTATTAATCCAACTAAATGGGCTAAACACTTATAAATTTACTTATTGGGCTTAACCCACTTGGGCCCAACATGTAAACTATAATACTGATAATAAAAGTATAAAATGGTCTAATTTAACGTAATGGACTTCTAATAGGCTTATTGGACCTAAAACATGTAAATAGGTAAAACTAGTAAACTAGTATAAAAGTTACCAACACATAACACAAAAATAAGTAAATGAGAATGTATAAACCCCCTTGATCATCATATATATAAAATCATCATATGTATACATAATTGTTATTTTGATAAAGTCATTGGACTAAAGTCTAAGATAAGTATTATTTGTCTAGGTTTCCGTGATTGAAGCACGTACCGTACATCCGAATCGCCGATAACCCGCCTTTCCCAATCCACGTGAGTTCATAGCCTCGCACTCTTTTAAATGTTTTTATGAAATGTTTTATAAACCCGCGAGGGAGATAACATGTTAGTTTTGATAAAATAGGACACCATTTGTCCTGATTATTTGTTTATTGATTTGGACCCTAATGATTATATGACCCGATGAATGATTATATGACCCGATAAATGAAATGAAATGGATTATTAAAGTTAGGTTATGTCAATAAAAGTCCCATTAGCATGAATTGTGAACTACCGGGATTTGGTAGACGCTTATGCATATAATAGTACTATTTGGGGACGATCACCCTAGTTCGCGCCTTGACGGTTGATCCCCATCGTGCCACATTGATTGGTAAGCGAATTTATGTATGAGAAGATTTACATAAGCGTGATTATTGTGACGACAAGCTAATTTAGATGGGCGAATTGAGTTTCGGGCTAGCTACCCGTTGTTTGTTGTAGTAAGGTAACAATGTCATGCGGCTTATAATAATCCAATTAACGAAATACTGCCATACGCACCGAATTACGATATATTGACTGACTAGCAATACGGGGTCCTATAATTGATATTATGTTCGTGTTTTGGTTTTACATGACCATATTCATATAACGGTTTTTATTTAACTCTATACAACGTTATTAAATGTATTGTATGATGTTTTTAACGACAATGGTTCGTATAATGATTTTGAAGGCGAAATCCTATATTATGGTTTTTGATAAGGATTTGTATAAAATGACTTTGGCTATTTTATGGCCTATTATAATGATTTGTACAAAATGATTTTCGGTAGTAATTATATACCGATGATATATTAATGGTTTTATTAAACTCTATGAATTCACTCGGCGTTATAGCTGACCTTTTCTTTTAACATGTTTTGTCTCAGGTACTTGAAGGTAATTCTCGGGAAGACAACAAGAATTCATGGCCCACACTTAAATAATAATTTCCATTCAAATGCTTTGTAAAACTTTTATGAAATACAATGACTTGGGACCTATGTAAATTTCATATTTATGAATGGAAATGCTTTATTATTAAACGACGCGATTTTTATGCGTTGTCTATGATGTGAGTAATGTGTTATCCCGTAACACCAACGAGTATACCACTGTATTGAATTGTATAAATTTGGGGGTGTTACAACGCGTGGATGTACGAATATAAATTCAACACATTCAAAAGAAAATTTTCAAGTTCATACCTAAAAATGTCGTGGATAGCCACGGCCAAATGGGTTGCAAAATAAAGGTTACATATACAAGATAATAAGTGTCTGCCGTGGACATCCATGGACGAATATTACGAAATCTGATTAATGTTTGATAAATACAAATACCATCAGTGGGGAAGCATAGATTCTCCCAACTCCTTCCTCTGCTCGGTCAATGATGCTAATGTAGATCCTTCGGGAGTGGCATCGTTTCTTAGCAACAAGGTGAGACCAGGTCTGGTAGGGGCTGTCACGGGCACACCGTCAGACCTGGGCAGATAGGCAGACCCCGCAGTGGGTGTACGACATATGGTGCGACTTCCTCGCTTCCCCATGGCGCGGTCCATGTTGACTTTAATAGCCTCCCCCAATCTTCTCTCCTCTTTGAGAGCCCATGGGTTCTCGGGGGAAGGGTTATCTGCATATAAAGGAACCATAAGTTGGGAATCAAAGTCCGCTTCCACACATAACTGCTCCATAACCATATCTATAGGAGCGTCCTTCAGAGCCTCGATTTCATCTATCAAAGGGTACTCGATCTGGCTCAAGGCCGTCATAGACGCGGTCATATTGTCCTTGGCATTTGGCTTGTGGTATGCGTAGTCCTTAGCTTCCTTTCCCAGCCCCGCCCATACCATCCCGGCTAGAAGGACTTCGTGCCTGCCAAGATCTATCTCATCCGAGACTACACCAGCAAATGGCTAGGCTAGCTAGGGAGAATCTGCAATCTTGTTTACTGCCAGCCTTAGTCCAGACCCTATCATCCACCTGTGGCCGGCGATAGCTGTGAGCATGTGAGGGTATAACTCCTCATCAAAGTCCACTGTCTTGGCATCCAGCCGCGTATCCATATCCTCCAGTCGTCCCTCTACGACCTTCTCATGATCGACCCTGTAATCAACAAAGGCTGAGGCCAGCTGTTCCTCGCCTTTCACTAATAGGCGCAGGTCTTCGCGATCCTTGAAGATGGTAGCCACATCATTAGCTATGGATTGAGCGGTGGCCTCGGCGGTAAACACCTGTTGGTATGATGGTATGTGTTAGCATGTTTTAAAAAATACTTCAAATCTATGCACATAAAGAAAATAAGCATGATAGGGGATGCATATGAGTTGGACGTACCTTGTCACGTAGGGATTATGCGTCGGCTTCTAACTCCACAATCTGGGCTTCACGGGCGGCAGTGTGGTTCGCTTGCTCTTTAATGGTCGCCTCGGTCATGGACAGGTCAGCTTGCAGGGTGGATATTGTTTGCTCGTGCTCTTTAATCATTTTTTTCTTGTGAGCAATCTTCTTATCCGAACTCCTTACGTGGCTCAAGGAGCCTTCAAAGTGATGTCGTAGGGCCGCGCTGATAGTCATTTGGTGCGCTGTGGACACATTTAATTTCTCAAGTAGTGTCTTGTGGGTGAGCTCATTCAAGTCCTGAATCAGGCTGGGAGGAGTCAAATGATCAATGAACTCTTTGCACGACTCCTCCATCTCTAGCTTCGTAAGCTCAGACAAGTTCCATTGCGGACAGAAGCGTGGAGCCGGTTCCTTAGACTGTGGCTCTTCTATAGAGGTTGGAGGAGGAGTTGAGGGAGTATCTTGGATCGCGGGCAATGTTAATCTGCCAGTATTCTACTCGTATGGTGTGGTTTTAGGTTCCACCCTGTAATTTAATAAACTATTAAGTTTACATAAGTTTCTATTGAGAAATTGAAAAGCGTGGTGGTATATCACTTAAGTTAGGGTTATCACGGGCTCGGTATTGATAGGAGCTATGGTGCTGACTGGTGTAGCATTTCATACCGTCTTGTCTACCTGGCCTTCTACTACGGTGGGAGGAGGCATTAGGTTATCCTTGGGCGCAGTTGTGCTACTACCCTCTTGGTATTAGGGGTTGTCCTTACGCAACCTCTTGGGAGGTGCGTTTGAAATACCCGCCTTTACCTCCGCCACTTTTGCGACCTTCCTTTTAGTCTTACGCCTCTTGGGGGCGGGCTTTGGTTGCACCGTGGTACCGGTCTCGTTGGCCACTTCTTCTTCGGATTGAAACATCCGGTCGATCTCCTATGAAAGTTTTTCCAAGTTGTCTCCTTGATCCTCTTGATAGGGATCGGTGGTGTCTTTCGTCGTGCAGTTGCCACCCTCTAGTAAAGGTTGGTCACCATCTCCATAGAGAAAGTCCAGCGGCGACTTCACTATCTTCGTCTCGGCCATGTCAGAATGGGGTTCTTGGACTGCTTCAAAGGGATAGTTATATTTTCGGTGGCTGTGAGTAGGGGTAGCTCGTCTTGACGTAGTGATCGTGTACCTTCGGGGACCTTGGACGGATCTCCCTGTAGAAACAGACCAAACAGCTTCATCTCTACGGACACATGCATCAAATATGTTAGTTTCATACAAAACATATATTTGTAACGTTCAAATTAATGTACACCCACCCTCTCTACGGTTGTTTAGGAAGACGAGATATTTGTCCGCCCTGCCAAAATAGTTGCGGCTGTTTCCTATTAAGCACACAAAGTTTTTCGGCAGATCTTTGTGGAAATATGTGCGGTAGGTATCTAAGATGCGGACCTCTCTGTCGTCATATGTGTTCGATGGGGGGGGGGGGGGTAATCTACCCGGACTGTGGTTTTTAAGACAAAGCGAGTGGGGAGTACCTTGGCGTCTACAGAGAAGTACCAGTCATACCAGTTCTTCAAAGAATCTATAGCTTTGCTATAGCACATAGGGTGTTACCCTGACGTTTTTTAAATGACAGCCAGCCGTTGACCATTTGGGGTACATAGAAAACCCTAAATAAGCTTACTGTTGGACCTATGTCGCAGGTATGGCAGGTGATTTCGAACTCATTAATCTTACACGCCCCTATACAATGTTATTGGGTTATGTGAAAATCATAGTGTGTAAGGATCTCTACAAGGAACCTAGACAAAGGAATACGGTAGTTGGCCGAGTCAAATAGGCGCGTGTACACACCTATTTTCCCAGCGGGAGCATCCGTGATAGCTTCATAATCACCCGAATATGTGGGATGAACGCTTTCTGGTATGTAGTAATCAGAACAGAACTCAACAAATTTCTCAGGTGGAAATAGGTTGAGCACGGTCATGATGGTAGGGTTATCTTTAACCATGATTTATAAAAGTATAGAGAAGGTTGTGGTATTCTAACCTGCTAATACAGATATCCGTGGAGAACAATAAATGTAGAAGGGAGTGAAAGGAGGTTTCAACAATGGTGGAAGAAAGTATAAACTATGTGTGTACAGTCACACGCATGGGTATTTATAGTATTTCCTCGGTTTATGAGGCCGGTTGGATGATTGCCACGTTAATCCACTACGCCGATCTAACGGATGGGATTAAGAGCACAGTTGAAATGTCAGAGGGACCCATGGGTCACCTCATACACAGTTTATACATGGCTCGAGAGTGGGGCCAGTCTGGTGCACTTTTACAAGCAAACATACGAACAGTCACCTCCATTCCATGACTACCATTAATTCGTTCATTAATGTTGTCCCGGTCCATAGGTTCTGTTGTACGGGTATTTTCAAGCTAGCAAGACAAGGGACATTTGTTAAGTCTAGAGGTTACGCCTACGGCTGTAACAACTAGACTGGGGTACATGATGATGTACTAGTCCCCAGCCGGGTCATGAGCCTGGCCCACGGGTACAACCCGCATCTGGCCCATCACGAATGGGTTGGAATAGTGTCATTTGAGACTATGGGTTTCGGATGAACAGTGGTCGCATTAGTCATGTGCGCCCACGACCCGACATGGCCGGATCAGGGTTAGACAGAATCACAACCTAATTAGGATTGTCATTTATCCTAAAGTGTAGGATATACACTAACCATAATTAGAAGATAACAATCAACTAATTATCATACTTATCCTTTACTTGGGGCCGAAGCTTTGGTAAAAGCCCACTAGGGTTTTACCGCCTATATAAGGAACCCCTAAGGGTTCCACAAAGGTATCGTATCATTCTTACTCTTACATCTCACTCATTACTAACCCTAAACCGATTACTTACTCTCACGATGGAGTCTAATCGTGGGATACGTTCTCACGTAAGTCTAACAGCGTGTTACTTTTAGTGTGTAGGATCCCAAACCAAAGTTCATTTGGTGCAAGATTCGGAGCCTCAAACACCCGAATTAAGCCTAATTCGGGTCAAGCTAGGTGTTGTCCCTTTTTATTAGATGATTAAAGATAGAAAATAGATGAGAAGAATGAAGATTTCTAGAGATAGAAAGTAGTGAGAGAAAGTAGAGAAAAGATGTGATTAACTAGGTGAAATTAGATTAAGAAAAAATGATTACTTTTCATCCTCATAACTTGCTAGGAGGGTGATTATATAGTCCAACCACATGCGGGATTTCTTTTGGACTATATGTTTTGGGTCGGGCTTGAATAAAATGCTTAGTACCTTAAAAGAGGCCTTTTAAGCTAGCCATCAAGCCCGTAATGTCACGACTATTTGAACTAACTATTACAACGTTATAATAAATATTATAATAAAAACCTATGACTAAACATTCTTGTTAGACTCAATATTTTGAGGCTAACAATCTCCGCCAATGTGAGGTCATTCCTCTTCGATATTTGGAGATCAATAGAGATTATGAATTTCGTCATAAATGAGTCTTGAATGTGTAATAGTAGTTTTGTTCCTTCATGCTATGATCTTTGAGCCTTTATCATTGTCTTTCGACTTTGTCTTTAAACTTGAGATCTTCAAATCATTCTAGACTTGTCTTTGTCATCTTGCGATCTTGTGTCTTTATCCACATGCTCATACTTTGCATAATCTTGAAAGCTTGCTAACAATCTCCTTTGAATAGAGGTCATTACTTTACATTAATTGTTAAGGAAGATTTTGATCATCCGAGTTGCGGAAGTCTTTAGCTTTCTTGATTGTTGAATGTCTTTGGGCATGAGTATGTGATTTTGAATCTTTGACTTTGCTGAGTACACCGTAACGTCACCTTCATGAGACAAAACATAGACACGGACTGAATGGCTTTGACATTCGTCCTAAATCAGTAGCGTTTTACCTCCGGTCGGTGAAGACCGTTACATGATATTAAATATCGTACCTGTGATTAGGTAGATTCAATTAAAAATCTCCTTGACAGGGTTTCGTGGTTGTACTAGCCGTTCTCTTTACTCGATCGTCTCAAAGCAAGACTACAAACATAAAGAGTGAATCAATTGGATTGACATCCGCTTGATTAAAGTCGTCAATTTAAATTTCTGGAACAAGTTTGATTCACTAAGAATCTTACCATTGTTGCTTTCCAGGTGACATAAGCTTGATTGATAAAGAATCTCACAAGTTACCTACCGTAGCGCTGTTTGATGTTGACGTTAGAAGGATTTCCATTCGTCATTATGAATATTAATGAATATCACTCTGAATGTTCTGGCAAGACCATAAATATATTGCGTAGAAACCTGAAACGAGTTTGAATCGATAAAGAAACAAACCACTGTTGCTTTTCAGTTTTACATATGTTTAATTCATAAAGAATCTTACACATGACCTACCGCAGTGCTGTTTGATGTTAACACTAGAAGGATATCCACTCATCGTTGTGAATACTAGGCAGTATCACTCTGAGTGTTCTAGCAATATCGCAAGGATATAGCGTAGGAATCTCTTGATTAATTTCTTGGCTCTAGACTCGATTTGTGCACTTTTAGTGGTCGGAGGCTGGAGCAGATTCCACCTATTCAATATCAACTATCTTGGAGTGAGAAAGTCAATTGAAGTCGTGTTGATCTCCGTGATAATAAAACAAACTTCTTTTAACAGAAGCCTGAGTCAGCTGGGGAGGGGTTGTGCATTACATCACTGGGTCCATGATGCGTTGTCTTCATGATGTGTTGACCCAGTTTCTGCCTAAGTTGAATGGAGGGCTAATTTATTTACACCCTTTATCCCTACATTACTTTTTCATTCTTCAACCCCTTCAATGCTTACGAAGACATCATTACTAGCACCTTGTTGTGATTGTTCCAGTGCTAGTATCAGTACTTAGTCGGCATTAAGCTTCGTTCACGTTCTACTCCATGTTTCCTAATGACTTCTAATAATCTATTGAATTGTCCCTGGGAAGATCCTTCCGGTTCTGGTTGGATCATATGACTTAAACCTAACCACCCTTTTGACACCAATAACGTCGTGAATTAAAGATGTTGTAGGTATTTGATCGTAACCATGAGTACTTGAGTCTTTAGATCACATTTTAATCACATTTTCTCCCCTATCTCTAATATATAAAATCGTTTGATAGATACCAAATTTGATTAAAATATATTTTGAAAAATAGTCTTGAAACTTTTCGGGAGAGAACTGTGTAAAACTTAGCATGAATTTGGAACACTCCCCCCTCAAAAATTGATTCAATTGAATTGTCATTGTGAGGATGTGATCCAAATTTCACTTTTTGAGGACAGGAGTTGTTGAACACATAATTTTTGAAAGATTTTGAATAATCATTGAGAAATTCTTGAAAAAATTGTGTTCAACGCTTTTTGAAAAACTCTATTTCTTTTTGGCGAAACTGGAGGATTCTACGTTACGTGCTTATGTTTACATACACCGTTTTTGGTGGCAGTCCGACACTTCAGGAAATAAATTTATCCGTGAATATTATTTTGAGATTTTAAATTTGTGTTGGTTCATAAACTCACAAATTTACGAGAAGAGAATAGGACTTACGATTATAATTTGACGTCCTTTACGACTAAACCGAAAACCTTAGGATTACGTATTTACGTTTTCGAACTACGTTTTTGAGGAGACAATTTTTATTAGATTCGTTTTGTGCCGTTGATTCATAATTTATAAAAACATTTTTCGTAAAACGACCCGAGGGAACGTAAATCAACGAAAATAGAATCGAGGAGTACCCGTAAATTAGTGGAGATGAGACAAGTGGGACACTTGTCCCACCCCCACTATAACCGGCCATAATAAGCCACAAAAACAAGTGAGATGTCAAGTTATAACTAACAAGTTACACTTGTTAGCTAAGCTTACAAAGTAAGCTACACCAACACCAAAACCATCTAACCAAACCATTCACTCTCATTCTCAACATGTAAACCACCATAGCTTCCTCTCCTCCCTCTCAAAAATTCGTCCCATATTCACTACAACACCACCATTTGATCTTAAATTAACCACAATATCATGTGTTATTCACACATATGTTGAAGAACCTTTGAAGATATGAAGATTGGAGGTGATCTTAACCTATGAAAAGGAGTTTTCATGAGGTTAAAGGGCTGAATTCATGGAGGTGTTAATCTATCCAAAGGACCCAAGAAGTTTACTTGCTAAAGTTGATGATTTGATAACAAGAACCAAGTCTTGTTCATCAAAAACCTCATCTTTTCATCACTAATGGTGGTATAAAGATTGTTCTTCCTATCCTCTTGTTATTTTGATTATGTAATCTTCTAATTTCTTGATTTATGTATATGTATATGATGATGAATGATGATAAAAATATTATGTGGGGATTTGGTGTTGATAAACATGGGTAAAAAGATAGAAAACCACATGTAAAATGGTTAAAATCTTGCTAAATGTGATGGCTGTATAAAAACAGTAAGTAACCAAATGTTAAACTGATAAAATTATAAAGTGGAATCAATATACAGTAAGTATTAGATGTCATACACATGTGAGAGTTGGTCATGCAATGGAATCATCAAAATGAGTGAGATATGATCAAAACAAAATTAGTATACCAATCTGAACAGTCTGTTTTGTAGGGACTGTTAAGGATACTTAGACATAGATTGAGCAGTAGCTATAACCAACTTATTTGTAGCACATAATGCGAAGTTTATGTCATCCAAAACTGAGCTTCTATCTCCTTATAGAACTCAAGATATGATAAAAATGGTGAAAGTGAAACTAAAAATCAGATTTTGTGAAATTAAAGTTTAATAGTATTATATAAGCACTCAAAATAATATAGTACAAAATGTGAAATTAAAACCCACTAACTTATATATTTCATTTATATAAATATGTATAAGGATAATAAATGGACATTATATAAAAATGGTAGTTTGGTAAGTTTTATAAGTTATAAAAACTATAAACATGATTTTTACGTCTTTTCGGCTAGTATCGTAAAATTAACGTTTTTCGCCAATTAAAACTTAGACGATCGGACCCGTCTAATGTAAACTTTTTAAAAGTCATATAATGATATATAAGTACTTAATACAAGTAAAAACCGATAAAACCCGAACTATATAACATATGGACATTAACGAGCTAAATTAGCATTATTGGACTATTAATCCAACTAAATGGGCTAAACACTTATAAATTTACTTATTGGGCTTAACCCACTTGGGCCCAACATGTAAAGTATAATACTGATAATAAAAGTATAAAATGGTCTTATTTAAGGTAATGGACTTCTAATAGGCTTATTGGACCTAAAACATGTAAATAGGTAAAACTAGTAAACTAGTATAAAAGTTACCAACACATAACACAAAAATAAGTAAATGAGAATGTATAAACCCACTTGATCATTATATATATAAAATCATCATATGTATACATAATTGTTATTTTGATAAAGTCATTGGACTAAAGTCTAAGACAAGTATTATTTGTCTAGGTTTCCGTGATTGAAGCACGTACCGTACATCCGAATCGCCGATAACCCGCCTTTCCCAATCCACGTGAGTTCATAGCCTCTCACTCTTTTAAATGTTTTTATGAAATGTTTTATAAAACCGCGAGGGAGATAACATGTTAGTTTTGATAAAATAGGACACCATTTGTCCTGATTATTTGTTTATTGATTTGGACCCTAATGATTATATGACCCGATGAATGATTATATGACCCGATAAATGAAATGAAATGGATTATTAAAGTTAGGTTATGTCACTAAAAGTCCCATTAGCATGAATTGTGAACTACCGGGATTTGGTATACGCTTATGCATATAATAGTACTATTTGGGGACGATCACCCCAGTTCGCGCCTTGACGGTTGATCCCCGTCGTGCCACATTGATTGGTAAGCGAATTTATGTATGAGAAGATTTACACAAGCGTGATTATTGTGATGACACGCTAATCTAGATGGGCGAATTGAGTTTCGGGCTAGCTACCCGTTGTTTGTTGTAGTAAGGTAACAATGTCATGCAGCTTATAATAATCCAATTAACGAAATACTGCCATACGCACCGAATTACGATATATTGCCTGACTAGCAATACGGGGTCCTATAATTGATATTATGTTCGTGTTTTGGTTTTACATGACCATATTCATATAACGGTTTTTATTTAACTCTATACAACGTTATTAAATATATTGTATGATGTTTTTAACGACAATGGTTCGTATAATGATTTTGAAGGAGAAATCCTATATTATGGTTTTTGATAAGGATTTGTACAAAATGACTTTGGCTATTTTATGGCCTATTATAATGATTTGTACAAAATGATTTTCGGTAGTAATTATATACCGATGATATATTAATGGTTTTATTAAACTCTATGAATTCACTCGGCGTTATCGCTGACCTTTTCTTTTAACATGTTTTGTCTCAGGTACTTGAAGGTAATTCTCGAGAAGACAACAAGAATTCATGGCCCGCACTTAAATAATAATTTCCATTCAAATGCTTTGTAAAACTTGTATGAAATACAATGACTTGGGACCTATGTAAATTTCATATTTATGAATGGAAATGCTTTATTATTAAACGACGCGATTTTTATGCGTTGTCTATGATGTGAGTAATGTGTTATCCCGTAACACCAACGAGTATACCGCTGTATTGAATTGTATAAATTTGGGGGTGTTACAACGCTTGGATGTACGAATATAAACTCAACACATTCAAAAGAAAATTTTCAAGTTCATACCTAAAAATGTCGTGGATAGCCACGGCCAAATGGGTTGCTAAATAAAGGTTACATATACAAGATAATAAGTGTCTGCCGTGGACATCCATGGACGAATATTACGAAATCTGATTAATGTTTGATAAATACAAATACCATCAGTGGGGAAGCATAGATTCTCCCAACTCCTTCCTCTGCTCGGTCAATGATGCTAATGTAGATCCTTCGGGAGTGGCATTGTTTCTTAGCAACAAGGTGAGACCAGGTCTGGTAGGGGCTGTCATGGGCACACCGTCGGACCTGGGCAGATAGGCAGACCCCGCAGTGGGTGTACGGCATATGGTGCGACTTCCTCGCTTCCCCATGGCGCGGTCCATGTTGACTTTAATAGCCTCCCCCAATCTTCTCTCCTCTTTGAGAGCCCATGGGTTCTCGGGGGAAGGGTTATCCGCATATAAAGGAACCATAAGTTGGGTATCAAAGTCTGCTTCCACACATAACTGCTCCATAACCATATCTATAGGAGCGTCCTTTAGAGCCTCGATTTCATCTATCAAAGGGTCCTCGATCTGGCTCAAGGCCGTCATAGATGCGGTCATATTGTCCTTGGCATTTGGCTTGTGGTATGCGTAGTCCTTAGCTTCCTTTCCCAGCCCCACCCATACCATCCCGGCTAGAAGGACTTCGTGCCTGCCAAGATCTATCCCATCCAAGACTACACCAGCAAATGGCTAGGCTAGCTAGGGAGAATCTGCAATCTTGTTTACTGCCAGCCTTAGTCCAGACCCTATCATCCACTTGTGGCCGGCGATAGCTGTGAGCATGTGAGGGTATAACTCCTCATCAAAGTCCACTGTCTTGGCATCCAGCCGCGTATCCATATCCTCCAGTCGTCCCTCTACAACCTTCTCATGATCGACCCTGTAATCAACAAAGGCTAAGGCCAGCTGTTCCTTGCCTTTCACTAATAGGCGCAGGTCTTCGCGATCCTTGAAGATGGTAGCCACATCATTAGCTATGGATTGAGCGTTGGCCTCGGCGGTAAACACCTGTTGGTATGATGGTATGTGTTAGCATGTTTTAAACAATACTTCAAATCTATGCACATAAAGAAAATAAGCATGATAGGGGATGCATATGAGTTGGACGTACCTTGTCACGTAGGGATTGTGCCTCGGCTTCTAACTCCACAATCTGGGCTTCACGGGCGGCAGTGTGGTTCGCTTTCTCTTTAATGGTCGCCTCGGTCATGGACAGGTCAGCTTGCAGGGTAGATATTGTTTGCTCGTGCTCTTTAACCATTTTTTCCTTGTGAGTAATGATTGTGGTAAAATTACGACCTTTAGGAAAAGGTGCGTAAAAGCGGTAAGTATTAAGTGTACGTTTAGGAAAACGTAAACACTAATGACCCTTATGGTGTGAAAGTTCGTTTCCCAAGGAGGTATATGTGTGTGAAAAACTTGTTAAATGTTTGTGATTAATGATTGTTTTAGAGGGGGATGAGAAAAGAAGATGACGAAGACGTAAAAATTACTGCTAGAAAGTTAAAACGTAAAACCTTAAAAACTACAAAAATAAAAATTAATTCTAAAAATTACCAAAAATTCACCAAAAATCAAAATTAATTAACTAAGAGTTTACCAATGATCAAAACTTTTTCAAACCTTTTAAATAATTAAATATTCAATTTTTAAATGCTAATTAAAGCCCTAAAAATCAAATAAACTATCAAAAAGCCCATATAAAGATTTTTCAATTGGTAAACCTCTAAAATGGCCTAAAAAGATTAAAAAATATTTTTAGAAATTTTTAAACTAATAAAAACTATTTAAATTGATTTAAAAACTATTAAAACTTAAAATAATTATAAAAATTAATCTAAAAGTGATTAAATTATTCTAAAAGTTGCTAAATTCCTATTTTAATGTATTAAAACTAAGAAAAATGTAAAAAGTTGGAAAATGTGAAATTTGAAAAATAATAATAAAATAATATTAAAATAATATTAAAAATCCAAAATTATAAAAAATTCTAAAAACTTGCAAACTAGTTTATTTTAACCTAAATAATCAGAAAATCAAAGTGAAATGACCAGAATACCCCTATTGGGCCCTCAAATGGGCCAAAACCAAAAACAGTCAAACCAAATGGGCTTTTGGGCCCAAAAAGTCAAACTTGGCCCAATTAACTTGGAAAATCCCTATCTGACTCACAATTTAATTCTAAGAACAAAACTCTAAAGGCCCAAAAGCTGAATGTGAGCTTATCACAGCTTATTAAACACACAACTTATTCTTATTGGGCTTTTCAGCCCATTAAGCAATAAGCCAATGCCATAAGCTCTAATTTGTCACACAACCTTCTTTTGGGATGCTTATGAGATCTGTAAAAAGAAATTTTGAAAAAGCACACTCAATAAGCCAGAAATAAGCAAAGTAAAAATTCACTAAAAGACAAAATAGTCGGGTTTGAGATTTAGGGCACCTCAGAAGCTCTAGTTTGTTGCAAAAGCTCACAAATAGCTTAACTAAGAATAATCAATCAAGAAAACCATAAAAAGCCAAGTAGAATAAGCTGTGAGAGCAAATAAGCTGGCTGAAAAAGCCAAATAAGCTAGTTTTCTAGCAAAAGCTTAACCAAAAGACTTGTAACCTTCCAGATTTGATATTAAGCTAAGAAAAATGATTTCTATTACAAAAGATAAGTTGCTGCATGTGCCAATAAGCAGTTCTCAAAAATAAGCCAATAAGTGCTTATTTGACCAAAAGTCAAAGTACTCCAAAATGCACCAAATGATCAGAAATGGTCTAAGGGCTTGTTATAAGCAATTTTTGTGAAGGACTCAAGGAGGAGGCCTTGTGAATCAAGAGGTCAGTTGACCTTTTGATGACAGATTTTGGCAATAAGGACTTAATAAGCCAGTTAGCTTATAAGCCTGATACAAAGCAATCCAAATAGCAAAATCCAATCACAAGCAGCACATAAACAAGTTCCAAGCAGCAAAATCACAAGGCATACAATAGGATAACAAATGCAAGCACAAAATGAGGTGGTCACTTTGCTGATGCAAATGAACACTTTAGCAACTTTTGATAAGCTATAAAATCCACAATAAGCCACCAAATTCAACAACCAGACAACCAATAGATAGCTTATCACCTAAACTATTCCCAAACCTGATTTCAGACCTTAGATCCAACAAACAAAGAAGTTATTGGATCTGATGTGTTTGACCAATTTCAAAACCACTTTTATCAGATTTTTTCAAAACTTCAAATCCCTTTTCCAAACTTGCAGAAACTTAACCAATGACTAAAACTTGTATATTAAGACTTGTTTAGACTTCCCAAACCCTAAGAACCAAGGGCACAAGGCCACAAGGCCTTATGAACCAGTATTCCCAAACAACCCTTAATCAACCACTTTTCAAACAAACTTGTGATTTCTTCTAAAAACCTACTGATTTTAATGATCAAAAACACTTACTAGGCACCAACTAACAAAATCAAACACAAAAAAAACCAGCACAAACACAAGAACACCAAATCATATACCAAAGTACAAAATAAGCAGAAACATGAAATTTTGAGAGGAATCTTAACAAGAAGTTATACCTGCCTTCCACAACATCCTAGGAAGGCCAGCTATGCTCCTTGGACCTTGTTCAACAAATAGAACAAGACCAAGGTACTTCAACAAGAAAGATGATGAATGCTGTGACAATCCGTCAATTTCAGGTCGTTATTTTAATCTCGGCTATTACGTATTACGTGTTTACTTTAATGAGAATTTTAAATTATCGACTAACCGAGAAGGTTATGATTTGAAACTTAACGTAAGAATGTCGTTTTGATGAAAACCGACAAGAAAAACATTAAGTATCGATATTATGTTCTCAATTTATCATATGAATGATTTTATTATATTTATTTTTATTTCTCGTATTTTACGTTTTAACGAATGATGAGAACTACGAATGATCGCGATACCGACGGATGCCCAAAAATTTACGTTTTATTATCGATTGTCTCGATATTTAATATTTTCGACGTTTTCAATTTAATTACGTTCTAAGTCGTGTCGATGTAATATTATTATATTTAAGTAGCGTTTTAACTTTTAAAAAGTATATTTACGAAACCCGAGTCCCGTAAATATTTTCAAAATTTAATATTTACATTTTATACCCTTACAACTATTTAATTTCATTTTGGACCAAATCTATGCAAAATTGGCAAAAACTACCCTCACCCCACTATATATATAGCCTCCACTAACACACATAATATTATTTTAATAAAAATTTCACCACCTCACCCCTCTTTCTCTCTTATGCCGTCCACCCCATCACCAAAAACCCTCAACAAAAATCAATATCTAGCTTGATTCATCCAAATCAAATAAAAGACCCATCTTGGAATTTCAACAAGGATCATATTGGTTGCGGTTTTCGTGTTTAAACGGGCATCACTAATCGTCGACGATCGTCTCATTACCACTATTGGCTAAGGTCCATATAGAAGGCACTCGAGGAAGGCGGTTTCGTGAAGCTTGCATATTTGAAATGTTTTGGCCCACTTTTCTAAAACATATCCATTCAAATAACTTTTATCATTTATAATAGTTTGTAAACTTTTGAATCATCTGGGACCGTGTATGAAATTTTATCTTGATTAAATGAAATTGAATGGATGTTTATTAAAACGTCTCGTAGCCGTTTTCTATGATTATGAGATTGAACCATGATAGTAACACCCAATGACCCTTCCGCTGTTATGACCGAAATTGGGGGTGTTACAGATTGGCATCAAAGCTCAAGTTATAGAGAGCGAAAAGATTTTCCAAAAATGAATTTTTGAAATCTTTTAACTATAACTGTTGCAAGCGAAACCTCCGAGTTGCCAATGGACGAGAATGAAAGTATTTATATATATGGGATTATATATATGTTGTAATCTTTATCGATTATTTGAACTTGTGAATTACAAGGTATGTTCTCATTTATTTAATTATAAATTATAATTTTATATTTATACGAGATATTTATACGACGTCGATTGTCACGAAGCCACTCTAGTTATTTTAATGCTAGCGCCGAAGCTATTCCTGAAATGAATCCTGTTTTTCTCGAGATTAACTAAGTTGTGGATATACATGATCCTAACGAAACGGTTAATATTCTGCTGATATTCTTTTGGTTACAAGGATTTTGATTTCCTTGGTTCTTATTCTTATATTATCGATCCGTTCATTTCGTTTAGCAAATTTAATTTGCATTTTCATTAATCTTCGACATTATACTATTTTGATAAAAACAAGTTTGTCTGAGATGGTACTATTGATTGTTAGGAATTGAGATTGATTTGTATGGTATTCACATGCCAACCAGGATTCCATATCGTATTAGTGATCATTTCTGTTAAATCAGTTTCTCATTTGTTTCGATCTTGATCTTTCGTGTTGAGCTGGCAATGCTTGAATAAAGTGATTTATAATCGTTGAAATAAATTGGCCATTTATTTGAACAAGGAGATTATAAATTGTTGAACTACGAATTTCGGAATCTTATTTGGAAGGACTTGATCAATCCATGGAAATAATGATTCATAAATGTGTAGGCTTAAGCATATAGCATCTTCGTGATTAAACTCTTATTGACTCATTATTCGTTTGCTCGATTCATTCTTTGATTTTATTCCTTTAATTCCTTGATCGTGAAATGGTTGTATTGAGATTGTTCCAAAAGCACCAATTGAGGAGGATATCAAGCGTCTCTGAAAGACATTGAAGAAATCTTCTTCTTGTGGGACCGAGGAGCTTTCTTAGCCATGTGAATTACCTAATAACTCTTAGTAGATTAGTTTATCAATTGTAGTATCTTCTCATTAATCCCTAACTAAACTGTGACAACAGTTAGTAGGACTAGTCTTTTAAGTTGTATGGCATTAGACGATGATTATCTATAATGTTTGACAATACGACGTGTACTAGTTTGTGATCAATGGAATGACTATCTTTTGATTCCTAATTCTACATCGTTCTATTATTATCTTTCTTTGCTTTTCTCTTGTAAATTCATGTGGTATAACGCAATCACGGAATGAATACTCATTATGGTTTGATTTGCGCTACACAAGACTCAAGCAGTAAATGAAATCTATGGCTGAAGCACGAATGCGCCAAGTTATTAGTGAATAAGTTGCTGTATCTTTAGTTAAATTCATGGCCAACATGAATCTTGGATCTAGAACTGGAGCTGAAGCTAAAACTGGTGGAACTAGAACCGGTGGAGCTGAAGTTGTGACCGATAATGTTCGTGGTACGAATGGAACAGATGTGCCCGAAGTTAGAGGCTATAACTACACTTCATTCGTTAATTCCAAACCGTAGACTCTTAAGGGGACTAAAGATGATGGAGGATTGTGTCAGTTATTGAAAGCTGGCGTCAGTCTTTCGAATCAGTGACCCTAATCAGGAGGATAAGGTGTAGAATGAAATCGCTACTCACCAAGGTCGTACATTAATTTGGTGGAATGGCAGACTTGCTTCCATAGGTGTCGTTACTTATGGGACACCATAGACTAAGGTGAGGAAACGGTTAACTGAGGAGTTTGTCCTCGAAGTATTTCCATGTATGGAGCAAGTGTTGTACAATCTGAAACTGAAGGGAACTAACATTGGTAGATATATCAAGTGTTTCCATAAGTTGACTCTTTTATGTCTAAGAATTGTGGCACCCGAACCGTCAAGGTTAAGCAGTATATTTACGGCTGACCAGGAATATATGCGGTGATGTGACTTCTCCTAAGCCAATTGCTTTTGTGAAGTTGTCTACATGGCTGATTAGCTCATGGGACACATAATTCAAGGCAAGGCTGACAAGGTCACTGAAGGGAAAAATAATTCCAAATTGAAAATTATTTTCGTGCGATAGAGCTCGTAAGTATATCGAAAAAGGTTGTGGATTATTCATGGCTTAGGAATCGTAGAAGGAATCGTAAGAGAAGTAAGTTGAATTACTCTAGTCATTTGTGACTATTCTGAAGTGTTTCTGGAAGATTTGCCAAGGCTTCCGCCTCCAAGGCAATTAAAATTTCCAATTGATCTAATTTCTGGTGCTGCAACTGTGGCACATGAGCCATATTTATTAGCACCCTCTGAGCTGAAGTAATTGTTGGTGCAGTTTTAAGAATTATCTGATTGATGTGTTATTCGACCGAGCTCGTTAGTTTGTAGAACCCCTATTCTATTCGCTAAGAAGAAAGATGATTCGTTTCATATGTGTATCGATTACCGAGAGTTGAATAGGCTAACGGTCAAGAACTGTTATCCGCATCCAAGAATTGATGATCTATTTGATCAACTTCAAACTCTCGTGTTTCTCCAAGATTCTGGTGTTTTCTCCAACATTGATCTTTGTTTTGTTTATCATCAACTTCGCATACGCGAGGAAGATATTCCTATTACGGCGCTTAGAACTTGTGATGATCATTATGACTTTAGGGTTATGCCTTCTGGTTTGACCAGTACACCTGTTATATTCATTGACTTAATGAATTGTATTTGTAAGCCGTGTCTTGATAAATTCGTAATTGTTTTCATTGATGATATTCTAATATGCTCTAAGAGCGAGAAAGAACATGCCGAACACTTAGGGGTTATCTTGAACTTGTTAAAGATCAAAAAGATGTACCCAAAAATTTTAAAGTGTGATTTGTGGCTCTGTTCTGTGCAACTTCTCTGTCATGTGATTGACAAAAGTGGCATACATGTTGATTTTGCGAAAATCGAAGCCGTCGAAGACTTGAATGTTTCAACTATTCCAACTGAAGTACGACAAATTCTAGGTTTGGCTGGTTATTATTGAAGGTTTATTAAAGGATTCTCTTTGATATCAAAACCATTAACTAAGCTAACTAAATAGAATGAACCGTATGTATGCGGCACTGATGAAGAGAAAGCTTTTCAGACTATGAAAAGAAAACCCTGCGACACGCCGATCTTATCATTACTCGAAGGAAGTGAAGATTTTGTTGTTGATCGTGATACATCTCCTTTATGATTTTGGGGTTGTTTTGATTTGTATATGCTTGTAGGAAGCCTAGGAAGAATGAGGAAACTGCACAACCCATGACTTGTAATTGGGTGCGATGATTTTACTCTTCGTCTATTGAGACATTAATTGTATGGCACTAAGGTACGGTATCCACCGATAGTAAGAGCCTACAATGTATTCTGGATTAAAAGAGGTAAATAAGTCTTTTAAGTGATTACCATTGTGTTATTCGTTATCATTCGTGAAGTTGGAGCAAATTACAATGGATTCATTGTTAAGCTCTTGAAAACTCAGTCAGAATATGACTCGATTTGTGTCAGTTATAATTGATTGACTCTGCTCATTTTATTCTGATAAATAACATAATCGTGCGAACTAAGAATCGTTTGTTAAATGCTCGTAGTAGACATAGAAGTTATGACGATGTGAAGCGAAAACCTTTGAAATTCGAGGTAGGTGGAAAAGTTATGCCAAGTTATCACCCTGAAAAGGTGTTATGTATTTTGGAAAACGTGGGAAGTTAAGTCCCCGTTAGTTTGGGACCATTCCAGATGATATCGATGGTAGGTCCGACGACATGAAAACTTAAATTACCTCGAGAACTACAAGGAATTCACAATACTTTTCATATGTCGAACCTAAAGAAATTTCTTCCTGACAAAGACCTTATTATCTCTCTTGATGAAGTATGAATCGACAGTAAGTTGCATTTCATCAAAGTACTTGTTAATATTATCGATAAGGAAGTTAGGCAACAGAAACGAAGTCGAATTCCTATTGTCATGTGTGATGGAACTCAAGACGAGGACCAGAATACGTTTAACTCTTTGATTTCAACGAGCGATCGAGGAAGAACGTAAGTTGATCTTCGGGACGAAGATCCCAATTTGGTGGGGAGAATGTGACAATCCGTCAATTTCAGGTCGTTATTTTAATCTCGGCTATTACGTATTACGTGTTTACTTTAATGAGAATTTTAAATTATCGACTAACCGAGAAGGTTATGATTTGAAACTTAACGTAAGAATGTCGTTTAGATGAAAACCGACAAGAAAAACATTAAGTATCGATATTATGTTCTCAATTTATCATATGAATGATTTTATTATATTTATTTTTATTTCTCGTATTTTACGTTTTAACGAATGACGAGAACTACGAATGATCGCGATACCGACGGATGCCCAAAAATTTACGTTTTATTATCGATTGTCTCGATATTTAATATTTTCGACGTTTTCAATTTAATTACGTTCTAAGTCGTGTCGATGTAATATTATTATATTTAAGTAGCGTTTTAACTTTTAAAAAGTATATTTACGAAACCCGAGTCCCGTAAATATTTTCAAAATTTAATATTTACATTTTATACCCTTACAACTATTTAATTTCATTTTGGACCAAATCTATGCAAAATTGGCAAAAACTACCCTCACCCCACTATATATATAGCCTCCACTAACACACACAATATTATTTTAATAAAAATTTTACCACCTCACCCCTCTTTCTCTCTTATGCCGTCCACCCCATCACCAAAAACCCTCAACAAAAATCAATATCCAGCTTGATTCATCCAAATCAAATAAAAGACCCATCTTGGAATTTCAACAAGGATCATATTGGTTGCGGTTTTTGTGTTTAAACGGGCATCACTAATCGTCGGCGATCGTCTCATTACCACTATTGGCTAAGGTCCATATAGAAGGCACTCAAGGAAGGCGGTTTCGTGAAGCTTGCATATTTGAAATGTTTTGGCCCACTTTTCTAAAACATATCCATTCAAATAACTTTTATCATTTATAATAGTTTGTAAACTTTTGAATCATCTGGGACCGTGTATGAATTTTTATCTTGATTAAATGAAATTGAATGGATGTTTATTAAAACGTCTCGTTTTGAGCCGTTTTATATGATTATGAGATTGAACCATGATAGTAACACCCAATGACCCTTCCGCTGTTATGACCAAAATTGGGTGTGTTACAAATGCCTTGGTTGATGTTTCAAAGCAGAAACTCAAGGACTTGATGTCTTCAACAAAAGCAGCAAACAACTCAACCAAGGGCTCTAATCCCTTCACAAGCTTGGTGTCAACAAGCTTGCAAAAGCTTATAGCTTATGGTTAAGGGTTAGTACACAAAAATAAGCAAAATCAGAACCTTCTTTCAAGCTTTTTCAAACTTGAAAAACCTTACCAAACATAAACGTCCTTGATCCAAAAGGTTCAAGCACACTTATAACAATCAATGGAACTCAGAATCACCCTTTAAACAACACCAACTTTCAAAAACATAAAAAGGAATTACAATTTTCTCAAAATACCAACTTTTATAAATTTTAAAAAGGAATTACAAGTTTAAAAGGTAAAGACTGGAACAAAGAGACTCTCACATGTTGAGGTCTCCTTTTATAGGCAAATGCCAGGCTACACTATTCACAAACCCTAGAAGTGAATTCTCTAAAATGCCCTTAAGTCCTTGAGGCAGTTTGTTGTTGATGAGCTGTCCAAAGTGATCCCAAACGTTCATTTTAGCTTTGTGATGAAGCAATGAGTCATAGCTGTTGATTTTGCCACGTTGGATGACTTGGAGGGCAAGTAGCATTCTGATTGGTGGAAAGGGAATTGGGGGTGGGGTCCATTGTGAGTGGGAATAAGGGTTTTATGGTTTGGATGAGTTTCTGCACATGTGAATCACTCATGTGCAAAGGTAATTGAAAATTACCTTAAGTTTAAGTGGTGTAAATTCTAGGTGGGTAAAAGGTGAACAGTAACTCGTTTGATCCGAAATTGGGGGAAGTTGTGGTGTTTGGCGCATTTCTTGTATTTGAATGTTTCAGTGCACACTTTTAGTCCTTGTATTTTGGGATTTTTGGTAAATCAAGTAATTCAGTCCTAAAAACGATTTCCCTTTGTATTTAACTTTCAGCTTTTGGCAATTTTGGCACAAAACTTTCCAATAAGGTTTACAAGGGTTGTTTTTGACATTTTGAGATATTTCAAGGGCTAATCTTCGACATTCTTGATCTTCAAAGGTCTTCAATGTATCTTTGACTTCATGAGGGACCATAATTGACAATTTGGAATTGATGAGGGGCCAATCTTGCCATTTCTTCAAAGTTGAGGGACCTTTTGTGTGATTTTGACAAACTTAAGGGACCAAACTTGTAATCATCAACATACAAGGGTTTTAAGTGTCATTTCTTCAATAAATGAGGATCAATCTTTCACATCTTTAAGTCTTCAAGGGTATTTGTTGAATATTCCATGATTTAGGGCCCGGTTCTTTGTACGGCTTCGTTTCTCGTGTCCGTTTTTCCTTGTATCTTGTGATCTTTTGTCTTTTTCACGATATCCATACCTAAAATACACAAGTAAACAAACACAAGCATATATATGGTATATTATGACATTTTTATGCATTAAAAGCCCGAAAAGAACGATGAGATCATGTATAAATGCCATCTCATCACTCCCCCATACTAAGCCATTGTCGTGCCCTCACGCAATGCTAGAATAAAGTATCTAAGCATCACCAAAGTTCAATTTTATTAACCTTTATTGAAGAGTAAAAGACTTGCAACATACTACGAAGATGTGTAAAGACATAATGTATGATTTTCATCACAAATGTGACTTTGAGGGTCAAAGAATAGAAACAAGCAAATTTCCCTTAGAGTAAACTTCGTCATCCTTGATTGTCATACATTCCATGCTAAGTGCAAAAACGAGATCATTGTTGGTACAAGTCACAATGCTAACACTACTCATACGTCCAAATTATGTAATACTTTTCCTTCCCGCAATCCTAGTTATTATAAAAGGAAATGGGTTACTAGCATTTTTTTATCTATTTGTCATGGATCACAAGTGATTCATATTAACTTATTTGAGTAGTTATTAGTCCGAAAGCAAAGTAGCACGATTTGATCAATAGTTAGCCGAAGGACAAAATCTTTTAAAACGGCTTCTCGTGTATCTCCTTAAGTTCATATCTTGGCATAACTCGTTTCACGATTTGAGACCTTTCTCGGACCGATATTTGGCATGTACTTCATACTTCAAATCTTGGGAAGACGTTCTTGAAATTATGGTCTTCTCTTCATATATTTGGAATTTCGTCACTTGACGTTTTTGAGAGATTCTTCATATTTGGACCACGACTTCATCATTTTTCTTCAATCTTTACTTTGGATTTTGATATACAACGATCCGCTTCCTTTTCGGACTCGGATATAATTATCCTCATACCTTGTAAGGGTCTTTTTGGATAGACTTTCTCCATGATCTTTAGGGGAGTAATTGCTTTTCGTCGTGTGTCTCGATCCTTCATATCGATTTAGGAATAATGATACTTCACATCATCTTTGGATCTTTAGCAAAAATAGAGCTCCTCATGCCTTGTTAGGGCCTTTTTGGATGATCGCCAATCTTCGCGTCCCGCTTCAATAAGTTATGCCTTGGCTATGAACTCTATTCAACCCCGAGCAACTTTTAAACGATCTTGTGCTAGAGGCTAAGTAACCTTTCAAATCGTACGACCTTACTTATTGCAATTATGATTTATTCCTAATGCATTGATATTATGGGAAGAAAAAGCCACAATTAAAAACATATGAGTTTTTGAACGAACACTTTACGTGTTCTACGTTTAGCATGATCACTTGTCTAACTCTATCATTTCTCGCTCTTCACTATATAAAGACCTCTAATTAAAGAGACTCGTGAATACTTAGCCATTCAAGTCAAAATTAAGCCAAATTTGGATTAGCTTTCATTAAGACTATATCAAATCAAAGTTTTGGGTTTTCAAGCCACCTATAGGATCTTGCACTTTCTTGGACTTTTTCAATTAGAGAATGCGTTTTATAGTTCCCTTAATAAGTGACTTTCTAGGATCAATTATAGGAACTTGCGAAAAGTTCTTATTCTTAACCCGAATGAGCTAAGACTTTCGCGTTTTAAAGCTCCCTATATAAAAGTCTAGCAAAACTTTAATTGAGCGGGTTAAGGAATGTAAATGGCTCCAAATGCCCATCAAGTCAAAAATTAACTCTTATTCTACCCAACGGAAAATATACATTCGTGTCTTAAAAACACTTATGAAAACTAAGAAAATTTTTAAAATTTGGCCATTTTTAGCCAAAACAAAACATTGAAAATTGGAAAGCGTGAGGGTGTAGCAAAGCAAGTACCTAATCACCCCCATACTAAAAGTAAACATTGTCCTCAATGTTTCGAGTCTAAGGGTGGAGCACCCCCATACTAGAAACGAAGAGTCGAATGCTTAGGATCTAGCATGGAAAGGGTGATCAACAATATATCTAAAGCCGTTTATTAAGTATGCTAAAAGGTAATTGTTAGAACAATAAAGGATATGTCATGGATTCGTGAAAAACTTCTTCAAGCAAACGATGAAGGCTCACGTAAACGAACCCGAGAGTCTTCAATCGTAGATGATGATGATCTAGATAACACAATTACAAACAACCACGAGACAACGAGTTGAAAGGGTACAAGTCCCCTTATTAGTGAATAGTAAGCATAAAGGATAAGCATGGGATCTCCCCCACGAGGCACCTCGTTTTTGATTACCGAGTCATGAGCTCGACTCGATCCGCTCAATGCTAATTATCATTAGGGAAGGTGACTTGGTCGAGGGCAGCCATTGAAGGAATTTCCCCACCAAAGTAGTGCTTAAGCCTATGTCCATTCACCTTGAAGTTAGGACCATCATCTTGAGCTAGCTCAATGGTCCCATAAGGAAACACTTGTGTTATGGTGAACGGACCCGACCAACGAGATTTCAATTTCCCGAAAAATATCTTAAGTCGAGAGTTAAAAAGTAACACTTGATCACCAACGTTAAAAACCCGGTTTTTAATCTTTGAATCATGAAACTTTTTAGTCTTTTCTTTAAAAACTAATGAATTTTCATAAGCATTATCTCTTAATTCATCCAATTCATTCAATTGTATTTTCCGGTGATCTCCCACGGTCTTCAAGTCAAAGTTTGCATGCTTAAGGTCCCAATATGCCTTGTGCTCCAACTCAATGGGCAAATGACAATTCTTCCCATAGACTAACTTATAAGGAGTGCAACCGATAGGTGTCTTATAAGCGGTCCTAAAGGCCCATAAAGCGTCATCAAGTTTGTCGGACCATGAAGCACGGTTTTCTCCAATTGACCTCTCTAAAATCCTCTTCAAAGCTCGGTTCGAAACCTCGACTTGCCCACTCGTTTGCGGGTGATAAGTCGTAGAAAGACGATGAGTAAATCCATATTTCTTTAGAACCTTTTCGAATTGGTCATTACAAAAATGGGTTCCACGATCGCTTATAATAGCACGAGGGGTTCCGAACCGAGAGAATAGTTGCTTCAAAAACTTCACTACCACACGAGCATCATTAGTAGGCAAAGCCTTAGCTTCCACCCAGTTAGAAAGGTAGTCTACCGTGACGAGGATATATTTGTTGCCATGAGACGATGGGAACGGCCCCATAAAGTCTATTCCCCATATGTCGAAAATCTCACACACTTGAATTATGTTTTGCGGCATTTCATCACGTTGAGACGATTTTCCTTGACGTTGGCACGAATCACACGACTTCACAAGTGCGTGTGCATCACGATAGATAGAAGGCCAAAAGAAACCGGCATCGAACACTTTCTTAGCCGTGAGATTAGCATCATGGTGACCACCCGTGGGTCCCTCGTGACAAGCTCTAAGGATATTAGAAGCTTCGGCACCAAAAACACAACGTCGAACGAGTTGATCCGCACAAACCCGAAAGAGATAAGGGTCGTCCCAAAAATAGAACTTGACGTCACGAAAGAATTTTCGTTTTTGTTGTCTCGTCATACCATTGATTTTGAAATTGCCCGCATGGTAATTTGCAATGTCTGCAAACCATGGGGTGGTGTCTTTAGAATTCACTACACCGAGAGTCTCGAGAGGAAATGTTTCGGTGATTTCCTTGTTCTAGAAAACATCTTTGTGAGGATCTTCTAGACGAGAGAGATGATCGGCCGCTAGATTCTCGGCTCCTTTTTTGTCAAGAATGGTGACATCAAATTCTTGGAGGAGGAGCATCCAACGAAGCAATCTCGGCTTAGCATCTTGCTTAGCTAAGAGATACTTGATAGCCGAATGGTCGGTATACACGATGCTTTTAGTCAAGACGAGATAAGGTCGGAATTTCTCAAAAGCATAGACCACGGCAAGGAATTCCTTTTCTGTTGTGGTGTACTTTAATTGAGCCTCGGTCATCGTCTTACTAGCATAATGGATAGGACGGAAATGCTTGTCATAACGTTGCCCTAAGACAGCCCCTATAGCATAATCACTTGCATCGCACATGATTTCAAAGGGTAATTCCCAATTAGGAGCAACAAGAATGGGAGCTTCGGTAAGTTTTCTTTTGAGAGTTTCGAAAGCTCTAACACAATCCTCATTGAAATTAAAAGGAGCATCCTTCTCGAGAAGGTGTGTCATAGGTCGAGATATTTTCGAAAAGTACTTGATGAAACGACGATAAAAGCCCGCATGGCCTAGGAAACTCCTAACTCCCTTAACGGTTTTGGGATGAGGTAACTTGGCGATGACGTCTACCTTAGCTTTATCGACCTCAATCCCCGCCTTCGACACCTTATGTCCTGATACGATTCCTTGTTTACACATAAAATAACATTTTTCCCAATTAAGCACAAGGTTGGTTTCTTCACAACGTTTTAACATTTGCTCGAGATTAGATAAACATGACGTGAACGAATTGCCAAACACCGAGAAGTCATCCATAAACACTTCCATCGACTTCTCGATCATATCGTGAAAAACCGCCATCATACACCGTTGAAACGTACCCGGTGCATTACAAAGTCCGAAAGGCACCCTACGATAAGCGAACGTCCCATAAGGACACGTAAACGTAGTCTTCTCTTGATCACGAGGGTCGATAGGGATTTGAAAGTAACCGGAAAAACCATCTAAAAAGCAATAGAATTCATTCCCGCAAGTCGCTCCAACATTTGATCCATGAAGGGCAAAGGAAAGTGGTCTTTACGAGTGGCGTCATTTAACTTTCGGTAGTCAATGCACACCCTCCAACCGGTCACAACACGAGTGAAAATTAACTCGTTGTTTTCATTAGGCACAACGGTCATTCCTCCCTTTTTAGGGACACAATGGATTGGGCTCACCCATGGGATATCAGATATAGGATAAATCATTCCCGCGTCAAGGAGTTTAAGGACTTCCTTTTTAATGACATCGTGAATTTTGGGATTCACCCTTCTTTGACTTTGAATTGCGGGTTTGTAGTCCTCCTCCATTAAAATCTTGTGAGTACAAAATTTTTGGTCAATACCCTTAATGTCGGATATTTTCCACACAATTGCCCCTTTATGAGCCTTAAGAACTTTCAAGAGCTCGGTTTTTTCATTATTAGCAAGACCTTTTGCAATAATAACCGGCAACTTGTCATCACCTTCCAAGAATGCGTATTCAAGGTGAGAAGGAAGATCTTTCAATTCAAGGATAGGTGGTTCCTCGATTGAAGATTTTGGTTCAACACTCATAACTTCCATCGGTGGAAGAAATGGTGAAATAGAAGTATCATCACTAATCAACACCTCATCTTCATTGTCGATTTCATTTGAAGTGAGATCGCCTCCTTGGAATGGAGTGAGATTTGGTGTAGAATTAGCAAGAATCGGATCCAAAATAGTGGGATTGCCACTTGACGAGCTATCGGAAAAACCTAACACTTCTTGTGAAAACTCATCGCAAACCACATCAACGATGTCAATGTGATTGATGGTAGCGATTGCATAAACATGAGAAGGTTTTGAGTTTTGAGTAGCGTTTATAACAAGTTCCTCTTCGTTGAATCTCAAAGTGATAGTTTTTGCATGAACATCGATAAGCGATCTCGAAGTGTCTAAAAATGAACGACCTAAAATTAGAGGAACTTGAGGATCCGCGGGGATGTCAACTACTATAAAATCAACGGGATAGTAGAACTTCCCCACTTTCACGAAAACATCTTCGGCTACTCCGCATGCTAAAATCGTAGAATGATCGGCCATCTCGATAGACATGTTCGAAGGAATAAGAGCCAGAAGCGAAAGCGATTTCCAAATGGAAAATGGCATCAAATTAATGCTCGCACCAAGATCGGCCAAGGCGAGGCATTCTTTCATATCTTGTATGTCACAAGGAATGAGAAACTTTCCGGGGTCACCAACTTTTTCTGGTATGCGGTTAAGATAAACCGAAGAACAATTAGCAAGCTTTGAAAGCTTTTCCTTATCGCTCATCATACTTTTAAAAGTGGAAGCGAAACGAGGCATATACAATAACGCGTCGGCTAAACTCACATCAAAATGCACTTGTTGAAACATCTTTATAAAAAGATCGATTTGTTGTTTGTTACGTTCTTGCAATTTCTCTTTGTTTCGTCTCGAAGGGTAGGGTAAAGGTGGTGTGAGTTGGTCATTAGGCAACGGCCTTGGAAACTCGGGTTCCACAATTGGTATTGGTTCAACCGTAGGTGTGGTTTGAGCGGTACTTCGTGGGATTGTAATGTGCTCCTTTTCGACCATCACCTCGGGTTCTTTCTCGATTTCCTTCTCCGTAGAAGTACTTGGACGAGAGATTGGTTCCTTGAAAGTTTTACCACTTCGTGTAGTAATAACCTTCATTTCTCCCTTCGGGTTTGCAATGGTATCACTAGGAAGACCACCCGAGGAAGAGGGTTTACACATGATTGCTTCAAACATCTTAGCCATTCGGTCCTCAAATTTTGATTGCCTAGCATCCGCTTTTAATAACTCTTGCTTAATCTCATGTTGTCCTAATTCCATCTTTTGTTGGTTTTGTTGAAGACGTTGGACATTTCCTTCCATTTTGTTTGCATGAGTTTTAAGTTCATTAGCAAGTTCATTTTTAAGCTCGTTTTTCAACTCGGATCTTAAGCTAATCATCCCACGTTGCATGTTATCAAATTTAGCATCATTTGCTTTAGCATAATCTAAAAATTCTCCTTGAAGATTTTTAGTGTGAGCATTTTGAAAACCTTGTGTAGTGTTTTGAAAATCACGGTTTTGGTTTTGATTAGTGACTTGTCCATTCCCATTTTGATAACTCCCCTTGTTGTAGTTACGTTAATTGCCTTGGTTTTTCGATAATTATTAACATTTTGATTTGGTGGAGCTTGATTTGGGCGGGAACCTTGACCGTTTTGGTTGTAAGTTCCCGTTGCTACATAAGCACTCGAAGTGTTACCATCCGCGGTAATGCACTCGGAAAGATCATGAGTTCCACCACAAGACAAACAACTCTTAGCAACCGCTTTAACCAAAGCGGAATTTGAAGCTTCTTGAGCTTTCCAATGGGACATAAGATTAGCAAATCTATCAAAAAACCGATTTTCCTCATTAGCTTCATCATGTAAGGCATTAATGCTACGAGACGATGACGATGATGACGAACCCAAATTGGCAACACTCGGTGTGTTACGAGGGCTATAAACCTTAGATCTATTCTCGATGATTTGTAAAGCCTCATTTGTCGTCTTGCACAAAAAATTACCACCCGCGGCGGCATTCAAATAATCTCGTTCATGATCATTAAGCCCATTATAAAAAGTATCAATTTGATGCAATTCCGTAAAATCATGGTGTCGACATTCATGTAACATTTCTTTAAATCGTTCCCATGCCATTGAAAAACTTTCATTATTTCTTTGCACAAATCGTGAAATCTCATTTTTCAAATGTGTTGTTTTAGATGGTGGAAAAAACTTGTTCACAAACTTAGAAACGAGATCGGCCCATGTCAAAATCGAATTTGGCGGTTCTTTCTCAAGCCAAATTTTTGCGGGTCCATCTAAAGAGTATGGAAACAACATCATCTTAATGGCGTCATGTGGAACATCCTTAAACTTGCTAGTAGCGGTGAGACGGTTAAAATTCCTAATGTGATAGTGCGGGTTGTCTTTCTCATGACCTCTAAACTTATTTGCTTGCAACATCGACATTAAACCCGTCTTAATCTCGAAATTCTCCGCAAGGATGGCGGGAATCACAATAGCCTCTCCAAAACCCTCGGTGGGTGCTTGTAGCAACTCCATCATAGTACGATTAGCCATGACGACTTCTTGTTCTACAATAGTTTCAACAATTGGAGGTTGTTCTTCAATCAACGTCTCTTGATTGGCTTACTTTTGAAGACGTTTACGAGCTCGTTTTTCTTGATTACGAGTGATCATAAACTTCACGAAGAATGGGAGGTGAGCAAAGAAGATTCTTTTTGGGTGTTTTGTGAATTTTCAATTTTTTGTGTTTTTGATGGTATTTAATTTTTTTGGATTTTGGATTTTTGGTTGTATCTTCGTAGACAACAATCTACAAAATCTCTCCTCGAATCAAACTCTTGATTAAAGAAGCCTCAAAGGAATGAAAACGATCACGTGGAGTGAACGCCTTCGAATGACTTTAGAACTTTGGTGAAAACCAAATTGTTCAAGAGGGTTTAATCACAAAGAAACCAAGCAAATATATTATACGTAATAATACTTTGGGCGGAAAAACCCTCGATTAGCCTTCAATCTCAAAATACTCACAAGCAAGCGGGGAAACGAGGCGTCGCGAAGCACTTAATATCCTTTTTCCTTAGGGTATATTTTATAATACCCGCCTTATACCCACCTTATAGTTTGTATTTTTCAAAATCGAGCTTCACGAAAGTATTTATCTATTTTTGCCTTTTTCTTTTTGTTTGAGATTCGAATACAATAATTGAGTGATGAAATCCCAATTAAGGTTGTGTTTTCACACTTTTGGAGATATTGTTTATTTGTTGTGATACTTAATACAATATAGTAATAATATTTTTACAAGAAAAACCAAGAAAACCGATAATACATATTAGTAGAGTTCTACTAATACAAATACTATTTATGGTTAATATTAAAAACAACAATGCGAATTAATCATGACACACCTCCCCGGCAGCGGCGCCAAAATGATTGTGGTAAAATTACGACCTTTAGGAAAAGGTGCGTAAAAGCGGTAAGTATTAAGTGTACGTTTAGGAAAACGTAAACACTAATGACCCTTATGGTGTGAAAGTTCATTTCCCAATGAGGTATATGTGTGTGAAAAACTTGTTAAATGTTTGTGATTAATGATTGGTTTAGAGGGGGATGAGAAAAGAAGATGACGAAGACGTAAAAATTACTACTAGAAAGTTAAAACGTAAAACCTTAAAAACTACAAAAATAAAAATTAATTCTAAAAATTACCAAAAATTCACCAAAAATCAAAATTAATTAACTAAGAGTTTACCAATGATCAAAACTTTTTCAAACCTTTTAAATAATTAAATATTCAATTTTTAAATGCTAATTAAAGCCCTAAAAATCAAATAAACTATCAAAAAGCCCAAATAAAGATTTTTCAATTGGTAAACCTCTAAAATGGCCTAAAAAGATTAAAAACTATTTTTAGAAATTTTTAAACTAATAAAAACTATTTAAAATGATTTAAAAACTATTAAAACTTAAAATAATTATAAAAATTAATCTAAAAGTGATAAAATTATTCTAAAAGTTGCTAAATTCCTATTTTAATGTATTAAAACTAAGAAAAATGTAAAAAGTTGAAAAATGTGAAATTTGAAAAATAATAATAAAATAATATTAAAATAATATTAAAAATCCAAAAATTATAAAAAATTTTAAAAACTTGCAAACTAGTTTATTTTAACCTAAATAATCAGAAAATCAAAGTGAAATGACCAGAATACCCCTATTGGGCCCTCAAATGGGCCAAAACCAAAAACAGTCAAACCAAATGGGCTTTTGGGCCCAAAAAGTCAAACTTGACCCAACTGACTTGGTATTATCTGACTCAAAATTTAATTCTAAGAACAAAACTCTAAAGGCCCAAAAGCTGAATGTGAGCTTATCACAGCTTATTAAACACATAGCTTATTCTTATTGGGCTTTTCAGCTCATTAAGCAATAAGCCAATGCCATAAGCTCTAATTTGACACACAACCTTCTTTTGGGATGCTTATGATATCTGTAAAAAGAAATTTTGAAAAAGCACACTCAATAAGCCAGAAATAAGCAAAGTAAAAATTCACTAAAAGACAAAATAGTCGGGTTTGAGATTTAGGGCACCTCAGAAGCTCTAGTTTGTTGCAAAAGCTCACAAATAGCTTAACTAAGAATAATCAATCAAGAAAACCACAAAAAGCCAAGTAGAATAAGCTGTGAGAGCAAATAAGCTGGCTGAAAAAGCCAAATAAGCTAGTTTTCTAGCAAAAGCTTAACCAAAAGACTTGTAACCTTCCAGATTTGATATTAAGCTAAGAAAAATGATTTCTATTACAAAAGATAAGTTGTTGCATGTGCCAATAAGCAGTTCTCAAAAATAAGCCAATAAGTGCTTATTTGACCAAAAGTCAAAGTACTCCAAAATGCACCAAATGATCAGAAATGGTCTAAGGGCTTGTTATAAGCAATTTTTGTGAAGGACTCAAGGAGGAGGCCTTGTGAATCAAGAGGTCAGTTGACCTTTTGATGACAGATTTTGGCAATAAGGACTTAATAAGCCAGTTAGCTTATAAGCCTGATACAAAGCAATCCAAATAGCAAAATCCAATCACAAGCAGCACATAAACAAGTTCCAAGCAGCAAAATCACAAGGCATACAATAGGATAACAAATGCAAGCACAAAATGAGGTGGTCACTTTGCTGATGCAAATGAACACTTCAGCAACTTTTGATAAGCTATAAAATCCACAATAAGCCACCAAATTCAACAACCAGACAACCAATAGATAGCTTATCACCTAAACTATTCCCAAACCTGATTTCAGACCTTAGATCCAACAAACAAAGAAGTTATTGGATCTGATGTGTTTGACCAATTTCAAAACCACTTTTATCAGATTTTTTCAAAACTTCAAATCCCTTTTCCAAACTTGCAGAAACTTAACCAATGACTAAAACTTGTATATTAAGACTTGTTTAGACTTCCCAAACCCTAAGAACCAAGGGCACAAGGCCACAAGGCCTTATGAACCAGTAATCCCAAACAACCCTTAATCAACCACCTTTCAAACAAACTTGTGATTTCTTCTAATAACCTACTGATTTTAATGATCAAAAACACTTACTAGGCACCAACTAACACAATCAAACACAAAAATAACCAGCACAAACACAAGAACACCAAATCATATACCAAAGTACAAAATAAGCAGAAACATGAAATTTTGAGAGGAATCTTAACAAGAAATTATACCTGCCTTCCACAACATCCTAGGAAGGCCAGCTATGCTCCTTGGACCTTGTTCAACAACTAGAACAAGACCAAGGTACTTCAACAAGAAAGATGATGAATGCCTTGGTTGATGTTTCAAAGCAGAAACTCAAGGACTTGATGTCTTCAACACAAGCAGCAAACAACTCAACCAAGGGCTCTAATCCCTTCACAAGCTTGGTGTCAACAAGCTTGCAAGAGCTTATAGCTTATGGTTAAGGGTTAGTACACAAAAATAAGCAAAATCAGAACCTTCTTTCAAGCTTTTTCAAACTTGAAAAACCTTACCAAACATAAACGTCCTTGATCCAAAAGGTTCAAGAACACTTATAACAATCAATGGAACTCAGAATCACCCTTTAAACAACACCAACTTTCAAAAACATAAAAAGGAATTACAATTTTCTCAAAATACCAACTTTTATAAATTTTAAAAAGGAATTACAAGTTTAAAAGGTAAAGACTGGAACAAAGGGACTCTCACATGTTGAGGTCTCCTTTTATAGGAAAATGCCAGGCTACACTATTCACAAACCCTAGAAGTGAATTCTCTAAAATGCCCTTAAGTCCTTGAGGCAGTTTGTGATGAAGCAATGAGTCATAGCTGTTGATTTTGCCACGTTGGATGACTTGGAGGGCAAGTAGCATTCTGATTGGTGGAAAGGGAATTGGGGGTGGGGTCCATTGTGAGTGGGAATAAGGGTTTTATGGTTTGGATGAGTTTCTGCACATGTGAATCACTCATGTGCAAAGGTAATTGAAAATTACCTTAAGTTTAAGTGGTGTAAATTCTGGGTGGGTAAAAGGTGAACAGTAACTCGTTTGATCCGAAATTGGGGGAAGTTGTGGTGTTTGGCGCATTTCTTGTATTTGAATGTTTCAGTGCACACTTTTAGTCCTTGTATTTTGGGATTTTTGGTAAATCAAGTAATTCAGCCCTAAAAACTATTTCCCTTTGTATTTAACTTTCAGCTTTTGGCAATTTTGGCACAAAACTTTCCAATAAGGTTTACAAGGGTTGTTTTTGACATTTTGAGATATTTCAAGGGCTGATCTTGGAGATTCTTGATCTTCAAAGGTCTTCAATGTATCTTTGACTTCATGAGGGACCATAATTGACAATTTGGAATTGATGAGGGACCAATCTTGCCATTTCTTCAAAGTTGAGGGACCTTTTGTGTGATTTTGACAAACTTAAGGGACCAAACTTGTAATTATCAACATACAAGGGTTTTAAGTGTCATTTCTTCAATAAATGAGGATCAATCTTGCACATCTTTAAGTCTTCAAGGGTATTTGTTGAATATTCCATGATTTAGGGCCCGGTTCTTTGTACGGCTTCGTTTCTCGTGTCCGTTTTTCCTTGTATCTTGTGATCTTTTGTCTTTTCCATGATATCCATACCTAAAATACACAAGTAAACAAACACAAGCATATATATGGTATATTATGACATTTTTATGCATTAAAAGCCCGAAAAGAACGATGAGATCATGTATAAATGCCATCTCATCAAGCAATCTTCTTATCCGAACTCCTTACGTGGCTCAAGGCGCCTTCGAAGTGATGTCGTAGGGTCGCGCTGATAGTCATTTGGTGCGCTGTGGACACATTTAATTTCTCAAGTAGTGTCTTGTGGGTGAGCTCATTCAAGTCCTGAATCAGGCTGGGAGGAGTCAAATGATCAATGAACTCTTTGCACGACTCCTCCATCTCTAGCTTTGTAAGCTCAGACAAGTTCCATTGCGGACAGAAGCCTGGAGCCGGTTCCTCAGACTGTGGCTCTTCTATAGAGGTTGGAGGAGGAGTTGAGGGAGTATCTTGGATCGCGGGCAATGTTAATCTGCCAGTATTCTACTCGTATGGTGTGGTTTTTGGTTCCACCGTGTAATTTAATAAACTATTAAGTTTACATAAGTTTCTATTGAGAAATTGAAAAGCGTGGTGGTATATCACTTAAGTTAGGGTTATCACGGGCTCGGTATTGATAGGAGCTATGGTGCTGACTGGTGTAGCATTCCATACCGTCTTGTCTACCTGGCCTTCTGCTACAGTGGGAGGAGGCATTAGGTTATCCTTGGGCGAAGTTGTGCTACTACCCTCTTGGTATTAGGGGTTGTCCTTACGCAACCTCTTGGGAGGTGCGTTTGAAATACCCGCCTTTACCTCCGCCACATTTGCTACCTTCCTTTTAGTCTTACGCCTCTTGGGGGCGGGCTTTGGTTGCACCGTGGTACCGGTCTCGTTGGCCACTTCTTCTTCGAATTCAAACATCCGGTCGATCTCCTATGAAAGTTGATCCAAGTTGTCTCCTTGATCCTCTTGATGGGGAGTGGTGGTGTCTTTCGTCGTGCCGTTGCCACCCTCTAGTAAAGGTTGGTCACCATCTTCATTGAGAAAGTCCAACGGCGACTTCACTATCTTCGTCTCGGCCATGTCAGAATGGGGTTCTTGGACTGCTTCAAAGGGATAGTTATATTTTCGGTGGCTGTGAGTAGGGGTAGCTCGTCTTGACGTAGTGATCGTGTACCTTCGGGGACCTTGGACGGATCTCCCTATAGCAACAGACCAAACAGCTTCATCTCTACGGACACATGCATCAAATATGCTAGTTTCATACAAAACATATATTTGTAACGTTCAAAGTAATGTACACCCACCCTCTCTACGGTTGTTTAGGAAGACGAGATATCTGTCCGCCCTGCCAAAATAGTTGCGGCTGATTCCTATTAAGCACACAAAGTTTTTCGGCAGATCTTTGTGGAAATATGTGCGGTAGGTATCTAAGATGCGGACCTCTTTGTCGTCATATGTGTTAGATGGGGGGGGGGGTAATCTACCCGGACTGTGGTTTTTAAGACAAAGCGAGTGGGGAGTACCTTGGCGTCTACAGAGAAGTACCAGTCATACCAGTTCTTCAAAAAATCTATAGCTTTGCTATAGCACATAGGGTGTTACCCTGACGTTTTTTAAATGACAGCCAGCCGTTGACCATTTGGGGTACATAGAAAACCCTAAATAAGCTTACTGTTGGACCTATGTCGCAGGTATGGCAGGTGATTTCGAACTGATTAATCTTACACGCCCCTATACAATGTAATTGGGTTATGTGAAAATCATAGTGTGTAAGGATCTCTACAAGGACCCTAGACAAAGGAATACGGTAGTTGGCCGAGTCAAATAGGCGCGTGTACACACCTATTTTCCCAGCGGGAGCATCCGTGATAACTTCATAATCACCCGAATGTGTGGGATGAACGCTTTCTGGTATGTAGTAATCAGAACAGAACTTAACAAATTTCTCAGGTGGAAATAGGTTGAGCACGGTCATGATGGTAGGGTTATCTTTAACCATGATTTATAAAAGTATGAAGAAGGGTGTGGTATTCTAACGTGCTAATACGGATATCCGTGGAGAACAATGAATGTAGAAGGGAGTGAAAGGAGGTTTCAACAATGGTGGAAGAAAGTATAAACTATGTGTGTACAGTCACACGCATGGGTATTTATAGTATTTCCTCGGTTTATGAGGCCGGTTGGATGATTGCCACGTTAATCCACTACGACAATCTAACGGATGGGATTAAGAGCACAGTTGAAATGTCAGAGGGACCCATGGGTCACCTCATACACAGTTTATACATGGCTCGAGAGTGGGGCCAGTCTGGTGCACTTTTACAAGCAAACATACAAACAGTCACCTCCATTCCTTGACTGCCATTAATGCGTTCATTAATGTTGTCCCGGTCCATAGGTTCTGTTGTACGGGTATTTTCAAGCTAGCAAGACAAGGGACATTGGTTAAGTCTAGAGGTTACGCCTACGGCTGTAACAACTAGACTGGGGTACATGATGATGTATTAGTCCCCAGCCGGGTCATGAGCCCGGCCCACGGGTACAACCCACATCTGGCCCATCACGAATGGGTTGGAATAGTGTCATTTGAGACTACGGGTTTCGGATGAACAGTGGCCGCATTAGTCATGTGCGCCCACGACCCGACATGGCCGGATCAGGGTTAGACAGAATCACAACCTAATTAGGATTGTCATTTATCCTAAAGTGTAGGATATACACTAACCATAATTAGAAGATAACAATCAACTAATTATCATACTTATCCTTTACTTGGGGCCGAAGCTTTGGTAAAAGCCCACTAGGGTTTTACCGCCTATATAAGGAACCCCTAAGGGTTCCACAAAGGTATCGTATCATTCTTACTCTTACATCTCACTCATTACTAACCCTAAACCGATTACTTACTCTCACGCTGGAGTCTAATCGTGGGATACGTTCTCACGTAAGTCTAACAGCGTGTTACTTTTAGTGTGTAGGATCCCAAACCAAGGTCCATTTGGTGCCAGATTCGGAGCCTCAAACACCCGTATTAAGCCTAATTCGGGTCAAGCTAGGTGTTGTCCCTTTTTATTAGATGATTAAAGATAGAAAATAGATGAGAAGAATGAAGATTTCTAAAGAGAGAAAGTAGTGAGAGAAAGTAGAGAGAAGATGTGATTAACTAGGTGAAATTAGATTAAGAAAAAACGATTACTTTTCACCCTCATAACTTGCTAGGAGGGTGATTATATAGTCCACCCACATGCGGGATTTCTTTTGGACTATATGTTTTGAGTCAGGCTTGAATAAAATGCTTAGTACCTTAAAAGAGGCCTTTTAAGCTAGCCATCAAGCCCGTAATGTCACGACTATTTTAACTAACTATTACAACGTTATAATAAATATTATAATAAAAACCTATGACTAAACATTCTTGTTAGACTCAATATTTTGAGGCTAACAATCTCCCCCAATGTGAGGTCATTCCTCTTTAATATTTGGAGATCAATAGAGATTACGAATTTCGTCATAAATGAGTCTTGAATGTGTAATAGTAGTTTTGTTCCTTCATGCTATGATCTTTGAGCCTTTATCATTGTCTTTCGACTTTGTCTTTAAACTTGAGATCTTCAAATCATTCTAGACTTGTCTTTGTCATCTTGCGATCTTGTGTCTTTATCCACATGCTCATACTTTGCATAATCTCCTTTGAATAGAGGTCATTACTTTACATTAATTGTTAAGGAAGATTTTGATCATCCGAGTTGCGGAAGTATTTAGCTTTCTTGATTGTTGAATGTCTTTGGGCATGAGTATGTGATTTTGAATCTTTGACTTTGCTGAGTACACCGTAACGTCACCTTCATGAGACAAAACATAGACACGGACTGAATGGCTTGGACATTCGTCCTAAATCGGTAGCGTTTTACCTCCGGTCGGTGAAGACCGTTACACGATATTAAATATCGTACCTGTGATTAGGTAGATTCAATTAAATCTCCTTGACATGGTTTCGTGGTTGTACTAGCCGTTCTCTTTACTCGACCGTCTCAAAGCAAGACTACAAACATAAAGAGTGAATCAATTGGATTGACATCCGCTTGATTAAAGTCGTCAATTTAAATTTCTGGAACAAGTTTGATTCACTAAGAATATTACCATTGTTGCTTTCCAGGTGACACAAGCTTGATTCATAAAGAATCTCACAAGTTACCTACCGTAGCGCTGTTTGATGTTGACGTTAGAAGGATTTCCATTCGTCATTATGAATATTAATGAATATCACTCTGAATTTTCTGGCAAGACCATAAATATATTGCGTAGAAACCTGAAACGAGTTTGAATCGATAAAGAAACAAACCACTGTTGCTTTTCAGTTTTACATATGTTTAATTCATAAAGAATCTTACACATGACCTACCGCAGTGCTGTTTGATGTTAACACTAGAAGGATTTCCACTCATCATTGTGAATACTAGGTAGTATCACTCTGAGCGTTCTAGCAATATCGCAAGGATATAGCGTAGGAATCTCTTGATTAATCTCTTGGCTCTAGACTCGATTTGTGCACTTTTAGTGGTCAGAGGTTGGAGCAGATGCCACCTATTCAATATCAACTATCTTGGAGTGAGAAAGTCAATTGAAGTCGTGTTGATCTCCGTGATAATAAAACAAACTTCTTTTAACAGAATCCTGAGTCAGCTGGGGAGGGGTTGTGCATTACATCACTGGGTCCATGATGCGTTGTCTTCATGATGTGTTGACCCAGTTTCTGCCTAAGTTGTATGGAGGGCTAATTTATTTACACCCTTTATCCCTACATTACTTTTTCATTCTTCAACTCCTTCAATGCTTACGAAAACATCATTACTAGCACCTTGTTGTGATTGTTCCAGTGCTAGTATCAGTACTTAGTCGGCATTAAGCTTCGTTCACGTTCTACTCCATGTTTCCTAATGACTTCTAATAATCTATTGAATTGTCCCTGGGAAGATCCTTCCGGTTCTGGTTGGATCATATGAGTTAAACCTAACCACCCTTTTGACACCAATAACGTCGTGAATTAAAGATGTTGTAGGTATTTGATCGTAACCATGAGTACTTGAGTCTTTAGATCACATTTTAATCACATTTTCTCCCCCTATCTCTAATATATAAAATCGTTTGATAGATACCAAATTTGATTAAAATATATTTTGAAAAATAGTCTTGAAACTTTTCGGGAGAGAACTGTGTAAAACTTAGCATGAATTTGGAACACTCCCTCTCAAAAATTGATCCAATTGAATTGTCATTGTGAGGATGTGATCCAAATTTCACTTTTTGAGGATAGGAGTTGTTGAACACATAATTTTTGAAGGATTTTGAATAATCATTGAGAAATTCTTGAAAAAATTGTGTTCAATGCTTTTTGAAAAACTCTATTTCTTTTTGGCGAAAAAGTTTTTCTAAAGCATAAACTTGAGTTCATAGACATTGAATGTCTTGACAAATCCACTCAAGTGTAAGAATATTTAACTTCTTTTGCTGAGGGTAAGGGCACTAAAGCGTACACTCCCCCGTGAATATAGATCCGGGTTGCAATCTGAAAGTGATAACAAGCCATTGTGTTGAGCTTAAAACGTTGAATGTTTTATGACAAGCTCAACCCTTGATAGATTGCTCTACCCGTTGTTAGGGTAAGTTATCTTTAAAGATACACTTCCCTTTATTTGAAGTTCGAGTTACAGTCTGACATTTAACTGTAAGTCGTTTACATGAACTTAAAAACTTTGAATGTTTTTGACGAAAGCTCATGACTGAGAAAATTTTATTTTCTCGTTGTTAAGGATAAGTTATCATCCGTGATAAACTTTCCTTTCTTTAAGGCACAAGTCACAATCTGAAGTAATTGTTAATCATTTCGAGCATAGTTGTGAAACCCTTGAGACACTTGTTTCTCAGATATCAGCTTCTTCAGCAACCAAACTCTGAGTGTGTCTTTTGTTGAACGATATTCAAATATTGGACCTTTGGGTTCCCGTTGAGCCTTTACTTGTGTACCTGCACTTGCATCAGTAGTTTGTATGCTTGCATATTGGTTAGTGATAGCTTTGTGAGAACCATGTGGGGGTTCACAGTGAACCTTTGTCATGCTAGAAGGAAATATTATTCCAGTAGGAACCCATTTAAGAACAATTGTTTTGAAGATTCTACCTGTTGGTATCCACTTAAGACAAGGTCTACGAAACATAGTTTTCTCATGCACAGCGGAATACTTAATTGGAGAAAATCTATTTCTTATACGGTTCCGTCTTTGAGATGCTATAGCTTTTTGGTTCACTTTTTTCAGGAGTTTTATGATGCAATCATCATGAATGGTATTAAACACGCATTTGTTACAATTCGTGTAAACAAAATGCTTAACATCTGAGAAGGATCTAGTGTTCCTAGGATAGGATGATTTGGGCACATCATAGAAGGGTCTAGAATTCCTAGATGTGTGATTAGCGCTCCTAGGTTTTAGTTGGGTCCTATCTCTTGCTTGTGTCTTTATCTTAGCATCCTCTAGATAGCTTTTATGACCTGTGTCATTTGAACTACTCTGAGGCATGTTCTTGGAGCTATTTCTAGAGTTTCTTGAAGCATTCATGTGATTGGCTTTTGCATAGGCAAAATTTGTTAAGGGGGATCGAGATAGTGGAGTGACTGTTTTTGGCAAATTGCTAACCACGTCAACTTGGGATGCAAACCTCGAGTTCGATGTTTTGGGTCGGTCAGATTTAAACGCGTTCGGTTGTCTAGAAACTGAGTGGTTTCTGAATGTTTGAGTATGAGGTTTTCCCAAGATTGACTCATTTGCTAACTTAGTATCCACACTATTTCCTTTTAGATTCCTTAATTCATTTTTCACCGCTGTTAATGCAAAAACCTTTTCCTGAATCTGAGCTTTCAATTGCTCATTTTGTAGAAGTAATTGAGCGACACGTTGTTCTAGCTTAATGTTCATATTATCAAATATGTCGTTATCAGCATCCGCGTCATTACTCTCTACAGAGTCAATAGGTTGCACAGATATTTCACTTAATGAAGCAGGCGGAGGACTTGGATTTTGAGAAGCCAACTTTGATTCTACCAAATTTATTTGTTTCACAAAATGTTCTTTTTCCGCATTAGAATCTTGAATCTTACGATCCAGTTTTTGTTCAAGAACAACGTTTGCTTTTTCAAGTTTTTCGAAATAAGCTTCAAATTTGTCATTTTTCTTCGAAACTCGAGTTTGGCATCCTCAAAATCTTTTGTCTTTTGAGCTAACATAGTTTCAAGCTCATGAATCTTAGAATCAATATATTGATGATCATCATACAAAGCATTTAATTGTACCTCATCCATTGGCTCCTCATCATATATGGGTCTGATATCTACATAATCGGTTGCTTGATCATTCCCTGAGTTGTTGCTGGTATGCTGCTTTTCTGATTCTGTCCCGCTGCTTTCTGTGCCAATAGAACAAGCATCCAATGTTTGACCATTATCGACATTGCTCTCGTTCTTATGCATTAATTTGTTATTCACCCTTATTTCAACTTTTAGTTTATGATGTGTTCTTTCAGCAATGGGCTTCCTTACAACACTCATGTGTTGAAGAAATGTCTCCTTGAATTCTTAAACTTCTAACCGAGTATATTCAAAGAAGTATTTGTTTATGAATTCTCGATCATAGTGTACAGAGACCTGTGTGTCAAAGAATTGCTGAAACTGATTCTCGAGAACCAAAACGGCATCTATGGATTCAACCTCTTGAAATTCATCGTTGGCAAGTTGTTGTTCAAGGTGATCTACATTGAGTAGCATTGTGCTTGTGAATGTCTCAACATCTTGTCCAGTGAGTGCCATGAATACCCGTTTGAATCCAAGTTCGACGTGAGTGCCTTTTAAATCGTCATTTGAAATAACTTAAAGGTGTGACTGGAGTGATCTAAAGTGTGTCATGCATCGTTCTTTTGCAATCGACATCTTGGATTTGAGTGCATGCACATCTTGTGTTACGGAATCCATAATGAGTGTTTCAGATGATGAATTGACTTCGGATCTTAAGTAGATATGGTGTGATTGGGTTGTGGTTGAAATTCCGAAAATTCCGATTTTTTCTCAGTCCGACAATAAATTCCTCAGTCCGACAAAATGGTAAACCGAAAAATTTTGAATTACCAAGTTTTGAATTCAAGTTAGAAATAACCAATAACTATTAGGGAAAAATTTTGAAAAGTGAAAAACTTAACAAAAAATTAAACCTAAAAAACTTGAAACTTGGCCTAAAAATTTGAATTTTGGTCCGAAAATTTGAATTTTTCGTCGAAAAATTTTTCGCATCGCCAAAAATTGAAATCGAAGCTTAAATGGCCTAAAAATGGTCTAGGAAAAAATAAATTTTACTATGGTTTTCCCGCCAAGTCTAAAAACACTTCAAACACAAATGCTCAGTTTAGCCATTTTCGGATAAAATGTATTTTTTCGGATAAAATGGTTATTTTCGGATAAAAGAAGTTTTTCGGAAAAATTATGAGTTTTCGGATAAATGAGAAATTTTCGGATAAATGGAGTTTTTTTGGATTAATGTGTCTTTTCATATAAATGCACTATTTTCGGAATAATGAAGATTTTCGGAATAATGCACTATTTTCGGAATATTGTGGATTTTCGGAATAATGCACTTTTTCGGAATATTGTGGATTTTCGGAATAATGCACTTTTTCGGATAAAATCTTCGGATAAATGGGTTTTTCAGAATAATGCACTAGTTCGGATAAATTATGTTTTCGGATAATGCAGTTTCTTTGGAATAAACACTTACCTTGACTTTTTCGGATAAACTGAATTCGGATAAAGCTTGATCTTTGGAATCTTTAAACCCTTTTCCGAAAATGTTTTTGTTGGCCACCTAACGTACTGTTCTTCGTACCGAGCCCCAAAAACAATCCAAACACCTCAAAAATATGCGATTTTAACCACAAAAACTTAACCAAATCCTTACCACATCTATGTAAGTGATTTATATCAAGATTTAGAGCCCGAAAAACACTAAAAAAATTCAATCTGCGTTGATTTTGATTAAATCAATCGAACCAAATCAAAACCAAACAACCAATCACTAATCTACCCCGTGGCGATTGATACCAATTATTAGATGATTGAAGATAGAAAATAGATGAGAAGAATGAAGATTTCTAGAGAGCAAAAAGTAGTGAGAGAAAGTAGAGAGAAGATGTGATTAACTAGGTGAAATTAAATTAAGAAAAAAATGATTACTTTTCACCCTCCTAACATGCTAGGAGGGTGCCTATATAGTCCACCCACATGCGGGCTTTCATTTGGACTATATGTTTTGGGCCGGGCTTGAATAAAATTCTTAGTACCTTAAAAGAGGCCTTTTAAGCTAGCCGTCAAGCCCGTAATGTCACGACTATTTGAACTAACTATTACAACGTTATAATAAATATTACAATAAAAACCTATGACCGAACATTCTTGTTTGACTCAATATTTTAAGGCTAACACTAGGATCATCCAACTTTTGTATCAACAGTTATCATTTGTTGTATCTAACAATCCACAGTTTATAAATCGATGTTTAATAGGTCCTGAGCTGTCTCGTCTTATTTACAACTCATCCTTTCTTTTGATTGTAGGTAGGGGTGAGCGTATTAGATTGCGAACTAGACTACATTGAGAAACCAATTCGACTAAATCGAACTTATTGGTTCAGTCATCTATCTATGGTTTTGATCTAGTTTAATTACCTTGATTATGTTTTCTTGAACAAGGCCGATCGAATGACCAACCCAAACTAGACCGTATACTTTTGTGGTTCTCATTCCATAGTTTGAGCCTCACTCGATCTGTGTTGAGTCCGCCTTATTTTATTCGATCCGCTCTGGTGGAGTTTCCTAAAGGTAGAGAGGCCCCCCCTCTCTCGCTTTTGCTCTCTAAAGGTTATTATAAGTAGTGTAAATATTACTCGGTCGGTTTATTTTTATCTTTTGTATTAAAATGATTTGCCCCAAAATAAATGTTTAAGGCTGCATGCAACGATGTATCAGTCGACCAATTCGCACTCGGTCGTGACCGTTGCGACAACTTGGTCCCCTTGGTCGATTGCCCGAAATCGTTTGTTACTACGACCCATTTCAAAACAAAGAAATTCAAAAATAAAAAATAAAAGATAGCCGTTGCATTTGAATTAAAAAAAGACCTTTTATAAAATTTTAAATTTAACCTTTTATCCCTATAAAACCCCCAATTATTCAACCATTTTTCACATAAATTAAACTTACGATTCTCCAAATTACAATGTCTTACAAATTATTTTTTGTTGACTCTTTCGACGACGAGGATGAAGTTACGAGTGAGTTTGCAGTATTTACGCAAGCTTGTGAAGCGGATTTCGAAGCATCAAACCCTCCAAAACAACGAGCGTACATAAATAGAGATTACGAGGGTGCACATATTCGTCTAGTGGCGACTTATTTTAGTGATGGGTCGCACGGGGAGACATTTCATACGCGGTTCCGAATGGAGTGAGAACTATTATTACGAATTGTTCGCGATGTCACCGATAACTATCCTTATTTTCGAAAATCGGTTGATTGTATGGGTCGAGAATGTCTTACGCCATTGTTGAAGTGCACTTCCGTTATTCGTCAAATGGCGTACGGATCCGTTCCTGATCCTCTTGACGAATATTTTCAAATGGGTGCCTCAACAGCCCGTGAGTGTCTTCGAAAGCTTTGTAAGGCCATCATAGAATTATATGGTAAAGAATACCTGCGAAAGCCAACGTACACCAACATAGAGAAACTCTATGCTCATCACGAGGCAAAGCATTGGTTTCTTGGGATGATAGTTTAGAAACTAGAGGGGGGGAGGGGTTGAATAGTTTCTCTTTGGTTTGTCTCCTAATTAAAATTCCTTTCAATTAGGTGAGTACCAAAACTATCTTTTACTTGAAAGATAGTTGCATAATGATTAGGTTCAAATCTAATGCATTAACAATGAGAAGTAGTAAGTGTAATGATTATGAAAGTAAGTAAAGAGTAAAGAAAGAGACAACCTAATAGGAAGACACCAAGATTTATAGTGGTTCCGCAATGAAGCTCTATCCTCGTTCCTACTCCACTCCTCGAGTACACCTACTCGAGATTTCCACTATATCCACAAGCTCCCTTCTTGGCAGAGAAAACCTTACAACATCGCTTACATAATTTTCCGACACTAAGCTAAATGTCGAGACCTAATCTTAGCTAGGACCAATCTACACAACGTCGCCTACTTCACCATTTTACAACACAAGGCTAAATGTCGAGTCCTAATCGAAAGATAGAACCAATCTTCAAAACGCTGCCTACTTCATCATTTAACAACACAAGGCTAGATGTCGAGTTCTATTCCAAAGCTAGAACCAATCTTCACGACTCTTTACTTTGAAGCAAAGTTAGAACTTCACCAGACACAACTACATCACTTTATAGTTTAGTGAGAACTAACACAACTCATTACAACTCAACTAAACATATCCTAGTACACACATGTAACTTGGATGTACACTAGACAAATCTAAGCATACACATATGCAATGGATTTACACAACACTAATCCAAGTATTCACAAATAGCTTGGAAGAACACAACTAGTCCAAGTATTCACAAATACATTGGATCTACACAAGACACAAATAAACAAATGATGAACATGTCTAGATCTTTAGGGGAGGATGATCTTCATCAAGGCTTCATCTTTAATACAACACAAGTGTGTGAATGATCTTCTCTTTGGACAAGGTAAAGAAGGAGATCAATAGGATAATCATAAGTAAACATACTTAAAACATTAAGTGATCATTTACAAATGATTAGGATTAAGAAAGGCGAAAGAAGGCTAAAAGAAATGTCCAAAAACGGTTATGGAAAATGCAGATTTGATCCACTATTTATTGAAGACAAAAACCAACGGCACGCGGTTCCTTATTGTCCTAAGCGGTTCCTTATCAATAAAGAACCGCATAGGTACTTAAGGAACCGCGGATGTAGACTCCGCTCCTTTTTGTCTTTTAGTGGGTTAGAAATATCTAAGGCTGTTTGAAACCTTCAAAGGATATTATTATGGCATTTGGAATATGCCATATTCAAATTTACATTTTCTGTTTTAATAAAACATTTTCTTAAAAAGAAAGTTTATTAAAAATCTTTTGTCGCATTTGAAAAAAGTGAGTTTTAAGGCTAATCACTTTTATGATCACTAACCATGATTAAGATATGTTAGTGTAATGATTCTTACCTTGATGATAGCGTTTGTTAGATAATTCGTTTTACAATTGTGTTTGCCGATAAATGTCTTGTATAGTTTGTTGTGATCAAAACTAAGAAAGATTAGTTAACACTATTAACATTTTTAGGTATTATTTGCATTAACAATCTCTTCCTTTTGATTACGACAAACTATAAACTCATTTATGTAAAATACAAAATTATTCGAATTATTAATGAGTTTATTCACTATCATTTCTCCCCCTTTGTGGAAGCAAAAAGGTTAGCACAAGTCTTTGGAGAAGAGAAGATTGAATTTGATAGTAGCTCCCCCTTGGTGCTCACTCCCCCTTGCTTGGGGCACCAACTGAAAGAGCTAAGGTGACATGCTACACAAAGGTTATAAGAAAGAAAAGAAACATCAATGTATATATATACACTACCTACTAAATAACTTGATAGGGAGGAAGAAAAGAAATCTCAAATTAGAAGTAAGTATTTGCTAAGAATGTCCAAAGAGTGTGTGTTGACAACATCAAAGTTCAATTGGTGAAATAGAGAAAGAAAAGAAACATCCAAACCAATTGAAATGATTAAAATGTCAAGGGGTTAAAGATTTAGAATTTATGGAATCACCCATAATCAATTTTTAAATTTTAACCATGATCAACTCTTTAACAAATGTGGGAAAAAGAATTAGCGGGAAAAGGATAACACACATAACATTCATACTACACAAATATGAAAGAACATACAAGAGAAATATTCATACACACAATATGAATATTTAAAGCAGAAAATATGGAAAATAAACCACAAAGCATAAACTGTTCTTGTAGTGATAATCTTCCAGGATTGCTTAAGTTTTATTGACTCAAACAACTAAAGTACAAAATGTGCCTTAGTTATAAAAAAAGACGATGAGGCATCATTCGAAGTTTTGTTCACGGGAACAAAAACTTTGAGAGGAGGTCGAGTGAGAAGGAATTCAAGGAAATTTAGCTTGTCATAAACATGAGCAAGTTCAATTTGTTGAAATCGACAACAAGCACACGAGGGTCCATGATGCAAAATAAAGTAGTTAGATGGGGGAGGACCACCAGGATGAGAGTTTGGTGGAGAGGGAGATAATGGATAAGAAATGTTTTCACAATGCCTAGTGAGGTTTGGGAAAGAAGATAGGTCATTTAGTTGTAGAGTGTTGAAAGGTTTTGGTGGTGGTGAAACAATTTCCTTTTCTCCGGTACTTGGATTTATAGAGTAAGTCTCATTCCAATATTTGATCGGAGAGAAAGAAGAATTCTTAGAGGGTTTGGGAGAAGAGGAATCATGAGGATTCTTGTTTTTCTTGATCCAGACGGGTCGATTTGAGATTTTTGGTTTCTTGGAAAGCTTAGAAGAAGAAGCTTTAGGTTGAGAAGATTGTGACAAAGTTATGTCAAGGTTAGGAATTGAAGAGTTAGACACTGTGAGGGATAAAGAAGAGAACTCCCAAAAGAGAATAATTTAAAGAAAATAGACAAGGAAAAGATTTAAAATGAAAACAAAAGGTTTTAAGGAATGTTTAGCCAAACTGGATAAACAAAGAATCTTAACAAAGACAGTGGTCAAAGAAGAAAGACCAAAAATAAGCCAAAAACAGGCTTGCTGTCTGTGGTTTCTTATTGATAGGGAACCGCGCAACTGCTATGGAGCCGCACTCAGTGGACTTAAAACCATGATTTTTTCAATGTTTTGAAGATAAATGAGACTCTTTCAAAAATTTGCAAATCTTGGATTTTTACCTCTTTTAGCACTAGAATATGCTAGGGTTGCATAAAAGCAACACACTCACAAACAGTGTCTTGACAAAAGGTGACAAAATATTTAGATAACATTTTGAACTAATTTTTAGTCAAGTTTTAGAGGTTGTGATAGTTTAGGTTCAATTTTAAATAAATTGAAGTTGATTAGTGTGAGCACATAGGTTGAAACACACAAAAGCTAAATCCATAGAACATCTTCATGAAAAACTCATGAAGGAAGGAAATACAAGAAAAGAAATAACAACTAACTAATACAAAGTTAGCTTAAACTAGTTCTTGATAGCATAGTCTTCTTTGGCTTGACTTTCTTTAAAAACATTTATTTTTTAAAATCATCGTTCATCTCCTAGGAGGTAGAGGATTAGCAAAAAGGTTCAACAAAAAGCTTTGCAACTTGATGTGAGCCCGAATCATCTTCAACCTAAGGATATCAATGAGGTGGAAGACAATTGGTTCCATTGTGCATGAAAAAGTCAAATAAGTGTGGATCACACAAGAAGCGATAAATGGGAACACCCAAAAGTGGTGTGTCTGAGGGAGGAGGAGGTGGTGGAGGCATAGTGTCCAAAGGTGATATGGGTGAATTTGGTAGAGTGAAAGGTGGAAACATTACATTCATCCTAGATCGGAATGAGGATGAAGTAGAACCACATGAGAGGTTAGTACCATGAGTAGAATAAGTCTTGCATGTAGCAAGAGGTGGTGAGAGCGATGTAGAGATGAAAAATAGGAGAAATTTCACTTTTGGGTTTGTGAGAAGATGGGGAACCAAGTTTAGGAAACTTGAATTTCATCTTAAGGTTTCTTGTGGATGAGGCTTGTTTGGAAGAGTTTGATGTTCTAGTGGACACCATGGTTGTGAAGAGGTTTAAAAAGAAGTTTCAGGGATGAAGAACAAGATCAAAAAGGAGGGGTTTAAGAAGAGGAAGGGATGATCCAAACTAGTAATGGGTTAAAATCATTTTAGGGGAATAATGAAATTAGGTAGCCTAGTTTTGGAAAGTGCAGGTTTTTGCAAAAATTTTACTAATGTTTACATAGATTAAGGGAAAAGAGTGTAAAGCAAAAGATTCTCTCGGAACATGTGACGTCGGTTCCATATGTATGGGCGCGGTTCTTTATCGCTAAGGAACCATGGGGAAGGTAAAGAACCGCCACTAGTGGGTTCAAGAAAATGCACTTCCAGAAACTTTTGATAGCCCAGATTTTACAAAAGGGTTTATCAAGTCAAAGTGAACTATTAATCAAAATCTAGGAAGCTAACTAACACATAAGATGCAAAAAGTTATGTAAATTAAAATATCGATCACATAAACACCTAGGATTAAAATAGTAAATAATCCAAACATAAAGAATTAGTTAGTACACACAATATCCTAAAAATAAAGAAACACAAAGGAAATTGTTCAACAATCCAAAACATGTTCACAAACATGTTAACCATGAATTACCAAAGCTTTACTTCTTCTTTTTGCCAAGTCCCTTGATCAATTTACTTATGCTCTTGAACGAACCTCTTGACTCCACTCGATGATTATACAACTCACCTTGGGTTTTAAGATTAGAACGATAGACATCCTCAAGTACAAAGTTATCCGGAAGTATACTAGTGGCATGGTGAGGAGGATGGATAATTTCGTCTAACCCTTCCATGAAAGAGTTCATGGATGGGTATGAGTCACTCGAAGAGCCAACATGAGCACTAGTGCCTATGCCACCACCATCACTTGGTGACATATTAATTTCCTCATCGTCAGACACTTGTGGCTCGTTCTTTCTCGAACCTCGATCACTTCTAGGCTTTCGTGGTTATACCTCTTGAATAGGTATCATGACCCGATGAACCGGACGAAAGCGAGAAAGATTAAGGTCGGGAAAGTATTCATCAACCTTCTTAAGAAGGCGAGTAAGGAGCATGGCATAGGGAAGATTTGTTTTGGGTTTGGAAAGAGCATAGTTGATCCGTCGAGCGATTTAAAATGCAAGATTGTACTTGGTGTTGGTAGAGATGAAAAATAACATATGCGCCATACACGTTGGAACTTGATCCCGGTTTCCACCAAGACAAAACACATTTTCCCTAAGGATGTCGGCCCATCGGACCATACAATCATTAAGGTCACTTAAGAGAACCTCAAAACGTTTCACCGAACGCTTGTTTGAGTGGAGGCTTCTTACAACGTTTCCACTACGCTCTTTCAAAATGACATCAAGGATGAAGTCAAGGTCAATATCTTCGTTGTCATTTGGAGCACAATCGAAGGGATCAAGGAAAGCATCAAGCTTCCATTTATCCATAAATTGACAGCTACCTCTAAATGGAACACGAAGAGCTTGACCAAAATCTTCAAGAGAATATTGAATGAGTCGACCATCAATGATGAACTTAACAATTATTCTATCGTTATCAAGCACGATAGAATATGTGCTATATAACTCCAAAAGAAATTCGGGACATATATCTTCCTTGATGTACAACAAGCAATCAAACTCGATTTGTTCGAAAATCGACTGAGTATATATATATAGCCCTCAATATCATTTTGGACAACTCTACCCTCGTGAAAACAATGTTTTTGAAGTGAATGATAGGTGTTGGCAAGTTGAGGGGAAGGACAAAGATCGGTTTGGTTTGGCATGTATTGGTGATCTTGTTGATATTCCGAAGGAATGATTAGTACCTAAATAAAGATAAAAATATTTCTCCAATCACTCATATGTTAAATATAAGCCAAAAATAAAAAAGATCAGAATGTGTTTCATCAATTTCTTGATAAAAAAAGGATTAATCCTTATCATTCTCATGTTCACAATGTACCTAGTTCATCATTGACAATAACATATTAACTATGTAAAATCAAGAATGATCTTGAACATTAGTTTTTTCAAAACAAAGTTTTTAGGTAAGTATTAATGATGGAGGAGAATAAAAATAAACTTCTTATTTAGTTTTATTTTGTGACATCTTTTATTTAGTTTTCTTATTTTGTGGTATCTTTTATTTAATGTTTTTATTTTGTGTTTTCTGGGAAGAATATTGTTTACTTTTTCCCTGAGTTTAGTTTTCCTATAAAATTAGGACTTTGGTTTATTGTAAGGATTATTATTATTGAGATATGAATAAAAAACATAGACTTGTAGTCTTTTGTTAATTGACTTGAATCCAGGTAGGTTATTGTTCAATTTTCATCCTAATAATCGGGCATTCGTTTGAATCAACGATTGTTGGAAGAGTTGTTTCTGGTATTCTTTGTGAATCAACAGATTCAATTATTTATCCTTGTTTCCCGCTACATCAGTTGGTATCAAGAGCCGAAGTTCCTGATTAAGATGTCTTCATGGAGAAGTAGGAATCTTTAAGGTGTGTACGAACATGATTTTGAGCAGCGTGTTATGGAAAGATTGGAGGAGCGGTTGGATCAGTTACTTAATCAACTGACTGACCAGATGGATCACTTGATCAACATACATGGTGATCAAAACAGTCGGGATACTGAAGATGAAGAGTCAGAAAACCCATTTGTTTAGGCCGAAGAAGATGATGTCGCTTGTGGTGGTTATGAAGCACCTCCTGTTTATGATGAAGAACCCGAGGAAGAGGAGTATTCTTTTGTTGAAAATTATCAGAATTTTTAAGAGTAAGAATATGATGTGCCATCTCTGGATGTTGTGTTGAGTGTAGAAGAAGAATCAATGCCAGTTTATGATACCGATCGTGAAGATGTGATTGAGGGTGAAGAAGGTTTTTTTTAGGAATGAAGATTTGGTGGAGAAGAAGACGGCGTCGAATACGTTGTAATTGTGGCTACTGATCTTGGTTATTCAATGATCCAAACTAAATTAAGTGTTGATTTATCAAAACTCACTTTTTCAAACCCTCATGAGTTAACTTGGTTGCAAAAAGGTACATGGATGGATGTTAGTATCTTGAGTGAGAAAAATATATATCCTGAAGCCACACCCATGGCCGTAAGTTTGATTTTAACATGATCAAGGTTCGAGGTCGATTCATTATAAATAAAGGGAATTTGATTCAAGGGATACAAATTTTTATGCTACGAGTACAAGAGACGAGTGAGACAAACTCGAGGAAGAGTGTTTTGAAGTGAGGGAGAATGATGGAGGAGCATAAGAATAAACTTCTTATTTAGTTTTATTTTGTGACATCTTTTATTTAGTTTTCTTATTTTTTGGTATCTTTTCATTAATGTTTTTATTTTGTGTTTTCTGGGAAGAATATTCTTTACTTTTTCCCTGAGTTTAGTTTTCCTATAAAATTAGGACTTTGGTTTATTGTAAGGATTATTATTATTGAGATATGAACAAAAAAACAAAGACTTGTAGTCTTTTGTTAATTGAATTGAATCGATGTGTTGATGGGCCGGCAGCGGTACAAATCCTTGGTGCTTGCCATAAAGGACCCACCGGTGGTCACTTTGGTCCCAATTACACCGTGAAGAAAGTATTCGACTCTGGATTTTATTGGCCCACCATTTATCGTGACGCTCAAGACATGGTTAAAAATTGTGATGCTTGCCAAAGACAAGGCAAGATCACACATAAAGATGAGATGCCTCAAAATTTCATACAAGAATGTGAAATCTTTGATGTATGGGGTATCGACTTTATGGGGACATTTCCATCATCTAAAGGGAACAAGTACATCCTCGTAGTCGTTGACTACGTTTCTAAATGGGTTAAAGCTAAGGATCTCCCTACGAACGATGCGAGGGTGGTTGTGAACTTTTTGAAGTAACTTTTTGCTCGATTTGGTGTTCTTCGTGCTATAATCAGTGACCGCGGGACTCATTTTTGCAATGATCAATTCGCAAGAGTCATGGCTAAGTACGATGTCAATCACCGTCTGTCCACCGCTTATCATCCCCAAACCAATGGTCAAGCCGATATTTCTAACCGCGGATTGAAGCGAATTCTGGAACGTACTGTGGGAGAGCATCGTGCCGCGTGGGCCGACAAGTTAGATGATGCTTTGTGGGCTTTCCGTACCGCTTATAATACCCCGATTGGTTGTACACCTTATCGTCTTGTGTACGGAAAAGCATGCCACCTCCCTATTGAACTGTAACATAAGGCATACTGGGCCTTGAAATGGGCTAACTTCGACATCAACAAAGCCGGTGCTCTTCGCAAGATTCAACTCAACGAGCTTAATGAATTGAGGAATGAAGCTTACGAGAACTCATTGATCTACAAGGAGAAGACCAAGATCATCCATGATGCAAGGATTAAAAACCGAGAGTTCCACGTTGGTGATCAAGTCTTACTTTTTAACTCTCGGTTGAAGATCTTCTCGGGAAAGCTGAAGAGCCGCTGGTCTGGTCTATTCACCATCGCCAAAGTCTTCCCATATGGAACCATTGAGCTTTCTCAGCCAAATGGGCCCAATTTTAAGATGAATGGCCAGCGTGTGAAGTTGTACTTTGTTGAGGACATCTCTCATGAGATAATTCCATCCCTCACCATGTTTCCCATGAACTAGTTTTGGGTCGAGTCAGGCTCGTGACACGATTATCAAAAACAAGCGCTTCTCGGGAGACAACCCGTGATCTATCCTTTCCCGTTTTCATAATAAGTGTAGGGGAGCCCTGTATGTGTTTGTTGTCTTGCTTCTTCTTCTGTGCAGGGATTAAAGCTTCAAAGATTCATTCTCGATAACTTTTGACGAACCGTGATCCCGTGTACCCGTCATCCCGGTTCTATCCTAAAACTGTCGTGATTCAATATTTCATATCTTATATGTTCACATTGAAATCACTATAGTTGTCCTTTCCTTAGCAAGATTTAAACAACGTGTACAACGTCATAAGTGTAGGGGAGTTTACTCCCATATGCTTAAACATTGAGGACAATGTTTATATCAAGTGTAGGGGGACTTCTATCGAAGTAAGTGGGCTTTTCCATGAATTTGTCCTCATTTTAACCGGAAAATTTGATTTTTCGACATTTTTCAAAAATTTTAATCTATTTTGGCCTAGTTGTATAGTTGTATTGTCCTTTGTTATGATTATTTTCTTTCCTTGCTAGAATAAATTTTCAATAAAGTGGTTTTAAATTTTTCAAAGTCGTGAATATTTTGACTCAACCCGAGTTTACTTATCTAAGTTTACTCTAGCTAGTATCCTTAACGTGTTTAAGTCAAGTTTTGCTAGGCTTTTATATAGGGAACTTTAAAACGCGAAAGTCTTAACTCTCACGGGTTAAGAACAAGAACTTTTCGCAAGTTCCTATAATTGATCCTAGAGAGTCGTTTATCAAGGGAACTTTAAAATGCGATTTCTAAACTTGAAAAAGTCTAAGAATTTGCAAGATCCTATAGATGACTCAAAAACCCAAAACTTTGATTTAATTGGCTAAGCATCCACGAGTCTCATTCCTTGAGATTTTAAATTGTGGAGAACGAGAGATGATAGAGTCAATTATAAGTTTGGTATTCTTTCGTGAATTTATGTGAGTTGATTATTAGCCTATTCTCCCATCACTTGCTAATAAATTTATTTGCAATAAATAAGGTTGTACGATTTGAAAAGTTACTTAGCTTCTAGCACAAGATCGTTTAAAAGTTGCTCGGTATTAATTAGAGTTTATAGCCAAGGCATAACTTATTGAAGCGGGATGCCAAGATTGGCGAGTCCGAAAAGGCCCTAACAAGGCATGAGGGCTACATATTGTTGCTAAAGATCCAAAAGTGATGTGAAGAATCATTTATCAAAGATCAATATCAAGGATCGAGACACACGACGAAAAGCAAATACTCCCCTAAAGATCATGGAGAAGTCTATCCGAAAAGACCCTAGCAAGGTATGAGGATAAATAGACCCAAGTCCCAAAAGGAGGCGGATCGTTGTATATCAAAGTCCAAAATAAAGATTGGAGAATAATGAAGAAGTCGTGGTCCAAGTATGAAGAATCTCAAAACTTCAAGTGAAGAAATTCCTATTATGAAGAGAAGACCATAATTTCAAGAACATCTCTCAAAGATTTGAAGTATGAAGTCGCTGCCAAATATCGGTCCGAGAAAGGTCTCAAATCGTGAAACAAGTTATGCCAAGATATGAACTTTGAAAGGTCCCGAGAAGTAGTTTTAAAAGATTTTGTCCTTTAGCTAACTATTGATTAAATCGTCCCACTTTATTTTCAGCCTAAATAACTATCGAAATAAGTCAAACAATGCATCCTCGTGATCATTTAAGACAATATTAAAATATAAGAGATACACCTAGGAATAAGGGAGTCTAAGTGAATAATTGGGCCACATGAGTTCGTGTTAGTTTGCTAACTTATAATAACAATGATCTCGTTTTTAAGCTTGGTATGGGGAACGTGAAACTTGAGAATGATGAACATTCATGACCACCAAAAACTCCAATGTAAGTCTTTGATTTCTTACTTATTTTGTTCTTTTAGTTTTCTTAGTGTTTAGTATTTAATAAGGGCCAAGGTGGGTTATCTATGATGAAAAATGTAAACCGTGCTTTGAAGTTAGTACATTGCACGAGGACATTGCAATGGTCAAGTGTAGGGGATTTAATAAGTGTGAAAACACTTATCCTTTTACCACTTATTTCCAATAATAACAAGACCAAAACGTGTATTTTATGTCGTAAAAGTCGGAATTTTGCGTGGTTTGTGTTTTTATTCTGTTTTAGGACCAATAGATGCAAAAGGAAGAAAACATGGGCTATCACGGGCTTTTATTGAAGAAAAAGACTAAAGACGAAGTCGAAAGATCGAGAATGAAAAAAGAACGGAAGTCCAAGGCCAAATCTGAAGATTTATCGAAGAAAAAGTCTAAAGACGGAAGTTTAATGAAGTCGAAGAACTCAAGTCTAATTATAGAAGAAAATTATAAGACAAGTTCAACTTATATCGACAAATCCCGAGACGACATCGAGAAAGACAAAGAAATTAAGTCGAGTTGAGTCGAGAAGAAAGAAATTAGATAGCTTAAGCATGTAGTCTCCTCACCTTCTATAAATACCCTCCTAATATGTCATTAGGAGGGTGTTAGGTGTTTTAGTTTTCAATAGTAGTAGTTTAATTTTTAAGTGTGTTTTATTTTTCTCTCTAGTTTTTCTTTCAAACTTGTTAATCTTTCTATTAATCTTGTAATTTTTTGACATTCATCTTTAATCAATCAAGCTTATTTTCTTAATTCTCATTCTACCGTTCTTAATCTTTTACTTAATCTTGATAATCATGTAGTTTTATCTTAATCTTGTTTATGGTCTGATTGTTTAGCTTATTTGGTTGTGCTTATTAAATTGGTGATCTTAAAAGTTTTTATATAAAAGTGCTTATTTTTCTTAATCTTTATGCTTAATAGTTTTTAGAAATAAGTTGTTTTTAATAAGTTTAAGTTTTTATAAAAAGTGCTTTTTGATTTCTAGCTTATTTAATGTTTTAAAATTTTTTACATTCTAGCTTAATCATCTTTTACTAAAAATCTTTTGGTTTAACTTTTGGCAAAGTGCTTATTGGGATATAGCTTATTTTCCAAGTCTCGGGTTCTTAAAACCCTCATAATCCGGATAAGGAAATTAATTCCTTATTCCGGATAAGAATCGTTGTAGCTACGTTTCGCGGATAAGGCATCTTTAGTCTAGTATTCCGGATAAGACTCCTAGGTCTTTTCCGGATAAGCTTCATTTGTTTCCTATTCCGGATAGTCAAGTATTTAGGATAAGCATATCTTCACGTTTTTCCGGATAAGCAACCCTTTAGAGTATTCCGGATAAGGTTCAGCAACTAAGGATTTCGGATAGTGACCATCAGTTCATTCCGGATAAAAATTATTCCGGATAAGGTGTAGGAAAGCATTTCCCAGATAAGGTTCAGAAGAAAGTATTCCGGATAAGTATCCAGAACTTATTCCAGATAAGCCTCAAGTGTCGTTTTTTCCGGATAAGCATCATATTGCTTTTTCCGGATAAGAACCCGAAGACGATTCTGGATAAGTACCCCAACAAATTATTCCGGATAAGATCCCAATAGCTCGATTCCGGATAAGCTGTATTTATTTTCCCGGATAAGCCACAGCTCTTCATTCCGGATAACATTCCGGATAATATTCCGGATAAGTTCTTGTTTTTACAGTTTTTGAATTTTTACTTTTCCCGCCTTTTTACTTAGAATGATTTTAATTGACTTGTCTTAGTTCAACCTTTAAAGTTTACATTTTTACAAGTTTTAATCATTTACTTTTTCATTCTTTTTAAAAAAAGTCTTCATTTTTAGTTTTAAATTTTAAAGCTTTCATTTTTATTTATTTACTCAACGACATTTTTATTTTTTAGATTAAAATAGATAATAAAACCTTTTTATTTTTCCACCAAGAACAATTGAGTCGCACTTTCTACCAATAATCAATTCGAAAAGACTTGGAACAAATTTATTTTATACATGGCCAAAAAACCATGTATTAAATGGCGCCGCTGCTGGCTCTTTTCGTTAAGATTAAAGGTTTTAAGTGAGAGACGCGTTGGATTTTGGGATCCGTTCATCTTTGAACGTTATTTTCCTTGCTTTTAAAAATTTTCAAAAATCCATAAAAATTAAAAAAATTTCAAAAATACAAAAAAAAAATAGAAAAACATATAAAAACCAAAAATATTTCTTGTCTATTTTGCTTTTCCTTTTGTAGGTGTGTATGCGTACTCGTGCTCGTAAGAAGAAAGCAGCTCAAGCCGAAGTCATTACTCCACCTATTATCACCATGTACAATCAACCAATGATCGAGCTTTTGCAATCGCACGTAGAAGGCAACACCGATGCAATTGTCATACCTGAGATTGGAGCCAACAATTTTGAACTCAAATCCGGCTTCATTCAAATGGTCTCTGCTCAACCCTTCTTGGGGCATTCAATTGATGATCCTCATGACCATATTAAAAGGTTTCTTCAACTCACCAATACGGTTAAGTATAATGGGGTTTCGCAAGAGGTAATTCGCTTGCAACTTTTTCCTTTCTCCTTAGAGGGACAAGCCCGGCATTGGCTTGATAAGGAACCGCCACAAAGTATTCTTACGTGGATGGATTTAGAGACCAAATTCATCAACTACTTTTTCCCACCCTCACGTACTACTGCTTTGCGGAATGAAATCATTACTTTTGAACAAAAGTACGGTGATACATTTAGTGAATCTTGGGACCGTTTTAAGGAACTTTTAAGAAAGTGTCCACAACATGGTTTAACAAAAGTACATCAAATTAATACTTTTTACAATGGTTTAAGCATGAATGACCAAGATTCACTAAATAGTGCTTCGGGGGGTAACATTTTGGTTAAGTCTGCTAATGCCGCTTGGGATATTATTGAGAACAAGTCTAGAGTGCAAACCAAGAGTGTTCGGACCAATGTGGCTAGTGCTAGCACTAATGAGAGCGACAAGAGAATTGATAAGCTTACTTCGCTTGTTGAATCACTTGCTCTCCAAGCCGCCAACAACACCAAAGCTATCAATGCCCAAGTAAATGCTATGACTCAATCATGTGAAATATGCGGAGGATCTCACTCATACACTGATTGTCCTTCGACTCATGACAATCCGGAAAATGTGTATGCCGCCAACGGTACCTATTCTACAGGAAGCTATCAAGCACGTCCTCAAGGTGACCGCAACTTGCTCAGCTATCGCTCAAACAACTTTCTTTCACCATCCAGTTTTCCCCCACAAAACCCCAACAACCTCAATCGCAACAATCAAAACCAACCTCGTGCTCCAAATCAATAACAAAACCAAAGAACCTCATATCCACCTCAAAGAAACAACCACGTTTACCAACAACCTACTTATCAACCACCCGCCTACCATGATCCTCCTCCCAAACAACCCACCGCATTACACCAAGACGTTGAAACTTACATGAGAACTAATGACGCGATAGTGCAAAACCTTCAGCGGGAAATGCTCAACTTGAAAGCAGATATGCTGAAGAAAGGGAATGATCTTCGAGCTGATATGCGAAACACTTTGGCAAGTCAAACGAATTACTTGAGGAACATGATGACTAGTTTCTTCCCTAGTAATCAAGCCTCTGGTTCGGGTTCTCTTCCGAGTAACACCGTTGCTAATCCAAGAGGGGAGATGAAAGCAATCACCACTCGAAGTGGAAAAGGTTTAAAGGAACCCGAGCTTCCTACACCTACACCGGTGATTGTGACAATGGAAAACGAGTCTACTTCTCCGGTTCCTCCACCTTATATTCCTCCAACTTCTACTTCTCCAATTCCACCACCTTCTACTTCTACCCCTCCACCACCCAAGGATGTGAGTGAGAATTCAATCCCAAAGCCTTCGGCTCAACCCAATATACCTTATCCCTCAAGGTTGAGGAAAGAGAAATTGAAGAACAAGGATGATATTCAGGTTTCGAACTTTCTTAAAATGTTTAAACAACTGAATTTCAATATCTCCTTTGCTGAGGCTCTCGCTCACATGCCGAAATATGCTAAAATGTTTAAAGATCTTCTCAGTGATAAGGAGAAACTTCTCGATATTGCTCAGACCCAACTTAATGAGAATTGCTCCGCAGTGCTCTTAAGGAAATTACCAACCAAACTTGGTGATCCGGGTGGTTTCTTGATTCCTTACAACTTCCCTGGGGTAGAGAATTGTATGGCCCTAGCTGATCTAGGTGCTAGAATAAACTTAATGCCATTAAGTGTTTGGAAACAATTATCTCTACCCGAGCTAGTCCCCACCCGAATGACTTTGGAATTAGCTAACCGTACGGTTGCTTATCCGGTGGGGATAGCCGAAGACGTCTTCGTTTGTGTCGACAAATTCACCTTTCCGGTGGATTTTGTTGTTGTTGACTACGTGATGGACCCCCGTGTTCCATTAATCGTTGGACGTCCATTCTTGAGGACCGGTCGCACTCTCATTGATGTAGCCGCGGGCGAATTAATCATGAGAGTTGGTGACGATAAGATCGTCTTCAACATGGGAAAACTTTCTAAGCAGCCTTCGGAAAACGAGAGTGTTAATTTCATTGACGTTCTTGATGAGGCTTGTGAAGAACATTTCAAAGACGCTTGTAAAAGTGGTTCTTCTTCTCTTCCCATTGTTGAGACTGTTGCCTCTATTGCCCCATCATTAACTCCATTTGGAGAAATTGATTTCATCTTGAATGAATTTGAAGCTACTTTGGGAGATGTGGACTTGCAATATGACGATTCTCCCTCCAATTGGGATGAAGAAATTCGTACCATTGAGAAAATTCTCAATGAGGACCATATTTCTCCACCATCTCCTAAGGATATTTCTATCGATGACCCGAATTTGACTAAGCCTTCCATCGGAAATCCTTCGGATTTAGAGCTTAAGGACCTACCGTCTCATCTCGAGTACGTTTTCCTTGAAGACAACAAGAAGTCACCCGTCATCATCGCAAAGGAATTGAAAGAGGAAGAAAAATCCCGACTTATCGCCGTGCTGAAGAATCATAAGAAAGCGATTGCTTGGAAAATCTCCGATATTCGTGGAATTGATCCTCACTTTTGCACACATAAAATTCTCATGGAGGACGACTTTAAACCCACTATTCAAAGACAAAGAAGGGTGAATCCTAAGATCCATGACGTTATCAAAAAAGAGGTTATCAAACTTCTTGATGCGGGAATGATCTATCCTATCTCGGATTCACCATGGGTTAGTCCCGTCGATTGTGTGCCTGAGAAAGGCGGAATCACCGTTGTGCCCAATGAAAACAACGAGTTGATTCCTACTCGTCTCGTTACAGGGTGGAGAGTTTGTATAGACTATCGCAAATGCTTGAACGTCTAGCGGGTAATGACTATTACTGCTTTTTAGACGGTTTCTCCAGGTATTTTCAAATTCCCATCGATCCCAACGACCAAGAGAAAACCACATTCACTTGTCCTTACGGAACATTTGCTTATAAAAGAATTACTTTCGACTTATGCAATGCTCCTGGGACATTTCAAAGGTGTATGATGGCTATCTTCCATGACATGGTTGAAGAAACTATGGAAGTCTTCATGGATGATTTCTCGGTCTATGTTGATTCTTTCTCTCATTACCTTGTCAATTTAGAACGCATGCTTAAGCGGTGCGAAGACACTCGCCTGGTTCTAAATTGGGAAAAATGCCATTTCATGGTAAAAGAAGGCATTGTGCTTGGACACAAAATCTCCAAAGTCGGTATTGAAGTGGATCGTGCTAAAGTCGATGTTATTGCAAAATTGCCTCCACCTTCAACCGTGAAGGGTGTGAGAAGTTTCCTTGGTCATGCGGGCTTCTATCGTCGATTCATCCAAGATTTTTCTAAAATCGCTCGCCCGATGACCCACCTCTTGGAAAAAGATACTCCTTTCATCTTTTCCAAAGAGTGTCTTGAATCCTTCAATCTTCTTAAGGATAAGCTAACTAAGGCACCGGTCTTGGGTACCCCTAATTGGGAGCTACCTTTTAAGTTGATGTGTGATGCTAGCGACTTTGCTATTGGAGCGGTTTTGGGCCAACGAGTGAATAAACACTTCCAACCAATCCACTATGCTAGCAACACAATGACGGGGGCTCAATTGCATTATACCACTACCGAAAAAGAGCCTTTAGCTGTAGTGTATGCTTTTGAAAAATTCCGCCCTATCTTGTCCTTTCTACCACCATCGTGTATACCGATCATTCCGCGTTGAAGTACTTGTTGACTAAGCAAGATTCTAAGCCAAGACTTCTTCGTTGGGTTTTGCTCCTTCAAGAATTTAAAATCGAAATTCGTGACAAGAAGGGAGCCGAAAACCTAGCCGCGGATCATCTAAGTAGACTTGAGGATCCTTATCAAGGGGATCATCCGAATCAAGAGATCAATGACTCTTTTCCCCTTGAGGCCTTAATGTCTATAAATTCCAATCTTGATGACACCCCGTAGGTTCCAGACATTGCAAACTACTTAGCGGGTGGAATTCTCAAGGAAGGGTTAACGTCCCAACAAAAGAAAAAGTTCTTTAAAGATATTGAACATTATTTCTGGGACGACCCTTACCTTTTCAAACAATGTGTTGATCTGATTATTCGTTGATGTGTTGATGGGCCGGCAGCGGTACAAATCCTTGATGCTTGCCATAAAGGACCCACCGGTGGTCACTTTGGTCCCAATTACACCGCGAAGAAAGTATTCGACTCTGGATTTTATTGGCCCACCATTTATCCTGACGCTCAAGACATGGTTAAACATTGTGATGCTTGCCAAAGACAAGGCAAGATCACACATAAAGATGAGATGCCTCAAAATTTCATACAAGAATGTGAAATCTTTGATGTATGGGGTATCGACTTTATGGGGCCATTTCCATCATCTAAAGGGAACAAGTACATCCTCGTAGCCGTTGACTACGTTTCTAAATGGGTTGACGCTAAGGCTCTCCCTACGAACGATGCGAGGGTGGTTGTGAACTTTTTGAAGCAACTTTTTGCTCGATTTGGTGTTCCTCGTGCTATAATCAGTGATCGCGGGACTCATTTTTGCAATGATCCATTCGCAAGAGTCATGGATAAGTACGGTGTCAATCACCGTCTGTCCACCGCTTATCATCCCCAAACCAATGGTCAAGCCGAGATTTCTAACCGCGGATTGAAGCGAATTCTGGAACGTACTGTGGGAGAGCATCGTGCCGCGTGGGCCGACAAGTTAGATGATGCTTTGTGGGCTTTCTGTACCGCTTATAATACCCCGATTGGTTGTACACCTTATCGTCTTATGTACGGGAAAGCATGCCACCTCCCTATTGAACTAGAACATAAGGCATACTGGGCCTTGAAATGGGCTAACTTCGACATCAACAAAGCCGGTGCTCTTCGCAAGATTCAACTCAACGAGCTTAATGAATTGAGGAATGAAGCTTACGAGAACTCATTGGTCTACAAGGAGAAGACCAAGATCATCTATGATGCAAGGATTAAGAACCGAGAGTTCCACGTTGGTGATCAAGTCTTACTTTTTAACTCTCGGTTGAAGATCTTCTCGGGATAGCTGAAGAGCCACTGGTCTGGTCCATTCACCGTCGCCAAAGTCTTCCCATATGGCACCATTGAGCTTTCTCAGCCAAACGGGCCCAATTTTAAGGTGAATGGCCAGCGTGTGAAGTTGTACTTTGGTGAGGACATCTCTCATGAGATGATTCCATCCCTCACTACGTTTCCCATGAACTAGTTTTAGGTCGAGTCAGGCTCGTGACTCGGTTACCAAAAACAAGCGCTTCTCGGGAGGCAACCCGTGATCTATCCTTTCCCATTTTCATAATAAGTGTATGGGTGAGCCCCGTATGTGTTTGTTGTCTTGTTTCTTCTTCTATGCAGGGATTAAAGCTTCAAAGATCCATTCTCGATAACTTTTGACGAACCGTGATCCCGTGTACCCGTCTTCCCAGTTCTATCCTAAAACTATCGTGATTCAATATTTCATATCTTATATGTTCACATTGAAATCACTATAGTTGTCCTTTCCTTAGCAAGATTTAAACAACGTGCACAATGTCATAAGTGTAGGGGAGTTTACTCCCATATGCTTAAACATTGAGGACAATGTTTATATCAAGTGTAGGGGGAGTTCTATCGAAGTAAGTGGGCTTTTCCATGAATTTGTCCTCATTTTAACCGGAAAATTTGATTTTTCGACATTTTTCAAAAATTTTAATCTATTTTGGCCTAGTTGTACAGTTGTGTTGTCCTTTTTATGATTATTTTCTTTCCTTGCTAGAATAAATTTTCAATAAAGTGGTTTTAAATTTTTCAAAGTCGTGAATATTTTGACTCAACCCGAGTTTACTTATCTAAGTTTACTCTAGCTAGTATCCTTAACGTGTTTAAGTCAAGTTTTGCTAGGCTTTTATATAGGGAACTTTAAAACGCGAAAGTCTTAACTCTCACGGGTTAAGAACAAGAACTTTTCGCAAGTTCCTATAATTGATCCTAGAGAGTCGTTTATCAAGGGAACTTTAAAATGCGATTTCTAAACTTGAAAAAGTCTAAGAATTTGCAAGATCCTATAGATGACTCGAAAACCCAAAACATTGATTTAATTGGCTAAGCATCCACGAGTCTCATTCCTTGAGATTTTAAATTGTGGAGAACGAGAGATGATAGAGTCAATTATAAGTTTGGTATTCTTTCGTGAATTTATGTGAGTTGATTATAAGCCTATTCTCCCATCGCTTGCTAATAAATTTATTTGCAATAAATAAGGTTGTACGATTTGAAAATTTACTTAGCTTCTAGCACAAGATCGTTTAAAAGTTGCTCGGTATTAATTAGAGTTCATAGCCAAGGCATAACTTATTGAAGCGGGATGCAAAGATTGGCGAGTCCGAAAAGGCCCTAACAAGGCATGAGGGCTACATTTTGTTGCTAAAGATCCAAAAGTGATGTGAAGAATCATTTATCAAAGATCAATATGAAGGATCGAGACACACGACGAAAATCAAATACTCCCCTAAAGATCATGGAGAAGTCTATCCGAAAAGACCCTAGCAAGGTATGAGGATAAATTGATCCAAGTCCTAAAAGGAGGCGGATCGTTGTATATCAAAGTCCAAAATAAAGATTGGAGAATAATGAAGAAGTCGTGGTCCAAGTATGAAGAATCTCTCATAACTTCAAGTGAAGAAATTCCTATTATGAAGAGAAGACCATAATTTCAAGAACGTCTCTCAAAGATTTGAAGTATGAAGTCGCTGCCAAATATCGGTCCGAGAAAGGTCTCAAATCGTGAAACGAGTTATGCCAAGATATGAACTTTGAAAGGTCCCGAGAAGCAGTTTTAAAAGATTTTGTCCTTTAGCTAACTATTGATTAAATCGTCCCACTTTATTTTCAGCCTAAATAACTAACAAAATAAGTCAAACAATGCATCCTTGTGATCATTTAAGACAATATTAAAATATAAGAGATACACCTAGGAATAAGGGAGTCTAAGTGAATAATTGGGCCACATGAGTTCGTGTTAGTTTGCTAACTTATAATAACAATGATCTCGTTTTTAAGCTTGGTATGGGGAACGTGAAACTTGAGAATGATGAACATTCATGACAACCAAAAACCCCAATGTAAGTCTTTGATTTCTTACTTATTTTGTTCTTTTAGTTTTCATAGTGTTTAGTATTTTATAAGGGCCAAGGTGGGTTATCTATGATGAAAAATGTAAACTGTGCTTTAAAGTTAGTACATTGCATGAGGATATTGCAATGGTCAAGTGTAGGGGATTTAATAAGTGTGAAAACACTTATTATTTTACCACTTATTTCCAATAATAACAAGACCAAAACGTGTATTTTATGTCGTAAAAGTCGGAATTATGCGTGGTTTGTGTTTTTATTGTGTTTTAGGACCAAAAGATGCAAAAGGAAGAAAATAGGGGCTATCACGGGCTTTCATCGAAGAAAAAGACTAAAGACGAAGTCGAAAGATCGAGAATGCAAAAAGAACGGAAGTCCAAGGCCAATTCTGAAGATTTATCGAAGAAAAAGTCTAAAGACGGAAGTTTAATGAAGTCGAAGAACTCAAGTCTAATTATAGAAGAAAATTATAAGACAAGTTCAACTTATATCGACAAATCCCGAGACGACATCGAGAAAGACAAAGAAATTAAGTCGAGTCGAGTCGAGAAGAAATAAATTAGATAGCTTAAACATGTAGTCTCCTCACCTCCTATAAATACCCTCCTAATATGTCATTAGGAGGGTGTTAGGTGTTTTAGTTTTCAATAGTAGTAGTTTAATTTTTAAGTGTGTTTTATTTTCTCTCTAGTTTTTCTTTCAAACTTGTTAATCTTTCCATTAATCTTGTAATTTTTTGACATTCATCTTTAATCAATCAAGCTTATTTTCTTAATTCTCATTCTACCTTTCTTAATCTTTTACTTAATCTTGATAATCATGTATCTTAATCTTGTTTATGGTTTGATTGTTTAGCTTATTTGGTTGTGCTTATTAAATTGGTGATCTTAAAAGTTTTTATATAAAAGTGCTTATTTTTCTTAATCTTTATGCTTAATAGTTTTTAGAAATAAGTTGTTTTTAATAAGTTTAAGTTTTTATAAAAAGTGCTTTTTGATTTCTAGCTTATTTAATGTTTTAAAAGTTTTTAAATTCTAGCTTAATCATCTTTTTCTAAAAATCTTTTGGTTTAACTTTTGGCAAAGTGCTTATTGGGATATAGCTTATTTTCCAAGTCTCGGATTCTTAAAACCCTCTTAATCCGGATAAGGAATTTAATTCCTTATTCCGGATAAGAATCGTTGTAGTTACGTTTCACGGATAAGGCATCTTTAGTCTAGTATTCCGGATAAGATTCCTAGGTCTTTTCCGGATAAGCTTCATTTGTTTCCTATTCCGGATAGTCAAGTATTCAGGATAAGCATATCTTCACGTTTTTCCGGATAAGCAACCCTTCAGAGTATTCCGGATAAGGTTCAGCAACTAAGGATTCCGGATAGTGACCATCAGTTCATTCCGGATAAAAATTATTCCGGATAAGGTGTAGGATAGCATTTCCCGGATAAGGTTCAGAAGAAAGTATTCCGGATAAGTATCCGGAACTTATTCCGGATAAGCCTCAAGTGTCGTTTTTTCCGGATAAGCATCATATTGCTTTTTCCGGATAAGAACCCGATGACGATTCCGGATAAGTACCCCAACAAATTATTCAGGATAAGATCCCAATAGCTCGATTCCGGATAAGCTGCATTTATTTTCCCGGATAAGCCACAACTCTTCATTCCGGATAACATTTCGGATAATATTACGGATAAGGTCTTGTTTTTACAGTTTTTGAATTTTTACTTCTCCCGTCTTTTTACTTAGAATGATTTTAATTGACTTGTCTTAGTTCAACCTTTAAAGTTTACATTTTTACAAGTTTTAATCATTTACTTTTTCATTCTTTTAAAAAAAAAGTCTTCATTTTTAGTTTTAAATTTTAAAGCTTTCATTTTTATTTATTTACTCACCGACATTTTTATTTTTTAGATTAAAATAGATAATCAAACCTTTTTATTTTTCCACCAAGAACAATTGAGTCGCACTTTCTACCAATAATCAATTCGAAAAGACTTGGAACGAATTTATTTTATACTTGGCCAAAAAACCTTGTATTAATATGAACCTAAGGAATCATAGTACAATAACTATGTCAAATCACATTCCTAATAAGGTTCTAATTCAATTTTAATATTAAAAAACCCGAATTATGAAAGTATGAACCCTAGAAAAAATTAGATGAAATTGAATGAAATGACTTACAGTTAATTGATCTTGGATGAAGGATGAGTGAAACCCACAAATTAGAATCAATTAAACTTGAGTGATTGAAGCTTTTGAAGGTACAACAATGGGGGAAAAGAGAAAAACCGTCGGCTCTATTGGAGGAAGAGATAGAAGGTTTGTTCGAAAAAGTGATATTTTATAAAACCTGGCGCTTTAGTCTCAAGCTCTGTCCGCGGTATCGATAGAGAACCGCGCCTTTAAGCCGCGAGAGATAAAGAACCGCCTACAGTGGCGAGTTTTTATCAAAGAAAATCAAAGAATTTTTCAAAACTATATTTTTCTAAAATCCTTAAAATATATCTTAAGCCTTTAGGAAATCATTGGACCACTTCAACACTAAGTAATAATGCCATAATGAAGGATTACGAGTTGAATCGAGATAGGAAAAGACCGAAATGGACAAACTACTACTCGTAGCGAAGAAGAAAAGAGGAGAGAAGTCAAGAGGAGTGAATCAAGACCAAGTAAAATGCTCAAGAGACAAATGAAAATCTTCAAGTCGAGGAGACGAAGAGCTTGTGTCATATATAGTGGTTTAAGACGTTCCTTTCTGGCGAAAGTCTAAACGACTTTGGTAATGAACTACACCAAGCAATTTTGATACACAGAATAAGATCGCTTTCAAGATTAGTCTTACTCTACCTCAAAATGTGTGCAAAGTATAAATTCACTTTCTCTTCCACATGATCGGACAAAAATTATTGCAAGGATTTACAATAACGATATCCTTGGAATATTTCAATTCCAAATGTGTAAATGATGAGACTGCAATTATACATGGTCTCATCGTTATTTTTGGGCTTTAAATTCTAACAAATGTCATAAAATACCATATATTATGCTTGTGTTTGTTACTTGTGTATTTTAGGTATGGATATCGTGAAAAAGACAAAAGATCACAAGAAACAAGAAAAAACAAACACGAGAAACGAAGCCGCACAATGAACCGGGCCCTAGTTATGATTTTTCAAGTGTAAGTCCTTGAAGAATTGAAGATGTTCAAGAAAAGTCCTTCATCACTGAATAAATGACACTTTATACCCTTGTATATTCATAATTACAATTTTGGTCCCTAAAGTTTGTCAAAATTACAAAAAAGGTCCCTCAACTTTGAAGAATTGACAAGATCCCTCAAAATTATGGAATTGTCAATATTGGTCCTCCCTGAAGTCAAACATACAAAGAACACCTTCAAGAATCAATATTGTATAAGAAAAGCCCATGTAGATCCAACAAATGTGCAAAACAAGTCCTTGTAATCCTTTTGAAAAGTTTTTGGGGTAAAAGTATGAAAACAAAAAGTTTGATAACAAAGGAAAGTGGTTTATGGCTGTTTAAAACATGTTATACACCTTTTCCCAAAATACAAGGACCATTCCTACCATACCAAACATTTGAATCCTCAAACACGCGCCAAACTTTTCCACTCCACAAAAAAACGGATCAAACTTGTTACTATTCACCATCTTGAACCCAGTTACCATCTCACATAAACCAAAGGGTAAAACTCAATTACCCATACCCACTTGTGATTCACCTTCACACGTACCCATCCCACACTTAACATTCCCATCCCATCACCATGGACCCTACCCCAATTCCCCTTCCACTAATGAACACACGAATTCCTCCCCTCCAAATTATCCTACATGGCCAAATCAACAACCCACAACTACTACTTGGTCCCCAAGCACATTTTGAACGATCAAGATCACATTTGGACAACTCATCAACTCAAAACGCCCAAGGACATTTCTAGAATTTCATTAGCTAGGGTTTTCTATTTTCTAGCATTTATAACCTTAGTCTTTGCCTATAAAAGGACTCCTCAACCTGTGAGAGAGCCTTTGTTCCATTTTCTAGGCATTCTAGTTGTAATTCCATTCATATCAATATAAAGTTATGTATTTTGAAAATCCCCCAATTGTAATTCCTTTTATATTGAATGAAGTTGGTGTTAGATGCTTGAATCTGAGTTCCACAATCATTATACAAGTGTTTTGGTGGTTTGTGTTGGTCGAGTCTATGTTTCATCAAAGTTTTCAAGTTTTTTAAGTTTTTGAAAAAGTTTTTCATAAGCAGTTTTTATCTAGTGATTCAAGGCTTTACCAGTTGAAGCCCTTGGATTATAGGTGTTTATAAAGGTGATGCATGTATTCTAGTGGGATATGCAACTCAGTCTAAGGGATATAGAGTTTACAACAAGAGAACAAAACGGGTTTAATGTCAATGCTACAAGCCAACAAGTTTCGTGGACATGAAAAAGATGTTCCACACTCTTTAGATGGACCCGCCAAAATTTGGCTCGAGTAAGAACCTCCAAATTCAATCGTCTCACCGCCACAAGAAAGTTTAAGGATGTTCCACACGACGCGATTAAGATGATGTTGTTTCCATACTCTTGAGATGGACCCGCCAAAGTTTGGCTCGAGTAAGAACCTCCAAATTCGATATTGACATGGGGTAATCTCGTGTCTAAATTTGTGAACCAATTTTTCCTACCATCTAAGACGACACATTTGAAAAATGAGATTTCAAGGTTTACACAAACACCGAATGAAAGTTTTTCTATGGCATGGGAACGATTTAAGGAAATGTTACATGAATGTCCACACCATGATTTTTCCGAATTGCATATTGATACGTTTTATAATGGGCTTAACGATCATGAACGAGATTATTTGAATACCGCCACGGGTGGTAATTTTTTTGTGCAAAACAACAAATGAAGCTTTAACGATCATCGAGAATAGATCTAAGGTTTATAACCCTCGTAACACACCGAGTGTTGCCACTATGGGTTCGTCGTCGTCTCGTAACATGAATGCCTTACAAGATGAAGCAAATGAGAAGAATCGGTTTTTCGATAGATTTTCATCTCTTATGACTCATCGGAAAGCACAAGATGCTTTGAGTTCCGCATCCGTTAAAGCGGTTGAAAAGAGTTGTATATCTTGTGGTGGAGCTTAGGATTTTTCCAAGTGCATTATCGTCGGTGGTAACACTTCGAGTGCATATGTAGCAACGGGAACTTACAACCAAAACGGCCAAGGTTCCCGCACAAATCAAGATCCACTAAATCAAAATGCTAATAACTATCAAAACAACAACAAGCAAGGTGGTGGTTATCAAGGAAATCAACAAAACTATAACAAGGGTAATTACAACAACCAAGGTGGGAACAACGGGCAAGTGTAAAATCAAAACCAAAACAGTGATTTTCAAAACACAACTCAAGGTTTTCAAAATGCTCACACTAAAAATCTTCAAGGTGAACTTTTGGATTATGCCAAGGCAAATGATGCTAAATTTGATAACATGCAAAGAGAAATGATTAGCTTAAGATCCGAGTTGAAAAACGAGTTAAAAAATGAACTTGCTAATGAACTGAAAACTCATGCTAATAAAATAGAAGGAAACGTTCAACGTCTTCAACAAAATCAACAAAAGATGAAACAAGGCCAACATGAGATTAAACAAGAGTTATTAAAAGCAGATAAAAGGAAATCAAAATCTGAAGATAGAATGGCGAGTATGTTTGAGGCCATAATGTGTAAACCCTCTTCCTCGGGTGGTCTTCCTAATGATACCATTGCAGACCCGAAGGGAGAAATGAAGGTTATTACTACACGTAGTGGTAAAACATTCAACGAACCAATCTCTCGTCCAAGTACTTCTAAGGAGAAGGAAATCGAGAAAGAACCCGAGGTGATGGTAGAAAAGGAGCATATCACAAGGCCACGAAGTACTGCTCAAACCACACCTACGGTTGAGCCAATACCAACTATGGGACCCGAGATTCCAAGGTCGTTGCCTACGCCCCAACCCACACCACCCTTACCTTACCCATCAAGACGAAACAAAGAGAAAGTGCATGAACGTAATAAACAACAAATTAAGCTTTTTATTAAAATGTTTCAACAATTGCACTTTAATGTGAGTTTAGCCGACGCATTGTTATACATGCCTAGTTTTGCCTCCACATTTAAAGGTATGATGAACGATAAGGAAAAGCTTTCAAATCTATCTAATTGCCGTTTATCTTAACCGAATACTAGAAAAAGTTGGTGACCGCGGGAAGTTTCTTATTCCATGTGATATTCAAGAGATGGAAGGATGCCTCGCCTTGACCGATCTTGGTGCGAGTATTAATTTGATGCCTTTTTTCATGTGGAAATCTCTATCACTTCCGGATCTTACTCCTTCGAAAATGTCTATCGAGATGGCCGATCATTCTACTATTCTCGCATGTGGAGTGGCCGAAGACGTTTTTGTGAAAGTGGGGAAGTTTTACTATCCCGTTGATTTTATCATAGTAGACATTCCCATGGATCCTCAAGTTCCTATAAATTTAGGTCGTCCATTTTTAGATACCTTGAAGTCGATCATTGATGTGCATGCTAGAAAAATCCCTTTGCGATTAAACGAGAAGGAAGTTGTTATAAACGCTACTCAAAACTCTACACCTTCTCATGTTAATGCAATCGCTACCATCAACCACGTTGACTTAGTCGATGTAGTTTGCGATGAGTTTACACAAGAAGTGTTAGGTTTTTCTGATAGTTCGTCTAGTGGCAATCCCACTATCATGGATCCGATTCTTGCTAATTCTACACCAAATCTCACTCCATTCCAAGGAGGCGATTTTATTTTAGATGAAACTGACAATGATAATAAGGTGATTATTGGTAAAGATAATCTCATTCCACCATTTTCTCCGCCGATGGAAATTATGAGTGTTGAACAAAAATCGCCAATCGAGGATCCACCAATCCTTGAATTAAAAGATCTTCCACCTCACCTCGAATACGCATTCTTGGAAGGTGATGACAAGTTGCCGGTTATTATTGCGAAAGATCTTTCCGATGATGAAAAAATTGCACTTTTTAAAATCCTAAAAGCTCACAAAGGGGCAATTGCGTGGAAAATTTCCGACATTAAGGGTATCGACCCAAAATTTTGTACTTACAAGATTTTAATGGAGGAGGACTACAAACAGCAATTCAATGTCAAAGAAGGGTAAACCTCAAAGTTCACGATGTCATTAAAAAGAGGTCTTAAAACTTCTTGATGCGGGAATGATTTATCCTATATCCGATAGCCCATGGGTGAGCACAATCCATTAGGTCCCTAAGAAGGGAGGAATGACCGTTTTACCCAATGAAAACAACGAGTTAATTCCCACTCGTGTTGTGACCGGTTGGAGGGTGTGTATTGACTACCGAAAGTTAAATGAAGCCACTCGTAAAGACCACTTTCCCTTGCCCTTCATGGATCAAATGTTGGAGCGACTCGCGGTAAATGACTTCTATTGCTTTTTAGATGGTTTTCCGTTTACTTTCATATCCTATCGACCCTCGTGTTCAAAAGAAAACTACGTTTACATGTCCATATGGAACGTTTGCTTATCGTTGAATGCCATTCGAACTTTGTAATGCACCCGGAACTTTTCAACGGTGTATGATGGTTATTTTTCACGATATGATCGAGAAGTCGATGGAAGTCTTCATGGATGACTTTTCGATGTTTGGTGATTCGTTCACGTCGTTTTTATCCAATCTTGAGAGAATGTTAAAACGTTGTGAAGAAACCAACCTTGTGCTTAATTGGGAAAAATGTCATTTTATGTGTAAACAAGGAATCGTCTTATGGCACAAGGTCTTGAAAGCGGGGATTGAGGTAGATAAAGCTAAGATAGACGTCATAGCCAAATTACATCATCCCAAAGCCGTTAAGGGAGTTAGGAATTTCCTTGGCCACGCAGGCTTTTATCGTCGATTCATCAAAGACTTTTCGAAAATAACTCGACCTATGACACACCTTCTTGAGAAAGATGCTCCTTTCATCTTCAATGAGGATTGTGTTTCTAACACCCCACCAAATGCTATGCGCAGCAGAACTACAACATTTGGGTGCTAGGCAGTTATCATCACACATAAGATATTTCAAACGACTCAAAGAGACATAGAAATTTAAACATAAGTTAAAGATTGTTTAAAACATCAAAGTCTACTGTTTTCCGAACCCCAAAAATAATACAAAACAGAGTTGCGTTTAGGTCCCCACTAAATCTCAACCCAAAAGTACATTACTTGTTTCGCATGACATAATATAAAAATTTTAAGTGATAAAAAAGGAGGAAAAACAAAGTAGACCGCCAAGCCACAACAACTTCCATCCTCACATGCTCTGTTGCTATCAATCTTGGTTACCTGAAACATATGCTTATAATCGTCAACACAAAGGTTGAGCGAATCTATAGGTTTATCAAATCATAAGTTGAACATAAGTATTAAAACCAATCATGACCATTCAATAGCATTGTCATATAAACAATCTATTATTCAAGGATATTATAATTAGCAATAGCTAATAATTGTGTATAAGCTCGTGACACTAATCCGTTAGCTCAATCACCCGCGTACAAAGACCGGCATGATTAAGATGAAACCAGTGCCCCTTCTAAAGGCATTAAGTTGTAATTATACCTTATTTCTTATCACAAGTTATTCGTCCGCAGAGGGTACTCAACATACTAGCTCTCGTCTCGGATAGGGTCGTCAACCCCATAGTACTCTCAATTGTATAAGCGGCTATCTCCAACCCACACAAGGGCAAGACAATAGTTAATAGTTCACGAATTTAGGGACTTTTACAACTAGGTACTCAACACAATTTAAGGCAACATTCGGGTCCAACAATCATTCATGACTTATGTTCTTTTACATTTAAATAGCATGCATCCCCCTCGCGGGTAAAAACATTTGAAATAAGTAAAGAGCGAGGCTATAGACTCACCTGGCGTAGTAGTAGTGGTTCTAGCGAAGACGTAACGAGAAATATCACCGACGATGTGGATGGCCGGAAAAATCTGACACTTGACCTAAAAATCAAGGTACGAAAACCAAATCAATACTCCGCGTGTGGAAACCTTGGTTTCCTCGATCTTTTAGCTACTAGGAATGATCATTCTTTATATGATTAACATAATCAAAGCGGAATTAGAACAATAACCATTAACAAGGTGTTTGGACACAAAGAACACATGAATTAAACAATTGGATTGCTAATTATATTAATAATTAACAATCACTAGGTGTGTATACATTGAATCCTACACCTAGTCGACACACGCTTTTAGGTTTACATTGTCAATGAATGATATGAATAAAACCTAAGACCCTTGTTCCTTTTATAGAGTAAGGAACAAAATCTACAAGAGATCAAATCAAATAAACATATAAATATTGTATTTAGATAAACTATATATTGAATATATCATAAATAATATACTCAATATATTCTCTAAATAGAATTCTCCATCAATCTGTAGACATCCATCAGCGTTGACTTTTGTTGACTACGTTTGACTTCTGTTGACTTCTGTCAACGCCTAAGTTACTCTTGTTAACGCCTAATTTACTCTTGTCAACGCCTGAAAAATGTCTTCATGTTTTCTTCGTTTTTGAGTTTCTGCCACATCAACTTTTTGACCCAACAATCTTCCCCTAGTTGATGTCGGCAAAACTCTTTATGTATCTCTTGTAAGTTGTACATCATCTTCAAATTGCTTCCCCTCAAGTGTAGCATGTATATCTTCCCCTTTTTGTCACATCAACAGGGAAGTAAACAGTGTATGCAATCTTGAAGATTCTCCAAATGTAGGCTCTGTGTAATGATTTTGAAGAAAAATAACTATGATATTCTTGATGTAGAAGTAGAGTAACCCAAAACTATGTTCCATGTCTTGTACTATCCATGTGATCAAGAACTTATACTCATGGCACAAAGTATAAGTAGACCTCGATCCCTTGTCAATATTCTCATCCTTTGTGAGACACTGAGCACGATAATGTAACTCCTTCAAGTGTTATGACAAGTCTTCGTCACCAACCATTAAAAGCACAAACAAGTTATCTTAAAAATCCATGACTGGAAGTGCACGACTTTATGATATGATAGAACATAAACTCGCGAAAATCTTCTTCAAACATCAAACTTACCATAAGAATTCTTCCCCTTAAGCCAACACCTCTTCATGACAAGTCTTAATTAACCAGTATCTTCATATGTAAAAGCTGTTAGCGAATAACTCTTTCACAAGGCTATCCCGATTACATATTAAACATTACTCCAATAATACTTCACTAATTGGTGCTAACTTAGAAAAATCATTGACCCCTTTAAAAATATCCGAGCCATTAATATCAACTTGATATTTTAAATAAAAGCGGAGATTCCATGTACCTTTGCGTGTAAATAACTCTTTTTGTGTGCTAAAATTGTATCAGTTTTCTCAAACAGCAGATATTCTTTTGTCGTCCAACATCCTCTTTTATCCAAGAAATCATCACTGTGTGTTGTCCAATATCGAACAACACCTGACAGCGTTTAAATGACTATTTATCAGACAACTCATGTCAACTCTTTCCATCAGCGTTTGACTTATTCTTGTCAGCCTCAATTTAACAAATGTCAGCGTCTACGCAAAAACCTGTCAGCGTCTCATTTATCCACTACCAAGATCTGTGGATTACCAAAGTTTGCAAGTAAAATCACTTCCCTTTTCTGTTTATATCCCACGTTTTACTCACACGTACCTTGACCTTTCCTTTTTAAATCCATATATCACGTTGAACAAATGAGCCATAAAATACGTCCAATATATTTTATCAAAAAGGAAACAAAATATATTTTTCAAGTGGAAACCGTATCACAAAAGTTGCGTCCCTTTTTAACAAAATATAACCATCACGTGATCTTGCTTTATGCAATATTAATCATACGAATAATATGCATATACCACAATCCATACCTTCCTTAAATCAGCGTATCACGTCCTAAAAATCAGAGACTTTAACCAAACTTGTTCCCATAATTTTCATGAGTTACAACTGCTTTCAAACAATGATCCATACGCCTTGACTTTTTCAAATCCAGAAAATCAGTAACTTAAAATCATTCTCTCCCAAGACGCACGTCTTTTTCTTAGACCAGAATCTCATATTCCTTTTTATACCTTCTTTAGCAACAACATATAACTCTAACATCAAATTATAGACGTGTAGTACTTTGTTTGAATATATAATCACTGTCACCAATAGCAAACAATAATGCAGCCCTATCCTCCTTGTTTGATAGTATTATGTAAGTACCTTTTCATTATTGTCACAGCAGACTTATCACCAGAGAGCATGTGCGAACTTTGCCACGTTTTTGTACCTTCTTTTGCTCAAACCTGCTCTTGTTCAGGACCACCAATACTTCCCTGTTTTTTCTATTCGATCAGCGATTCGACCATCATTACCACGGATCTAGGGTTTACAACATTATGCATTGAAATCCCAGCTTAGATCGTGTACTATCTTGAATCACAACAACCACAAACCTCATAACATTCTGCTTTTTATGTCGATCTAGGGTTTGAGGAACCCTAGTTCATGATTTTATGTGAAAAGGCAAGAATGTCAATACCTTAACCAGTAAACTTCGACGCTGAATATCTTCATTATTAGAGCTCAGATCAAAGATCCCTTCATTGAGATTCTAGACACAAGTGCCAAGAATCTATAGTTCCAAAATCACGATGATCCAACGGTTAACGAAGGAGAAATCGTTTTTTGAATATGGCTGTTTACAGAAAACTGCATATACTCACTGCTGACTTTGACGCTTAATAACATTTTCTTGGGGATAAAACTTGACAATCCCTCCGTTGGATGTCTAGATATATATGTATAGAACACACACAAGAAATTACGTGATGAACCAACGGTCCAATAAAAAGTTATGACCTTCTGAATACTGCTGCGCACACAAAAACGTCCAAAAAAACCCTAGACGGATTTTTCTATCATCACACCATTATGAACACCTTGTTGGTCCTAGCATCACGAGCCACGAGGCTCTGATACCAACTGTGGAAACCTTGGTTTTTGGTTTCCTCGATCTTTTAGCCACTAGGAATGATCATTGTAAAACCCGCATGCTTTTACCATGAATAGTACCCATTAGATCGTACGTATAAGATTAGAACTTTCCTTTTATAACATGTTTACGTTCACATATAAGAATTTTAAGTATTACATACGTGTTAGAACACGATAAGTATTTATTACATATGAACACACAATAATTATTCAAATAATAATTATAATCACGAACATGCGATCATGAAATCATGAACGTAAGTAATCACGAGATAATATTATTTACGTATATAGATTTATTACGAACAAGAATAAATATATTAAGTCACGATCGATAACTATATAGCACGTAAACACGAACATTTAGCATGATTATTATAATCATGTGACACGAGGATTTAACACGACTACTATTACATAAATAATAATCACGTTTAATATGTATAAAGATGACTAAGAAATTCACGACATTAAATCATGTTTACGCATAACGTTTTTGTGACGCGAAATAATAAAAGAAAGAAAGTATAATGGTTATTTGGGGCTGCTTTAGACAAACAAGAAAAGAAATAGGACTTGGGCTCAAGGCCCAAATGTTTTTGTTTAGGCCGTGTAAACAAAAGACGGGGGAGTACATATTTTTAGACAAATGATATCAAACAATTAAAACCCTAAAACCAAATACATGCCGTCATATTTTTTTTCCTTTTCTTTTGTTTCTGCCGTAAGTTTTCATCACCAAGAACAAACAAGAAATCGTGGTCTTTTAATCCAAGAAGAATCAAGATGGAATTGTGATCTATTTCTTCCTAAATCCTAAAAACATGAAGGTAACATTTAATCTCGTTTTTATTTTATTTTTCCATGGGTGATTAATTATAAACCGAATAAAAACAGATCATAGAATGTTATAAGACATGGGAATTAACCAAGGTTGTGGGTGTGACGTTGGTACAGTCGGATTGCACACTAACCGAGAGTCTTAGACTCTCGGTGGCCTTTTTTCCCTATCAGCCGCAAGCCCCTACTGTCAGCAGGGGTGCGTTTGGCTTAACAGTGGCATCGACGGTCTAGTAGGGGGAACCACTGGCTGCGGCCAGTGGTGTGATTGTGCTAGCAGTGGGAACCGAGACCACCCAGGTCTCGGTAGGGAAATTATAGCAAGCAGGGGGAACCCAGAACTGCCAGGGGGAACTGGCAGTTAAAGAGTTGTTTGGTTTTGGGTTTATAAACAACTTAAGGGTGCGTTTGGCAGTCAGATTAAAAAGAAACAATTAAAGGGTTGTTTGGTTCTGTTTATATTTAAAATAACGCGGGTTTTCACGGTTTGGTTTCTGACACGATTTCATAAAATAATACACGGGTTCGGGGTATTATTTTTACGAGTTTAATTAGCTTAACATGTATATTAATTACGAGACAATTAGACTAATAAATCATGAATTATTATTACAAGATTAATTAAATTAATTTAACATGCTATATAATTAATTTAATTAGAACATGGACTTAGGTTTACTATTATAAATTAATAATACATGATTTAACCTAAGTATTTTTATTTATTTAATTTAGACTATAGTAATTTATTAATAATGAAACCATGACTTATAATTAATTAATTATCATGACTTAGGTTAATTATTTTACTATTAATACATTGTTAAACCTAAGTATTTTAATCATAAAAATTAGACTAAGTAATTAATTAATTATTAAAACCATGACCTATAATTAATTAATTCTCATGACTTAGGTTATATTAATATAATTGATAATATATGTTTTAACCTAACTATTTATATCTTTATTTAATTAAATCACATTATATTTAATTCAATGCTTTAACCTATAGTTTATTTAAAATACATGGAACAATTAATAAACTATACTTTATAGCTACATGACTTAGAATAATAAACGGAAAACACTTAAGCTTATATATTTAGCTTATTTAACCAGCTTATTTCTATTTATGAAAACTTTCTATTTTTGGAAACTTATTTAATTAAGGCAGCTAATCTATTTATGGAAACTTTCTATTTTTAGAAACTTATTTATTTTAAGCAGTAATTCTATTTTTGGAAACTTTCTATTTTTGGAAACTTTCTATTTTTTGTAACTTTCTATTTTTGGAAACTTTCTATTTTAGGAAACCTTCTATTTTTAGAAAGTTACTTATTATTACACAGCAAGTATAATAATACATGAAATACAAGTAATACTTAATCAGAATAGACAGAGTATAAGATAAATACAGTATAAAGCTTAAAACAGTAAAACATGACATGAACGTATAAAATAAGCTAAGACATAACATTAAAGTAATCAGATACTTATACACGTATGTATTTATGTAGCATTAGTGATACCGAAGTAGGACTCTCTTCCGTTCGTCTTCTTCGTTCGCTGGACATAAGGTACGGATTCCCGTCCTTTCAGTATGGACATTCTTTCCTTATTAGGATTCCCCGTATGCAGCCAATTGTTCTCCTGTAGTATAAGTTTATATGTTTGATTGCTTATGTTTAATTTAGAATACCTATAGCCATATACATGCATGACCAGTTTCACCTAGTTATGGAGGTACCATAACCGTAACATTAGAGGCGCTGGTGTTATGACTTCCCCACGGCGGAGTGATTGCTCGTGGCGTCCCTTCAGCTTTTGGCCATATTATTATATTTATCATGTGGGGCGTATGGGTGCATCCTAGTTACATGTTTTCAGCAGATTACTCAGTGTGAATGTGGTGTGTGCCTTGCATCCTTCATAAGGAGCTGATCCCTCCTACCCAAACCAGTATATTAAATTAGAGGCAGCCCCTCTAATTTGCATGATGAGGTCACCCCTCCAAGTATTCATGCACGGTGGATTTTCATGACCTATATTGGCTAATGGTAAAATATGTTAAACAGTTTTCATAAGATAAACATAAGGCTTTTCAAACTATAAAACCAGTTGAACATGTTGCGGGTTTTCCAGGACATATATATTTCTGCTGCTTTTAAGTCTTTATTATGTTTCAGCCATTCATTCTATGTCTATATCCGTGCACTGAGCGTTTTGCTCAACCGTTACTTTCCTTTCCATGTCCCAAAACGGCAGGTACCCAAGGACGCACTCGAGCATTTTGGAGGACATGCATAGGATGGAAGCTGCCATAGACTTCTTCTCCTTTTGCCTTCATATATTTGTGCTTGTTTAAGGCTTTCATTCATTTCATTTACTTTATTATGTTTTGGGCTTATGTTTGGGAACTGATGTTTGATTCCGGTTTACCCTATGGTCATGTAACGTTTTAGACATTTATCCTTGTATGCTTTGATGACACGCCATAATTACGTGTGACATTCCATTTATCAAAATGGGGTGTTACAATTATGGTATCAGAGCCAAGGCTTCGACCTGTAGGCTCTAAAACTCGACCTGTGACTAGTGGGTAGTCACCAGGAGCTTCCTAAGCCAACCTTTGTTATTCTACGTATTGATGTTTTCAGCGCATTGTTGTTTTAACCATGATGTTTTCAGCACCTTGAGCTTTTAACCTTGATGTTTTCATCGATATTGTTTTACTAAAATGGATGGACAACCGTCATTCATATTTAGTTATGTGTCATTGTTTCATGCATAATGTTCCTCGTGAACTGTGTCTATGTGGACTGAACCCTAGTAGTTCATAATTAGTCACATAAAATTTTTTCTGATAAGTTTTGACAAATGAGTTTTATTTATTTATGTTTCATGTATCATTATTGCAGGAATTATGACTAAGTAATGGTTGGTACAGGACTGGCCCTATTTAGTCGCATGTGCTTTTATCGAAACTTTTAACTTTGGGACCGACCCATAGGCGTCCCCTCGCCATGTCTTTTGTTTTGGGACCGACCCATAGGCGTCCCCTCGCACGTATAAAGGTTTTTATAAACTACATTACGCATTCATGCGCTGTTTTTCATGCATAAAATTTTTTCTCATGATTTATTGGCATAAATTTTTTTTTCATGTCCCCTCATAGGTTAATATGTTTTTATGTCAAGTATTTTTTCATACTGTCAGGGTTAACTTCAGTTTCATGCTGATTATGTTATACACTCCTTCATGATAGATGGTTTCATGTTTCTTCATGATAATTTCGTCTTCATGTTGATTACGTCTTACGCCTCTTTTCTTATTATGCTTTCATGCAAAGCATTGTTGGATTTCATTGAATCCTGCTTTCATGATAGTTATGGTTGGTTTTCATCGATCATGCTGTCAGGCAAATCATCATTGAATTTTGTGTAACCACACTTTAACGTTTCTTGATACAACCAGAATGATGTCTATGCTAATATTGCCAGGTTATCATAATAGTTTTCCTAACCGTTAACCGACATATTTCCTTTAATCATGACAAATGATCGACCTCATACCAATCATTTCATGTACATCCCATGTGTACTCCATGTACCTTATCCCATGTGCGTACTTCCAATTGCTGATATTCTACAAGATTGCTGATGCCGCTCATAATTTGGAGATGTTACTAAAGCTTGATGCTGCTGACGTTCGGAGACGCTACGAGATGCGGATGTTGTTCACAACTGGAGATTCGACAAGACGAAGACAAAGGCGTCAGAGCAAAGCAATTGGACGATAAGATGCTTCAGCATCAGACGATTTCCATCAATCATTGTCCCTAATTCTTAGTTACATGTCACACGTCATTCAGCTGTCATTTCAGCCATATGAGTGCATACCGGTACCAGCCGGCCACTCAGCTGAATAGTTACATGAATCACGGTCATGAGAATGACCGTCATGGAACTGACAGACAGGACGATAGTAACCACTACTATGATAGAAACTATCCTAGAAATCGCAACCGAGGCTCCGGCCGCGGACATGATCAGACATACAAAGGATCAGTAGTCCCACCGATCTGCCAATTTTGGCATAATAACCTAATATTGTGGTTCTATTTGTTTCACCTCGAGACACACGTCAAGACATCAGTCAAGACACATGTCTCATATATGTTTTCAGAAGACACATGTCAAGACACCAGTCAAGACACATGTCATGCTTACATTTCTCAAGACACGAGTCAAAACACACGACTCACATCTAATTATGGAACATTTCTAAGAAATTCAGGGTACCCTCCAAGGGTATATCCATTTTTGTTGTGCCATGTATTAATCAGGCCACAAGAATTTCAGTACCATTATCGGTGCATCAGTGGGAACTATCATGTTTCCCGATGACACTTTCATTTCTTGTAACCATAGCTCATAGATTCATTACCATAAAAGACACCTTTCGTATTCCCACGTATATGAAGGTTTTCCTTCAGCTTAATGATGAGATCCAAGCTACTAACGCATTTCCTCGAACAGACACGAATTGAATTTTATCCTAATTATGGACTATGAACAGCACACCCTGCTACATTCATAATCATGTACAATAATTTTCAGGCTCCTGAATACATCCAGCTTGATTTTTCATCAGGAAAATCTGTACAAATTATCTATGCTTACAAGCATGTGCGTTGTTAGCCATGGCCGCTAAAATTTTCTAGTTGTCAGTTGATTTTTCCAAGATCTTCTCATACATTTCAGAAGAACCTACAAGGAGAAGGACGGTACCATGAGATTATGCGTCGACTACCGTCGACTTAAACAAATCACCATTCATAACCGTTATTCTCCTCCACGTATTGACAACATGTCCAATCGACCTTATAGTGTTAATCACTTTTCCAAGATCGAACTCATGATCATGCTGCCAACAGTGACGAGTGAAAGAGCAGGACATGTCCATGACTGCTATTCGTACACGACTCGGTCATGCTAAATTTATGATTTTGAATTAGTCTTATCAATGCTCCAACGGCATTATAAGAATGAGTTTCCATGAACTCATACCAAATTCATCAATGTTTTCATTGAGGATAACTTGATTTCCCTCTAAGCCTAGAGAAGAACAGGAAGACCAAATCTGCACTATGTTGCAAATTCTATGACAATCGAAATTCCACCCTGGAAATTTCCAATGTCAATTCTGTTTGATTACAGTGACACGCTGGATCACATGGATTTGCATGGTTAATCTTACCATGACTCGGCTTATGCGAAAAGATGAGAACCCTATATTACATTAGGTGTTCTAGAATATCCTACGCTAAGAGAAGTCTACATTCATAGACTCAGAGTTTCACAAACTCCTATGTATCAAGTTCGATGATGCAAGATACAGTTACGTTCATATCTTCGTACATGTCATACCAACAGGTTAAGATAGGACACCAACAGATTGGGATGTTTTCACCATCTGAAATTGTTAATTGAAATGGGACAAGATCTCCATGGATTTTGGATACCATATTAACGCAAACTCAGAAGAAACATGATGCTATCTGGGTTATTGCAAACATTTTGATCAAGTCTGCAGAATCCTTACATCCGCAAGGGTTTCAGAACCAATAGATTGATCGGACATGTTCCAGCCAAGGCTCATCCGATCACTTGGCAATCCCTCAGTGATCGGGTCAGACAAAGATTCGCAATTGTGCTCCTTATTTACTTCGCGTCTTCATTCTAATTCCACGACTTGCTTTCACGCTCGCGTTCATGACACCATTCACGTTCATGATGGTATCTTGGCTTACAATTTTACGTTCATTTTTTTTCTCATTCTGGGAAGTTTTACAAGAACTTGAGAGACCAAACCCAAGTTTAGAATAACTCTCCTCAGATAGACGTTTCACGTCATATGCCACGTCTCACCTTGTAGCATTTGGCGTTACCGCCATTATATTCTATGTTCACGATATGTTTCACATGTCATGTTCATTCCACGTTCCTTGTATCATGATCAAGATATGTTACACGTATCATGGATCAAGATATGTTACTCATACTACACTCACCATATCTCCACGTATTACGTTCAAAAAATTTCACGTATCACGTTCAAAAATTTTCACGTACTACGTTTCAATATGTTTGCTAATTATGAGTTAAGTCAAATTATTTTGCATCGTAACATTTCACTTACCCTTGCACGTTAATTCTTATTCCCTCGATCAATTTAGGGGATCTACCTTACGTAGATAACCAAGAACTTCTTCGTATTTCACAAGGCCAGAAGGACCAAGATTTATCATTTGTGTCAAGATTTGTGAAGGAACCGTTTCAAGGGGGAAGCCACTTGGAAACGGACAAGTCCATCTGGACTCCTTATCTGTTTTTCTCTTATCAATTAGATATGTCCTTTCAGTCACGTCACGTTCCATGTCCTTTCAAGACATGTCACGTTCCGCGTTCCTTCTGCCAGGTCACCTGTACGTTCATTTATCTTACATACCCTCTCAGTTTGATTTGGGTATGTTTCTCTTTCAGTTACGTTATCTATAATTCGGGGACGAATTATTCTTTTTAGGGGGGAAGAGTTGTAAAACCCGCATGCTTTTACCATGAATACTTATCGTACGTATAAGATTAGAACTTTCCTTTTAAAACATGTTTACGTTCACATATAAGAATTTTAAGTATTACGTACGTGTTAGAACACGATAAGTATTTATTACGTATGAACACACAATAATTATTCAAATAATAATTATAATCACGAACATGCGATCATGAAATCATGAACGTAAGTAATCACGAGATAATATTATTTACGTATATATATTTATTACGAACAAGAATAAATTTATTAAGTCACGATCGATAACTATATAGCACGTAAACACGAACATTTAAAATGATTATTATAATCACGTGACACAAGGATTTAACACGACTACTTTTACATAAATAATAATCACGTTTAATATGTATAAAGATGACTAAGAAATTCACGACATTAAAACACGTTTACGCATAACGTTTTCGTGACGCGAAATAATAAAAGAAAGAAAGTATAATGTTTATTTGGGACTGCTTTAGACAAACAAGAAAAGAAATAGGACTTGGGCTCAAGTCCCAAGTGTTTTTGTTTTGGCCGTGTAAACAAAAGACGGGGGAGTACATATTTTTAGACAAATGATATCAAACAATTAAAACCCTAAAACCAAATACATGCAGTCATATTTTTTTTCCTTTTCTTTTTTTTTTGCCGTGAGTTTTCATCACCAAGAACAAACAAGAAATCGTGGTCTTTTAATCCAAGAAGAATCAAGATGGAATTGTGATCTATTTTTTCCTAAACCCTAAAAACACGAAGGTAACCTTTAATCTCGTTTTTATTTTATTTTTCCATGGGTGATTAACTATAAACCGAATAAAAACAGATCAAAGAACGTTATAAGACATGGGAATTAACCAAGGTTGTGGGTGTGACGTTGGTACAGTCGGATTGCACACTAACCGAGAGTCTTAGACTCTCGGTGGCCTTTTCTCCCCATCAGCCGCAAGCCCCTGCTGTCAGCAGGGGTGCGTTTGGCTTAACAGTGGCATCGACGGTCTAGCAGGGGGAACCACTGGCTGCGGCCAGTGGTGTGATTGTGCTAGCATTAGGAACCGAGACCACCCAGGTCTCGGTGGGGAAATTATAGCAAGCAGGGGGAACCGAGAACTGCCAGGGGGAACTGGCAGTTAAAGGGTTGTCTGGTTTTGGGTTTATAAACAACTTAAGGGTGCGTTTGGCAGTCAGATTAATAAGAAACAATTAAAGGGTTGTTTGGTTCTGTTTATATTTAAAATAACACGGGTTTTCACGTTTGGTTTTCGACACGTTTTCATAAAGTAATACACGGGTTCGGGGTATTATTTTTACGAGTTTAATTAGCTTAACATGTATATTAATTACGAGACAATTAGACTAATAAATCATGACTTATTATTACAAGATTAATTAAATTAATTTAACATGCTATATAATTAATTTAATTAGAACATGAACTTAGGTTTATTATTATAAATTAATAATACATGATTTAACCTAAGTATTTTTATTTATTTAATTTAGACTATAGTAATTTATTAATAATGAAACCATGACTTATAATTAATTAATTATCATGACTTAGGTTAATTATTTTACTATTAATACATTGTTAAACCTAAGTATTTTAATCATAAAAATTAGACTAAGTAATTAATTAATTATTAAAACCATGACCTATAATTAATTAATTCTCATGACTTAGGTTATATTAATATAATTGATAATATATGTTTTAACCTAACTATTTATATCTTTATTTAATTAAATCACATTATATTTAATTCAATGCTTTAACCTATAGTTTATTTAAAATACATGGAACAATTAATAAACTATACTTTATAACTACATGAGTTAGAATAATAAACGGAAAACACTTAAGCTTATATATTTAGCTTATTTAACCAGCTTATTTCTATTTATGGAAACTTTCTATTTTTGGAAACTTATTTAATTAAGGCAGCTAATCTATTTATGGAACCTACTATTTTTAAAAACTTATCTATTTTAAGCAGTAATTCTATTTTTGGAATCTTTCTATTTTTGGAAACTTTCTATTTTTGGTAACTTTCTATTTTTGGAAACTTTCTATTTTAGGAAACCTGCTATTTTTAAAAAGTTACTTATTATTACACAGCAAGTATAATAATACATGAAATACAAGTAATACTTAATCAGAATAGACAGAATATAAGATAAATACAGTATAAAGCTTAAAACAGTAAAACATGACACGAACGTATAAAATAAGCTAAGACATAACATTAAACCAATTACGTATTCAGTAATCAGATACTTATACATGTATGTATTTATGTAGCATTAGTGATACCGAAGTAGGACTCTCTTTCGCTCCATTTCTTCGTTCACTGGACATAAGGTACGAATTCCCGTCCTTTCAGTATGGACATTCTTTCCTTATTAGGATTCCCCGTATGCAGCCAACTGTTTTCCCGTAGTATAAGTTTATATGTTTGATTGCTTATGTTTAATTTAGAATACCTATAGCCATATACATGCATGACCAGTTTCACCTAGTTATGGAGGTACCATAACCATAACATTAGAGGCACTGGTGTTATAACTTCCCCACGGCGGAGTGATTGCTCGTGGGTTCCCTTCAGCTTTTGGCCATATTATTATAGTTATCATGTGGGGCGTATGGGTGCATCCTAGTTACATGTTTTCAGCAAATTACTCAGTGTGAATGTGGTGTGTGCCTTGCATCCTTCACAAGGAGTTGATCCCTCCTACCCAAACCAGTATATTAAATTAGAGGCAGCCCCTCTAATTTGCATGATGAGGTCACCCCTCCAAGTATTCATGCACGGTGGATTTTCATGACCTATATTGGCTAATGGTAAAATACGTTAAACAGTTTTCATAAGATAAACATAAGGCTTTTCAAACTATAAAACCAGTTTTATGAACATGTTCCGGGTTTTCCAGGACGTATATATTTCCGCTGCTTTTAAGTCTTTATTATGTTTCAGTCATTCATTCTATGTCTATATCCGTGCACTGAGCGTTTTGCTCAGCCGTTACTTTCCTTTCCATGTCCCAAAACGGCAGGTACCCAAGGACGGACTCTAGCATTTTGGAGGACATGCATAGGATGGAAGCTGCCATAGACTTCTTCTCCTTTTGCCTTCATATATTTGTGCTTGTTTAAGTCTTTCATTCATTTCATTTACTTTATTATGTTTTGGGCTTATGTTTGGGAACCGATGTTTGATTCCGGTTTACACTATGGTCATGTAACGTTTTAGACATTTATCCTTGTATGCTTTGATGACACGCCATAATTACGCGTGACATTCCAGTTATCAAAATGGGGTGTTACAATCATTGTTCATATGATTAACATAATCAAAGCGGAATTAGAACAACAACCATTAACAAGGTGTTTGGACACAAAGAACACATGAATTAAACAATTGGATTGCTAAGTATATTAATAATCAACAATCACTAGGTGTGTATACATTGAATCCCACACCTAGTCGACACACGCTTTTAGGTTTACATTGTGAATGAATGACATGAATAAAACCTAAGACCCTTGTTCCTTTTATAGAGTAAGGAACATAATCTACAAGAGATCAAATCAAATAAACATCTAAATATTCTATTTAGATAAACTATATATTGAATATATCATAAATAATATACTCAATATATTCCCAAAATAGAATTATCCATCAATCTGTAGACATCCATCCGCGATGACTTTTGTTGACTGCGTTTTACTTCTGTTGACTTCTGTCAACGCCTAAGTTACTCTTGTCAACGCCTAATTTACTCTTATCAACGCCTGAACAAATGTCTTCATGTTTTCTTCGTTTTTGAGTTTCTGCCACATCAACTTTTCGACCCAACACCGCGTACATTATTGTACTAAACACACGCATATTAAAACACTTAATGCTTATGCAAACTCACGCCAAAACCAAACAAGTAATTGTTATGAGACTAAAACTATCTATCTACGTAATTAAAGTTGCCTCCCATTTTATAACTTTGCCAGTACTTACCAAAAGTACGGGTTGTTTTCTATGACTTAAGCAATCCTATAAATTACAAGAAAATTTGGAAAAATACCTTATAACCTGTATAAAACCCATTTTAAATCCTATAAAAAGTTTCCACTTTTAAGACCCATTACTCATTACATCTCTAGACGTAAACTTTTTGGACTGATTTTGCACTCCTAACATGTAAGACTTGTTTGACCCATTCAAAAGACAACATTTGCTAATTTGACCATTAAGTCTAAAAATAGACTAAAAAATGCAGGTTTGAAACCAAAGAGCAACTTTCAGTCATTTATAAAACTCTATCTATGGTCCCCGGGATTTGACCCAAAACCAAACATAATTTCGGATTATGTTGATTCTAATCTCCCGGTACACGAACTTTCAAAATAGCATAACTTTTGACTCGTTTGAAGTTGTAAGCTCTACCTTATACCAAAACGAAGCTAAAACAAAGCTCTACAGATATATCCGATCATTATGACATGTTTAAAAAACTAAACCCACGAAAAACATGCCTAAACAATCTGCCTAAATCTTACTACCTCAAAATCAATCTATCACTTGTTTCCAATCCATCCAAACACCACCTAAACCTATATTAACCACTTATAACCATTCCCAATCACCCAAACAGCCCACTCTACTAAGAACATCAAATCCTCATCAAAACCCAAAGCCTAAATCATACATGCAATTAGTTTAAATCATTTAAAAATATCTAAAACAACATCCTAAACATAAACCCACAACACAATACATCAAAATCATCAAACCACAACCAAACCCATTTTGGCCGTGGTTTTGGTGTAGCAAAAAAACCCCAACCATTTTGTTTTTAGTAAATTTTATGGATGATTATCCATTATCCAATCACTAATTAAACATCCCACTAGTTTAATTACATCAAAATATCTTTTTGAAAAATCATTGATTCTTGAAAATTTTGTGTTAATGCATGTTGTTAAAAATTACATCAAAACACTTACAAATGATAATAAAAACGTGGTCTAAACTCGTATTTGATCAAAAGAAAAAGGGAAAAAATTTTGGTGGTGGGGTTATGGAAGCCGACGGCTATAGAGGAGAAGGAGGAAGAAGGGAAAATTTTTTAAGGTGTTTTGTGTTGTGTGTTTTTCATCTAACCCCTTTTGTGAAATTTGGAGGGACCTTGATGTAATTTTGGCTATCTTTTGGCCTTAGTGGCAAATCCTTTTTTAAAGAGCGGGTTATGACTAGTAGTTTATTTTGAAAATTTACAGAAGTCGGGGGTCGCCCCGAACACTTGAAAATACTTTTAAATGGTTCAAACGCACACAAAACGAATATACACATGGTTCCGACTCGACTTAACACGTAATAAAAATAAATTCTCGAAAAACTAAAATATCGATCAATCGATAACAAAAGATAAATTTTGGGCATTCGTCGGTATCGTAGTCATCATCGGTTCTTCTTAAATCGTCAAACGTTAAAATTTAGTCCTCGATCATTGGTTTCAAATTAAACCATCAAATATAAAGCAAACAAAATTTCTTAAAAATTTCAAAAATATTCGTAAATCAGGATTAAATAAATGATGTTGGGCTTGGGGTATCACATCCTCAAGTGAGTCGCAACTTAAGAGAGATGCTCATACTGAATAGTTCTTGAGACAATAACTTAGCATCATACGGCACATTCACTGGTATCACATCCTCCCCTCCTTAAGGGAGCGACGTCCTGGCGCTCTCTGGTTCTTATACTCGCATTTCGTACTACTAGAAAGATGATGGTACTACTTCCTAAAGAGGTCTTCACGTTCTGATGTGGACTTCGGTTCACGTCTCGGGTTCCATCACACCTTCACAATGAGTATTATACCTTGCTTCAATCTCTTAACATTTTGATCCATGATCTCCACTCTAATTTCTCCAAATTCTTCCTATGGTTATAAACACATCTCTTCTCACAACTCCTCGCAGTTAACAAGTGATTCTTAATTCACACCATCTCTTCCGTAGTGTCTCGAATCATTTCAAGTCCATCCAGCTGGATTTTTCCTACTTCATTCCACCCAACTGGCGATCTACATTTTCATCAACATAATTCTTCAAATGCTACAGCTTCAATGCTAACATGGCAAATTTCGTTGTACAAAGATACTACCAACGACAAGTTTCGATCTCAACTAATACTAAAATCAATCACACATGCTCGGAGCATATCTTCCAACATTCGAATCGTCCTTTCACTTGGTTCATCGTCTCATAAAAATAATAATTACTCACAAGGAAATCGCACGGGTCGCACATAACCCTATTGAAAACGTTCAGAAATAAAAGACGAAGAAATCAATACTAGTCATACAAAATCACCTTATTGCAATATTACGCACATACAAACCTAGTTCGTCAAAAACGAATTTATCGATACAAAATCATTCGACGTATACATAAATCTCTCGAAGACATCACGATTCAATCAAACACAAAACCAGTATGAAACACGTACAAGCACATTATGACATGTTTGCAAACTAGCCGAACCATGCCTAGTAAATAAGTTCAATCAAGTAAACTCATGCTTGCTAATCAGCCAAGCCATGATAAAATAAGAATATTTGACGGGATTTCAGATGAGTCCAGTCAAAAGAAAATTGCAAGTTTAAGAAGATTCACAAGCTTTCTAGCTATGGATGCACATCCAATAAGAAAGAAAATACTTACATGTGTCATCGTGGGGTGCTCACCCACGGATCCATACCCAAAAAAATACAAGAACACCATCTTACTTTCATCCCAAACGTGGTCAAAATCTGAATAAGCATCATCGTTCACTGTTAAAAATATATTACATGGCACATGTTTTCCATGATCGGATGTTATTGGACAATTTCATCTCAAGTTCTCACAACTTACGATCACTCGACTAGATCAAATACTACATAAACACATAAAAGGCAAGGGTTTACTACAAAAACATCAACTATGTCTATCGGTCATTTAAACTTCGAAGATCAAAGAAGATAGAGTCAAGCAAATATGATTCCTCACTTGAATAAACGAAGACGACAATTGGAATTGTCTTCCAATTACCGGTGCACAGTTGGTAAACTTCAAGAGTTTATCGCGTGCCGTTTGACATATCAAAAGAACGAGAAAAGAAAATAAATAAGGTACGATACATTTGATGTAGGAGAAGTTTTCTTCATTTCCCTCAGGGTTACTCAAACTCAGATCTCCTCTACTTCGGCAGTCTTCTATCTTTGTTAAAATTCCTTCTCAGTGTCGGTATGAATCCCTTTGGTATATCATCAATACCCTAGCGATTCCAATGGAATTCGCGCGTTACATACAACACATAAAAACATTTTTCCAACATTACTCGGTCAAGGTGACTTACTAAGTCAACGCAAAATGAAAGAAAGATTTCAAGGAATACAAGAAAATTCAAAAATTTTCTTTAGGAATCAAAGAAAATACGATTACTTGCATAAGGATCCACCATTTTAAAAACGTTCTCATCCAAATATCTATCAAAAACACTACCGGTTTTAAAGATGACCAATTAATTTGACACTACATTGCCCTTCCTAAACTATGCATAATTAGCCAGATCATGCATACTTGAGGACCAAGCAACGACAATCAACAAAACACGACTCTTCCCGAATTATGCATAGTTAGCTAAGCTGTGCATAATTGAGGATCGAGTGACGACACAAACATTATTATTACATACCAAATATGACTAGAAAGTTTTCGACCTAATCTTCAAAATAATTAAATCATTTGAAATGGGAAAATATTGTTATTATCGTTTTTAGAAACACATCAAACATTTTTCGTCCACTTTGGAATCATACTTTTGCTTTGCCTTTTTTTATGAGGAAAATAAATAAATAATTAAATAAATAAATCGACACTATTTGCATTTGGTTGAACGAACCGTTTAACACACTCATACATATTTTCAAAATAGATTACTCACCAATCAATGGTAAGGTGGTTCAAGATTAAAGATCATTGCAAGCACAACAAGTAATAAAATCAACAATCAATGAGATCGAACGAGGTAAACGAGCAATATATTTGCCAACTAGAATTAACTATATTAAAAATAAAAAATACTTCGAATATATGACAAGAGTCTCGGGATAACAACAACGATCTACGAATACATGGAGTAAATATTGAACATCGACACAAGCGTCAAAAATAGAACAACGATCATAATTCCCATCGCCTCGAGTTACACGTACGTTCCACCAACGTAGGTTCTATTAACCGAAAGAAGAAAAGTTACGGCGTCCATGAAGAGGACAAAAATACACCGGGTGACATACCCTCATTATCAAGTGTTGATCCCAAACTTAGATCGATTTAGCTTGTGTAAACGAGATTAGATCAAGTTAAACACGTAGAGAAACTTTGTTTATGTATAAAGTAATTTAAGTGTTGTGTGGAATTAACACTTAAACAAGAACACACAAAGAATGTAGAACAAACTTTCACTTGATTGATTGAATCGAACTTGCTTACAATGAAAGTGTTTAACGTATGGAAAACTTATATTAAACATAACCTAAAGGTCTTCTTTTATAGACATAAGAAGCCTTGTACAAGAGTATACGTATCAGCTATTCTAGGTAAGGATAAATATAGAAAATACATTGTTGATCCTATCTTTACTAGAAACAAACTAGAAACAAAATACGCGTAGACCATATCTTTCTATCAGTGCTTGTCTTCAACCTATCAACGCTTGACTTCTTCCTGTCAACGCTTGATCTGTCAGCGCTTGTTCTCTTCTTATCAACGCTTTTTTTCTTCTTGTCAGCGTTCAAGTGTACTGGCTACATTTTATTCCCAACAATCCTCCCCTAAACTTGATATCTACTCTAGTAATCAAGTTTCTGAATAAAAATTAATAACTAGGAGGAATCTTACAAATCTTATCATATTGGTAATAAACATGCCTAATCAAATCCTTGGCCACATCACTTGAATAGTCAATCTCCAGCTTTGTTGTCTTCATCTTTTCCAAAACTTCTTTGGACATGGGATACTGAGCATCTAAAAGTAGATACTCAGCAAACTTTGTAGAGCTCAAATAATACACACCATCAGCTGAATACAAACGCCATTGAAGACCACTGATATCATCCTCAAGATCCTTCCAAACAGGATCTTCTTCTTCTGGTGTACACATTCTCTTGAATGTTGACCAAAGCTTTATTCCATTGACTGAAGTAGGTGCTTCAGTCTCATACTTGGCCATCAACAACCTCCAAAGGTCTGCCAGGTCTTCTCTATCCATACTTGCAAAGAGAGACATAAGATTAGTAAATGTGTGTACCTCTTTCCCATACCTGCCAATCTTCTAAAACCCACTTGCATCTTCTTCATAGCTAATGATAGGGTTTCTAGCATCAAGAGGTAACACTTGTACCATATCTGAAGCTTCCATGGTTGAGAGCTTAATGCTCCTTCTAAGAACAGCTTCACTGGGAACCACTTTATTTAGATCTTTAGGAAACTCAAGTGGAACTCCCTTCTTCAAAGGCCTTGGAACAATCATTGCCTTCTGAATCTCCATCTCTTCTGCAAGTTCTTCTTTCCTTTCATCTGAAAGAAGTCTAAGAGTGTTCATTTCCTACACTCTTGCCTAAATGGGATAAGCCTTGTACTCCAATTCTTGAAAAGATAATCCCTGCAATTTCTTGAAGGTCCATCCAGTTCCATGACATCTGAGTAACATGTAGTAAAGCTCTCTTCTATCCCTCTTCAGCAGTGAGAAAACATTGCTAGCCTTGTGCTTCAGAATTACCTTGCAGTCTCTTTGAACTCTTAGAAGAATCTCCAATCCCCAAATTTGGTCTAAAATAGTCAAATCTGGATTCTCCATAATCTTATTCTCCCAAGCATGGTACATCTGAACTACTTCTGGCATATTAAAGTCTACTTGCAACTTTAACTCTCTAAGCTTCTCTCTTGCCAAGTCATCACCATATTCAAGTCTTTCTGGTTGTTCAATTATCATCACACTTGAATCTGAACTTTCTTCATCACTTCCTTCTTGTTCCTCAGAAGTGACAACAAATGGTGATTCACCAACCTTCTTCATTTCTTGTTCCACAAGTTGTGCAGCCAACCTTGAATTAAACTCTACTTGTGCTGCATCCTTTGGAACTTCTACTTCTACCATAATTCCTTTACCCTTATCTAATGGATCAATGATGGGTAAGGATGATGGTAATACCTGTGAAGACACTTCTTTGATGATAGCTGATGACTGGAATTCATCAACCATATCTGCAGGTCTGTCGACGCTCAAATTCCTTGTGTTAGCGCCCAATTTACTCTTGTCAGCGCTTGGTTTGTCAGCGTTCAAATTTTGCTTGTCAACGCCCAAATTACGTGTCTCAACGCCTCTTGTAAACTGCTCTAACATAGCTGTAAAAGAGAAGTTCAAATTTGTAGGAGTAACCAGAGATCTATCAAAACCTGGTTGCTTCTTCAATTCAGTGAGGGCCTCAGTAATACCCAAAGATTCTCCATCATGTGAGCCTTTGTCACTCACATTAATCTGCTCATTCTCCCCTGTGGAAAATTCCTCCATTCCATGCCTAGTGTTAGCATTCTCCAAAATAACAATCCTCTCCCTCAATTGCTTGAGTTCAAGGCCTTGTGTACTGACTGTTTTTACCAAGTCTGCATTTTGCTTTTGCAAGCTAATGCAGACAGCCGTCAATTCCATCAATGTGTATGGTCCAGTCTGCCCTCCTCTAGAATGGGTATTTGACCTCCCAAAGTAGAGTCATGGGGCATGGATGAGGTCTTAAAGATGTTAGGACTGTCTTGGCCTGCATCTAAGCCAGTACCAACAGTCCCAGCCTCATCCATAGCACCAACCACACTTGTGGTCGTGATTCTCTCTGGTACATGGCTAGGACCACTAGAGGAGAACACTCCAGTAGTCCTTGGGCGTTTAATCTACCTATATTCAAGGGGTGTAGAAGATGATGTGGATTGGGTGGTAGTTTGAAGGTTAAGGGGTGTTTAGGTCTGTGAAGGAAAGGTGTCAACGTTTAGATTACTTGTGTCAACGCCAACACTTAATGTGTCAGCGTTGAAGGGTTCTTGGTCAATTTCCATGTGTTGAGGTGAAGGCAAAGGTTCTGGTATTGGGTCAAGTTGTGGTTGTAGGTCTGGTTGGGGTTGTGCTGCTGTAATAACAGTAAGCATAGCTTGGGTAAGGGGTAATTCACGGTGAGGGGGTGAGTTCATGTAACACCCCCAAATTTATACAACTCAATACAGCGGAAGACTAGTTGGTGTTACGGGATAACACATTACTCACATCATAGACAACGCATAAAAATCGCGTCGTTTATTAATAAAGCATTTCCATTCATAAATATCAAAGTTACATAGGTCCCAAGTCATTGTATTTAATACAGGTTTTACAAAGCATTTGAATGGAAATTATAATTTAGGTGCGGGCCATGAATTCTTGTCGTCTTCCTGAGAATTACCTTCAAGTACCTGAGATAAAACATGTTAAAAGAAAAGGTCAGCGATAACGCCGAGTGAATTCATAGAGTTTAATAAAATCCATCAATATAATATCAGTATAAAATTATCACTGAAAATCATTTTGTACAAATCATTTTAATAGGCCATAAAATAGCCAAAGTCATTTTTTTCAAATCTTTATCAAAAATCATAATATAGGCATTTGACTTAAAAATCATTATACGAGCCAATGTCGTAAAAATATCATACAATACGTCTTACGACGTTGTATAAAGTTAAATAAAACCGTTATATGAATATGGTTATGAAAACCAAAACACGAACATAATATCAATAGTATGACCCCGTATTGCTAGTCAGGCAATACGTCGTAATTCGGAGCGTCTAGTAGTATTTCGTTAATTTGGATTATTATAAGCCGCATGATATTGTTACCTTACTAAACCAACAACGGGTAGCTAACCCGATACTCAATTTTCCCATCTAAAGTAGCGTGTCGTCACAAAGGTCACGCTATGGAAATCTTCTCATACATAAATTCGCTTACCAATCAATGTGGCACGACGGGGATCAACCGTCAAGGCGCGAACTGGGGTGATCGTCCCCAAATAGTACTATTATATGCATAAGCGTCTACCAAATCCCGGTAGTTCACAATTCATGCTAATGGGACTTTTAGTGACATAACCTAACTTTAATAATCCATTTAATTTCATCTATCGGGTCCTTTAATCATTTATCGGGTCATACAATCGGGTCATTCAATCATTCGGGTCCAAATCAATAAACAAACAATCGGGACAAATGGTATCCTATTTTATAAAAATTAACATGTTATCTCCCTCGCGGGTTTATAAAACATTTCATAAAAACATTTAAAAGAGTGCGAGGCTATGAACTCACGTTGATGTAGGAAAGCGGGTTATCGGCAACTCGGACGTACGGTACGTGCTTCAATCACGGAAACCTAGACAAATAATACTCGTCTTAGACTCATGTCCAATGACTATAAAAATAACAATTATGTATACATATGATGATTATAAATATATGATGATCAAGTGGGTTTACATATTCTCGTTTATTCATTTTAGTGTTATGTGTCGATAACTTTTATACTAGTTTACTAGTTTTACCTATTTACGTGTTTTAAGTCCAATAAGCTTATTATAAGTTCTTTAACTCGTTTTGTTCCATTTTATACTTATATTATCAGTATCTATACTTTCCATGTTGGGCCCAAATGGGTTAAGCCCAATAAGTACTTTTTATAAGTGTTTATCTTATTTAGTCAAATTATTAGTCCAATATGTTTACTTAGCTCGTTAATGTCCGTATGTCATATAGTTCGGGTTTTATCGGTTTTTACTTGTATTAGATACTTATATATCAGTATATGACTTTTAAAAACTTTACATTAGACGGGTTTGATCGTCTAAGTTTTAATTGGTGAAAAACGTTAGTTTTACGGTAATAGCCGAAAAAGTCGTAAAAATCAAGTTTATAGTTTTTATTACTTATAAGTATTATTCCACTACCATTTTTATAATTTATACACTTATTTAACCTTTTACATATTTATATAAATAAAATCCATAAGTTAGTGGGTTTTTATTTTACATTTTATACAACATAATTTTGAGTGCTTATATAATAATAATAAACATTAATTCTCAAAATCTGATTTTTATTTTCATATTCACCAAAACTGTCATATCTAGAGTTATATATGGAGATACAAGCTCAAATTTTTATCACATAAACTAAATGATATGTGCTCCATTTAACTCTTCTATAGCTACTGTTGAATCATCTTCTAAGTATTTTCTAAAAATCGTCCAAAACAGTGAACTCAGATTGGTACTCTAAACTTGTTTTGATCATATCTCACTCATTACAATGATTCCATTGCATGGCCAACTCTCACATGTGTACAAGACCGATAGCTTACTGTAAATCCATTAATCTATGCCATTTTTATCAGTTCATCATTTGATTCTTTACTATTTTATACAGCCAACAAATTTAAACAAGATTTTAACCTTGTTTCTTATAGTATTTCATCTTTTTAAGCATGTTTATCAACACCAAATCCCCACACAATATTTTTATCATCATATAATCATCATATACATATACAATAGGAAATAAAATACATGATTACATAATCAAAGTAACAAGAAGATGGGGAGAACAATCTTTATACCACCATGATGATGTAGGTTGATCAAAACATGGATTTTGATGGAGAAACTTGTGGATAACCAAGACCATCTTCAAGACCACCAATCTTCATAAACACCTTGTGGAAAATCAGCCCCAAGACTCCATGTAAACTCCTCCTTGTATGTTATAATCACCACCAATCAATAGGATTTCAAAAGAGCTTCATCATATGTAGAGATAACATATGATTTCATGGTTAATTTTGATCAAAATGGGAGTTTTAGGGAGAGAGTGGACGAATTTCAAGAGAGAGAGAGGGAGGAGAGTTGTGTGGTTTGCATGTTAGAAAATGAGAACAATGGTTTGAGGTACTAGTTTTGGTGCAAGCTTGATGTGTTGGTGGATTCAAAATGAAGCTAATGGACAAGTGTAGCTTGTAAGCTACAACTTGTCTCATCCCACTAATTTACGGGTACTCCTCGATTCTAGTTTCCTCGATTTGCGTGCCCTCGGGTCGTTTTACGAAAAACGTTTTTATAAATTATGAATCAACGGCACAAAACGAATCTAATAAAAATTGTCTCATCAAAAATGGAGTTCGAAAACATAAATACGTAATCCTAGGGTTTCCGGTTTAGTCGTAAAGGACGTTAAAATAAAATCGTAAGTCCTAATCTCTTCTCGTAAATTTGTGAGTTTATGAACTAACATAAATTTAAAACTCCAAAATAATATTCACGGATAAATTTAATTTCTGAAATGTCGGACTGTCACCAAAAACGGTGTATGTAAACGTAAGCACATAATGTTGAATCCTCCGGTTTAGACGTAGTCGACGCTACTTCAAGATGTAAATCCAAATTTCTTCCCAAAAATAAGTGAGTTCATAAAATAATATTTTCAAATAAATATTGAGAATAAAATATTGACCATAAATTGACGGATTGTCACAGCATTTACCCCTAAACAGGATCTTTGTCCTCAAAGATCATCTTACTACTCGCTTCTTATAGAGTTAAAGCCATGTGGGTATTTCCTCCACATTTGGTCTTTTCTCACAAGTGTAATTTATTACAATGCGCGAGTTTCATCAAACATAACTACGGGAATAAGATCAGGCTTAATGTTGACTTACTTTCTCTATCCATGATGTTCACGGGTTTCTGATGAATGCAACTTTTCGCCGATCTAAGCTTTACTGAGGAACAATCAGATTCTCACTTGATAGATATTCCATCAAGTTCGATATATGAAACATATTTCACGCAGCTCTTGAAGTCCTAGGGTAGATTCAGCTTATATGCCTTTCAATCCCAACTTTTGCATCATCTCAATGGTCCCATACAACAGGGACTTATATCCCATGATTTGTCAGATCATTAATTCATTTTTCCAAGGTTAAAAATTTTAGCATAACTTTGCTACCCATCTGGCACTTCAAGATCTACATTTCATATTCACATAACCCCTTGCCTACTACCGGCAATCAATAATCAGATCCTAATTTCAACAATCTTTTCAGGTCTCGCGGGTCGAGTATTTTGCAAGGATAGGTTCGCCATCATTGGAAACCTTAAACCTAAAAGACATGTCCAACTCACAATGGGTGCATGTCGGGTGTCTTTATCCCAACTCCGGCTTACAAATGCTCTAATATAGATCCTAACAAGATTCGATCTCGATCCTAACACGATAGTTATCAATGATAATCTCTCTAAAGGAAAACGATTATACGGTTTATTACCAAAGGTCAATCATTCAAACATAGAACATCGCTTATAGTATTTTGTATCGTTACTTTACCTCATCCCTTCGATTGGGGTGGTACACAGTACTCTCATCAAGATTCGTTTTCAATGACTTCTGAGCAAATCTCTAGAAATTCGATGCGAAGCGAGGATCTTGATAAAGATGTTCGATACAGGCACACTATGTTTACATAACTCCTTTGCAATTATCATTAACGGGAATGATATCAGCAGATTTGGTCCGCCTATCGACGATGACCCAAATCGAATCAAATTCAGATGATGACCTTTGCAATAACTAGACGTTTACTAATGTATGAGGCGATGTCTGCCTTCATAATTTGCCATCAGTACATCTTCTTCAGACACAGATACTTCTAGTCATAAATGACATAAATAGAATACGTATACTTACAAATTCCAACATAACTATATCTCACAATCCTCCATATTTAGGCAATCACAAGTGGTCTTTAAAATACTTAACGCTATCGGTTTCTCAATTCTAATGGTTCACATTAGCCGCGAACCACTTTTTATTATCTATATTATCCTTTTTACAAGCATTGTTTATTTTTAAATTGTTCGGTAATTTATTATGTACCATCATTATTAAGGAACATGTCCTAATTGGTTCTTTATCCTTTCTATATTATGTGTCAGTATCTACATTCATTAAAAATTTCTTTCTTCACATTTTCTAAGTTTTAGTTTCTTCTCAACTATTATGTTTATCTGTTTTACTCAATCCGACGTTTAAAGCGTCGATAATTATTACAACTAATTAATTATTAAATATTCAATTTTTATGAAATGTAAACGTAAAGATTTTAAATTTCTTAGTTCGACCAATTATATAAAATGTTCAAAAATAAATTTGAGTTTAATTAACAAGATTTTTGGTTGATTTATCGAAAATAATTAATAAGATTCGTAAATGTTTGAAAAATCTTTGGTTATACTTTGGTCAAAGTTTTCTTAGTTTGAAAAGTAAAAATTATCGTTTCAAATTTCAAGTTATGGTTTAAATGGGTTTCCTCATTCCTTCTTAGGTTGTCTTAAGGTATGCAAAAACATTTACCCCTAAACGAGAGTTTAGTTAAATGTTTTGGTTATAAGAGAATGATCCCTTAAAATCCTTTGTTAAAACATTTGTCAAAATATATTTGCACTTTCTTTTCAGTATAACTCAAAGTATTAAATGACTTCTAAATTTTGAAGAGTCGATTTATATTCCATTATCTATTAATCACACGGTTAAATCATGTAAAGGTTTAAGTCTTTAATCATATATTAAAAATTTAAGGTACAGGTTTTTATCGTTCGGCCAATTTAGGGCAGTCTATAACTAATTATTAACTCATTCTTATACTTATAAACAAACAAATGGTCCTTAATGATCACGAGCATGAATTTATCAAATTACAGCCTACACACGTGATTCAACAAAAATTATGAATGCTACATGTGCATCGGTCAATCCAAACGACATCACGTGAAACTCATAATGTTCATCACAAGTTCTGGATGTAATGATTGGAATAGATAATCTTCTTCACGGACGCGAAGTTGATAATAACCATGCCGTGGATCAAATCTTTAGAACATACGCAAGAACCTTGTAAATGATCGAACAAATCTTCCATTTCGAGTTATGGACATCATTTTCGATTGTCAATTTACTCAGTTCATAGAAATCTATAAATATAAGGAATGATAACACCATAGCTCTTCATGATGACGAGCTCGGTAGAATAAAATCTTTGTCCGACAACTCTCTCAGTTGTACGGTAATTCCTTTAATTCAGATGGTGCTGACGTACAGTGCACATTCCACAGGTGCAACACCGAGAATATAATCAATACCAAATTCAACTTGCCTTAATGGCGAAAGTCTAGGTAATTTACCATCAAATACTTCCTATGGTTTCAGATAACATAAACATCTTTTAATACATTCATATTAGGTTCTTCTAGATTACAATATCTATGACTAATTCACAACCATTCACGTTATAATTTCAAGTCTAAATGCAGGATAAAATCATCCATCAAGAATTATTTATATCACTTTTGATAATCAACATCTTATCTTTTTAGGGGAATTCTACTCGAGTTCCCATCAATTAAGACAATGTCGTCATGTCATAATCAATCAATCCATTCTACTGGAATTATCAGCTTTCCAGTTTCATTACCGTTGATAAGATGTGAACTTCTCAAAAGACTAATAATAACTCATAATCCTTCACAAATTCAAGGATATATAGAGACATAACTAACCTTAAAAAGAGTAAGGTTAACGCATAATCTATGCGAGAGAATTTCAAATCAGATACAGACGAAAACATTTAACGAATATGAATATATCCCACGTTTTCATAATTTGAGTACGCATTCGAAAGCTCCTCGGATCGTTACCCAGGTCATTCAAATGAAATCAAATCATAAGAAATGATAAGAACGTCAATACATCCAATCGGGTATCAACACTCGGTAATCAGATACTTTTCCTAAGAATCTCACTACGGGAGAATTGGACAAGAAGGAATTGTCATTTGCCAAATAAGACAATTTCCACAGATGAGTAAATTCGACTCAGAAGAATAGATGCTACAGGCACATGTGTAGGTGTCCCTAACACTATGTCCCTATTTTTCACTTCTTGCAGATCTCATTAATCTTTCACAATCTTCAAAGAAAATGTAGTGTTTATTCATTAGTTTTATGGTGACTACTAATCAGCCTTGCATGGTCCATTCCAAATTGTATGTAGGCGCGCAACTATATACAATTTCAAGATTAACGATGCAATACTCAGTTCGTCAAAACTTTACCATCATGTTTATAATAAAAACATTTACATGCTTAATTCTTAAATAAGAATCAAAATAAATTTACAAAGATTTTCCTTGTTATGAAAACAATTAAGTTTTCCAAGGTGTTTTATAAACAACTTCATTTCGATAACAATCACTTTTAAATCTCACTTTGAATAATCCTTATAGTGATGAGAATTAAATTTTCTCAAAGGATACCGTTTTAACTTTATAAAAACAATGTGTGATCTGCAAAAGAGTGACGAAGAGTTGTTCACCAAGAACTAACTACAATATGATAGGAAATGAGCTTGAGCCAAACAATCATGAGGTTCATGATCTCAATGGCACTCAAAAGAATAATCCACAACGTGACTCGATTCAAGATGAGTACTTGTTCAATGGTTGCATCACTAATGCGAACATTAGAGACAAGCAAGAAAAGATAGATAACATCGATACATGTAGAATTTAGCAATCAAATGTAGTCTTTTTATTAATCACAAACAAGTCAAAATTGTACCGTAACACATTACGTGTCACTATGTCATACAATTCTCAGAACTCATCCTACCAACTGATATCTCAGTTAAGTTAGGGATTCTTAAAAGATACCACAATGAATACTAATCTACAAGAGTCATTAGGTGTTCCACATGACCCAGAAGATCCATCGGTCTCAATTTAGAAGAAGATTTCTTCAATTTATTTCTTGGACACTGGGCATCCTCGTTAGTGGATAATGGCCTAGGAACAACACTTAACACGAACCTACAATCAATTAAAACCTTATAATTCAATCACATGACTTAATAATTTCCTTTTATCAATTTCATATTCCATACGGGTTAAATTTTACTTCATTCAAGTTTCAACCAAATCATACTCAATTTGATATCCTACTTCATTATCCAACACTTCAACCTTATTCTTAGGCCTTAAAAGGGAAATAAAAGCTCAATATGAATCAATACTTAATTTCCAATCCTAAAGCTCTTACAACAATAGTTATCAAATGAGTCACTAGTATGAAATGACTTGGTTATTAAAATAGACTTCTCGGAAAGGTACTAGTGGCATGAGGCTTTTGGGTATAGGCACTACTAGAAAATGGAGTTTAAGTGGCACTCATAAAGTGTTGTATTATGTGTTAAAAATGTTGCATTATGCATAATGTAACACTTTATAAAGTGCTACGTTATGCAACGTCGCCTTAGCCATACGTGACACTTTTGATTGGAATGTGCAACATTTTTTAAATGTGCTGCATATGTTTACAAAATGTGATACTTTGAAATACAACACTTCTTACACTCAAAGCCAACACTTTTTATACTCAATTGTAAAACTTTCACATTGAATTGCAACACTTCCACAATAAATTGTAACACTTATTATATTAAAGTGCAACACTTTTTATATACCAAAGTGCAACACTTTTAATATTTAAATGCAACTACATTTTTAGCCAAGTGCAACACTTTTCTAAATACAATGCAACATTTTTTCACACAAATGTAACACTTTACAATTCAAGAACAACACTTTCTTATCACAACAAATTTTGCAACACTTTATTATGTCAAACACAGCACTTCTAGTTATTCTCTATCGTCTAAAATGACACTTGTATAAATAATTATTAACACAATACGATGCTAAATATGAGATATTACACATTCTTCGGAAAGGTCTAATAATACATTAATAATTAACATTTGTTCAACCTTAACCATAGATAACATTAGTGTACTTTGACAAATGATTGAAATCATCAGTAGATCACGAAACATATTAGCATCACTATCATCGTCTGTTTCCATTGAGGAAGTGGATAAAGACATAAAAACAATGATCACCCAGAATAAGCCACTAATGTCACGGCAGACTTCAACTGTTTATGTCATCTAAAACCAGATTGAAGGAGTGAGCGAGACGTATGACACAAAACATTCATAATTCCAGTTACTAGAAACATGTTATGAAACTGACCGTTTCTAAAGCCATATGGAACCGAGTCACTAAAAAGGGTCGAACGAATGAGGGCTCCACATAAGACAAACGTTGCAGCCGCAACGATATCAAAAAGGCTTTCATTTTTGCTGAATTGACCATGATCAATTAACTTCAAGACAATAGTTACAAAAGATTCCCTTTCTTTTTGTCCTAAACCCGATCCAATATGTTCATTCCTGAAGCGAAAATTTTTAAATTAGAAATTAAATATCAAGATTAAAAAATAAAAGGAATATCAGAGAAGCAATGACAATTCTTACTCTTTCTCTCGTTGTAGGCGATTCTAAAATATGTATACCAAGTGAAGCAATAATGTTTCAAGCGAGTAAGTCCAATGACCACCATTAGATTGGTTGTAATACCTATAAGACGTAACAAAACATGTAAGTACACATTGCAACCACACAATTCATCAAAAATTCTAGTTTAATAACTAGAAAACAAACTATAAAAGGTTGACCAATTTGTCAACACCATAACAATCATATTTTATTACCCATCTAAATCATGTTGACTTCATTTTTAATATTAATTTTTCTAAACAGCTCATACACGTTACAACAAGTTATCATTTTCATTTGGACCAGGCAACCTTAGTTTTTAAGCTTCACCTGGAGATTTGCTAAGATGTTTAAGGTTACAGTTTGATTAATTATTTTTTGTTTACTTAAAAGTTTTATGTTGGCTATCTTTCACAGATTATCCTAAATGGTAAACACCCCAAATTTGCTTATATACTGGGAAATTAAGAGACGAGTGCTCTATGTTCTAAGTTTTAGATATTTCTTTTACCCCAGTTCCCTTTATTCTTTTGCTTCCAGAATTAAATGAGATGAACTTTTAGCTTTCCGAACTACATTTCTTTCACATATTGGGCGATCAGCCGATCAATGAGTGAAATTACAAAACCTGATACTACAAGGCCACTTGCTGAACATATTCCTTGCATTGCTGCTAATGTACCACATACCGACGTAATTGCTTGAAATGTTCTTTCTCCATGTGTAAGCTGCAGGAACATTGAACCTATTCTAAGGTCCCACCCATCTGCATTAAGCACCAGCTGATAAAGGACTTTCAGGATTTGCTACTGACTTTCTTATGTGATGTGTTTATGCTGCTGTGTCGGCGTGTCACTGTAAGGTAATTAATTAGTCAAATGATTTGCCTACTATTTTAGTACATAGAGGATAAAGTGTGTTAACAAAATGGTTCTTTAATGGTTCTTTTAATTTACCTAACTGGCATTCTCATGATATCGTTAAGATGACAAAAAACACCATTCTAACCAAATATTAACAAAGTTAACAAATAAACAAATAAATGTTGATTATAGGAACACAAAATTCAGTCATACAAAGTCTCTTTGATAGATAATATCAATTTAGTCAGAGATGATATATTCCATCATGATGTAATAAACTGAAACTCAAATTCTCAACCAAAACTCTCAAAATCGCAATAACACATTTAAGAACGAAAAGACATAAAAAGGAAACGGTCTCCTCCCATATAAGGACCACATGGCATAAAAAAGACTACGATGTACCTCACATATAACGACTGCATACTAGGGGTGTTCACCGAGCGGTTCAATTTGGTTTTGTTGTGAATTTTTACTATCCATCGCGTGGCAACTAGTTCATCTTACTACTCGAAACCAAACAGTACTAAGCGGGTAACTGAACAAACGAGTATCCGAAATAAACAATTATCCGCGGCTCATTTCACGGTTAACTAGTCATTCGAAATAAACTAAATGAACAGTAAAATAATCTAGAGCGTGAAATGTTATTATAAAAATATAACAACATTGAATAGGTTAAAGCACAAACCAACAAATGCAACACTCATGTGTTTTTCCCTTCTCTTCTTATTTAATAATGTTTGTTGTTAGAAATGTGTTAATAACCTCATTAACTTGATGAAGTAGTCTACAAGGTTTCATCCATGTGAATTACTTAGGATATATGACTTCTAGTCAATTTGGACATTCGATAAAATTGGAACGAAACAGAGAAGATTAGCATGGACCCTGCGGAAGGATGACATGCACAAGTCAAAAAATGGTCCGAATTTTTACCCTTTACCAAAAAAACATTAATTTCCACAAATAATCAGGATCTTTTTTCCATTTCTTTTCAAACAGTTTAGTGATGATGAAAAAAGACACATACTACTTTTTATGTTATATATGTTGTCATGAATTTGGTATGTTACAAGGTTTCTAACTCTCCAAATTGCCATAAGAAAGTAACTGACTAGACGAAAAGAAAACTTTTGTGGCTAAGCAATTGGAAACCCAATTTGCCAAGAATGCAAATATGAAGGCTGCAAGCATTAAGCTTTACTTGTTGACTACAAAAATCTGTAAAGTAATCACCCCTCCTGCATACCAGGGAACTAACAAACTGTGATAAATGGGGTTTTTTGGTTCGGTTTTATTCAATTTCGGTTTCTTTAGTTATCTGTTTTCTTTGGTTTCAGGTTGAACGGATCGGCTCGGTTTGTTGGTTTTCCAGATTTTTTGAGCACCCCTACTGCATACCAGGAACAAAATGACTTGACACATACCATATATTTGCAACTAGGGGTGTCAGTAGGGTCTGGTTGATCCGACCCAAACCCGATAAAGCTTATCGGGTAGGGTTAAATCGGGTTGAAAAGCTTGTCGGGTTATTTTGACTCGAACCCGATAACCCGATAGTGTTATTGGGTCGGATTAGGGTTGAATTAATTTTCTTATCATGTCATTGGGTCTGTAGAAATTGATAACCTATGAATCTATGAAGTGGGTTGATGTTTTCTAGTGAGAGAAACTAGAGAGAGAAAGTGAGAGAAATATATGGAAGATTTTATTACTATGAAATGTGAATGAAACAACAACCAACCCCTTTCCTTAGTGGAAAGGGGTATTTATAGTCCAAGCTAAACATTGGGCTTGGGCCGGTCCATGACAAGCCCATGGACCGGTTCTTACTTAAGTTAATAAGCAAATAATAACTAATCACTAACTACGAGCTATTACAACATAAATCATATTGTGGAGCGACCGATACTTCTAATATACGTTAAAACGTATTTCTAACAATCTCCCCCTAAGGGAGGTCACTCCACGTTTACAAAGTTCTAAACCTAGCATACTATACTAAGTCTTCGTTCTTTAGCTCGTAGTCTTTTCTTCTTTTCTTTCTTTTTGGTGTGAATATGTTGATTTGATCTTTTTGCCTTTGACTTGAGAGCATTGTTCTTTGGCCTTTCACGTGCGATCTTTGCCTTTCTTGTGAACTTTGCCTCCTCGTGACTTCATGTTCCACACACTTACGTCTTTTTGTTGAATTCTCGAAAGCTTCAGAGTTTGGTACACCGGAAGACTTCATCTTGTACTTTCTTGAATTTTTGCTGAACTTTGTTGCAAAGGACATAAGCATGTGGGAACGACTTTTACAGGTACACCGCAACACCACCGTCTTCACTGGTACACAGCAACGCCACCGTCTTCAACAGGTACACAGCAACGACACGAATAAAATGGCTTTGAACATTTTATTCTAATTCGGTAGCATTTTACCTCCGGTCGGTGAAGACCGTTGGACGATATTAGATATCGTACCCGTGACGGATAGTTTCAATTAAGTAACTTCCTGACAGGATTTCGCGGGTAAACCCGTTCTCTTTATTCGACCGTCCAAAGCTGACTGCGAACATAAAGAGTGAATCACTTGGATAAATTATCCTTGTGATTAAAAGCCGTCAATTCATGAAACCTGGAACAAGTGAATTTCAATTAAGATTTTCACCATCGTTGCTTTCCAGTTGTCACGAGCTCAATTCATAAAGAATCTTGCGCGTTACCTACCAAGTGCTGTTTGATGTTGACACTAGAAGGATTTCCACTCGTCACTGTGGTCAATAAAGAGTCACTCTGAGTGTTCTGGCAAGATCATATGATAATGCGAAGAGGACTGGAACGAGTTTAAGTTCAATTAAGAATTAAACCACTGTTACCTTCCAGTTTTTCACAAGATTGGTTCTAAAAGAACCGCACGTGTAACCTACCATGAGCTTGTTTGATGTTGGCTCAAGCAGGATTTCCATCTTCATTGTAATACTTGCGTATTACTCGGATGTGCTGGCAATATTACAGGAATACTGCGTAGGACTCATGAAAATCTCTTACTTTTCACAGTGTGTGAGAAAGCAAGGAATAAATGGAAAGTGTCCTAATGAGACTTTTGATGATCTCTTGGCTCTAGACTCGATTGTGCGTTTTGATTTAGTGAGCGATGGCTGGAGAGGAGTGCCACCTTTTCAATACCAGTCTATTCGGAGTGAATAAACCAGTAGATAACGTGTTGATCTCCGTGTGATTAAAACAAATACCTTTTGAGAGATATTTGAGTTAGCTGGGGAAGGGTTGTGCATTGCATCACTGGGTCCATGATGTCTTTCTTCAATACCGAGAATCATTAGCAAAAATGACCTCAATAGCATATGTATTGACCCGGTTTCTGCCTAAAGTTGTAAGGAGGGCTTCTTTCTTTACACCCTTTATCTTTACATTTCTTTTTCATTCTTCAACCCCTTCAATGCTTACCAATACGTCATCACTAGCACCTTGTTATGATTGTTCCAGTGCTAGCTTAAGTACTTGGTCGGCATTCAGCTACGTTCACATTCTTTCTCCATCTTTCCTAGGACTTCTAATTCTAACTAGGGAATTGTCCTTGGGAAGATTCCATCGGCTCTGATGAATCATTGGACTAAACCTATTCCTACCACCCTTTTGTCACCACATCCGTCGTGAATTAAGCGTGTTTTGGGAAGGAATTGCCACCATGAAAAATCATTGAAAATCACCTAAAGTACTTGTGATATTGAAATCAAAAGTTTTGTACCTTAGGTGTTTTGTTCATCAAAAACGCTCCCCCTTAACACGTGCTTTACACATATTAAGTTGGATAATCTTTAAGTCTTTTTCATTTTAGCCAAGTATCATTTAAATCTCCTTAATCCCATTTTCTCCCCTTATCCAAAATGTTAACCATTAATATTTGGGATATTGAATGGATTAACCGGTCTTTGGGTAAAAATGAAATTGTTGTTTGGCCATAGAACAAATGATTGCTCCCCCTTAAGTTAATAAGGGGTAGTTGTAGTGCTTTAGTATGATATATTTTGAAAGACTTAGAATCTCGTGAGAAATTCTTGAAAAATTATCATACCTTAACACTACAACAAGCCATTAAAGCACATTATTCACAAATATACATATTCACAAATAATACCAATATAGAGTGACCTGAAATGTACGACCCTTCAGATGGATCGTTGCAGTGTCCTGTAGTGCACTCCATATGGTCTACCACCCACGAATCTTTCCAAGCTCCTCATCAATCTACGTTCACGGAGCTTCTGATCGATCTTCTTGATGACATACTTTGCCATCTGCCGGTAACCTGGATGCCAATCCTCCGTCATTTCTGGCAAAGTTCCACCCGAGTTCAGATGCTCCAACTTGTCTCTGACTTATATAAGAGTGCCATCACTATACTTGTGGAGCTCCCCCACCCTCATAAACTTCATCAAACCTCGACTGTTTAAGTAGAAGATGCCGGAATTCGGAACAGAAATGCCGGTATAAGGACATCTTGCTACATGTTGAGGTAACACTTGATTCACAGGACGGGTTAAATTGAGCTTCCTCTGATAGCTTTCAACTCCCAACTGAAGATCTTCAACTCGTGTCTTGATGACAACACTTCGTGTGAACATACGAAGTGCTGTATTCAACGCAATCAGGTCTTCACGAGGAATATGGGTGAGTTGATATCTGGTCATCAGAAGCAGCATATCTTCAATATCCTCAAGGCGAATGATGGAAAAATCTCCCTGTTGGATTTTGTATTCCCTGTCATCCTCCCTTTTCAAACGAATCTCCGTCACATGATAGTAGCCATTCTTGGCTTCAGTTTTCATCCCTAAGATGCTGGAGATGCGGATGTCGGATCTAACCTTGCTTCCAGAATTGACCAAGCAGCAACCCCTGTACGCCCTTCTGACTCGTTCGTCCCAATGAGATGCACCTATGACAGCATACATATCATAATTACGATTTATCTTAGGGACCCAGAGTCGGTTTACCTTTTCCTCGATAAAGGGTATTGTCCCCCAGTTGGCAGCTTTCAGCAATGTCAGGGATGTTGCGTACTTTGATGACCCCTTCAGTAGATACACCAGATCATTGGTGACAAAGAAGTCAAGAGCAATCTGATTATCTTGATCCATTGGAGGTGGAGCTCTTTCTGATTCATGAAGACCTGGCCGTTGAACGGTATTCAGAGCCTTTAGGATCTCCTCGGCATAGTATTCGAACTCCATTTGGGTCAACCGGGTTTTGGCTCGAAGTCTTTTATCCTTCAGTACTTTCTTCACCAAAGATGGAGTAACCGAAGTCTTATACTCATGAGCAAGAAATGCACATAAGTCAATCGGACTTCGGATACGAAGATATAAGACCTCTTTGTCGGCGTCGGTGATCGGATCATACTGCGCCGCTGCCGTGATCCAAGCCTGTGGTGGAGCGGTCTCGTCGATTTCCAACGTGTCCTCCCAGTTCCTTGTGCTTGGTTCAGGTATAGTAGATTGTGGGTTTTGTTGCTGAGGAGTGGAGACGTGAACATCTGCTTGTTCAGATTCAGGCATTTCAGCAGTGTCATGGACGGGTGAGTGTTGTGCAGCTTCTGGCTCGGTTACTGATTCTGCAATCATAGGGGTAACAATACAAGAACTAACGGGGTTAGTGGTAACAGGTATTGATGCATGGATAAATGTACCAGGAATAGATGACCCGGTAGTGGCATTCACGTCATGGCGCCACTTTGATCGTCTGGATTCCGTGGATGTGGACTTCTCCTTTGGTGCTGCATCTTTCTTTGACTTGGTGCCAGACTTAACCACTTTCTTTGAGCTGGCGCCCTTATCCCCTTTCTCACGCTGTTCACCTTTATCCGCATTGCTCCCCTTAACACTCTCCTGGTGACCATCACCACCATCATTACCATCATTATCATCATCATCTGCATCCTCATCATCATCATCCTCATCCTCATCCTCATCTTCATCATCATTATCACTATCGTCCTCATCATCCTCATCATTCTCATCCTCATCCTCCTCCTCATTCTTATCTTCTTCTTCTTCTTCTTCCTCCTCTCCACCAGTACCCTCGTCTTCCTCACTCTCTTCCCGTTCTTCTTCAGGGAGAATGTGGTAGGGTACCACACTTCCAAACGTCTTGAACAACCTATCATCCTCCATGATAGCGTCATTCAGGGATTTGAAGAGAGCCCGTTGTTTCCTCGATTTATCAAACGATCCAAGTTCCTTCATTCGAGCCTTAAGGATCTTCTTCAGTTCAAAATCCGTCAAGTCATATGCGATCTTGTAGGCGGCTTCTGAAGGATTGGATGACTTGATCATCAAGTTATCAGCAGCAAGCGTCTTCAAATCATCACGCAGTTTAGGCATTAAGGATTCAATAGAGTCTTTCACTCTTTGCTCAATAGTAGCTTCAAGAGCGTCTTTTTGTTCTTTAAGGTCATCCTTAATAGCTTGAAGTCTCTTAATTCGTGCTTGATGCCTATTAGCTTCATCCTTTTTAACCTGAGCAAGTTCCTCTGCATGAGCTTTACGTGTAGCTTCCATGTTTGCAGCGAACTTGGCAATCAACTCTTCTTGAGCCTTCTTAGATGCTTCTTCACTTTGAGCACGTCTTTGTAACTCTTGGCGAAGTTCATCCATTTCGCTCTTTTGTTTATCCATGTGTTTATCCAACATCTCGGCCATCACTATTGCTGCCATTGCAGATGTTGCAGAGCTGCTCTGGGTTGAGGGAATAGGCTCGGTTGTGACTGCGGTGCTAAGGATGGGCTTTGGTGGTGGTGGAGGAAGTGGTGTAGAAACCTGTTTGGTTGGTATGGGTTGAGTTGGTGGAGGTTGAGTTGTTAAAGGTTGAGTAGATGCCTTTTCAATACCAGCTGAAACAGGGATTGATGGCTCCTTCGAAGTGGAATAATTTTCAGGTGACCCAAACTCATCAACATCATCAGGGTCCATGTACTCATCCTCAACGTCTACTCTTACACCTGAACCACTACCGCCAGTATCTTTCCTGCTCCTTTGAATGGCTATCTTCATTATTTGTTTCTCAGTTTTCTCAAGATCAGGATCAGCAATATTTTCTTCGTCACGCAGACGCATCTCATCAGCCTTACCCTTTCCTTTCTTACCTTCTGTCTTCTTCTTCTTGGTTTTGGGCTCAGGTAAATCTGCTTGCTTCCTTTTACCTTTGCTTTTAACCGTGGTAGATGAGTCTTCACCTGCTAGAAGGCTTGCTCGTTGTTTCTCAATTTCCGTGAGCAAGTTCTTGTAATCATCAGATTCAATGATCTCATCGGTCAGAAGATGACTGGGAATGGGACCAGGAATAACCGTATTCGAATGAGTCTCCTGCCTTAAGTCTACCAAATCGTCATCATCTATCATGTGGTGACGACTTCCTGCAAGCTTGTTAATGGATGCATCGTTTTCCATAAAGTAATGTATGATCAACTTAATAAACCTAGGGTACTGGTAAGTTTTAATTTTACCCTTTGTGTTAGTGAAGAGTTGAAAAGTAAACTCCTCCCACAGCAGTGATGCATAATCAATACCCATACCTTTGAACATACCATAAAACATCTTGATGATTGGTGGACGAACAGCATCATACCCAGTTGTTTTGGGTGTCAAGCATCGGCTAAGAATCCCAAAAATAGCTTTCCATGGTTGGCCGACTTTGGCGGTAGTAAACTCAGACGGGGTTCGTATGTCAAGACATCCAATGGCGGTGAACATCTCCATCATCTGGTCCTTGGTTGGGTTGGGTGAGTATGATGGTAGACCTTTGAGTATCGGTCGAAATCCAAAGATCTTTCTGAAGTCTGATACAGTAAGCGTCTGCTGCTTGTTGTCCAAGGAAAAAGTGATCTTGTTCGACGTCCTCTCTTTGGTAGCCCAGAACTCGTAAAGGTAGTCATAGGGCACCGAAGCACTTCTCCTTAGCGCATACTTGAAGTGAGATTTATCAAGCATGGCTGTAGCTACCTTAAAGCCATTATGGGTAGAGTGAGATACCTCCTTCAGACGGTAGTTGTTTGGAACAAACTTTAGAGTCTTGGCTTCAGCAATGGCGGCAGCTCTGTCGTCTTGTAGTTGTTGTACGGTAGGGTTAGTCATCGTCTCTGCTTAAGATAAAACACAAAGGTTGATACAAACAAGTATAAATATCATTATGACTTTAAACCTAAGCATTGTACATATGACATAATCCCTTAAGCTTTGAAATCATTCAAACATCTTCTATTCGGAATAATTAGCCTATGTGGAATAAAATTCCTATTCTGAATAAAGGCCTATTCGGAACATTTGGCTATGCAGAATAACAGCTCTATTCGGAACATTAGGCTATGCGGAATAAAAGCACTATTCGGAACATTTGGGCTATGCGGAAAAAATTCCTCCATTCGGAACATTTGGGCTATGCGGAAAAAATTCCTCCATTCGGAACATTTGGGTTTATGCGGAACATTTGCTATTCGGAACATTTTCCTATTCGGAACATTTCCTATTCGGAACATTTCCTATTCGGAACATTTCCTATTCGGAACATTTCCTATTCGGAACATTTCCTATTCGGAACATTTCCTATTCGGAACATTTCCTATTCGGAACATTTCCTATTCGGAACATTTCCTATTCGGAACATTTCCTATTCGGAACATTTCCTATTCGGAACATTTTCTTATGCGGAACTTTTGCCCTATGCGGAACATTTTGCCCTATGCGGAAAATTTACCCTATGCGGAACTTTTGCCCTATGCGGAACTTTTTGCCCATGCGGAAAATTTACCCTATGCGGAACATTTTCCTATGCGGAACTTTTTCCCTTATGCGGAACTTTTGCCTTATGCGGAAAACTTTTCTATTCGGAAAAATTTTCACCATGCGGAAAGTAGTTCTTACGCGGAAAGTTTTGCAACAGTTACAATTTTTTCTAATTAGGCACTTAATCCGTTTGTTTCAATTGATCTAAAGGCAAAAATAGTGCAATTAAACCCATTCCGAATATATCCCAAGCAAAACCCCCAAATTAATTAACCCTACTTAGACATTAATTTGATTCGTTTTGATTTACCAATTAAGCAGTTAATTAACTTGATGTTCATGAAAAATTAAGCCGATTTAATACCTTTTGTGAAGATCTGAACTAGAAGATAACTGATTGATGCAAGTTTGAATGATTATCGTGAGTTTTTGTGTGTAAGGTAATCAATGGCGGCAAAGGGATTGTAAACAGTGAAGGGTTAGAAACAAAACGGGGGGGATGAATTTGACTAAGTCAAATTTTTCACAAGTTTGACATAATGTCAACTTTTACCCCCTCAATTTTCCTCTTTTCAACAAACAAGAAAATTCTTTTGTGTTTCCAAGTTGATTCTTGTCATTTTGACCCTATCTTAAGTTCGTTGCCCTAGCCTGAGTAATTAACCTATCTTAACACAATCACAATCACAAAACTATTCAAAACACATTTATAAGCAATCAACAAGATAATTCCAAAGCAATCCAACCATTTACCATTAAGTTTTGTGAGTTTCCTTGAAAACTTTTGAAGATCTTTTTGAAATGAAATATGATGAAACATTTTCACCCCCTTAAACGATGACCCGTTTTCTATTTAAAGAGCTGTAGTCATTGTTTAATGAGGCACATGATGATGAAAAAACATTTCCCAATTAATATCTTGAAAAAGTTTGATTCGTGGTGTCAATAAGATTTCTCTTATTTTAACAAATTAATGCACTGAGACGTACACAAATTCGTGTTAGACCAAGTTGTAAAGTAAACTTGATCCCTTTGCATGATTTGGCTTGTAAATCACGCCCGAGAAAATTAATTCCCGTTCTGAGCCAACGTTTTCCAAAGAAATACGTGACTTTAATATGAAAACCGGGTTGCAGTCTGAAATAACTACAAGCCATAATGGGCATGTTTTAAAAATGTACAGCTTTTATACGGACTCTATTTATGGCACCGTGTCAATATTGATCGACATTTCTAAGGCCGTAAATATTACCGTACTAAAAGACATGCCCGTTTTAAACGAAAAATATTTTTGGTTTTTCTTGATTTTATACTTTTTATGGTTTTTCTAGGTTTTATATTTTTTATGGTTTTTCTTGGTTTTATATGTTTGTATTTTCTTTTTGTGGTTTATATATTTACTATAATATACATGATCACAACCAAAGGATACTCTGAATAGTTTACCACGACTATTCAGCTGATTCTTCTGCCAACTCTTTGAGAGTCGCTGGGGTGAATGATTTCATGCCAAGCTTGTCGATCAAAAACTCGATTCGTCCTCGATCTAAGGCTTTGGTGAACATATCCGCCAGCTGGTACTCAGTGGTGACAAAATACAGCTCGATCACTCCGTTCTCCACCTGCTCCTTGATGAAATGGTAGCGAATGTCTATGTGCTTGGCCCGGGAGTGTTGAACATAGTTGCAGCAAAGGGCAATGGCGCTCTTGTTGTCACAATACATCGGGATTTTGTTAAATCCAAGACCGTAGTCAGTTAATTGTGATCTCATCCAAAGGACTTGAGCACAACAACCGGACATGGCGATGTATTCAGCCTCCGTGCTTGATATTGCAGCGCTTTTCTGCCTTTTTGAAGACCAACTGATCAATCTATCTCCAAGGAGTTGCACAGATCCAGAAGTGCTACGCCTCGTATCTTGACATCCAGCATGATCGGCATCTGCGTATGATATTAAAGCAATCGAGGAATCTTTCGGATACCATAGACCACGATGAAGTGTTCCTTTTAGATACCGAAAGATCCTTTTAACGACATGTAAGTGCTTTTCGGTAGGCCGAGCCTGATACCGGGCACACATGCATACAGCAAATTGCAAATCAGGCCTGCTAGCAGTCAGATAGAGAAGGGTGCCAATCATTCCACGGTAAAGTTTCGGATCGACAATAATCCCATCCCTATCTTCATCTAACTTGGATTTCTCCACCATTGGAGTGTCTACGGGGTCACAATTCTCAAAGTTATATTTCTTAAGAGATTCTAGAGCATATTTGGATTGATTAATAAAGATGCCTCTGGGATTCTGAGAAATCTGTAATCCTAAGAAAAATGAAATTTTTCCCATCATCGACATCTGAAAGCGTGTGGACATTATCTTCTCAAATTGTTTAGACAATTCTATGTTAGTGGCAGCAAAAATTATATCATCAACATAAATTTGTACCAGAAGCATGTCGTTGCCGTCCTTGAGAGTGAATAGAGTGGGGTCCACTTTGCCTTTGGAGAAGCCTTCCGACATGAGATATGTAGACAGGAGATCATACCACGCGCGTGGAGCTTGTTTCAACCCATAGAGAGCCTTCTTAAGCTTGTACACATGGTTAGGAGACTCCGTACTGACGAACCCATCCGGTTGACTAACATAAACCTCTTCCCTTAGTTCACCGTTCAAAAATGCCGTCTTCACATCCATTTGATAGACGATCATGTTCATATGAGCAGCAAACGCAAGGAATAGTCTAATCGCCTCCAATCTAGCCACAGGAGCAAAAGATTCCTCAAAGTCTATACCCAAGGCTTGTTTATATCCTCTAGCGACCAATCTTGCTTTGTTCTTTAATACCGCACCCATCTCATCAAGTTTAACCTTATAAACCCATAACAAAGTAAGGATGTTAACCTTGTCAGGGCGAGGAACCAATTCCCATACTTCTAGTCTTTTGAATTCATTGAGTTCCTCCTGCATAGCTTCGATCCAAGATGATTGGGTCATAGCCTGCTGCCAATTTTTGGGTTCAACTTCAGAGAGAAATGCATCAAAGTAACAATAAAGTGCACTCTCTTGTAATTGATGGCGCGTAGAGACTGGTCGATCTAGTTCTCCAATAACATTCCTAATTGGGTGATCTTTTGTCCATTTAGTGCTATGTTTTTCAATCCTAGGTGGTCTGGAGTGAACAATAGATGGAGCTTCTTCTGAGGTAGAGGCGGCTGAAGGGTTTTCAGGGATCGCAACACCAAAGAAAGGAAGCTCTTGCAAGTGAGCATATTCCAAGTCGTGATCAGTAGAATCCTCTTCCACATCATTAGGCACAAGTAGGGGTGATGATTCAGGTGTAGTTTGAGAATCACTTGGTGAGGGTGCATCTGGTTCAATGTGAATTGTAGATGCATTAGATAAAGGTTCATTAACTTGAGCAACTACTTCAGGTATTGGAGCAATTACTACAGGTGGTGGAACTTCATCAGTCGGGGGATCGAAGAATTCATCAAACAACGGTTGAAACAGTTTATCCCACTCGGGCCTTGATGGTGGTAAAAATGATGTAGAAGTAGGATTGTTGGGAACTAATCCGGAACTTATAGCACCGGGTCCCATCTCATGAAGCGCGGGTTCAGAGCTGTGTTGCTCAGAAGCCATCGCTGTCAGCTCGTCGAAATCAGCGTCCATAGTTTCTACAATCTTGCCAAGACGACGGTTATAGATTCGGTATGCTCTTTTGGACGGTGAGTAACCAATGAAAATACCTATGTCGGCTTTCGGTTGAAGCTTACCCAAGTTCTCACTATTGATGTTTGGATAACACAGAGCACCAAACACATGGAAAAATGAAACATCGGGTTTGCGGTCATGTAGAAGCTCATAAGGTGTTTTTCCATGGCGTTTCCGAATGATAGAACGGTTTTGGGTGAAACATGCAGTAGAAATAGCCTCTACCCACAAGAACAATGGAGCGTTCGCATAAATAAGCATGGTCCTAGCAGCTTCCATAAGTGTGCGATTTCGTCTTTCAACGACACCGTTTTGTTGTGGAGTGCGTGCAGCGGATGTTTCATGTGATATACCAACTCCTTCATAATAATCACGAAGAGTCTGGTTTACGAACTCTGTACCATTGTCTGTACGAATGCGGCGGACAGTGGTATTCAAACGTACCTGAATGAACTTCAGAAAAGTGATGATAGCCTTCGGAGCTTCATCCTTTGTACGTAGAAATCTAACCCATGTAAACCTTGAGAAATCATCCACAATGACGAGAATGAATTTCTTACCGCTCACACTTTCAGTTCTCATCGGTCCACAAAGATCCATATGCAAAAGATGAAGTTTTTCTTGATTAGTGTCTTCAGCTTTGGGTTTGTAAGATTTCTTGGTGCTTTTCCCCCTTGAACACGCGGAACATAAATGATCCTTGTGAAATTTAAGCTTGGGAAGACCACGAACTAACTCGTTTTTAGCCAGATGATTAATAGCATCAAAATTAAGATGAGATAATCTGCGATGCCATAACCATGACTTGGTCTTAGAAGCTTTAGAGAGAAGACATACTGGAGAAGCGGCCATCATGTCTTGTAAGGACAAAGTGTAAAGATTTGCACCACGAGATCCCTTCAACAAATCTTTTCCTTCCAAGTTGCGGATGAAACAAGTGTGTTGTCGAAAAGCAACCTCAAGGTTGGAATCACAAAATTGCCCTACTGAAAATAAGTTATGACCAAGACCTTCAACATAGTATACCCTAGAAATCGTCACGTTTCCAATCTGATATTCACCATATCCCATAATCTTTGCTATATGATCATTCCCAAATTTAACCGTACCAAGAAACTTGCTGACGAAATTTCGGAGCATCGAGCGATTTCCGGTCATATGTTTTGAACAACCGGAGTCCAAATACCACAGGATGATTTGGACCACCTGAAAATATCACCACACAAAGACAATGTAGAGGTATCGGAATCTGAGTGTTCCTTGTTATTAGCAGGTACAGATTTAATAATCTTAGATTTGCTAACTCTAGGTTTCTTAGATTTCCTAGCCTTTTTCTTCTTAATTGGTGGTGTAGATTCTAATTGGCTCAAATCCTGAGGTATTTCTACACTGATAGGCACTATAGTGGGGGCTGACCTAATTAAAGGGCGTTGTTTCTTTACTTGAGTGCGAGTGTTCCTAACTAAAGGACGCTCAGACCTAACCTCAATGGATGCATTCCTAGTTAAAGGGCACATTTTACCATCGAGAGTAAAGGTCCTACCAGTGGGACGCCATTGCCAGCCAACTTGGGCACGAGTTCTACCCGTTGGCTTCCATTCAAGACCATTCTTAATAGCATTCATTTCATTAACGTGATCAATCAGACACAAATCATGACGCTGGGAAAACATACATTCATTACAATTCCAACAATTTAAATCAGAATTCACGAATGGTTTAGGCTGCTGCACAGGCGCAGAGCTTTTAGTCTTAACATGATTCGTTTTATTTAAAACTGAACTAGCATTCCTATTGTGGACTTCTACTTTCTTCTTTGTGGCACTACTAGTGGCGGGCTTGATCTTATCTTTCTTGAGTGGCGATCCTTTAGCCTTAGTAGTCGCTTTTAATCCTGTAGAAGGCAAATTGGGAACATTAGCAGCAGATTTTAAAGGTGTCTTACTTGATTGTGCCAATGACGGTTTCGCTCCTGGAGTCTTATTAAATGGAGTGACAGCAATGGGCCTATTATTAAGTAGTGCAGAACCTGGTGTACCTATGTATTGCAAATAAGCCAAGCAATATTGAACTCGCTTAACATATTCATGAGCCGAATAATAGTCGCTACTTGAGGGATCTAAGGCATAAAGATCGTCTAAAATATCCCTAAGAAGATCGACATGCTTAATGGCATTCCTCATATAATCATCATAGGTAAGCTGGTTTCTCTTATGAAGTGGATTCTTATAAAGCACTACTGATTTGGTTGTTGGAGCACTAGTGGACGGTGCAGAGTCGGTAGCTAAGTTATCAACAACTTCTTGTCGGGTGAGAAGAAGTGTCTCCTTTAACTCAGCCAAAACCATATTTTTGTCTATGAGCAGGATGTTCAAGTCAGAGATTTCTTCGCACTTTTGGTTCAGTTGTTCAACATAATATTGTTGCTGTGTCGCATTAAAAGCGAATCGATCTTCTAGTGAACCATAAAGAGCGGATAGTCCCTGCCTTGTCCGATCCATCTCCCCTAGAACAGTTGATAGTCTAATTTCTAAGACCTGGTTTTTAGACTCTGCGGCCTCTAGTTCCATTCTTAATGTTTCCTTTGATGATATCTCTCTCTTCAATCTCATGATTTCTTCCTCTAATGTCTTAACAATTGCAATCATCTTGTCACTTGTCTCAACACCGTTTTCACAAACATTTGATATCAAAAGATTTTCATTTTGAGCTTGTTGTTTTAATTCTAAAGATATACAATGTTGTTCTAGTTGATTAAAGCGTTGAGAAAGTAAATTATAAGAATCTTGTAGCTTTAAAAACTCAGCATTAGATTCGTGACAAGAATGATTATCTACCTCATTTACAGTTTCAGCAACATTTACAGAAATATCACAAACATCATCACAAATATCCTCACAAATATTCACAGCATCACAATTCATCATAGCGGATGTAAGCTCATTCGAATATTTAACATTTACAATAGTACGCACATCACACGAGATAACTTCGGACAAGAATCGGTCATATTCGGTTGAAATCTTTTCTTTTTCAATTAGTTGCAGTTCGTAAGCGGTGTCCATTTCATAAAACACTTTTTGAACTTCACCAATTTCAAATTGAAGATTTTCCTTAAGAGATGCAAAACTTCCTTTTAGACTTTCGACAAACGGATTGATCTTAGTTTTAAACACCTCGTTCATGTGTTCGAAAGCCCATTCTCCGGCGTTTAAGCCATTTGAAGTCGTACATTCCAAAATGACCTTGTCAAAGTTAGTAAAGTATCGGTTAATCTCTTTCAAGTTTAACCATACAGTGCTAACAGGTGGAAGATTCTTTGGAATTTCCTTAGGACCTTCCATGTTGACAAGTGTAGGAAATGTACTAGGGCGTTCTTCCTCTAACATGTAGGTCGGTGCTGTGATGAGATCTTTATCCATATGGAAGCGAATTCTAAAATCAGTTTTTGCAAGCTCCTTATTCATTTTAAAATAATCACACTCGGGATATTTTTCTGAATTGTATGACCGATCCTCATCAACTAGAACCTTACTTGTTCGATCATTGGGAAAAACAATCGGGTCTAAAGCCAATCCTAATTGAGTTGCATTATAAAGTCTAGGACTATGTCTTAAAGCTTGTTTTGCATATCGTGGATTAGGGGGAAGGCCTTTTAGACGTGATAAGTTAAACTCTTTAAACGAAGCATCAAATAAGTGAACTAGTTGTGAAGCAGCATATTGTCTTAACAGCAAGTAGTCTAGACTTCTAATCTTATTAGTAGCATTAATCTCCATTTCAGTCTTCTTAGATTCGAGTAATTCAAAATCAGTTTGAAGTTTTTGAAAATTAGTGACCACTAACTCCTTTTCTTTAAGTTCACTAGACAGATTTGCTCTTAAGTTTTCGATTTCTTGCAAGTGACTCATTTGTTTGTTTCTAAAATGATCATATTCGAGATTTGTGAGAACACTAGACGAAGGCACTAATTCCAAAGTTTGTACTTTCTCATTGCTTAAGGCAAGCTCATCAGACAAATTCTTATTCTTAGCTAAGGTTTCTAAGAGTGCAGCATTCATTTGGCTAAGTAATGTAGCAGGAACCATGACCAAATCTTGTTGAGCAGGAGTAGGCATATGCGAACTGGTTCCCGGTTGTGATTCACTCAAAGTCTGGGGACTCACATTGATATTGCTATCATTGTTTGTCTCCTCGTTTGAAAGACTCACCACCGAAGATTCATTCGAATTAGCACTCTCTTGCCCAACTTGATGTGGTTGAATACTAGCATCAGTGGCATTATCGGTGTTATTAATAAGTACCTCAGATTTCTTATCTGGTCCTAAGCTGGAGAAAGTTGCCATGAAAGCAGCCTTTGCAGTTTGAAAGTCATCACAGTCGGAATCATACGCATCAAGATCATCGGCTTGGTAAGCTGCATTCTGCGTAGTGACAACGTCTTATTCAGCAATCCCTGGGTCAGCAAGAAATGCAAGCTCCTCTTCATCAAGTTCCCTTCCTTGCGCCTGAGCATTTACCAGATAGATCTTTTCTGCAAACCACTGTCCATCCCTTCTCCTCTTGGGTTTCTTACAATCCCTGGACATATGACCCTCTTCCTTGCAGTTGTAGCATGTGATCATTCTCAACTTGCCTGTATTAGCCCGTGGAGGATTGTTGACCATAGGAGCAGGAGCAGGAGTAATCGTGCGAGCATTGGTTGAAGTGGAAGATCTCCCCTGATATGGTTGAATTGGCTGAACCATTACCCTGCCATTCTCAATTGTAGCTTGTTGGCGAGAATTGGATGAATTCCTCAACTGATTGTTGGTAGGAGCTGATCCTCTGTATCCTCGTTTGCTTAAAGTTCTTGTGAGATATGCAGACATAGTAGTTAGCACTTCAACTGGGTCAGCTCCTTGTTGGAAAACAGGAACAGGGACTTCTTCATCATCACAATACAGTGCTTGATCTGGATGAGCTGCATAATCAGTAGAAGGAATACTCATTTGATCAGGGTAGCTTGTTGGATATGCTGCATTCTCTTGATAAGACGAATATGAAGGCTGAGCATAAGGTGCAACATTTGCTGGATGAAGTTGTGAACCATACTGTGGTGAAGGTGCATTGAACCGATACTGTTGCTGATGTGAGGTGGGAGGTTGTGGTAAAATCGAGTATTGTGGAAAAGTTGGTGTTATGTAAGGTGATGGATGATAGGCTTGATGTCCCAAAATATAAGGTGTGTTGTTGTGTGATAAGCTTGGTTGATTCGCCATCAAAGCTAAGGAATCTGGGTACATACCGCGAGGAGAACGGTGCATAATCACATGCTTCTCATGTTGCTGAAGAAAAGCATAGATTTGATCTAAGTTGCACTTATGCAAATCCCGGGTTAACTTCACATCGGTAATATACTCACCCCATTCAGCTTGAGGTAAAGTATTCAAGAACTTGGTGTTAACCTGGAATGGAGCAATTACCAGATTGTATACATTCAGATCATTCATTAGAGTAGTGAATCTGAAGTAGTAATCGTGTAGTGTTTCCCCTGGGCTGTATGTGAATCTATCAAACAAATCATACAGCTGACACTCCCTTTCTTGTTTGGTGAGAGACGTGCCTTGTAGCAACACCTTTAACCGTTCCCATAAATCTTTTGCCACTGTATACTGACTTACCATCCTATAAATATCATGGGGAAGAGCTTGAAGAATTGTTTGAAGAGCTTTTTCATCTGCATCTGCAACAAGTTGTTGAGCTGGAGTGAGTTCTTCAAATTCTCGTGGTCTAGTCACGTTGTCAACTGTAATGGTACCATAGTCGAGTGGACCATTCAAAATCGATTTGACCATAAGCCTTCCGTATGTCGGTTTCCCCTTTAGATATTGCATCATTCGACCTTGCCATGCCTCAAACACCTCTTTAATAAGCATCGGTGGACGACTATCAGTCCCCGTTATGATCGAGATATCCGTAAGAAATGTCATCTGAGGCATTAATGAACTTGGATTCATTGTGATCACTTAACAGACTCAAAGATTATCGGTTGATCGAGCAGTGAAGAAAGGTTGAGAATTTGTGTTGTGTTGGTTAAACTCAAGATTAAATCCACTAAAGATCGTCGAAAAAACTCAAATACCCCTTGAACTTGCTTATACAGAATAACCCAAACTCAGAATAAACCCTTATTCGGAATAATGCCTATTCGGAATAATCCTATGCTGAAAAATACCCTATTCGGAATAAACTCTATGCAGAATAAACCCTTATGCGGAAAAACCCCTATTCGGAATGTTTTCTTCAATTCGGAATATTTTGGCAATTTGGCTTATTCGGAAAAACTGGTCTATTCGGAATGATGGCAATTCGGAATATTTCCTAATTTTGGCTATTCGGAAAATTGGTGTCTATTCGGAAAAGTTGGCTATTCGGAAAATTGGTGTCTATTCGGAAAAATTGGCTATTCGGAAAGTTTGTTGCTATTCGGAAAAATCTTCTATTCGAAAAAAAAATGTGGCTATTCGGAAAGTTTCTTCTAAACGGAAAGTCTATTCGGAAAAACCCTTCTATTCGGAATACTATCCTATTCGGAACTTATATTCGGAATAAACCTTCTATTCGGAAAACCTTCCTATTCGGAACTTCTATTCGGAATAAACTGTCTATTCGGAAAACCTTCCTATTCGGAAAATCCTATTCGGAATAATCTGGTGAAATGTTTCCGAGACTTCTAAAACAGCTTAAAACCCCGATTTTTGATCCAAAACCACAAAAAGTTTTATGATTTTTACCAAAATAAGCTAAACCCAATCCTTATCAATCAATCCCAATAACAAAAACACCAAAAATAACAAGATTCAAGATTGATTTTTCCTAAAGATCACTAATAGATTCAAAAACTAAAAAAAAACAACACAATCCTTACCTTAAATCACCCCATAGCTCTTGATACCAAATGTAGAAATTGATAACCTATGAATCTATGAAGTGGGTTGATGTTTTCTAGTGAGAGAAACTAGAGAGAGAAAGTGAGAGAAATATATGGAAGATTTTATTACTATGAAATGTGAATGAAACAACAACCAACCCCTTTCCTTAGTGGAAAGGGGTATTTATAGTCCAAGCTAAACATTGGGCTTGGGCCGGTCCATGACAAGCCCATGGACCGGTTCTTACTTAAGTTAATAAGCAAATAATAACTAATCACTAACTACGAGCTATTACAACATAAATCATATTGTGGAGCGACCGATACTTCTAATATACGTTAAAACGTATTTCTAACAGGGTCAACCCGACAGGACCCGATAAATACTATTTATTTCTTTTTATTTAAATCTTGTAAGCAATTAATACATATATGATAGAATACATATATGTTTATACACTGTAAACATATTTTATACATGAAAAATAGTATGATTACATGTTAAAACTCTTTTCGATACAGTAGCCATGTCAAAAGAAGTTATCCATTTGAACTAAACATGTATATATCATATTTTTCCTCAGTTCAGCAGTAACGCTCATGAGTGAACAATATTTAAAACTCAACCACATGTCTACATATCTAAATCATCATTAGCAATAGTTTAGAAAAAGAAAAAAAGTTAAAATACTATCACTGCATAAGTAAAGCAACATATGGAATGAAAACAAAAATCAATACACGTATCTAGCGAAAAAGAATGCATAACTCGACAACCCGATTCACCCGACCCGACTTAAACCAACCCGATAAACACCCGATAACCTGATTTCTTATCGGGTCGGGTTGCGGGCCATCTTTCAAAACTCAAAACCCGACTCAACCCGAACCGATAGACCCGATAACCCGACCCAATAACACCCCTATTTGCGGCAGATACTTATAGGGTATGCAAAACCTACACCAACCTTTCTATTCATATACTAAGTTAACGTCCTTTGATCCCTTCACGCTCGTTACTACTTACACAAACCTTTATAAAGCAAAGGCTTTTCATAAGATATCCTCTACACAACACAAACTAACAAACCTCAATGTCTAATATCCAACAATCATAACTTATATGATAACTATTGAAAATAAAGCTCTACAACTAGTCGGCATAGTTAATTTAGAACAAAATTAAAACACATGGAGTTGCAATCAGGATATGTGTAAAGCTCGGCCTAATCTGCCTAGGATTGGAGTCACAAACTAAAGAATTCTAGCAAAATTGGTTTCCACTAATTTTAAATAACATAATCCGAGACCAAGTGCCAATGACTAAAAAGGTCACAATAGTTCAGAAATGGATTGCCCCAAATGAAAGTTCTACTGATACATCTTTTCAATATACATGGCAACATTTTACATCCTAATTAGATTGCATATCAATAAATTACTTCTTATATCATATTTATACTAAAGCAAGAATAATAAATTAACCCCTGAACAGTACCTGCTTTCTGGCTTAATAGGTTTAGAATCCAGAGCATTGATACTGGATGGAGTTGGTTTTTGCTTTTCGTGGATGTATTCGGCGATTATTTTTTTAAGAAGATGAGAAAAAAATGGATGGGATTTGATTTTGTAGGAAAAGGATAAGGGTGTGAGTGTGTGGTTGAATAAGTAGTTTGACTTTATAGAAAAATGGAGGGATCTTGAATATAATTTGATTTTGGGGAAATTGAGGGCGGGATATAATGAAACACTATATATAGACTTATTAAAAAAATTACAAATAATACTCACACATTGAATTGGCACCTATATATGAGCAGCAGTTAACATAACAAATCGTTGCCGGATCAATACAAAAAAACGACCCGTATAAAATTATGTAAATGAAACACTTTTTCAAATGTTATGCAACACTTTTTAAAATGTTATGCAACACTTTTTACAATGATGCGTGATTTCATAAAATTTGTGACACTTTAAATCAAAGTGTTGCGCTTTAGTGTTGTATTTTACAATAAATATGTGACACTTAAAACATAATGTTGCCTTAGATTTTAAAATGCAACACTTAATTATTAAAATGTTGCTTTATTATTATTGAAGTATAAAAGGCAACAATTTTCGAAAGTGTTACTTCTAAAATGTTGCGATAGCTTCATTTTCTTGTAGTGAGGCTTCCAATTACAGCCTCAAGTGCAACATTCACCATTTCGATTTCAATTTAAGAATTGGATGACAATGAATCAGATGACATCTTTCTAGGTGATAACGTTTTGTCAAACTCCACTCTATAAGAAAAGATTGTCATGACATCGATATCAGATTTAATCTCGCCAATTCTTCTTCAATATCACAATCAACTAATATCTACATTTCTACGAATATCAACCATTTGTTGGGATCATAAATATCCACAACTTGGTTTAGATCTAGGATAGCTAGAATTCCTACGAGAATAGCTTAGATTAATTTACTAGGGGAGTTAGGGTTCCTTGTGACAATCTACGTCGTATAAATATCTTGTATAAATATTTAAATAATCATCAAACAATCATGTAATCAAATTACATCATATATATATATAATCCAAGTTATATATATATATTAAAATAACACTTCTCAGTCTGGCCTTGTCGGTAACTCGGGAATTCTTCGGCACCGTTATAGTCAAAAGATTTTTAGACATTTTTAGAAAAATGTTTTTAGTTAAAAGATTTTGAAATGTTTTATTCAAAACCTTGATTTTAAAAAAAATCTTTCGTTCTCTATAACGACAGCTCTGGTACCAAACTGTAACACCCCCAAATTTATACAACTCAATACAGCGGAAGACTAGTTGGTGTTACGGGATAGCACATTACTCACATCATAGACAACGTATAAAAATCGCGTCGTTTATTAATAAAGCATTTCCATTCATAAATATCAAAGTTACATAGGTCCCAAGTCATTGTATTTAATACAGGTTTTACAAAGCATTTGAATGGAAATTATAATTTAGGTGCGGGCCATGAATTCTTGTCGTCTTCCCGAGAATTACCTTCAAGTACCTGAGATAAAACATGTTAAAAGAAAAGGTCAGCGATAACGCCGAGTGAATTCATAGAGTTTAATAAAATCCATCAATATAATATCAGTATAAAATTATTACTGAAAATCATTTTGTACAAATCATTTTAATAGGCCATAAAATAGCCAAAGTCATTTTATACAAATCTTTATCAAAAATCATAATATAGGCATTTGCCTTAAAAATCATTATACGAGCCAATGTCGTAAAAACATCATACAATACGTCTTACGACGTTGTATAAAGTTAAATAAAACCGTTATATGAATATGGTTATGAAAACCAAAACACGAACATAATATCAATAGTATGACCCCGTATTGCTAGTCAGGCAATACGTCGTAATTCGGAGCGTCTAGTAGTATTTCGTTAATTTGGATTATTATAAGCCGCATGACATTGTTACCTTACTAAACCAACAACGGGTAGCTAACCCGATACTCAATTTGCCCATCTAAAGTAGCGTGTCGTCACAAAGGTCACGCTATGGAAATCTTCTCATACATAAAGTCGCTTACCAATCAATGTGGCACGACGGGGATCAACCGTCAAGGCGCGAACTAGGGTGATCGTCCCCAAATAGTACTATTATATGCATAAGCGTCTACCAAATCCCGGTAGTTCACAATTCATGCTAATGGGACTTTTAGTGACATAACCTAACTTTAATAATCCATTTAATTTCATCTATCGGGTCCTTTAATCATTTATCGGGTCATACAATCGGGTCATTCAATCATTCGGGTCCAAATCAATAAACAAACAATCGGGACAAATGGTGTCCTATTTTATAAAAACTAACATGTTATCTCCCTCGCGGGTTTATAAAACATTTCACAAAAACATTTAAAAGAGTGCGAGGCTATGAACTCACGTTGATGTGGGAAAGCGGGTTATCGGCAACTCGGACGTACGGTACGTGCTTCAATCACGGAAACCTAGACAAATAATACTCGTCTTAGACTCATGTCCAATGACTTTATAAAAATAACAATTATGTATACATATGATGATTATATATATATATGATGATCAAGTGGGTTTACATATTCTCGTTTATTCATTTTAGTGTTATGTGTCGATAACTTTTATACTAGTTTACTAGTTTTACCTATTTACGTGTTTTAAGTCCAATAAGCTTATTATAAGTTCTTTAACTCGTTTTGTTCCATTTTATACTTATATTATCAGTATCTATACTTTTCATGTTGGGCCCAAATGGGTTAAGCCCAATAAGTACTTTTTATAAGTGTTTATCTTATTTAGTCAAATTATTAGTCCAATATGTTTACTTAGCTCGTTAATGTCCGTATATCATATAGTTCGGGTTTTATCGGTTTTTACTTGTATTAGATACTTATATATCATTATATGACTTTTAAAAACTTTACATTAGACGGGTTTGATCGTCTAAGTTTTAATTGGCGAAAAACGTTAGTTTTACGGTAATAGCCGAAAAAGTCGTAAAAATCAAGTTTATAGTTTTTATTACTTATAAGTATTATTCCACTACCATTTTTATAATTTATACACTTATTTAACCTTTTACATATTTATTTAAATAAAATCCATAAGTTAATGGGTTTTTATTTTACATTTTATACAACATAATTTTGAGTGCTTATATAATAATAATAAACATTAATTCTCAAAATCTGATTTTTATTTTCATATTCACCAAAACTGCCATATCTAGAGTTATATATGGAGATAGAAGCTCAAATTTTTATCACATAAACTAAATGATATGTGCTCCATATAACTCTCCTATATCTACTGTTGAATCATCCTCTAAGTATTTTCAAAAAATCGTCCAAAACAGTAAACTCAGATTGGTACTCTAAACTTGTTTTGATCATATCTCACTCATTACAATGATTCCATTGCATGGCCAACTCTCACATGTGTACAAGACCGATATCTTACTGTAAATCCATTAATCTATGCCATTTTTATCAGTTCATCATTTTATTCTTTACTGTTTTATACAGCGAACAAATTTAAACAAGATTTTAACCTTGTTTTTTATATTATTTCATCTTTTTAAGCATAATTATCAACACCAAATCCCCACACAATATTTTTATCATCATATAATCATCATATACATATACAATAGGAAATAAAATACATGATTACATAATCAAAATAACAAGAAGATGGGGAGAACAATCTTTATACCACCATGATGATGTAGGTTGATCAAAACATGGATTTTGATGGAGAAACTTGTGGATAACCAAGACCATCTTCAAGACCACCAATCTTCATAAACACCTTGTGGAAAATCAGCCCCAAGACTCCATGTAAACTCCTCCTTGGATGTTATAATCACCACCAATCAATAAGATTTCAAAAGAGCTTCATCATATGTAGAGATAACATATGATTTCATGGTTAATTTTGATCAAAATGGATGTTTTAAGGAGAGAGTGGACGAATTTCAAGAGAGAGAGGGAGGAGAGTTGTGTGGTTTGCATGTTAGAAAATGAGAACAATCGTTTGAGGTGCTAGTTTTGGTGCAAGCTTGATGTGTTGGTGGCTTCAAAATGAAGCTAATGGACAAGTGTAGCTTATAAGCTACAACTTGACACCTCATGGTGTGTGGTAGCTTAATGTTGCCATCCATATTGAGTGGGGTGGGGCAAGATTTATCTTGTCTCATCCCACTAATTTACGGGTACTCCTCGATTCTAGTTTCCTCTATTTGCGTGCCCTCGGGTCGTTTTACGAAAAACGTTTTTATAAATTATGAATCAACGGCACAAAACGAATCTAATAAAAATTGTCTCATCAAAAATGGAGTTCGAAAACGTAAATACGTAATCCTAGGGTTTCCGGTTTAGTCGTAAAGGACGTTAAAATAAAATCGTAAGTCCTAATCTCTTCTCGTAAATTTGTGAGTTTATGAACTAACATAAATTTAAAACTCCAAAATAATATTCACGGATAAATTTAATTTCTGAAATGTCGGACTGTCACCAAAAACGGTGTATGTAAACGTAAGCACGTAATGTTGAATCCTCCGGTTTAGACGTAGTCGACGCTACTTCAAGATGTAAATCCAAATTTCTTCCCAAAAATAAGTGAGTTCATAAAATAATATTTTCAAATAAATATTGAGAATAAAATATTGACCATAAATTGACGGATTGTCACAGTTCATCTTGGTAAAAATAGCTTTCTTTTGCACAGGGATCTCATAAAAATCATCATGATCCCTTGTGCAGTAATTTTGCACATCAAAAACCATTTGCAAAAATCTGGGATAAGCCAAAGTCATCTTATTCCCTTTGTTTTTACACATGCCATCAAAAATCAGTTTTGAAAAATTAAACTTTTGCCCATTTGCAATGCACACAATTGCACTAGCAATTGATCTATTAATTTCATTGTGTACAGTATATTTGGGGCTCAAACATTGAAGGATGACATGTATGAGGTACTTCCAGGCTGGGGGAAACTCTTGTTTATGATATTTGTTTAAAGTGCCCTCATCAGGGAAAGGATACCCCAAAGCCCGAAGTCCTTGTTCTATTTCATTGATGGGGAGGGTGGTTATACCATCTGCATCATTAAGATGCAAAGCCTGGCGAACCAAGGCTTCAGTAACCACCCAAGTACGCCCATGAACAATAGTTGATAATGTACTTACATTATTAATTGTTGAGGAACTAACAGTGTTCCAAAACTGTTTAATATGAGTGACAGGGATGAGAGGAGCATGAGAAAGGGCATACCTAATTGGAGATGCATTCAAATACGCCACCATCTGAGTGTATTGTGGAAACAAAGTATCATCAGCCTCCAAATAAGCAATCATGTTGTGCTGACTCCTGAATCCCAATACCAAGTCACTTGGTTTAAACTTTGGTGCCATTGTTGAAGAATGCTGTTTGTGAAGTATTGAGAAAGATGAATTATAGGAGAAAAAGTGTTAGACAAAAATATGAGATACCCTGTTTAAAAATAGAAGCCAAATATATAGGAGAGATAGGCACATGTGATTGGTCAAAAATAAGGCAAGAATTTTTTAAAATATAATGATGAAAATCTTGAAAAGAAAATAAGTTATCTTGTGCATTAATGAAAAAGTTATCTACTCCCAAAATTACGGCCCCAAAATTCGTCAAAAATAACAACTGGGTAGGTCCCAATGAGTGTCAACTGTCAAAAATAACCCATCAACGCCCAACGGCTATATTCTTGTCAACGTTTGCCAAAGCCATGTCAGCGTCTAAATTGGTCATAACAACGCTTGGAAAAATATTTGTCAGCGTCCAGAAATAAAAGTAATAAAAATGAAAAAGGACCTTAACAAAGTAATTTATCCTAGTGAAGATAACCTATAAATTGATAATTATTATAGGGCAGCAAGCACTGTCCAGTTATGCACACTTGCTTATGCAAGATAGACATAACAGTCCTCTAGTGTCCCTTGCTAACCAAAATTCTTAACAATTAAGTTATCTCATAAAATTCCTTGTAACTCCCAGGCGAAGCCATTGTAAATCATTCCTAAGTCTCCCAACATACCACATCTAATTCTAGGCTAAAAATGTCTTGACAGCATGCATAGTTTATCAACTTTGCATACCACAGTGCCTCATGATTTAGAAAACAAACTCATACTCACATGTGGACACAATCTAGAATTATGATAAGAGTATTATAAGAATACCCAAAAGTCCTAAAGGTTCCTAAAAGCTCCCCTTAAACTGTAATACACAAGTCGCCAAATAAGATGCATGTAAATAAAAAACTTATGTCAAGATAGGAATAAAAATATTTTCAACCATCATCCATAAATTGAAACATGCTCCAATTGATTCTCTAAGGATCCCTAAGCAACTCTGTATCCAATGGTATAATGCTAACAACGCCTGCACACTTAGATCAAAAACCACAAAACTAACATGTTGCTGACAACGTCACAATAACACTTATCAGCGTTAAGATAACCTTTGTCAGCGTTAGACAAATATAGCGGAAAATCTAACTTCTCAAAAAGACCAATAACAATGCATATCCTGTACATACTTTTACAAAAAGATCCCAAAACACATATTATGTGAGATTGATCATTCCAATACTTGTTACCAAGTATTGAAACCTTCCAGTATCAAAAGGTTTAGTTAATAAATCAGACACATTTTCTTCTGTGTCAACCCTATCTGGTTGTATTAAACCCTTTTTAAAACAATCTCTTATAAAATGATGTCTAATTTCTATGTGTTTTGTTTTAGAATTATGTACAGGATTTTTAATAATGCATAAAGTACTGTTATTGTCTACAAAAATCTTGGTATGCATAAAATTATACCCATAATCCAACAGCTGGTTCTGAATCCACAAAACTTGTCCACAACAAGCAGCTGCAGCTACATACTGTGCTTCAGTTGTAGAATTGGCCACCACTGTTTGTTTCTTGCATTGCCAAGATATCAACCTACTCCCAAGAAACTGACATCCACCAGTTGTGGATTTTCTATCAAATTTATCAACACCATAGTCACTGTCTGAATATGCAATAAGCTCCAATAGTGAATCTTTTGGATACCATAAGCACAAATCTGGATAACATCTAAGGTACCTAAAGATTCTCTTGAAAGAATGAAGGTGACACTCTTTGGGAGTCACTTGATGACGTGCACATGCACACACATCAAACATAATGTCAGGTCTTAAGGTTGTGAGATACATCAATGAACCAATCATTGATCTATAGTGCCTGACATCCACATCTTTTCCATCTCCAACTTTTCCCCATGGGTGTTCTCTATCCATAGGAGTACTAGCCCGCTTTTCATGCGGAGAAAAGCCAAACTTCTTCAAGATTCCTGCCACATATTTATCCTGAGAGATGAAGATACCATCTTCTTTCTGCTGAACTTGTAACCCTAGAAAGAAGTTCATCTCCCCCATTGCACTCATCTTGAACTTGTTTGTCATAAGATTGGAAAAGTCTTCACTCATCTTTGGGTTTGTAGAGCCAAAGATGATATCATCTACATAAACCTGAACAAGTAAGACATCCTTACCAGTCTTCTTTGTAAATAAGGTCTGGTCTATGGTGCCCCTTTTGAATCCATTTTCCACCAGATAGGTAGACAATGTGCCATACCATGCTCTTGGGGCTTGATGAAGTCCATACATAGCTTTCTTGACTCTATATACCTTGTCTGGATGCTCTGGATCTTCAAAACCAGGAGGCTGCATAACATATACCTCCTCAACAATTGTGCCATAAAGGAAAGCACTCTTCACATCCATTTGATAGACAGTGAAGCCCATGCAGGAAACATAGGCTAGAAATATCCTTATATCCTCAATCCTTGAAACTAGTGCAAATACCTCCTCATAGTTTATCCCTTCCTCTAGTGTATATCCTTGAGCCACTAAACGTGCCTTGTTTCTGACTACAATGCCTCTTTTAGCTTTCTTGTTTCTAAGAACCCATCTTGTCCCAATAGGTCTGACATATCTGGGACAATCAACCAGCTCCCAAATATCCCGAATAGCAAATTGGTGAAGCTCATCCTGCATTGCTTCCATCCAACTTGGTTCTTTGAGAGCATAAAAAATCTTCTTGGGTTCATGTTGTGACAGAAAACAGGCAAACAAACATGCTTGAACAAGAGGGGTATCAACCTTCTTGTGTATATTGGCAATAAATCCTCCAAGATTCTGATGAGATCTTCTATTTGTACAGGAGACATCACATCACCAATAATTAGAGAAGAGGGGTGATCCTTCATTGTAGAAGTAAGAACTCCTCCCTCAAAAAGTCTGTTGTCTTCAATCTCATCCTCCAAGTTAACAATATTTTCTTCAGACTCTCTTCCATCAATATCTGTATGAACCTCTCCATTCCTGCTTGAAGGTTCACCTTGTTCAAAATTGGAAGAGAAAATATGCTCAAAAGAGTTGTCAACGCCTGAACCAAGATTGTCAGCGTTTGATCCATCAACGCCTGAAATGGTGTTGTCAACGTTTGAGCCATCAACGCCTGAATTTGTCCTGTCAGCGCTAGATTTTCCTTTGTCAGCGCCTGAAGGACCATGCATGTTGTTAACTGGTGATACTTGGGGACCACCATTTTCCTTTCCAGCAGCAGCAAAAGCATCTATCCATATGGTAATTGTGACATACTCAAGTAGGGTGATGATTTGTCTGCTTGTGATCCAACCTCTTTAGTAACCTGTGTACCTGAAACATCGACAACTGGTTCTTCCACAACATTTGAAGTTACCTTCACAATGTCTGGATTAGTAACATGCATATAATTCAAAGTCCTAGATAGAGGTTCCAAGTCAAATAGCCAATTTGGACCACTTTCAGGATCACTAGGTTTACTTTCTAAAAACCTAACATGTACTTTTTCAAGTATACGTTTTTCCTTCTTAAGGTAAACCCTATATCCCTTGCTCTGCACTGAATAACCCATGAAATAGCCTTCATCACCTTTAGCACTAAATTTACCTAAGGCATCACTAGTATCTAGTACAACTACATGACAACCAAAAGGTTTAAGAAAACCGATATTAGGTTTCCTTCGCCAAAGTAACTCATAAGGTGTTTTGGTATGTATCTTGTTGACTAATGCTCTATTCTGAACATAACAAGCTGTATTCACAGCCTCAGCCCAAAATGCAATGGGAAAGTGAGCGTCAGCCAACATAGTCCTGGCTGCTTCTATTAGGGTTCTATTCTTTCTCTCAGCAACCCCATTTTGCTGTGGGGTTCTGGCAACACTAAACTGTCTAGTAATCCCTTTCTTGGCACAAAAATCATCCAACAGTTTATTTCTAAACTCACCACCATTATCACTTCTAAGCATCTTAACTTCATTACTAGTTTTCTTTTCAGTTTGGTTAATAAAGTTAATTAAAGTATCAGCAGTGTCACTTTTCATAGCTAAAAATAAAGTCCAAGTAAACCTAGAAAAGTCATCTGTGATGACAAAGCAGTATGATTTACCATTCAAGCTTTCTATATTAGTTGGACCAAATAGGTCCATATGCAGCAAGTGAAGTGGTTTAGAACTAGAGTGCACCTTTTTAGACTTAAATGAGACCTTGTGTTGTTTGCCGTTAAGGCATGCAACACAAGAGTGGTCATTGTGGAAAGCCTTTTCAGGCAAACCATCAACCAAGCCATGTCTCACAAGTCTGTTTATATTTTTTAAGTTAATATGCCCTAGTCTCCTGTGCCATAGATTACTCTCATCAACTGAAGCTTTAGCATAAAGACATGACAAGTTATTATTCATCCTAATACCATTAAGATTCACATTATAAATGTCCTTATGCCTAGGTGTCCTATAATCAATAAATTTCTCATATGGTATTTTAAAATCCTTGCTCAACACCAAGCATTCAGTATCAGTAAAAAGAACCTTATTTTTGTTATCACAAACTTGTGATACACTGAAAAGATTATAATCAAGTTCTTTTACTAGAAACACGTTTTCAAAACGCAAGTTGTTGGTGAGAATAGTCCGTTTGCCTGTGATAGTTCCATATCTGCCTCCAAAGTAAACCTTATCACCATCCTTAATGGGAGTGAATTTAGTGAGATAATCTTCCTTCCCAGTCATGTGCCTAGAGCATCCACTATCCCAATAGCCATAATCATTCACCTGTTTTTGAATGCCCTGCACATAAAGAAAACAAATTAGTTTTCTTTGGGAACCCAAGCCTGAGCATACTTGGATTCATTTGGTTGTTCAACTAGAACATACTTAGTCCTCATAACAACCCCTTGTTCATCCTTTTTAGGATTGAACACCCAGTTAACCCCAATTGGTTTTGTGATGACCTTTGAAATATAATTAAATCTGTTACAGGTCATAGAAATCCCATTAGAATTAGGGTTTTGATCTTGCTTAGGTCTCCATGTCAAGCTAGAAGAAGCTTTAGACCCCTTTCCATGTGGTTGCAAATATTTATCATTATTTGGTCTGGCAACGTTTCTGTCAGCGTTTGATTTGGTCTTGTCAATGCTGAAATTACCCTTATCAGCGTTTAACCTAGGGTTTGCTACAGGAACCCATTGCCTATTAGACCATGTATTGGTCTTCTGAAAAGGTCTTTGTCCATAAGTGTTAGACCCTTTAGTAAAGAATGGGGCTGGTCTAACAACTTGTGGACTTTGCTCCACAAAAGTTTTGGGTCTGACAGTGTTTGACCTTTTGTCAGCGTTGACCTTGGAAGCGTTGACACACTTATAGGATAAATGTGAAAAGCTACGACAAGTGTAACAGGTTTTTCTATACATAACTCTAGGTCTAGAAGAAAAGAAACATGTTCCATTATCACTAACTTGGCTTTTTGGTGACCTAGTATTTCTATACATTTTTACATACTTAATGCTAGGTTTCTAACAGCGTTTGAGCCAAGGTCAACAGTCTTGCCAGTGATTGGGTTTGTTACTTTTATAGGGGTAGTCTCATTTGGGCTATCACAAAGCATGCCACCCTTGACAAACAAGGTAGGGTTGGCTTTCTTCCATTGGTCCAAGTCAGTCAACTTTTTCCTATATTCTTCTACTGGGGTAAGGACTCTTGGTGGAGGAATAAATTTCTCTTCTTGAAGTTCTGGTAAACCAGTCCAAGATAAGTCCTTTCTTTGGACACCATAAAAGTCCCCAGCTGGTGGTGGAACACCAGCATACTCTTTCATCCCAACCTAGTCATGTCCCTAGAATCCCTATGTTTACTAACACATTCTCCTAGGGTTTGTGAGGCCTTATCAAATCTTTGAATTTTAAAGTCTACATTATCCTTATTCTTGATAGCCTCATCTAACTTAACCTGTAGTTCAACATTGACCCTCTCCATGATGTTTCTAATATCAGTACTAGCATTTAAATCATGTTTTAAGATATTAATTTTATCTTTTAGGTCAAGCTCCATTTTCTTATACTCAACAACTGTCTTTTCAGTTTGAGCAAGAGCAAGTTGATAGTTAGACAACTTGCATCTCTCATTACTCACATTTCCCAACAATCTTAAAACCTCTTTGTTAAGTCTTTCAGTATTTAAACGACAACCCTTACTACAAAAAGCATCATCATATACCTCATTGTCTGATGAAGATGAGGAGTGTGCCATGAGAGCATAATGAAAAATGCTCTTCTTTTTCTATCTCAGCAATCAAAGCTTTATCCTCTTCCTCATCCTTAGCCAAATAGCTCCAGTCCCATCCAACACCATCAATTTCTTGCATTGCCATCATGGCCTTGGGATCCTGATCCTTAACAATTTGGCTTGAGGGTTTTCCAGCATCAGATCTTCTTGGAGATCTGTATTCTCTCATAAAGTGCCCCATACGATGATAATTGTAGCATTCAACCTTGGATTTATCAAATCCAGCAGTGTCTTTTGCATTAAAAGTCATCTTCTTCTTGAATCTTCTATTCCATCTGTTTGCTCTTATACTTGCAAGAGCCATGTTCCACTTTATATCCATCTCCTCCAAATGCTCATCACTTATTTGCTCAAGGTCCTCATATGTAATCACTGAACCATTGGGCAATGAAGCAATGTATGCACACACAGTATCCAGATCAATACCAGCTGGCTTAACTCTTGGTGAGTCAATTTTGTATGTGTCAGCGTCTGAATGTGAGGCGTTGATAGGATATGATCCAGCGTTGACACATGTTGATCCTGTAACTGGGTGCATGTATGAATCCTTCTGATCAAATTGACCTTCACTATGTGAGAAGAAAGCCATATTACCATTTGTAGACTTACTTCCATGATCCAAAAGAGTTTCATTCTCCAACAGCCTCAGTTTGTTGTAAACATCATCAAAAGTAGAACTTTTGTGAGTGTTGTTGGCAATTATAGATCTTGCCTCAATCTTCCATACATCACCAAGGCTTTTAAGAAAAGTATCAATGATGTCAACATCACCAATCACTGTCCCCATGAAGGACAACTTACTTGTAATGTCGAGAAGTCTGCTTCTCACACTACTTAGCTTCTCATTAGGTTGAGCCTTAAAAACAGCATACTCATGCAATAGTTGCTTCTTTTTCTCTTCTACCGTATCAGCATTACCACCATAGGCAACTTCAAGGGCTGCCCAAAGATCTTTTGCAGACTCATAACCTCTGTATTTGTGCTAATTTTCTTGTCCCAACGAGAGTTTCAGAATGCTTAGGGTTTTCATATCAACCCTTCTCTTTGCTATGTCCTCAGCAGACACAACTCTACCATCTTCAGGTTTTTCTTTCTTATCTGCTTCAGAGCATCCTTGAACAGCTGATCTTGTAGCAATGGCATCTGCAATCTTTTGAGATTTATTGAATGTGTTTCCATATTCAATAATCTCCCAGAGAGTGTAGTCATGGATTTGCAGATATTGCTCAAAGTTAAACTTCCACAGCTCAAAATTCTCTGCATCTAGCATGGGAATCTTGATGTTGTGGTTTGAGGAGGAGGAGGTTACTTCTGGGGTAGAAATGATGTTTTTTGTGTTTTGTGAAAATTAGGGTTTTTGGTGATTTAGGGTTTTTGTGTTCTTTTAGATCAAAGTTTCTCAACAAGCTCTGATACCACTTGTTGATCCCAAACTTAGATCAATTTAGCTTGTGTAAACGAGATTAGATCAAGTTAAACACGTAGAGAAACTTTGTTTATGTATTAAGTAATTTAAGTGTTATGTGGAATTAACACTTAAACAAGAACACACAAAGAATGTAGAACAAACTTTCACTTGATTCATTGAATCGAACTTGCTTACAATGAAAGTGTTTAACGTATGAAAAACTTATATTAAACATAACCTAAAGGTCTTATTTTATAGACATAAGAAGCCTTGTACAAGAGTCTACGTATCAGCTATTCTAGGTAAAGATAAATATAGAAAATACATTGTTGATCCTATCTTTACTAGAAACAAACTAGAAACAAAATACGCGTAGACCATATCTTTCTATCAGTGCTTGTCTTCAACCTATCAACGCTTGACTTCTTCCTGTCAACGCTTGATCTGTCAGCGCTTGTTCTCTTCTTATCAACGCTTGTTTTCTTCTTGTCAGCGTTCAAGTGTACTGGCTACATTTTATTCCCAACATCAAGTACTAGCGAAGTAGCAATCCAAAAATAAATATAATAATAATGGTTCCATTCCATAGACAATATTAAAATAAACAATTTACACTACTACCCAAATTTGGATATAGACTTGCAAAATCAAAGAAGTGATGCCATACGATCGAACCATCGTGACTCAAAATATTACGTCTTAAGAAAATAATACAAATATGCGTTTCTTGGGTAATTCATTTGCATTTTCTAATTACTGTTACCTTGTATATTGTAGAGCGGTCCTTTGCATATTTTTAATATATGTTACACCGTTAAAGAATTTATACCTTTCATGTTTCAATCTTTACAAAGTTTTTATTTCTAGAAAAAAAATTACAATCTCTAGGAAATTATTAATCATTAGTAAATGCGGTGGCTCGGTTATCATAATCGATAAAATCATTAGTTTTGAAAACCTCGATACTCGTGTCAAAATCTCATTAATGTTCATATCTTAAGTACCAAAAACATACATAGTAAGAATTTTCAAAGTTTTACGTTATTATTATTACGACTTATCTTATCACATATATATATATATATATATATATATATATATATATATATATATATATATATATATATATATATATATATATATATATATATATATATATATATATATATATATATATATATATATATATATATATATATATATATATATATATATATATATATATATATATATATATATATATATATATATATATATATATATATATATATATATATATATATATATATATATATATATATATATATATATATATATATATATATATATATATATATATATATATATATATATATATATATATATATATATATATATATATATATATATATATATATATATATATATATATATATATATATATATATATATATATATATATATATATATATATATATATATATATATATATATATATATATATATATATATAACTATCCAACACAACTCGAATTTGTCCAATTAACTCTTAAAAATCAACCCTGACTTTTTATTATACACATGTCTTCCTTGAAACTGATTTGTCAAATCATATTCGCGCAATCCGACTCAAATGCTAAAGAGGTTCCACGTAATATTATCTCGGATACTTACTGATTTTAGTCGAGACTTAAATCTCAATAATAATAATAAAATAAATAATCAAAGTGCTTATTTCAGATATTTTGAAATGTAGAAAATTCGAATTTTAAATCTTTAGCCAATTATCAAGTGATTTTTAACATTAACGCATCTCGTAGCAGAATAAAATGACGTTCCATCAACGTTCAATAATTTGTTTCAAGCGTTAGAATTTCTCACTTATAGTGTATATTCCGATTTTATCCTAGTTTATTTACTACAACGAGTGACGTTTTCTAGTTTATACCCATGCATATAACATGACCTTATGTTTAAGATAAAACCAGTTTTACAAAGTCTCTAGCTCCAAAGTACGTGGCCAATTCTTCTACTCATGTTTCATATTAATAAATACGTCCATAGTTTAATGACCTAAAATTAATTCATATTAAATCCAAAGTTGCATATACTCAATAGTCATATCGTTATTCTTTATTAATAATCTCCTAGTTTTAAATTTAAATTAGGAAAATTCTTAACAAATCCATCACTAGCTTCTAGTATCAAATTATTAATATATAAAAACAAGGATTTTACAAGTAATATAAATTACTAATTACGATTTACCAACCAAGGTTGAAGGAAAAATAATTTCATTTTATCCATTTATTCTCTATAAAAGTTCTACTTGTTATAAGACACGCCATAGGTCATTTTTATCCAAAAGTTTCATTCACCATTTATTTAATATGTAAACACTTTGTGTTTAAATCATTCGATCAACAAATTTTAATGCTTATTTAACTCACACAAATTCCGGAACTCGTCATGTATAATATCGAATTCAAAATAATGAGACAACAAGACAAATGCAATAAACGAAATGAGAATACGTATGTCAACTAAGTGTTGTTATCGGCCTCGGATGAGTCTCGAAATCGTACACCACAAAATCAACACAAACCAACCAAACTTCAAGCTATCACGCTTGATCACAACGCTAGTCTATCCTTAAAACGCATATTTAAATTCAAGTAGGATGATAAAAACGATTAAATGGCGATACGCCTCAACCACGTTTCATAATATACACACATGATTCGCTGCTACGATGTACGCATCGTTGATTATACTTCGTCTATGTTATAGTTACGCCAACCAATATATCAAACCCATAAGGAATAAAGGAAATAAAATAATATGTAAGTAAATTACGTTTCAAAAGAAGATGTCCAAGAATGACACATCATGGTGCGATAACGACAATCGAGATCAATCTAGTCGATATACAATATGTTACGAAGAATTATTTACGTATCTAGAGTATCAAACGAGGTTCACACTCGGTTATTCGAACAATAAATTAATTATCAAGATTGATAATTAGCGGTAAGGCCGAATTCTCAACAAAACCGCATTTTAAATGTACGATAATCACCGAAGGACCATTGCTTCGCGTGCAATGCCTCCAAATACCATAGTATATAAATACCTATACATACAATCATTCCTACATACATAGGATCACAACTCAGTGTTGCCATGTAGTGCACTGTAGCCCGTATGCCAATTACATGCAACATATATGATAGTCGTATAAATGTTTGCCAATTATGATATTAAGTACTGGACGTACACAACAATATATCTCAATATATATCATAGTATTTACTTACCAAATACTAGGGAATTCATATCAGTTTTGAGGGATACATCTAAAATATAAAGCAATGCTAAAGAAATCTTACCGGAGCCATGCAGGATAGTTGTGTGCTTGGACAATTTCTTACGACACCAAAAGTTATAGTTTAGGGATTTTCAAAAATGACCTAGTTCTCTATAACTCATGGCTCTGATACCAATCTCTAACACCCCACCAAATGCTATGCGCAGCAGAACTACAACATTTGGGTGCTTAGCAGTTATCATCACACATAAGCTATTTCGAACGACTCAAAGAGACATAGAAATTTAAACATAAGTTAAAGATTGTTTAAAACATCAAAGTCTACAGTTTTCCGAACCCCAAAAATAATACAAAACAGAGTTGCGTTTAGGTCCCCACTGAATCTCAACCCAAAAGTACATTACTTGTTTCGCATGACATAATATAAAAAATTTAAGTGATAAAAAAAGGAGGAAAAACAAAGTAGACCGCCAAGCCACAACAACTTCCATCCTCGCATGCTTCGCTGCTATCAATCTTGGTTACCTGAAACACATGCTTAAAATCTTCAACACAAAGGTTGAGCGAATCTATAGGTTTATCAACTCATAAGTTGAACATAAGTATTAAAACCAATCATGACCATTCAATAGCATTGTCGTATACACAATCTATTATTCAAGGATATAATTAGCAATAGCTAATAATTGTGTTTAAGCTCGTGACACTAGTCCGTTAACTCAATCACCCGCGTACAAAGACCGGCATGATTAAGATGAAACCAGTGCCCCTTCTGAAGGCATTAATTGTAATTATACCTTATTTCTTATCACAAGTTATCCGTCCGCAGAGGGTACTCAACGTACTAGCTCTCGTCTCGGATAGGGTCGTCAACCCCATAGTACTATAAACTGTATAAGAGGCTATCTCCAACCCACACAAGGGCAAGACAATAGTTAATAGTTCACGAATTTAGGGACTTTTACAACTAGGTACTCAACACAATTTAAGGCAACATTCGGGTCCAACAATCATTCATGACTTATGTTCTTTTACATTTAAATAGCATGCATCCCCCTCGCAGGTAAAAATGTTTGAAATAAGTAAAGAGCGAGGCTATAGACTCACCTGGCGTAGTAGTGGTTCTAGCGAAGACGTAACGAGAAATATCACCAATGATGTGGATGCCCGGAAAAATCTGACACTTGACCAAAACATCAAGGTACGAAAACAGAATCAATACTACGCGTACATTATTGTACTAAGCACACGCATATAAAAACACTTAATGCTTATGAAACTCACGCCAAAACCAAACAAGTAATTGTTATGAGACTCATACTATCTATCTACGTAATTAAAGTTGCCTCCCATTTTATAAATTTACCGGTACTTACCAAAAGTACGGGCTGTTTTCTATGACTTAAGCATTCTTATAAATTACAAGAAAATTTGAAAAAATACCTTATAACTTGTAGAAAACCCATTTTAAATCATATAAAAAGTTTCCACTTTTAAGACCCATTACTCATTACATCTAGACGTAAACTTTTTGGACTGATTTTGCACTCCTAACATGTAAGACTTGTTTGACCCATTCAAAATACACCATTTGCTAATTTGACCATTAAGTCTAAAAATAGACTCAAAAATGCAGGTTTGAAACCAAAGAACAACATTCAATCATTTATAAAACTCTATCTATGGTCCCCGGGATTTGACCCAAAACCAAACATAGTTTCGGATTAGGTTGATTCTCATCTCCCGGTACACGAACTTTCAAAATAGCATAACTTTTGACTCGTTTGGAGTCATAAGCTCTACCTTATACCAAAACGAAGCTAAAACAAAGCTCTGCAGCTATATCCAATCATTATGACCTGTTTACAAAATTAAACCCAAGAAAAACATGCCTAAGCAATCTGCCAAAATCTTACTACCTCAAAATCAATCTATCACTTGTTTCCAATCCATCCAAACACCACCTAAACCTATATTAACCACTTATAACCATTCTCAATCACCCCAAACTGCCCACTCTACTAAGAACATCAAATCCTCATCAAAACCCAAAGCCTAAATCATACATTTAATTAGTTTAAATCATTTAAAAACATCTAAAACAACATCCTAAACATAAACCCACAACACAATACATCAAAATCATCAAACCACAACCAAACCCATTTTGGCTGTGGGTTTGGTGTAGCAAAAACACCCCAACCATTTTGTTTTTAGTAAATTTTATGGATGATTGTCCATTATCCAATCACTAATTAAACATCCCACTAGTTTAATTACATCAAAACATCTTTTTGAAAAATAATTGATTCTTGAAAAAATTTTGTTAATGCATGTTGTTAAAAACTACATCAAAACACTTAAAAATGATAATAAAAACGTGGTCTAAAGTCGGATTTGATCAAAACAAAAAGGGAAAATTTTTTGGTGGTGGTGGGGTTGTGGAAGCCGACGTCTAGAGAGGAGAAGGAGGAAGAAGGGAAAAAATTTTAAGGTGTTTTGTGTTGTGTGTTTTTCATCTAACCCCTTTTGTGAAATTTGAAGGGACCTGATGCAATTTTGGCTATCTTTTGGCCTTAGTGGCAAATCCATTTTTAAAGAGCGGGATTATGACTAGTAGTTGATTTTGAAAATTTACGAAAGTCGGGGGGTCGCCCCGAACACTTGAAAATACTTTTAAATGGTTCAAACGCACAAAAAACGAATATACACATGGTTCTGACTCGACTTAACACGTAATAAAAATAAAATCTCGAAAAACTCAAATATCAATCAGTCGATAACAAAAGATAAATTTTGGGCATCCGTAGGTATCGTAGTCGTCATCGGTTTTTCTTAAATCGTCAAATGTTAAAATTTAGGCCTCGATCATTGGTTTCAAATTAAACCATCAAATATAAAGCAAACGAAATTTCTTAAAAATTTCAAAAATATTCGTAAATCAGGATTAAATAAATGACGTTGAGCTCGGGGTATCGCATCCTCAAGTGAGTCGCAACTTAAGAGAGATGCTCATACTGAAAAGTTCTTGAGAGAATAACTTAGTATCATACGGCACATTCATTGGTATCACAGTGTTCGAGCTTTTGAAACTCTTAAGAGGAAACTTACCGAAGCTCCCATTCTTGTTGCTCTTAATTGGGAATTACCCTTTGAAATCATGTGCGATGCAAGTGATTATGCAATTGGGGCCGTTTTAGGACAACGTCATGAAAAAAACTTTCGACCTATTCATAATGCTAGTAAGACGATGACCGAGGCTCAAATGAAATACACTAAAACGGAAAAAGAACTATTTGCCGTGGTGTATGATTTTGAGAAATTCCGACCTTATCACATCTTAACAAAAAGCATCGTGTATACGGATCATTCGGCTATCAAGTACCTCTTCTCTAAGCTTGATGCAAAGCCGAGATTGCTTCTTTGGATTCTCCTCTGTTAGCCTCAAAATATTGAATCAAACAAGAATGTTCGGTCATAAGTTTATATTGTAACATTTAGTAGAACGTTGTAATAGTTAGTTAAAATAGTCGTGACTTTACGGGCTTGATGGCTAGCTTAAAAGGCCTCTTTCAAGGTACTAAGCATTTTATTCAAGTCCGACCCAATCAAACATATAGCCCATTATGCCACATGTAGGCTAGGCTATAAATACCCTTCCTAGCATGTTAGGAAGGGTGTTGGTTGTCTCATTTTCTAATCTAATCTCACAAAAGTTTAACACACACTTCTTTCTACTTTCTCTCACTACTTTCTCTCTCTAGAAACCTTCCATCTTTTATCTACCTTTCTTTCTTCTTTATTCGTGTAGAATCATCATATTCTTAGGGACAACAATTGGTATCAATCGCCATGGGGTAGTTTTGTTATTCGTTGTTTATATAATATTTGGTTCGTGTGATTTACTCCTATCATCATCTCGAATTTAAGTATTTTCTTGTTTTTCGTTTTGTTTCGTGTTCTAAATCATACTATAGATTATCTACATACTTGTGGTAAGATTTTGGTTACTTTAGTTTGGATTGAAACACGAATTCCCAGGTAAAGTTCTCATCTTTTTTGTTACCTAAAAGTCTCGAACTCCTTACTTGTTACGATCTGAATATTGCGATCGCATAAACCAGGGGTTTCTACATGCGATCAAATATCACGATCACATCTTACGATCAGTGACTGCGATCACTCGTTACGATCAGTGACTGCGATCACTCGTTACGATCGGTGACTGCGATCACTTGTTACGATCTAGCGACTGCGATCACTTGTTACGATCGGTGACTGCGATTACGTGTTACGATCAAGGGGTTGCGATAAAGGTTGCGATCAGGGTTGCGATCTAAGAGTGCGATCAGACTTACGATCAAAGAGTGCGATCAGACTTGCGATCTAAGAGTGCGATGGGTGACATTGCGATGGACATCTAAATTTTGTTAGAGTATTTTTTTAGATTTAGCCACTATCTAGACTAGTCCTGGAACATAGTTTACACGAAGATTAAAAAGAAAAAAAAAGAGTTAAAATTTTCTTGTCAAGTAGATTCAAATTTTTTCCATACTAGCTTTAGGCTATTTTTAGCTCGATTTCAAAATTTGGTGATTACAAATTTTTTAGGTCTACCGTTTTGTCAGACTGAAAAAAATCTCAATTTTCGGAATTTCAACAACAAAACAATCACAACACAACTACTTAAGATCCACATTCAATTCATCATTTCAGAGAATATTGAGATGGATTCTACTGCCGAATATCGTGTGACGAACAACAAAATAATGGCGGGTAATAAAGAGAGACCACCAATGCTTGTGACTGGTAGATATGCATAATGGCAATCACGATTCCTTTGATATCTTGACACTAAACCCAATGGTGATGTTCTTTGACGTTGCATCAAAGAAGGACCATATACTCTCTCTACAATAACCATTCCTGCAATTCCAGCAATAGAATCGACAACCGGTTCTGATGAGCAAACTATTGAGGAAACATATGAGAACACTGCAAAAGAGAAACGTGCTTGGATTGATGCAGAGAAAGAAGCAATCTATTTAATTCTCAGTGGGATTGGGGATGATATTTACTCAACGGTTGATGCATGCTCTACTGCAAAAGAAATGTGGTTTGCGATTGAACGCTTGCAACAAGGAGAATCACTTAACAAGCAAGATGTCAAAACCAACTTGTTCTGGAACTTTGGTAAGTATACTACATTTGATGGGGAATCAATTGATTCATACTACTCAAGGTTCTACAAGATGATGAATGACATGACAAGAAACAATCTACAACTCTCCACCATGCAAGTCAATGTGCAGTTTCTACAACAACTTCAACCCGAGTGGACACGATTTGTAACATTGGTGAAACAACAAAATAAGTTGGACGAGGTCAACTATCATACACTTTTTGACATTTTGAAACAATTTTAGAATGAGGCAAATGAACTTCGAATTGAACGGGTCGCAAAGACTGCTAATCCACTTGCTTTGGTGTCTACCACTCACCATGTCCAAGATCATCGCTCTCGTGCTCCAAAATCATACTCCACTACATCCTCATCACCAAGATACTCCACCACATCCTCTTCACCAAGATACTCCACTTCATCTAAGTATTCAGCTCCCATAAGATCACGAGACAAAGAACCAAGAGCACCATCACCATCACCTGGGCCATCATCTAAAGAGGACAGTGATGAAGAACTAGGTCAAAAGGATAGGGAGATGAAGTAATAAATTTCTTTCATTATAAAGACCTACAAGAAAATCTTCAAACCCACCAACAACAATCTTCGAACATCATCAAATACAAGGAATCAATATGTTGAGACTCCTCGAAGGTATGAAACACGCAACGTGATGAAAGTCCTCCAAGGTATGATCGACGTAATCCAACACATGTTGAGGGTTCTGCACGGTATGATCGACAAACTGCTAAGTATGATGCTTAGAGGTTTGCTACTGCTGTTGGGAATAGGGACACTATTGGTACTCAAGTGGTTCAACAAAGTGGGATTCAATGCTTTAATTGTCAAGGTTATGGGCATATGGCAATGGAATGCAGAAAGCCGAAACGAGTTAGGGACTCTGGTTATCATAAGGAAAAGATGTTGCTTTGCAAGAAGATGGAAGTTGGGGTTAAATTATCGGCTGAGGAAGGAGCCATGCTTGATGACACTGATGATGAAGCTTCCGATCAAGAACTTGAAGCACATTACTCGTATACGACAAACGTTGAAGAAGTTCTCAACATCACTGAAGATGATAATGGTCCTATATTTGATATTGAGCCAATCGATAAGGTACACACTGAAGAGGAATATAATGTGTTTGGTAATACTCATGAGCATTGTGAGCTACCCAAAGCCATTAATGACACATGTATGATGGAAACGGTTGATAGCAATACCACACCCGATTCATCAGATATGTGCAATAATGAGTCTGAGGATGATCAACATGCAAACGAGTATGATAATGATAAGGAGCGTAATGCGCTTGCTAACTTAATTGCTTCTTTACAAAAAGATGTCAAAGAAACTTGAAAGAGTCAAAAGCAATTAAAGAAGGCAAACACTATGCTCAATCAAAATTTTGAAGAATGCAAAGCTGCTCTAATCAAATCTAGTGAGACCATTGATAGCTATGGAGCACAGCTTCTTCAAAAGACCAATGAGATTGAGGGGTACAAAGGGTGTTTAATTAATGTCAAAAAGGACGATTATCAACAGAAATATAATGAAACTCTTAAGCTTCTAGAACAAGAGAAACGTAATTATAACACCTCTTTGAGTACTGAACGTCACAAAACGTATCTTGCTACCACGAAAATCAATGAGCTAACTCAAGTAAATGGTTTTCTTCAAGAGGATAAAACTAAACTTGTTAATGAAAAGAGAGCAGTGGTTGAAAAGTTGGAAAAGGATTTCAAAACTAAACAAGCGAAAGATATCGACAAAATGGTGGAACTTGAAACTCAAAATGATTTTTACAAGAAAATTGTTTACAAAACTAGTCAATCAGTTCAAACCATGAGAATGTTGGCACCTCGTTCGTTTTTTAAGGATCGACCTAGTTTTGCTAATCCTAAGTACCTTGAGCAAGCTCAATCTGAGAATCAGCACTTATATCTTGATGAGTCCCAATGGACCGATCTTAATTTCCTTGTTGTTAGGCCCGATAGTGAAGAGACAAACGATTTGGAAGAAGAGAGTAAACCAAAAGTTAATAAAGAATTTGTTAAACCATATAATTATTCTTATGAAAACAGTCTTTAAGGTCTTTTCAAACCGCAAATACAGAAAACTCGTGAGCAAATATTTTTCGAATGTGAACAAATAAGAATTAAATGGAGACAAGCTTTTGCCACTAAGAAAACTAATGTTTCAAAATTTATTGAGTACTTGCCATTTAAAGATTCTGTAAGAAAGAGTAAGCAAGCACTTAGTATTCTCAAGAGTAACATTGGAAATTTCAAAAAGGTTGTTGATGATGACTAGAAAAAATGTGAACTTTCGAAAGGAGACAAAGAAATTCCTCATGATATAACTGTGCTTGTGAAATGTATTATGATTCCGCTTGAGGAAAGAACACAAAAACATATTTTGGAATTTGAAACATTAATTAAGCAAGAAATGTTTGATGATTTGAAATATGTGGAATCTTTTTAACAAGAAGTGGACGACCATCAACCTGAAAGAGACGAGTTTTCTACAGCATATGATATACTCTTACATGAATGTCTCTCAAAAGATATTATGTGTGTTTATGTTACATCTTGTGCTGATATTGATGAATATTCTAATGTTGCATGCAAATATCTTGATCAAGTTAAAGAATATAAACGTCTTGAAACTGAGCTTTCGAATAAAGTTAACCAAAAAGAATTTTTGTTACTTCAACATAGATATGATTATCTTCAAAAACATTGTCACTCACTTGAACTTGCTTTGCAAAAGAAAGTTAGCAGCTTTTAAAATGATACACCTTTGGGAGTAAAATTATCCGAGTCATGTCGATTAGTAAACCAAAAATGTCTTAATATTTCGGATTTGAAAACTCAGTTACAAGAAAAAGACATCGTAATAGCAGAGTTGAAGAAACTCGTTGCTAAGATGGGTGGGAAAGTTGTGGAACCTAGCGTTAAAAAACCTGTTGTTAGACAACCCAATGCCTCTAAAGTGAATAGATCCTCTATCTTGGGAAAACCATCTGCTTTCTCAAATTCCTCGTTTGCAAAACCTGTGTTTTCCCCCAAGATGGATGGAAAGGAAAGGTTACCACATACTCAACCCATAAGGAATATTGTAGCACCAAGCGTTAAGCACAATAATGTGATTAAACCAGGGATGTAAAGAATGAACACTAATCCCACAAACAACGTTAGTCACTCGCCTCAGACTTCTAGAAACACTAATATTCGTGTGTCTTCTACTACAGGAGTAGTCTCCACTACTAGTGTTAGCCGGCCTCAGCTTAAGAGCACTCAAGTGAATGATAAGGTTTTGAAACACAAGAGTAAAGAGAAGATGAAGGAAGTAGAAGAACACCCTAGGAATTTGAATGTTTCAAAGAATAAAAAGTTTGTAATCGCATGTAATGACGATTTGAATGATTCGCCTGCTTTGAATGATTTAAATGTTAAGTTTATTTGTGTGAAATGTGGAAAATGTGCTACGGCTGATCATTCTATGTGTGCTATGAATAATTTGAAAGGCGTAGCTACTAGAACTAAGAAGCAAGTTGCGATGCCTATTAGTGCTAGTAAACCCAAACGCGAAGTGAACAATTCTGGTGCAACCCCAACTAAGAAAAGTAATGCATCAGACTCCACCACTAAGAACCCTAGAAGCAGAATTATGGAATTATATGAGTCTGCTAGCAAGTCTTGGAAATGGTGGTTTGTTAATCAATGTCCTCCGGGATATAAATGGATGCCTAAAGTTAGGACAGAAAATGTGACAACGAGTATTAGTATGCCTTTAAATGTTACTAAGGACACTAATGATTCTACAATCACAACTACTGTGGTATCTAGTTTAGCAAATGCTCCATCGTGTTCTAACTCTTCTGCAGGTGATACAAATAATTCTCTTCATATTGGACTCCGGATGCACGAAGCACATGACGGGGAATCTCAAGCTTCTAATTAACTTCGTGGAGAAGTTCCTGGTTACAGTCTGATTCAGAAATGATCAATTTGCATCGATCCTAGGGTACGGAGATTTGGTTTAGGGGAATATCACGATAAAAAGGGTATACTACGTCGAAGGGCTCAATCACAATCTCTTCTCGGTTGGTCAATTCTGTGATGCAGATTTGGAAGTTGCTTTCAGAAAGAAGACATGTTTTGTTCGTGATTATGATGGGAATGACTTACTGACCGGTACACGGAGTACTGATCTTTACACAATTTCACTACAAGACACAACTTCAGCAACTCCAATTTGCTTCATGGCTAAAGTGTAACACCCCCAAATTTATACAACTCAGTACAGCGGAAGACTAGTTGGTGTTACGGGATAGCACATTACTCACATCATAGACAACGCTTAAGAGTCGCGTCGTTTTATTAATAAAGCATTTCCATTCATAAATATCAAAGTTACATAGGTCCCAAGTCACATTATTTCATACAGGTTTTACAAAGCATTTGAATGGAAATTATTATTTAAGTGCGGGCCATGAATTCTTGTTGTCTTCCCGAGAATTACCTTCAAGTACCTGAGACAAAACATGTTAAAAGAAAAGGTCAGCGATAACGCCGAGTGAATTCATAGAGTTTAATAAACCATCAATATAACATCGGTATAAAATTTATTACCGAAAATCATTTTGTACAAATCATTTTTAATAGGCCATAAAATAGCCAAAGTCATTTTATACAATTCCGTATCAAAATCATAATATGGGCTTTCGCCTTCAAAATCATTATACGAACCAATGTCGTAAAAATATCATACAATACGTTTTATAACGTTGTATGGAGTTAAATAAAAATCGTTATATGATTATGGTTATAAAAACCAAAACACGAACATAATATCAATAGTAAGACCCCGTATTTCTAGTCAGGCAATATATCGTAGCTTAATGCTTAAAGCAGTATTTCGTTAATTGGATTATTATAAGCCGCATGACATTGTTACCTTACTATAACCAACAACGGGTAGCTAGCCCGAAACTCAATTTGCCCATCTAAATTAGCGTGTCATCACAAAGGTCACGCTGTGGAAATCCTCTCATACATAAATTCGCTTACCAATCAATGTGGCACGACAGGGATCAACCGTCAAGGCGCGAACTGGGGTGATCGTCCCCAAATAGTACTATTATATGCATAAGCGTCTACCAAATCCTGGTAGTTCACAATTCATGCTAATGGGACTTTTAGTGACATAACCTAACTTTAATAATCCATTTTGTCTCATCTATCGGGTCATTTAATCATTCATCGGGTCATACAATCATTCGGGTCCAAATCAATAAACAAACAATCGGGACAATTGGTGTCCTATTTCATAAAATCTAACATGTTATCTCCCTCGCGGGTATATAAAACATTTCATAAAAAATTTAAAAGAGTGCGAGGCTATGAACTCACGTTGATGTGGGAAGGCGGTTATCGACGACTTGGATGTACGGTACGTGCTTCAATCACGAAAACCTAGACAAATAATACTCGTCTTAGACTCTTATCCGATGACTTTATCAAAATAATAATTATGTATACATATGATGATTTTATATATATGATGATGATCAAGTGGGTTTATACATCTTTACTCATTCATTATAGTGTTTATGTGTTGGTAATTTTCAAGACTAGTTACACTAGTTCAACTTGTTTATATTTTAAAGCCCAATGGGCCTATTACAAGCCCAATACTATTCATTAGCCCAATTATACTATTATTATTAGTATTATACTTTATATGTTGGGCCCAAATGGGTTAAGCCCAATAAATATGTTTATAAGTGTTTTACCAAATTAGTCGGGTTTATTGTCCATTAAGGCTACTTTGGCCCGTTAATATCTATATTTTGTAAAGCTCGGGTTTTATCGATTTTTACTTGTTATATATGTTTATATATCAGTATGTGAGTTTATAAAAGTTTACATTAGACAGGTCCAACCGTCTAAGTTTTATTTAACAAAAACGTTAATCTTTCGGTTTTAGCCGAAAAGACGTAAAACTTAGTATATAGTTTTTATAACTTATAAAACTTACCAAACTACCATTTTTATATAATGTCCATTTATTTATCCTTAAGCATTCTTATATAAATGAAATTTATAAGTTAGTGGGTTTTACTTCACATTTTATACTATATTAGTTTGAGTGCTTATATAATACTATTAAACATTAATTCTTCAAAATCTGATTTTTAGTTTCATCTTCACCATTTTTATCATATCTTGAGTTCTATAATGAGATAGAAACTCATTTTTGGATGGAATAAACTTCATATTATGTGCTACAAATAAGTTAGTTATAGCAACTGCTCATTCCATGTCTAACTATCCGTAACAGTCCCTACAAAACAGACTATTCAGATTGGTACACTAATCTTGTTTTGATCATATCTCACTCATTTTGATGATTCCATTGCATGGCCAACCCTCACATGTGTATGACATCTAACACTTACTGTAAATGGATTCCACCATACAATTTTATCAGTTCATAACTTGGTTACTTACTGTTTTTATACAGCCAACAATTTAAGCAAGATTTTAGCCTTGTTTCTTATGGTTTTTCATCTTTTTAATCATATTTATCAACACTTTGATCCCCACACAACATTTTTATCATCATATATTCATCATATACATATAAAATAAGAAAGAAAATACATGATTACATAATAAAAATAACAAGAGGGTGGGAAGAACAATCTTTATACCACCAAAGTGATGAAATGATGAGTTTTTGGATGAACAAGACTTAGTTTTGGGTAACCAATTGATATGTGTGTAAACACACATCTTTTCTACCACTTAATTACAATAATAACCGGACCAAAACGTGTATTTTATGTCTTTTATGTCGGAATTATGCGTGGTTTGTGTTTTGTTGTGATTTATGACGAAATTGTGAAAAGTGGAGAAAACACTGATATTCACGGGCATTTACGGGCTTTTATTGAAGAAAAAGATGAAAGACGAAGTCAAGAAGTCAACAGTGCATCAAGAACGGAAGTCCAAGACCAATTCGGAAGATTTATCGAAGAAAAAGTCAAAAGACGGAAGTTTACTTAAAGCCGAGAAACTCAAGTCTAATTTATTGAAGAAATTAAAGACGAGTTCAAAGAAATCCCAAGCCAAAAGTCCTTAAAGTCCAAATTTAAAGAAGATTAGATGAATAAAGGACTAATGATGCAATTAATGAAGATTAAAAGAAGGAGGGACTTAATCTCGCAATTAAGAAGAAGTAAAGGAGGGGAGGAAGCTTCCTAATCCTCCCCTATATATAGATTAGACTAGTTATTTTTCTTTCTTGTTGGCTAAGTGTGACAATTAGTCTTCCACCATTTACTTACCTTGCACCTTTAATTTCCTTGTCATTTAAATACTTGTCAATTTAATTACCTTGTCTTGCACATTAAATTCCTTTAATTTCAGGTAAGTTTTCATTTAATTCTTGTCAATCTTTACTTTATCTTGTCAATCTCTCATCTACCTTTCTTAATCTTTGATTTTTATGTTTATGTTTGTGTTCATGTTCATGTTCTTTATTTTGATCAAATGGGTTTTTGATTATTGTGGTTAAATTTGTTTGTTTTGTTGATTTAAATTGTTTGTTAATGTTTAACTGTTGATTTGTTATTAGCTTAATTAAATCGTTTGTTTGATTTTGTTTAATCTGTGGTATATTACTTGTTACTGTGATCCCTTGTTCTTCGGGGAAGTTGTTGTTGTTTCTGATCTTTCCAGGTGAAGTTCCGAGCCAAGAGAAGAGAAGGTTTTCATTCGGAACTCCAAAAGTTCCGGATCAAGAGGTCTCATTCGGAACTCCAAAAGTTCCGACTCAAGCGTTGCTCATTCGGAAGTCTCAAACTTCCGAACGAAAACTTCCGGATCAAGGGGAAGTTCCGGATCAGCAAGGTTTCATCCGGAAGTCTAAAAGTTCCGGATCAACTCAAAAGTTCCGAACCAAGGGCAAAGTTCCGGATCAACACTTCAACACCAAATCTTCCGAGTCAGCAATCTCATTCGGAACTTAAAAAGTTCCGGATCAAGCAATTCATTCGGAACTCAAAAGTTCCGACTCAAGCTAGGTTCATCCGGAAGTCTAAAAGTTCCGGATCAGCAGGGCTTCATTCGGAAGTCTCAAAAGTTCCGGATCAACTCCAAAAGTTCCGGATCAGCAGGGCTTCATTCGGAAGTCTTCCGAATCAAGGACTTCCGACTCAAGATTGTTTCATTCGGAACTCAAAAAGTTCCGAGTCAAGCCATTTCATTCGGAAGTTTTGGAACTTCCGAATCAAGGTTTCTTTCAGTTTTATTTAGTATCTGTTTTTAAATTTCTGTCTTTTATTTTAAAGCTTTATTTTTCCCGCCTTTTTATTTAAATTGAACTTTATGTTTATTTGCCCTAGCTTTATTTTAGCCTTGCTTTAGCTTAAGTTTTAGTTGTTTTTTTAAGATTGCCTTAGTTAGATTTAAGTTTACGTCATTTACGTTTAGTGCTCTTTAATTTCAGTCACGTTTTTTAATACTTGCACTTTATTTTAATGAGTTTTAGATTTACTTTAATTGCACTTTTACTTTAATTGTTTCGCACTTTTTATTTTAAAACACTACAACGACACATTTTTGTTTCACCAAGATCAACTGAGTCACACATTAAACACAAGTTTTTCAATTCGAAGAGATTGGTACAACGAATCTTTTTAACCTGAGTAAAATCAAGTTATCAAATGGCGCCGCTGCCGGCTCTTTTCGTAAAGATTAACGGTTTTCTGTGAGAGACGCGTTGCTTTTTGGGATCTGTTCACTTGTGAGCGTTATTTCTCTTGCTTAAAAAATTCAAAAAACCATAAAAATTAAAAAATTGATAAAAATACATAAAAATTAAATTTCAAAAATCCAAAAAGATTTTATCTTTATTGTGTATATATATTGTTTTTGTGTTTGGTTTCTTTTTCTTTTGTCTTTGTAGGTGCATGCGTACTAGATCTTCTAATTATCAAGAGCCCGAGCCTCAAGAAAATTTAGCTATGTCTGGTGTTAACAACAATAATCCACCGCACCCTAATAATAACAACAATGTTCTTCCACAGCCCGATCTTCAGACCATGGAGGAGCTTTGTCAACCTACAATGTTTGGACGAGGAGGACCGATTGCGCCGATGCAAATCAATGCTCCTGAGTTTTCGTTGAAGCACCACATGATTCAGCAAGTACAAACAAACCCATTCCGTGGATTGCCTGATGATGATGCCAACAAACAACTCGACAAGTTCATTACAATCACCCAAAGCATGAAGTTGGCTGGTGCCACAATGGATGAACTTCGCCTACAACTCTTTCCACATACCTTATTACATCATGCCGAGAAATGGTTTGATCGTCTCCCGAAGAATTCTATTCACACTTGGGATGACATGACTCAACGCTTTTTATCACACTACTTTCCACCATCCATGGTCACAAGCCTTCGCAATCAAATCAGCGGTTTAATGCAAGACCCTGATGAATCTCTTTTTGATGCTTGGGAGAGATATAATGTCTTGATCGATAGATGTCCAAACCAAAATATGCTCCCTGTAACCTTAATCGATACTTTCTACAACGGATTGACTTTTTGAGATCGTGATACGATTAATGCAGCCGCCGGTGGCACATTTATGAAAAGGAGACCCGAGGAGTGTAGAGAGCTAATAGAGAACATGACTACTCACCACAAAAACTGGGATTCCTCTGCTTCTTCAAGGAACAACCCGAGAGTCAATGTCTCTTCTACCTCAGCAAACCCTGAGATGACCGAACTCACCCGCATGATGACTGAAATGAGCAAAAGTATTACGCTTCTCGCTTCAAACCAACAACAACAACAAGTTAAAGCGGTTGCTAATCCTTGTGAAACATGCGGCGGTCCTCACTCATACACCGATTGTCCTTCAACACAAGGAAATCCGGAAAATGTGTATGCGGCTTATGGTAATTATTCACCGGAAAATTACCAAGCTCGACAACAAGGGGATAGAAATCTGCTGAGTTACCGATCTAACAACTACCTTTCACCCGGTTTTTCTCCTTAAAACCAAAACCCCGCCAACAACTACAATAGAAGCAACCAAATCCCACCAAGAGCTTCTAATCCTTATCACCCACCTGCTCAACAAACCCCACCCATAAACACCGATGTTAAAGCCACAATGAGAACCCAAGGTGAGCAAATCAAGAATCTGCAAAGCCAAATTATCAATCTTAGAGGAGATATCACGAAGCAAGGAAATGAGATAAGGTCCGAGGTTCGTGATAATATTCAATCCTCCTTCAGCACTCAAACGAATGAATTAAAGAATCTGTTGGCTAGTTTCTTTCCCGCCGCTCAACCTTCTTCTTCGAGTTCTCTACCTTCAAACACTGTCACTAATCCGCGAGCTAATGTGAGTGCTATTACTACTCGTAGTGGAGTTACCATCGTAGGACCACCAATCCCACCCCCATCATCTACACCTCCTCCACCACCATGTATCCCTACTCCTCCTACACCTAGTATTAGTACACCATTACCGTCTCCGCCTCGTAATGACGATGTCTCTCGGAAGGACCCTTCAACATCTCAACCTTTACAGACTACACCTTCACCTTCCACCTATAAACCTAAAATCCCATACCCTTCTCGCTTAGGCAAGACCAGCGATCTAACAAAGGAGGACTCTCAAGTGTCAAAATATATCAAGATGATTTCTCAAATGGGCTTCAGCATTAGTTTTCTTGAAGCACTTGTCCACATGCCCAAATTTGTTAAAGCATTTAAGGAATTGCTTAACAAGAAGGAGAAGCTGATTGAACTCGCCAACACACGCTTAAATGAAAACTGCTCTGCAGTTATTCTTAAAGAACTTCCGGAAAAGCTTGGAGATCCCGGTCGTTTTGTGTTACCTTGCGTGTTTAACAAAACTGAAGAATTTACTGCCCTTGCTGATCTCGGGGCCAGTATTAATTTGATGCCATTGAGTGTTTGGAAAACACTATCATTACCCGACCTCACCCAACAAAGATGACTCTTGAACTTGCAAATCGCACTCTCGCTTACCCTGGTTGTATAGCCGAAGACGTGTTCATTAAAGTTGGCGCATTTACTTTCCCGGTCGATTTTGTCGTAGTTGATTATGAAATGGACCCTCGTATTCCTTTAATACTTGGTCGGCCATTCTTGAGAACCGGACGTGCTTTAGTGGATGTTGCCGAAGGTGAGTTAATCTTAAGAGTCGGGAATGACTCATAAATTTTCAAAATGGGGAAGCTTACAGGCAAATACTATGGACGAGAATCAGTGAATATGATTAATGTGCTCGATGACTTTACCGTCTATGACAATCCTCTATTCGATTCTTCCATCGATAATCCACTCTTTGACGATGATGTGGATGATTCTCGTTCCACTTTGGAACCTTCTCCCATTTATGATTCGCTACCGATCTTCGATGCTTATGATGATGATGATTCTAGCTCAGATTCGGATGATTTTGATGATTGTACTTCTGAGTATCCCGAGATGCCCACTTTCGATGATTTTGATGATGCCGATACTCTTTCGAGCGATTCTTCACATGATGAAGATCCTCCGCCATCACTCGATCCTACTTTGGACGATTACTCCTTTGAGGAAGATTTCTCGGAATTTCTCAACACTTACTTCCCTCATGAGAGTGATGCTCCTCCTTATGACTTTGAAGATTATCGTCTTAATCCTACTTTGGATTTGAAGAACATTCTGTCAAAGGAGAAGAAACCGGTTGACACCAATATCCGTTGCACATATTATTTGACACCTCTTTGCGGATCTTCTTCACACTCTGCTGAGCCTGAGTGCTATTTTCCCCTAAAGGAAAAGGTGTTCGACCCCGGTATTGAAGTCTTTAAGCCATCTCAGTATCCACCTGATGAAATAAAAGGAAAAATCTTTGGAAATTTTGACGACATGCTTGCACCACTTCACCCTTGCTTCCACCGTGCTCCATCTTTGCTTAAGGGAACCTTGCCACTTCTTCTTTGGCTTGCCTTGTTCGCCTTAAGCTTGTGCTTAATGATGGACGAAAACTATGTCTTTGATCCTGGTGGATATGTTTCATGCTTCTTCCGTTGATGATCAAGGTCGTGTCAGGCTCATGACTCGGTTAACAAAAATCAAGCGCTTCTTGGGAGGCAACCCATGCATCTATCTTTTCGCTTTCTTTATCATAAGTGTAGGGGAGACCCGTTGGTTTGCTATTTCCTCTCCTCACTTCTTAATCAGGGATTCGAGCTTCAATGATCCACTCTTGATGATTCTTGACGACCCGTGATTCCGTGTTCTACTTTATCCTGGTTCTATCCTAAACTCTTTTCGATTCACTATTTTATATGTTCTCAATATTAAAATAGGAATCTCTTTAGTTGTCTCTTCCTTAGCAAGATTTAAACAACGTGCACAATGTCCTAAGTGTAGGGGAGTTTACTCCCACATGCTTAAACATTGAGGACAATGTTTATCTTAAGTGTAGGGGGGACTTCTATCGAAGTTAATTGGCTTTTTCCTTGTATTTGTCCTCATTTTAACCGGAAAATCAATTTTTCGACATTTTTCAAAATTTTTGATCTATTTTGGCCTATTAGTTTTGCCTTTTGTATAGTTATTTTCTTTCATTATTAGAATAAATGTTTAATAAGTGGTTTAATTTTTAAACGTTGTGAATTTTTGACTCAACCCGAGTTTACTTATCTAAGTTACTCTAGCTAGTATCCTTAACATGTTTAAGTCAAGTTTTGCTAGGCTTTTATATAGGGAGCTATAAAACGCGAAAGTCTTAACTCTCACGGGTTAAGAACAAGAACTTTTCGCAAGTTCCTATAATTGATCCTAGAGAGTCGTTTATCAAGGGAACTTTAAAACGCGAATTCTAAACTTGAAAGAATCTAAGAATTTGCAAGATCCTATAGACGACTCGAAAACCCAAAAATTTGATTTAATAGGCTAAGCATCCACGAGTCTCATTACTTGAGATTTTAAACTGTGGAGAACGAGAGATGATAGAGCCAATTATAAGTTCGGTATTCTTTCGTGAATTTATGTGAGTTAATTATGAGCCTATTCTCCCATCGCTTGCTAATAATTTATCTGCTAATAAATAAGGTTGTACGATTTGAAAAGTTACTTAGCTTCTAGCCCAAGATCGTTTAAAAGTTGCTCGGTATGGATTAGAGTTCATAGCCAAGGCATAACTTATTGAAGCGGGATGCGAAGATTGGCGAGTCCGAAAAGGCCCTAACAAGGCATGAGGGCTATATTTTGTTGCTAAAGATCCAAAGTGATGTGAAGAATCATTTATCGAAAATCAATATGAAGGATCGAGACACACGACGAAAAGCAAAAACTCCCAAAAGTCATGGAGAAGTGTATCCGAAAAGACCCTAACAAGGTATGAGGATAAATAGATCCAAGTCATAAAAGGAGGCGGATCGTTGTATATCAAAGTCCAAAATAAAGATTGGAGAAAAATGAAGAAGTCGTGGTCCAAGTATGAATCTCTCAAAACTTCAAGTGAAGAAATTCCATTATGAAGAGAAGACCATAATTTCATGAACGTCTCTCAAGGTTTGAAGTATGAAGTCGCTGCCAAATATCGGTCCGAGAAAGGTCTCAAATCGCGAAGCGAGTTATACCAAGATATGAACTTTATGAGGTCCCGAGAAGCAGTTTCAAAAGATTTTGTCCTTTAGCTAACTATTGATTAAATCGTTCACTTTATTTTCAGACTTAATAACTATCAAAATAAGTCAAAAATGCATCCTCGTGATCATTCAAGACAATAATAAAATATAAGAGATACACCTAGGAATAAGGGAGTCTAAGTGAATAATTGGCCCACATGAGTTCGTGATAGTTTGCTAACTTATAATAACAATGATCTCGTTTTTAAGCTTGCTTTGGAGAAAGTGAAAACTTGAGGATGATGATTATTCATGACATTTCCAAAACCCAAGGTATGCTTTTGATTTCTTTATTTTGTATGTTTTTAATTTTCTATTTCTTTAATAAAGGCCAACGTGGATTAATTATGATGAAAAGTGTAATCTTGCTTTGTAACTAATGCATTGCATGAGGACATTGCAATGGTCAAGTGTAGGGGATTTGATATGTGTGTAAACACACATCTTTTCTACCACTTAATTACAATAATAACCGGACCAAAACGTGTATTTTATGTCTTTTATGTCGGAATTATGCGTGGTTTGTGTTTTTGTTGTGATTTAGGACGAAATTGTGAAAAGTGGAGAAAACACGGATATTCACGGGCATTTACGGGCTTTTGTTGAAGAAAAAGATGAAAGACGAAGTCAAGAAGTCAAGAGTGCATCAAGAACGGAAGTCCAAGACCAATTCTAAAGATTTATCGAAGAAAAAGTCAAAAGACGGAAGTTTACTTAAAGCCGAGAAACTCAAGTCTAATTTATTGAAGAAATTAAAGACGAGTTCAAAGAAATCCCAAGCCAAAAGTCCTTAAAGTCCAAGTTTAAAGAAGATTAGAAGAATAAAGGACTAATGATGCAATTAATGAAGATTAAAAGAAGGAGGGACTTAATCTCGCAATTAAGAAGAAATGAAGGAGGGGAGGAAGCTTCCTAATCCTCCCCTATATATAGATTAGACTAGTTATTTTTCTTTCTTGTTGGCTAAGTGTGACAATTAGTCTTCCACCATTTACTTACCTTGCACCTTTAATTTCCTTGTCATTTAAATACTTGTCAATTTAATTACCTTGTCTTGCACATTAAATTCCTTTAATTTCAAGTAAGTTTTCATTTAATTCTTGTTAATCTTTACTTTATCTTGTCAATCTCTCATCTACCTTTCTTAATCTTTGATTTTTATGTTTATGTTTGTGTTCATGTTCATGTTCTTTATTTTGATCAAATGGGTTTTTGATTATTGTGGTTAAATTTGTTTGTTTTGTTGATTTAAATTGTTTGTTTATGTTTAACTGTTGATTTGTTATTAGCTTAATTAAATCGTTTGTTTGATTTTGTTTAATCTGTGGATATTACTTGTTACTGTGATCCCTTGTTCTTCGGGGAAGTTGTTGCTGTTTCTGATCTTTCCAGGTGAAGTTCCGAGCCAAGAGAAGAGAAGGTTTTCATTCGGAACTACAAAAGTTCCGGATCAAGAGGTCTCATTCGGAACTCCAAAAGTTCCGACTCAAGCGTTGCTCATTCGGAAGTCTCAAACTTCCGGACAAAAACTTCCGGATCAAGGGGAAGTTCCGGATCAGCAAGGTTTCATCCGGAAGTCTAAAAGTTCCTGATCAACTCAAAAGTTCCGAACCAAGGGCAAAGTTCCGGATCAACACTTCAACACCAAATCTTCCGAGTCAGCAATCTCATTCGGAACTTAAAAAGTTCCGGATCAAGCAATTCATTCGGATCTCAAAAGTTTCGACTCAAGCTAGGTTCATCCGGAAGTCTAAAAGTTCCGGATCAGCAGGGCTTCATTCGGAAGTCTCAAAAGTTCCGGATCAACTCCAAAAGTTCCGGATCAGCAGGGCTTCATTCGGAAGTCTTCCGAATCAAGGACTTCCGACTCAAGATTGTTTCATTCGGAACTCAAAAAGTTCCGAGTCAAGCCATTTCATTCGGAAGTTTTGGAACTTCCAAATCAAGGTTTCTTTCAGTTTTATTTAGTATCTGTTTTTAAATTTCTGTCTTTTATTTTCAAGCGTTATTTTTCCCGCCTTTTTATTTAAATTGCACTTTAAGTTTATTTGCCCTAGCTTTATTTTAGCCTTGCTTTAGCTTAAGTTTTAGTTGTTTTTTTAAGATTGCCTTAGTTATATTTAAGTTTACGTCATTTACTTTTAGTGCTCTTTAATTTCAGTCACGTTTTTTAATACTTGCACTTTATTTTAATTAGTTTTAGATTTACTTTAACTGCACTTTTACTTTAATTGTTTCGCACTTTTTATTTTAAAACACTACAACGACACATTTTTGTTTCACCAAGATCAACTGAGTCACACATTAAACACAAGTTTTTCAATTCGAAGAGATTGGTACAACGAATCTTTTTAACCTGAGTAAAATCTAGTTATCACCAATCTTATGAGATATCAACACCACTTCTAGGATCACCAAGTATTTGTAGATTCCTCCAAAAATCAGCCCTTGTTCTTCATGAAAACTCCTTGAGAAATCAGCCCCAAACTCCCTTAAAAACTCCTTTTTACATGTTAAGATCACCTCCAATCTTCATAACTTCAATGGGTTTTCATCATATGTAAATTAAACATATTATTTATGATTGAATCAAGATCAAATGGAGGTTGTTTTGGGTGAATATGGGACGAAAATAAGAGAGAGAGATGAGAGAAATTAGTGGTTTTGCATGTATGTTTTTGTGAGGAAATGGTTTAGCAAAGTGGTTTAGGGAAAATATATACAAGTGTTAAGCTTCCTTGTGAAGCTTTTGACACATCACTGATGTGGTGGAGCTTCCTTAGCCTTCCCATATTAGTGGGGTGGGGCAAAACTTGTTTTGTCTCATCCCACTAATTTACGGGTATTCCTCGATTCTAGTTTCCTCGATTTGCGTGCCCTCTGGTCGTTTTACGAAAACGTTTTTATAAATTATGAATCAACGGCACAAAACGAATCTAATAAAAATTGTCTCATCAAAAACAGAGTTCGAAAACATAAATACGTAATCCTAAGGTTTCCGGTTTAGTCGTAAATTTGTGAGTTTATGAACCGACACAAATTTAAATCTCCAAAATAATATTCACGGATAAATTTATTTTCTGAAATGTCGGACTGTCGGTGTATGTAAACGTAAGCACGTAACGTAGAATCCTCCGGTTTAGACGTAGTCGATGCTACTTCAAGCCGTAAATCCAAATTTCTTCCCAAAAATAAGTGAGTTCATAATATAACATTAAAATGATGTTTTTAAATAATATCTGAGAATAAAATATCAACCATAAATTTACGGATTGTCACATAAAGCTTCAACGACTCAGGCATGGTTATGGCATCAACGTCTATCTCATCTCAACTTTGATACCATCAACTTGCTTTCCAAGAAAGATATTGTGAGAGGCCTTCCAACCTTGAAATTCATCAAAGTCATCTTTGTTCTTCTTGTGAGCTTTGTAAAGCTAAACGAAGTAGCTTTAAGACAAAGACTACACCAATATCTAAAGGACGGTTAGATCTTCTTCATATAGATTTGTGTGGTCACATGCGTGTTCAAAGTATCAATGGGAAGAAATATGTTATGGTAATTGTCGATGATTACTCAAGGTACACATGGACTCACTTCTTGAGGTCCAAGGATGAAACACCCGAAGTTCTCATCAGCTTCCTTAAACTGATACAACGTGGTCTTCAAGCTCAAGTAAAAGTGGTTCGTACTGATAGAGGCACAGAATTTTTGAATTCAAGTCTAAGAAACTATTTTGAAGCTGAAGGAATTGAACATGAAGCATCTATTGCCCGAACACCCGAACAAAACGGCGTTGTTGAAAGACAAAACCGTACTTTAGTTGAGGCTGCTCGAGAAATATTATCTGCTTCAAAACTTCCACTATACTTTTGGGCCGAAGCCATGTCAACCGCATGCTACACACAAAACCGATCCTTAATTATCCCAAGACACGAAAAGACACCATATCACATAATCCATGATCGAAAACCTTCACTCAAACACCTTCATGTTTTTGGATGTACTTGTTACATAATTCGAGTTGGTGAAAATTTGGATAAGATGAAAGAGAAAGGTGATGCATGTATTCTATGGGATATGCAACTCAGTCTAAGGGACATAGAGTTTACAACAAGAGAACAAAACTGATAGTCGAGACTATTCATATCAGATTTGATGAATTACAAGAAATGGCACTTGAACAAAACAGTTTAAGTCCCGATCCACAACGACTAACGACTTCCGTTCACAACCGCACGGAACTCGGAACTTAAGGCCACAGCAATCAACCGTTAAGTTCAACGCTGGTTTAAGGAAATGTTCCAAGAGCAGATATGACAGTCAACACGACACTTGAAGAGTTGGAAATGTTATATGGACCAATGTATGATGAATATTTCACGGGGGAGAAACAAGTTGTATCGAAGTCTTCCGTTGTCACTCATGATACGAATGATGATACCGATCATCGTCAACAAAAGGATACAACTTCATCTACTTCAACACGGGTTGCTGCAGATTTACCTGCTCAGAATATCACATCAACAACCGCTCTTACAACATCCACAACTACTGTCATTGCTCCAGAGAACACAAATCAAGCAGACAATGCATTAAATGATGAAGACGAATTTATTAACCCATTCGGTACACCGGTACATGAAACTGGAGAGACTTCTACTCACCATGTTAATCCGTCAAATATGCATACATTTTATCAACGACATCCTTCAACACATCATTGGACCCGAGATCATCCTTTGGTTCAAGTAATTGGAAACCCTTCACAGCCCGTTCGTACAAGACGACAGCTTAACACCGATGGCTACGTTTGTATGTTCTCACTCACCGTGAGTACAACTGAACCAACAAATATCAAAGAAGCCTTGGCTGATCATGCTTGGATTGAATGAATGCAAGATGAACTTCTCCAATTTGAAAGACTAAAAGTCTGGGAACTTCTTGATAGACCATACGATGTAATTCCATTAAATCTTCGATGGGTCTGGAAAAACAAGATGGATGAAGAAAACATGATTATCAAGAACAAAGCTAGGCTTATGGCTAAAGAGTATGGTCAAAAAGAGGTTATTGATTTTGAAGAATTATTTGCACCAGTAGCTCGTTTGGAAGCGGTCAGGATTTTCCTTCCTTATGCTGCACATAAGGGATTCATTGTCTATCAAATGGACGTAATGTAACACCCCCAAATATACACAATTCAATACAGCGGAAGACTCGTTGGTGTTACGGGATAGCACATTACTCACATCATAGACAACGCTTAAAAATCGCGTCGTTTAATAATAAAGCATTTCCATTCATGAATATCAAATTTACATAGGTCCCAAGTCATATTATTTCATACAAATTTTACAAAGCATTTGAATGGAAATTTGTTATTTAAGTGCGGGCCATGAATTCTTGTTGTCTTCCCGAGAATTACCTTCAAGTACCTGAGATAAAACATGTTAAAAGAAAAGGTCAGCGATAACGCCGAGTGAATTCATAGAGTTTAATAAAACCATTAATATATCATCGGTATATAATTATTACCGAAAATCATTTTGTACAAATCTTTGTAATAAGCCATAAAATAGCCAAAGTCATTTTATACAAATCCTTACCAAAAATCTAATATAGGTGTTTGCCTTCAAAATCATTATACGAACCATTGTCGTAAAAACATCATACAATACGTTTTAAAACGTTGTATAAAGTTAAATAAAAACCGTTATATGAATATGGTTATGTAAAACCAAAACACGAACATAATATCAATAATAAGACCCCGTATTGCTAGTCAGACAATATATTGTAATTCAGTGAGTATAGCAGTATTCTGTTATTTGGATTATTATAAGCCGCATGACATTGTTACCTTACTACAACAAACAACGGGTAGCTAGCCCGAAACTCATTTGCCCATCTAAAACAGCGTGTCGTCACAATAATCACGCTATGGAAATCTTCTCATACATAAATTCGCTTACCAATCAATGTGGCACGACGGGGATCAACCGTCAAGGCGAGAACTGGGGTGATCGTCCCCAAATAGTACTATTATATGCATAATCATCTACCAAATCCCGGTAGTTCACAATTCATGCTAATGGGACTTTTAGTGACATAACTAATCCATTTTATTTCACACATCGGGTCATATAATCATTCATCGGCTCATACAATCATTCGGGTCCAAATTAATAAACAAACAATCGGGACAACAGGTGTACTATTTTTGTAAAACTAACATGTTATCTCCCTCGCGGGTTTATATAACATTTCATAAAAACATTTAATAGAGTGCGAGGCTATGAACTCACGTTGATGTGGGAAGGCTGTTATCGGCGATTTGGATGTACGGTACGTGCTTCAATCACGGAAACCTAGACAAATAATACTTGTCTTAGACTCTTGTCCAATGAATTTATAAAAATAACAATTATGTATACATATGATGATTTTATATACATGATGATGATCAAGTGGGTTTATACATTCTCATTCACTCATTTTAGTGTTATGTATTGGTAACTTTTATACTAGTTTACTAGTTTTACTTATTTACATGTTTTAGGCCCAATAAGCCTATTACAAGCCCAATACTTTTCATTAGCCTAATTATACTTTTAATATAAGTATTATACTTTACATGTTGGGCCCAAATGGGTTAAGCCAAATAAGTAAGTTTATAAGTGTTTTACAAACTAGTCGGGTTTATAGTCCAATAAGGCTACTTTGCCCGTTAATGTCTATATGTTATAAAGCTCGGGTTTTATCGGTTTTTACTTGTTATATAAGTTTATACCTCAGTATGTGAGTTTATAAAAGTTTACGTTAGACGGGTCCGACCGTCTAAGTTTTATTTAACAAAAACGTTAATCTTTCGGTTTTAGCCGAAAAGACGTAAAACTTAAGTATATAGTTTTATAACTTGGAAAAACGTTTATACTTGTATTTTATATAACATGTCCCATTTTGATATCAATATATATATATATATATATATATATATATATATATATATATATATATATATATATATATATATATATATATATATATATATATATATATATATATATATATATATATATATATATATATATATATATATATATATATATATATATATATATATATATATATATATATATATATATATATATATATATATATATATATATATATATCTTTATTTATAACTATTATCAACTAATGGGTTTTATATATGTATATTTTATATAAATTTTTTAGTGCTTATATTATATATTATTTACTTACAAAATAAGTCCTAAATTTTAAGTCCACTAAAATGTCCATATCTAGAGTTCTATAATGAGATAGGACCTCAAATTTTTATGACAGAAACTACATGATATGTGCTTCATTTTATTCCTGTATAGCTATTGATGAATCAACATCTAAATATTTTAATAAATTCGTCCAAAACAGTGTAGGCAGATTTGTACTCCAATCTTGTTTTGATCATATCTCATTCATTATAATGATTCCATTGCATGGTCAACTCTCACATGTGTATAACACCTAATACTTACTGTAAATTCATTCCACTATGCCATTTTATCAGTTTAGAATTTGGTTACTTACTGTTTTTATACAACCATCATATTTAGCAAGATGTTATCCTTGTTACCTATGGTTTTCCATCTTTTTAACCATATTTATCAACACTTGATCCCCACACAACATTTTTAATCATAATTCATCATCATATACATATACATAAATAAAGAAATTACAAGATTACATAATCAAAATAACAAGAGGATAGGAAGAACAATCTCTATACCACCAAAGTGATGAAATGATGAGTTTTTGGATGAACAAGACTTGGTTTTGGGTAACCAATCTTATGAGATATCAACACCACTTCTAGGATCACCAAGTATTTGTAGATTCCTCCAAAAATCAGCCCTTGTTCTTCCTGAAAACTACTAGAGAAATCAGCCCCAAACTCCCTTGAAAACTCCTTTTTACATGTTAAGATCACCTCCAATCTTCATAACTTTAATGGGTTTTCATCATATGTAAAATATACATATGATTTATGGTTGAATTTTTTGATGGTGGTGGTGTTGGATGGAGGATTTGGGACGGCATAGATAGCAAGAGAGAGAGAGAGGTTGAGAGAATTTTTTCTAGTTTGCATGGAAGAAAATGGTAAATGGTTTTTGGTTCCATGGTTTTTGTGTCTAAGTGGATTGGATGGCAACTAAGGACATGTGTCCTTAGTTAGCTTAATATGTTGACACACATGAGGTGTGTTGTTGAAGCTTTGTCCACCCATGTGTGGGGGTGGGACAAGTATATACTTGTTCCATCCCCATTAATTTAAGGGTATTCCTCGATTCTAGTTTCCTCGATTTGCGTGCCCTCGGGTCGTTTTACGAAAAAAGTTTTTATAAATTATGAATCAACAGCACAAAACGAATCTAATAAAAATTGTATTATCAAAAACGGAGTTCAAAAACGTAAATACGTAAACCTGGGATTTCCGATTTAGTCGTAAAGGACGTTAAATTATGAACGTAAGTCCTAATCTCTTCTCCTAAATTTGTGAGTTTATGAACCAACACAAATTTAAAATCCCAAAATAATATTCACGGATAAATTTATTTCCTGAAATGTCGGACTGTCACCAAAACCGTGTATGTAAACGTAAGCACGTAACGTAGAATCCTCTGGTTTAGACGTAGTTGATGCTACTTCAAGACGTAAATCCAAATTTCTTCCCAAAAATAAGTGAGTTCATAATATAACATTAAAATAATGTTTTTAAATAATATTTAAGAATAAAATATCAACCATAAATTGACGGATTGTCACAGCATTTACCCCTAAACAGGATCTATGTCCTCAAAGATCAATTTATCTTACTACTCTCTTCTTATAGAGTTAAAGCCATGTGGGTAGTTCCTCCACATTCGGTCTTTTCTCACAATGTAATTCATTACAATACGCGAGTTTCATCAAACATAACTACGGGAATTACGATCAGGCTTGAGTTGACTTACTTTCTCTATCCATGATGTTCAAGGGTTTTTTATGAATGCAACTTTCGCCGATCCAAACTTTACTAAGAAACAATAAGATTTTCACTTGATAGATATTTCATCAAGTTCGATATACGAAACATAATTCACGTAGCCCTTGAAGTCCTAGGGTAGATCCAGCTTATATGCCTTTCAAAACAATTTTTACATCATCTCAATGGTCCCATTCAATGGGGACTTATTTCCCATGATCTTTCAGATCATCTGTTCATTTTTCCAAGGTGAAAATTTTTGGCATCACTTCGCTACCCATCCGGCACTTCAAGATCTACATTTCATAACCTTCTGCCTACTACCGGCAGTCAATAATCAGATCCTAATTTCAACAATAATTTCAGGTTTCACAGGTCAGGTATTTTGTAAGGTTAGGTTCGTCATCATAGGCAACCTTAAACCTAAAAGACATGTCCAACTCACAATGGGTGTATGTCGGGTGTCTTCATCCCAACTCCTGCTTACAGATGCTCTAATATTTATATCCTCACAAGATTCGATCTCGATCCTAATACGATAATTATCAATGATAATCTTTCCAAAGGAAAGCGATTATCCAGTTTATTACCAAAGGTCAATCATTAAAACATAAAACAACACTTCTAGTGTTTTGTGTTACTTTACCTCGTCCCTTCGATTGGGGTGGTAAACAGTACTCTCATCAAGGTTCATTCCCAACGACTTTTGAGCAAATTTCTAGAAATTCGATGCGAAGCGAGGATCTTGATAGAGATGATCGATACGGGCACACCATGTTTACTCAATTCCTTTAAATACAAAGAGTCAATTTCTTCATCGAGAATTTATCATTAATAGGAATGATTATAGCAGATTTGGCCAGTCTGTCGACGATGACCCAATCGAATCAAATTCAGATGATGACCTTTGCAATAGTTAGACGTTTACTAATGTATGAGGTGATGTCTTCCTTCATAATTTGCCATCAGTACAACTTCTTCAGATAAAGGTACACTTAATCAGAAATGACTTGAATAAAATACGTAAACCTATGAGATTCCAACATAACTAAATCTCGAAATCCTCCATATTTCGGCCACCATATGCGGCCTTTTATACATTCAACGCCATCGCTTTCTCAATTCTAATGGTTCACATTAGCCGTGAACCATTTTTATTATCTATATTATCCTTCTTACAAGCATCAATTATTTCTAAATTGTTCAGGCAAATTACTTTGCACCGTCATTATTAAGGAACACAATCCTAATTTATTCTTTATCCTTTCTATATTATGTGTCAGTATCTACATTCACCTGCCCTGATGAAATAATTATCATGACCGTATTCATTCAAAATTTCTTTCTTCATATTTTTTTTTAAGTTTTAGTCTCGTCTCAACTATTATTTTTATCAATTTTGCTCAATCCGACGTTTAAAGCATCGATAAATAATTCAAGTAATTAAATAATAAATATTCAATTTTTATGAAACGTAAACGTAAAAATTTTAAATTTCTTAGTTCGACCAATTATATGAAAATGTTCAAAAATAAATTTGAATTTAATTAACACGATTTTTGTTGATTTATCGAAAATAATTAATAAGATTCGTAAATGTTCGAAAAATCCTTTTTTATACTTTGGTCAAAATTTTCTTCGTTGGAAAGAAAAAATTGTCGTTTCAAATTCCAAGTCATGGTTTAAATGGTTTCCTCAATCCCTCTTAGGTTGTCTTGAGGTATACACAAACATTTACCCCTAAATATGAGTTTAGTTAAATGTTTTGGGTATAAGGGAATGATTCCTTAAAAATACTTTTGATAAAACATTTGTTAAAACATATTTTCACTTTCTTTTTAGTATAACTCAAAGTCTTAAATGGCTCTAATTTTTGAAGAGTCAATATAGATTCCGTTATCTTTTAATCACACGGTCATTTAATGTAAAGGATCAAGCCTTAAATCATTTGTTAAAAATTCAAGGTACAGGTTTTTTTTATTGTTCGGTCAATTCAAGGCAATCTATAAATAATAATTAACTCCTTCTTATTCTTAGAAACAAACCAATGGTCCTTAATGATCACGATCATGAATTTATCAAATTACAGCCTACACACGTGATTCATCAAATTTATGAATACTACATGTGCATTGGTCAATCCAAACGACATAACATGAAACTCATAATGTTCATTACAAGTTCTGGATGTAGTGATTAGAATAGATAATCTTCTTCGCGGACGCGAAGTTGATGATAACCATGTCGTGGATCAAATTCTTGAATATACGCTAGAACCTTGTAAATGATCGAACAAATCTATCATCTTGGGTAGTGGATATAGATTTTGATCATCAATTTACCTAGTTCACGGTAATTCAACAAATATAAGGAATGATAACACCATATCTCTTCATAATGACGAGCTTGGTAGAATAAAAGCTTCTTCTGACAACTCTCTCAGTTGTACGGTAATTCTTTTAATTTAGATGGTGCTGACGTACAGTGCACAAGACACAGGTGCAGCACCAGGAATATAATCAATACCAATTTCAACTTGCCTTAATGGCGAAAGTCTAGGTAATTCATCAGCAAATACCTCAGAAAGTTTCAGATAGCAGGTACATCTTTTAATAAATTCATATTAGGTTCTTTCTAGATTATAATATCTATGACTAATTCACAACCATTCACGGTATAATTTCAAGTCTAAATGCAGGATATGGTCATCCATCAAGAATTATTTAGATCACTTTTGATAATCAACATCTTATCATTTAGGGGAATTCTACTCGACTTTCCATCAATTAAGACAATGTTGTCATGTCATAATCAATCAATCCATTCTAATGGCACTACCAACTTTTCAGTTTTATTGTCGTCGATAAGATGTGAACTTCTCAAAAGACTAATAATAAGTCATAATCCTTCACAAATTCAAGGATATCTGGAGACATAGCTAACCTTATAAGAGTAAGGTCAACGCATGATTTACGCGAGAGAATTTCAAATCCGATATAGACAAAAACATTAACGAATATGAGTCTATCCCATGTTTTCATGAATTGAGTACGCATTCGAAAGCTCCTCGGATCGTTGCCCAGATCATTCAAATGAAATCTAATCAAAAGAAATGATAGGAACGTCGATACATCCAGTCGGGTATCAACACTCGGTAATCAGATACTTTTCCAAAGAATCTCACCACGGGAGAATTGGACAAGAAAGAGTTGTCAATTGTCAATTAAGACAATTTCCACAGATGATTAAATTCGATTCAGAAAATAAATAGTACGGGCACATATGTAGGTGTCCCTAACACTATGTCCCTATTTTTGTACTTCTTGCAGATCTCATAAAATTTAGTCTTTCACAATTTCAAAGAATATGTAGTGTTTATTAATAATTTCATGGTGACTACTAATCAGTCTTACATGGTCCCTTCAAAATTGTATGTAGGCGCGCAACTATATACAATTTCAAGATTAACGATGCAATACTCAGTTCGTCAAAATTTTATCATCATGTTTATAATAAAAACATTTTCATGCTTAATTCTTGAGTAAGAATCAAAAATATATTTACAAAGATGTTCTTTGTTATGGAAACAATTAAGTTTTCCAAGGTGTTCCATAAACAACTTCATTTCGATAATGATTACTCATAAATCTCACTTTGAATAATTTATATGGTGATGAAAATTCAATTTTTCTCAAGGAATACTGTTTTAACTTATAAAAACAATGAGCGATCTGCAAAAGAGTGATGAAAAGTTGTTCACCAAGAACTAACTATAATATGATAGGAAATGAGCTTTAGCCAAATAATCATGAGGTTCATGACCTTGATGGCACTCAAAAAGAATAATCCACAACGCAACTCAAATCGAGATGAGTACTTGTTCAATGGTTGCATCACTAATGCGAACATTAGGAAGAAGCAAGAAAAGATAGATAACATCGATACATGTAGAATTTAGCAATAAAAGGTAGTCTTTTCATTAATCACAAACAAGTCAGAATTGTACCGTAACACATTGTGTTTCACTATGTCATACAATTCCAAGAACTCATCCTACCAACTGATATCTCAGTTAACTTAAGGATTTTTAAAAGATACCACAATGAATACTAATCTACAAGAGTCATTAGGTGTTCCACATGTCCCAAAAGATCCATCGGTCCCAATTCAGAAGAAGATTTCTGATAGGTGTGAAAACACCCATCCTTTTTACCACTTAATTACAATAATAACCAAGCCAAAACGTGTATTTTATGTCATTTATGTCGGAATTATGCGTGGTTTGTGTTTTTGTTGTAATTTAGGACGAAAAAGTGAAAAGTGGAGAAAACACGGGATTTCACGGGCTTTTATCGAAGAAAACGACAAAAAGACAAAGTCAAGAGATCAAGAATGCAAAAAGAACGGAAGTCTAAGGCCTATTCTGAAGATTTATCGAAGAACAAGTCTAAAAGACGGAAGTTTAATAAAGCCGAAGAACTCGAGTCTAATAAAGAAATAAATTATAAGACGAGTTTAATTAATCCCGAGACAAAGTCGATAAAGTCGAAGAACTTAAAAGACGAGAAGACGTGAAGAAAGAAAGAAAGAGGAGGCAACACATGCACCTCCCCATTTCCTATAAATACCCTCCTAAACTCATTTAGGAGGGTTGGTTAGTTTTAGTTTAGCTTAGTTTCTCTTTCAATTTTGTAGGTGATTCTAGAGAGAGAAAGTGACAGTTTCTCTCACTAGAATCCCAATCTTTCATCTTCCTTTCTTGTTGTTTTTAATCAAATCTTTACTTTTGATAGTTTAATTCTTGTCTTAATCTTAATCTTATTCTACCTTTCTTGATTTTGATTCATCTTTTATCCGAAATCTTTATGTTTTTTTTTTTGTTTAATTGTGATGTTTGATTAAAAAGTTCATCTTTTTCTTTCCATCTAAGCTTTTATACGAATCAAGCTTTGAGCTTGACATGCTTATTGGCTTATTTTGTGTCTAGCTTATTTGTTTTAAGTTTTCTTAAAAAGTCTTTACATTTTTAAAAGCTTGCTTATTTTGTGTTTGCTTATTTTGTGTTTTTATAAAGTTTATGAATTTCATCTTTTAAAAGCTTTCAAATTTATGCTTAATAAGTTGTTCAAGTTTTGGTTTGGTAGCTTATTGTATGTGCTTATTGAGATTTTAAGCTTACCACCAATTTCGGTTTAAGGTTGTTTTCATCGCAATATAAGGGTTTTATACATTCCGACGGGCGGCTTTTGCTCCATCGCAATAACCATTCTTGGTTCTACTTTGCGATGGTTTATGTTTTCATCCCCCTATTCCGATCGTGATTCCGATCGCACATTGCGATCGGGATTGCGACGGGGTTTAGGTTTGTATTGCGACGAAGTGCTGCCCAATTTTCTATAGCCACTTTCCGATGGATTTTTAGTTATTCCGACAGTTTTTATTTTTTTAGACATTCCGATAGAATTTTTGTTTGATATTCCGACAGTTTTTGTTCCACATTACGATAGATTTTTATTTTATAACATTCCGATATAATTAATAACATTACATTACGATGAAAATTGCAATAATAAACATTCCGACAGCTTAAACCTCATTCCGATGGATCTTACTTATAAACATTTCAATATAAATTGTTTTTTAACTTTCCGATAAGTTAACATGCATGTGTGCCAGCTTAAGGATCTTTTGGCGCCAATTTAAGCAGGCAGCTTGGCTGCTTGAGCTAGCTGCCTGCTAGCTTGTTTGTTTATTGTTTTTGTTCCGTAATCGTTTAGTTTAATCTGAAAGTTGTTCCGATTTTATTTCTGAAAGTTACGTATTTTTAGTTGAATTTTTCTTTTAATTTTAAAATTAATATTTTTTCGTAAAGCTCAAGTTTTATCTCTTATTTAGTACCCGCTTTAGGTTTTGACCCGTTTAGTTTTAAAGTACCATTTTAGTTTTATTCTCTCCTTTTTCATTTAGTAAACTTTATTTTCAAGTCGATAGTTAATTTCTTCGTTTAGTTTTATTTTTATTATTTGTTTCGCTTTAAATTACGTTTTATTATTTGTTTTACTATTAGTTTTAATATCGTTTTAACTTTTAGTTTTTAATATTCACCTTGTTTTACTTTTATTATTTGTACTTGTCTTTAGTTTGTTTTTAAATACTTTTCGCATTTACTTTTTAATTAGTTATAGATAATCAACTTCCCTTTTTCTCAACCAAAAACAATTGAGTCACACATTTAACCGGAAATCAATTCGAGAAGATACCGAGAAAACGAACTTTTTTAACTAGCAAAAATCTTAACATAAAATGGCGCCGCTGCCGGCTCTTTTCGTGAAGATCGAAGGTTTTTTGTGAATGACGCGTTGGATTTTGGGACCCGTTCACTTGTGAACGTTATTTTTCGTGTTCAAAAATTTTCAAAAATCCAAAAACATTTGAAAAATCATAAAAAGCATTTCTTTTTCAAAGTTTTGCACCAAAAATATTCTTCTTGCTTATCTATCTTTCTTTATGGATTTTTATGTCCATTGCGTCGGGTGCGGGCGACGATTGTACGGGAACGACTCTTGTCAATGGTGTACATGTGAGCGGTGCGGAAACGATATCAAAGATACACAATTAATACCAGGATTTTGTCCTTTGTGCCACTCACTTAATTCGTCCTTTTTGAACCTACCTACTCTTTCCCCGTGCATCTATTGTGGAAGTGATTCTCATTGGCATGTTTCGTGCCCGGTTCAATACCCGTCTGTTCACGGACAAGAACCGGGGTACAATTATGACAATGAAAATAGCTATCCACAAGACACACCCGACTTTTCTCCTTACCCTTCTTGCCAAAATTGTGGGGGTCCTTACGATACTTCCTATTGTCAACCAATGAATTATTATGAGCAAAATCCGTGTCCTCAGTTTTCTTCACCCATGGATTATTATGAACCAAACACGGTTTCTAATTCTTCCCAACCGATGAACTACTATGAGCCACAACCATGCTATAATTCAGGTTTTCAACATTTTGAGCCCCCACATCACACCCTCAATCATCAATCCTCTCAGGGAATTCATATTGATCAACAACTCACTACTCTAGAAAGGCACGCCATTATTTTGGACATTCAAGAAGCCTTTGTTCGGTTCAAAGAAGCATGGGAAAAAGAGAAGAGACAGCAACAAGAGCAAGTATCTAATCTTAATGATTATACCCCTCCTCCTGTGCGTCAATACTATTATGATGATGATGATGACGATGAGCCTACTATTTCTTGGAATGATCTTACTGCTCAATGTCCTAGTGCAATTGTCATCCCTCCTCTCAATATCCCAAACGTGTCTACGGATTGTGATACATTGCATGAGCTAGGTGATGTTGGTCTCGACAAAGTATTGGATGATGAGGTTTGTGACTTACCTGATATGGAGCCTGAGGACGACGTTGCTCTTACGGTAGAGGTCGATCCTAGTGATGACGATTCTTCTCTCTGCTATGAGAATTTCACTTTTGAAATTTCTCAATCTCCACCGGGAGATGCGGGTGATGACGATTTATTCTCTTCGGCCTACGAGAAGTTCACCTATGAACTTGATCTTGTGGATGAGGTTGACGACGTGCTTCTTCGAGATAGATTACGGAAAGTGCACCTTCTTATTGCTCAAATCGAAGCGTTGACTTCTCCTCCTCTTTCCGAGTCTTTGCCTCCATATATTCCTCCCGTTGAAGATAATGACCCATTGCTGGAAGAAATCGACATTCACTCCATACCACCAGGTAATGATGACGATGATTTGGAGGGGGACATTATTTTTAATAATTTGCTGCAGGAAAATATTGTCCCAAGTCCCCCTCCCGAGCACCTTTCATCCTCCCCTTTAGAGACTATCTCGGAGGATGAGTGCTTTGACCCGGGAGGTGCAATTCATTATGCTATGATTGATAACAATACGGCTTTGCCGTTTGCTCAGCATCTATTGTCTTCGGGGGAGGACAATGTGCTTACTCTACCCAACCCACCTCCCGTGGATCTTGAATTCACATACTATACGTATGTTGAGAGAACCTTTCTCCCTTTCAAGACTTATCCCCCCGCCTCTCCTTTGTTGATGTCTTCCGGGAACGAGGACAAGGTCTTTGATCCCGGTATCACATTCGAGGCTTCCCCATGGACCATTTAATTCGGGGACGAGTCAGGCTCGTGACTCGGTTAACAAAAACAAGCGCTTCTTGGGAGGCAACCCAATTATCTATCTAATTTCAACATAAGTGTAGGGGGAGCCCCGTTGGTGTTTCTTGTTCTCTTTCTTATCATATGCAGGGATTAGAGCTTCAAAGACACACTCTTGATGACTTTTGACGAACCGTGATTCCGTGTTCCCTTCTTCCCGGTTCTATCTTAAACTCTTTTCGATTCACTATTTTATATTTCTCAATATTAAAATAGGAATCTCTTTAGTTGTCTTTTCCTTAGCGAGATTTAAACAACGTGCACAATGTCATAAGTGTAGGGGAGTTTACTCCCACATGCTTAAACATTGAGGACAATGTTTATGTTAAGTGTAGGGGGGACTTCTATCGAAGTTAAGTGGTCTTTTCCTTGTATTTGCCCTCATTTTAACCAGAAAGTCAATTTTTCGACATTTTTCAAAATTTTTAATCTATTTTGGCCTAGTTGTAGTCTCCTTTATTTTTGTTACTTTCTAGCATTTTAATAAAATGGTTTTAGCAAGTTTAGATATCTTAGATATATTAGGCCCGTTGTGAATATTTTGACTCAACCCGAGTTTACTTATCCAAGTTCACTCTAGCTAGTATCCTTAACCATGTAGACCTTAATTGGTTTATTAGGCTAAGCATCCACGAGTCTCGTTCCTTGAGATTTTAAATTGTGGAGAACGAGAAATGATAGAGTTGGTTACAAGTTTGGTATTCTCTCATTAACTTATGTGAGTTAATTATGATCTTTTTCTCCCATCACTTGCTAATAAGTTATCTGCAATAAGTAAGGTCGTACGATTTGAAAAGTTACTTAGCTTCTATCCCAAGATCGTTTAAAAGTTGCTCGGTAATGATAAGAGTTCATAGCCAAGGCATAACTTATGAAGCGGGGCGCGAAGATTGGCGAGTCCGAAAAGGCCCTAACAAGGCATGAGGATTCCATTTTATTGCTGAAGATCCAAGGTGATGTGAAAAGCATTATTCCCAAAATCAATATGAAGGATCAAGACTCACGACGAAAAGCAATCAACTCCCATAAAGATCATGGAGAAGTCTATCCGAAAAGACCCTAACAAGGTATGAGGATAAATAGATCCAAGTCCGAAAAGGAGGCGGATCGTTGTATCTCAAAATCCCAATTAGAGATTGAAGAAATAATCATGAAGTCGTGGTCAACAAAGTTGGAGTACCCCTCAAAAGTCTCCAAGTGAAAAACTCTATTAACGATGAGAAGACCATTATCTCAAGAACGTCTCTCAAGATATGAAGTATGAAGTACATGCCAAATATCGGCCCGAGAAAGGTCTCAAATCGCGAACCAAGTTATGCCAAGATATGAACTTTTTGATATCCCGAGAAGCAGTTTTAAGAGATTTTGTCCTTTAGCTAACTATTGATCAAATCGTCCTACTTTGCTTTCAGCCTAAATAAATTATCGAAATAAGTCAACAATGCATCCTCGTGATCATTCAAGACATCAATAAAATATAAGAGATACCCATAGGAATAAGGGAGTTTAAGTGATTAATTGAACCGCATGAGTAAATGTTTGTTATGCTAACTTGTACTAACAATGATCTTGTTTTTAAGCTTGGCATGGGGAACGTGAAACTTGAGGGTGATAAACATTCATGACACACAAGCCCTAATGTAAGTCTTAGATTTCTTTACAAGTTTCTTCCTTGTTGCATCTTGTTATTTTCTATCTTTTTGATTTTCCTTAGTTGTTTAATAAAGGCCAAGGTAGGTTGATTATGATGGAAAATGTAAAACGTGCTTTGTAACTAATGCATTGCATGAGGACATTGCAATGGTTAAGTGTAGGGGATTTGATAGGTGTGAAAACACCCATCCTTTTTACCACTTAATTACAATAATAACCAAGCCAAAACGTGTATTTTATGTCATTTATGTCGGAATTATGCGTGGTTTGTGTTTTTGTTGTAATTTAGGACGAAAAAGTGAAAAGTGGAGAAAACACGGGATTTCACGGGCTTTTATCGAAGAAAACGACAAAAAGACAAAGTCAAGAGATCAAGAATGCAAAAAGAACGGAAGTCTAAGGCCTATTCTGAAGATTTATCGAAGAACAAGTCTAAAAGACGGAAGTTTAATAAAGCCGAAGAACTCGAGTCTAATAAAGAAATAAATTATAAGACGAGTTTAATTAATCCCGAGACAAAGTCGATAAAGTCGAAGAACTTAAAAGACGAGAAGACGTGAAGAAAGAAAGAAAGAGGAGGCAACACATGCACCTCCCCATTTCCTATAAATACCCTCCTAAACTCATTTAGGAGGGTTGGTTAGTTTTAGTTTAGCTTAGTTTCTCTTTCAATTTTGTAGGTGATTCTAGAGAGAGAAAGTGACAGTTTCTCTCACTAGAATCCCAATCTTTCATCTTCCTTTCTTGTTGTTTTTAATCAAATCTTTACTTTTGATAGTTTAATTCTTGTCTTAATCTTAATCTTATTCTACCTTTCTTGATTTTGATTCATCTTTTATCCGAAATCTTTATGTTTTTTTTTTGTTTAATTGTGATGTTTGATTAAAAAGTTCATCTTTTTCTTTCCATCTAAGCTTTTATACGAATCAAGCTTTGAGCTTGACATGCTTATTGGCTTATTTTGTGTCTAGCTTATTTGTTTTAAGTTTTCTTAAAAAGTCTTTACATTTTTAAAAGCTTGCTTATTTTGTGTTTGCTTATTTTGTGTTTTTATAAAGTTTATGAATTTCATCTTTTAAAAGCTTTCAAATTTATGCTTAATAAGTTGTTCAAGTTTTGGTTTGGTAGCTTATTGTATGTGCTTATTGAGATTTTAAGCTTACCACCAATTTCGGTTTAAGGTTGTTTTCATCGCAATATAAGGGTTTTATACATTCCGACGGGCGGCTTTTGCTCCATCGCAATAACCATTCTTGGTTCTACTTTGCGATGGTTTATGTTTTCATCCCCCTATTCCGATCGTGATTCCGATCGCACATTGCGATCGGGATTGCGACGGGGTTTAGGTTTGTATTGCGACGAAGTGCTGCCCAATTTTCTATAGCCACTTTCCGATGGATTTTTAGTTATTCCGACAGTTTTTATTTTTTTAGACATTCCGATAGAATTTTTGTTTGATATTCCGACAGTTTTTGTTCCACATTACGATAGATTTTTATTTTATAACATTCCGATATAATTAATAACATTACATTACGATGAAAATTGCAATAATAAACATTCCGACAGCTTAAACCTCATTCCGATGGATCTTACTTATAAACATTTCAATATAAATTGTTTTTTAACTTTCCGATAAGTTAACATGCATGTGTGCCAGCTTAAGGATCTTTTGGCGCCAATTTAAGCAGGCAGCTTGGCTGCTTGAGCTAGCTGCCTGCTAGCTTGTTTGTTTATTGTTTTTGTTCGGTAATCGTTTAGTTTAATCTGAAAGTTGTTCCGATTTTATTTCTGAAAGTTACGTATTTTTAGTTGAATTTTTCTTTTAATTTTAAAATTAATATTTTTTCGTAAAGCTCAAGTTTTATCTCTTATTTAGTACCCGCTTTAGGTTTTGACTCGTTTAGTTTTAAAGTACCATTTTAGTTTTATTCTCTCCTTTTTCACTTAGTAAACTTTATTTTCAAGTCGATAGTTAATTTCTTCGTTTAGTTTTATTTTTATTATTTGTTTCGCTTTAAATTACGTTTTATTATTTGTTTTACTATTAGTTTTAATATCGTTTTAACTTTTAGTTTTTAATATTCACCTTGTTTTACTTTTATTATTTGTACTTGTCTTTAGTTTGTTTTTAAATACTTTTCGCATTTACTTTTTAATTAGTTATAGATAATCAACTTCCCTTTTTCTCAACCAAAAACAATTGAGTCACACATTTAACCGGAAATCAATTCGAGAAGATACCGAGAAAACGAACTTTTTTAACTAGCAAAAATCTTAACATAAATTTCTTCATTTAATTTCTTGGACACTGGGCATCCTTGTAAGTGGACAATGGCCTAGGAACAACCCTTAACACGAACCAACAATCAATTAAAACCTTATAATTCAATCACAGAACTTAACGACTTCCTCTTAACAATTTCTTATTCCATACAAGTTAAATTTTACTTTATTCAAGTTTCAATCAACTTATACTCAATGCAACATCCTACCTCATTCTCTAATACTTTCAACCTTATTCTTAGGCCTTAATAGGCAATAAAATCTCGATATGAACAACACTTAATTTCCAATCCTATAGCTCTTTCATCAATAGTTATCAAATGAGTCACTAGTATGAAATGACTCACACATTCAATAAGACTTCTCGGAAAGCTACTAGTGGCATGAGGCTTTTGGGTAATGGTTCCAATGACAACCTCAAGTGCAACATTCACCCTTTCGATTTCAAGTTTAAGAATTGGGTGACAACGAATCAGATGAAACCTTTCCAGGTGGTAACGTTTTGTCAAACTCCACTCTATAAGGAAAGATCGTCATGACATCGATATCAGTTTTAATCTCGCCAATTCTTCTTCAATATCACAATCAACTAATATCTACATTTCTAAGAATATCAACCATTTTGTTGCGATCATAAATATCCACAACTTGGTTTAGATCTTGAATAACTAGAATTCCTACAGAAATAGCTTAGATTAATTTGATAGGGGAATTAGGGTTCCTTGTGACAATCTACGTCGTATAAATACCTCGTATAAATATAGAAATAATCATCAAACAATCATGTAATCAAATTACATTACATGTATATATATAATCCAAGTTTTATATATATATATATATATATATATATATATATATATATATATATATTAAAATAACACTTCTCAGTCTGGCCTTGTCGGTAACTCGGGAATTCTTCGGCACCGTTATATTCAAAAGATTTTTAGACATTTTTAGAAAAATGTTTATAGTTAAAATATTTTGAAACGTTTTATTCAAAACCTTAGTTTTAAAAATCTTTCGTTCTCTATAACGAGAGCTCTGGTACCAAACTGTAACACCCCCAAATATACACAATTCAATACAGCAGAAGACTCGTTGGTGTTACGGGATAGCACATTACTCACATCATAGACAACGCTTAAAAATCGCGTCGTTTAATAATAAAGCATTTCCATTCATGAATATCAAATTTACATAGGTCCCAAGTCATATTATTTCATAAAAATTTTACAAAGCATTTGAATGGAAATTTGTTATTTAAGTGTGGGCCATGAATTATTGTTGTCTTCTCGAGAATTACCTTCAAGTACCTGAGATAAAACATGTTAAAAAAAGGTCAGCGATAACGCCGAGTGAACTCATAGAGTTTAATAAAACCATTAATATATCATCGGTATATAATTATTACCGAAAATCCTTTTGTACAAATCTTTGTAATAGGCCATAAAATAGCCAGAGTCATTTTATACAAATCCTTATCAAAAATCATAATATAGGCGTTTGCCTTCAAAATTATTATACGAACCATTGTCGTAAAAACATCATACAATACGTTTTATAACATTGTATAAAGTTAAATAAAAACCGTTATATGAATATGGTTATGTAAAACCAAAACACGAACATAATATCAATAATAAGACCCCGTATTGCTAGTCAGGCAATATATCATAATTCAGTGCGTATAGCAGTATTTCGTTATTTGGTTTATTATAAGCCGCATGACATTGTTACCTTACTACAACAAACAACGGGTAGCTAGCCCGAAACTCATTTGCCCATCTAAAACAGTGTGTCGTCACAATAATCACGCTATGTAAATCTTCTCATACATAAATTCTCTTACCAATCAATGTGGCAAGACGGGAATCAACCGTCAAGGCGCGAACTGGGGTGCTCGTCCCCAAATAGTACTATTATATGCATAAGCGTCTACCAAATCCCGGTAGTTCACAATTCATGCTAATGCGACTTTTAGTGACATAACCTAACTTTAATAATCCATTTTATTTCACACATCGGGTCATATAATCATTCATCGGGTCATACAATCATTCGGGTCCAAATCAATAAACAAACAATCGAGACAACTGGTGTCCTATTTTTGTAAAACTAACATGTTATCTCCCTCACGGGTTTATAAAACATTTCATAAAAACATTTAATAGAGTGCGAGGCTATGAACTCACGTTGATGTGGGAAGGCGGTTATCGGCGATTTGGATGTACGGTACGTGCTTCAATCACGGAAACCTAGACAAATAATACTTGTCTTAGACTCTTGTCCAATGACTTTATAAAAATAACAATTATGTATACATATGATGATTTTATATACATGATGATGATCAAGTGGGTTTATACATTCTCATTCACTTATTTTAGTGTTATGTATTGGTAACTTTTATACTAGTTTACTAGTTTTACTTATTTACATGCTTTAGGCCCAATAAGCCTATTACAAGCCCAATACTTTTCATTAGCCTAATTATACTTTTAATATCAGTATTATACTTTACATGTTAGGCCCAAATGGGTTAAGCCCAATAAGTAAGTTTATAAGTGTTTTACCAACTAGTCGGGTTTATAGTCCAATAAGGCTACTTTGGCCCGTTAATGTCTATATGTTGTAAAGCTCGGGTTTTATCGGTTTTTACTTGTTATATAAGTTTATACCTCAGTATGTGGGTTTATAAAAGTTTACATTAGACAGGACCGACCGTCTAAGTTTTATTTAACAAAAACGTTAATCTTTCGGTTTTAGCCGAAAAGACGTAAAACTTAAGTATATAGTTTTATAACTTGGAAAAACATTTATACTTGTATTTTATATAACATGTCCCATTTTAATATCAATATATATATATATATATATATATATATATATATATATATATATATATATATATATATATATATATATATATATATATATATATATATATATATATATATATATATATATATATATATATATATATATATATATATATATATATATATATATATATATATATATATATATATATATATATATATATATATATATATATATATATTTATAACTATTATCAACTAGTGGGTTTTATATATGTATATTTTATATAAATTTTTTAGTGCTTATATTATATATTATTTACTTACAAAATCAGTCCTAAATTTTAAGTCCACTAAAATGTCCATATCTAGAGTTCTATAATGAGATAGGACCTCAAATTTTTATGACAGAAACTACATGATATGTGCTTCATTTTATTCCTTTATAGCTACTGATGAATCTGTTGGGTCAAAAAGTTGATGTGGCAGAAACTCAAAAACGAAGAAAACATGAAGACATTTGTCTAAGCGTTGTCAAGAGCAAAACAAGCGTTGACAAGAGCAAATCGGAGGTTGATGGATCAAGTGTTGTCATGTACAATCTAAGCATTCTCATTTACAAACTAAGCATTGACAGAAACGTATATAGTTATTTAAATAGAAGATTTACATGTTTATTTGATATTATCTCTTGTAAACCCTAATCCTTACACTATAAAAGGAACCATGGGTATTAGGTTTATTCATAACTCATATTCACAATTTAAACCTAAAAGCGTGTGTTGCACTAGACGTGGGATTAATGTATACACGTCTAGTGGTTGTTGATTATTAATATAATTAGCAACCCAATTGTTTAATTCATGTATTTTGTGTCAAAACACCTTGTTAATGTGTCATGTTCTAATTCCGCTTTGTTTATTTAATCATATGAACATGATGCATTCCTAGTAGCTTAAAGATCCGTGAATCTTAGGATTCCTCAATTAGTATCAGAGCCTTGTGGCTCGTGATGCTAGGACCAACAAGGTGTTCGTGTATTGAGAAGAAAAGAAAAATCCGTCTAGGGTTTTTCTGGACGTTTTTGTCTGCGTAGCAGTATTCAGAAGGCTACAACTTTTTATTGATTCGTTGGATCGCCACGAAACGTTTTTGTGTGTGATCTACACACATATATCTAGATATCCACTGGAGGGATTGTCGAGATCTATCCCCAAGAAAAAGTTATTAAGGGTCAAAGTCAGCAGGGGTCATATGTTGTTTTTTGTGAACAGTAATAGTAAAAACGCGATTTCTTCTTCTTTAACCGTTGGATCGTCGTGAAATTCGATCTGTAGGTTTTTGACACTTGTTTCTAGGATCTCACCAAAGGGATCTTCGATCTGAGTTCTCATGAAGAAGATATTCGATGTCAAAGTTCACTGTAGTTTATGGTTTTCACATAAAATCATGATTTAGGGTTTATAAAACCCTAGATCTATTACCCGCTGACATGTGTTATTTAGACGCTGATAGATGTTGGTGTGACACTGATAGATGTTGGTGTGACGCTGACAAGGCATGGATGAGACGCTGATGGCCAGGCGCTGACAGGTACAAAGTTGGCGCTGACAGGAATAAGTTAAGCGCTGTTGGGAAGCGCTGACACTTGTTGTCCGATATATACATTTTCAAACACTGACAAGTGTTGTCTGATATTGGACAACACATAGTGTTGATATCTTGGACAGTGAAGGATATTGGACAACAAAAAGAATAGCTGATGTTTGAGAAAATTGGTACGTTTTTAGCACACAAAAAGGAGGTATTTACACGCAAAGGTACATGGAATCTCCGTTTTTATTCAGAATATCATGTTGATATTTATGGCTCGGATATTTTTAAAAGGGATTAATGATTTTAATGCGAGTTGGCAACTATTCATGGGAATTTGATGGATATTTTATTATGTAATCGGGATAGCCTTGTGAAAGAGTTATCCATATTTCTGTCTTTTACATATGGTATGAAGATGTTATTCCATTAAAATCGTCATGAAGAGGTCTTGGCTTGATGGGAAGAATTCTTATGGTAAGTTTGATGATTGAAGAAGATTTTCGCAAGTTTGTGTTATATCATATCTTAAAGTCGTCCACTTCCAGTCATGGAGTTTAAAGGTAACTTGTTCATGCTTTAAATGTTTGGTGATGAAGACTTGTCATATCTAGCAAGGTAAGGTTGCTATCACTTGAAGGAGTTACATTATCGTGCTCAGTGTCTCACAAAGGATGAGGATTTTGACAATGGGATCGAGGTCTACTTATATTTTTCTCAATTTGGTATAAGTTCTTTATCACGTGGATAGTACAAGACATGGAACATAGGTTTGGGTTACTCTACTTCTACATCAAGATTACTTTATTTATTTTTCTTCAAGATCATTACATAGAGCTACATTTGGAGAATTTTCAAGATTGCATACATTCTTTACTTCCCTGTTGATGTGACAAAAAGGGGAAGACATACATGCTACACTTGAGGGGAAGCAATTTGAAGATCATGTACAACTTACAAGAGATACACATAGAGTTTTGCCAACATCAACTAGGGGAAGATTGTTGGGTCAAAAAGTTGATGTGGCAGAAACTCAAAAACGAAGAAAACATGAAGACATTTGTCTAAGCGTTGTCAAGAGCAAAACAAGTGTTGACAAGAGCAAATCGGAGGTTGATGGCTCAAGTGTTGTCATGTACAATCTAAGCATTGTCATGTACAAACTAAGCATTGACAGAAATGTATATAGTTATTTAAATAGAAGATTTACATGTTTATTTGATATTATATCTTGTAAACCCTAATCCTTACACTATAAAAGGAACCAATGGTATTAGGTTTATTCATAACTCATATTCACAATGTAAACCTAAAAGCGTGTGTTGCACTAGACGCGGGATTAATGTATACACGTCTAGTGGTTGTTGATTATTATTATAATTAGCAACTCAATTGTTTAATTCATGTGTTTTGTGTCCAAACACCTTGTTAATGTGTCATGTTCTAATTCCGCTTTGATTATTTAATCATATGAACATGATGCATTCCTAGTAGCTTAAAGATCCGTGAATCTTAGGATTCCTCAATTAGAGTCTGCAAGTTATAAGTTACAAGCTTGGGAGATTCCACTTCTTCAACAAATAGGTTATATTCGTTTTTCTTCATTCTTAATCTACAATTAGAGTCTACATGGTTCGTGATTCATTTACATGCACCACTCAAGGGGAAGCGTTTATTAGCTGTTTATCTTTCGAAGACCCCTATTGGATGAGACAAAAAGGGGAAGAAGATTCAAAGATCAAGGTATACAACTTATTTTTATGTGGTGATATGTTTTACAAGAAATCTTACTTTAAGGGAAGCTTGTTTCATTCGTGAAAGATCAAGATTTGAAGATTGGTTTTGTCATCATCAAATAGGGGAAGATTGTTGGGAATTAATTTGATGAGACAAATCAAGAATAATGAAACAAGAAGGACATATATGCAATTATCAAGATTTACAAGAATATGGAGCCCTTTCATACAACAAGGAGGACTTATTAGCAAAAGATGGAGGGACTCCTAGTGTAATTAGATTTCTTGTAAAGAGGGTTATGTGTAGTATATTAACACACACCCTGCATAGGTTTATTCATTCAATTATTCACAATGTAGTCATAAAGCAAAAGTCGTGTGTTCTAGGCGTGTGTGTTCATTGCACGCCTAGGTTAGTTGGTTTGAAGTTAACGTTTAATGAGAAGTAAACGTTGGAAAAGTAAACACCTTGTTTATGTGTCTTGTTCAATTCCGCTATGTTTATCATATGAACGAGATGCATATCTGGTACATTGTTTTCATTGGGTTCAGATTAATTCTCGGAATCTTCTCGAATTGATCACGGTTCAAAGTGGAATAGTTTGTTCTTGGTTACTAAAAAAGGGGTTGGTTTGTTTGGTTATCTAATTTTTAAACTAATAACAACTAAATGTAAATGTCGTTGAGTAAAGTAAAAGATTTAAAGATTAAACTAAAATAACGAGTTAAAAGTAAATGATTGAAAACTTAAAGAAAAGATTAGAAAAATACTTGAAAACTTAATGAAACTAACACTTGAAAACTTTGCAAAAACAATAAATTAATCCCGTCGGAATGTGCTGATCGGAATAGTCTGGTCGGAATAACAAACAACACCCTCGTCGGGATGCATGAAAGGGATACCAATCGGAATAATGTAACTGGTGCAATCCGAATATGGGAAACCAGGTTGATCGGAATGTTGCCAAACTAATGCAATCGGAATATGGGAAACAAGGTTGATCGGAATGTTGCCAAACTAATGCAATCGGAATGTATTAACTTGAGTCAAATCGGAATGTATAGCAAAATCCCCAATCGAAATCTCAACAAATCAAGCCAATCGAAAAGTCTAAAACCCTTTTCCGATCAAACGATCAGAATAAAGGGGGGGTGCAGTCGGAATGTACCAATCGGAAAAGGGTTTATACCTTTTTCGATTTATATGGGATTCGAAAATAAGCCAAGGTGATAAGCTATTTGATTAAGCTAACACCAAAACTTAAACGAAACTATAATGAAAAGGACAAAATAAGCAATCTTTTAAATCAAACTATAAAAAGATAAACTTCTTAAGAAAACTTTTAAGAAGTAAATAAGCTAAACATGCAAATAAGCCAATAAGCAAAGATCTTAAAGCTTATTCGTATGAAAACTTAAGTAAGCATAAAAAGATTAACTTTTTAAGCACGAAATCATTAAGAACAACACGGATCAAATGAAATTCGCACCAAAATTAATCTAAAAATCAAAGAAAGGTAGAAAGAGATGAAAGATTAAAAGCTTAACTAGAACTTGATTAATGAAATCAATAATACACAAAGGTTTAATCTTGGAAGATTAAAAGAAAGAAAAGATGAAAACTTAGTGAGAGAAAGTTGAGAACTTTCTCTCTCTAAAACTAGAAAGAGAAAATGAAAAATGAAACTAACTACTAAAAACTAACTCCTAAAACTGTAAAGAGAAGGCCTATTTATAGGTGTTGCTTGTGGGCTTGTAAATGGGCTTGTACATGGGCTTTTCTTCTTCTTTCTTCTTTAGTCTTTACGTCTCTCTAAATAAACGTTTCTGACTTTGGATTTTGAGAAGTGTCGGTGAATAATTCCAACTCGTCTTATATTCTTTTGTTTAATAGACTCAAGTTCTTCGACATATACGAATCTTCCATCTTTGGCCCTTTTCTTCGATAAATCTTCAAATAGGCACAATGACTTCAAATCTTTTGCATCTCTTGGACAATAGACTTCGTCTTGAGTCTTTTTCTTCGATGAAACCTGTGCAATCCCATGTTTTCTTCAATATCTATCCGGTTAGCTCTGAAAACACAACAAGCACACAAACCACGCATAATTCCAAACAAATGATATTAAATACGCGTTTTGGTCTTGTTTTAGCAAGAAATAAGTGGTAAAAGGATGAGTGTTTTCACACCTATCAATATCCTAGTAAGCTTAATCGATCCGTGAATTATTGGTTTCCACAGAATCAACATCTAAATATTTTAATAAATTCGTCCAAAACAGTGTAGGCAGATTTGTACTCCAATCTTGTTTTGATCATATATCATTCATTATAATGATTCCATTGCATGGCCAACTCTCACATGTGTATAACACCTAATACTTACTGTAAATTGATTCCAATATGTCATTTTATCAGTTTAGAATTTGGTTACTTACTATTTTTATACAACCATCATATTTAGCAAGATTTTAACCTTGTTACCTATGGTTTTCCATCTTTTTAACCATATTTATCAACACTTGATCCCCACACAACATTTTTAATCATCATTCATCATCATATACATATACATAAATAAAGAAATTACAAGATTACATAATCAAAATAACAAGAGGAAAGGAAGAACTATCTCTATACCACCAAAGTGATGAAATGATGAGTTTTTGGATGAAGAAGACTTGGTTTTGGGTAACCAATCTTATGAGATATCAATACCACTTCTAAGATCACCAAGTATTTGTAGATTCCTCCAAAAATCATCCCTTGTTCTTCATGAAAACTCCTTGAGAAATCATCCCCAAACTCCCTTGAAAACTCCTTTTTACATGTTAAGATCACCTCCAATCTTCACAACTTTAATGGGTTTTCATCATATGTAAATTATACATATGATTTATGGTTGAATTTTTTGATGGTGGTGGTGTTGGGTGGAGGATATGCGACGGCATAGATAGCAAGAGAGAGAGGTTGAGAGAATTTTTGCTAGTTTGCATGGAAGAAAATGGTAAATGGTTTTTGGTTCCATGGTTTTTGTGTTTAAGTGGATTGGATGGCAACTAAGGACATGTGTCCTTAGTTAGCTTAATATGTTGACACACATGAGGTATGTTGTTGAAGCTTTGTCCACCCATGTGTGGGGATGGGACAAGTATATACTTGTTCCATCCCCATTAATTTACGGGTATTCCTCGATTCTAGTTTCCTCGATTTGCGTGCCCTCGGGTGGTTTTACGAAAAAAGTTTTTATAAATTATGAATCAACGGCACAAAACGAATCTAATAAAAATTGTCTCATCAAAAACGGAGTTCAAAAACGTAAATACGTAAACCTGGGGTTTCCGGTTTAGTCGTAAAGGACGTTAAATTATGAACGTAAGTCCTAATCTCTTCTCGTAAATTTGTGAATTTATGAACCAACACAAATTTAATATCCCAAAATAATATTCACGGATAAATTTATTTCCTGAAATGTCGGACTGTCACCAAAACGGTGTATGTAAACGTAAGCACGTAACGTAGAATCCTCCGGTTTAAACGTAGTTGATGCTACTTCAAGACGTAAATCCAAATTTCTTCCCAAAAATAAGTGAGTTCATAATATAACATTAAAATAATGTTTTTAAATAATATTTGAGAATAAAATATCAACCATAAATTGACGGATTGTCACACGTAAAGACGGCGTTTCTTAACGGTCCTTTGAAGGAAGAAGTCTATGTCACACAACCGGAAGGATTCATCAATCCTCATTATCCTGACAAGGTGTATCGTCTTCACAAAGCACTTTATGGACTCAAGCAAGCTCCAAGGGCATGGTACGACGAGCTCTCGAAATTTCTGGTATCCAAAGGTTTCTCAAAAGGTTCAATTGATCTAACTTTGTTCACTTATAAATACGGGGATGACATTTTGCTTGTGCAGATTTATGTTGATGACATTATTTTCGGGTCTACAAACCCAAAACTTTCAAAATGGTTTCAAAAAGTCATGCACAACAAATTTGAAATGTCAATGATGGGCGAACTAAAATTCTTTCTAGGAATTCAAGTTCACCAATCCCTAAGTGGTATCTTTATAAACCATGCTAAGTATTGTCAAGAGATAATCAAAAAGCATGGTATGACCTCATGTGACCCCGTTGGGACACCATTATCAACCACATCCCTAGATGTTGATTTGGAGGGAGATGCCATAGATCAAACGAAATATCGTTCCATGATCGGCTCCCTCATGTACTTAACAGCAAGCATACCAGATATATCACATGCTACGTGTTACTTTACACGATATCAAGCACGACCCACTGAAAAGCACCTCAAGAAGGTTAAACGGATCTTTTGGTACCTCAAGTATACCATTCATTTGGGACTCTGGTATCTAAGGGAAATCGGTTTCTTTCTAATGGCCTATTCAGATTCTGATCATGAAGGGTGTCTTGATACACGTAAAAGTACTTCTGGTGGTGCAGAATTTCTAGGTCAAGATAAGCTTATGGTATGGTCTTCCAAGAAACAGGATTGCACATCATTGTCATCAGCCGAAGCGGAGTATGTGTCTCTATCTGCGTGTTGTGCTCAAGTTCTATGGATGAGAACACAACTCACGGATTATGGTTTCCACTTTGATAAAGTACCTATGTACTGTGACTCAAAGTCCACCATATCCATCTCCTGCAATCCGGTACAGCATTCCCGCACAAGGCACATTGATGTCAGATATCACTACATTAAGGAACAAGTTGAAAAGGGTATTGTTGAACTATTCTTTGTTGGAACTGATTACCAATTAGCTGACTTGCTTACAAAAGCTCTTTCGAAAGAGAGGTTTGCGTATCTAGTTAGGCAAATTGGTATGAGATGTTTGACTCCAGTAGAACTGGAGTTCTGGTAAAGAAGCCTGCTTAATTCACCTATCAAACATCTACTAGTAAATATTTTTGAAAAAGCAAAATACAAAAATATAAAGCATATAAAAGCAAAACACAAAATTAAAAATCTTTCAAAATCCAAAAACATTCTTCTATACATGTCTCTCAATATCGATAATATGGACGTACCTAGAAATGTCGCTCAATAAAGACACGGGTGTGTACATAAAGCTCGAATTAAAGTTGTAAATATTTCTCAAAACATGTCATTTATACTTTTAATAAAGGAAAATGTCTATTTTGGACAATTTTTCCAACAACGGGTAGAGCAATCTATCTTGGGTTGAGCTTGTCACAAAACATTCAACGTTTTGAGCTCAACACAATGGCTTGTAATCACTTTTAGATTGCAACCTGGATTTATATTCACGGGGGAGTGTACGATTTAGTGCCCTTACCCTCAGCAAAAGAAGTTAAATCTTCTTACACTTGAGTGGATTTGTCAAGATATTCAAAGTCTATGAACTCAAGTTTATACTTTAGAAAAACTTTTTCGTCAAAAAGAAATAGAGTTTTTCAAAAAGCGTTGAACACAATTTTTTCAAGAATTTCTCAATGATTATTCAAAATCTTTCATAAATTTTGTGTTCAACATCTCCTATCCTCAAAAATGTGAAATGTGGATAACATCCTCACAATGACAATTCAATTGGATCAATTTTTGAGGGGGGGGGGGGGGCGTTCCAAATTCATGCAAGTTTGACACATTTTTCTCCCGAAAGTTTTCAAGACTATTTTTTCACAATATATTTTAATCGACTTTGGTATCTCTAATATCAAGTGATTTTATATATTAGAGATAGGGGAGAAAATGTGATTAAAATGTGATCTAAAGACTCAAGCACTTATGGTTACGATCAAATACCCACAACATCTTTAATCTATGACGTTATTGGTGTCAAAAGGGCGGTTAGGTTTAAGTCCTATGATCCAACCAGAACCGGAGGGATCTTCCCAGGGACAATCCAATAGATTATTAGAAGTCCTTAGGAAAGATGGAGTAGAATGTGAACGTAGCTGAATGCCGACTAAGTATTGATGCTAGCACTGGAACAATCACAACAAGGTACTAGTAATGATGTCTTTGTTAGCATTAAAGGAGTTGAAGAATGAAAAAGAAATGTATGGATAGAGGGTGTAAACAAAGAATCCCTCCATACAACATAGGCAGAAGCCGGATCAACACATCATGAAGACAACACATCATGGACTCAGTGATGTAATGCACAACCCCTCCCCAGCTGACTCAGGCTTCTCTAAAAATAAGTTTGTTTTATTGTCACGGAGATCAACATGACTTCTATTGACTTTTTCACTCCGAGATAGTTGATATTGAATAGGTGGCATCTGCTCCAGCCTCCGACTACTAAAAGTACACAAATCGAGTCTAGAGCCAAGAGATCAATCAAATCTTGTTAGGACACACGGATTACGATCAAGAGAGTCCTACGCTATATCCTTGCGATATTGCTAGAACACTCAGAGTGATACTTACGAGTATTCACAATGATGAGTGGAAATCCTTCCAGTGTTAACATCAAACAGCACTGCGGTAGGTCATGTGTAGGATTCTTTATGAATTGAACATATGTAAAATTGAAAAGCAACAGTGATTTGATTCTGAATTGATTTAAACTCATTTCAGGTTTCTACGCAATATCTTTATGGTCTTGCCAGAACATTCAGAGTGATATTCATTAATATTCACAGTGACGAATGGAAATCCTTCTAACGTCAACATCAAACAGCGCTACGGTAGGTAACTTGTGAGATTCTCTATGAATCAAGCTTGTGTCAACTGGAAAGCAACAATGGTAAGATTCTTAATGAATCAAACTTGTTCCAGGAATTTGAATTGACGACTTTAATCAAGCGGATATCTATCCAATTGGTTCACTCTTTATGTTCGCAGTCTTGCTTTGAGACGGTCGAGTAAAGAGAACGGCTAGTACTGCCACGAAACCCTGTCAAGGAGATTCTTAATTGGATCTACCTAATCACAAGTACGATATTTAATATCGTGTAACGGTCTTCACCGACCGGAGGTAAAACGTTACCGATTTAGGACGAATGTCAAAGCCATTCAGTCTGTGTCTATGTTTTGTCTCAAGAAGGTGGCCTTACGGTGTACTCAGCCAAGTCAAAGATTCAAAACCACATACTCATGCCCAAATACATTCACCAATCAAGAAATCTAAAGACTTCTGTAACTCTGATGATCAAAATCTTCCTTAACAATTAATGTAGAGGAATGACCTCTATTGAAAGGAGATTGTTAGCAAGCTTTCAAGATAATGCAAAGTATGAGCATGTGGATGAAGACACAAGATCGCAATATGGCAAAGACAAGTCAAGAATGATTTGACAATCTAAAGATAAAAGACAAAGTCGAAAGACAATGACAAAGGCTCAAAGATCACAGCATGAAGGAACAAGACAACTATTACACGTTCAAGACTCATTTATGCTGAAATTAGTAATCTTCATTGATCTCCAAATATCGAAGAGGAATGACCTCACATTGGGGGAGATTGTTAGCCTCAAAATATTGAGTCAAACAAGAATGTTCGGTCATAGGTTTATATTGTAACATTTAGTAGAACGTTGTAATAGTTAGTTAAAATAGTCGTGACTTTACGGACTTGATGGCTAGCTTAAAAGGCCTCTTTCAAGGTACTAAGCATTTTATTCAAGCCCGGCCCAATCAAACATATAGCCCATTATGCCATATGTAGGCTAGGCTATAAATACCCTTCCTAGAATGTTAGGAAGGGTGTTGGTTGTCTCATTTTATAATCTAATCTCACAAAAGTTTAACACACACTTCTCTCTAATTTCTCTCACTACTTTCTCTCTCTAGAAACCTTCTATCTTTTATCTACCTTTCTTTCTTCTTTATTCATGTAGAATCATCATATTCTTAGGGACAACATCCTCCTACAAGAATTTGATTTCACCATACTTGACAAAAAGGGAGCCGAAAATCTAGCGGTCGATCACCTCTCTCGTTTGTAAGATCCTCACAAGAATGAGTTCGAGAACAAGGAAATTACCGAAACATTTCCTCTCGAGACTCTCGGTGTGGTGAATTCTAAGGACGAAGCCCCTTGGTTTGCCGACATTGCAAATTACCATGCGGGCAATTTCATAATCAAGGGTATGACGACATAACAAAAGCGAATATTCTTTCGTAACGTCAAGTTCTATTTTTGGGACGACCCTTATCTCTTTCGGGTTTGAGCGGATCAACTCGTTCGACGTTGTGTTTTTGGTACCGAAGCTTCTAGTATCCTTAGAGCTTGGCACGAGGGACCCACAGGTGGTCACCATGGTGCACGGCTAAGAAAGTGTTCGATGCCGGCTTCTTTTGGCCTACGATCTATCGTGATGCACACGTACTTGTTAAGTCGTTTGATTCTTGCCAACGTCAAGGAAAATCATCTCAAAAGGATGAAATGCCGCAAAACATAATTCAAGTATGTGATATTTTTGACGTTTGGGGCATTGACTTTATGTGGCCGTTCCCATTGTCTCATGGAAACAAGTATATCCTCGTCACCGTCGACGATCTATCTAAGTGGGTGGAAGCTAAGGCTTTGCCTACGAATGATGCTCGTATGGTAGTGAAGTTCTTGAAACAACTATTCTCTCGGTTTGGAACCCCTAGTGCTATTATAAGCGATCGTGGAACCCATTTTTGAAATGACCAATTCGAAAAGGTTCAAAAGAAATATGGGGTTACACATCTTCTTTCTACGGCTTATCACCCGCAAACGAGTGGTCAAGTCGAGGTTTCAAACCGAGCTTTGAAGAGGATCTTGGAAAGATCGATAGGAGAGAACCGTGCTTCTTGGTTCAACAAACTCGTTGACGCTTTATGGGCCTTTTGCACCGCTTATAAGACCTCAATCGGGCGCACTCCTTATAAGTTGGTGTATGGTAAGAATTGCCATTTGCCAATTAAGTTAGAACACAAGGCATATTGGGCCCTAAAGCATGCAAACTTTGATTTGATGACCATGGGAGATCACCGGAAAATACAACTTGTTAGGACCATTGTAATAGTTATATGTAATAGGTAGACTAGGAGGTATGTAGTTCCTCCTGGTCCTAGTAGTAGTAGGAGCAAGTCCTGCTCCTGGTTCTAGTCGAAGTCAAACTTTACTATTTACTTAATATTCTGTTAGGATATGCATGAGATATGTTAGGAAAGGATATGCATATCAGTTTTACACGTTTTCTTTAATGATGTATTAGGGTTTCCTTGTAGTATAAAAGGAACCTTAGGCAGAAGGGTTAGATACACCTTCACAAAACGTAGTTCTAGTCATTATCAATATTAGAAATCCTTAGAAAGGATCAAGTCTTTATAGTTATTCTGTTCTTCTTAATTATATTTATATTCTACATTCATATTGTGTATAGAGTCTCTTTGTGATTTAACTTGTGATTACAGAAGTCATTCACCGGTCCTGACAGGCTGCAAGATCTACATCTAGTAGACCCTACAAGTGGTATCAGAGACTGGGAGGGTCTCTATACAAGAAGAATCAAGTTTTCTTATTTCTGACATTTTGTTTATCATGTCTGCCTCAACCTCTACTCAAACAGGAGAAGACAGCACTCCTAAAGTTGTGCAACCTCAGCAGATCCTGGCTACGGTCTCTAATACGAATGGTAAATTCCCTCTTCTGAAGAAGGGTGAATATGATAACTGGGCAATGAAGATGGAATGGTGGATCACCAACACTGATCAAGATCTTTGGAAGATCATTCTGAATGGGAACAGCAGGAAGCTTACTGGACGAGACAAGAACGGTAATATTACTCTTCTTGACCCTAAATCTCATGAGGAAATCATAGCTATTCAGAAGGAGGTAAAAGCAAAAACGATTTTGCTTCAATCTCTTCCTGAAGATCACATGGGTGACTTCTACCATTTGGATGATGCCAGAGAGATCTGGAATGGCATAAAAGCAAGGTTCGGCGGGAATGAGGAATCAAAGAAAATGCGAAGATCCATGCTGAGAGATGAATTTACCGAATTCAAAATCTCAGAAACTGAAGGTCTAAATCAAGGGTATGATAGGTTCCAGAAGATATTGAGCCAGTTGAATCAACTTCGGTCAAAGCCTGATGATGGTGACATTAATGCAAGGTTTCTTAAAGCCTTACCCTACTCATGGAATCAGGTGGTGATCTCTCTCAAAGCCAAAGGTGGGCTTGACTATCTCACCTTTGATGATCTGTTTCATAGGCTCAGAACTTTCGAACCCCATGTGAGAGGATTTCCTAGTGACTCTTTTCCCACTCCTGCTAATTCAGCCTTTGTGAGTTCTATGGCATCTAGTCCCATGTCATATGCAAGTAGCCCAAGCAATACTGTCTCCTCTCAGCATACTGTTCAGCATACTTCTGCTCCTGATCCTGCTGCCAAGTCTGGTAGTATGGTAGAAGCTGTTGTTCATTCTTTTGTGGCTGAAGTTAATGCTGAACAACAACTTGCTTTTGATGACTTCAAACAGGTCGATAAACTTGACCTGGATGAAATGGATCTTAAATGGCAGATGGCCATGCTTACTCTTAGGGTACACAAGTTTGAAAAGAAAGCGGGAAGGAAATTTAATTACAACCCTCGGGAGCCAGCAAGATTCGATAGAAGCAAGGTTCGATGCTATAACTGCCAGCAACAGGGTCACTTTGCAAGGGAGTGCCCTAGCAAGAATGATCAGGAGAAGAGCAGGTACTCCGCTTTCAAGGTTCAGGAGATAAAAGATGACAGGAAGGCATTGGTATCTGTTGACTCTATGGTCAACTGGAATGATCATCAGGCTTCTACTCTGGAGTCAGCTGAGTCCTCGACTGACGTGTTTGCAATGATTGCTGGAAATCTCTCTGATGCAGAAGAAGCAGACGAGTTTGCTCTTATGGGCTTCTCACCTCAGGTACAACATTGTCCTCTTGGTTGTCATGATAAATACACAGAATTGTTGTCCCAATTTAATGAAGTAAATGATCAAAATGATAAGTATTTTTTAGAGGTTCAAGCCTATAAGGCTTCATTAAACACTTTGGAACAACAAAAGAGATGGTTACAAGATACACAACGTGCGTATGAGGATAAAATCAGGATACTAAGCATTGATTTAGAAAACACTACAAATATGCTTAAATATACAGAAACTGAAAGAGATGCTAGTATCAAAGAAAAAGAGGAGATGCAAGCTAAATTAGATGCTACAATGCTAAGATTTGACAAATGGCAAAAGGCACCTAAAAATCTTTCAAAATTAATTGATAGTAGCATGTCTGGCAGAACTAAAAGAGGCTTAGGATTTGAAAAATATATTGATTCAGAAGATGTATTTGATTTATCTTTCTCAAGTGTCTTTGATGCCGACAAAGAGGATGAGGGCAAACCTAGTTACAATAGGTTTAAACCAGCAGCAGAAATACATGCTGTCCCTCCTCCTCTTACTGGAACTTTTATGCCCACCACATGGCATAATGACTCAGATGGATCACAGATGCTTGAGTCCCCAACAAGTTCTACTAATACTAATGACTTTGTCTCATGTACTTTCAGTGACAAAGCCGGTGACTCTGCATCTAGTGGTTCAAGTGAAGAGTCAAGACCTACAAGTTTCAAGTTGAATGAACATGCTGCTACTGGTGCTAGGAAGTGTGAAGAAAAAGTTGCTGTCAAGTCAAGTGTGTCTGGTCCTTGTTTATTGAGTCCTAGGAAGAATGTTTTTCCTAGAAATGTGTGTAATAAAGTAGGCAGTATGAAAGAATCTCATTCTAATAAAAGGTCTTTCAAAACATGTTTTGTTTGTGGCAGTTCCTTTCATTTAATTAAAGATTGTGATTATTATGACACACATACATCTGTTAATCATGATTTTCCTGCTCCTGGTCCACCAGGAGCTGCTTCATATGCTTCTAGAAGACTTAATCCTAGTGCTCCAACGTTTAATACTTCTAGAGTATCCTCTCCTTTCGCGACTGATTATTGGAGAGATCGTAGATTCCAAACAACCAGTAATTATTTTCAAAATTTTAATCCGATCCATCCATATAATTTAGACCACACGTATTTTGGTTTGGGAAATTTGGGAACTGCTGTTAAGCCCTCAGCAGGTTGTTCTTGGTCAAATAATAATACCCATATGATGCATAGGCAACCAAGGTACAACGGTGGATCTCATCAATCTTCTTGGCACTCTTCTAATGATCCACAAGGCAGGCTCAAACCTGAAAAGGTTTGGGTCCCCTTAAGACACTAACTTTTGCATTTTTATTATCTTGTTGTTGTAGGTTACTCCATACCAGGATCCTAGTCTAGGCATTGTTGATAGTGGTTGCTCCAGGAGCATGACTGGAAATAAAAGTCTTCTCTCTAACTTTGTACCATTTCATGGTGGCAAGGTCTATTTTGGTGGGGGTGAAGGCAGAATCACTGGCAAAGGAACGATAAAGACTCCAAATCTTAAATTTTGAGCAGGTCTACTATGTGGAAGCACTTCAACATTTCAACTTGATATCGGTCTCTCAAATTTGTGACAAAAAGCAGTTTGTTCTCTTCACCGATACTGATGCACTTGTGCTTTCCAAAGACTTTAAGCTTCCGGATGACTCACAAGTTTTACTCAGAATCCCTAGAAGACACAATCTCTATAGCATCAAGTTGAATGAAGTCAACCCTACTGGTCAACTAGCTTGTCTGGTTGCAAAAGCCTCAGAAGATGAAGCCACTAAATGGCGCCGAAGGATGGGACATGTGAACTTCAAGACCATTCACAAACTTGCCAATCTGAATCTGGTCTCTGGTTTACCTCCCAAGACGTTTAGAAATGATATAAATTGTATTGCCTGCAGCAAAGGCAAACAGCACAAAGCATCCTTCAAGGCCATTACTGCTCTAAGTCTTATTACTAAACCATTGCAGCTTCTACACATGGACTTATTTGGTCCTACTTCCATCAGGAGCATTGACCACAAGCAATTCTTTTTGGTGGTGACTGATGGTTATAGCAGGTTTACGTGGGTGTTCTTCATGGCTGCCAAAAGTGAGACCTACTCAATTCTTAGAGATTTTCTTACCTTGATAGAGAATCAGTTGTCCAATAAAGTTAAAGGTATTCGTTGCGACAATGGAACCGAGTTTAAAAATAAAGACCTCATCGCACTTTGCAATGCTAAGGGCATCAAAAGAGATTATAGTGCTGCTAGGACTCCTCAACAGAATGGTGTGGCAGAAGGAAAGAACATGACACTAATAGAAGCAGCAAGAACTATGCTTGCCGATTCCAAGCTTCCAACCATGTTCTGGACAGAAGCTGTTAATAATGCAAGTTATGTTTTGAATAGGGTTTCTATTACCAATCCTCACAAGAAGACTCCTTATGAGCTGCTCACGGGCAAAGTTCCAAATATTGCTCATTTGAAGCCTTTTGGGTGTCCAGTCACCATTCTGAATACTAGTGACTATTTGGGGAAGTTTGATGGCAAGGCAGATGAAGGATACATTGTGGGATATTTAGCTCATTCTCGGGCGTATCGTGTCTACAATCTTCAAGCCAAACGGATAATTGAAACTATTAATCTCAGGTATTTTGAGGAGAAGTCAAACATCCAAGGCAAAGGTCCAGAATGGTATTTTGATCTTGATTATCTTAGTGATTCGTTAGGATATTTTCGTTTCAAAACTAACCATGATGCAGGACCACAAGTGTTTGTAACTTCTAGTACTGGTGTTCCTTCTAGTCTTTCAGATTCAGATGATGAGGATGACATTTTTGTGGTTCCATCCTATTCCACCACGGTTTCTCCCACTCCTCCTAGTGATGCATCTCCATTGGATGTACAGGATTCCCAAGCAGCTCTTGACACTCTTCTCAAACAGCAACAAGAAGCTACTAAAGCAGCTGCTCAAGGTAGTTTTGAGTTTCCCTTGGTTGAGCCTACTGACAAAGTTGCTCCTAGTACTCCAGCTTCTGCTCCTATTGCTAGCTTATCACCTACTGGTACTCCGGCTAGTGAGTCTGCTTCCAATACACGTTTCTCCAGTCCATCTGATTTGGGGAATCATGAAAAGAAGTCTTCTACCAAGCTAGATGATATACATAAACAACCGGTAGATGGGATTTTCCAAAATGCTTCATATGATGCTGACTTTGTTGGTGATCTCAATAACTTGGCACCAGAAGTGGAGGTTTCTTCCAATCCAGTCTTGCAATCACATAAAGATCATCCTACCACTTAAATTATTGGAGATCCTAGTTCTACTGTCAAGACACGCAGAATGCAGCAGAAGGCCTCGTCTGATCATCATGCTCTTGTGGGCTATATTGAGGATCAAAAGCGTAATAATCATACGGACTTTCAGCACTGTTTGTTTGCTTGTTTTCTTTCACAGGTGGAACCTAGGTCTGTTACTCATGCTCTTGAGGATCAAAGTTGGGTGGAGGCTATGCAGGAGGAAATGTAGCAATTCTTGTTTCAGAATGTTTGGGTTCTGGTTGACTTACCAGATGGAAAGACAGCTATCAATACCAAATGGATTCTGAAGAACAAGAAGGATGCACGGGGAATTGTCGTAAGGAATAAAGCTAGGCTTGTCGCACAAGGACACACTTAAATTGAGGGCATTGACTATACTGAAGTCTTTGCGCCAGTTGCCAGGATCGAGGCCATTCGTCTGTTTTTGGCCTTTGCTTCATATGTTGGCTTTATGGTGTTCCAGATGGATGTCAAGAGTGCATTTCTCTAAGGCAAAATTGACGAGGAAGTGTATGTTACTCAACCTAAGGGGTTTGTAGATCCACTTCATCCCAAGAAAGTCTACAAGGTGGTCAAGGCTCTTTATGGGTTACATCAGGCTCCTAGAGCTTGGTATGAGCGTCTTTCAACTTTCTTGTTAAAGAATGGCTATAGAAGAAGTACTATTGACAAAACACTATTTCTTCGGCGGAATTCCAAGGATATTATCCTTGTTCAGGTTTATGTGGACGACATTATCTTTGGTTCTACAAGGAAGGAGTGGTGTGATGAGTTTCAACACTTGATGAAAGGCGAATTTCAGATGAGTGTAATGGGAGAACTGTCATTCTTCCTTGGTCTTCAGGTCAAGCAACAATCGGATGGGATTTTCAACAGTCAAGATAAATATGTCCATGAGATTCTTCAGAAGTTTGACATGGATCCTCTTAGACCAGCAGCAACTCCTTATGAAGTTGCTAAAATCAAACTTAAGAATGAGCCAGACCCCCCGGTAAATGTTCACATGTACAGGTCTATGATTGGCTCTCTCATGTATTTGACTGCATCACGTCCGGACATTATGTTTGCCGTAAGTGCTTGTTCTAGACAACAGGTGACTCCAACGGTTTCGAACTTAAATGCAGTGAAGAAGATTTTCAAGTATATCAAGGCTCAACCTAAATTGGGTCTATGGTATCCTAGAGAATCTCCTTTTGTTCTAGAAGCCTATAGTGATAGTGACTATGCTAGTGCTAATAATGATAGGAAGTCTACTACTGGTGGTTGTCAATTTTTGGGTCGTCAATGTAAGAAACAGACAATCGTAGCTACTTCTTCAACAGAAGCTGAATACGTTGCTGCTGCTAGTTGTTGTGGACAAGTTTTATGGATCCAAAATCAGATGTTGGATTATGGTTTCAATTTTATGAATATCAAAATTTTTATTGACAATCAAAGCACTATTTGCATTGTGAAGAATCCTGTATTTCATCAGCGGACGAAGCATATTGAGATTCGGCATCATTCTATACGGGATGCCAATGAGAAGAAGCTGATACAGGTTCTTAAAGTTCATACGGATGACAATGTTGCTGATTTGCTGACTAAAGCTTTTGATGGTCCTCGGTTTAACCACTTGGTGGTTCATATTGGGATGGTCAATCCTTGAGGTCTAGGATTGAGGGGAGGCAAAGCCTAAGGGGAGGCTTTGTGTACATATTAGGTCAGACTAACGTATTCATAGTATGTAACAACATAGTTTCTTGGTTATGATGGTGTGTGGTGCTTATGATGGAGGATTTTTGCTCTCTTCTGGTGGATATGGCCATACATGACTGGCTTCTGGTCCTCTTTGGTCAGCTTCTAGTTATAATTGGGTGGCTTCTGGTGGTTTAAAATCCTTCCATGTCAAGTGGTGTTTGGCTCCTGGTACTGGTCTGGCATACTGTTCATTCCTTTTGTCCTTTGTTAATCACGTTTTGCTCCTGGTCTGACCATTGTGTGCTTTGACTTTTGGTCAACGTTCCCATTCCTGGTATTTACAAGTTTGAATTAAGCATGTTAATTGGGAGTTGGTTATTATGTTAAAAAGGGCAAGTGGTTACTATGCAATTATGGTTTAATTTGAAAGGGCAACCCCCCATTAATAGGGGTCAATGAACAGTTACCACTTTCTTTATATATGGTCAACATACACCCTTGACTCACTCATTACAATTAACACACACACAAAACCGCTTCTACTCTCTACACCCTAATCCCAATCCTTCTTCCATTAATTCATCAAGATCCATGGCTGCTCTTGCTTACCAACCTGCTCACAACCGTGTTGCTTATCTGGGTGCTGGTCCAAATCGTGAACATTTTGCTGACATCTAGGATTTCATTGAAGCTTCTAACTTAAGGTTCGCATTTACTGTCTGTCCCACCATATATGATAGTGTGATTCGTCAATTTTGGGCGTCTGCTCAACTTGTGAATGTGGCTGGTTCCACGTGCACTCCATGCTACCATAGATGGTCGTGCATATGTGGTGACTGAAGCTTCTATTCGCTCTTCTCTTCATCTTCAGGATGAGGGGGGTGTTGAATCAATCCCCAATTCGGAAGTATTGGAGGGGATGGCTGCTATAGGTTATGAACATGGGGGGAAGTTTAACTTCCAGAAAAATAGGTTTTCCCCCCAATGGAAGCTTCTGGTTCACTTTTTAATCCATTGTATGAGTCCCAAGTCTGGGAGTTGGGATGCTTTCCCTACTCCTTTGGCTACTGGTCTTATTTGTTTAGCCCAGGGTAGAGTGTTTAATTTTTCTCATTATCTATTTGAGGGGATGGCTAGTAATTTGTCTACTGCTGGCTCAAGAAAGAAGTTTCTTATGTACCCTAGGTTTCTTCAGCAAATACTTGTTTGTATTCCTCGTGATAGGACTGAGCATGTGCCGTCTAAACTTACAGCTAAAGTGTATTACAATATGATGAATGGGTTTACTGGGGATTGGAGGCCCCTGACTGAAGCCATGTTGGGATTGGCTCAGGGTCCTATGGGTGAGGACGAGGCGGCTCCTGAGTTTGTTGTGATTGATGATGACCCGATGAAGGAGGAGGCTCCTACTGCTGGTGCCACTCATGTGGTTGAGGAGGAGCTGGTTGAAGAGGTGGTGGTTGAAAAACCATCCCCTCCTAAGGCTGGTCCTTCCACCGTCCCACACTAGTCTCCATTTGTGGAGACTCCACCTCTTAGTCCTGCCCCACACTCGACTGATAAACAGTTTGATGCTAGTACTCCACAGGTTGACCCACATGTTGCTTCGGGATCCAGTGATGCTTTCCCTGATCCAAGTTCTCTTGGTGGGCAGGCGGAGGAGCCTACTACACTGATATCTTTGCTTGATCTTATACGCAGGTACCATGAGCGGATGATTTGTTTGGAAGCTGACTTAAACCAACATCGGAAGCTTACAAGGGAGTTTGTTCTTCCTCTGGCTGATCGCATCAAGGCGTTGGAGACTCAACAACGTCGTCGCAAGAAGCATGTGGTCCATTCAGATTCTGAGGATGAGGGTGCGGAGAATGTTGAGGATGTCTTGACGTTGTTGGCAAAGGCTGCCTTTGCTGATAAAGTTTATGATGATTTGCCGGTTCCTCCAACGTCCTCCAATGTTCCTTCTCCTGGTGCTATTCCCCCTTTTATGGGTGGTGATTCTGATCCTGTTAATGGTTCTCTTGCTGGTCCCTCTCATGATCCGAAGGGAAAAGCCCCAATGACTGATGCTCTATCTCCTTCTCGCAAGCGTACTCGTCGACAGATTGAAGAGGAAAGGCTTGGTGAAGAGGCTGCTCGTCGGGTTCAGGCTGAGATTGATGAAGCGGATAGGGCTGCTGAGGAAGAGCTTCGAGAGCGCAGGCGTGCACAAATTCAGCATGATGCCATGCATTGGAGTGATGGTGAATGGATGCAAGTGTTGACTGTTCTCACTCGGGATTATGCTCAGTTTAAGGATCTTTTGGGTGACGATGTTGATGAACACAATTGTATACCGAAGGCTATGGTATTGATGCGTAATCATCAGTTGGCTCTTGCTGCATAACTTAAGAAACAGAGAAGGAACAGACCTTTATCTCGGGCTGAGGAGCGCCAGCAGATGCAGTGTTATGTGAAATTTCAGTCTGCTGCTCATTTTAATGCTCCTTGGACTTGGGCTCGGGTGCGGGCTTTGACTTTTGATGAGCTCAAGGCCCTTTATGAAAAGATGGTGAAGCGTCAGAGTCAACCTATTCCGGAAAGATTTATTTACCATCCTCGTGGTGTGACTTCTTCTATGCCTGCTGATTCTACTGGTCCTTCGTCTGCACCCACTCCTGCTTCTGCTGCTAGTCCATCTGGTTTTGTTGCTACTTCCGTTGGTCCTTCTACTACACCTTTGGTTGCTCCGTTGGGTTCTACTGCTGGTCCTACTACTACCATCTTTGCTACTACCACCACCACTCATGCTTCTACCACCACACCTGTTACTACCACCACCACACATGTTCCTGCAAGCACCTTTGTTGATACCACCACACCTACTGCTACTACATCTGATGTGCCATCTCCATCACCACCAGTTCCTGAAACACAACCTAATCCTACTTCTGATGCAGCCCCTAGTGGTCCATTGGGTGGACACATTCATGAGTCTACTTCTACTGCTTTCCCTGCTGCTGCTGAGGTTAAGGTAAAGGTTGAATCAACACCTTCTGATCCCACACCTAGACGTTCCCTTCGTCAAAAACAGGCTCGTCGTATTCGCCGTGGTAAGACAGTTCCTTTTGAGAAGCGTGATCCTGAGAATTTAATTGATGCCGCTTCTGACAGCGATTCTGACTTACCCTTGGGCAATGGGAGCATTACGGGTTATACGGTTGAGAGTTCTACAACACTTCCTGGTGGCGTATCCCATCGGATTACTTTGAGTGATGGGTCTGTGCGATTGGCAACGAGTTTGCAGAGTGTATTGTCTTGGGCTGACCGTATGGATCTTATGGCGTTGTATGGACTTGTTGATTCTAGTATGCCGTTTGACCCAATAGCTGTGTCTTCCTGGCCTGGTCTGCGTATCTGGGCTGATCTCAAGCTGATGTTGGATCCTCCTCCAAATGCTCCTGTTTCGGGCATATGGAAGGATCAAATGCAATGGGAGATTCTGCGATGGAAGCTTTATGCCGGATGTGGAGTTCATATGTTGGAATTAGAATCTGGTCATATGGTGTTTATGCTGACGGATGTGGAGTATCCTTTGACTATTTCTTCGATGGAGGCGATGTTAGCGAGTCACTTGCAAATTTCTACTGCTCCATCTGGAAATGAGTCCTCTATGGCTATGGCATTGGTAGAAGGTATTCAGGCGCGGTTGCTAGCAGATAAGAAGGCTGCTTCTGGTATGTAAGGTGATTGGGTTGTAAGTGTTTATGCTTTGTATTTTTGTTCATTTGTTCTTATTTTCATTCTTTTCACCAATATGTACAGTGATTGGTGAACTTCATTCTTTAGTTAAAAAAAAAAGAAAAAAAAAGTATACTTTTTATATAATATCTGCTTATACTTTAAACACAGTTTAGATTTTATACTTGTACATAATATCCCTTGGCTGCTTCACAATGTGGTTCGGGTTACTGATTTGAGCTTATCCTGGTACTTGGTTTCACTTGGTGTTGGACATGGTCCACACAACAAATGGTTCTCAACTTACCATGTCTAATCGACAAGAAAAAGTTGATTCACCTTGAGGGTACGGCTCCTGGTGCGATTCTCAAATCCGTTGATGGTTGCCAGGTTACCCAAAACTGGATGGTTTTCACTTGCCATAGTCTTGGACTGAAAAGTGGCTAATCCAAGGGGGTACGGCTCTTAGTAAAGATCTTATCTAATCCGTTGATAGCTGTAATAGCTTGCTTAAAGCTATAGGGTGTTCAACTCACCGATGCTTCATTGCTAAGAGTTGGCGAGTCTAGAGGGGTACGGCTTCTGGTAAAGACGCATCAAATTCGTTGACGGCTGTGATGGTTTGCCTAAAATCATCAGGGTACTCCCACTCACCATTGATTCACGTTCTAAGAGTTGGGCTGGGTTCTAGTCTCCCAGGGTGATGCTTATTCCACCAGAATGACTAGCTAGCCCAAGAGCGAGCAGCTACTTGGTAAAGGCTCCTCAAATCTACTCATGTTGCTGAAAAGATTCAACACGATGCTGATTTGTTACAAGCTTTGGAGAAGCTTCTAGTGTTTCATGTTGCGGCGGTTACTCTGCTTCTTATATTGTTGATGTTGCTCTTTATTTTGCTAATACAATCCTCGGGCTTTCTTTGCACGTTTTCCAGGAAACTTGAACTCAACAGGTCAAATTCAAATTTAGGGGAGGATTGTTAGGACCATTGTAATAGTTATATGTAATAGGTAGACTAGGAGGTATGTAGTCCCTCTGGTCCTAGTAGTAGTAGGAGCAAGTCCTGCTCCTGGTTCTAGTCGAAGTCAAACTTTATTATTTACTTAATATTCTGTTAGGATATGCATGAGATATGTTAGGAAAGGATATGCATATCAGTTTTACACGTTTTCTTTAATGATGTATTAGGGTTTCCTTGTAGTATAAAAGGAACCTTAGGCAGAAGGGTTAGATACACCTTCACAAAATGTAGTTCTAGTCATTATCAATATTAGAAATCCTTAGAAAGGATCAAGTCTTTATAGTTATTCTGTTCTTCTTAATTATATTTATATCTACATTCATATTGTGTATAGAGTCTCTTTGTGATTTGACTTGTGATTACAGAAGTCATTCACCGGTCCTGACAGGCTGCAAGATCTACATCGAGTAGACCCTACACAACTTAATGAATTGGATGAATTACGTGATAATGCTTATGAAAATTCATTGATTTTTAAGGAAAAGACTAAAAATTTCATGATTCAAAGATTAAAAACCGGTTTTTTAACGTTGGTGATCATGTGTTACTTTTTAACTCTCGTTTGAATATATTTTCCGGAAAGTTGAAATCCCGTTGGTCGGGTCCGTTCACCATAACATAAGTTTTTTCTTTATGGTACCATCGAGCTAGCTCAAAATGATGGACCTAATTTCAAGGTGAATGGACATAGGCTTAGGCACTATTTCGGTATGTAAGTCCCTTCTTTGGACGACCTCTACCAAGTCACCTTCCCCAATGATAATTAGCATTGAGGGGCTCAAGTCTAGCTCATGAGTTGGTAATCAAAAACGAGGTGCTTCGTGGGAGAGTTCCCATGCTTATCCATGTACATATTATCGCTTTCTAATGTAGTTAATGTGAGGGGATTTGTGCCCTTCCAACTCGTGGTTGTTTGTGAATGTGTTATCTAAATCATCATCATCACTACGTTTGAAGACTCTCGTGTTCGTTTATGTGAGCCTCGATCGTTTGCTTGAAGAAGTTTTTCAGGAATCCACGACATATCCTTATTGTTCTAACGATAATCTATTAGCATAATTCATAAACGGCTTTAGATGTATTGTTGATCACCCTTTCCATGCTAGATCCTAAGCATTCGACTCTTCGTCTCTAGTATGGGTGTGCTCCACCTTTAGACTCGAAACATTGAGGACAATGTTTAATTTTAGTATGGGGTGAATAGATACTTGCCTTGCTACGCCCTCATGCTTTCCAATTTTCATGGTTTTGTTTTGTTTTATTGCAAATAAGGCTAAAAATGGCCAAATTTTAAATTTTTTCTTAAGTGTTCATAGGTGTTTTTAAGTCACGAATGTATATTTTCTGTTAGGTAGAATAAGAGCTAATTTTTGACTTGATGGGCATTTGTAGCCCTTTACATTCCTTAACCCGCTTAAATCAAGTTTTGCTAGACTTTTATATAGGTAACTTTAAAACGCGAAAGTCTTAACTCATACGGGTTAAGAACAAGAACTTTTCGCAAGTTACTATAATTGATCCTAGAAAGTCACTTATCAAGGGAACTTTAAAACGCACTTTATAAACTTTCTAAGTCTAAGAACTTGCAAGCTCCTATAGGTGATTTGAAAACCAAAAACTCCGATTTAATATAGTCTTAATGAAGCTAATCAAAATTTGGCTAAATTTTGACTTGCATGGCTAAGTATTCACGAGTCTCTTTAATTAGAGGTCTTTAAATAGTGAAGAATGAGAAATAATAGAGTTAGACAAGTGATCATGCTAAACGTAGAACATGAAAATGTTCTTTCAAAAACTCATATGTTTTTAATTGTGGATTTTTCTCCCATAAGATCAATGCATTAGGAAAAATAAATTACAATAAGTAAGGTCGTATGATTTAAAAGATTACTTAGCTTCTAGCCCAAGATCATTTAAAAGTTGCTCGTGTTTGAATAGAGTTCATAGCCAAGGCATAACTTAGTGAAGCGGGACGCGAACATTGGCAAGTCCAAAATGGCCCTAACAAGGCATGAGGACTGAATTTTGTTGCTAAAGATCCAAGATGATGTGAAGAATCATTATTCCAAAATCAATATGAAGGATCAATACACACGACGAAAAGCAACTTACTCCAATAAAGATCATGGAGAAATCTATCCAAAATCCCAATTTAAATAGATCCAATTCCTAAAAGGAGGCGGATCGTTGTATATCAAAATCCCAAGTAAAAATTGAAGAAAAATGTAGAAGTCGTGGTCCAAGTTTGAAGAATCTCTCAAAAACGTCAACAGAAGAAATTCCACATATAAAGAGAAGGACATTATTTCAAGAACGTCTCTCAAGATTCTAAGTATGAAGTACATGCCAAATATCGGTCCGAGAAAGGTCTCAAATCGTGAAACGAGTTATGCCAAGATGTGAACTTAAGGAGATTACGAGAAGCCGTTTTAAAAGATTTTGTCCTTTAGCTAACTATTAATTAAATCATCCCACTTTATTTTAGGATTAATAAATATTCAAATAAGTAAATATGAATCACTTGTGATCCATGACAAATAGTTAAAAAATTCTAGATACATTTCCTTTCTTAATAATTAGAATTGCGGGGAGAAAAAGTATTACACAATTTGAATGTATGAGTAGTGTTACCATTGTGACATGTACCAACAATGATCTCGTTTTTGCACTTAACATGGAATGTATGACAATCAAGGATGACGAACTTTACTCTATGAAACATTTACTTGTTTTATTCTTTGACCCTAAAGGTCGTATGATTTAAAAGATTACTTAGCTTCTAGCCCAAGATCGTTTCAAAGTTGCTCGTGTTCGAATAGAGTTCATAGCCAAGGCATAACTTATTGAAGCGGGACGCGAACATTGGCAAGTCCAAAATGGCCCTAACAAGGCATGAGGACTCATTATTTGTTGCTAAAGACCCAAGATGATGTGAAGAATCATTATCCCAAAATCAATATGAAGGATCAAGACACACGACGAAAAGCAATTTAGTACAATAAAGATCATAGAGAAATCTATCCAAAATCCCAATATAAATAGATCCAAGTCCTAAAAGGAGGCAGATCGTTGTATATCAAAATCCCAAATAGAGATTGAAGAAAAATGAGGAAGTCGTGGTCCAATTTTGAAGAATCTCTCAAAAATGTCAACTGAAGAAATTCCACATATGAAGAGAAGACCATTATTTCAAGAACGTCTCTCAAGATTCGAAGTATGAAGTACCTGCCAAATATTAGTCCGAGAAAGGTCTCAAATCGTGAAACGAGTTATGCCAAGATATGAACTTAAGGAGATTATGAGAAGTCGTTTTAAAAGATTTTGTCCTATAGTTAACTATTAATTAAATCATCCTACTTTATTTTCGGATTAATAAATATTCAAATAAGTCAATATGAATCACTTGTGATCCATGACAAATAGTTAAAAAAATTCTAGATACATTTCCTTTCTTAATAATTAGAATTGCGGGGAGAAAAAGTATTACACAATTCGAATGTACGAGTAGTGTTACCATTGTGACATGTACCAACAATGATCTCGTTTTTGCACTTAACATGGAATGTATGACAATCAAGGATGACGAACTTTACTCTATGAAACATTTACTTGTTTTTATTCTTTGACCCTAAAAGTTATATTCGTGTGATGAAAATCATACATAATGTCTCTAACAATCGTAGTAGTAGTATAACAAGTTTACATTTCAATAAAAGTTCATAAAAGTGAATATTGGAGATGCTTAGATACTTTATTCTAGCATTGCGTGAGGGCATGGCAATGGTTTAGTATGGGGGAGTGATGAGACTACAATTATACATGGTCTCTTCGTTCTTTTTGGTCTTTAATGCTAACAAATGTCATAAAATACCATATATTATGCTTGTGTTTGTTACTTGTATATTTTAGGTATGGATGTCGTGAAAAGGACAAAAGATCACAAGAAACAAGCAAAAACGAACACAAGAAACGAAGCCGTACAATAAACCGGGCCCTATTTATGATTTTTTAGGAATAAGTCCTTAAAGAATTGAAGATGTTTAAGAAAAGTCCTTCATCATTGAAGAAATTACACTCTATACCCTTGTATATTCATAATTACAAGTTTGGTCCCAAAAGTTTGTCAAAAATACAAAAAGGTCCCTCAACTTTAAAAAATTTAAAAGATTAGTCCCTCAAAATTATAGATTTGTCAATATTAGTCCTCCTCAAAGTCATACATACAAAGAAGACCTTCGAGAATCAAGATTGTACATGAAAAGCCCTTGAAGATTCAACAAATGTGCAAAACAAGTCCTTGTAATCCTTTTGAAAAGTGTTTGGGGCAAAAGTATGAAAACAAGAAGTTTGATAACAAAGGAAAGTGGTTTATGGTTGTTTAAAACATGTTATACACCTTTTCCCAAAATACAAGGACCATTCCTTCCATACCAAACATTTGATTCCTCAAACACGCGCCAAACTTTTCCACTCCACAAAAAACGAATCAAACTTGTTACTATTCACCATCTTGAACCTAGTTACCATCTCACTTAAAACAAAGGGTAAATCTCAATTACCCATACCCACGTGTGATTCACCTTCACACGTACACATCCCACACTTAACATTCCCCATCCCATCACCATGGACCCCACCCTAATTCCCTTTCCACCAATGAACACACGACTTCCTTTCCAAGTTATCCTACGTGGCCAAATCAACAACCCACATCTACTACTTGGTCCCCAAGCACATTTTGAACGATCAAGATCATATTTGGACAACTCATCAACTCAAAACCCCCAAGGACGTTTCTGGAATTTCATTAGCTAGGGTTTTCTACTTTCTAGCATTTTTAACCTTAGTATTTTCCTATAAAAGGACTCCTCAACCTGTGAGAGAGCATTTGTTCCATTTTCTAGGCATTCTAGTTCTAATTCCTTTCTTATCAATATAAAGTTGTGTATTTTGAAAATTCTCAATTGTAATTCCTTTTATATTGAATGAAGTTGGTGTTAGATGCTTGAATCTGAGTTCCACAATCGTTATACAAGTGTTTTGGTGGTTTGTGTTGGCCACGTTTAAGTTTCATCAAAGTTTTCAAGTTTTTTAAGTTTTTTAAAAAGTTTTTCATAAGCTGTTTTAATCTAGTGATTCAAGGCTTTACCAGTTGAAGCCCTTGGATTATAGGTGTTTATAAAGGTGATACTTCCTAGTATTTACAATGATGAGTGGAAATCCTTCCAGTGTTAACATCAAATAGCATTGCGGTAGGTCATGTGCAAGATTATTTATGAATTGAACATATGTAAAATTAAAAAGAAACAGTGATTTGATTCTGAATTGATTCAAACTCGTTTTAGGTTTCTACGCAATATCTTTATGGTCTTGCCAGAACATTCAGAGTGATATTCGATAATATTCACAGTGACGAATGGAAATCCTTCTAGCGTCAACATCAAACAGTGCTACGATAGGTAACTTGTGAGATTCTCTATGAATCAAGCTTGTGTCAACTGGAAAGCAACAATGGTAAGATTCTTAATGAATCAAACTTGTTCTAGGTGTAACACCCCCAATTTCATGTCATAGCAGCGGAAGGGTCATTGGGTGTTACTATCATGGTTCAACCTCAATATCATAGAAAACGCCTCAAAATGAGTCGTTTTAACAAAACATACGTCTATTCATTTGTTTAAAGATAAAACAGTTTACACACGGTCCCAAATAGTTTTAAGTTTACACAACCAACCAAATAAGAAAAGTTTCTTAGAATAGACATAGTTTAGAAAAGCGGGCCAAAACATTTTAATTTAGCAAGCTGCGTGAAACCGCCTTCCTTGAGTGCCTTCTTCATGGACCTGAGATAAAACATGCTATAAAGTCAACAAAAATGTTGAGTGAATCTATAGAGTTTAAATTTTAAATAAATGAACACAAGTATTCTGAATAAACCTTCCGTAGTTGACAATCATGTGGATCAGACATAATTATCGTTGTTATTTCATAAGTCTCGTGAAATTGAACGTTAACATATATTATTTCAGCCCAACACACCTAGCCAAGTGCGTATATTTCTCTTATACAATTGCATCCGATGTTTCATTACTGGTGCATCACAACACCACGCGATAGCTAGTCGCGACCGGACTGGGCGTCACCCCGATAGATCTATCCATAGTATTAGCGTTCTTTTCGATTAACAATTCACGATTCATGGGTCTTTAAGGCTAAACAAACTTATATAACAACTTTCATCTAAGCATACAATCGGGTCCTTTGTGTTCAATTTTAAAAGAATGAGGGTTTACCACAACTTCTCGTTGTACCCTACATTTATATAATGTTTTTCCAATAATAAGGGTTTCCACAACTTCTCGTCGTACCCCTCTTATTTTAAATAAAACAAGCATGTTATCCCCCTCGCGGGTTTTATAAAACAAGTAAACATGTAAAGTGAGGCTATAGACTCACCTTGGTACGATAGTAGAGACGTGTCGATCGCCGACGATTTGTGATGCCCTTTTAAACACGAAGACCGCAACCTACCAAATAAGGCGCGTTCGTTAATAAACGACTCAAGTATATTTAATACTTAAATAATATGAAAGTCAATTTCAAATGACCATGAAAATCCCGAAAAATAACAAAAATATAAGTGGACTTCTATACCCTTTTATTCAACACCTATTCATTTAAATTACTTGCACCCTCGACATTGACCCGTCATAAGACGCCAAGTCAACGCAAGTCAAACCATCATTTACACTTCCCTCGGACCAGTAGCTAAGTCATTTATATAATGACTTAACACTTGAGTAAGTCACCATATCCAATAGTGAATACTCAACTCACGCCACACAAGTATTGAACTACGTGTCCAAAATACCACTCAGCATGTACACTCCAAATGTACACACCAATCTAACCTATCTAGACATGTCCGATTTCGACGAAACTTGGTGACAAACTCACACATAATATGAATAAAACTCAGTTTAAATTTCATTCAAAAATATTACTTCTAAGACCTTCTGCCCGACACACCTTCGTGTTGCAAAAACCGGACAGTTTTACGCCTTTGTCTTGTAAAACCATTTTGACTTATCTAAACATTTCCGTTTGCAAAACCGACACTCGGGTTTGAAAATAGACTCATGACCTGAGGTTTATCAACTTACAACAGCCCTTGAACATTTTTAAAACTCATTTTATAGTCCCCGAGATTCGTTCCAAATATCGACAACAATTTTCGGATTGTGCCGATACCCGTCTCCCGGTACACAAATACTAAAAGTAGCATAACTTTTCGCTCGTAATGAGTTAGAAGCTCTACTTTAGCTCAAATCAAAGCTAACGAAATTCTCTACGACCCTATCTTATTAGTTTACCAAGTTTACCACAGTAACAATTTCAAAAACGGACTTAAAGTTACTGCCCAAAATAGCCTATCTAAAAATCATACCAAATCAAATTTTCAACCCATTCCAACAATTCCTATAGTCCTAATATGATCCTAATATCATAATAACACATCTAATTAACTCATAACACCCTCAAATTTAATCTTACAAAAATTAAATATATAAAAATCTTGCATGCAACCATAACCCACTATGAATATAATAATATTAACAACATATATAACCAAAGAAATGGATCAAACACATGTTCTTCACCAAAATCTTGAAAAAAAATTAAAGTGCATGCATGTGGAAGAAAATTATACCAATAGATAGCTCTTGAAATTTCTAGGATGGGACTTGTTTTAGTTTTGGATGAATCAAAGTAGAAGTTGAAAAAATTTGATGAATGTGGCTATGGGGGTGGACGGCTAAGAGAAAGAAAAGAAGAAGGTGGGTGAAAATTTTGTAAGAAATGAGTTTTTAATAAAAAAAAGTTAGTGGAATTTGTTTATATAGTGGGGTAGTGGGGTAGATTTTGTCATATTTGCATAGTTTTGGTCTAAAAGTGCAAGTAAATAGTTTACAAGGTAGAAAATGTAAATTGTACATTTTAAAAATATTTACGGGGCTCGGGTTTCGTAAAAATACTTTTCAAAAGTTAAAACGCTTCATAAAAATAATAATAAAGCTTCGACACGACTTAAAACGTAATTAAATCGAAAACGTCGAAAATATACAATATCGAGACAATCGATAATAAAACGTAAATTTTTGGGCATCCGTCGGTATCGCGATCACTACTAGTTATCGTCATTCGTTAAAACGTAAAATACGAGAAATAAAGATTAAATATAATAAAATCATTTTCATGATTATTTGAGAATATAATATCGATACCTAACATATTCCTTGTCGGTTTTCATCTAATCGACATTTTTACGCTAGTTTCAAGTCATAACCTTCTCGGTTAGTCGATAAATTAAAATTCTCATTAAAGTAAACACGTAATACGTAATAGTCGAGATTAAAATAACGACCTGAAATTGACGGGTTGTCACATCATCCCCACCAAATTAGGATCTTCGCCCTCGAAGATCAACTTGCGTTCTTGCCCGATCGCTTGTTGAAATCAAAGAGATGAGGGTAATTCTTCCACATTTGGTCTTCTCGTTCCCAAGTAAACTCCGGTCCTCTTCGAGAGTTCCATCGAACTTTGACGATAGGTATTCGGCTTTGCTTCAGTTGCTTGACCTCGCGATCCATGATCTCGACCGGTTCTTCAATAAAATGCAACTTCTTATCAACCTTAACCTCGTCTAACGGTATAATGAGTTCTTCGTCGGATAAACACTTCTTCAGGTTCGACACGTGAAAAGTGTTATGAATCCCATACAGTTCTTGTGGTAGTTCGAGTTGGTATGCCACAGGTCCTACTCTAGATGTAACCTTGAATGGTCCGATATAACGAGGACTTAACTTCCCACGTTTTCCAAATCGTACAACACCTTTCCATGGTGATACCTTTAGCATAACCTTATCTCCCACGTTAAACTCCAATGGTTTTCTTCTTACATCCGCATAACTCTTCTGTCGGCTTCGAGCAGACAACAACCTATTCTTAATTTGCACAATCATATCCGTCGTCTCCCTAATCAAATCTGGTCCAGTGAGTTGGGCATCACCAACCTCACTCCAGCTAACGGGTGATCTACATTTCCTCCCATACAGTGCTTCAAAAGGTGCAGCTTTAATACTCGCGTGATAACTGTTATTGTACGAGAATTCGGCCAAATGTAAGTGCTTATCCCAGCTACTTCCAAAGTCTATCACACAAGCACGTAGCATATCCTCCAAAGTTTGGATTGTTCTTTCGCTTTGCCCATCAGTTTGTGGATGATAGGCTGTGCTCATATCCAAATTGGTTCCTAACGACTTTTGAAGTGATCTCCAAAATCCAGAAGCAAAACGACTATCTCTATCGGAAATGATTGAAATAGGAACACCATGCTTGCACACGATTTCCTTCAGATAAATATCGGCGAGTTTCTCCAATCCGAACCTCTCGTTGATTGGAATAAAATGAGCGGATTTAGTTAAACGATCGACTATAACCCAAATTGCATCGAACCCAGACGGTGTCCTTGGGAGTTTTGTGATGAAGTCCATCGTAATTCGCTCCCATTTCCAGACTGGAATTTCCGGTTGGACAAGTAATCCTGACGGCTTCTGATATTCAGCTTTCACTTTTGCACATGTTAAGCATTTCGCGACGTATGTTGCAATATCAGCTTTCATATTCGGCCACCAGTATAACTTTTTCAAGTCTTGGTACATTTTGTCCGATCCAGGATGAATAGAATACTTGGACTTATGAGATTCTAACATAATCAAATCTCTCAGTCCACCATATAATGGTAACCAAATTCGACCTCTCAAACATCTGATACCATCGGGTCGCGTCTCAAATGTTTCACCGTCTCCTCTAAATCTTTCGGCAGCAATATTTTCCTTCTTGCATGCTTCAACCTGTGCGTTCCGAATCTGCTCAGGTAAGTTATTATGAACTGTCACTACTAAAGCACGCACTCGAATCGGTTTCTCCCTTTCCTTTCGACTTAATGCGTCAGCTACCACGTTCGCCTTTCCTGGATGATAACGAATTTCGCAGTCGTAATCACTTAATAGTTCAACCCATCGACGTTGCCTCATATTCAGCTCCTTTTGATCCAGTATGTATTGTAGGCTTTTATGATCAGTGAATACGGTACACTTCGTACCATACAGATAATGTCTCCAAAGTCGCAGAGCAAAAACCACAGCGCCCAATTCCAAGTCGTGGGTAGTGTAGTTCTCCTCATTCTTCCTTAACTGTCTAGAGGCATATGCGATCACCTTTTCGCGTTGCATGAGAACAGCACCGTATCCTCTGAGAGATGCATCGCAATAAACAACAAAATCTTCACTTCCTTCAGGTAACGATAAAATCGGGGCACTACAGAGTTTCATCTTCAGGGTTTGGAAAGCTTCTTCTTCATCATCGCCCCACACATACGGTTTATTCTTCTGAGTCAGCTTCGTTAATGGTTTCGATATCAAAGAGAATCCTTCAATAAACCTTCGGTAATAGCCAGCCAGACCTAGAAATTGTCGCACTTCAGTTGGAGTAGTCGGAGCACTCCAATTCTTGATGGCTTCGATCTTTGCAGGATCAACATGTACTCCACTTTTATCGACCACGTGTCCGAGAAATTGTACAGAATTAAGCCAAAAATCGCACTTCGAGAACTTAGCGTACAACTTTTCGTTCTTCAATAAGTTCAAGATAATCCTTAAGTGTTCGGCATGCTCTTCATTGCTCTTGGAGTAGATTAGAATATCATCTATGAAAACGATCACGAATTTATCAAGATACGGCTTACAAATGCGATTCATTAGGTCCATGAATACAGCAGGTGCATTAGTCAAACCAAAAGGCATAACCAGAAACTCATAATGACCATAACGAGTTCTAAACGCCGTAATAGGAATATCTTCCTCACGTATGCGAAGTTGATGGTAACCAGAACGAAGATCAATCTTGGAGAAAACACGAGAACCTTGAAGTTGATCGAATAAATCATCAATTCTTGGAAGCGGATAACGATTCTTGATCGTCAGCTTATTCAGCTCTCGGTAATCAATACACATACGAAACGAACCATCTTTCTTCTTAACGAATAAGACAGGAGCTCCCCAAGGTGACGAACTCGGTCGTATAAAACCTTTATCAGATAGCTCTTGCAATTGCACAGATAACTCCTTCAGCTCGGATGGGGCTAAACGATATGGCGCACGAGCCACGGGTGCAGCACCAGGAATTAGGTCAATTTGGAATTCTACTTGCCTTGGAGGAGGAAGTCCAGGCAAATCTTCCGGAAACACTTCAGGAAAGTCACGGATAACAGGTACATCTTCGGCACGTTTCTCCTTCGATTCTTTCTCCACTACTTTAGCTAGGAATAACTCACAGCCTCTTTCGATATACTTACGAGCCTTAATGCACGAAACGATTTTCAGTCGTGAATTACATTGATCACCTTCGATAACCATGGTCTTGTCGTCTAAAGGAATCCTAACTTTCTTTTCTCCACACAAGATAGACGCGTTATACTTGGATAGCCAATCCATTCCGATAATAATATCAAAACTTCCCAATTCAACAATCGTCAAGTCTATCTTAAAAATACGGTTCAAGAGATTTAGAGAACATCCTAGGAGCGCACGATTGGTTCTCACTAATTTACCATCAGCTAGTTCTACCTCATAACTTGCGTCTAATTCGACCGGTTTGATATCAATTAAGGTACTAAAACTTGTAGACACAAAGCTTTTGTCCGCACCAGAATCAAATAAAGCTGTAGCATAACGGTTGTTCAGTAAAAACGTACCAGTGACAACCTTCGGGTTTTGCTTCGCTTCGGCTTCTCCCAACTGATAAGCTTTTCCTTGGTTATCTCCACCACGTGCATTCTTTGGAGGTTGAGGGCATTGGTTCCTCATGTGACCTTTACCTTGGCAGTTATAACACGTCACTCCCTTCTTTCCTTGTCCCCAACAGTCTTCAGTCTTGTGACCTAGCTTGTTGCACTTTCCACACTTAGTACATTCACCAGTATGAGACTTCTTGCATCGTTGACATCTGGTTCCTTTATCAGCAGTTGCAGCTTCAGTCATTGCATTAGCGTTGCCCCTCCTTCGGTTTTGATTTCTGTTGTGAGATTGACGGTTATCACCACGATCATCATTGTCGTTTTCAGCTCTTCTTTTGTTGCCTTCAGAAACACCATCAGCCTTGTCTTGGATGATTTGACCCATTAGTTGGTAGGCCATACGAACAGCTTCATCAATATTGGCAGGTTTAGATGAGGTCACATCCCCACGGATGTTGGTCGGTAAGCCTCGAATATACTGCTCTACCTTCAAGTATTCAGGGTTAACCTTGTTGGGACAAAGTAGAGCAAGTTCATGGAATCTGTTGGTGTATCCATCGATGTCAGTACCCTTCAGTCTCAGCTGATATAATTCCTGTTCTAACCTTTGAATAACACTCCTTGGACAAAATTCCTCAGTCATCCACCTTCTTACTTCAACCCAAGGTGTAGCATACGCAGCATCCATACCCAATGATGCCATTCTTCCATTCCACCAAGTTAATGCTCGCCCTTGAAGAGTAGCAGAGGCAAACATCACTTTATCTCCTTCCTCGCTTCCACTAAATCGAAACACGGATTCAAATCTCTCAAACCATTGCATTAACCCAACAGCGCCTTCAGTACCCTTAAAAGTTGGAGGTTTACATTTCATGAACGAGGTATAATTGCACTTCTTATTTTCAGGAATTACTGGTCTATCCGCATCACCAGTTCCAGCACCAGTAGCGCCAGTTCCGGTAGCGCCAGCTCCAGTAGCGCCAGCTCCAGTAGCGCCAGCTCCAGTAGCGCCAGCTCCAGTGTTGCCAGCTCCAGTATCGCCAGCTCCACCAGATCCACCAGCTCCACCGGATCCACCAGCTCCACCGGATCCACCAGCTCCACCAGATCCACTAGCTCCACCAGATCCACCGGCTCCATTATTCAAGTTTGCCATAAATGCATTCATAGATATCTGAAATTGATCAGCTACTATAGCACGTAACTGAGTCTCAGTCAACTGTTTAGGCGGCATGATCCTGTTACACAATTCACATCAAAATGAGTATTCATTCGACACTTGTGATAACAAAACATGAATAACACAGAATAAGAATAGATAGAACGAAGAATAGAATTTTAGACAAGGAACGAAGATTCACGAGGGATGAGTCAAAAGACAGGGATTTCTATTGTGACAATCAGCGTCGTTTGTAAATCACGTATTAGTATTATAATAATCAAATAATAAACATTTATAAATAAATAAATGTAATCCATTATGCTTCAAGCATAAATAATAATTAAATATGTATAACATATATATATACTTTGCTTGTTCTCGTCCAATGGCAACTCGGAGGTTTCGCTTGCAGATGTTATAGTCAAAAGATTTCAAAAATTTATTTTTGGAAGATCTTTTCGTTCTCTATAACTTGAGCTCTGATGCCAATCTGTAACACCCCCAATTTCATGTCATAGCAGCGGAAGGGTCATTGGGTGTTACTATCATGGTTCAACCTCAATATCATAGAAAACGCCTCAAAATGAGTCGTTTTAACAAAACATACGTCTATTCATTTGTTTAAAGATAAAACAGTTTACACACGGTCCCAAATAGTTTTAAGTTTACACAACCAACCAAATAAGAAAAGTTTCTTAGAATAGACATAGTTTAGAAAAGCGGGCCAAAACATTTTAATTTAGCAAGCTGCGTGAAACCGCCTTCCTTGAGTGCCTTCTTCATGGACCTGAGATAAAACATGCTATAAAGTCAACAAAAATGTTGAGTGAATCTATAGAGTTTAAATTTTAAATAAATGAACACAAGTATTCTGAATAAACCTTCCATAGTTGACAATCATGTGGATCAGACATAATTATCGTTGTTATTTCATAAGTCTCGTGAAATTGAACGTTAACATATATTATTTCAGCCCAACACACCTAGCCAAGTGCGTATATTTCTCTTATACAATTGCATCCGATGTTTCATTACTGGTGCATCACAACACCACGCGATAGCTAGTCGCGACCGGACTGGGCGTCACCCCGATAGATCTATCCATAGTATTAGCGTTCTTTACGATTAACAATTCACGATTCATGGGTCTTTAAGGCTAAACAAACTTATATAACAACTTTCATCTAAGCATACAATCGGGTCCTTTGTGTTCAATTTTAAAAGAATGAGGGTTTACCACAACTTCTCGTTGTACCCTACATTTATATAATGTTTTTCCAATAATAAGGGTTTCCACAACTTCTCGTCGTACCCCTCTTATTTTAAATAAAACAAGCATGTTATCCCCCTCGCGGGTTTTATAAAACAAGTAAACATGTAAAGTGAGGCTATAGACTCACCTTGGTACGATAGTAGAGACGTGTCGATCGCCGACGATTTGTGATGCCCTTTTAAACACGAAGACCGCAACCTACCAAATAAGGCGCGTTCGTTAATAAACGACTCAAGTATATTTAATACTTAAATAATATGAAAGTCAATTTCAAATGACCATGAAAATCCCGAAAAATAACAAAAATATAAGTGGACTTCTATACCCTTTTATTCAACACCTATTCATTTAAATTACTTGCACCCTCGACATTGACCCGTCATAAGACGCCAAGTCAACGCAAGTCAAACCATCATTTACACTTCCCTCGGACCAGTAGCTAAGTCATTTATATAATGACTTAACACTTGAGTAAGTCACCATATCCAATAGTGAATACTCAACTCACGCCACACAAGTATTGAACTACGTGTCCAAAATACCACTCAGCATGTACACTCCAAATGTACACACCAATCTAACCTATCTAGACATGTCCGATTTCGACGAAACTTGGTGACAAACTCACACATAATATGAATAAAACTCAGTTTAAATTTCATTCAAAAATATTACTTCTAAGACCTTCTGCCCGACACACCTTCGTGTTGCAAAAACCGGACAGTTTTACGCCTTTGTCTTGTAAAACCATTTTGACTTATCTAAACATTTCCGTTTGCAAAACCGACACTCGGGTTTGAAAATAGACTCATGACCTGAGGTTTATCAACTTACAACAGCCCTTGAACATTTTTAAAACTCATTTTATAGTCCCCGAGATTCGTTCCAAATATCGACAACAATTTTCGGATTGTGCCGATACCCGTCTCCCGGTACACAAATACTAAAAGTAGCATAACTTTTCGCTCGTAATGAGTTAGAAGCTCTACTTTAGCTCAAATCAAAGCTAACGAAATTCTCTACGACCCTATCTTATTAGTTTACCAAGTTTACCACAGTAACAATTTCAAAAACGGACTTAAAGTTACTGCCCAAAATAGCCTATCTAAAAATCATACCAAATCAAATTTTCAACCCATTCCAACAATTCCTATAGTCCTAATATGATCCTAATATCATAATAACACATCTAATTAACTCATAACACCCTCAAATTTAATCTTACAAAAATTAAATATATAAAAATCTTGCATGCAACCATAACCCACTATGAATATAATAATATTAACAACATATATAACCAAAGAAATGGATCAAACACATGTTCTTCACCAAAATCTTGAAAAAAAATTAAAGTGCATGCATGTGGAAGAAAATTATACCAATAGATAGCTCTTGAAATTTCTAGGATGGGACTTGTTTTAGTTTTGGATGAATCAAAGTAGAAGTTGAAAAAATTTGATGAATGTGGCTATGGGGGTGGACGGCTAAGAGAAAGAAAAGAAGAAGGTGGGTGAAAATTTTGTAAGAAATGAGTTTTTAATAAAAAAAAGTTAGTGGAATTTGTTTATATAGTGGGGTAGTGGGGTAGATTTTGTCATATTTGCATAGTTTTGGTCTAAAAGTGCAAGTAAATAGTTTACAAGGTAGAAAATGTAAATTGTACATTTTAAAAATATTTACGGGGCTCGGGTTTCGTAAAAATACTTTTCAAAAGTTAAAACGCTTCATAAAAATAATAATAAAGCTTCGACACGACTTAAAACGTAATTAAATCGAAAACGTCGAAAATATACAATATCGAGACAATCGATAATAAAACGTAAATTTTTGGGCATCCGTCGGTATCGCGATCACTACTAGTTATCGTCATTCGTTAAAACGTAAAATACGAGAAATAAAGATTAAATATAATAAAATCATTTTCATGATTATTTGAGAATATAATATCGATACCTAACATATTCCTTGTCGGTTTTCATCTAATCGACATTTTTACGCTAGTTTCAAGTCATAACCTTCTCGGTTAGTCGATAAATTAAAATTCTCATTAAAGTAAACACGTAATACGTAATAGTCGAGATTAAAATAACGACCTGAAATTGACGGGTTGTCACACTAGGAATATGAATTGACGACTTTAATCAAGCGGATATCTATCCAATTGATTTACTCTTTATGTTCGCAGTCTTGCTTTGAGACGGTCGAGTAAAGAGAACGGCTAGTACTGCCGCGAAACCCTGTCAAGGAGATTCATAATTGGACCAACCTAATCACAGGTACGATATTTAATATCGTGTAACGGTCTTCACCGACCGGAGGTAAAATGTTACCGATTTAGGACGAATGTCAAAGCCATTCAGTCCGTGTCTATGTTTTGTCTCAAGAAGGTGGCCTTACGGTGTACTCAGCAAAGTCAAAGATTCAAAACCACATACTCTGCCCAAAGACATTCAACAATCAAGAAAGCTAAAGACTTCTGCAACACTGATGATCAAAATCTTCCTTAACAATTAATGTAGAGGAATGACCCCGATTCAAAGGAGATTGTTAGCAAGCTTTCAAGATAATGCAAAGTATGAGCATGTGGATGAAGACACAAGATCGCAAAATGGAAAAGACAAGTCAAGAATGATTTGAAGATCTCAAGATAAAAGAAAAAGTCGAAAGACAATGACAAAGGCTCAAAGATCACAGCATGAAGGAACAAGACAACTATTACACGTTCAAGACTCATTTATGCCGAAATTAGTAATCTCCATTGATCTCCAAATATCAAAGAGGAATGACCTCACATTGGGGGAGATTGTTAGCCTCAAAATATTGAGTCAAACAAGAATTTTCGGTCATAGGTTTATATTGTAACATTTAGTAGAATGTTGTAATAGTTAGTTAAAATAGTCGTGACTTTACGAGCTTGATGGCTAGCTTAAAAGGCCTTTTTCAAGGTACTAAGCATTTTATTCAAGCCCGGCCCAATCAAACATATAGCCCATTATGCCACATGTAGGCTAGGCTATACATACCCTTCCTAGCATGTTAGGAAGGGTGTTGGTTGTCTCATTTTATAATCTAATCTCACAAAAGTTTAACACACACTTTCTCTAATTTCTCTCACTACTTTCTCTCTCTAGAAACCTTCCATCTTTTATCTACCTTTCTTTCTTCTTTATTCGTGTAGAATCATCATATTCTTAGGGACAACATCCTCCTACAAGAATTTGATGTCACCATACTTGACAAAAATGGAGCCAAGAATCTAGCGGCCGATCACCTCTCTCGTTTGGAAGATCCTCACAAGAATGAGTTCGAGAACAAGGAAATTACTGAAACATTTCCTCTCGAGACTCTCGGTGTGGTGAATTCTATGGACGACACCCCATGGTTTGCCGACATTGCAAATTACCATGCGGGCAATTTCATAATCAAGGGTATGATGACATAACAAAAGCGAAAATTCTTTCGTGACGTCAAGTTCTATTTTTAGGATGAGCCTTATCTCTTTCGGGTTTGTGTGGATCAACTCGTTCGACGTTGTGTTTTTGGTACCGAAGCTTCTAATATCCTTAGAGCTTGGCACGAGGGACCCACGGGTGGTCACCATGGTGCACGGCTAAGAAAGTGTTCGATGTCGGCTTCTTTTGGCCTACGATCTATCGTGATGCACACGCACTTGTTAAGTCGTGTGATTCTTCCCAACGTCAAGGAAAATCCTCTCAAAAGGATGAAATGCCGCAAAACATAATTCAAGTATGTGAGATTTTTGACGTTTGGGGCATTGAATTTATGGGGTCGTTCCCATCGTCTCATGGAAACAAGTATATCCTCGTCGTCGTCGACTACCTATCTAAGTGGGTGGAAGCTAAGGCTTTGCCTACGAATGATGCTCGTATGGTAGTGAAGTTCTTGAAACAACTATTCTCTCAGTTTGGAACCCCTCGTGCTATTATAAGCGATCGTGGAATCCATTTTTGTAATGACCAATTCAAAAAGGTTCAAAAGAAATATGGGGTTACACATCTTCTTTCTACGACTTATCACCCGTAAACAAGTGGTCAAGTCGAGGTTTCAAACTGAGCTTTGAAGAGGATCTTGGAAAGATCGATAGGAGAGAACCGTGCTTCTTGGTCCGACAAACTCGTTGACTCTTTATGGGACTTTCACACCGCTTATAAGACCCCAATCAGGCGTACTCCTTATAAGTTGGTGTATGGGAAGAATTTCCATTTGCCAATTGAGTTAGAACACAAGGCATATTGGGCCCTAAAGCATGCAAACTTTGATTTGATGACCATGGGAGAGCACCAGAAAATACAACTTAATGACTTGGATGAATTACGTGATAATGCTTATGAAAATTCATTGATTTTTAAGGAAAATACTAAAAAGTTTTATGATTCCAAAGATTAAAAGCCGGGTTTATAACGTTGGTGATCAAGTGTTACTTTTTAACTCTCGTTTGAAGATATTTTTCGGAAAGTTGAAATCCCGTTGGTCGGGTCCGTTCACCATAACACAAGTTTTTCCTTATGGGATGTAACACCCCCAAATTCATACAACTCAATTCAGCGGAAGACTCGTTGGTGTTACGGGATAGCACATTACTCACATCATAGACAACGCATAAAATCGCGTCGTTTAATAATAAAAGCATTTCCATTCATAAATATCAAAGTTACATCGGTCCCAAGTCATATTATTTCATACAAGGTTTTACAAAGTATTTGAATGGAAAATATTGTTTAAGTGCGGGCCATGAATTCTTGTCGTCTTCCCGAGAATTACCTTCAAGTACCTGAGATAAAACATGTTAAAAGAAAAGGTCAGCGATAACGCCGAGTGAATTCATAGAGTTTAATAAACCATCAATATAATATCGGTATAAAATTACTACCGAAAATCATTTTGTACAAATCATTCTAATAGGCCATAAAATAGCCAAAGTCATTTTATACAAATCCTTATCGAAAATCATAATATAGGCATCTGCCTTAAAAATCATTATACGAGCCAATGTCGTAAAAACATCATACAATACGTCTTACGACGTTGTATAAAGTTAAATAAAAACCGTTATATGAATATGGTTATGAAAACCAAAACACGAACATAATATCAATAGTATGACCCAGTATTGCTAGTCAGGCAATACATCGTAATTCGGAGCGTCTAGTAGTATTTCGTTAATTTGGATTATTATAAGCCGCATGACATTGTTACCTTACTAAACCAACAACGGGTAGCTAACCCGATACTCAATTTTCCCATCTAAAGTAGCGTGTCGTCACAAAGGTCACGCTATGGAAATCTTCTCATACATAAATTCGCTTACCAATCAATGTGGCACGACGGGGATCAACCGTCAAGGCGCGAACTGGGGTGATCGTCCCCAAATAGTACTATTATATGCACAAGCGTCTACCAAATCCCGGTAGTTCACAATTCATGCTAATGGGACTTTTAGTGACATAACCTAACTTTAATAATCCATTTGATTTCATCTATCGGGTCCTTTAATCATTTATCGGGTCATACAATCGGGTCATACAATCATTCGGGTCCAAATCAATAAACAAACAATCGGGAAAAATGGTGTCCTATTTTATAAAAACTAACATGTTATCTCCCTTGCGGGTTTATAAAATATTTCATAAAAACATTTAAAAGAGTGTGAGGCTATGAACTCACGTTGATGTGGGAAGGCGGGTTATCGGCAATTCGGACGTACGGTACGTGCTTCAATCACGGAAACCTATATAAATAATAATCGGTCTTAGACTCTTGTCCAATGAATTTTATCAAAATAACAATATAAATATGATGATTTTGTACATATGATGATGATCAAGTGGGTTTATATATCCTTGTTTACTCATTTTAGTGTTTACGTTTGGTAACTTTTTACTAGTTTACTAGTTTTACCTATTTACCTATTTTAAGTCCAATAAGCTTATTATAAGTTCTTTAACTTGTTTTAATCCATTTTATACCTATATTATCAGTATCTATACTTTCCATGTTGGACACAAATGGGTTAAGCCCAATAAGTTCTTTTTATAAGTGTTTAACTTATTTAGTCCAATTACGAGTCCAATATGTTTACTTAGCTCGTTAATGTCCGTATGTCCTATAGTTCGGGTTTTATCGGTTTTTACTTGTATTAGTTACTTATGTATCAGTATATGACTTTTAAAAACTTTACATTAGACGGGTTTGATCGTCTAAGTTTTAATTGGCGAAAAACGTTAATTTTACGGTAATAGCCGAAAAAGTCGTAAAAATCAAGTTTATAGTTTTTATTACTTATAAGTATTATTCCACTACCATTTTTATAATTTATACACTTATTTAACCTTTTATATATTTATATAAATAAAATCCATAAGTTAGTGGGTTTTTATTTTACATTTTATACAATATAATTTTGAGTGCTTATATAATAATAATAAACATTAATTCTCAAAATCTGATTTTTATTTTCATATTCACCAAAACTGCCATATCTAGAGTTCTATATGGAGATAGAAGCTAAAGTTTTTATCACATAAACTACATGATATGTGCTCCATTTAACTCTTCTATAGTTACTGTTGAATCAGCCTCTAAGTATTTTCTAAAAATCGTCCAAAACAGTGAACTCAGATTTGTACTTTAAACTTGTTTTGATCATATCTCACTCATTACAATGATTCCATTGCATGGCCAACTCTCACATGTGTACAAGACCCATAGCTTACTGTAAATTGATTCTACTTCATCATTTTATCAGTCTAACATGTGGTTAGTTACTGTTTTTATACAGCCTACCATTTAAACAAGATTTTAGCCTTGTTTCTTATAATTTTTCATCTTTTTAAGCATGTTTATCAACACCAAATCCCCACACAATATTTTTAATCATCATTCATCATCATATACATATACATAAGTAAAAGAAATACAAGTTTACATAATCAAAAATAACAAGAGGATGAGGAGGACAATCTTTATACCACCAAGTTGATGTAGGTTGTGATAAAAACATGGATTTTGATGGAGAAACTTGTGATGAACCAAGACCATCTTCAAGACCACCAATCTTCATAAACTCCTTGTGGAAAATCATCCCCAAGACTCCATGGAAACTCCTCCTTGGATGTTATAATCATCACCAATCAATAGGGTTTCAAAAGGGCTTCAACATGTGCAAGAATAACATAGGATTTCATGGTTGATTTTGATCAAAAGTGGTGTTTGATGGTGGAGTATGGACGGCACACTAGAGAGAGTAGAGAGGAAATTTTGTTGTTTGCCTGAGTGGAAAATGAGTGTGTGGTTTTGGCTAGTGGTTTAGCTAATTTTGATGGAAAGTGGCTTACATTGTAAGCTAGATGAGACAAGTGTTGTTAGTTTATTGAAGTTTTGACACATCATAAGATGTGTTGGTGAGCTTTGGCCGCCCCATGTATAGTGGGGTGGGATAAATTAGTTTGTCCCATCCCACTAATTTACGGGTATTCCTCGATTCTAGTTTTCTCGATTTGCGTGCCCTCGGGTCGTTTTACGAAAAACGTTTTTATAAATTATGAATCAACGGCACAAAACGAATCTAATAAAAATTGTCTCATCGAAAACGGAGTTCAAAAACGTAATTACGTAATCCTAAGGTTTCCGGTTTAGTCGTAAAGGACGTTAAATTAAATCGTAAGTCCTAATCTCTTCTCGTAAATTTGTGAGTTTATAAACCAACACAAATTTAAAACTCCATAATAATAATTACGGATAAATTTATTTTCTGAAATGTCGGACTGTCACCAAAACGGTGTATGTAAACATAAGCACCTAACGTAGAATCCTCCGGTTTAGACGTAGTCGATGCTACTTCAAGACGTAAATCCAAATTTCTTCCCAAAAATAAGTTAGTTTTTAAAATAATATTTTCAAATAAATATTGAGAATAAAATATTGACCATAAATTGACGGATTGTCACAGCATTTACCCCTAAACAGGATCTTTGTCCTCAAAGATCATCTTACTACTCGCTTCTTATAGAGTTAAAGCCATGTGGGTATTTCCTCCACATTCGGTCTTTTCTCACAAGCGCAATTCATTACAATACGCGAGTTCTATCAAACATAACTACGGGAATAAGATCAGGCTTAATGTTGACTTACTTTCTCTATCCATTATGTTCACGGGTTTCTGATGAATGCAACTTTTCGCCGATCTAAGCTTTATTAAGAAGAATTCAGATTTTTACTTGATAGATATTTTATCAAGTTCGATATACGAAACATAATTCACGCAGCTCTTGAAGTCCTAGGGTAGATCCAACTTATATGCCTTTCAAACCAATCTTTTACATAATCTCAATGGTCCCATACAACGGGGACTTATATCCCATGATTTGTCAGATCATTAATTCATTTCTCCAAGGTTAAAAATTTTGGCATAACTTCGCTACCCATCTGGCACTTCAAGATCTACATCTCATATTCACATAACCCCCTGCCTACTACCGGCAGTCAATAATCAAATCCTAATTTCAACAATCATTTCAGGTCTCGCGGGTCGAGTATTTTGTAAGGTTAGGTTTGCCATCATAGGAAACCTTAAACCTAAAAGACATGTCCAACTCACAGTGGGTGTATGTCGGGTGTCTTCATCTCAACTCTTGCTTACAGATGCTCTAATATTTAGATCCTAACAAGATTCGATCTCGATCCTAATACGATAATTATCAATGATAATCCTTCCAAAGGAAAACGATTATACGGTTTATTACTAAAGGTCATTCATTCAAACATAAAACAGCACTTATATTACTTTGTATCGTTACTTTACCTCGTCCCTTCGATTGGGGTGGTACATAGTACTCTCATCAAGGTTCGTTCTCAATGATTTCTGAGCAAATCTCTAGAAATTCGATGCGAAGCGAGGATCTTGATAAAGATATTCGATACAGGCACACTATGTTTACATAACTCTTTTGCATTTATCATTAACGGGAATGATATTAGCAGATTTGGTCAGTCTGTCGACGATGACCCAAATCGAATCAAATTCAGATGATGACCTTTGCAATAGCTAGACGTTTACTAATGTATGAGGCGATGTCTGCCTTCATAATTGCCATCAGTACAACTTCTTCAGACAAAGATACTTTTAGTCATAAATGACATAAATAGAATACTTATACTTACAAATTCCAACATAACTATATCTCACAATCTCCATATTTAGGCAACCACAAGTGGCCTTTAAAACATTTAACGCTATTGGCTTCTCAATTTTAATGGTTCACATTAGCCGCGAACCCCTTTTATTATCTATATTATCCTTTTTATAAGCATCGACTATATTTTAAATTGTTCGGCAATTTATTTTGCACAATCATTATTAAGGAACACGTCCTAATGGATTCTTTATCCTTTCTATATAATGTGTCAGTATTTACATTCATCTTTCCTGATGAAATAATTATCATGTCTTCAATTTACTCAGAATTTCTTTCTTCATATTTTCTAAGTTTTAGTTTCGTCTCAACTATCATTTTTATCAGTTTTGCCTAATCTGACGTCTAAAGCGTTGATAATTATTACATGTAAATTAACAATAATTATTTAATTTTTATGAAACGTAAACGTAAAAATTTTAAATTTCTTAGTTCTACCAATTATATAAAATATTCAAAATAATTTGAACTTAATTAACGAGATTTTTGTTGATTTATCGAAAATAATTAGTAAGATTCGTAAACGTTCTAAAAAATCTTTGTTTATACTTTGGTCAAAGTTTTCTTAGTTGAAAAGCAAAAATTGTCGTTTCAAACTTCAAGTTATGGTTTAAATATTTTCCTTAATCACTCTTAGGTTGTCTTAAGGTATGCAAAAACATTTACCCCTAAACAAGAGTTTAGTTAAATGTTTTGGTTATAAGGGAATAATCCCTCAAAAGTTCTTTGTTCAAACATTTGTCAAAATATATTTACACTTTCTTTTTAGTATAATTCAAAGTCTTAAAAAGGCTCCTAATTTTTGAAGAGTCAATATATATATATATATATATATATATATATATATATATATATATATATATATATATATATATATATATATATATATATATATATATATATATATATATATATATATATATATATATATATATATATATATATATATATATATATATATATATATATATATATATCTTACCATCATTAATCAAACGGTCACTTTATGTAAAGGATTAAGTCTTAAATCACATATCAATTATTCAAGGTAGGTTCTTTATTGTTCGGCCAATACAGGGCAATCTATAAATAATTATTAACTCATTCTTATTCTTATAGACAAACAAATGGTCCTTAATGATCACGAGCATGAATTTACCAAATTACAGCCTTCACACATGATTCACCAAATTTATGAATGCTACATGTGTATTAGTCAATCCAAACGACATCACGTGAAACTCATAATGTCCATTACAAGTTTTGGATGTGGCGATTGGAATAGATAATCTTTTTCGCAGATGCGAAGTTGATGATAATCATGCCGTGGATCAAAATTTCCTGAATATACGCTAGAACTTTGTAAATGATCGAAAAAATCTTCCATTTCGAGTTATGGATATCGTTTTCGATTGTCAATTTACTCAGTTCACAGTAATCTATAAATATAAGGAATGATAACACCATAGCTCTTCATGATGACGAGCTCGGTAGAATAAAATCTTTCTCCGACAACTCTCTCAGTTGTACGGTAATTGTAACACCCCCAAATTTATACAACTCAATACAGCGGAAGACTAGTTGGTGTTACGGGATAGCACATTACTCACATCATAGACAACGCATAAAAATCGCGTCGTTTATGATGTGAGTAATGTGCTATCCCGTAACACCAACTAGTCTTCCGCTGTATTGAGTTGTATAAATTTGGGGGTGTTACAGTTTGGTACCAGAGCTCTCGTTATAGAGAACGAAAGATTTTTAAAAAACGAAGGTTTTGAATAAAACATTTCAAAATCTTTTAACTATAAACATTTTTCTAAAAATGTCTAAAAATCTTTTGACTATAACGGTGCCGAAGAATTCCCGAGTTACCGACAAGGCCAGACTGAGAAGTGTTATTTTAATATATATATAACATGGATTATATATATATGATGTAATTTTATTACATGATTGTTTGATGGTTATTTTGATTTTTTTATACGAGGTATTTATACGACGTAGATTGTCACAAGTAACCCTAAATCCCCTAGTAAATTAATCGAAGCTATTCTCGTAGGAATTCTAGCTATTCTAGATCTAAACCAAGTTGTGGATATCTATGATCCCAATAAAATGGTTAATATTCGTAGAAATGTAGATATTAGTTGATTGTGATATTGAAGAAGAATTGGCGAAATTAAATCTGATATCGATATCATGACGATCTTTTCTTATAGAGTGGAGTTTGACAAAACGTTACCACCTAGAAAGATGTCATCTGATTCGTTGTCATCCAATTCTTAAATTGAAATCGAAAGGGTGAATGTTGCACTTGAGGTTGTCATTGGAACCATTACCCAAAAGCCTCATGCCACTAATACCTTTCTGAGAAGTCTAATTGAATGTATGAGTCATCTCATACTAGTGACTCATTTGATAATTGTTGTTGTAAGAGCTATAGGATTGGAAATTAAGTGTTGATCATATCGAGCTTTTATTGCACTTTGAAGGTATAATAATAAGATTGAAAGTATTGGAAAATGAGGTAGGATATCGCCTTGAGTATAAGTTGATTGAAACTTGAATAAATTAAAATTTAACCCATATGGAATAAGAAATTGTTAAGAGGAAGTCGCTAAACCCTGTGAGTGAATTATAAGGTTTTAATTGATTGTTAGTTTGTGTTAAGGGCTGTTCCTAGGCCATTGTCCACTGACGAAGATGCCCAGTGTCCAAGAAATAAATTGAAGAAATCTTCTTCTGAATTGAGACCGATGGATCTTCTGGGACATGTGGAACACCTAATGATTCTTGTAGATTAGTATTCATTGTGGTATCTTTTAAAAATCCCTAACTTAACTGAGACATCAGTTGGTAGGATGAGTTTTGAGAATTGTATGACATAGTGACACGTAATGTGTTACGGTACAATTTGACTTGTTTGTGATTAATGAAAAAGACTACCTTTGATTGCTAAATTCTACATGTATCGATGTTATCTATCCTTTATTGCTTCATCCTAATGTTCGCATTAGTGATGCAACCATTGAACAAGTACTTATCTTGATTTGAGTTACGTTGTGGATTATTCTCTTTGCATTCTTGAGTGCCATCGAAGTCATGAACCTCATGATTATTTGGCTAAAGCACATTTCCTATCATATTATAGTTAGTTCTTGGTGAACAACTCTTCGTTACTCTTCTGCAGATCACACATTGATTTTATAAAGTTAAAACGGTATCCTTTGAGAAAATTTAATTTTCATCACAATAAGGATTATTCAAAGTAAGATTTATAAGTGATTGATATCAAAATGACGTTGTTTATAAGACGCTTTGGAAAACTTAATTGTTTTCATAACAAGGAAAATCTTGTTAAATTTATTTTTATTCTTATTTGAGAATTAAGCATGAAAATGTTTTTATTATAAACATGATGATAAAATTTTGACGAACTGAGTATTGCATCATTAATCTTGAAATTGTATATAGTTGCGCGCCTACATACAATTTGGAATGGACCATGCAAGGCTGATTAGTAGTCACCGTAAAACCGATTAATAAACACAACATTTTCTTCGAAGATTGTGAAAGATAAAATTTTATGAGATCTGCAAGAAGTGAAAAATAGGGACATAGTGTTAGGGACACCTACATATGTGCCTGTAGCATCTATTCTTCTGAGTCGAATTTACTCATCTTTGGAATTTGTCTTATTTGACAAATTGATATTCCCATTCTTGTCCAATTCTCTCGTAGTGAGATTCTTAGGAAAAGTATTTGATTATCGAGTGTTGATACCCGACTGGATGTATTGACATTCTTATCATTTCTTATGATTTGATTTCATTTGAATGACCTGGGTAACGATCCGAGGAGCTTTCGAATGCGTACTCAAATTATGAAAACATGGGATATATTCATATTCGTTAAATGTTTTCGTCTGTACCTGATTTGAAATTCTCTCGCATAGATTATGCGTTGACCTTACTCTTTTAATAGTAGTTGTGTCTCCATATATCCTTGAATTTGTGAAGGATTATGAGTTATTATTAGTCTTTTTGAGAAGTTCACATCTTATCGACGGCAATGAAACTGAAAAGTTGGTAATGCCAGTAGAATGGATTGATTGATTATGACATGACGACATTGTCTTAATTGATGGGAACTCGAGTAGAATTTCCCGAAAAGATAAGATGTTGATTATCCAAAGTGATCTAAATAATTCTTGATGGATGACCATATCCCGTATTTAGACTTGAAATTATACCGTGAATGGTTGTGAATTAGTCATAGATATTATAATCTAGAAAGAACCTAATATGAATTTATTAAAAGATGTTTATGTTATCTAAAACTTTAGGAGGTATTATTGGTGAATTACCTAGACTTTTGCCATTAAGGCAAGTTGAAATTGGTATTGATTATATTCCCGGTGCTGCACCTATGGCATGTGCAATGTACGTTAGCGCCATCTAAATTAAAGGAATAACCGTACAACTAAGAGAGTTGTCGGAGAAAGATTTTATTATACCAAGCCTGTCATCCTGAAGAGCTATGGTGTTATCATTCCTTATATTTATAGATTACTGTGACTGAGTAAATTGACAATCGAAAACGATATCCATAACTCGAAATGGAAGATTTGTTCGATCATTTACAAGGTTCTTGCGTATGTTTTAAAGATTTGATCCACGGCATGGTTATCATCAACTTCGCATCTGCGAAAAAGATTATCTATTCCAATCACTACATCCGGTACTTGTAAAGAACATTATGAGTTTCACGTGATGTCGTTTGGATTGACTAATACACATGTAGCATTCATAAAATTGGTGAATCACGTGTGTAGGCTGTAATTTGATAAATTCATGCTCGTGATCATTAAGGACTATTTATTTGTTTGTTTATAAGAATAAGAATGAGTTAATAATTATTAATAGATTGCCCTTAGATGACTGAGAAATAAAAACATGTACCTTGAATAATTAACACGTGATTAAAGACTTGAACCTTTACATGATTTAACCATGTGATTAATAGATAATGGAATATAAATTGACTCTTCAAAAATTAAGAGCCCTTTTAAGACTTTGTATTTTATCAAAAAGAAATGGAAATATGTTTTGACGAATATTTTAACAAAGGATTTATAAGGGACTATTCCCTTATACACAAACCATTTAACTAAACTTCTCTTTAGGGGTAAATGTTTGTGTATACCTTAAGACAATCTAAGAAGGATTGAGGAAACCATTTAAAACATGACTTGAAATTTGAAACGATAATTTTTACTTTTCAACTAAGAAAACTTTGACCAAGGTATAAACAAAGTTTTTTCCGAACATTTACGAATCTTATTATTTATTTTCGATAATTCAACAAAAATCGTGTTAATTAAATTCAAATTTTATTTTTAACACCTTTATATAATTGGACAAACTGAGAAAATTTAAAAACTTTTAACGTTTATGCTTCAAAAAAATTTTTAATTATTATTTAATTAATTATAATAACTATCGACGCTTTAAAACGTCGGATTGAGTAAAACGGATAAAAATAATAGTTGAGACGAAATTAAAACATAGAAAATATGAAGAAAGAAATTCTGAGTGAACTATAGACATGATATTTATTTCATCAAGGAAGGTGAATATAATTACTGACACATAATATAGAAAGGATAAAGAACCAATTAGGACATGTTCCTTAATAATGATGGTACGGAATAAATTACTGAACAATTTAAAAATAAACAATGCTTGTAAGAAGGAATAATAAAGATTATAAAAGAGGTTCGCGACTAATGTGAACCATTAGAATTGAGAAGACGATAGCATTAAATGTTTTAAAGGGCCGTTTATGGTTGCCTAAATATGGAAGATTGTGAGATGTAGTTAAATTGGAAATCTTGTAAGTATAAGTATTATATGTGTGTCATTTTTTACTAAAAGTATCTTTGTCTGAAGAAGTTGTACTGATGGCAATTATGAAGGCACCATCGCCTCATACATTAGTAAACGTCTAGCTATCGCAAAGGTCATCATCTGAATTTGATTCGATTTGGGTCATCGTCGACAGACTGACCAAATCTGCTAATATCATTCCCGTTAATGATAAATGCAAAAGAGTTATATAAACATAGTGTGACTGTATCGAACATCTTTATCAAGATCCTCGCTTCGCATCGAATTTCTAGAGATTTGCTCAGAAATCATTGAGAACGAACCTTGATGAGAGTACTATGTACCACCCCAATCGAAGGGACGAGGTAAAGTAACAATACAAAATACTATAAGCGTTGTTTTATGTTTAAATGATTGACCTTTGGTAATGAACCGTATAATCGTTTTCCTTTGGAGAGATTATCTTTGATAATCATCATGTTAGGATTGAGATCGAATCTTGTTAAGATTTAGAAATTAGAGCATCTGTAAGCAGGAGTTGAGATAAAGACACCCGACATACACCCACTGTGAGTTGGACATGTCTTCTAGGTTTAAGGTTTCCTATGATGGCGAACCTAACCTTACAAAATACCCGACCCGCAAGATCTGAAATGATTGTTAAAATTAGGATCTGATTATTGACAGCCGGTAGTGGGCAAGAGGTTATGTGAATGTGGAATGTAGATCTTGAAGTGCCAAATGGGTAGCGAAGTTATGCCACAATTTTTAACCTTGGAAAAATGAATTCATGATCTGACAAATCATGGGATATAAGTCCCCGTTGTATGGGACCATTGAGATGATGTAAAAGTTGGGATTGAAAGGCATATAAGCTGGTTCTACCCTAGGACTTCAAGAACTGCGTGAATTATGTTTCGTAAATCGAACTTGATGGAATATCTATCAAGTGAGAATCTGATTATTCTTAGTAGAGCTTAGATCGGCGAAAAGTTGCATTCATCAAAAACCCGTGAACATCATGGATCGAGAAGGTAAGTCAACATTTAGCCTGATCTTATTCCCGTAGTTATGTTTGATGAAACTCGCGTATTGTAATAGATTACACTTGTGAGAAAAGACCGAATGTGGAGGAAATACCCACATGGCTTTAACTCTATAAGAAGCGAGTAGTAAGGTAAGATGATCTTTGAGGACAAAGATCCTGTTTAGGGGTAAATGCTGTGACAATCCGTCAATTTATGGTTGATATTTTATTCTCGAATATTATTTAAAAACATTATTTTAATGTTATAATATGAACTCACATATTTTTGGGAAGAAATTTGGATTTACATCTTGAAGTAGCGTCGACTACGTCTAAACCGGAGGATTCTACGTTACGTGCTTACGTTTACATACACCGTCCTTGGTGACAGTCCGACATTTCAGAAAATAAATTTATCCGTGAATATTATTTTGGAGTTTTAAATTTGTGTTGGTTCATAAACTCACAAATTTACGAGAAGAGATTAGGACTTATGATTTTATTTTAACGTCCTTTACGACTAAACCGGAAACCCTAGGATTACGTATTTACGTTTTCGAACTCCGTTTTTGATGAGACAATTTTTATTGGATTCGTTTTGTAACGTTGATTCATAATTTATAAAAACGTTTTTCGTAAAACGACCCGAGGGCACGCAAATCGAGGAAACTAGAATCGAGGAGTACCCGTAAATAAATGGGGATGAGACAAGTGGGACACTTGCCCCACCCCCATCAAAACCGGCCCAAGTAAGCAAACCAACACCTTTAGGTGTCAAATTTTATATAACAAGTCATACACTTGTCATGAAAGCTTATACATTAAGCTAACTTTCCACTAACACTATCAAAACCACTAGCTACCATTCCATTTCTACCATTCCACCATGCAAACCACACATATTTTCTCTCTACTCTCTTGGTTATGCCGTCCCTACTCCACCATCAAACACCATTTTGATCAAAAATCAACCATGAAATCCTATGATATTTCTACATATGTTGAAGCCCTCTTGAAGCTCTCTTGAATGGTGGTGATTATAACATCCATGGAGGAGTTTTCATAGTGTCTTGAGGCTGATTTTCCACAAGGTATACATGAATAATGGTGGTCTTGAAGATGGTCTTGGTGCATCACAAGTTTCTCCATCAAAATCTATGTTTTGATCAACCTACATCATCATGGTGGTATAAAGATTGTCCTCCTCATCTTCTTGTTATTTTGATTATGTAAACATGTATTTTATTTCCTATTGTATATGTATATGATGATTATATGATGATAAAAATGTTATGTGGGGATTTGGTGTTGATAAATATGATTAAAAAGGTGAAAAACTATAAGAAACAAGGTTAAAATCTTGATTAATTTACATGGCTGTATAAAACAGTAAAGAAACATGTTAAGAAATGATAAAATGATGAAGTAGAATTGATTTACAGTAAGCTATATGTCTTTTACACATGTGAGAGTTGGCCATGCAATGGAATCATTGTAATGAGTGAGATATGATCAAAACAAGTTTAAGGTATAAATCTGAGTTCACTGTTTTGGAAGATTTTTAGAAAATATTTAGAAGATGATTCAACAGTAGCTATAGAAGAGTTAAATGTAGCACATATCATGTAGTTTATGTGATAAAAATTTGAGCTTCTATCTCCATATAGAACTCAAGATATGGCAGTTTTTGTGAAAGTGAAGATAAAAATCAGATTTTTGGAATTAATGTTTATTATTATTATATAAGCACTCACATTTTAATGTATAAAATGTAAAGTTAAAACCCACTAACTTATGGATTTTATTTATATAAATATATAAAAGGTTAAATAAGTGTATAAATTATAAAAATGGTAGTGGAATAATACTTATAAGTTATAAAACTATAAAACATGATTTTTACGACTTTTTTGGCTAATACCGTAAAATTAACGTTTTTGTTAAATAAAACTTAGATGGTTGGACCCGTCTAATGTAAACTTTATAAAACTCATATACTGATATATAGACATGTTTAACAAGTAAAAACCGGTAAAACCCGAACTATAGGACATACGGACATTAACGAGCTAAGTAAACATATCGGACTAAATAAGTTAAACTCTTATAAAAAGAACTTATTGGACTTAACCCATTTGGGCCCAACTTCAAAGTTTAAATACTGATAATATAAGTATGAAATGGATTAATACAAGTTAATAAACTTATAATAGGCTTATTGGACCTAAAACACGTAAATAGGTAAAACGAGAAAACTAGTATAAAAGTTATCGACACATAACACAAAAATGAGTAAACGAGAATATGTAAACCCACTTGATCATCATATATATATAATCATCATATGTATACATAATTTTTATTTTTATAAAGTCATTGGACAAACGTCTAAGACCGATTATTATTTGTCTAGGTTTCCGTGATTGAAGCACGTACTGTACGTCCGAATTGCCAATAACCCGCTTTCCCACATCAACGTGAGTTCATAGCCTCGCACTCTTTTAAATGTTTTTATGAAATGTTTTATAAACCCGCGAGGGAGATAACATGTTAGTTTTTATCAAATAGGACACCATTTGTCCCGATTGTTTGTTTATTGATTTGGACCCGAATGATTGTATGACCCGATTGTATGACCTGATAAATGATTAAAGGACCCGATAGATGAAATGAAATGGATTATTAAAGTTAGGTTATGTCACTAAAAGTCCCATTAGCATGAATTGTGAACTACCGGGATTTGGTAGACGCTTGTGCATATAATAGTACTATTTGGGGACGATCACCCCAGTTCGCGCCTTGACGGTTGATCCCCGTCGTGCCACATTGATTGGTAAGCGAATTTATGTATGAAAGATTTCCATAGCGTGACCTTTGTGTCGACACGCTACTTTAGATAGGCAAAATTGGTATCGGGTTAGCTACCCGTTGTTGGTTTAGTAAGGTAACAATGTCATGCGGCTTATAATAATCCAAAACTAACGAAATACTATTAGACGCTCCGAATTACGATGTATTGCCTGACTAGCAATACAGGGTCATACTATTGATATTATGTTCGTGATTTGGTTTTCATAACCATATTCATATAACGGTTTTTATTTAATCTATACAACGTTGCAAAACGTATTGTATGGTGTTTTTAACGACAATGATTCGTATAATGGTTTTTCAGGCAAATGCCTATATTATGATTTTCGATAAGGATTTGTATAAAATGACTTTGGCTATTTTATGGCCTATTAAAATGATTTGTACAAAATGATTTTCGGTAATAATTATATACCGATATTATATTAATGGTTTATTAAACTCTATGAATTCACTCGGCGTTATCGCTGACCGTTTCTTTTAACATGTTTTATCTCAGGTACTTGAAGGTAATTTTCGGGAAGACGACAAGAAGTCATGGCCCGCACTTAAACAATATTTTCCATTCAAATACTTTGTAAAACTTTGTATTTCATATGAAATATAATGACTTGGGACCGATGTAATTTTGATATTTATGAATGGAAATGCTTTTATTATTAAACAACGCGATTTTTATGCGTTGTCTATGATGTGAGTAATGTGTTATCCCGTAACACCAACTACTCTTCCGCTGTATTGAGTTGTATAAATTTGGGGGTGTTACAGTAATTCCTTTAATTTAGATGGTGCTGACGTACAGTGCACAAGCCACAGGTGCAGCACCGGGAATATAATCAATACCAATTTCAACTTGCCTTAATGGCGAAAGTCTAGGTAATTCATCAACAAATACTTCCTAAAGTTTCAAATAGCAAGAACATATTTTAATAAATTCATATTAGGTTCTTCTAGATTACAATATCTATAACTAGTTTACAATCATTCATGGTATAATTTTATGTCTAAATACAGGATATGGTCATCCACCAAGAATTATTTGGATCACTTTTGATAATCAACATCTTATCATTTAGGGGAATTCAATTCGAGTTCCCATCAATTAAGACAATGTTGTCATGTCATAATCAATCAATCCATTCTACTGGCACTATCAACTTTTCAGTTTTATTGCCGTCGATAAGATGTGAACTTCTCAAAAGACTAATAATAACTCATAATCCTTCACAAGTTCAAGGATATACGGAGACACAACTACTATTATAAGAGTAAGGTCAACGCATAATCTACGTGAGAAAATTTCAAATCAGATACAGACGAAAACATTTAACGAATATGAATATATCCCATGTTTTCATAATTTGAGTACGCATTCGAAAGCTCCTCGGATCGTTACCCAGGTCATTCAAATGGAATCAAATCAAAAGAAATGATAGGAACGACGATACATCCAGTCGGGTATCAACATTCGGTAATAAGATACTTTTCCTAAGAATCTCACTACGGGAGAATTGGACAAGAAATAATTGTCAATTGTCAAATAAGACAATTTCCATAGATGAGTAAATTCGACTCAGAAGAATAGATGCTACAGGCACATATGTAGGTGTCCCTAACACTATGTCCTTATTTTTCACTTCTTGCAGATCTCATAAAATTTAATCTTTCACAATCTTCAAAGAAAATGTAGTGTTTATTCATTAGTTTTATGGTGACTATTAATCAGTCTTGCATAGTCCATTCCCAAATTGTATGTAGGCGCGCAACTATATACAATTTCAAGATTAACGATGCAATACTCAGTTCGTCAAAATTTTATCATCATAAAAACATTTTCATCCTTAATTCTTAAATAAGAATCAATGATTTACAAAGATTTTCTTTGTTATGGAAACAATTAAGTTTTCCAAGCCGTTTTATAAACAAGTTCATTTTGATAACAATCACTTATAAATCTTACCTTGAATATTCCTTATAATGATGAAAATTCAATTTTTCTCAAGGGATACTATTGTATCTTATAAAAACAATGAGCGATCTGCAGAAAAGAGTGATGAAAAATTGTTCACCAAGAACTAACTACAATATAATAGGAAATGAGCTTAGCCAATTAATCATGAGGTTCATGACCTTGATGGCACTCAAAAAGAATAATTCACAACGTAACTCAATTCAAGATGAGTACTTGTTCAATGGTTGTATCACTAATGCGAGCATTAGGATGAAGCAATAAAAGATAGATAACATCGATACATGTAGAATTTAGCAATCAGATGTAGTCTCTTTATTAATCACAAACAAGTCAAAATTGTACCGTAACACATTACGTGTCACTATGTCATACAATTCTCAGAACTCATCCTACCAACTGATATCTCAGTTAAGTTAGGGATTTTTAAAAGATACCACAATGAATACTAATCTACAAGAGTCATTAGGTGTCCCACCTGTCCTGGAAGATCCATCGGTCCCTATTCAGAAGAAGATTTCTTCGATTTATTTCTTGGAAACTGGGCATCCTCGTTAGTGGACAATGGCCTAGGAACAACACTTAACACGATCTAACAATCATTTAAAACCTTATAATTCAATCATAGGACTTAATAATTTCCTCTTATCAATCTCATATTCCATACGAGTTAAATTTTACTTTATTCAAGTTTTAATCAACTTATACTCAAGGCGATATCCTACCTTATTCTTCGGCCTTGTGAAGGCAATAAAAGCTCAATATAATCAACACTTAATTTCAATTCTATATCTCTTACAACAACAATTATCAAATGAGTCACTAGTATGAAATGACTTGATCATTCAACTAGACTTCTTGGAAAGGTACTAGTGGCATGAGGCTTTTGGGTAAAGGCTCCAATAACAGCCTCAAGTGCAACATTCACCCTTTCGATTTATATTTTTAAGAATTGGATGACAACGAATCAGATGACATCTTTCTAGGCGGTAACGTTTTGTCAAACTCCACTCTATAAGGAAAGATCGTCATGACATCGATATCAGATTTAATCTCACCAATTCTTTTTCAATATCACAATCAACTAATATCTACATTTCTACGAATATCAACCATTTTGTTGGGATCATAAATATCCACAACTTGGTTTAGATCTAAAATAGCTAGAATTCCTACGGGAATAGCTTCGATTGATTTGCTAGGGGAGTTAGGGTTTTAATAAGTGTGAAAACACTTATCCTTTTACCACTTATTTCTAATAATAACAAGACCAAAACGTGTGATTTATGTCGTAAAAGTCGGAATTATGCGTGGTTTGTGTTTTTATTGTGTTTTAGGACCAAAATATGAAAAAGGAAGAAAACACGGGTTTTCACGGGCTTTTATCGAAGAAAACGGGAAAAGACGAAGTCAAAAGATCAAGAGTGCAAAAAGAACGGAAGTCCAAGGCCTATTCTGAAGATTTATCGAAGAAAAAGTCCAAAGACGGAAGTTTAAACGAAGTCAAAGAACTTAAAGTCTAATAGAAGAAGAAAATTAAAAGACAAGTTCAAATCCCGAGACGACAAAGACCAAGAATTAAAGTCGAGTCGAGAAAACGTGAAGAAAGCAAGAAAGAAGATGCAACACATGCACTCCTTCCACTTTCCCTATAAATACCCTCCTAATAGTCATTAGGAGGGTGGTTAGATTTTTTTAGTTAATTTTCACTTTTTCTTAGTTTTCTCTAGTTTTAGAGAGAGAAAGTCTTAAACTTTCTCTCACTAAATTTCATTTTTTTTCTTAATCTTTTAAGATTAAACATCTTTGTATTGCTTATTTTTATTAATCAAAGTTCCATTTTAAGCTTTTAATCCTTATTCTCATTCTACTTTTCTTTGATTTAAGATTGATTTTGGTGCGATTATCAATAGATCCGTGTTGTTCTTAATGATTTCGTGCTTAAAAAGTTAATCTTTTGATCATTTTATAAGTTTTCATTTGATTAAGCTTTAAGACTTTTGTGCTTATTGGCTTATTTTAATGATTAGCTTATTTACTTTATAAAAATCTTCCTTAAAAAGTTTATGTTTTTATTGTTTGATCTAAAAAGTTGATTAATTTCGAGTCAAATAAGTTGATCAAAGTGCTTATTTGATCCGGTTTAATCATTGATTCGGCTTAGTTTGGTGAAAAGCTTATCATATAGCTTATTTCATTAGCTTAACCGAATTCCACAATTTCAGGAAGGGGTACAACTCCCCTTTCCGATTGGTTTTTCCGACCGGCCCACCAGACCACCCTTTCCGATTGAGTCCAATCGGAAAAGGGTTTTGCACATTCAGATTTGCACCCCCGATATTCCGACGGTGATTGTTTAGCTTATATTCCGATTGCCTCTCTTCCATTTATTCCGATTGGAGGACAAGTGTGATATTCCGATTAGTGTGTTTTGAAGTATTCCGATTGGTAATTTTGTCCACATTCCGATTGCCCCTATTTCGTGGATATTCCGATCAACTCCCGTCCACCCATATTCCGATCAACCGATCGGAAAACATTCCGATCGGGGCTTCTTTTGGCTTGTTTTGGTGTACTCCGTTCTTACTTTCTTATAGTACTTTTTAACTAAGTTTTTATTTCTAGAAAATTTTCTAAGTGTTAGATTTATTTAGTGAACTCATTTTGCCTTAGTGTTTACATACCTTCATGTTTGCTCGTCATTTTGAATATTAATCTTTATTCTTCCATTTTACTCAACGACACTTTAATTACTTGCTATTAGTTTAAAATAAACAAACCAAACCATTCTCTTGATTCACCAAAAGACGATTGAGTCGCACTTTAGACCGGTTTTCAATTCGAAAAGACTTGGGACTACAAAATTTTATATTTGGTTGTAAAGCCAAGTATTAAATGGTGCCGCTTCCGGCTCTTTTCGTTACGATAAACGGTTTCTAGTGAGAGACGCATTGAATTTTGGGATCCGTTCTTTGAACGTTATTTTCCTTGCTTTTAAAAAATTTTCAAAAATCCTAAAAAATATAAAACTCTTCAAAAATACAAAAACATTATAAAATCATTAAAAAGCAACTCTTTTCAAAAGGTTTTGCACCAAAAAGATTATATAGATATTCTTTGTGTATATTTTTCTTCTGCAGGTGTATGCGTACTAGATCTTCCAACTATTCTGAGCCCGAGACTCTTGAAGATTTAGATATGGCTGGTGTTAATAACAACAATAATCACCCACCTCAACACAATTTGAATAACAACAACAACAACAACAATGTCCTCTTACCTGATTTACGAACCATGGAGGAATTGTGCCAACCCACCATGAACGGACGCGGAGGCCCGATTGCGCCAATGCACGTCACGGCCCAGGAGTTTTTGTTGAAGCATCACATGATCCAACAAGTGCAAACGAACCCATTTCGTGGAATTCCGGATGATGATGCCAACAAACACCTCGACAAATTCATTACCATGACCCAAAGCATGAAGTGCTCCGGTGTTTCTATGGATGACCTTCGCCTTCAACTCTTTCCCCACTCGCTTTCTCACCATGCCGAAAAATGGTTTGACCGTCTTCCTAAGAATTCTATTCATACGTGGAATGACATGACTCAACGCTTTTTATCGCGCTACTTTCCCCCATCCATGGTCACTAGCCTTCGTAACCAAATCAGTGGATTTATGCAAGAGAATGATGAATCGCTTTTCGATGCTTGGGAACGATACAATGATTTGATCGACCGCTGTCCTAATCACAATATGCTCCCCGTCACTCTCATTAAAACCTTCTACAATGGTCTCACTTTTCGTGATCGTGACACGATCAATGCCGCCGCCGGTGGTACCTTTATGAAAAGGAGACCGGAGGAGTGTCGAGAGTTGATCGAAAACATGACTACTCACCACAAGAATTGGGATTCATCCGCATCCTCAAGATCTAACTCGAGAGTCAATGTTTCTTCTACTACTTCAAATCCTGAGATATCCGAACTTACCCAACAAATCGCAATGATGCACAAAGATTTCATGTCCATAGCCACAAACAATTTTCAACAAGCTAAAGCCGTTGCTATTTCTTGTGACACATGTGGTGGTCCTCATTCTTATAATGATTGTCCTTCTACCCAAGGCAATTATTCTGAAAACGTTAACGCAGCTTACGGCACTTATCCCACGGGAAGCTCTCAAGCCCGCCCTCAAGGAGACCGTGGCTTGCTAAGTTATCGTTCCAACAATTATCTTGCTCCTCCCGGTTTCCCTCCTGCAAACCAAAACCAACAACAAAGCTATAATCGAAACAACCAATCCCAACCTCGTGCAAACAATCAATATCAATCCCAAAGAAACCCATACCCAACTCAAGGAAATTATCAAGCTTACCAAGCTTCACCTCTCAATCAACCGATGGCCGTAAACCAAGACGTCGAGACGTTCATGAAGACTAATCGGGAGATGGTAACGAATCTTCAGAGTCAATTTGTCAACTTGAAGAATGACATGGTGAAACAAGGGAGCGATATTCGAGCCGAGCTAAGGAATGATATGGCCAAACACAGCAATGAAATTAATGCCAACATGCAAAACTCTTTTAATAATCAAGCTGTTCACCTTCGTGATATGATTGGTTCGCTCATCCAAGGTAATCAACCCTCTTCTTCGGGTACTCTTCCGAGTAATACCGTTGCGAATCCAAGAGGGGAGATGAAAGCAATCACCACTAGTAGTGGAAAAGGTTATATGGAACCCGAGCTTCCTACACCTCCACCGGTGATTGTGAACAAGGAAAAAGAGCAACTTTCCCCACCTCCTTCACCTTCTATCCCCATTTCCCCACCACCCATGGTTGTGAGTGATCCTATTCCATTAAAGCCTTCTTCTTCATCCAATATACCTTATCCTTCAAGGTTGAGGAAAGAGAAGCAAAAGAGCAAGGATGATATTCAGGTTTCAAACTTTCTCAAAATGTTTAAGCAATTGAATTTTAACATCTCCTTTGCCGAGGCTCTCGCTCACATGCCCAAATACGCTAAGATGTTTAAAGATCTCTTAAGTGATAAGGAAAAGCTTCTTGACATCGCTCAGACCCAACTTAATGAGAACTGCTCCGCAGTGCTCTTAAGGAAATTGCCCACCAAACTTGGTGATCCGGGTCGCTTCTTGATTCCTTGCAACTTCCCGGGAGTAGAGAATTGCATGGCCTTAGCCGATCTAGGTGCCAGTATAAACTTAATGCCTTTAAGTGTTTGGAAGAAATTATCTCTCCCCGAGCTAGTCCCCACCAAAATGACTTTGGAATTAGCCAACCGTACGGTTGCTTATCCAGTGGGGATAGCCGAAGATGTCTTTGTTGGCGTTGATAAATTCACCTTCCCGGCGGATTTTGTCGTCGTTGACTACGAGATGGATCCTCGCGTTCCATTAATCGTTGGACGTCCATTCCTGAGGAACGGTCGCACTCTTATTGATGTAGCCGCGGGCGAAATAATCATGAGAGTTGGTGACGATAAAATTGTCTTCAACATGGGTAAGATTTCTAAGCAACCTTATTCATATGAGAGTGTTAATGCTATTGATGTTCTCGATGAGGCTTGTGAAGAACATTTTCATGATGCTTGCAAAAGTACTCTTTCTTCTCTACCCAATGTTGAGACCGTTGCCTCAATTGCTCCAGCATTGACTCCTTTTGGAGAAAGTGACTTGGATGATTTCGAAGCTAGCTTGGGTCCTCTCGATATTAAGTATGATAATTTGTCCACCAATTGGGATGAAGACATTCGTACTATTGGGAGACTTCTCAATGAGGACCCGTTCTCTCCTCCTGCTCCTAAAGAGGTGACTAATGATGATCCATCGTTAGTTTCACCATCTATTGAGGATCCTCCTACTCTCGAGCTTAAGGACCTACCCCCTCATCTTGAGTACGTTTTCCTGGAAGATAACGAGAAGTTACCGGTCATCATCGCAAAGGATCTGAAAGAAGACGAAAAAGCCCGACTGGTCGCTGTGTTGAAGAAGCATAAACGAGCTATCGCTTGGAAAATCTCCGACATCCGTGGAATTGATCCTCACTTTTGCACACATAAAATTCTCATGGAGGACGACTTTAATCCCACAATTCAAAGCCAACGAAGGGTGAAACCTAAAATCCATGAAGTCATCAAAAAAGAGGTTATCAAACTTCTTGATGCGGGTATGATTTACCCTATTTCGGATTCACCATGGGTTAGTCCAGTCCTTTGTGTGCCTAAGAAAGGCGGAATCACCGTTGTGCCCAATGCCAACAACGAGTTAATTCCTACCCGTCTCGTTACTGGGTGGAGAGTTTGTATAGACTACCGCAAACTCAATGATGCCACGAGAAAGGATCATTTCCCTCTACCTTTTGTGGACCAAATGCTTGAACGCTTAGCGGGTAATGAATATTACTGCTTTCTTGATGGTTTCTCGGGTTATTTTCAAATACCCATCGATCCCCAAGATCAAGAGAAGACAACATTTACTTGTCCCTATGGCACCTTTGCTTATAAAAGAATGCCTTTTGGCTTATGCAATGCCCCCGGGACTTTCCAAAGGTGTATGTTGGCTATCTTCCATGACATGGTTGAGCAAACCATGGAAGTCTTCATGGATGATTTCTCGGTCTTCAGGGATTCCTTCTCTTCTTGCCTTGCCAATTTGGAACGTATGCTTCAGCGGTGTGAAGACACTCGCCTTGTTCTAAATTGGGAAAAATGCCATTTTATGGTAAAAGAAGGCATTGTGCTAGGACACAAAATCTCTAAAGCCGGTCTTGAAGTCGACCGTGCTAAAGTTGATGTCATAGCTAATTTACCTCCACCTTCAACCGTGAAGGGTGTGAGAAGTTTTCTGGGTCATGCGGGCTTCTATCGTCGATTCATTCAGGATTTCTCTAAAATCGCTCGCCCGATGACCCACCTCTTGGAAAAAGAAACTCCTTTTATCTTTTCTAAAGAGTGTCTCGAAGCCTTCAATCTTCTTAAGGATAAGCTAACTAAGGCACCGGTCTTGGTTACCCCTAATTGGGAGCTGCCTTTTGAATTGATTTGCGATGCTAGCGACTTTGCTATAGGTGTGGTTTTGGGCCAACGTGTGAATAAACACTTCCAACCAATCCACTATGCTAGCAAAACAATGACGGGGGCTCGATTTCATTATACGACAACCGAAAAAGAGCTTTTAGCTGTTTTCTATGCTTTTGAGAAATTTCACCCCTATCTTGTTTTATCCACCACCGTCGTATACACGGACCATTCCGCGTTGAAGTACTTGATGAATAAGCATGATTCTAAGCCAAGACTTCTTCGCTGGGTTTTACTCATTCAAGAATTCAACATTGAAATTCGTGACAAGAAAGGAGCCGAAAACCTGGCCGTGGATCATCTGAGTCGACTTGAGGATCCATATCAAGGGGATCATCCGAACAAAGAGATCAATGACTCTTTCCCCCTTGAGACCTTAATGTCTATAAATCTTAATCTTGATGGTACCCCGTGGTTTGCAGACATTGCAAACTACTTAGCGGGTGGAATTCTCATCCAAGGGTTAACATCCCAACAAAAGAAGAAGTTCTTGAATGATGTTAAGACTTACTTTTGGGATGACCCTTATCTATTCAAACAATGTGCTGATCTGATCATTCGTCGATGTGTTGACGGACCGGCAGCTTTTGACATCCTTCAAGCTTGCCACAAAGGACCCACCGGTGGTCACTTTGGTCCCAACTACACCGCTAAGAAAGTGTTTGATTCTGGATTCTACTGGCCCACCATTTATCGTGATGCTCACGAAATGGTTAAGCATTGTGATGCTTGCCAACGTCAAGGCAAGATCACACATAAGGATGAGATGCCTCAAAATTTCATACAGGAATGTGAAATCTTTGATGTATGGGGCATCGACTTTATGGGGCCATTTCCATCCTCCAAAGGGAATAAGTACATCCTCGTCGCCGTCGACTACGTCTCTAAATGGGTTGAAGCTAAGGCTCTTCCTACGAATGATGCGAGGGTGGTTGTGAACTTTTTGAAGCATCTTTTCTCTCGATTTGGCGTTCCTCGTGCTATCATCAGTGACCACGGGACTCATTTTTGCAACGATCAATTTGCACGAGTCATGGCTAAGTATGGTGTCAATCACCGACTTTCCACCGCCTATCATCCCCAAACCAATGGGCAAGCCGAGATTTCTAACCGTGGCTTGAAGAGAATTTTGGAGCGTACTGTGGGAGAGCATCGCGCCGCGTGGGCCGATAAGTTAGATGATGCTCTGTGGGCTTTCCGTACTGCTTACAAGACCCCGATCGGTTGTACACCTTATCGTCTTGTGTACGGGAAAGCCTGCCACCTACCCATCGAGCTGGAACATAAGGCGCACTGGGCCTTGAAGTGGGCTAACTTCGACATCAACAAAGCCGGTGATCATCGCAAGGTTCAACTCAACGAGCTCAACGAACTGCGGAATGAAGCTTATGAGAACTCGCTGATCTACAAGGAGAAGACCAAGATCATTCATGACGCTAAAATCAAGAACCGAGAGTTCCACGTTGGTGATCAAGTCTTACTCTTTAACTCTCGGTTGAAGATCTTCTCTGGCAAGTTGAAGAGCCGCTGGTCTGGTCCATTCACCGTCGCCAAAGTTTTTCCGTATGGGACTATTGAGCTTTCTCAGCCGAATGGGCCCAATTTCAAGGTGAATGGCCAGCGTCTAAAGCTGTACTTTGATGAGGACATCTCTCAAGAGATGATTCCATCCCTCACCACGTTCCCCATGAACTAAATTTGGGTCGAGTCAGGCTCATGACTCGGTGAACAAAAACAAGCGCTTCTCGGGAGGCAACCTGTGATCTATCCTTTACTGCTTTCATAATAAGTGTAGGGGGAGCCCCGCATATGTTTGTTGTCTTGTTTCTTGTGCTGTGCAGGGATTAAAGCTTCAGAGAGCATCCTGATGACTTTTGACGAACCGTGATACCGTGTTCCCATCTTCCCGGTTCTATCCTAAACTCTTGTGATTCAATATTTCATATTTTATATGTTCACATTGAATTCACTTTAGTTGTCCTTTCCTTAGCAAGATTTAAACAATGTACACAATGTCATAAGTGTAGCGGAGTTTACTCCCACATGCTCAAACATTGAGGAGAATGTTTATCTCAAGTGTATGGGGACTTCTATCGAAGTAAGTGGTCTTTTCCATGAATTTGCCCTCATTTTAACCGGAAAATTTGATTTTTCGACATTTTTCAAAATTTTTAATCTATTTTGGCCTAGTTGTATAGTTGTACTTTCCTTTATTATGTTATTTCCTTTCCTTGCTTCAATAAAGTGGTTTTAGATTTTTCTTAGTCGTGAACATTTTGACTCAACCCGAGTTTACTTACCTAAGTCTACTCTAGCTAGTATCCTTAACGTGTTTAAGTCAAGTTTTTCTAGGCTTTTATATAGGGAGCTATAAAACACGAAAGTCTTAACTCTCACGGGTTAAGAACAAGAACTTTTCGCAAGTTCCTATAATTGATCCTAGAGAGTCGTTTATTAAGGGAACTTTAACATGCGATTTCTAAACTTGAAAAAGTCTAAGAATTTGCAAGATCCTATAGGCGACTCGAAAACCCAAAACTTTGATTTAATAGGCTAAGCATCCACGAGTCTCATTCCTTGAGATTTTAAACTGTGGAGAACGAGAGATGATAGAGCCAATTATAAGTTCGGTATTCTTTCGTGAATTTATGTGAGTTAATTATAAGCCTATTCTCCCTCCACTTGTTAATAAATTTATCTGCTAATAAATAAGTTTGTACGATTTAAAAGGTTACTTAGCTTCTAGCCCCAGATCGTTTAAAAGTTGCTCGGTACGGATTAGAGTTCATAGCCAAGGCATAACTTATTGAAGCGGGACGCGAAGATTGGCGAGTCCGAAAAGGCCCTAACAAGGCATGAGGGCTACATTTTGTTGCTAAAGATCCAAAAGTGATGTGAAGAATCATTTATCAAAAATCAATATGAAGGATCGAGACACACGACGAAAAGCAAGAACTCCCCAAAATATTATGGAGAAGTCTATCCGAAAAGACCCTAACAAGGTATGAGGATAAATAGATCCAAGTCCTAAAAGGAGGCGGATCGTTGTATATCGAAGTCCAAAATAAAGGTTGGAGAAAAATGAAGAAGTCGTGGTCCAAAGATGAAGAATCTCTCAAAACTTCAAGTGAAGAAATTCCTATTATGAAGAGAAGACCATAATTTCAAGAACGTCTCTCAAGATTCGAAGTATGAAGTCGCTGCCAAATATCGGTCCGAGAAAGGTCTCAAATCGTGAAGCGAGTTATGCCAAGATATGAACTTTATGAGGTCCCGAGAAGCAGTTTTAAAATATTTGGTCCTTTAGCTAACTATTGATTAAATCGTTCCCTTTATTTTCGGCCTAAATAACTATCGAAATAAGTCAAACAATGCATCCTCGTGATCATTCAAGACAAAAATAAAATATAAGAGATACACCTAGGAATAAGGGAGTCTAAGTGAATAATTGGCCCACATGAGTTCGTGATAGTTTGCTAACTTATAATAACAATGATCTCGTTTTTAAGCTTGGTATGGGGAACGTGAAACTTGAGGATGATAAACGTTCATGGCCGCCAAAACCCAATGTAAGTTTTTAATTTCTTTACTTATTTCTATCTTTTATGTTTAGTATTTAATAAAGGCCAAGATGGGTTATTTATGATGGAAAATGTAAACCGTGCTTTAAAATTAATGCATTGCATGAGGGCATTGCAATGGTCAAGTGTAGGGGATTTAATAAGTGTGAAAACACTTATCCTTTTACCACTTATTTCCAATAATAACAAGACCAAAACGTGTGATTTATGTCGTAAAAGTCGGAATTATGCGTGTTTGTGTTTTTATTGTGTTTTAGGACCAAAATATGAAAAAGGAAGAAAACACGGGTTTTCACGGGCTTTTATCGAAGAAAACGGGAAAAGACGAAGTCAAAAGATCAAGAGTGCAAAAAGAACGGAAGTCCAAGGCCTATTCGGTAGATTTATCGAAGAAAAAGTCCAAAGACGGAAGTTTAAACGAAGTCGAAGAACTTAAAGTCTAATAGAAGAAGAAAATTAAAAGACAAGTTCAAATCCCGAGACGACAAAGACAAAGAATTAAAGTCGAGTCGAGAAAACGTGAAGAAAGCAAGAAAGAAGATGCAACACATGCACTCCTTCCACTTTCCCTATAAATACCCTCCTAATAGTCATTAGGAGGGTGGTTAGATTTTTTTAGTTAATTTTCACTTTTTCTTAGTTTTCTCTAGTTTTAGAGAGAGAAAGTCTTAAACTTTCTCTCACTAAATTTCATTTTTTTTCTTAATCTTTTAAGATTAAACATCTGTGTATTGCTTATTTTTATTAATCAAAGTTCCATTTTAAGCTTTTAATCCTTATTCTCATTCTACTTTTCTTTGATTTAAGATTGATTTTGGTGTGATTATCAATAGATCCGTGTTGTTCTTAATGATTTCGTGCTTAAAAAGTTAGTCTTTTGATCATTTTATAAGTTTTCATTTGATTAAGCTTTAAGACTTTTGTGCTTATTGGCTTATTTTAATGATTAGCTTATTTACTTTATAAAAATCTTCCTTAAAAAGTTTATGTTTTTATTGTTTGATCTAAAAAGTTGATTAATTTCGAGTCAAATAAGTTGATCAAAGTGCTTATTTGATCCGGTTTAATCATTGATTCGGTTTAGTTTGGTGAAAAGCTTATCATATAGCTTATTTCATTAGCTTAACCGAATTCCACAATTTTAGGAAGGGGTACAACTCCCCTTTCCGATTGGTTTTTCCGACCGGCCCACCAGACCACCCTTTCCGATTGAGTCCAATCGGAAAAGGGTTTTGCACATTCAGATTTGCACCCCCGATATTCCGATGGTGATTGTTTAGCTTATATTCCGATTGCCTCTCTTCCATTTATTCCGATTGGAGGACAAGTGTGATATTCCGATTAGTGTGTTTTGAAGTATTCCGATTGGTAATTTTGTCCACATTCCGATTGCCCCTATTTCGTGGATATTCCGATCAACTCCCGTCCACCCATATTCCGATCAACCGATCGGAAAACATTCCGATCGGGGCTTCTTTTGGCTTGTTTTGGTGTACTCCGTTCTTACTTTCTTATAGTACTTTTTAACTATGTTTTTATTTCTAGAAAATTTTCTAAGTGTTAGATTTATTTAGTGAACTCATTTTGCCTTAGTGTTTACATACCTTCATGTTTGCTCGTTATTTTGAATATTAATCTTTATTCTTCCGTTTACTCAACGACACTTTAATTACTTGCTATTAGTTTAAAATAAACAAACCAAACCATTCTCTTGATTCACCAAAAGACGACTGAGTCGCACTTTAGACCGGTTTTCAATTCGAAAAGACTTGGGACTACAAAATTTTATATTTGGTTGTAAAGCCAAGTATTAGGTTTCTTGTGACAATCTACGTCGTATAAATACCTCGTATAAGTATTAAATAATCATCAAACAATCATGTAATCAAATTACATCATAAATATATATATATATATATATATATATATATATATATATATATATATATATATATATATATATATATATATATATATATATATATATATATATATATATATATATATATATATATATATATATATATATATATATATATATATATATATATATATATATATATATATATATATATATATATATATATATATATATGTAATCCAAGTTATATATATATTAAAACAACACTTCTCAGTTTGGCCTTGTCGGTAACTCGGGAATTCTTCGGCACCGTTATAGTCAAAAGAGTTTTAGACATTTTTAGAAAAATGTTTATAGTTAAAAGATTTTGAAATGTTTTATTCAAAATCTTGGTTTTAAAAATCTTTCGTTCTCTATAACGAGAGCTCTGGTACCAAACTGTAACACCCCCAAATTCATACAACTCAATTCAGCGGAAGACTCGTTGGTGTTACGGGATAGCACATTACTCACATCATAGACAACGCATAAAATCGCGTTGTTTAATAATAAAAGCATTTCCATTCATAAATATCAAAGTTACATCGGTCCCAAGTCATATTATTTCATACAAGATTTTACAAAGTATTTGAATGGAAAATATTGTTTAGGTGCGGGCCATGAATTCTTGTCGTCTTCCCGAGAATTACCTTCAAGTACCTGAGATAAAACATGTTAAAAGAAAAGGTCAGCGATAACGTCGAGTGAATTCATAGTTTAATAAACCATCAATATAATATCGGTATAAAATTACTACCGAAAATCATTTTGTACAAATCATTCTAATAGGCAATAAAATAGCCAACGTCATTTTATACAAATCCTTATCGAAAATCATAATATAGGCATTTGCCTTAAAAATCATTATACGAGCCAATGTCGTAAAAACATCATACAATACGTCTTACAACGTTGTATAAAGTTAAATAAAAACCGTTATATGAATATGGTTATGAAAACCAAAACACGAACATAATATCAATAGTATGACCCTGTATTGCTAGTCAGGCAATACATCGTAATTCAGAGCGTCTAGTAGTATTTCGTTAATTTGGATTATTATAAGCCGCATGACATTGTTACCTTACTAAACCAACAACGGGTAGCTGATAGGTGTGTAAACACCCATCTTTTCTACCACTTAATTACAATAATAACCGGACCAAAACGTGTATTTTATGTCTTTTATGTCGGAATTATGCATGGTTTGTGTTTTTGTTGTGATTTAGGATGAAAAGGTGAAAAGTGGAGAAAACACGGACATTCACGGGCATTTACGGACTTTTATTGAAGAAAAGGATGAAAGACGAAGTCAAGAAGTCAAGAGTTCAAAAAGAACGGAAGTCCACGACCAATTATGAAGATTTATCGAAGAAAAAGTCAAAACACGGAAGTTTATCAAAAGTCGAAGAATTCAAGTCTATTTTATTGAAGAATTTAAAGACGAGTTCGAATAAATCCTGAAGCCAAAAGTCCCTTAAGTCCAAGTTTAAAGAAGATTAGAAGAAAAGGACTAATGACGCAATTAATGAAGAATTAAGAAGAAAGGGGCTTAATCTTGCAATTAACAAGAAATGAAGGAGGGGAGGAAGCTTCTTAATCATCCCCTATAAATAGATTAGGATTGTTCACTTTTCATTTTGTTGGCTAAGTGTGACAATTAGCTCTTCCACCATTTAAATACCTTGTCATTTAATTTCTTTTCAAATTTAAATACCTTGTCTTGCACCTTAAATTCATTTAATTTCAAGTAAGTTTTCATTTAATTATTGTCAATCTTTACTTTATCTTGTCAATCTCTTATCTACCTTTCTTAATCTTTGATTTATGTGTTTATGTTTATGTTCATGTTCATGCTTTTTATTTTGATCCAAGTGGTTTTTAATTATTGTGGTTAAAGTTGTTTGATTTCTTGTTTTTAATTGTTTGTTGATGTTACTGTTGATTCGTTATTACTTTTATTAAATTGTTTGTGTTTGATTTTGGTTAGTTTTTGTTTAGATCTGCTGTTACTGTATCTCCTTGTTCTTCGGGAGTGTGTGTTCTTGTTTCTGATCTTTCCAGGTAAAAAGTTCCGAACCAAGCTTGTTCATCCGGAACATTCAAAGTTCCGGACGAAGAAGAACTTCCGAATCAAGAGTTGTTCACTCGGAACTTAGAAGTTCCGAACCAAAGGAAAACTTCCGAGTCAAGACCTTCATTCGGAACTTAAAAAGTTCCGGATCAAGCAATTCATTCGGAACTTTCAAAAGTTCCGGATCAACACTTCCGAACGAAGTTCCGAACGAAAGTTCCGAACGAACTTCCGAACGAAGTTCCAGACGAAGGATAAGTTCCGAACCAAGGGCTGTTCATTCGGAACTTAAAAGTTCCGAATAAACTTCCGAATCAAGGGTTGATAAGAAGTTCCGGATCAAGGTAAATTTTACAAGTTCCGAATCAGTAAAGTTCCGAACGAAGGATTGTTTTGGATAAGTGACATATTTAGATCAATTTGTTCCGGATCAAGGATTTTGGCAATATTCCAAGCTAAGAAGAATCATTTCAACCGAAGGTGACATTCCGGACGAGTGATTGTTCCAAACGAAGGTTTATTCCGAATGAGCTGTATTCAGGTTCTTATTAGTTTTTGTCTTTGATTTTTACTTTCAAGCTTTATTTTACTGCCTTTTTATTTAGTTGCACTTTAAGATTATTTGCCTTAGCTTTATCTTAGTTTTGCCTTAGTTTAAGCTTAGTTGCGTTTTAAGTTTGCCTTAGATAGATTTAAGTTTACGTCATTTACTTTAGTGCCTTTAATTTCAGTCTCGCTTTTAAATACTGGTACCTTTATTTTAATTAGACTTAGATTTACTTTAAGAGCACCTTTACGTTAATTGTTTTGCACATTTTATTTTAAACACTACAACGACACATCTTTGTTTCACCAAAAACAATAGAGTCACACATAGAAAACACAAGTTTTTCAATTCGAAGAGAACACTAGAACGATAATAATTTTTAACTAGGCAAAATTTTAGTTATCAAATGGCGCCGCTGCCGGCTCTTTTCGTTAAGATTGACGGTTTTCTGTGAGAGACACGTTGCTTTTTGGGATCCGCTCACTTGTGAACGTTATTTTTCTTGCATAAAAAATTAAAAAAAAGAAATCATAAAAAATTAAAAACTATAAAAACCATAAAAATTAAAAATTTCAAAAATCCAAAAAGATTTTATCTTTATTGTGTATATATATTGTCTTTGTGTTTGGTTTTGTTTTCTTTTGCATTTTCAGGTGTATGCGTACTAGATCTTCTAACTATCAAGAGCCCGAGCCTCAAGAAGATTTAAGTATGGCAGGTGTTAACAACAACAACATTCCACCGCACCTCAACAATAATAATAATAACAACGCAGCTCTTCCATAGCCCGATCTTCGGACCATGGAGGAACTTTGTCAACCAATAATGTTTGGACGAGGAGGACCGATTGCGCCGATGGAAATCAACGCTCCTGAGTTTTCGTTGAAGCACCACATGATTCAGCAAGTACAAACAAACCCATTTAGAGGATTGCCTGATGATGATGCCAACAAACACCTCGACAAGTTCATTACAATCACCCAAAGCATGAAGTTGCCTGGGGCCACAATGGATGTACTTCGCCTACAACTCTTCCCACATACTTTATCGCATCATGCCGAGAAATGGTTTGATCGTCTCCCGAAGAATTCTATTCACACTTGGGATGATATGACTCAACGCTTTTTGTCGCGCTACTTTCCACCATCCATGGTCACAAGCCTTCGCAATCAGATCAGCGGTTTCATGCAAGATCCCGATGAATCTATTTTTGACGCTTGGGAGAGATATAATGTCTTGATCGATAGATGTCCAAACCACAACATGCTCCCTGTGACCTTAATCGATACTTTCTACAACGGATTGACTTTTCGAGATCGTGATACGATTAATGCAGCCGTCGGTGGCACATTCATGAAAAGGAGACTCGAGGAGTGTAGAGAGTTAATTGAGAACATGACTACTCACCACAAAAACTGGGATTCCTCTGCTTCTTCTAGGAACAACCCGAGAGTCAATGATTCCTCAACCTCAGCAAACCCTGAGATGACCGAACTCACCCGCATGATGGCCGAAATGAGCAAAAGTATTACGCTTCTCGCTTCAAACCAACAACAACAACAAGTTAAAGCAGTTGCTAATTCTTGTGAAACATGTGGCGGTCCTCACTCATACACCGATTGTCCTTCGACACAAGGAAATCCGGAAAATGTGTATGCTGCTTACGGTAATTATTCACCGGAAAATTACCAAGCTAGACAACAAGGGGATAGAAATCTGCTGAGCTACCGATCAAACAACTACCTTTCACCCGGTTTTTCTCCTCAAAACCAAAATCCCGCCAACAACTACAATAGAAGCAACCAAATCCCACCTCGTGCTTCTAACCCTTATCAACCACCCACCCAACAACACCCACCCATTAATCCCGATGTTGACACCATCATGAGAACTCAAGGTGAGCAAATCAAGAATCTACAAAGCCAAATAATCAATTTGAAAGGAGATATCTTGAAGCAAGGTAATGACATTAGAACCGAGGTTCGTGATAATATTCAATCCTCCTTCAGCACTCAAACAACTGAATTAAAGAATCTATTGGCTAGTTTCTTGCCCGAAGCTCAACCTTCTTCTTCGGGTTCTCTACCTTCAAACACCGTCACCAATCCGCGAGCTAATGTGAGTGCTATAACTACGCGTAGTGGAATTACCATTGTCGATCCACCTATCCCACCACCATCATCTACACCTCCTTCACCACCATGTATCCCTACTCCTCCTACACCTAGTAGTAGTGCACCATTACCGTCTCCGCCTCGTCATGACGATGTATCTCGGAAGGACCCTTCAACATCACAACCTTCACCAACTACACCTTCACCTTCCCCTTATCAACCTAGAATCCCATACCCTTCTCGCATAGGCAAGACCAACGAGCTAACCAAGAATGACTGTCAAGTATCGAAATATGTGGATATGCTATCTAAAATGACCATCAACATTAGCCTTGTTGAAGCACTTTGCCACATGCCGAAATTTGTCAAAGCATTCAAGGAATTGCTTAGCAAGAAGGAGAAGCTGATTGAACTCGCCAACACACGCTTAAATGAAAACTACTCTGCAGTTCTTCTTAGAGAACTTCCGGAAAAGCTTGGAGATCCCGGTCGTTTTGTGTTGCCTTGCGTGTTCAACAAAACTGAAGAATTTACTGCCCTTGCTGATCTCGGGGCTAGTATTAATTTGATGCCACTGAGTGTTGAAAACACTATCATTACCCGATCTCATTCCAACAAAGATGACTCTTGAACTTGCAAATCGCACTCTCGCTTACCCCGTTGGTATAGCCGAAGATGTGTTTATCAAATTTGGCACATTTACTTTCCCGGTCGATTTTGTCGTAGTTGATTATGAAATGGACCCTCGTATTCCTTTAATACTTGGTCGGCCATTTTTGAGAACCGGACGAGCTTTAGTAGATGTGGCCGAAGGTGAGTTAATCTTACGAGTCGGGGATGATTCAAAAATTTTTAAAATGGGGAAGCTTACAGGCAAATCCTTTGGAGGCCGAGAATCAGTGAATATGATAAATGTGCTCGATGACTTTACCATCTATGAAAATCCTCTATTCGATTCTTCCATCGATAATCCACTCTTTGACGATGATGTGGATGATTCTCGCTCCACTTTGGAACCTTCTCCCATTTACGATTCTCCACCGGTCTTCGATGCTTATGATGATGATGATTCTAGCTCAGACTCGGATGATTTTGATGATTGTACTTCTGAGTATCCCGAGCTGCCCACTTTCGATGATTTTGATGAGGCTGATACTCTCTCGAGCGATTCTTCACATGATGAAGATCCTCCACCATCACTCGATCCTATTTTGGACGATTACTCATTCGAGGAAGATTTCTCTGAATTTCTTAACACTTACTTCCCTCATGAGAGTGATTCTCCTCCTTTGGACTTTGAAGATTATCGTCTTGATCCTACTTTGGATTTGAAGAGCATTCTGTCCAAGGAGAAGAAACCGGTCGACACCGAAATCCGTTGCACTTATGATTTGACACCTCTTTGTTCCCCTTCTGAGGACGAGGTTGTGCTTCTTTGCGGATCTTCTTCACACTCGGCTGAGCCTGAGTGCTATTTTCCCCTGAAGGAAAAGGTGTTCGACCCCGGTATTGAAGTCTTAAAGCCATCTCAGTATCCACCTGATGAAATAAAAGGAAATATCTTTGGACATTTTTAAGACATGCTTGCACCGCTTCCTACTTGCTTCCACCGTGCTCCATCGCTGCTTAAGGGAACCTTGCCACTTCTTCTTTGGCTTGCCTTGTTCGCCTTAAGCTCGTGCTTATTGATGGATGAAAACTATGTCTTTGATCCTGGTGGATATGTTTCATGTTTCTTCCGTTGATGATCAAGGTCGAGTCAGGCTCACGACTCGGTTAACAAAAACCAAGCGCTTCTTGGGAGGCAACCCATGCATCTATCTTTTCGCTTTCTTTACCATAAGTGTAGGGGGGACCCTTTGGTTTGCTATTTCCTCTCCTCACTTCTTAATCAGGGATTCGAGCTTCAATGATCCACTCTTGATGATTCTTGACGACCCGTGATTCCGTGTTTAAACAACGTGCACAATGTCCTAAGTGTAGGGGAGTTTACTCCCATATGCTTAAACATTGAGGACAATGTTTATCTTAAGTGTAGGGGGGACTTCTATCGAAGTTAAGTGGTCTTTTCCTTGTATTTGTCCTCATTTTTAACCGTAAAAAATCAATTTTTCGACATTTTTCAAAATTTTTGATCTATTTTGGCTTATTAGTTTTTTCCCTTTGTATAGTTATTTTCTTTCCTCATTAGAATAAATGTTTAATAAGTGGTTTTAATTTTCAAACATTGTGAATCTTTCGACTCAATCCTAGTTTACTCTAGCTGGTATCCTTAACGTGTTTAAGTCAAGTTTTGCTAGGCTTTTATATAGGAAGCTATAAAACGCGAAAGTCTTAACTCTCACGGGTTAAGAACAAGAACTTTTCGCATGTTCCTATAATTGATCCTAGAGAGTCGTTTATCAAGGGAACTTTAAAATGCGATTTCTAAACTTAAAAAAGTCTAAGAATTTGCAAGATCCTATAGGCGATTCGAAAACCCAAAACTTTGATTTAATAGGCTAAGTATCCACGAGTCTCATTACTTGAGATTTTAAACTGTGGAGAACGAGAGATGATAGAGCCAATTATAAGTCCGGTATTCTTTCGTGAATTTATGTGAGTTAATTATAAGCCTATTCTCCCATCGCTTGCTAATAAATTTATCTGCTAATAAATAAGGTTGTACGATTTGAAAGGTTACTTAGCTTCTAGCCCCAGATCGTTTAAAAGTTGCTCGGTATGGATTAGAGTTCATAGCCAAGGCATAACTTATTGAAGCGGGACGCGAAGATTGGCGAGCCCGAAAAGGCCCTAACAAGGCATGAGGGCTATATTTTGTTGCTAAAGATCCAAAGTGATGTGAAGAATCATTTATCAAAAATCAATATGAAGGATCGAGACACACGACGTAAAGCAAAACTCCCCAAAAGTCATGGAGAAGTGTATCCGAAAAGACCCTAACAAGGTATGAGGATAAATAGATCCAAGTCATAAAAGGAGGCGGATCGTTGTATATCAAAGTCCAAAATAAAGATTGGAGAAAAATGAAGAAATCGTGGTCCAAGTATGAATCTCTCAAAACTTCAAAGTGGAGAATTCCTATTATGAAGAGAAGACCATTATTTCATGAACGTCTCTCAAGATTTGAAGTATGAAGTCGCTGCCAAATATCGGTCCGAGAAAGGTCTCAAATCGCGAAGCGAGTTATGCCAAGATATGAACTTTATGAGGTCCCGAGAAGCAGTTTTAAAAGATTTGGTCCTTTAGCTAACTATTGATTAAATCGTTCACTTTATTTTCAGACTAAATAACTATCGAAATAAGTCAAACAATGCATCCTCGTGATCATTCAAGACAACAATAAAATATAAGAGATACCCCTAGGAATAAGGGAGTCTAAGTGAATAATTGGCCCACATGAGTTCGTGTTAGTTTACTAACTTATAATAACAATGATCTCGTTTTTAAGCTTGGTTTGGAGAAAGTGAAAACTTGAGGATGATGATTATTCATAACATTTTCAAAACCCAAGGTATGCTTTTGATTTCTTTATTTTGTATGTCTTTAATTTTCTATCTCTTTAATAAAGGACAACGTGGATTAATTATGATGAAAAATGTAATCTTGCTTTGTAACTAATGCATTGCATGAGGACATTGCAATGGTCAAGTGTAGGGGATTTGATAGGTGTGTAAACACCCATCTTTTCTACCACTTAATTACAATAATAACCGGACCAAAACGTGTATTTTATGTCTTTTATGTCGGAATTATGCGTGGTTTGTGTTTTTGTTGTGATTTAGGATGAAAAGGTGAAAAGTGGAGAAAACACGGACATTCACGGGCATTTACGGACTTTTATTGAAGAAAAGGATGAAAGACGAAGTCAAGAAGTCATGAGTGGAAAAAGAACGGAAGTCCACGACCAATTCTGAAGATTTATCGAAGAAAAAGTCAAAAGACGGAAGTTTATCAAAAGCCGAAGAATTCAAGTCTATTTTATTGAAGAATTTAAAGACGAGTTCGAAGAAATCCCGAAGCCAAAAGTCCCTTAAGTCCAAGTTTAAAGAAGATTAGAAGAAGAGGACTAATGACGCAATTAATGAAGAATTAAGAAGAAAGGGGCTTAATCTTGCAATTAACAAGAAATGAAGGAGGGGAGGAAGCTTCTTAATCCTCCCCTATAAATAGATTAGGATTGTTCACTTTTCATTTTGTTGGCTAAGTGTGACAATTAGCTCTTCCACCATTTAAATACCTTGTCATTTAATTTCTTGTCAAATTTAAATACCTTGTCTTGCACCTTAAATTCATTTAATTTCAATTAAGTTTTCATTTAATTATTGTCAATCTTTACTTTATCTTGTCAATCTCTTATCTACCTTTCTTAATCTTTGATTTATGTGTTTATGTTTATGTTCATGTTCATGCTTTTTATTTTGATCCAAGTGGTTTTTGATTATTGTGGTTAAAGTTGTTTGATTTCTTGTTTTTAATTGTTTGTTGATGTTACTGTTGATTCGTTATTACTTTTATTAAATTGTTTGTGTTTGATTTTGGTTAGTTTTTGTTTAGATCTGCTGTTACTGTATCTCCTTGTTCTTCGAGTGTTGTTCTTGTTTCTGATCTTTCCAGGTAAAAAGTTCCGAACCAAGCTTGTTCATCCGGAACATTCAAAGTTCCGGACGAAGAAGAACTTCCGAATCAAGAGTTGTTCACTCGGAACTTAGAAGTTCCGAACCAAAGGAAAACTTCCGAGTCAAGACCTTCATTCGGAACTTAAAAAGTTCCGGATCAAGCAATTCATTCGGTACTTTCAAAAGTTCCGGATCAACACTTCCGAACGAAAGTTCCGAACGAACTTCCGAACGAAGTTTCGGACGAAGGATAAGTTCCGAACCAAGGTTGTTCATTCGGAACATAAAAGTTCCGAATAAACTTCCGAATCAAGGGTTGATAAGAAGTTCCGGATCAAGGCAAATTTTACAAGTTCCGAATCAGTAAAGTTCCGAACGAAGGATTGTTTTGGATAAGTGACATATTCAGATCAATTTGTTCCGGATCAAGGATTTTGGCAATATTCCAAGCTAAGAAGAATCATTCAACCGAAGGTGACATTCCGGACGAGTGATTGTTCCAAACGAAGGTTTATTCCGAATGAGCTGTATTCAGGTTCTTATTAGTTTTTGTCTTTGATTTTTACTTTCAAGCTTTATTTTACTGCCTTTTTATTTAGTTGCACTTTAAGATTATTTGCCTTAGCTTTATCTTAGTTTTCCCTTAGCTTAAGCTTAGTTGCATTTTAAGTTTGCCTTAGATAGATTTAAGTTTACGTCATTTACTTTAGTGCCTTTAATTTCAGTCTCGCTTTTAAATACTGGTACCTTTATTTTAATTAGACTTAGATTTACTTTAAGAGCACCTTTACGTTAATTGTTTTGCACATTTTATTTAAAACACTACAACGACACATCTTTGTTTCACCAAAAACAATAGAGTCACACATAGAAAACACAAGTTTTCCAATTCGAAGAGAACACTAGAACGATAATAATTTTTAACTAGGCAAAATTTTAGTTATCAGTAGCTAACCCGATACTCAATTTGCCCATCTAAAGTAGCGTGTCGTCACAAAGTTCACGCTATGGAAATCTTCTCATACATAAATTCGCTTACCAATCAATGTGGCACGATGGGGATCAACTGTCAAGGCGCGAACTGGGGTGATCGTCCCCAAATAGTACTATTATATGCACAAGCGTCTACCAAATCCCGGTAGTTCACAATTCATGCTAATGGGACTTTTAGTGACATAACCTAACTTTAATAATCCATTTGATTTCATCTATCGGGTCCTTTAATCATTTATCGGGTCATACAATCGGGTCATACAATCATTCGGGTCCAAATCAATAAACAAACAATCGGGACAAATGGTGTCCTATTTTATAAAAACTAACATGTTATCTCCCTCGCGGGTTTATAAAATATTTCATAAAAACATTTAAAAGAGTGCGAGGCTATGAACTCACGTTGATGTGGGAAGGCGGGTTATAGGCAATTCGGACGTACGGTACGTGCTTCAATCACAGAAACCTATATAAATAATAATCGGTCATAGACTCTTGTCCAATGACTTTTATCAAAACAAAAATATACATATGATGATTTTGTACATATGATGATGATCAAGTGGGTTTATATATCCTTGTTTACTCATTTTAGTGTTTACGTTTTGGTAACTTTTTACTAGTTTACTAGTTTTACCTATTTACCTATTTTAAGTCCAATAAGCTTATTATAAGTTTTTTAAATTGTTTTAATCCATTTTATACCTATATTATCAGTATCTATACTTTCCATGTTGGGCCCAAATGGGTTAAGCCCAATAAGTTCTTTTTATAAGTGTTTAACTTATTTAGTCCAATTACTAGTTCAATATGTTTACTTAGCTCGTTAATGTCCGTATGTCCTATAGTTCGGGTTTTATCGGTTTTTACTTGTATTAGTTACTTATATATCAGTATATGACTTTTAAAGATCGTCTAAGTTTTAATTGGCGAAAAACGTTAATTTTACGGTAATAGCCGAAAAAGTCGTAAAAATCAAGTTTATAGTTTTTATTACTTATAAGTATTATTCCACTACCATTTTTATAATTTATACACTTATTTAACCTTTTATATATTTATATAAATAAAATCCATAAGTTAGTGGGTTTTTATTTTACATTTTATACAATATAATTTTGAGTGCTTATATAATAATAATAAACATTAATTCTCAAAATCTGATTTTTATTTTCATATTCACCAAAACTGCCATATCTAGAGTTCTATATGGAGATAGAAGCTCAAATTTTTATCACATAAACTAAATGATATGTGCTCTATTTAACTCTCCTATAGCTACTGTTGAATCAGCCTCTAAGTATTTTCTAAAAATCGTCCAAAACAGTGAACTCAGATTTGTACTTTAAACTTGTTTTGATCATATCTCACTCATTACAATGATTCCATTGCATGGCCAAATCTCACATGTGTACAAGACCCATAGCTTACTGTAAATTGATTATACTTCATCATTTTATCAGTCTAACATGTGGTTAGTTACTGTTTTTATACAGCCTACCATTTAAACAAGATTTTAGCCTTGTTTCTTATAATTTTTCATCTTTTTAAGCATGTTTATCAACACCAAATCCCCACACAATATTTTTAATCATCATTCATCATCATATACATATACATAAGTAAAATAAATACAAGTTTACATAATCAAAAATAACAAGAGGATGAGGAGGACAATCTTTATACCACCAAGTTGATGTAGGTTGTGATAAAAACATGGATTTTGATGGAGAAACTTGTGATGAACCAAGACCATCTTCAAGACCACCAATCTTCATAAACTCTTTGTGGAAAATCAGCCCCAATACTCCATGGAAACTCCTCCTTGGATGTTATAATCGTCACCAATCAATAGGGTTTCAAAAGGGCTTCAACATGTGCAAGAATAACATAGGATTTCATGGTTGATTTTGATCAAAAGTGGTGTTTGATGGTGGAGTATGGATGGCACACTAGAGAGAGTAGAGAGGAAATTGTGTTGTTTGCATGAGTGGAAAATGAGTGTGTGGTTTTGGCTAGTGGTTTAGCTAGTTTTGATGAAAAGTGGCTTACATTGTAAGCTAGATGAGACAAGTGTTGTTAGTTTGTTGAAGTTTTGACACATCATAAGATGTGTTGGTGAGTTTTGGCCGCCCCATGTGTAGTGGGGTGGGATAAATTAGTTTGTCTCATCCCACTAATTTACGGGTATTCCTCGATTCTAGTTTTCTCGATTTGCGTGCCCTCGGGTCGTTTTACGAAAAACGTTTTTATAAATTATGAATCAACGACACAAAACGAATCTAATAAAAATTGTCTCATCGAAAAAGGAGTTCAAAAACGTAATTACGTAATCCTAAGGTTTTCGGTTTAGTCGTAAAGGACGTTAAAATAAAATCGTAAGTCCTAATCTCTTCTCGTAAATTTGTGAGTTTATAAACCAACACAAATTTAAAACTCCAAAATAATATTTACGGATAAATTTATTTTCTGAAATGTCGGACTGTCACCAAAACGGTGTATGTAAACGTAAGCACGTAACGTAGAATCCTCCGGTTTAGACGTAGTCGATGCTACTTCAAGACGTAAATCCAAATTTCTTCCCAAAAATAAGTGAGTTCATAAAATAATATTTTCAAATAAATATTGAGAATAAAATATTGACCATAAATTGACGGATTGTCACATGGGACCATCGAGCTAGCTCAAAATGATGGACCTAATTTCAAGGTGAATGGACATAGGCTTAAGCTCTACTTCGGTGGGGAAGTCCATACTTTGGACGACCTCGACCAAGTCACCTTCCCCAATGATAATTAGCATTGAGGGGATAGAGTCTAGCTCATGAGTTGGTAATCAAAAACGAGGTGCTTCGTGGGAGAGTTCCCATGCTTATCCATGTATATATTATCGCTTTATAATGTAGTTAATGTGAGGGGATTTGTGTCCTTCCGACTCGTTGTCTCGTGGTTATTTGTGAATGTGTTATCTAAATCATCATCATCACTACGGTTGAAGACTCTCGTGTTCGTTTACGTGAGCCTCGATCGTTTGCTTGAAGAAGTTTTTCAGGAATCCACGACATATCCTTTATTGTTCTAACGATAATCTATTAGCATAATTCATAAACGGCTTTAGATGTATTGTTGATCACATTTCCATGCAAGATCCTAAGCATTCGACTCTGCGTCTCTAGTATGGGGGTGCTCCACCTTTAGACTCGAAACATTGAGGACACTGTTTACTTTTAGTATGGGGGTGAATAGATACTCGCCTTGCTACGCCCTCATGCTTTCCAATTTTCATCGCTTGTTTTGTTTTATTGCAAATAAGGCTAAAAATGGCCAAATTTTAAATTTTTTCTTAAGTTTTCGTAAGTGTTTTTAAGTCACGAATGTATATTTTCCGTTGGGTAGAATAATAGCTAATTTTTTACTTGATGGGCATTTGGAGCCCTTTACATTCCTTAACCCGCTTAAATCAAGTTTTGCTAGACTTTTATATAGGGAACTTTAAAACGCGAAAGTCTTAACTCATACGGGTTAAGAACAAGAACTTTTCGCAAGTTACTATAATTGATCCTAGAAAGTCACTTATCAAGAGAACTTTAAAACGCACTTTCTAAACTTTCTAAGTCTAAGAACTTGCAAGCTCCTATAGGTGATTTTAAAACCCAAAACTTCGATTTAATATAGTATTAATGAAGCTAATCCAAATTTGGCTAAATTTGACTTGCATGGCTAAGTATTCACGAGTCTCTTTAATTAGAGGTCTTTAAATAGTGAAGAACGAGAAATAATAGAGTTAGACAAGTGATCATGCTAAACGTAGAACATGAAAATGTTCTTTCAAAAACTCATATGTTTTTAATTGTGGATTTTTCTCCCATAAGATCAATGCATTAGGACAAATAAATTACAATAAGTAAGGTCGTATGATTTAAAAGATTACTTAGCTTCTAGCCCAAGATCATTTAAAAGTTGCTCGTGTTTGAATAGAGTTCATAGCCAAGGCATAACTTATTGAAGCGGGACGCGAACATTGGCAAGTCCAAAATGGCCCTAACAAGGCATGAGGACTCAATTTTGTTGCTAAAGATCCAAGATGATGTGAAGAATCATTATTCCAAAATCAATATGAAGGATCAAGACACACGACGAAAAGCAATTTACTCCAATAAAGATCATGGAGAAATCTATCCAAAATCCCAATTTAAATAGATCTAATTCCTAAAAGGAGGCGGATCGTTGTATATCAAAATCCCAAGTAAAAATTGAAGAAAAATGTAGAAGTCGTGGTCCAAGTTTGAAGAATCTCTCAAAAACGTCAACTGAAGAAATTCCACATATAAAGAGAAGGACATTATTTCAAGAACGTCTCTCAAGATTCTAAGTATGAAGTACATGCCAAATATCGGTCCGAGAAAGGTCTCAAATCGTGAAACGAGTTATGCCAAGATATGAACTTAAGGAGATTACGAGAAGTTGTTTTAAAAGATTTTGTCCTTTAGCTAACTATTAATTAAATCATCCCACTTTATTTTCGGATTAATAAATATTCAAATAAGTCAATATGAATCACTTGTGATCCATGACAAATAGTTAAAAAATTCTAGATACATTTCCTTTCTTGATAATTAGAATTGCGGAGAGAAAAAGTATTACACAATTTGAATGTATGAGTAGTGTTACCATTGTGACATGTACCAACAATGATCTCGTTTTTGCACTTAACATGGAATGTATGACAATCAAGGATGACGAACTTTACTCTATGAAACATTTACTTGTTTTTATTCTTTGACCCTAAAAGTCATATTCATGTGATGAAAATCATACATAATGTCTCTAACAATCGTAGTAGTAGTATAACAAGTTTACATTTCAATAAAAGTTCATAAAAGTGAATATTGGAGATGCTTAGATACTTTATTCTAGCATTGCGTGAGGGCATGGCAATGGTTTAATATGGGGGAGTGATGAGACTACAATTATACATGGTCTCATCGTTCTTTTTGGGCTTTAATGCTAACAAATGTCATAAAATACCATATATTATGCTTGTGTTTGTTACTTGTGTATTTTAGGTATGGATGTCGTGAAAACGACAAAAGATCACAAGAAACAAACAAAAACGAACACGAGAAACGAAGCCGCACAATAAACCGGGCCCTAGTTATGATTTTTTAAGAATAAGTCCTTGAAGAATTAAAGATGTTCAAGAAAGTCCTTCATCATTGAAGGAATTACACTTTATACCCTTTTATATTCATAATTATAAGTTTGGTCCCTAAAGTTTGTCAAAATTACAAAAAGGTCCCTCAACTTTGAAGAATTAACAAGATTAGTCCCTCGAAATTATAGATTTGTCAATATTGGTCCTCCTCAAAGTCAAAGATACAAAGAAGACCTTCGAGAATCATGATTGTACAAGAAAAGCCCTTGAAGATTCAACAAATGTGCAAAACAAGTCCTTGTAATCCTTTTGAAAAGTTGTTGGAGCAAAAGTATGAAAACAAGAAGTTTGATAACAAAGGAAAGTGGTTTATGGATGTTTAAAACATGTTATACACCTTTTCCCAAAATACAAGGACCATTCCTGCCATACCAAACATTTGAATCCTCAAACACGCGCCAAACTTTTCCACTCCACAAAAAATGGATCAAACTTGTTACTATTCACCATCTTGAACCCAGTTACCATCTCACTTAAAACAAAGGGTAAAAATCAGTTACCCATACCCACGTGTGATTCACCTTCACACGTACCCATCCCACACTTAACATTCCCCATCCCATCACCATGGACCCCACCCCAATTCCCTTGAACACACGACTTCCTTTCCAAGTTATCCTACGTGGCCAAATCAACAACCCGCATCTACTACTTGGTCCCCAAGCACATTTTGAACGATCAAGATCATATTTGGACAACTCATCAACTCAAAACGCCTAAGGACATTTCTGTAATTTCATTAGCTAGGGTTTTCTACTTTCTAGAATTTGTAACCTTAGTATTTTCCTATAAAAGGACTCCTCAACCTATGAGAGAGCATTTGTTCCATTTTCTAGGCATTCTAGTTGTAATTCATTTCTTATCAATATAAAGTTGTGTATATTGAAAATTCTCAATTGTAATTCCTTTTATATTGAATGAAGTTGGTGTTAGATGCTTGAATCCGAGTTCCACAATCATTATACAAGTGTTTTGGTGGTTTGTGTTGGCCACGTTTAAGTTTCATCAAAGTTTTCAAGTTTTTTAAGTTTTTGAAAAAGTTTTTCATAAGCAGTTTTGATCTAGTTATTCAAGGCTTTACCAGTTGAAGCCCTTGGATTATAGGTGTTTAGATTTGTTGATTTTCCTCTCAAAACCTTAGTTTTTGAGTGGTGAAGTTGGATCTTCATTGATAAAGTTTTTATAAGTCTTAGAAAAGTGGTTTTGAGTTACTGATTTCACTATATCCATCTAATTTTGCTTGAATCTGTTACTAACCCCTACCAAGTCTAAAAGCTTGTCATAAGCTTGTTACCATCAAGCTTTTGAGAAGGTTTGAAGCCTTGGTGAGGTTGTTTGTTGCCTTGTATTGAATATCATATAACATAGGCCTTGGTTCAGCTATTGGACCATCAATTAGGCTTCTCGTTGTTTCAAGGACCTTGGCTACTCTCTAGTTGTTGAGAATAGTCCAAGGAGCATTGTTGAATCCTCCTAGGAAGTTGTGGAGGATAGGTGCACTCTCTAATCTCTTTTACTCTTTGGAAATTTTTGCTAAAAATCTGTCAAGTTGTGTGGCTATGTGAATTGTTGATTCAGTGTTTGTGTTTGATAGTATTTGGTATACTTCTGCTTAGAGTCACCTAGTTGACCTATAGGAACAATAAAATCAATAGGTTGTTTGTTAAAATAAGGATTTGGAACAAAAAGTACTAAAAGGGGGCATAAGGGTGCATTTCTTGTGCAAAAGGTCTTAAGGCCTTTGGCCTTAGGATTTTGGGTTGGAACCTGTCATACAAGTCACTTGGAAGTAGTTTTGGTCATTGGTCAAGTTGTTACAAGTTTGGAATTGGTTTTGCAAAGTCTTGGAAAATCTGCATAAAAGTGTTTTGAAACTGGTCAAACATATCAGAGAACATAAGTTGCTCATTTCTTGGAACTGGAGTCTGAAATTTGGTGTGGGAATAGTCCTAGTTGGTGTGCATCTCTGCAATATCTGGTTGTGTGATTTTGTGGCTTATTAAACAAGCCACAACTTATTGAAATTATCTACAAGTGCCAACTGCATCAGCAAAGTGATACTTGTTGTGACACCCCGGGTAGGGTCAAAATATGCGGAAATATCAACGGAGATGTCACAAGGGTGGATCGATAGCACATAGGTCATAGAGCATAAGATAAGAGATTATTCAAAACAGATTACATGATTGTTATAAAAATTTATAAAAATTCTCTTCAACATGATAAAAGTAGATTGTTTATTTTTCCCAAATAGAACCCTTGACGAGTCCTACAATGCAGATTACAATGATGCTTGAGTCCATGAACACACCACGTACTAACTTCATTTTCCTGAGAAAAACATGCTTAGAAGATCAACATAAAGTTGGTGAATTTACAGGTTTAATAATAATTAGTTTGGACATACATTAATCATAGAAGTAACAATGCAGAAAGCATTTTTACTAAAAGGTAGATTACATTTTCTATTACTCGAAACTGAAGCTTAACCTTCCATAGTCCTCAACAGATGAGAACGTAGTGTCTTAAAAAAAGACACCCAAACCCAGTTCCAACATGGTATACATTTGTTGTCCCGGCCAAGGCACAGTGAGCATGACTCACCCAGATGGGGATGGTCAATCCCTAATAGATCTATTTATAACATTCAGGCAATTTACAACAATTTAACAGTTTCTATAATAGTCAATCGTAGTCAAGTTTATACAACTCCGTTATGTCCAATAAAATAGTTGCATGTTTTCTACCCCGTAGAGGAAAAGTTTATCAATAGTGTGACAATTCGTCAATTTATGGTTTATATTTTATTCTCAAATATTATTTAAAAACCTTATTTTAATGTTATATTATGAACTCACTTATTTTTGGGAAGAAATTTGGATTTACGTCTTGAAGTAGCATCGACTACGTCTAAACCGGAAGATTCTACGTTACGTGCTTACGTTTACATACACCGTTTTGGTGACAGTCTGACATTTCAGGAAATAAATTTATCCGTGAATATTATTTTGAGATTTTAAATTTGAGTTAGTTCATAAACTCACAAATTTACGAGAAGAGATTAGGACTTATGATTATAATTTAACGTCCTTTACGACTAAACCGGGAACCTTAGGATTACGTATTTACGTTTTTGAAGTCCGTTTTTGATGAGACAATTTTTATTAGATTCATTTTGTGCCGTTGATTCATAATTTATAAAAACGTTTTTCGTAAAACGACCCGAGGGCACGCAAATCGAGGAAACTAGAATCGAGGAGTACCCGTAAATAAATGGGTATGAGACAAAACAACTTTTGCCCCACCCCCAATATGGGACGGCTAGACTTAGCCACATACACCATGTGGTGTCAAGCTTACAAGATAAGCTAAGACACATGTCTTAGTTTACTTGCAAGCTAGCAACCAACATCAAAACCACCATCTCTAAACCACTAACCTCATTTCCACTCATGCAAAACTCACAACTCTCTCATCTCTCTCTCAATATTGCCGTCCCAACTCACTCCCAAAACACCCATTTGATCAAATTTAACTACAAAATCTCATGTTATTCATACATAAGTTGAAGAACCTTTGAAGCCTTGGAGATTGGAGGTGATTCTAACATCCAAGGAGGTGATTTGGTGATGTTCAAGGGCTGATTTCTACAAGAAGTTTACAAGTATTGGTGGTCTTGAAGATTGGTGTTGATTTATCACAAGTAGTGTGATCAAAATCCATGTCTTGATCACAACCTACATAATCTTGGTGGTATAAAGATTGTTCTTTCCATCCTCTTGTTATTTTGATTATGTAATCATGTATTTTCTTTATTATTGTATATGTATATGATGAATATATGATGATAAAAATGTTGTATGGGGATCAAGTGTTGATAAATATGATTAAAAAGATGAAAAACCATAAGAAACAAGGCTAAAATCTTGCTTAAATTGTTGGTTGTATAAAAACAGTAAGTAACCAAGTTATGAACTGATAAAATTGCATGGTGGAATCCATTTACAGTAATTGTTAGATGTCATACACATGTGAGAGTTGGCCATGCAATGGAATCATCAAAATGAGTGAGATATGATCAAAACAAGATTAGTGTACCAATCTGAATAGTCTATTTTGTAGGGGCTGTTAAGGATAGTTAGACATGTAATGAGCAGTAGCTATAACTAATTTATTTGTAGAACATAATATGAAATTTATGCCATCCAAAAATGAGCTTCTATCTCTTTATAGAACTCAAGATATGATAAAAATGGTGAAGATGAAACTAAAAATCAGATTTTGAAGAATTAATGTTTAATAGTATTATATAAGCACTCAAACTGATATAGTATAAAATATGAATTAAAACCCACTAACTTATAAATTTCATTTATATAAATATTTATAAGGTTAAATAAATTTAAACTTTATAAAAATGGTAGTTGAATAAGATTTATAAGTTATAAAAACTATAAACAGGATTTTTACGACTTTTTCGGCTATTACCGTAAAATTAACGTTTTTCGCCAATTAAAACTTAGACTATCAAACCCGTCTAATGTAAAGTTTTAAAAGTCATATACTGATGTATAAGTACCTAATACAAGTAAAAACCGATAAACCCCGAACTCTATGACATACGGACATTAACGAGCTAAGTTAGCATATTTGGACTAATAATTTAACTAAATAAGTTAAACACTTATAAAATTACTTATTGGGCTTAACCCATTTGGGCCCAACATATAAAGTATAAATACTGATAAGAAAAGTATAAAATAGATTAATACAAGTTAATGAACTTATAATAGGCTTATTGGACCTAAAACATGTAAATAGGTAAAACTAGTAAAAAATTACCAATACATAAACACTAAAATGAGTAAATAAGAATATATAAACCCACTTGATCATCATCATATGTACAAAATCATCATATGTATATTTGTTATTTTTATAAAGTCATTGGACAAAAGTTTAAGACGAGTATTATTTGTCTAGGTTTTCGTGATTGAAGCACGTACCGTACATCCAAATCGCCGATAACCGCCTTCCCACATCAACGTGAGTTCATAGCCTCGCACTCTTTTATATGTTTTAATGAAATGTTTTATAAACCCGCGAGGGAGATAACATGTTAGTTTTTATAAAATAGGACACTAGTTGTCCTGATTGTCTGTTTATTGATTTGGACCCGAATGATTGTATGACCCGATGAATGATAAAAATGACCCGATAGATGAAATGAAATGGATTATTAAAGTTAGGTTATGTCACTAAAGTCCCATTAGCATGAATTGTAAACTACCGGAATTTGGTAGACGCTTATGCATATAATAGAACTATTTGGGGACGATCACCCCAGTTCGCGCCTTGACGGTTGATCCCCATCGTGCCACATTGATTAGTAAGCGAATTTATGTATGAGAAGATTTACACAAGCGTGATTATTGTGACGACACGCTAATTTAGATGGGCAAATTGAGTTTCGGTCTAGCTACCCGTTGTTTGTTGTAGTAAGGTAACAATGTCATGCGGCTTATAATAATCCAAGTAACGAATTACTGCTATACGCACCGAATTATGATATATGGCCTGACTAGCAATACGGGGTATTACTACTGATGTTATGTTCGTGTTTTGGTTTTTCATAACCATATTCATATGACGGTTTTTATTTAACTCTATGCAACGTTATAAAACGTATTGTGTGATGTTTTTACGACATTGGCTCGTATAATGATTTTGAAGGCAAATGCCTGATTTGTATAAAATGACTTTGGCTATTTTATGGCCTATTACAAAGATTTGTACAAAATGATTTTCGATAATAATTTTATACCGATGTTATATTGATGGATTTAATTAAAACTCTATGAATTCACTCGGCGTTTTCGCTGACCTTTTCTTTTAGCATGTTTTATCTCAGGTACTTGAGGTAATTCTCGGGAAGACAACAAGAATTCATGGCCCGCACTTAAATAATAATTTCCATTCAAATACTTTGTAAAACCTGTATGAAATACAATTACTTGGGACCTATGTAAATTTGATATTTATGAATGGAAATGCTTTATTATTAAATGACGCGATTTTTAAGCGTTGTCTATTATGTGAGTAATGTGCTATCCCGTAACACCAACGAGTCTTCCGCTGTATTGAATTGTATAAATTTGGGGGTGTTACAGTTTGGTATCAGAGCTCTCGTTATAGAGAACGAAAGATTTTTAAAACTAAGGTTTTGAATAAAACATTTCAAAATCTTTTAACTATAAACATTTTTCACAAAATGTCTAAAAATATTTTGACTATAACGGTGCCAAAGAAATCCCGAGTTACCGACAAGGCCAGACTGAGAAGTGTTATTTTAATATATATATATAACTTGGATTATATATATACATATAATGTAATTTGATTACATGATTGTTTGATGATTATTTAATACTTATACGAGGTATTTATACGACGTAGATTGTCACAAGAAACCCTAACTCCCCTAGTAAATCAATCGACGTTATTCCCGTAGGAATTCTAGCTATCCTAGATCTAAACCAAGTTGTGGATATTTATGATCCCAACAAAATGGTTGATATTCGTAGGAATGTTGATATTAGTTGATTGTGATATTGAAGAATAATTGGTGAGATTAAAACTGATATCGATGTCATGACGATCTTTCCTTATAGAGTGGAGTTTGACAAAACGTTACCACCTAGAAAGATGACATCTGATTCGTTGTCACCCATTTCTTAAAATTGAAATCGAAAGGGTGAATGTTGCACTTGAGGCTGTCATTAGAACCATTACCCAAAAGCCTCATGCCACTAGTACCTTTCCGAGAAGTCTAATTGAATGTGTGAGTCATTTAATACTAGTGACTCATTTGATAATTGTTGTTGTAAGAGCTAGAGGATTGGAAATTAAGTGTTGTTCATATTAAACTTTTATTGCCATTTTAAGGTCTAGGAATAAGATTGAAAGTATTGGAAAATGAGGTAGGATGTTACATTAAGTATAAGTTGGTTGAAACTTGAATAAAGTAAAATTTAACCCGTATGGAATATTACATTTTTAAGAGGAAGTTGTTAAGTTCTGTGATTGAATTATAAGGTTTTAAATGATTGTTGATTCGTGTTAAGTGTTGTTCCTAGGCCATTGTCCAATGACGAGGATGCCCAGTGTCCAATAAATAAATTGAAGAAATCTTCTTCTTAATTGGGACCGATGGATCTTCCGGGACATGTGGAACACCTAATGACTCTTGTAGATTAGTATTCATTGTGGTATCTTTTAAAAATCCCTTACTTAACTGAGATATCAGTTAATAGGATGAGTTCTTGGAATTGTATGACATAGTGACACGTAATGTGTTACGGTACAATTTTGACTTGTTTGTGATTAATGAAAAGACTACATTTGATTGCTAAATTCTACATGTATCGATGATATCTATCTTTTCTTGCTTCTTCCTATTGCTTGCATTAGTGATGCAACCATTGAACAAGTACTCATCTCGAATTGAGTTACGTTCTGGATTATTCTTTTTGAGTGCCATCGAGGTTATGCACCTCATGATTAATTGGCTGAGCTCATTTCCTATTATATTGTGGTTAGTTCTTGGTAAACAACTTTTCATCACTCTTTTGTAGATCGCTCATTGTTTTTATAAGATAAAACAGTATCCTTTGAGAAAATTGAATTTTCATCACTATATGGATTATTTAAAGTGAGACTTATAAATAATCATTATTGAAATAAAGTTGATTATGAAATAGCTTGGAAAACTTAATTGTTTTCATAACAAAGAAAATCTTCGTAAATTTATTTTTGATTCTTATTTAAGAATTAAGCATGAAAATGTTTTTATTATAAACATGATGATAAAATTTTGACGAACTGAGTATTGCATCGTTAATCTTGAAATTGTATATAGTTGCGCGCCTACATACAATTTGGAATGGACCATGCAAGGCTGATTAGTAGTCACCATAAAACTAATGAATAAACACTACATTTTCTTTGAAGATTGTGAAAGATTAAATTTTATGAGATCTGCAAGAAGTGAAAAATAGGGACATAATGTTAGGGACACCTACATATGTGCCTGTAGCATCTATTCTTCTGAGTCGAATTTACTCATCTGTGGAAATTGTCTTATTTGACAATTGACAATTCTTTCTTGTCCAATTCTCCCGTAGTGAGATTCTTAGGAAAAGTATCTGATTACCGAGTGTTGATACCCGACTGGATGTATCGACGTTCCTATCATTTCTTTTGATTAGATTTCATTTGAATGACCCGGGTAACGATCCGAGGAGCTTTCTAATGCGTACTCAAATTATGAAAACATGGGATATATTCATATTCGTTAAATGTTTTCGTCTGTATCTGATTTGAAATTCTCTCGCATAGATTATGCGTTAACCTTACTCTTTTAAGGTTAGTTATGTCTCCAGATATCCTTGAATTGTGAAGGATTATGAGTTATTATTAGTCTTTTGAGAAGTTCTCATCTTATCGACGGTAATAAAACTGGAAAGTTGATAGTGCCAGTAGAATGGATTGATTGATTATGACATGACGACATTGTCTTAATTAATGGGAACTCGAATAGAATTCCCCTAAATGATAAGATGTTGATTATCAAAAGTGATCTAAATAGTTCTTGATGGATGACCATATCCTGCATTTAGACTTGAAGTTATACCATGAATGGTTATGAACTGATCATAGATCTCGTAATCTAGAAAGAACCTAATATGAATTTATTAAAACATGTTTCTGTTATCTGAAATTTTAGGAAGTATTTGTTGGTGAATTACCTAGACTTTCGCCATTAAGGCAAGTTGAAATTGGTATTGATTATATTCCCAGTGCTGCACTTGTGGCTTGTGCACTGTACGTCAGCACCATCTGCATTAAAAGAATTACTGTACAACTAAGAGAGTTGTCGGAGAAAGCTTTTATTCTACCAAGCTCGTCATCGTGAAGAGCTATGGTTTTATTATTTCTTCTATTTATTGATTACCGTGAACTAGGTAAATTGATGATTAAAAATCTATATCCACTACCCAAGATGATAGATTTGTTCGATCATTTACAAGGTTCTAGAGTATATTCAAAATTTTGATCCACGGCATGGTTATCATCAATTTCGCGTCTGCGAAAAAGATTATCTATTCCAATCACTACATTCAGAACTCGTAATGAAGATTATCAGTTTCATGTTATGTCGTTTGGATTGACTAATACACATGTAGCATTCATAAATTTGGTGAATCACGTGTGTAGGCTGTAAACTGATAAATTCATGCTTGAGATCATTAAGGACCATTTTTTTGTATATAAGAATAAGAATGAGTTAATAATTAGTTATAGACTGCCCTAAATTGGCTGAACAATGAATACTTGTACCTTGAATATTTAACATAAGATTTAAGGCTTGATCCTTTACATAAAATGACTGTTTGATTAATGATGGTAAGATATATATATACTGACTCTTCAAAGATTAGAGCTATTAAGACTTTGGGACTATATCAAAAAGAAAAAGTGCAAATATGTTTTGACAAATGTTTTATCAAAAAGAACTTTTGAGAGATTATTCCCTTATACCCAGAACATTTAAGTAAACTCCTGTTTAGGGGTAAATGTTCGTGTATACCTCAAGACAACCTAAGAGGGATTGAGGAAACCATTTAAACCATGACTTGAAATTTGAAACGACACTTTTTGCTTTTCAACTAAGAAAATTTTGACCAAAGTATAACCAAAGATTTTTCAAAACATTTACGAATCGTATTAATTATTTTCGATAAATCAGCAAAAATCGTGTTAATTAAATTCAAATTTGTTTTGAACATTTTATTATAATTGGTCGAACTAAGAAATTTAAATTTTTAACGTTTACGTTTCATAAAAACTTAATATTTATTGTTAATTTACGTGTAATAATTATCGACGCTTTAAAACATTGGATCAAGCAAAACTGATAAAAATAATAGTTGAGACGAAACTAAAACTTAGAAAATATGAGGAAAGAATTTCTGAGTAATATTGACCATGATATTTATTTCATCAAGGAAGATGAATGTAGATACTGACACATAATATAGAAAAGGATAAAGAATCAATTAGGATGTGTTCCTTAATAATGACTGTGCAAAATAAATTGTTGAATAATTTAAATAAACAATGTTTGTAAAAAGGATAATATAGATAATAAAAAGGGGTTCGTGGCTAATGTGAACCATCAGAATTGAGAAGCCGATGGCATTGAATGTATAGAAGGTCGTTTATGGTTGCCTAAATATGGAGATTTTGAGATATAGTTATGTTGGAATCTTGTAAGTATAAGTATTCTATTCCTGCCATTTCTGATTAAATGTATCTCTATCTGAAGAAGTTGTACTGATGGAAAATTATGAAGGCAGACATTGCCTCATACATTAGTAAACGTCTAGCTATTGCAAAGGTCATCATATGAATTTGATTCGATTTGGGTCATCGTAGACAGACTGACCAAATCTGCTAATATCATTCCTATTAATGATAGATTCTTGATGAAGAAATTGACTCTTTTGTATTTAAAGGAGTTGAGCAAACATGGTGTGCCTGTATCCATCATCTCTATCAACATCCTTGCTTCGCATCGAATTTCTAGAGATTTGCTCAGAAGTCATTGAGAACGAATCTTGATGAGAGTACTGTGTACCACCCCAATCGAAGGGACGAGGTAAAGTAACGATACAAAATACTATAAGTGTTGTTTTATGTTTGAATGATTGACCTTTGGTAATAAACTGTAAAATCGTTTTCCTTTAGAGAAATTATCATTGATAATTATCGTATTAGGATCAAGATCGAATCTTGTGAGGATATATATTAGGCATCTTTAAGTAGGAGTTGGGATGAAGACACCCGCCATACACCCTTTGTGAGTTGGACATGTCTTTTAGGTTTAAGGTTTCCTATGATGGCGAACCTAACCTTACAAAATACCCGACCAGTGAAATCTGAACTGATTGTTGAAATTAGGATTCGATTATTGACTGCCGGTAGTAGGCAGGAGGTTATGTGAATATGAAATGTAGATCTTGAAGTGCCGAATGGGTAGCGAAGTTATGCCAAAAACTTTCACCTTGGAAAAATGAAATGATGATCTGAAGGATCATGGGAATAAGTCCCCGTTGTATGGGACTATTGAGATGATACAAAAAGATTTGTTTGAAAGGCATATAAGCTGGATCTACCCTAGGACTTCAAGGGCTGCGTGAATTATGATTCGTATATCTAACTTGATAAAATGTCTATCAAGTGAAAGTCTAACTATTCCTTAATGAAGTTTAGATCGGCGAAAAGTTTCATTCATCAAAAACCCGTGAACATCATGGATAGAAAAAGTAAGTCAACATTAAGCCTGATCTTATTCCCGTAGTTATGTCTGATGAAACTCGCGTATTGTAATGGATTACACTTGTGAGAAAAGACCGAATGTGGAGGAAATACCCACATGGCTTTAACTCTATAAGAATCGAGTAGTAAGGTAAAATGATCTTTGAGGACAAAGATCTTGTTTAGGGGTAAATGCTGTGACAATCCGTCATTTTATGGTTTATATTTTATTCTCAAATATTATTTAAAAACATTATTTTAATGTTATATTATGAACTCACTTATTTTTTTGGGAGGAAATTTGGATTTACGTCTTGAAGTAGCATCGACTACGTCTAAACCGGAAGATTCTACGTTACGTGCTTACGTTTACATACACCGTTTTGGTGACAGTCTGACATTTCAGGAAATAAATTTATCCGTGAATATTATTTTGAGATTTTAAATTTGAGTTAGTTCATATACTCACAAATTTACGAGAAGAGATTAGGACTTACGATTATAATTTAACGTCCTTTACGACTAAACCGGAAACCTTAGGATTACGTATTTACGTTTTTTAACTCCGTATTTGATGTGACAATTTTTATTAGATTCATTTTGTGTCGTTGATTCATAATTTATAAAAACGTTTTTCGTAAAACCACCCGAGGGCACGTAAATCGAGGAAACTAGAATCGAGGAGTACCCGTAAATAAATGGGGATGAGACAAAACCACTTTTGCCCCACCCCCAATATGGGACGGCTAGACTTAGCCACATACACCATGTGGTGTCAAGCTTACAAGATAAGCTAAGACACATGTCTTAGTTTACTTGCAAGCTAGAAACCAACATCAAAACCACCATCTCTAAACCACTAACCTCATTTCCACTCATGCAAAACTCACAACTCTCTCATCTCTCTCTCAATATTGTCGTCCCAACTCACCCCCAAAACACCCATTTCATTAAATTTAACCACAAAATCTCATGTTATTCATACATAAGTTGAAGAACCTTTGAAGCCTTGAAGATTGGAGGTGATTCTAACCTCCAAGGAGGTGATTTGGTGATGTTAAAGGGCTGATTTCTACAAGAAGTTTACAAGTATGGTGGTCTTGAAGATTGGTGTTGATTTATCACAAGTAGTATGATCAAAATCCATGTCTTGATCACAACCTACATAATCTTGGTGGTATAAATATTGTTCTTCCCATCCTCTTGTTATTTTGATTATGTTATCATGTATTTTCTTTATTATTTTATATGTATATGATGAATATATGATGATAAAAATGTTGTGTGGGGATCAAGTGTTGATAAATATGATTAAAAAGATGAAAAATCATAAGAAACAAGGCTAAAATCTTGCTTAAATTGTTGGCTGTATAAAAACAATTAGTAACCAAGTTATGAAATGATAAAATTGCATGGTGGAATCCATTTACAGTAAGTTTTAGATGTCATACACATGTGAGAGTTGTCCATGCAATGGAATCATCAAAATGAGTGAGATATGATCAAAACAAGATTAGTGTACCAATCTGAATAGTCTGTTTTGTAGGGACTGTTAAGGATAGTTAGACATGGAATTAGCAGTATCTATAGCTTACTTATTTGTAGCACATAATATGAAGTTTATGCCATCCAAAAATAAGCTTCTATCTCCTTATAGAACTCAAGATATGATAAAAATGGTGAAGATGAAACTAAAAATCAGATTTTGAAGAATTAATGTTTAACAGTATTATATAAGCACTCAAACTAATATAGTATAAAATGTGAATTAAAACCCACTAACTTATAAATTTCATTTATATAAATATGTATAAGGTTAAATAAATGTACACTTTATAAAAATGGTAGTTGAATAAGATTTATAAGTTATAAAAACTATAAACATGATTTTTACGACTTTTTCGGCTATTACCGTAAAATTAACGTTTTTCGCCAATTAAAACTTAGACGATCAAACCCGTCTAATGTAAAGTTTTTAAAAGTCATATACTAATGTATAAGCACCTAATACAATTAAAAACCGATAAAACCCGAACTCTATGACATACAGACATTAGCGAGCTAAGTTAGCATATTTGGACTAATAATTTAACTAAATAAGTTAAACACTTATAAAAATTAGTTATTGGGCTTAACCCATTTGGGCCCAACATGTAAAGTATAAATACTGATAATACAAATATAAAATGGATTAATACAAGTTAATGAACTTATAATAGGCTTATTGGACCTAAAACATGTAAATAGGTAAAACTAGTAAACTAGTAAAAAGTTACCAATACATAAACACTAAAATGAGTAAATAAGAATATATAAACCCACTTCATCATCATCATATGTACAAAATCATCATATGTGTATTTGTTATTTTTATAAATTCATTGGACAAAACTCTAAGACGAGTATTATTTGTCTAGGTTTCCGTGATTGAAGCACGTACCGTACATCCAAATCGCCGATAACCGCCTTCCCACATCAACGTGAGTTCATAGCCTCGCACTCTTTTAAATGTTTTTATGAAATGTTTTATAAACCCGCGAGGGAGATAACATGTTATTTTTTATAAAATAGGACACTAATTGTCCCGATTGTCTGTTTATTGATTTGGAACCGAATGATTGTATGATCCGATGAATGATTAAATGACCCAATAGATGAAATGAAATGGATTATTAAAGTTAGGTTATGTCACTCAATGTCCCATTAGCATGAATTGTGAACTACCGGGATTTGATAGACGCTTAGGCATATAATAGTACTATTTGGGGACGATCACCCCAGTTCGCGCCTTGACGGTTGATCCCCGTCGTGCCACATTCATTGGTAAGCGAATTTATGTATGAGAAGATTTACACAAGCATGATTATTGTGACGACACGCTAATTTAGATGGGCAAATTGAGTTTCGAGCTAGCTACCCATTGTTTGTTGTAGTAAGGTAACAATGTCATGCGGCTTATAATAATCCAAGTAACAAAATACTGCTATACGCACCGAATTATGATATATTGCCTGACTAGCAATACGAGGTCTTACTACTGATGTTATGTTCGTGTTTTGGTTTTTCATAACCATATTCATATGACGGTTTTTATTTAACTCTATGCAACGTTATAAAACGAATTGTGTGATGTTTTTACGACATTGGCTCATATAATGATTTTGAAGGCAAATGCCTATATTATGATTTTTGATAAGGATTTGTATAAAATGACTTTGGCTATTTTATGGCCTATTACAAAGATTTGTACAAAATGATTTTCGGTAATAATTTTATACCGATGTTATATTGATGGATTTAATTAAAACTCTATGAATTCACTCGGTGTTTTCGCTGACCTTTTCCTTTAACATGTTTTATCTCAGGTACTTGAAGGTAATTCTTGGGAAGACAACAAGAAATCATGGCCCGCACTTAAGTAATAATTTCCATTCAAATACTTTGTAAAACCTGTATGAAATACAATGACTTGGGACCTATGTAAATTTGATATTTATGAATGGAAATGCTTTATTATTAAACGACGCGATTTTTAAGCGTTGTATATGATGTGAGTAATGTGTTATCTCGTAACACCAACGAGTCTTCCGCTGTATTGAATTGTATAAATTTGGGGGTGTTACAAATAGTTTATATGGGGCTGAAACTCACCTGGGAGTTGGCAATAGCTGTATAATACGAATATCCAAATGATGCTCACGCCAAAAGCTATGCCTAATCAAATAGGACAGTCTTAATAGATAGTACAAGGAACGTATGTGTATGCTTATACAGATTTTTAGTCAGTTCATTAATGCTACAGTATTTATCTAATTAACTGTAGTACAAGTATTAACAATATCCATTTAAACTTGTATATAAGTTTCATATTTAAGTAAACATAAAATGTCTTACTTATAATATTATTTTACGTTCGTAGTACATGTATTAGTAATAACCATTTAAACTTACAATTAAGTTTCATATTTAAGTAGACATAAAATGTTTTACTTATAACATTTGTTTACGTATTAGCATTCAATTTATTTAACGTTCATATAATTTTATTCCCTAAAAGTATATGAGTACATGTATTAATAATACATATCCATATTGTTTATACAATTCATTTCATAAAGCAAAATATAAATATTTTATTTTGGAAAAGTAAAAATATAAATATTTTATTTAACTTTAAAGTTCCCATAAATTATTTAACATTTATAAAATAATTTATAAATTACAAGTTTAAGAATTTATACATTAAATCCTTATGGATTTAGGGTTTATTTTTTAGTTTTACTAAATTAAAAATAGAATATGGGTTAGGGTTTGTTAAAGTTTCGGAATATGGCAAAACTAGTCCCTACATATTTTAAACTTTCGGGTTATGGCAGTTTTAGTCCTCCTAGTTATATCTAGGTTTTATAACTTTCATAAAATGACAAAAACAGTCCCTAGGGCTTCTTTAGGTTTCGGATTATTACAAAAGTGGTCCTTAGGGTTATGAAATGGCAAAACAACTTTTAGAAACTTTCCAAAATGGTCCCTAGAGTTTAATATGCCACTGATGGTATTTATTAAACCCTAGACTTTTGGATAGTTACATTTTTAGTCCTTGTGTTTAATAATTTATCAAAACAAGTTTCATATGTCACGGTTTTAGTCCTTAAGTCTCATAAATTGTCATTTTAGTCCAAAAGTTTTTATAAGTTATATTTTATTATAAAAACTTTTATTTAAATATCCAAAACATTAAGTGGGCTCATTAAATGGGCTAAAATATCTAATGGGCCATCTAGTGGGCCTAAATACATTTTAAGTCCACTAATTTGTTAAATGGGCCTTTTAAAACATTTATTGGGCTTAAATATATTTTTAAGTCCACTATTAAATTAAATGGGCCTAAAAACATTCTTAAGTCCATTAAGGTACAAAGATTTGTTAAATGGGCTTATTGGGTCCATTAAGTCTTGGACTAATGTTGCATGGGCTTGATTAGTCCATCAATACTACTTTTTCATTTTATGTATGTAATAATCTAAGATTTTCTCATAAGCTTATTATTAGCTTATCCATATTTAGTTATAAACCTTAATAAAAGATCTTGATGCTTGTTTTAAGTTTATTATGTTAAGTTAAGTTCTTAACACTAGATCTAGGTTCTACATAGACATGCATGTACATTTAAAGTCCATCCAAGGACATATATAGCCCACGGCTATATTTGTACACATAAAGTGTTTTAGTGATTTTTAGTAGTCTATTATACATGTATAAATACATATTTCATTATTTAAAACTAAGTACATAAATCATAGATATCCATTTAATTATGCCGTGACCCTTAAGGTCATGGTTTTTCATGGTTTTGAGTTACACAAGTTCACTTATGAGATTTATGATTATTAGTTAACCAAAATCCCAAAAAGTGAGATTTCTAACCCATGGCTACATTTAAATTCATAAAATGATTCATATGATTTTTAATCAAGTTTAAACATAGAATACAAGTCCTAGGTTTATTTATTAAAAGTTTTTAACCATGACTAATGGTATTCAATATATGTCGTGACCTTTAAGGTCATGGTTTTTATCAAACCTTGATTTTTAACAAGTTTGTTACATTTGTTTATAGGTGGTCGTTGATGCATGCATGTAAAAGCAGAAAGCATAATGAGTAATACCTTTCTTGCTAAAGTTACCAAGGAAGATCTAGAGGACAAAGGAGATTAGGGATCTAATCTTGATGATGATGAAAACCCTAACTATAAACCAAGCCGTGATCCTTAAGGATTCGGCTAAGGCTTGCTATAATGATTCCAAAGGTGGAGATACTACTAAATGATTAGTAGTTAAGATGATACAAAGATCCAGGGAAGTTAATTTATATTCTTGAATGTATGTGGCTTAAAGCCGTATGATTTGAGAGAGAAAAGAGATGGGAGAATGAGATTAGATTTGCATGTGAGAATGAGTTATGTGTGTGTGTGTGTGTGTTTTTCGGCTAAAAGGGGAGAGAGAAGGGCAAGGCAAAAGGCATGATTGCCTTGGTAAGAGAATACATGCCAAGTGTTGGTTTTTCCAACCCCAAGGAAACTCTTCTTCTTCCACATAGTGGGTGAGTGTGCCGTTTAAGGCTAACCAAAGGAAGATGGGCTTGTTGTGGGCTTATCTTGGGCTAGCACCAAAAGAGGAGTCTATCTTGGACTAGTCCAAGATGGTGCAAGTATGCTTATAGTATGCATACATACATACACGGCTACATATACATTGTGTAGCATGTTTTCCAAATTTCTTAAGCGTTGTATACTCAAATATTGGTTATACATTTTATTACATGTTCTCCTAGTTTTTAAGGACATGGTTTAAGTTATGTAGTTATTTATAACAAGGATGTAATGTAGAATTATAAGTACATAATGGACAAGTTCAACACATCTTAATGAAATAAAACATATGAGGGAGTGTTCTTAGGATCATTGGGTGAAACTTTATTACATTTAATCATGGTAAAATCATGGATTTTACAACACCACCCCATTATTTTAGCTTTGTCCTCCAAGCTACTAAAAACGTAGTTATCTTTTAAGTGAAAAGCAGTTCTAAGTATATGGTTCATCTTGGACACTCTCAGGAACGAATGGTGACATCAATGCGAAGTGGTCTACATCCAGGTTACCCTTATATGTTCGATTGAGCAGTAAGGGAGGCTGCTGCTACTACGGGTGGACAGAAAATGATGCAAAGAGATCTTTATCCGGGTCGCACTATACATCCGATTGAGCAGTAATGGATGCTGCTGCTATTATGGATGGATAGAAAGCAATGCAAAGAGATCTTTATCTGGGTCGCACTATACATCCGATTAAGCAGTAATGGATGCTGTTGCTACTATGGATGGATAGAAAGCAATGAAAAGAGATCTTTATCCGGATCGCACTATACATCCGATTGAGTAGTAATGGATGCTACTACTACTATGGATGGATAGAAAGCAATGCAAAGAGATCTTTATCCGGGTCGCACTATACATCCGATTGAGCAGTAATGGATGTTGCTACTACTATGGATGGATAGAAAGCAATGCAAAGAGATCTTTATCCAGGTCGCACTATACATCCGATTGAGCAGTAATGGATATTGCTGCTACTATGGATGGATAGAAAGCAATGTAAAGAGATCTTTATCCGGGTCGCATTATACATCCGATTGAGCAGTAATGGATGCTGCTACTACTACTGATGAACAGATGATGATGCAGAGTGATCTTTATCAGGATCGCACTATTCATCAGATTGAACAGTAATGGATGCTGCTACCACTGATGAACAGATGAGGGCTTCTTAACGGGGTTCGCGGTTACATCCTTCCAAGAGTTGGGAGAGGACCAATGATGTTGTGGATTTGGTTAGGAGGGCAAATCCACTGCAAATGGTTTCTGGTATAAGGAAGACACGCCAGCAGGCTTTATATGCTGGGAAAGCTAGGGATGCACTACTCCTGCATCCTTTTCACTGGTGAAAGATATGTTATATCTCCACAACCGATGGTGAAAATTGGGGGTTGAAGGTTAAAAAAAATACTAGAACCCCTCCTGTGTCAACATCTATACGCGAAAGACTTGCTGCTATACCTCAAGCCCGTGGGATACATACATTAGTTGATAGCACTAAAACTTCTACCCAGCAGAGAGGTTAAGGTTATTGCTGATGGTGTTGGGTAGGAAGTTGCAAAGAATCTGCTTCATTCGCAGCGGGGTTGGGTGAAAGAGGCACAGAAAAGAAGTACCTCAAATGGTGGAAATAAAAGAGGATACCAAGAATAAAGAAGTACGCATCTTGCGGGGTGCTGCAAAAAGGTCATGCATCCACTATTAATGGTTCAAAATTTTCACAAATTTCGACTTCTAGGGAGAGGAAGTCATACCTCCCAGGGTTTGGTAGATGATGGTATTGTCAAATTATTGGACCTGAAGAGGGAAGAAGGGTATGTTCAAAAGCATGGGGCATTCAACATCTCTTTACGAGAGATGTCGAACACAGCCCTACAAAATAAACCCATTGTGAGTTGGATATGTCTTTTGGGTTTAAGGTTGCCAAAGATGGCAAACATAACCCGACAAAATATAGCCATTGTGAGTTGGATATGTCTTTTGGGTTTAAGGTTGCCTAAGATGGCAAACATAACCCTACAAAATATACCCATTGTGAGTTGGGCATGTCGTCTAGGTTTAGGGTTGCCTACCTCATCACTTAGGGAGAAACAGGTTAGGAAGATAGGGCATCCTTTGACCAAGTATTTCTAGACTTTGGTGCAGGAGAGGACACTAAGTCTAGTGTTGATTATGTCAGGGTTACCATTCCCTCATATAATCAAGGTTTCATCTGCCCAAGGTATACGAACCAGTTTTTGATCACATATGATAATGGCACGATATTTTTCTAGCCAATCCATGCCAATAATGACATCAAAGCTACCAAGACTTACCGGAATCAGGTCAATGTTAAACGGGTGATTGGAAAGGTTTAAGGTACAACCTCGAATGATGGTGTCAACCGTTACAATGTTTCCATCGGCTAGTTCTACAGTACAGTAGGGATCTAAAACTGATGGAGTGACTTCCAATATTTTACTAAATTTAGTAGATATAAAGCTTTGGTCTGCCCCGGTGTCAAACAAGATAGATGCATATCGTTGGTTTAGTAAAAACGTACTGGCGACGATGTTGGAATCTGGATTGGCTTGGGCATTGCCAACCATGTACACTTGTGATGAAGTTCCCGTGTTTTCCTTCTTCTGGTTGGCCAACTTGGGACAGTCGGGTCTCACGTGTCCAGGAGTTCCACATTTATAACATACTACAACTCTCTTTGGTCCACTGTTGCTTCCACTTGTGGGGTTTCGGTTTCCCTGTTGCCCACTTCCGCTCCCACAAGAATTGGACTTTCCCTTGTTTCTGTTTCCGGGGTTGTTATTGGGTCGAACCGAGGTAACAGCACTTGCTTGACATTCACGAGCAAAATGGCCTTGTTGGCCGCACTTATAGCATCCCTGGCATTATCCTCTAGCAACATGGTGATAGTTGCACTTTGGACACTTAGGCTTGGATCCTGAGTAGTTCTTGGTGCGGGTTGTGGGATTAGTGTCATAGGTTTTCCCAACGTCTTTCCTTTTGGAAGGCTGCCGGTGCTGGCTACGAGAACTTTCATTTGAGTTTCTCTTGTTATCCGTTTGCTTTTCAGACAAATTGCAGGATCACTTGTTGATCAGCTCAGTCGCTAATTCCATAGCACTTTCAACGGTAGTGGGTCGAGATGCTAACACACTGTCATGAATGTTGTCAGGGAGTCCACTGACATACTTCTCAATCTTGTCGCTCCTTTGAGGGAACATTCTGGTGCACATCAAGCTTAACTCTTGAAATCTTGGTTGTACCAAAGGATGTCATTTTTCTTGCATTTTAGATCCCACAGTTCGATTTCCAACTTCTTCATTTCTCCTCTAGGACAGTACTTCTCAGTCATCCTCTCTCTGAGGTTGGCCCAAGTGAGAGTATAAGCAGTGTCATGTCCAAGGGTAGCGACCACAGAGTTCCACCAGATAAGGGCGCTCTCGAGTAGTGTGCATGTGGCAAACTTAACTTTGTTCTCATCAACACAACCGCTGATGCGGAAAACTGTCTCTAGTCTTTCAAACCATTACATCAATTCAACAACTCCTTCTTTTCCTCGGTAGTATGAGGGTTTGTACTTCAAGAAGTCGGGGTAAGAACAACCCCTATTAGCGTTGTTTCTACGCATATTGAGGTTTGGATCATTGTTCGCATTTGGATCAGCTTCTCTGGCTGCCATAGTCGTTGTAATGCCTTCACTTATCATTTCCCTGAGTTGAGCAGCGGTGACATTTTGAGTAGCTTTTGGAAATTCGGTATTGTAAAATCCATGATTTTACCATGATTGAATATAATAAATTTCCACCTAATAATCCTAGAACACACATTCATGTGTTATATCTCCTTAAGATGTATGTGAACTTGTCCATCATGTAAGTATACTTTTACTTTCATCTTTGTTGTAAATAACTTCATAACCTAAAACCAAGAACTAAAAACTAAGAAAAACAAGTAATGAAGTTATAACTAGCAATGTGTGTACCACACTTAACACAATTTGAAAATATACTACATTACACATATGTAGCTATGTATATGTGCATACACACTATGGGTTTGCTTAACCTTTCTTGGACTAGCCCAATATCTTGTCTACTATATTAAGCCCAACATAAGCCCATTACCAAAGCCCATCTTTCCCCCTTTGGTGAATGTTACACGGTACCAAGGTGTAGGTGGAAGGAGAAGAGATGCATGGGAAACACAAAAGCCTACACTTGGCACAAGTATTCTTACCAAGGCAATCATGCCTTTTGCATTCCCTTTCCCTTTCTCTTCTCTAAGCCGAAACATACACACATTCCCATTTCACATACATGCAATCTCACTTCTCTCTTCATCTCTCTCTCTCTTAACATTTCGGCTATAAGCCACAAAAATCCAAAGTTATTCATTAAATCAACTAAATCTTTGTCCCATCTTGATTGCAAATCATTTGGTAGCATCATTTCTTTTGGAATCACTATAAACAAGCCCTAGCCGGATCTTTAAGGCCACGGCTTGGTTTATATTAGGGTTTTCTTCATCAACTAGATTAGATCTCTAATCTCCTTGTTCATCTAGATCATCTTTGGTACTTTTAAGCAAGAAAGGTATACTCTTTATGCTCTTTCATTTCTTCACTTGCATGCATCATCATACATCTATAAACACATGTAAATCACTTGTTAAAATCAAGATTTGGTAAAGCCATGGCCATCCTAGGTCACGGCATATTTTAGATCACCATAGTTATGGTTAAAACTTTTTAATAAAGAAACCTAAGGCTTGTACTCTATGTTTTTAACATTGATTAAAAATCATATGAACCATTTTATGAGTTTAAAATGTTGCATGGGTTACAAATCTTACTTTTGGGATATTGGTTAACTAATAATCATAGATCTCATGAGTAAACATGTGTAACTCAAAAACCATGAAAACCCATGACCTAGAAGGTCACGGCATATTAAATGGATTAACTAGGAGTTATGTATAAAGTTTTTAATAATGGGAAATGTATTATTACATGTGAAATGGAATACTAAAAATCAAAAAATATAACTTATGTGTATATATGTAGCTGTGGGTTACATATGACCTAAAATGGGTTAGATGTACATGCATGCTTATATAAACCATAGATATAATGATAGAGTTAACTTGAGTATGATAAACATAAAACAAGCTTATAAAATCTTATGGGAACATTGGGAGAAGATAATATAGCCGTGGGCTATATGTAGTCTTCTTGGAATAATGGTAACCTTGGGAACATGCATGTAACTTAGATAATCATGATGTATTTTTTTTGTAAATATTTACAAGACATAAAACTAGCTAAAGTGTTCATCTTGGAAACACCAAGATTTAGAAATATAGTTGTGGGCTATATATGAGTGTACATGGATCTATGATTGATTTTTAGGTCTAGACATAGTTTAGATCTCATTTGGGACTTGTGACTTGTTTTCTTGACTTGTACATAGCTAGATCTTAATTTGGACACATATAAGTACATGCAACCTTAAAACAAGTTTAACTCATCTTAATAAGCTATAACAAATTATAGCCGTGAGTTATAAGCTCCTATTAGGCCTTATGACTTGCATGCAACCTTGTAACACACCTAGATCTAATTTAGATCATCACATAAAACCAACTATTAGTTTTATTCTTTAATTAAGATTTAAAACTAAATATGAATAAGCTAATAATAAGCTTATAAGAATATCCTAAGTTAATACTTACATGAAATGTAAAGTAGTGTTAATGGACTATTTAAGCCCATGCAATGTTAGTCCAAGACTTAATGGACCTAATAAGCCCATTAATAAATTTTAGTAACCTAAAGGACTTAAGTTTATACTTAAACCCACTTAAAACGATTAATGGACTAAAAATATATTTAAGCCCAATAAATGTGTTAAAGGCCCATTTAACAAGTTAATAAACCTAAAATTGTATTTAGGCCCACTAAATGACCCATTAGATGTTTAGCCCATTTAATGAGCCATATAATGTTATTAAATGTTAAATAAAAGTTTTTATAATAAAATGTAACTTATAAAAACTTTTGGAGTAAAATAACAATTTATGAAACTTAAGGACTAAAACCGTGACTTATGAAACTTGTCTTGATGAATTAGTAAACAGAAGGACTGAAAATGTAATTATCCAAAAGTCTAGGGTTTAATAGATATCATCCGTGGCATATTAAAACCCTAGGGACCATTTTGGGAAGTTTTAAAAAGTTATTTTCTCATTTTAAAACCCTAGGGACCATTGTTGTATTAATCCGAAACTTAAAGAAGCCCTAGGGGCTGTTTTGGTCGTTTTATGAAAGTGGTAAAACCTATATTTAACTAAGGGGACTAAATCTGCCTTAAGCCGAAACTTAAACAAGCCCTAGGTACCAAATGTGTAATAATTCGAAAGTTTACTTTGTTTAAAAATATAGAGGGACTAGTTTTGCCATGTTCCGAAACTTTAACAAACCCTAACCCTAATTCTATTTTTAAACCTAGTAAAACTTAGACAAACCCTAAACTATAAGAGTTTATAATATAAATTCTTAAACTTGTAATATATAAATTATTTGATATATGTTAAAATAATTTATGGAAACTTTAAAGTTAAATAAAATATTATATTTTATTTTTCAAAATAAAATATTTATATTTGCTTTAGGGAATAAATTGTATAAACAATTATGAATATGTATTATTAATGCATGAACTCATATACTTTTAGAAAATAAAATTAATATGAACGTTGGATAAATTGAATGTTAATATTTAAGTAGAACACCTTACGTCTACTTAAAATATGAAACTTAATAGTAAGATTAAATGAATGATTATAATACATGAACTACGAACGTAAACTAATATTAAGTAGAACTTTTTATGTTTACTTAATAATGAAACTTAATAGTAAATGAGTGATTATAATACATGAACGGAGAACGTAAACTAATATTTTAAGTAGGACATTTTATGTCTACTTAAATAAGAAACTTAATTGTAAGTTGAATGATTATTATTAATACATGTATGCTAACTGATATTAAAAGTTAAACATTTTATGTTTACTTATATAGATAAGTTTAAATGAATATTGTTGAAACTTGAACTACAGTTATTTAGATAAATACCGTAGCATAAACGAACTGACTAAAAATCTGTATAAGCATACACATATGTTCTTTGTACTATCTATTAAGACTGTACTATTTGATTAGGCATAACTTTTGGAGTGAGCATTATTTGGATATTCGTGTTATACAGCTTTTGCCAACTCCCAGGTGAGTTTGCAGCCCCATATAAACTATTGATAAACTTTTCCTCTACGGGGGAGAAAACATGCAACTGTTTTAAATTGGACATAACTGAATTGTATAAACTTGACTATGATTGACTATTATTGAAACTGTTAAACTGTTGTAAATAGCCCGAATGTTATAAATAGATCTATTAGGGATTGACCATCCCCATCTGGGTGAGTCATGCTCACTGTGCCTTGTCCGAGACAATAGATGTATACCATGTTGGAACTAGGTTGGGTGTCTTTTTGTAAGACACTACGTCCTCATCTATTGAGGACTATGGAAGGTTAAGCTTCAGTTTCGAGTAATATCAAATGTAATCTAATTTGTAGTAAGAATGCTTTGTGCATTGTTACTTCTATGATTAATGTATGTCCAAACTAATTAATTGTTAGAACCTATAAATTATCCAACTTTATGTTGACCCTCTAAGCATGTTTATCTCAGGGAAATGAAGTTAGAACGAGATATGTGCATGGACGAAAGCATCTATGTAATCTGCATCGTAGGACTCGTCAGAGGTTCTATTTGGGAAACATAAACAATCACCTTTTATCATGTTTAAGACAATTTTTATTTATTCGTTTTCAAACATGTAATCTGATTTAAATAACTCTTTATCTTATGCTCTATAGACTATAAGCTATCGATCCACCCTTGTGACATCTCCGTTGATATTTCCGCATATTATGACCCTACGGGTGTCACAGAGAATGGTATCAGAGCATTAGTTATAGAGAACCAGATAAATTTTTAAATAAAATAAGAATAAAATGATTTTTTTTTATTTAAAACTGGACTATAACTTATAAAAATCTTTTTGGGATTTTTTTTGGGACCGTATTAGTTAAGCATATAGATCTTAGGGCATTTTATGCTATGTGAACTAAGTGTGTACAAATTTTTACTAAACTTAGTTATTAATACTGTTTAGTGAAATATTGCTATGGAAAATGTTAGATATGCTAAACTTGAAAATTTTACACTACTTAGTAAAACACTAAAATGAAAATATAGGTAATACTAAACCAAACCTTGCACTTACAAATTGTTAGATGAACTGCGTAAATGATAACAAATATATATAAGTATTAATATATGTAACCTTAAAACATTATGATAATTGTTTAAAAGGGATATATTTCATAAAACATGTAATCTAAAATAATATTGTTCTTTGTTTGTAAGCTTATACTTACTTCAAACTTAAAATAATACTATTTCAGAGCATCATGACTCCGCCTACTCCACCTTCGACTCTTCTACACGTAGTAGCTCCTACTCCAGTTGTTTGTTCATATCCACGATTGACGCAGTGTGGATGGTTATTAGCCTCGGATTCAGAGGATGACCCAAATATCAAAGCTGTACTCCCAGAGGACCCTTTTTCTATCTCAGCATCAGCCATACTGGCCCCAACCTTTATGGAGGAGGACCAGGTTCTTCCTAGCATACCATCTTCCGTGCCTCTATCTTTATCATCGGGCTATTTTTCTGGGTTCGTACCCGTCTACACTTATGAGACTGGGGAAGGCTCCGGGGCTGGACGTGTCGATTCCGTCCAGGACCAGATCGCCGCACTGGCCGCACGCCAGGAGCGGGAGATATCCGACCTCCGCAGCCAGTTGACAGTCAGTCAACAAGGCCACGCCGTCATCTACGATCGTATCGACTCTCTCTTTCTCACTATGAGAGGAGAATCCTAGACCACTAAAGGCATCCAGGCTAGGACAGACGAGGCATTGAAGTGGTTATTAGAGGAGAACTACCGTCTCCACCAGCACATTCAAGTCATGGAGGGTCTGCAACATCAGACCCATGCTGCTCTTTCTGCTCAGGAGCAATCATTATCTATTTTCTTGGATCTCGCCACTGTCCGGCATGATGGGGTTACTAGGGAGATGGCTTATCTCCGAGGGATCGTCGATAGACTCCGGAACCAGCTACTATCAGCACTCCGTACGCTTAAGTAGACCCGAACAACAGTTTGGACTTTATGGAACACCAGGAGGAATTCTGCAGCTCCATCAGCACCATCAGCATCGGCCTCATCTAGTGGATTATCTAGGCAGGAGTAGGATAGATGTACTAGGTTTCTTGTACATCATGATCAGCCTATGGGTTGCACCCTAGCTGACATGGTATAGGACTTTTGTACTTTTATTTCTTTTCAGCTTTTGGTGATGTAATCCTGTACTTTATCTTTTCTTTTCTATTCTTTTGGACATGTAACTATGGGATGTAATGTTTTAAATATTGTGTGTATCATTACCTTGGACAAGGCCTGACCGGCTTATGACTTGGATTTTGTTATGCTAGATGGATGTTAAATTTCTTATGGAAATAACATGTAATCACTTTCTTTATTATATTTGTTGTGCAATGGATTATATTATGAGATCTTGACAGGTTATCTAAATTTGTTATGAAATCAGTGCATGAATTTTTCCCGTGCAAAATATAAAAATTGTACTAACGTTTGAACTAATAATCTCATTTTGTGTATGATTATAGACAAATGGTGATTACGAGATCAAATCCCAATAATGAAACCACTTCCAATGCCGATAATGCTGAATCTCTAGAAGCTACTCGAAGTGTCACTGTCGCATAACTCCGAGAAATGATAAGTGAAGGCATCAAAGCGGCCATGGCAGCCAGAGGAGCTGACCCGAATGCAAACGATGACCCAAACCTCAATGCACGCAGAATCAACGCCAAGAGGGGTTGCTCTTACCCCGACTTCTTAAAGTGCAAACCCTCATACTACCGAGGAAAAGAAGGAGTTGTTGAATTGATGTAGTGGTTTGAAAGACTAGAGACAGTTTTTCAACGGTTGTACTGACGAGAACAGAGTTAAGTTTGCCACATGCACACTACTTGAGAGCGCCCTCACCTGGTGGAACTATGTGGTTGTTACCCTTGGACATGACACTGCTTACACTCTCACTTGGGCCAACCTCAAAGAGAGGATGACTGAGAAGTACTGTCCTAGAGGAGAAATGAAGAAGTTGGAGATAGAGCTGTGGGATCTAAAGTGTAAGAACAATGATATCCTTTGGTACAACCAAAGATTTCAAGAGTTAAGCTTGATGTGCACCAGAATGTTCCCTATAAGGAGTGATAAGATTGAGAAGTATGTCAGCGGACTCCCTGACAACATCCATGACAGTGTGCTAGCTTCACGACCCACTACCGTTGAAGGTGCTATGGAATTTGCGACTGAGCTGATCAACAAGCGAGCCCGCAATCTGTCTGAAAGGCAAACGGACAACAAGAGAAAATCTGATGAAAGCTCTCGTAGCCAGCACCAGCAGCCTTCCAAAAAGCAAAACGTTGGGCAAGCTGATGACACTACTCCCGCAACCCGCACCAAGAACTACTCGGGATCCAAGCCTAAGTGTCCGAAGTGCAACTATCATCATATTGTTGGAGGACAATGCCAAGGGTGCTACAAGTGCGGCCAACAAGTCCATTTTGCTCGTGATTGTCAAACAAATGTTGCTACCCCGGTTCGACCCAATACCAATCCCAGAAACAGCAACAAGGGCAAGTCCAATTCACGTGGGAGTGGAAATGGGCAGCAGGGAAACCGAAACCCCACAGGAAGCAGTAGTGGACCAAAGAAAGTTGTGATATATTACGAATGTGGAACTCCTGGGCATGTGAGACCTGACTCTCCCAAGTTGGCCAACCAGAAGAAGGACAACAAGGGAACTTCTTTACAATTGTACATGGCCGGCAATGCCCAAGCTAATCCAGACTCCAACGTCGTCCCTAGTACGTTCTTACTAACCCAGTGATATACATTTGTCTGGTTTGACACATGGGCAGACCAAAGCATTATATTTGCTAAATTTAGTAAGGTATTGGAAATCCCTCCGTTAGTTCTAGACTTATATTATGCTGTAGAATTGTCAACAGAAAAGTTATGATGGTTAACACCATCATTAGAGGTTGTTCCTTAAAACTTTCCAATCACCCGTTTCACATCAATCAGATTCTAGTAAGTCTTGGTAGCTTTGATGCCATAATTAGCACGAATTGACTAACAAATATCATACAGATATCCTATGCGATCAAAATTGTTTCGTATATATTGGGGAAATGAAACCTTGATTATACTAGGGGACGATAACCCCGATATAACTAACACTAGACATAGTGTCATTTCTAGCACCAAGCAAGCCAGGGAATACTTGGTCAAGGGATGCCCCGTTTCTTTAACATGTTTCTCCCTGCCTAAACCTGAAGGACACATCCAACTCACAATGGGTGTATTTTGTAAGATTATATCCGCTACTTAGGCAACCCTAAACCTGAAAGGTACATCCAACTCACAATGGGTGTATTTTGTAGGGTTATATCTGCCACTTAGGCAACCCTAAACCTAAAAGGTACATCCAACTCACGATGGGTGTATTTTGTAGGGTTATATCCACCACTTAGGGAACCCTATTGAAAGGCACATCCAACTCACAATGGGTGTATTTTGTAGGGCTAAGTTCGACATCCCTCGTAAAGAGATGTTGAATGTCCCATGTTTTTGGACATACCTTTTTCCTCTTCGGGTCCAATTAGTTCGACAATACCATCATCCACCAGACTCTGGGAGGTGTAATTTCCTCTTTTTTGAAGTCAGAATTTGTGCAAATTTTGAACCAGTAATAGTGGATGCATGACCCTTGTTGCGGCACCCCGCAAGGCGCGCATTTCTTTATTCTTGGTATCTTCTTATATTTCCACCATTCGAGGTACTTCTTTTATGCGCCCTCTCGCTCAGCCCCGCGGCAAATGAAGCAGATTCTTTGCAACTTCCACCTAATCGCCATCAACAATAATCTTAACCTCTCTGTTGGGTAGAAACTTTAGTACTATTAACTGATGTTTGTATCCCACAAGCTTGAGGTATAATTGTAAGATTTTTCATAAAGCTGTTGACATAGGTGGGGACTATAGTTAAAATATTTTATTTTACTTTCAACCCCTAATTCTCATCATCGGGTGTGGAGATATAACCTATATCTCACCCGTAAAAAGGATGGTATTTATTAAACCCTAGACTTTCGGATAGTTACATTTTTAGTCCTTGTGCTTAATAATTTATCAAAACAAGTTTCATATGTCACGGTTTTAGTCCTTAAGTCTCATAAATTGTCATTTTAGTCTAAAAGTTTTTATAAGTTATATTTCATTATAAAAACTTTTATTTAAATATCTATAACATTAAATGGGCTCATTAAATGGGCTAAAATATCTAACGGGCCATCTAGTGGGCCTAAATACATTTTAAGTCCACTAATTTGTTAAATGGGCCTTTTAAAACATTTATTGGGCTTAAATATATTTAAGTCCACTAATAAATTAAATGGGCCTAAACATATTCTTAAGTCCATTAAGGTACTAAGATTTGTTAAATGGGCTTATTGGGTCCATTAAGTCTTGGACTAATGTTGCATGGGCTTGATTAGTCCATCAATACTACTTTTTCATTTTATGTAAGTAATAATCTAGGATTTTCTCATAAGCTTATTATTAGCTTATCCATATTTAGTTATAAACCTTAATAAAAGACAAAAACTCATAGTTTGTTTTATTTGGAGTATCAAATGAGATCTAGATGTGTTTCATGTTGCATGCAAGTCATAAGCTCTAACATGAGCTTATAACTCACGACTATATTAAGTTATTGCTTATTAAGATAAGTCAAGACTTGTTTTAATGTTGCATGTAGTTATAAGTGTCCCAAAATAAGATCTAGCTATGTACAAACCAAGAAACCAAATCATAAGTCCATGTATACATATATATAGCCCACGGCTATAATTTAATCTTGGTGTTTCCAAGATGAGATTTTTAGCTAGTTTTATGTCTTATAAATATTTATAAAATCCAACATAATTATCTAGGCTTATTGCATGTTTCCAAGGTTACCATGAATCCAAGAAAAACAACATATAGCCCACGGCTATATTGTTTTTCCCCAAATGTTCCAATAAGATCTTGATGCTTGTTTTAAGTTTATTATGTTAAGTTAAGTTCTTAACACTAGATCTAGGTTCTACATAGACATGCATGTACATTTAAATTCCATCCAAGGACATATATAGCCCACGGCTATATTTGTACACATAAAGTGTTTTAGTGATGTTTAGTAGTCCATTATACATGTATAAATACATATTCCATTATTTAAAACTTAGTAAATAAATCATAGATATCCATTTAATTATGTCGTGACCCTTAAGGTCATGGTTTTTCATGGTTTTGAGTTACACAAATTCACTTATGAGATTTATGATTATTAGTTAACCAAAATCCCAAAAAGTGAGATTTGTAACCCACGGCTACATTTAAATTCATAAAATGATTCATATGATTTTTAATCAAGTTTAAACATAGAATACTAGTCATAGATTTCTTTATTAAAAGTTTTTAACCATGACTAATGGTATTCAATATATGATGTGACCTTTAAGGTCATGGTTTTTATCAAATCTTGATTTTTAACAAGTTTGTTACATGTGTTTATAGGTGGATGTTGATGCATGCAAGTAAAAATGAAGAAAGCATAATGAGTAATACCTTTCTTGCTAAACTTACCAAGGAAGATCTAGAGGACAAAGGAGCTTAGGGATCTAATCTTGATGATGATGAAAACCCTAACTATAGACCAAGTCGTGACCCTTAAGGATTCGGCTAGGGCTTGCTATAATGATTCCAAAGGTGGAGATACTACTAAATGATTAGTAGTTAAGATGAGACAAAGATCTAGGGAAGTTAATGTATATTCTTGGATGTATGTGGCTTAAAGTCGTATGATTTGAGAGAGAAAAGAGATGGGAGAATCAGATTAGATTTGCATGTGAGAATAAGTTATGTGTGTGTGTGTGTTTTCGGCTAAATGGGGAGAGAGAAGGGCAAGGCAAAAGGCATGATTGCCTTGGTAAGAGAATACATGCCAAGTGTTGGATTTTCCAAACCCAAGGCAACTCTTCTTCTTCCACATAGTGGGTGAGTGTGCCGTGTAAGGCTAACCAAAGGAAGATGGGCTTGTTGTGGGTTTATGTTGGGCTAGCACACAAAGAGGAGGCTATCTTGGGCTAGTCCACGATGGTGCAAGTATGCTTATAGTATGCATACATACATACACGGCTACATATACATTGTGTAGCATGTTTTCCAAATTTCTTAAGTGTTGTATACTCAAATATTGGTTATAAATTTTATTACTTGTTCTCCTAGTTTTTAAGGACATGGTTTAAGTTATGTAGTTATTTATAACAAGGATGTAATGTAGAAGTATAAGTACATAATGGATAAGTTCACACACATCTTAAAGAAATAAAACATATGAGGGAGTTCTTAGGATCATTGGGTGAAACTTTATTACATTTAATCATGGTAAAATCATGGATTTTACACTTTCATTTTGACCAACACTTGCATGAACCTTGTATGCCTGTGGTCTTTGCTTATCAACATCTCATATTTGGTTGCTAGTGAATGTGTTTGAGCTTTGTATGCTTAATTGACAGCCTCATAAGCCAACTAGCTTAATGAGACTTATCTGCCAAAAACAAGCTTGGTTAATCAACTGATTAGCCAAGTTCATTGGTCTTAACCTTAAGACCTCATCCAAAATAGCTCAAAACTCGCTTATAACCATCTCATAGTCATTTGCTGAAAGTTTGGTTCATTTTGATTCGCGTTGACTTTCGTTGACCAAGCACCAAAGTGCTTATCGACTTATTCCATCTTATTCAAATGTGCAACAACTTAGTTTTTGTAAATTTCATCTATAATCTCTGTAGAATAATGATAATCTTAGAACTAATCAAGAGGGTTGTTGTTTTTCTAGAGAGAGAAACTAGATAGAGAAAGAAAGAAAGTTTGTATTATGTGAAATCAAAGTAAACAACCAACACCCCTTTCCATGGTAGAAAGGGGTTTATATACCAAGACCCTTAGTGGGCTTGGGCTTCCGGCCCATGAACATGCTCATGGGTCGGGCTAAAGTAAATAACAAGTAAACTTATACTACGAGCCTATAACTATATTGTTGGAGTGACCGAGACTTTCTTTATACGAAAAACGTATTTCCAACAATCTCCCCCAAAGGGAGGTCACTCCAAATTTACAAAGTCCTAATCTAGCATGTTAGATATTCGTTCTTGAGCTCGTAGTCCACTTTCTCTTTTCTTCTTTAACTTTTCTTCTTTTTGTGAATATGTGTTGAATAACATCAGGCTTTTGCTTGGAACATGTTCTTTTAGCCTTTCACGTGCAATCTTTGTCTTCTTGTAATATTTGCCTCTTCGTGACTTCATGTCCCACATTCCTATCCTTTGTCGAATTCTTGAAAGTTTCAGAGTCGATACAGCAGAAGACTTTTAGGTCAGACTATCTTGAATTTGCTGATATATTTGATGCAGAAGGAATAAGTATGTGAGGACGACTTCAACTGATACACCGCAACACCACTGTCTTCAAATGCATCAACATAATAAGACACGAATAAAATGGCTTTGACATTTTATTCTGATTCGTTGGCATTTTACCTCCGGTCGGTGAAGACCGTTGGACGATAATAAATATCGTACTTATGACAGGTAGCTCTAATTAAAGATCTCCTTGACAAGATTTCGCGGGTAAACCCGTTCTCTTTACTCGACCGTCCAAAGCTGACTGCGAACATAAAGAGTGAATCACTTGGATATTAAATATCCTTATGATTGAAGCCGTCAATTCATGAATCTTGGAACAAGTGAATTTCAATTAAGATTTTCACCATCGTTGCTTTCCACTTGTCACGAGCTTGATTCAAATAAAATCTTGCTTGTCACCTACCGCAGTGCTGTTAGATGTTGACACTGGAAGGATTTCCACTCTTCATTGTGAACACTAAAGAGTGCCACTCTGAGTGTTCTGGCAAGATCACTTGGATAATGCGTAGAGGCCGTGGAACAAGTTTAATCTCAATTAAGAGTTAAACCATCGTTTCTTTCCAGTTATCAAAAGATTAGTTCTTAAAGAACCCCACGTGTCACCTACCATGAGCTTGTTTGATGTTGGCTCAAGCAGGATTTCCATCTTCATTGTAATACTTTCGTATTACTCAGATGTTCTGGAAATATTACAAGAATATTGCGTAGGACTCATAAAAAATATTTCTTGTTTTGAAATTGTTCCTAATGAGATTTTTGATGATCTCGTTGCTCTAGACTCAATAGTGCATTTTTGTTTTGGTGAGCGGAGGCTGGAGAGGATTGCCACCTTTTTAATATCAATTTATTCGGAGTGAATAAACCGATAGATAACATGTTGAACTCCGTGACATTAAAACAAATATCTTTTGAGAGATATTTGAGTTGGCTGGGAGGGGTTGTGCATTGCATCACTGGGTCCATGATACTTTGTCTTCAATATGAGTTGACCCGGTTTATGCCTAAGTTGTAAGGAGGGCTTCTTTCTTTACACCCTTTATCTTTACATTCTTTTTCATTCTTCAACCCCTTCAATGCTTACCAATACATCATCACTAGCACCTTGTTGTGATTGTTCTAGTGCTAGCATCAGTATTTGGTCGGCATTCATCTTCGTTCACAATCCATTCTCCATCTTTCCTAAGGACTTCTATTTTCTAACTATGGAATTGTCCTTGGGAAGATTCCTCCGGTTCTGGAAGAATCATTGGACTTGCACCTAATCCTACCACCCTTTTGTCACCACATCCGTCGTGAATTAAGTGTGTTTTGGGTAAGTACTTGTCACCATGAAAAATCCTTGAAAACTCACCTAAGATACTTGTGATATAAATATCAAAGTTTTGTATCTTTAAGTGTTTTTGTTCATAAAAAATGCTCCCCCTTAACATGTGCAACACACATATTAAGTTGGTTTATACTTGAAGTATTTTTCATGTTTAGCCAAATATATCATCAAGTCTCCTTAATCCCATTTTCTCCCCTTATCCAAAATGTTAACCATTAATATTTTGGATATAAATGGATTAACCGGTCTTTGGGTAACAAAATGAAATCAGTTTCTGGCCAAAGAACATATCAATGCTCCCCCTCAAATTAATGAGGGTTAGTTGTAGTGCTTGAGTGATATATTTTGAAAGATTTAGAATCTCGTGAGAAATTCTTGAAACATTATCATACTTTCACACTACAGCAAGCCATAAAAGCACAATATTCACAATATTTACATATTCACAAATTAAACAATATGGAGTTGACGTAAGATAGGACCCATTAGATGGATTGTTTCATTAGCTTGTGGTGCGCTCCATACGGTCTACCACCAACGAATCGTTCAAGACTCCTCATTAAGCGTCTTTCCTGTAGCTTTTCATTAATCTTGTTGATCAGATAGTTTGCACTTGTTTCGTACCCTGTGTGCCACTAGACGGTAAGTTTGGGATGCTTCTTGGTTTTGTTGATCTGAATCAATGTGTCCCGAACTTGCTGAAGAGTCCCGTCACTAAACTTGGAAAGTTCCGCTATTCTCAAGAATTTCTTCTCACCAGATCCATTCAAGTAGAAAGTGCTTGGAACCGGTTTTGTAGTGCTTGTGTAGGGACTTTTGTCGTGATGAATATCAGGAACCTTAGTGTATGGAGCAGTGAGGTTCAGCTTCTTCTGATAACTCTCAACGCCAAGTTGTAAGTCTTCAACTCTTTTCTTGATCACAATGCGACGAGTATACATTCGTAGAGCTGAATTGAGGGCAATGTAGTCTTCAGTGTCCAAGTGTTTGAGTGTGTCTTGAGTCATCAACAGTAACATGTCTTCAATGTCAACAAGAGAAAGATCCGAGAAGTATCCTTCCATGATGGTGTAGTAGTTGTCGTCTTCTCTTTTTAATCTGATCTCTGTTATATGATGATAGCCGACTTTAGGTTCAATCCTTACTCCTAGAATGGCTTTGATTCTGAACTCGGATTTTACTAGAGTTTTTGACTTGAAGCCACATGCATAGCTGTAAGCTTTATGTATGGTTTCTCCCCAATGTGATGCACCCACTTCAGCATAATGATCATACTCATGAATTAATTTCCTTACCCTTATACGATCAACCTTTTCCTCAATCCAGGGTATTGACCCCCAAGTTGAAGCTTTGACCAAGGTTAATGAAGTCGCATACTTGTTTGCGCCTTTTACCAAATACTCAAGGTCATAGCAGACAAAGAAATCACGTATAATTTGATTGTCAGTGTCAGCTATCGGGAGAGGAGCATTTTATGACCTGTGACGACATGTTCGTTGAGGAAGGTTCATTGCTTTCAAAAGCTCATTCGCGTTGTATTCAGCCTCCATTCTACTGATTCTTGAAGTAGTAATGATGGTGGGATCATGAAAAGCTCGAGTTACCATCGCTGGAGTTATGTTGTCAGTTCCATACCTGTAGATTAGATATGCTAAGAAGTCGATGTGATTGTTGAGGATTTGGGAGAAATCTGGTTCATCTTCTCGAGTTAGCGGACGAATGCTAGCAGCTTCTGTGACCCAAGGTTGCTCGGGTGCATTTTCATCTACATTAATTGTATCCACACATGCCAGTTCACTCGATTCTGGAATATCATGACCTTGAGCAGATTCTAGAGCTCGATTCTAAAAAATTACTCGAATTGTCTGAGTAGGGGGAATGACCTTTACTGGTGTAGATTCAGACGTTTCAGGTATTGGTTGATCGGGTTCTCGGATGGGTAGTTGTTGTGGTGGTGATGTAGATGTGATAGCTGAAGCTGATTGAAGTGAACCCGATGTCATATTAGCATCAACATCATGACGGTGTTTGGTGCGTTTGCTGGTTGGAGTTGACTCAGAGTCTGGAGTTTCCTCGGCTGTTGAAGTTGTTTAATCTTTATCCTTTTGAGACTTGTCACCTTTTCTTGAAGTTTGATCCCCTTCAACATCTGACTTATCTATGTTGTTATCATCCTCTACCTCTTCTTCATTCTTTTCCTCTTCATCATCATTCTTTGCTTCATCTTCCTCATTTATTCGCTCGTCCATGCTGTCATCATCATCATCGTTACGATAACCCTTATCATCATTGTCACCATCATCATCATTGTCATCTTCATCGTCATCGTCATCTTCATCTTCATTCTCGGAGGATTCATCGGGTTTGTCTGACTTATCCTCATCTTCATCGTCTTTTTCTAGATCAAGACTGCTGTATGGGACGACGGTGCCATGTTTTTCAAATATCTCGGTGTCTTGATCCATTGTCGTCTTTAAAGCTTTGTGAAGTGCTTGTTGTTCTGGCGTTCGGTTGTAGGACCCGATTTGAATCATCTTAGCATGCAACAGCTTCTTCAACTCGTAGTCTGTGAGTCTTTGAGCTATGATAAAGTCGGACTGCTTAGTGTCGGAAGACTTGACCATCATTTTGCTTGCAGCGATGTCTTTTAGTTCATCTCGCAGAGGAGGGAGTACGGTTTCAATAGATTCTTGAACCTTTTCATGGATTGACTCGATCAGTGTAGCATTAGCGTGAACAAGTTCTTCTTTCTCTTCTTTGTATTTGTTTCTGAGTGCGCGAAGACGTTTAATTGATTCTTGCTTCCTTTCTGCTGTAGCTTCTAGACTTGCTCTTATTGACTCTTCAGATTGTTGACGACTTGTTAATTCTTTTCGAAGCTGGTCGATTTCTTTTTCAAAATCTTTCTTGCTTGCTAATTCATCACGAAGACTAGCGAGTTCCTTTGCATAGGCTGTCTTTGAAGATTCTAATTGCTCTGTAACTAGAATATTCTTATCCTCTTGAGCCTTCAAGCGTTGTTCGATGATTTACATAAAATATAGGGTGACGGGTGGAGTTGCCAGCAATGGTGTTGGATGAACAGTTGATTGTGTAGGTGTGACATGAGTTGTTACAATGGTGTTGAGTACTGATGTCGTGGCCTCAGTTACAGGGACATTTACCATGTTTGGGTTTGGTGAAAGATCAGTGTTAGTAACTTCAGATTCAAGAGAGTCAAGGTTCAAGTACTTACCTACTGGATCTGATAACGACGAGGATTTGGTAACACTCTTTTCCTTGTGGATGTTCCATGTATCTGTTGTCTCTGGTTGAATATCATCAATGAATGTATCTTGTTGTTCGTATTGTTGATCATCTTCTTCATCCTGAACTGGTTCGTCATTGAAATAATCTGGATTTCCAAATTCAGCAATGTCAGACAACTCAACTTCCTTTGTCTGTTTCGATCCACTACCTCCCGTCTCCCTTCTACTTTTTATTAAAGCCTTCTTTAATTGCTTGGATTGTTGTTTCTCAGTCAACGGCAGTTGTTGTTCGTCTATGTCTTCAAGCAAATCTTCATCCGAAAGAAGAGTTTTCTTTCCCTTGGCCTTTTTCTCCCATAAAGACACTGTTTTTGTTCTTTTGCCCTTGTCTTGTGTTGGTGTATTAGCTTCTGAGGAATCAGTTTCCTTCCTTTTGCCTTTGGGTTTTGGTGCTTTGACCTCTACAGTGAATTCTCCCAATTCTACTCTCTTTGAATGTTCTTCATTTTCTTTCAGAAGGGTCTTATATGAAGCACTCTTTTTTATTTTGTCATTTAACATCTTATCCGGAACAGGAGCAAGAATACCTGAGTAAACAATCTTTTGTCCTTCTTGTCTCATGTGTACTATGAAGAAATCATCATCTTCTGAGTTTACAAAGAATCCTCCACGTCGATCTATAGCTTCATCGGCTTTCATGAAGTAGTTGATAATAAGCTTTGTGAATCGTGGAAACTGAAAGTGGTCAGATTTTTTCTTAACGTTTCTGAAGGCTTGATAATGAAATTCTTCCCATATGAGAGCAGCATAATCCAAATCGAGTCTCTTGTAGATTCCATAAAAGATATGAGCCTGAGAGAGTCTCATAGAACCGAACCCTTAGATTTTCCCGTAAAACATCGGATAATGATACTAAAAATTGCTTTCTAGTGTTGTCCAAGCCTAGAGGTGTTAAACTTGGATATGTTTGGAAATTCTCCATCATAAACAAGAGAAATAATCAGATCTAATATTTGTTTTATGTCTGGAACAAGAGCATATGTTTTCCCTTTAGGAGGAGGAAATTCAAAGATTTCACGAAACTGTCTAAGAGAAAATTCCTTCTTCTGATGATTGATGTTGAAGGAAAACTTTGTGTTTGTGATGGCTTTGAGAGAGGATGAAAACTCATGCATGTAAATTTCAGGAACACTTGCTGAAATCCGTAGTGCAGATTTGATCGGTGTGAGATCAAGGATTTCGATAGCTATTCTAAATGCTGCTTGTGATGGAATGAAGCCTTCTTTCAATCGTTGATTATTGGGAGTGATTGGTAGACGGTTTTCTTCTGTAACTAGTTCATTGTCAAGTTGAATTTGTTGCTCTTTAGTGCGAGCCATGAAATCTGCTTAAGATGAAACATACACATTGATACACAAGAGATATATATCCTGTACTATAAACCTTAAAAGCATCCTATTTCAATTTCCTTAAAACATAGCAACTAGCACATGAAAAACCATACAATCAGAAACAACAAGTTAAAATTCATGCAAATCAGAAACAACAATTCGGAATCCATATCACACACAATTCGGAATCCATCATGCCAAGCCTAAGTCGAAATAAGTCATGATCAACCTAATTCTGAATGAAACATTATGAAAATAAGTCGGAATATGTCATTTCTAACCTAAGTCGGAATATGTCATTTCTAACATAAGTCGGAATAGACCATTTCTGACCTAAGTCGGAATACATGATTTCTCATATAGTTCAGAATACATGATTTCTCACATAGTTCGGAATACATGATTTCTCACATAGTTCAGAATACATGATTTCTCACATAGTTCGGAATACATGATTTCTCACATAGTTCGGAATACATGATTTCTCACATAGTTCGGAATACATGATTTCGCACATAGTTCGGAATCTGTAATCACAACATAGTTCGGAATCCGTATACCCAACATAGTTCGGAATCCGTATACCTAATCTAGTTCGGAATACAAATCTCAAATCTCAATCCTAAGTCTGAATCTGTTTGCTTTTAACTGATTATCAACATACAAAATAATCAACACAAGTGTTTTTGGGCATTAAAACAATCAACTCAAAATCCTATGTATTGCTGTACCAAAACCCCTTTTTATTCAAACAAATTCATTGACCTAATTAAACCCTAATCTCACCTGTGGGAATCGTTTAATTAAGCAAAGAGGTAAATCCGATTTACCTTAGGTTTGATGAACGATAATCAAAGCAGGAACTTGTTTGATTAATCTTTGACAATGGCGGCAAGTGGGGTTTGTTTGTTTGAGTGCAACAGTGAACGAAAATGAAGAGAAAATGGGCGGGGTCAAACTATTTGACCTAATATTAAGTGTTTCAACTTATATACATTTGGCCCTTCTTGTTCCTTTTGATTTTCATTTTAAAGCCTATTTAAGTTTAACTTTTATTAAGGGAATAGTTAACGTTCGTTATAACTTAAATATTCTTATAAACTATTGAGCACACACAACCAATCAACGCACTTAACTGAGTCTGCCTAAAAACCATTAATCTCTAAGGTCCAATTAGAAGCACGAGAAACAGTCTACAACATACTTGACAAACACATGATGAACAACATTAACCGTTTATTTTTCTGAGAACAATTCTGGAAGACGATGTATTGATGACAAAAATGATTTAAGATTTTCTCCCCCTTAAACCTTGACCCGTTTTCTATTTAAAGATCTGTAGTCTTTGTTTAAGGAGTCGAATACCAATGAAAAAATTTTCCGTTTAATGATTTAAAAGAGCGATTCTTGGTGGCAATAAGATTTCTCTTATTTTTACAAAATAAGTGCACTGAAACGTACACAAATTTGTGTTAGACCAAGTTATAAAGTAAACTTGATCCCTTGTATGGTTTTAAAGTAAACCATACCTGTGACAACCGTGGTTTTGAGGTTCGTCACTTGGTCTTACTTTTAGGTTATTTTATGTGTGACTACTTGATTTTTGTGCTTACGTGTTTATTTTGTGTGAACGAGGTTGGTGTGATTATCGTTTATGAGTATAGAGTACTCATAAGTAAACCGAGGAACGGTTAATTCATGTTCATGAGATCACAATTAGTGACTATGAAATGAAATGGTGATATTTTGGTGGTTACGTATACGTATAAGTATTATAGTAATAGTGTATTTTTTTTAGGATTTACGGTTTAGCATTTAGAGGTCTCGGAAGAGGTAATTAGTCATATGAATATTTTTCGGGATGGTTTTAAGTCATTTAGGACTTAAATATAAAGTTTATTTCAAAATTTGAGATTTTTTTATAAAAGTGTATATTTTACGACTTTTACGGTAAAACGCGTAAATTTGACTAGTTTTACGGTTTTGAGGTTTTGGAGGCTTTAGGAGCTGAAATAAATTAAGAAAAATTAAGGTAATATTATTATTACATATATTAATAATAATAATAAATAAAAAACGAATTTTAGGGGTGTTAGGTCGGTTTGGGTAAAAAAAAGAAAAAGAGGAAAAAAAAAGGAAACAAGTGTTATAATTGGACTAGGATTCTTGTGTACACTATATAATGTTTTACTAAACAAAAAATAAAAACATAAATCCCTGGAGCTAATAAAATTAGTGGGTTTCACTAAAAAAAAGTTAGGGTTCTTCATAATTTTGGGGGTTTTTCATCTTTCATTAATCATAAGGTAAAACCTTCAAATCCCTTTTTAATTTAATTGTTTTAATGATTTCTTAATCATTCTTATGATGGATTAGGGTTAGGGTTTATATAAAATCAGTAAATTAATGATGTTATAATCATAATATGATGATCATATAATCTAGGGCTTGTATTAGATGGGGTTATGGGTAATTAATTAGTTCAATTTGTTTAAAACCCGTTTTTAAAAACTGGGCAGATTTTGAGTCAATTGTTTTGATCATATCGAGAGTTCTATAAACTCTTATTTAACGATCCAAGTACCCATGGAAAGCTATTTGAAGTGGCTTTCCAATGCAAGAAACGAGAACTAAATTGGAGGTAGGGAAGTGGGTCAAAAACAGGTTACAACAGTCGGAGTTCAAAACAGTTTTGAATTCAGCCTGTTTTCTTTTTAAGTTTTGGGTTGTTTGGGGCACTTAGGGTTGCATTGGGATCTTCTCACGAACGTGAGAGATGGTTTATATATTGTAGTTAATATCTGCACTTGGTCTAAGGTGGTGGTTTAGGGTAAGACCCATTAATGGTAACAAACTTTTAGTACGTTTAAAATCAGGAAATCTGGAATGACAAAAGTAAATATATATATATATCGGGGCCTTAACAGTAGCTTTAAGGTTAGGACAAGTGGGAGGTGTTAGCCAACATATGTAAGGGTATGAATATTCCTTTTACAGAAACCATGGATAGGTTTAAGTGGGCGTTTGACCTAAAGTTTTGAGACCTAAAACTGGGACTGTTTTGGGTAAAATTCGAACGGGTTAGTTATTAAACTTAACCAAGTTAAGGACTTGTTAAGGAAGGGTATTGGGGTAATTAGAGCTTATTAATGAGGTATATATGTGAGAATATGCTAGAAGTTCATCATAGGTTAATGATCCATCTTAGTGATTGGTTCGTTTATTGATTTCGTGTTTTTGGTTTGTTAGCTTGTTGCTAGTGCAAGGACGTGTGAAGGAGCTATCAGGTGAGTTTCATAGTCCGATGTTTCCTATTGATTTTGACTTCCAGATGGGATGGAAGAGACACTGTGTTGAGTTATTTTCTAAATTGATGTTGTGAATGTGTTTGTGATTTGAGATGGACTTGTGTGTACATTATGTGATTAACTGCTATGTGATTTTTTATTGTGTGTGATTTGGATTGGGGGACACGTGACGTCTCAGTTATTGTGGTTTGACAAGGTAGTGGCCTTGTGGTTTGACAAGGTAGTGGCCTTGTGGTTTGACAAGGTAGTGGCCTTGTGGTTTGACAAGGTAGTGGCCTTGTGGTTTGCCAAGGTAGTGGCCTTGGGATAGGTACATAGTGTGATCATCTAAGGTACCATGATGGTGTTTGGCAAGGTAGGAGCCTTGGATTGGTTTGGTATGATTGGTCTTGATTGATAGTTGTTAATACATAATTGTAACACATTGTCCATATGTTCTTTTGTTGATGATTGTTATTCACAGTTTGTAACTGATTTAGCGTTGGAGTCTAAACCTATGACTCTCACCAACTTTATGTTGACGTGTTTTAGTGTCTCTTTCAGGTGATACTATGGTTAAGCATGAGAAAATAAGTGGCTAGGATGGGAGAAGCATAGGATTGCATGTAGAAGGAGAATCCCCGCTTCCTTCTTAGTTTTATTTGATTGTTCTTTTAATAAGTGATACTGTGGCACACATTTGTTTGTTGGTATGTTATTTGTTGTCTTGGATAAGAAGTAGGACTGTTACTTACTTACCTAGACCCCTTGCATTTGTTGAGATATTGTCATGACCTTCGTGTCACCATTTTTATGACATTTCTTATTTCATATAGTTGTCTCTATAGACACGCCATGTTGTGATGATATCCATACGTCACGCCCCATGTTCCGCCATGGCGGGTTGTGACAGAATGGTATCAGAGACAATGGTTATAGAGAATCAGGTTGCCTAGTCGCGTATCCTAGTCTATAGCTTAAGGGTCCCTGCATATAGGCGTCATAGGAGTATGTGTGCATTTATTATAATTGATGTGTTTGGATGTTATTTATTGCGATGTTTTGACTAGTATGAATTGAACCGTAGTATGTTCATACTTAGTCACATGTTATTTTCTTTTCGGGTTTATGACTAGTGCGGGTTGAACCATAATCGTCCACGCTAGTGATAAGTGTGAAAACACTCATCAATAATGATTCAAATACCACTCAAAACACAGTCAAATACATTATTTTAACTTTAAAATATCAGAATTATGCGTGTATTTGTGTTTCATGTGTTTTCAGGTAAGAAAGATACATTTTGGAACAAAGACGCGTTTTCAAGGATTTATATCACAAAAGACGAAGAAAAGGACGATAAAGCTTTTGAGGACCTTACTTGCCGTTATTTCAAAGATCAAGGGCTCAAGTTGCAACTTTTGACAAAATGAAGGATGAAAGGAATTTACTTAAAAAAGTTGATAAACATTTGGGAAGAAAGATGAAAAAAAAGGACCAAAAAGAAATAAGATGAAAGTTTATTAAACTTTTCATTTATATGTGGTCAAATTGACCAAACCGGTCAAAGCTAACACACAAACCCACACACGTCTTCATCTTCCCCAAAGAGAGAGAAAGAAGAGACGGTTTCTTTTCTTCTTTCATCCACCATACCTGCAATCAAGATTCAAGGTAGATACAAGGGTTTTCAGCCAAAGCGTTTAACTACAAAAATGATCACATCTTTCTCCTCTACACGATGATACAACTTAATTAGATCAAGATTGAAGAATAAAGAAACCCCCAAATGAGATTCAACTTGAAGAACGAATTTCAATCCTCGTATTTTCCACGTGTCTACTCCTGATTGGAAGAAACGCGTCATCAGCACCTCGACTCCACTCTCAATCGCCTATAAATACCGGAAGACCCCCTCATTCAAGATGGTTAGCTTAGGTGTAGTTTTACACATAGTTAGATTAGAGTTAGTTAGATAGTTAAATTTCTTTCACTTTTCTTGTTAAAATTTGTAACTGAATTTGTTAGACTTTGTAACCGATTACTCATTTTTCCCCATTAATGAAAGTTTCAACCTTCTTAATATTCTTTCTTCTCAACTGCTTAAATGTTGTTAGTTTGTTACTGTTATTTCTAGTTGATTCACTTTCAAGTTTCTAAACTCTTATATTTTCTTCAAATTCATTATCGTCACTGTTCATTGATGCTAACGAGTGATTCTTGGATTTTTGGATTTGATTACATAGAGAGTTAGTAAATGATATATAGAATAATAATCGCTTACGGTTTAATCAGCTTAAAGTTTTAGAAGCTTCTCAGTTTTAGGAGCTTTTCAACGTCAATTCAGTTTTTGTCACCAGTTTAGTTTTTGTCATCAGTTTTTGTCAATTCAGCGAATACAGTAGATATAGGCATGCTTGTTTTGATTTCTGCTAATATAATAAGCAGGACACAGCTATTTGCTTTTGGATCTATCAAGTTTGTGCAGGTTTTCAGTTTAGAAGGATTATTTTCAGTTCTTGCAGGTTTCTGTTTCGATGGATATTATCTTTCCAGCCATAGATAACAAGCAGAATAGTGGTGTAGTCAGACTTGGAGGTGTGTTTGGTTTATAAGCCGGTTCAGCACCGCGCTTCTCGTCATCAACGTACTGGTCTGGATGTGGCAGGTCAAGCTCGTTTATGTTTTCTGCATCTTATTTTCTTTACTGCAAATTTATAGTGTGAACTTGATCAAACTGCTTAATTGCTAAGTGTTTAATTCTGTCTTGTAGAATTAGTGTTGATTAATATCAATTGCGTTTCATTTAATACTGAATTTCAGTAACTTAGAGTTTGGGATAAGCACTGTAGGAGCTGGTTTGCATTAAGAATACTTGAGTTGAACTGTTGGTCTATTTTGTTAGTATAAGGAGTATAGAAGTTGCCTGCGTTTTGTCTATTAATTTTGAGATTCTTAGCGTTATAGGTTTTCTATTTTTGATGCATTATAGGTCAGTAGTTATTAGTTCAACCTTAATAGCATGAGTTTGATTAGATAAGCTAGTGTAAGTTTGATTTTCTCATTAGGTTGTTATAAACAGTGAGTAGATGTTAGTCTTAATCTGTTTCATTTGTTTCATTTCATTAGTCTTACAAGTTTAGAAGATGCACGATTTTGGCCCTTTACCTTGCTATACTTAGTTACATTGCCAGTCCTGTATCGTTAGATTGTAGGGTCAGTTAACTGCCAGTTAGTCGATAAGTAGGTCTGTATGTCCTTTAGTTAGATTTTCAGTTAAGTCACTGTTCAATTAGTCCTTTTTTGTTAAGTTGATTACAAATTAGGTCCTTCCATTTAGATTTGGTTTGAAATTAGTGGGTTAGTCAGTTAGTAGTAGTTGGACTAGTTACTTGGGCCAGTAGTTGAATTGGGCTTTGTTTAGTAACAAGTTATTATTTTGGATTTTGTAAATTTAGATAGTACTAGTCACTGCTTTATTTTGCTTCAATTGTACATTATAGTACATAATTTAGTACAAGGTAGTTTCTATCTTTTATCGAGTTATTTTACATACCTGAGGTATGTTACTTTTCTTTTGATGTTTAAGTCATGTTCCCTAAGAATTGTGTGGTGGTTCGAGCTACTAGGAGTACACGGGTAGGAAGGATTTTAAGCTGTTTCCACTCTTACGGGCGACATGACTTATAACTGATTATATTTTCGTTTTGGATTTAGTCTATGCTGTTTTAGCTAGACTATAGATTTTTGTATTCCAATAGTATTACTATGTTATTTTAATAGATGGAGTTTTTGACCTTATTGTTTATGTGGTTATGAGCTTATGTGAGTAGATGGATTTATGTGTTATATGTTGTATTAATTCTTATAAGTGTCATCATAAGAGGGAGTGCATTGGGGAAAGGGTAATTGTATAAGTATGGTGGCCAACATAGTTATACAAGTACCACAACTTCAATGGGTTCTCAAGTATGATAGCATGAAAGAGGGTTAGTACATGCTTGTATATGGTGAGATGTAGAATTTGGGTATACGTATTATATATGAGTTTATGTAATGGCTGCCTATGATATGGCTATTGTTCTTTTTGTGTTATATGTTTTGGATTATAGTTGTGTTGTGTGATTATGGGGTCACACGATATGGTTTGGTTTTGGAGGTGGGTTTTATGTTTTGTTGTGGCACGGTGAGATGGTGATTACTCGTATGGAAAAACGAGCGTATAAAGCAATTGATTGACTTGACATGTATGATAACGGGTATGTTTGGGAGATTCGATAGGTATATATATGCGGATGTATATATACTACTACGTGTTAGGTTATGGTATATGGTCGTTCACTAGTTATTATAACTTGAACGTACCTTGTGTTTGTCGTGTTTTATGGTGCTGGAGTTTGTTGGAGTTCCAACGACGTTTTGAATCTTTTGAAGTGTGTCTTGTAGCGTATTCTTTGAGTTTCGTATTTCACGTGTACGTTTTAAAATGGTGTTTTTGGTTTCAAGTCTATTGAAATAACTTGGGATTTCTTTTGTGATAATGAAATCTTTTGTGTTGGGTCTTGCATTTCTTTTGGTCGGTATATATCGAGTTAGATGGTTGGTTGTGTTCGGTAAAATAAGAGTAAGGTGTTGGAGTCGTGTTTGAAACAAGATGTAACATAAGACTTCTTTTTATTCAACACTTATATATTTCAAATTCTAAAGGACTTTCTTTAAAATAAAGCGAAGTAAAATTTCTTTCTACTTACATAGTTTATATAATTGGGTTTAGCCGATTCACGTCATTTATAATTATTAATACAAGGTTAAATTGAGTTTATAAAGGTTACACATACAATTATATCTGTCATTTAAAAGGATTACATTAATCATTAAGTTTATTCTTTAGTTTTTTTTAAAACAACTAGTATAAAACTGATTTGGTCATAACTTGTTCGTTTTTAGATCTTTTTGAGTGATTCAAAAGCCAAAAATTATGTACTCGGAACGTACTTTTCAAATATTCAGAATGTATAGTCATGGGAGGTTAGTATCTTGGCCGAAATTATTGTGCAAGTGTCGGGTTAGAGGTTGAGTTTGAATAGTAGTTTTTTTTTTGATATGGAATGCACGGGATACCTTGTTTTTGAGTTGAGTTTTGAGTTCGTCAAGAGGGTTGTTTGTAGATTGTTTGAGTCACATGGATGTGGGAGGTAATAGTAAATAAAAAAAAAGATATATATTCTTTTGGAAAAGTCGATCTTTTGCACGGTTTAAATAATATGTCGCGGGGCGTAATATGTATGGTTGCCATTGGGTGTTTCTTGGGTTATTTTTCGTTGTCATGGGTCATTTTGAATTGATACACGTACTGGGTTTGAGTTTTCTTTTGAGTCTCGTGGTTTTGACTTGTTTTAACTGGTGCACGTGAAATGTCGTTAGTTATCCGTGGGTTTGATTCGTTGATCTTATCTGGTGGATTCAGGATGTAGTTTTGGTTACGTATTGTTCGGGAGCGTTGAAGTAATCGTATGAAAGACTTGGTCGCGCCTACACGCTTAAGTAGGTGACCATGAGAGAACGGTCGGAATGCCCTTAGTGGGGAGGAAAGAAGTTCGTAGACGAACTAATGTGGTCATGAGGTCTCTTAGGAGTGTCAAGGGAGATGAATAGAGGTTTGCAGAATGTATGGTTATTGGTACAAGTAACGCGCCATAGAGAGTGTTGGGAGGGGATATTGTTCGTAAGGCATGTATGCTTTCTGAAAATTTCCTGAAACTTAGTAGGTTTGCCTATTACTTTGAGGTAGAACCATGAATAGAGCAAGTAGGAGAGGTGAGAAGAGTTGTAGTTAGTGCCTTTCCAAGGAAAATCGTTGATGGAGTGATTTAAAAACAAGAGCTGTTAGAAATTGCAAGAAATTTATTCGTATTGCCGCTAAGAGAGGGTGTGAGGAGGACATAGTTAAAATTGCTAAGGATGTTGTATGAACGCTTTGGGTTTACGGTTATGCATTTGGCTTCGCCAAAGCACTAGCGGTTCTCATGGAGTCAATGAACCGAGTGTGCATGAACGTATGTAAACGAGTTGTCATCGGGAGTATCGACGGCATCTTGATCTACTCAAATCTAAGAAGGGGAATGAGGCGAATTATGTGTCGGTTTTGGAGTGGAGTTAAACATGAGATTTTCAAGTGTGAGTTTTAGGATTAAGTTGGCCAGGACTAGTAGTCAGAGATGATGGCATATCGTGGAACCAGCAAGGGGCGAAGTGAAGAAGGACGAGGAAGCATTTTGGAGGCTGAAGAGGTGGATTCAATGATGAGCAGATCTTGGCATTATCGGAAGGACTGGATGAATTATCGAAGCATGACGACACGTGGAGCAAGGATTTGGATGTGTACGAGAACGACAAAGAAAGGCGATTGCTTATACGTTGCAGAACTGAAGACTTGGAAGAACTTGATAAGACTTAGTTAGTGGAGCTGGATTGTTATATCTGCCTAGAATGCTAGAGGCATTTGGTGTACGAGACGTGGAGAATGATCTATACGCATCATGAACATCTCCAACACATATTTAATTATCTTGATTGAACATTTGGCAAAGGTGATGGGTGGAGTTAATTGATGGAAGAAAATTGCAAGGCCAAGTACCATCTGGGAAAGGAAAGCATGGTTGATGAGACATGGAATAAGAAGAATGAAGTGAAGCTAAGACGAACTTGAACTATAGGGATGACGTATTAGGGTGGCTTGGATGAATGATGTAGGTTGCACGAGTTGAGTTGTCTAAAGCAGAGAACGCGTCAACATGTATGTTGCGTGGCTTGGACAATCATATGGAGAAAAGGACGTAGACTATACTTCCTACATAGATAGGAGTAGCTTAGAAAGGGGTGATGTAAGGACGAAGTTGGTGGAAGGGATACATAATGCGTTGGACGATTAAGTACGATGAGAGTTGGGTGATAGTCGATAGACTGACTAATTCATCACCTATTTCCAGAGGAATGAGAAGTCACGTAGTTGGGAAGTTGGAAGAACTAATGGATCTATGAAAGACCGTCGTAGGTCACTTTGTAAGGAAATTGGAATTTTTAAGTAGTTTGGAGTACGGACTGAAGGGAGTTGATGAACATGATTGGATATGAGTATATCCAGCTAACTGGGAAAAGGATAGACAAGTGAGATATTTGTACAACCTTAGGAGTTACACTGAGGGCATGGGTGATTGGTTTAGAGGGAGTTAGAAAACTCTTTAGCGATGGCTGAGTTTTCATATAACGATAGTTATCATACTAGAAGTCGATAAATGCCATTTGAGGCACTATGTGAAAGGATAGGGTGAGATGTCCACATTGTGGACTAGAAATGGTAAAAGAGGCTACTAATGTGGTAGTGATGTTTGTGGAAAGGATGAGTGCAACAAGGGATGCTATATATAAAGGAGGAAACCACTAGAGTTAGTGACAGAGTTATGTATGAAGTTTCACCCATAGTAACGGGTGGTATGATTTGGTAAAATGGAAGAGTTGATGTAGAGTTTTGTAGGTCCATTTATGATCTTTGGAAAGATCGGACCAGTAGATTATGGGTATAGAATTACCTGGGGGAAATGAGTTGTATACATGATACATTTCATGTATTGGGATTGGTAAATGTTGTTTGAGGATGCATATTTGCATGTCCGGTTATTCGGGTTTTGTGCTAATAAGAGTCTTTGTTTTATCGAAGAGTCATTTGCGAGATTTATTGACTGTGAGGTCAAGAGTTTGGCAATGGGTTTAATTATTTTTGGTTTGTACATGTGGTATCTTGAAACTTGAACTAAAGTTCACGTGGAAATGAGAGGAGTTCATTTAGAACAAGTATCCTCGTGTGATTTGTTGTCTGTGTGTTGATCCTAAGGAGTAAATCTCGGGACGAGATTTCTATTAGGAGGGAGTGATGTGACAACCGTGGTTTTGAGGTTCGTCACTTGGTCTTACTTTTAGGTTATTTTATGTGTGACTACTTGATTTTTGTGCTTACGTGTTTATTTTGTGTGAATGAGGTTGGTGTGATTATCGTCTATGAGTATAGAGTACTCATAAGTAAATCGAGGAACGGTTAATTCATGTTCATGAGATCACAATTAGTGACTATGAAATGAAATGGTGATATTTTGGTGGTTACGTATACGTATAAGTATTATAGTAATAGTGTATTTTTTTAGGATTTACGGTTTAGCATTTAGAGGTCTCGGAAGAGGTAATTAGTCATACGAATATTTTTCGGGATGGTTTTAAGTCATTTAGGACTTAAATATAAGTTTATTTCAAAATTTGAGATTTTTTTATAAAAGTGTATATTTTACGACTTTTACGGTAAAACGCGTAAATTTGACTAGTTTTACGGTTTTGAGGTTTTGGAGGCTTTAGGAGCTGAAATAAATTAAGAAAAATTAAGGTAATATTATTATTACATATATTAATAATAAAAATAAATAAAAAACGAATTTTAGGGGTGTTAGGTCGGTTTGGGAAAAAAAGAAAAAGAGGAAAAAAAAAGGAAACAAGTGTTATAATTGGACTAGGATTCTTGTGTACACTATATAATGTTTTACTAAACAAAAAATAAAAACAAAAATCCCTGGAGCTAATAAAATTCGTGGGTTTCACTAAAAAAAAGTTAGGGTTCTTCATAATTTTGGGGGTTTTTCATCTTTCATTAATCATAAGGTAAAACCTTCAAATCCCTTTTTAATTTAATTGTTTTAATGATTTCTTAATCATTCTTATGATGGATTAGGGTTAGGGTTTATATAAAATCAGTAAATTAATGATGTTATAATCATAATATGATGATTATATAATATAGGGCTTGTATTAGATGGGGTTATGGGTAATTAATTAGTTCAATTTGTTTAAAACCCGTTTTTAAAAACTGGGCAGATTTTGAGTCAATTGTTTTGATCATATCGGGAGTTCTATAAACTCTTATTTAACGATCCAAGTACCCCTGGAAAGATATTTGAAGTGGCTTTCCAATACAAGAAACGAGAACTAAATTGGAGGTCGGGAAGTGGGTCAAAAACAGGTTACAACAGTCGGAGGTCAAAACAGTTTTGAATTCAGCCTGTTTTCTTTTTAAGTTTTGGGTTGTTTGGGGCACTTAGGGTTGCATTGGGATCTTATCACAAACGTGAGAGATGGTTTATATATTGTAGTTAATATCTGCACTTGGGCTAAGGTGGTGGTTTAGGGTAAGACCCATTAATGGTAACAAACTTTTAGTACGTTTAAAATCAGGAAATCTTGAATGACAAAAGTAGATATATATATATATATCGCGGCCGTAACAGTAGCTTTAAGGTTAGGGCAAGTGGGAGGTGTTAGCCAACATATGTAAGGGTATGAATATTCCTTTTACAGAAACCATGGGTAGGTTTAAGTGGGCGTTTGACCTAAAGTTTTGAGACCTAAAACTGGGACTGTTTTGGGTAAAATACGAACGGGTTAGTTATTAAACTTAACCAAGTTAAGGACTTGTTAAGGAAGGGTATTGGGGTAATTAGAGCTTATTAATGAGGTATATATGTGAGAATATGCTAGAATTCCATCATAGGTTAATGAGCCATCTTAGTGATTGGTTCGTTTATTGATTTCGTGTTTTTGGTTTGTTAGCTTGTTGCTAGTGCAAGGACGTGTGAAGGAGCTATCAGGTGAGTTTCATAGTCCCATGTTTCCTATTGATTTTGACTTCCAGATGGGATGGAAGAGACACTGTGTTGAGTTATTTTCTAAATTGATGTTGTGAATGTGTTTGTGATTTGAGATGGACTTGTGTGTACATTATGTGATTAACTGCTATGTGATTTTTGATTGTGTGTGATTTGGATTGGGGGACACGTGCCGTCTCAGTTATTGTGGTTTGACAAGGTAGTGGCCTTGTGGTTTGACAAGGTAGTGGCCTTGTGGTTTGACAAGGTAGTGGCCTTGTGGTTTGACAAGGTAGTGGCCTTGTGGTTTGCCAAGGTAGTGGCCTTGGGATAGGTACATAGTGTGATCATCTAAGGTACCATGATGGTGTTTGGCAAGGTAGGAGCCTTGGATTGGTTTGGTATGATTGGTCTTGATTGATAGTTGTTAATACATAATTGTAACACATTGTCCATATGTTCTTTTGTTGATGATTGTTATTCACAGCTTGTAACTGATTTAGCGTTGGAGTCTAAACCTATGACTCTCACAAACTTTATGTTGACGTGTTTTAGTGTCTCTTTCAGGTGATACTATGGTTAAGCATGAGAAAATAAGTGGCTAGGATGGGAGAAGCATAGGATTGCATGTAGAAGGAGAATCCCCGTTTCCTTCTTAGTTTTATTTGATTGTTCTTTTAATAAGGGATATTGTGGCACACATTTGTTTGTTGGTATGTTATTTGTTGTCTTGGGTAAGAAGTAGGACTGTTACTTACTTACCTAGACCCCTTGCATTTGTTGAGATATTGTCATGACCTTCGTGTCACCATTTTTATGACATTTCTTATTTCATATAGTTGTCTCTATAGACACGCCATGTTGTGATGATATCCATACGTCACGCCCCATGTTCCACCATGGTGGGGTGTGACAATACCCGAGAAAATTAATTCCCGTTGTGAGCCAACGTTTTCAAAAGAAATACGTGACTTTAATAAGAAAAGCGGGTTGCAGTCTGAAATAACTACAAGCCATATGGGCATGTTTTAAAATATGTACAAATTTTATACGGACTCTATTTATGGAGCCGTGTCAATTTTAATCGACATCTCTAAGGCCGTAAATATTACCGTACTAAAAGACATGCCCGATTTAAAATGAAAAATATTTTTGGATTTTCTTGATTTTATATTTTTTATGGTTTTTGTATGTTTTATATTTTTGTATTTTGCTTTTGATGGTTTATATATATACGATAATATACAAGACCACGATAAAAGGATACTTTAGAATAGTTTACCACCACTATTATGCATATTCTTCTCCCAACTCCTTAAGTGTCGCTGGTGAGAATGATTTCATGCCTAGCTTTTCGATCAAAAACTCGATACGTCCTCGATCTAAGGCCTTTGTGAATATATCTGCCAGCTGATACTCAGTGTTGACAAAATACAGTTCGATCACTCCATTTTCCACTTGCTCGTTGATGAAGTGGTAGCGTATGTCAATGTGCTTCGCCCGGGAATGTTGAACGTAGTTGCAGCAAAGGGCAATTGCACTTTTGTTATCATAGTACATCGGGATTTTGTTGAATCCAAGACCGTAGTTAGTTAATTATGATCTCATCCAAATAACTTGAGCACAACAACCGGACATAGCAATGTATTCAGCCTCTATACTTGATATCGCAGCGCATTTCTGCCTTTTGGATGCCTAACTAACAAGTCTATCTCCAAGAAGTTGCACACTGCCAGAAGTGCTACGTCTAGTATCTTGACACCCAGCATAATCCGCATCTACATATGATATTATTGCAATAGAGGAATCCTTCGGATACCACAGACCACGATGAAGTGTTCCTTTAAGATACCGGGAGATCCTTTTCACAACATGTAAGTGCTTTTTGGTAGGCCGAACCTGATACCGGGCACACATGCATATAGCAAATTGAAAATCAGGCCTGCTAGCTGTAACACCCCATTTGGATAAATGGAATATCACAGGATAATCATGGCGTAACATCAAAGCATAAGGTAAATGTCCTAGAACATTACATGACCATAAGGGATAACCGGAATCAAACATCGGTCCCCAACATAAACTCATAAACATAGCATAAAGTAAAAGTAATGCAGAAATAACATAACATAAAATAGCTCCCATCCTATGCATAACCTTTCCATGCTCCTGACCCTGTGTACCTGCCGTTTGGGGACATGAAAAGAGAAAACGGCTGAGCGAGACGCTCAGTGCGCGGATATAAAATAGTAACATGGAATATCATAACATAAGTGAAGGCTGAAATGAAAACATAAAAATGAAAATGCAGCGGAATAATGTAAGTCCTGGGAAACCTGGTGACATGTAGTAAACTTGTAACTTGAAATAAACTGGTTTATTCTTAAAGTATCATGTTCATGTAAATACTGAAAGTCTGCTGTTTAATTATGAAACTGTAATTTAACTGCCAAAGAGCTCATATAGGTCATGAAATATATCAACGTGCATGAATACATGGAGGGGTGACCTCGTCATACTATAAAGGGGTGACCTCTAAATACTGTGCTGGGTGGAGGGATCAGCTCCAATGTGAAGGATGTAGAGCACACACCACATTCACCCTGATAACTTGTAACACTTATAAGCATAGGATGCATCCATACGTCCCACTAAACATACATATAAAAATGGCCAACCTGAACATGAGTGGGACGATGCAGGATATCACTCTCCTGCATGTGAGTCACGACACCAGTGCCTCTAGTGCCGTGGTTACGGTACCTCCGTAACTAGTACATAAACTGGTCATGCTTGTATATAATGCTCTGGCAATTTATTTAATTATTAACATGATTACTAAGAAGCTTAAACATATACGGGGGAAAAACATTTGGCTGCAGACGGGGAATCCTAAACATGCATAGGAAAGAAAGTCCTTATTGAAAGGACGGAAATCCGTACCTCACGTCCAGTAACGCAAATGAAGAAATAACGTGGAGGATGAAAACGTGAAGAAGATCACACTCCATAAATGCTACATAATAAAGATGGACATGTATGAGTCGCTTGGTTAACTTATACTTAATAATTTTTAATTACTTGATGTAATCTTAACTTGTTCTTGTATTGCCTTAACGTTCTTGACTTATTTTATAACCCATGTATCATGCTTAGTGTATTTTATGTTCATATGTTTTAATTAGCATAAAATATATTTATTTCATGATCGTGTTGTAAACTCTACTTAATAAATACTTACGCTAAAATAATAATAATTATTAGTTAATATTAACGTGCATGGTTTTACTTGAAATCATAATTCATATCATAACATGATAATTTAATAAAACTAACGTTAACTAGATAATTAAATAATTAATATAAGTCAAGTTTATTAATTTACTTGTGCGATAACATACTTAGGCAAAATCGATTAATTAAATATAATTTAAGTCTCGTAAAAATATTTAACCATAACGCGTAAATAATATTAAACTAATCATGTCTAATAACATATTTTTAACTTACCCAAGCCTACCGAGACACCCGTGTCTCGATCGCAAGAAACAAACACACTAAATAATAAAATACCCTAAACATACATGTTGTCCCATAAATCCTGTTTTTATGTTCTGTCCAACATATACCCTAGTTTTGTCCAATATCTTTAAACAGTACTGTCCAATATCTTGACAGTAGTGCTGTCCAAGATACGTCCAGCCTATAGCCTTGTTTCCTGCTGCTTATTAAATTTACCCACTGGTTCAATTAAGTTCCTGTTGTTTGGTTAAAACTACCCGCTGACTATTGTATTTACCCGCTGTTTTTTTATTAATGCCACTGCTTGGCATCTGTTTGGAAAAACAAACATTACCGAGACCTTAGGGTCTCGGTTTCTGTACTAAAATCAACACAGCCACATCCCAGAACGTAAACCACCCTAAACTCGACTTGTTTAAACCTGTATGCCATTCTTAAAACTCGGATCCAAGAACAAATAATAAAGGAAAGAAAATAGATAATGATTTAGGGTTCATACTTACATGTTTTTAAGCTTTGGAAAATCGAAGCACACGAACACAAATCTGGATCTAGATTAAACTCACCATCTTGTTTCCTGTTTTCTGTTTGGAACGACGCAACAAGAGACAAAAAAAACGTTCTGCCTTGTGATGAATTTAGGGTTTCCTGTTTGGTGTTGTTTGTGTGATTTTATGTCGAAAACAGAAAAAAAAAACGAAGAAACAATCGTTGGTGAGGTTCCTGCTATGTTGTCATTTGGATCGATGGGAGACATGATCAAAAAGAAGAAAAAAAACGGTTGTTGTTCTTGTCTAGGGTTTTTATTTTGTGAATGTCGACTAAATAGAACACAAGCCCTCCCGACCTTTATCTTGCCCTGGGTCGGTTTGTATGTCTTATGGGCCACGGCCCACTTCTTTGGCCCCCTTCTCTAGCCGCCCAAACAAATCCCTTTAGTTTATTTATTTATTTTTTGTTCGCGACTCAAATAACGTTATGCGTAATCGTGTTTCAATTGTCGTAATTCTTTATCATTAACATTATACATGTTATACGTACTTAATTAAGTTCTTAATTACTTATCGTGTTTAATCTAATATACGTAAATGTTAATCGTGTTAAATATTCGCGTCGCGCGATTTAAATGTCGTGAATTGGTATTTTGTTTTTACTTATTATACGTAATTACATGTCGTATGTTTATAATCATAATATACTTAACTACTTGTCGTACTTAAATAATATATGTAATAGCTATATTAAACGTTCTCAAAACGTATCGTATATACGTAAATTTTAAGTTTTTAATTTATACATAAATTTCATGTACGTGATATTCTAGGGATTTTTATGCGGGTTTTACAACTCTTCCCCTCTAAAAATAATTCGTCCTCGAATTAGAGATACGATACTCTGGAAGGGACACGAACGTGACGTGACAGTAGACAACATGGAACATGACATGACTGAAGGGAACATGGAACATGAAGTGACTGAAAAGGAACATATTTAAACTTATGCAAGAAAAGAGAATAAGAAATAACATGAGAAGATACATGAAACGATATATTACTAAGTGTCATACTTATTGGTATAAGCACGCAAAAGTATTGATGTACGAGACATATTGAGACGTAGTACGTGAACAATTGTGAACGTGATACGTGAACAATTGTGAACGTGATACTTGAAGATATGGTACATGAATTATGAGACATATGTTGAATGAGAATACGTGCAAAACATATCGTGAACGTGATATTAGAATGTAGGATAAACATGACATGGAAACATATATTGGACGTGTAATAACTAAGGAGATAAAATTAATTATACGAGCTGAGACATGAAATGTGACGTGAAACGTCTGTCTGAGGATGGAAAGTTATATTAAACTTGAGTCTGGTCTCCCAAGCTTTCTACAATCTTTCCAGAATTTAAAAGTGAAGCGCAAGTCGTAAGACAGGATATGACCGTGAACGTGAATGATATCATAAACGTGGAAGTGGAAAGCTATTCATGAAAGAAAATATAGACGTGGATAAATTCGTAAATGCTCACGTGAGACATAACTTGAGAGCTGAAATAAGTGTCGCGTAATTGTATGGTCATTGACTGGGAGATCTGATAATCTGCTACTGGGTACTCTTTCAGATGAAAGAAAACGTGTAAGCTAGTTTAAATGATCGAACGTCGATAAAAAAAATTTCTAACGGTTTAGATGACTCTAAGCGTGTTGGTGTTCTATTTTAACCTGCTGAAAAGTCAGGCATTTAGATATGAACATAACTACATCTTGTTTCATACCTCACCACCAATTGTGGTTAGGATCGTGAATATATAGCAATTGGGAAGCTATGAGTTTGGGTAAAACTTAAACATCTCTTAGTGTACGATTTTCTGAAACACGTAAGTTGGATGTAGGATTTTATCCTTACGCGTAGGCATAGTCATGGTAAAAAAGAATTTACCATGAAAACCATGTGAATCAGCGTGTCACTATGATCAACTACATACATACAGGAAAAATTTCAGTGTGAAATTCTCTTGCTGTAAACCTTGTAACATAGAGTGAAGATGGCCTTCGTGCTCTTCTATAGACTTAAAGAAAGTCTGAATGGTAACAATGAACAGAATGATAAACTTGTCCAGAATTCATGAAAATTTGATTTCTTAAATCCTCAATTACAGCTGGCATTCGTGAACCAAAAGGCACAAACATGGATTCATAATGACCATAACGTGTGCGAAGGACAGTCATGGAAGTGTCCTCTTCTTTCACTCACAACTGTTGCTAGCCTGATAATAAATCGATCTTGAAAAGTGTTTAGAGTCTAGGAGTTGATTGAATGGCTAAATAATAATACCTGGAAAAACAAATACAGCTGTAAATGGTAGTATGATTGGTAGTTCCTTCTGGTAATATATCTGGGAATATTCTGAAGTAATCAACTGGTTAATGAATAGGAATATCAGAAGTCGTGTCATAAATGTTAGCTAGACATGCTTGTCAGACATAAGAAAAAAAAATTCACCGATTTTCCTGGTGGAAAACCCATGTTGAGTGTATTCAGGAATCTGAACATTCCTGAATATAATGAGGATCTTTTCACCAACCTGAATTGAAAGTCTATATATACATGGATGATATAATGGCTTCTAAGATGGACATGAATATCCGAATATGAAAACGTGAAATAAAAGTGTCATGAAAGCACACGAAATAAACGTGGCAGATTTTACTGGATGTGTTTCGTTCGTCTCACACAGAACGAACACTACGTGACCAACTATGCACAATAAGTCAGAGATGGTACTGAAAATTTAGTGGCTTGATTTGTACATGACATAACGGAATAAGTATACTCTTGGAAAGGTACCTTGAATCACTAAGGCTGGGTTCAAAAGTTATGCATGAATTGTGTGTCTTGACTCATGTGCTAAGAAGTATTCGTGTGGCATGCGTCTTGACTGGTGTCTTGACATGTGTCTTTAGTACATTTACATGAGAGGATGTGTCTTGGAGGATGCCTTGACATATGAAAAGAAATCATAATGGAAATGGTGGTTAAAATGCTAGAGTTGGCGGATCTACTGGACTGCTGACCCTTGTAATTCTGGTTAAGTCTGTGACCGGTGTTCTGTTGTGATTGCTAGAATACTTGTTGTCACAGTAGTGGTTACTATTTTCTTGTCTGTCAGTCCCATGATGGTCATTCTCATGACGGTGATTCATGTAACTATTCAGCTGAGTGGCCGGCTGGTACTGGTTCCCACTCATATGACTGAAAAGATAACTGAATGACGTGTGACATATAACTAAAAGGTAAGGACATGAATTGGGATGGAAATTGTATGGTGGTGAAGCATCTTCTCGTCCGATCGCTTGGTCTAATGCCTTTGTCTTCGTCTTGTAAGATCTCCAGGTTGTAAACAGCATCAGCATCTCGTAGCGTCTCCAAATAATCAGCAACATCAACATTTAGTAAAATTCCCAAGCTATGAGCGGCATCAGCATCTTGTAGAATATCAACAAGTGGAATACGCCTGAGATGATTTAGAATCGACTAGCAAATACTCGTGGAGTATTTGTAGATGAAATACACATGTATTACGACACGTGTAGTGCAATGGAATACGGTACATGGAGTACACGTGGAACGTGGTACTTGGATTACACATGGAATGTACATGAAATGATCGGTATATGGTCGATCATCTGACTTGATTTTAAAGGAAAATAATTGGTTAAACGGTTAGAAAAAACCGAGCTGGAATGAGCATCATGATAGCCTAGTAATTCCAGCATAGACATAAATCGGGTTGCATAGAGAAAGAAACTAGAAGTGTGGTTAAATGAAACTCAACGATGATTTGCATGAAAACATGATTAATGAAAACCAACCATGACTATCATAAAAGCAGGATTAAATGAAATCCATCATTGTCTAGCATGAGGGCATGATCAACATGATGAAAACATAATTTACATAAAGAGGCATGGAACATAATCATCATGAAGATGAAACTGTCCTGAAGAAACACGGAAAAAAAATTAACATGAAGGAGCATAAAACATAATCAGCATGAAAAGCAAGTTGACCATGATAGTATGAAAACATACTTGACATAAAGGAACATAACAAATAAATGAGAGGACATGAAAAGTTATGACGATAGTGTGGACGACTATGAGTCGTTTCACAATGCAATTTAATGCAACATAAATGGTAAGTCTGACATAATATAACATGACCTAAACATAAAAGATGCATGAAGTACTTTATAAAGCATGAAACAGTTTATAATGCATGAAACGGTTTAAATGCTTAGTTAAGAAATATGATGATATGTACATGAGTGAACGCCTATGGGTCGGTTCACAAAACAAAAAGGCAAGTGCGGACGCCTATGGGTCGGTCCACTAATCAAACAAAAGTTTCGATAAAAGCATATGCGACTAAATAGAGCCAGTCCTGCCAACCATTATTTAGTCAAATTCCTGCGACAATGAGATGTATGCATGAATGAATGCATGAAAAGAAAATAAAATGAATGTGTGAAAACCAACTGTCTAACCCTAACAGAAAACGTATGACCAAGTATGAACTACGGTGGTTCAGTCCGTATTAGCCAAAGTTCTCAAGGAACATCATGTAAAACAATGACATGTAACTAAGTATGGATGACGGTTGTTCAATCCATATTAGTAAAACAATTCTGAGAAAACATCATGGTTAAAACGTCAAGGTGCTGAAAATATCGATACATGGAATAACAAGCGTTGGCTTAGGAAGCTCCTGGTGACTACCCACTAGTCACAGGTCAAGTTTTAGAGCCTACAGGTCGAAACCAGGCTCTGATACCATAATTGTAACACCCCATTTGGATAAATGGAATATCATAGGATAATCATGGCGTAACATCAAAGCATAAGGTAAATGTCCTAGAACATTACATGACCATAAGGGATAACCGAAATCAAACATCGGTCCCCAACATAAACTCATAAACATAGCATAAAGTAAAAGTAATGCAGAAATAACATAACATAAAATAGCTCCCATCCTATGCATAACCTTTCCATGCTCCTGACCCTGTGTACCTGCCGTTTGGGGAAATGAAAAGAGAAAACGGCTGAGCGAGACGCTCAGTGCGCGGATATAAAATAGTAACATGGAATATCATAACATAAGTGAAGGTTGAAATGAAAACATAAAAATGAAAATGCAGTGGAATAATGTAAGTCATGGGAAACCTGGTGACATGTAGTAAACTTGTAACTTGAAATAAACTGGTTTATTCTTAAAGTATCATGTTCATGTAAATACTGAAAGTCTGCTGTTTAATTATGAAACTGTAATTTAACTGCCAAAGAGCTCATATAGGTCATGAAATATATCAACGTGCATGAATACATGGAGGGGTGACCTCGTCATGCTATAGAGGGGTGACCTCTAAATACTGTGCTAAGTGGAGGGATCAGCTCTAATGTGAAGGATGTAGAGCACACACCACATTCACCCTGATAACTTGTAACACTTATAAGCCTAGGATGCATCCATACGCCCCACTAAACATACATATAAAAATGGCCAACCTGAACATGAGTGGGACGATGCAGGATATCACTCTCCTGCATGTGAGTCACGACACCGGTGCCTCTAGTGCCGTGGTTACGGTACCTCCGTAACTAGTACATAAACTGGTCATGCTTGTATATAATGCTCTGGCAATTTATTTAATTATTAACATGATTACTGAGAAGCTTAACCATATACGGGGGAAAAACATTTGGCTGCAGACGGGGAATCCTAAACATGCATAGGAAAGAAAGTCCTTATTGAAAGGACGGAAATCCGTACCTCACGTCCAGTAACGCAAATGAAGAAATAACGTGGAGGATGAAAACGTGAAGAAGATCACACTCCATAAATGCTACATAATAAAGATGGACATGTATGAGTCGCTTGGTTAACTTATACTTAATAATTTTTAATTACTTGATGTAATCTTAACTTGTTCTTGTATTGCCTTAACGTTCTTGACTTATTTTATAACCCATGTATCATGCTTAGTGTATTTTATGTTCATATTTTTTAATTAGCATAAAATATATTTATTTCATGATCGTGTAGTAAACTCTACTTAATAAATACTTACGCTAAAATAATAATTATTATTAGTTAATATTAACGTGCATGGTTTTACTTAAAATCATAATTCATATCATAACATGATAATTTAATAAAACTAACGTTAACTAGATAATTAAATAATTAATATAAGTCAAGTTTATTAATTTACTTGTGCGATAACATACTTAGGCAAAATCTATTAATTAAATATAATTTAAGTCTCGTAAAAATATTTAACCATAACGCATAAATAATATTAAACTAATCATGTCTAATAACATATTTTTAACTTACCCAAGCCTACCGAGACACCCGTGTCTCGATCGCACGAAACAAACACACTAAATAATAAAATACCCTAAACATACATGCTGTCCCATAAATCCTGTTTTTCTGTTCTGTCCAACATATACCCTAGTTTTGTCCAATATCTTTAAACAGTACTGTCCAATATCTTGAACAGCAGTGCTGTCCAAGATACGTCCAGCCTATAGCCTTGTTTCCTGTTGCTTATTAAATTTACCCACTGGTTCAATTAAGTTCCTGCTGTTTGGTTAAAACTACCCGCTGACTATTGTATTTACCCGCTGTTTGTTTATTAATGCCACTGCTTGGCGTCTGTTTGAAAAAACAAACATCACCGAGACCTTAGGGTCTCGGTTTCTGTACTAAAATCAACACAGCCACATCCCAGAACGTAAACCACCCTAAACTCGACTTGTTTGAACATGTATGCCATTCTTAAAACTCGGATCCAAGAACAAATAATAAAGGAAAGAAAATAGATAATGATTTAGGGTTCATACTTACATGTTTTTAAGGTTTGGAAAATCGAAGCACACGAACACAAATCTGGATCTAGATTAAACTCACCATCTTGTTTCCTGTTTTCTGTTTGGAATGACGCAACAAGAGATAAAAAAAACGTTCTGCCTTGTGATGAATTTAGGGTTTCCTGTTTGGTGTTGTTTGTGTGATTTTATGTCGAAAACAGAAAAAAAAAACGAAGAAACAATCGTTGGTGAGGTTCCTGCTATGTTGTCATTTGGATCGACGGGAGACATGATCAAAAAGAAAAAAAAACGGTTGTTGTTCTTGTCTAGGGTTTTTATTTTGTGAATGCCGACTAAATAGAACACAAGCCCTCCCCGACCTTTATCTTGCCCTGGGTCGGTTTGTATGTCTTATGGGCCACGGCCCACTTCTTTGGCCCCCTTCTCTAGCCGCCCAAACACAGCCCTTTAGTTTATTTATTTATTTTTTGTTCGCGACTCGAATAACGTTATGCGTAATCGTGTTTCAATTGTCGTAATTCTTTATCATTAACATTATACATGTTATACGTACTTAATTATGTTCTTAATTACTTATCGTGTTTAATCTAATATACGTAAATGTTAATCGTGTTAAATATTCGCGTCGCGCGATTTAAATGTCGTGAATTGGTATTTTGTTTTTACTTATTATACGTAATTACATGTCGTATGTTTATAATCATAATGTACTTAACTACTTGTCGTACTTAAATAATATATGTAATAGCTATATTAAACGTTCTCAAAACGTATCGTATATACGTAAATCGTAAGTTTTTAATTTATACATAAATTTCATGTACGTGATATTCTAGGGATTTTTATGCGGGTTTTACACTAGCAGTCAGATAAAGAAGGGTGCCGATCATTCCACGGTAAAGTTTAGGATCGATAGCTATCCCTTCCTTATCCTCATCTAACTTGGATCTCTCCACCATTGGAGTATCCACGGGGTCACAATTTTCAAAATGATACTTCTTTAGTGATTCTAGAGCAAATTTTAATTGATTAATGAAGATGCCTATGGGATTTTGAGAAATTTGCAACCCTAAGAAAAATGAAAATTTTCCCATCATTGACATCTTAAAACGTGTGGACATGATCTTCTCAAAATGGTCAGACAGTCTTTGATTGGTGGCAGCAAATATTATATCATCAACATGAATTTGTACCAGTATCATGTCGTTGTCCTCCTTGAGAATAAATAATGTTGGGTCCACTTTGCCTTTGGAGAAGCCTTTCGATTAAAGTTTTCCCAAATTCTCACTTTTAGTATTTGGATAACACAGTGCACCAAACACATGAAGAAATGAAATATCAGGTTTATGTCCATGAAGTAGCTCATATGGAGTTTTTCCATTGCGCTTACGAATGATGGAGCGGTGTTGGGTATAACATGCGGTTGCCACTGCTTCAGTTCATAAGAATAAAGGAGCATATAAATAAACATAGTTCTAGCAGCTTCCATAAGTGTACGGTTACGTCTTTCCATGACACCGTTTTGTTGTGGAGTGCGAGCAACAGAAGTTTCATGTGAAATACCGACCTCTTCATAATAGTCTCGTAGAGTTTGATTAACGAACTCAGTTCCATTATCAGTGCGAATGCGGCGAACAGTATCATTAAGACGTACTTGGATCATCTTTAAGAAAGTAATAATATAATTTGGTGCTTGATCCTTGGTTGCTAAAAACTTAACCCATGTAAACCTTGAGAAATCATCTACCATGACGAGGATGTATTTTCTACCACTCACACTAGCCGTACGCATTGGCCCGCAAAGATCCATGTGCAAAAGATACAGTGGTTCTTGGTTGGTGTCTTCAGCTTTAGGTTTGTATGATTTCTTGGTGCTTTTCCCCAAAGAACACGCGGAACATAAATGATCCTTGTCGAACTTATGTTTTGGAAGACCATGAACAAGTTCGTTTTTAGCCAAATGGTTAATAGCATCAAAGTTAAGATGAGATAACCTGCGATGCCACAACCATGACTTGGTCTAAGATGCTTTGGAGAGAAGGCATACAGGAGAGGCGGCCATCATGTTTTGAATGGACAATGTGTAGAGATTATCCCCTCGAGAACCTTTTAACAAGTCATTTCCTGCAAGATCGCGAATAAAGCAAGTATGTTGTCGAAAAGCCACCTCAAGGTTTGAATTGCAAAATTGTCCCACTCAAAATAAATTATGATCAAGTCCCTCCACATAATATACCCTTGAAATCGTAACATTCCCAATTTGATATTCATCGTAACCCATGATCTTCGTAATATGGTCGTTGCCGAATTTCACCGTTCGTAGAAACTTGCTGACGGAATTTCTGAGCATCGAGCGGTCTCCGGTCATATGCTTTGAGCATCCAGAGTCCAAGTACCATAGGATGATTTGGACCACCTGAAAATATCACCAGACAAAGACGATGTATCGGAATCTAGTAGTTCCTCTGTGTTAGCAGGTACAGATATATTTATCTTAGATTTGCTAACCGAAGAATTCTTAGGCTTCCAAATTTGCTTCCTAAATGCCTGCTTAGATTCTAGTTGTCTAAGATCCTGAGGTACTTCTTCACTGGTAGGCACAATAGTGGGGGCAGACCTAGTTAAAGGGCGCTTTTTCCATTTCTTAGTGCTAGTGTTCCTATTTAAAGGACGCTGAGACCTAACTTCCGTGGATGTGATCCTAGTTAAAGGGCACGTAGTTCCATTAGTAGTGAAGGTCCTACCAGTGGGTTTCCATTGCCAACCAACTTGGGTGAATTTCTTCCCCGTTGGAATCCATTCAAGATTGTTCCTAATTGCATACATTTCATTCACGTGATCAACAAGGCATAAATCATGATGCTTAGAAAACATGCATTCATTACAATTCCAACATCACAAATTTGAATTCACATTTTGCTTAGGCTGCTGCACAAACGCATGGCCTTTAGTCTTAGTTACATGCAGGGGCGGAGGGATATATAGAATAGAGGGGGGCATTGCCCTCAATAATTGGCCCAACAACCTTAAATACGTAGGGTAAAATTCTTAAATTACTGGTATTTTATTAGCATGCCCTCAGCCCATTTTTAAAATTGCCCTCAGCGGCTCAGTCCAAAGATCAGCCCAACATGAAACCTCTTTATTATTTTTGTACATTATCATGAAAAAAAGAGAAACTGGATCGAAATATCTAAAAGAAAGAGAAATACGAAGTAACTAAATCATGAACAGGTTTACAAGAATTGAATAGCAATCACCTCTTCTTTCTCTTACCTTAAATTCTTCTTTATTTTACTACCACATTATGTGTTAGCCTCAAAATATTGAGCCAAACAAGAATGCTCGGTCATATGTTTATTATGTATCGTATTTTAGAACGTTGTAATAGGTAGTATATTAGTCGTGTTATTACGGGCTTAACTTTAAGCTAAGGTTCATTAATAAGTAACCAAAGCCCAAAAGGAAAGCCCGGCCCATGATCATATAGCCCATTAAGCTACATGTAAGCAAAGGCTATATAAACCCTTCCTAGCATGTTAGGAAGGGTGTTGGTTCACTTGTATTCTCACTTCTCAATCTAACATTCACCTAGTTCCAACCATTTTCTCTCTACTTTCTCTCACTACTTTCTCTCTCTAGAATTCTTCTCATTTCTACCTTTCTTTCTTTAAATTCGTGATTATTATACAATCATTATATCAGGGACAACAATTGGTATCAATCGCCATGGGGTAGTTTTGTGATTGGTTGTTGTGTTTTCATATGATTCGTGTGATTTCATCCATAAATCATCTCGAATTCGAATTTTTTTGTGTTTTTCGTGTTCTATCTCTTGCTACAAATCTTCTATATACTTGTTGTAGAGATTTGGTTGTTTTGGTTTGGTTAAAAACACGATCTTGTTGCCTAAAAGTTGCTAAATTTGTTGCCTAAAAGTTGCTAAATTTGTTGCCTAAAAGTTGCTAAAATCGTTGCCTAAAAAGTTGGAAAAAAGGTCCCTTATTGCGACAGCTACTATTTCGGAAAAGGTAAGTACGGTTTCGATCGCAATAACCCTAGGGTTTTACTTTGCGATCAGTTACGATAGCCCCCTTATTCCGACGCTTATTGCGATCGTTATTGCGATCTGGATTGCGACGGATTTAAGGCAAATCTTGAAACGTTACTCAGCCCACATTGCGACAGCCACATTCCGATCTGGGATTTTGATAGGTACACATTGCGATCTGAACATTCCGATCTGGGATTTCGATAGGTACACATTGCGATCTGAACATTCCGATCTGAAGGATTTCGACAAGTACACATTCCGATCTAAGTATTCCGACAGGTGCACATTGCGATCTAAAGGACATTCCGATCTAAGCAACATTCCGATGGGCATTCCGATGGCACATTCCGATGACATGTTTAACTAAATTTTGTTTGAGTATTTTTTAGATTTAGCCACCATCTAGACTAGTTTCGGAACGTAGTTTACACGAAGATTAAAAAAAAAAAATAAAAAAAAAAAAAAAAAAAGAGTTAAAATTTTTAGGTCAAGTAAAATCAAATTTTTTCCATACTAGTTTTAGGACATTTCTAGCTCAATTTCAAAATTTGGTGATTACAAAGTTTTTCGGTCTACCGTTTTGTCGGACTGAGGAATTTATTGTCGGGCTGAGAAAAAAATCGCAATTTTCGGAATTTCAACAACCAAACAATCACAACACAACTACTTAAGATCCACATTCGATTCATCATTTCAGAGAATATTGAGATGGATTCTACTGCCGAATATCGTGTGACGAACAACAACATAATGGTGGCAGGTAACAAAGAAAGACCACCAATGCTTGTGTCGGGTCGATATGATCAATGGCAATCCCGTTTTATACGTTACCTTGACACAAAACCTAACGGTGATGCTTTAAGGCAATGTATTTTGGAAGGACCCTATAAACTCTCAAGGATTCAAGTTCCTGCCGTACCAGCCACAGACACAAGTGACGCACAACCCGCATATGAACGTGATGAGAAGAGGACCGACCTCACCCCAGAGAATCGTGCGTGGTTTGATGCAGAGAAGGAAGCAATCTACTTAATTCTCAGTGGCATTGGAGATGAAATTTACTCTACGGTTGACGCATGTCCTACTGCTCAAGAAATGTGGACGGCCATTGAAAGATTGCAACAAGGTGAATCACTTAACAAACAAGATGTGAAAACTAAGATGTTTTGGAACTTTGGCAAGTTTACATCAAAGGATGGGGAATCAATTGATTCTTATTACTCCCGATTCTACAAGATGATGAATGATATGACCCGAAACAACTTGCAAGTTTCCACCATGCAAGTCAATGTCCAATTTCTACAGCAACTTCAACCAGAGTGGACACGGTTTGTCACCTTGGTGAAACAACAACAAAAGTTAGACGAAGTTTCATATCACAAGCTCTTTGACATCTTGAAACAATTTCAAAATGAGGCAAATGAACTTCGAGCTGAACGAGTTGCAAAGATTTCCAATCCACTTGCTTTGGTGTCTACCACTCAACATTACCCAGATTATCACTCTCGTACTTCAAAGACCTACTCTACTCAATCTTCATCACCACGATCATCCATTGTCTCTAAGTCACATGCTCCAACACGATCCCGCGGCAAAGAAGTTGCAAGAGCACCATCACCCATACCTGAGCAATCATCCGAAGAAGACAGTGATGAAGAAGTAGCTCAAAGGGATAGGGATTTCAAGCAACAAATGGCTTTCGTTATGAAGCAATATAAGAAAATCTACAAACCCACCAACAACAACCTTCGAACATCTTCAAACTCGAGGAACACCCATGCACAGAGTCCTCCAAGGTATGACACACGAAGACGTGTTGAGAGCCCTCCAAAGTATGATCGACAACCTAAGTATGATAATCAGAGGGTGGCTACTGTTGTTAGAAATAGGGAAACTGTTGGTACTCAAGTTGTGCAACAGAGTGGGATTCAGTGTTTTAACTGCAGAGGTTTTGGGCATTTGGCCAAGGAATGCAGGCAGCCAAAGAGGGTTAAAGATTATGGTTATCATAAGGAAAAGATGTTGTTGTGCAAGAAAATGGAAGCTGGAATCAAGTTATCAGCTGAGGAAGGAGAAATGCTTGACGACACAGATGATGAACTCTCCGACCAAGAACTCGAGGCACATTATTCATACATGGCAAAGATTCATGAGGTCCTTAACGTCACTGAAGATGACAATGGTCCTATCTTTGATACCGAGCTAATTGATAAGGTACAAGATGATGCTGAATATAATGTGTTTGGTGATACACATGAGCATAGTGATCTACCAACAACAATTACTGAAACGTGTATGATGGAAACGGTTGATAGCAATACCACACCCGATTCATCATACATGTGCAATAATGAGTTTGAGGATGATCAACATGCAAATGAGTATGATGACGAGGAGCGTGTCGCGCTTGCTAATTTAATTGCTAGTTTACAAAAAGATGTCAATGAAAATAGAAAGAATCATAAGCAATTAAAGAAGGCAAACGCATCGCTCACTCAAAACTTTAAAGAATGCAAAGCCGCTCTTATAAAATCTAGTGAGACTATTGATAGTTATAGGGCTGAGCTTCTTCAAAAGACCAACGAGCTTGAGGGGTACAAAAGTCGTGTCATCAACATTAAAAAGGACGATTTTGAAAATAAATACAATGAAGCTCTTGCTTTGTTAACTAAAGAAAAACGTCAATTTAATGTTTTATTAAGTGATGAACGTCAAAAAACGTATCTTGCCACAACAAAAGTTAATGAACTTGAACAAAGGCTTTCTATGAACACCACCGATTCTGCTAAAATTGTTGACGAGAAGAAACAAGAGGTTGAAACATTAAAACAAGATTTCAAAAAAAGACAAAGCAAAGATACTGAAAAAGTAAAGGATCTTGAAGAACAAGTCGATTTTTTGAAAAAAGTTGTTTATAATACACATGACTCTATTCAAACCGTAAGAATGATAGCACCTCGGTCGTTTTTCAAGGGTCAACCTAGCTTTGCCACCCCCAAGTACCTCGAACAAGCTCAAGCTGCAAACCCTCATTTATATCTTGACGAGTCCGAATGGACCAATCATGATTGCCCTGTAGCTAACCTCGATAGTGAAGAGACGTCCCTTTGGGATGAGGAGAGTAGATCACCGGTCAATAAAGATTTTGTGAAACCATATAACTATGCTTATGAAAACAGTCTTTATGGTCTTTTCACTCCACAAAAACAGAAGTCTCGTGAGGAATTATTTTTAGAATGCAAACAAAAAAGAATTCAATGGAAAAAAGCTTTTGCCACTAAGAGGAAAACTAATGTTTTTAAATATATTAATTATTTGCCTCTAGATGCTTCTAAAAGCAAAAGTAGAAAAATACTTGGTTTTCTTAAACACCACGTTAATAATGTTCAATCAATTGTTGAAAGCGATTGGGAGAAACGTCAAAAGGATAAGTGGAAAACCGAGATTCCTCACGACATAACTGTGCTTGTGAAAGAACTTTTAATACCAAATACGAAGATAATAAAAGAACATGTTCTTGAGTTTGAAAATTTAATTCAGTCTGAAATGTTTGATGATTTGAAATATGTTGAGTCTCTTGAAAAAGAAATTGATGACCTTCAAAATGACAAATTAGAATTTTCAAACGAATATGATCTACTCTTAGAAGAATGTCTCTCCAAAGATATTTTGTGTGTTACTCTTCAATCTTGTGCTGATATCGATGAATATTCTGATGTTGCATGCAAATATCTTGATAAAATCAAAGAGTGTGAGCGTCTTGAACTTGAGCTTTCGAAACATAAAGAAAATGTTGATAAAAAGGATTTTGAGTTACTTCAACACAAAACTGATTTCCTTCAAAAACATTGTCATTCTCTTGAACTTGCTTTGCAAAAAGACGTTGGTAGTTTTCCACATGATAATAAATTGCAAGAAAAACTTTCCCAAACGTTTCGAGAAATGAACGAACAGAATTTGGAAATTAAAGGGTTGAAAGCTCAGTTACAAGACAGGGACAGAGCGATAGCAGAGTTGCAGAAACTCATTGCTAAGATGGGTGGGAAGATTGTGGAACCTAGTGTTAAGAAACCTGTTGTAAGACAACCCAATGCTCAAAAAGTGACTAGACCCTCTGTCTTGGGAAAACCATCTGTTTTCTCTAATTCTGCATTTGCAAAACCTGCGTTTGCCCCCAAGACGGATGGGAAGGATAGGTTACCACAAAACACTCTCAAAACAAATATTCGATCACAAAGCATTAAGAACACAAATGTGGTTAAACCAGGGATGTATAGATTGACCACTAAACCCACACAAAACAAAGAAAGTCAATCACCTCAGACTTCTAGAAACACTAATAGACGTGTGTCTTTTACTACAGGAGTAGTCCCCACTGCTAGTGTTAGCCGGCCCCAGCTTAAGAGCACTCGCATGAATGAAAAGGTCTGGCAAAACAAAAGTCAAGGGAAGATGAAGGAAGTAGAAGAACACCCTAGGATTTTCAATGTTTCTAAGAATAAAACGTCTGTAATCGTGTGTAATGACGATTTGAATGATTCGACTTTGAATACTATGAAAGTTAAGTTTGTTTGTGTGAAATGTGGAAAGTGTGCTAATGCTAATCATGCTATTTGTGTTTCGAATAATGTCAAAGGCGTAGAAACTAGAACTAAGAAGCAAACTGTGATGCCTATTAGTGCTAGAAAACCCAAACGCAAAGTGAACCATTCTGGTGCAACCCCCCCTAAGAAAAGTATTGCATCAGACTCCACCACTAAGAACCCTAGAAGCAGAATTAGGGAATTATATGAGTCTACTAGCAAGCCTTGGAAATGGTGGTTTGCTAACCAATGTCCTCCAGGATATAAATGGATGCCTAAGGTTAGGACAGAAAATGTGACTACGAGCGTTAGTGTGCCTCTAAGTGATGAAACTAGGGAAACTAATGAATTGGAAATCACAACTAACATGGAATCCAATTTAGCAAATGCTCCATCGTGTTCTAATTCTTCTGCAGGTGATCGAAGTAATTCTCTTCATAATGGACTCCGGATGCACGAAGCACATGACGGGGAATCTCAAGCTTCTAATTAACTTCGTGGAGAAGTTCCTGGGTACGGTCTGATTCGGAAATGACCAATTTGCACCGATCCTAGGATATGGAGACTTGGTTCAGGGGAATATCACTATCAAAAGGGTTTACTACGTCGAAGGGCTCAATCACAATCTTTTCTCGGTTGGTCAATTTTGTGATGCGGATTTGGAGGTTGCTTTTAGAAAGAAGACATGTTTTGTTCATGATTATGATGGGAATGACTTACTTACCGGAACACGGGGTACTGATCTATACACTATTTCACTACAAGACTCCACATCTTCAACTCCAATCTGTTTCATGGCTAAAGCTTCAACGACTCAAGCTTGGTTATGGAATCAACGTTTATCTCATCTTAACTTCGATACCATCAACTTGCTTTCTAAGAAAGATATTGTGCGAGGCCTTCCTAACTTGAAATTCATCAAAGATCATCTTTGTTCTTCTTGTGAGCTTTGTAAAGCTAAACGGAGTAGTTTTAAGACAAAGACTACACCAAGCTCTAAAGGACGGTTAGATCTTCTTCATATAGATTTGTGTGGTCCCATGCGTGTTCAAAGTATCAATGGGAAGAAATACGTTATGGTAATTGTCGATGACTACTCAAGGTACACATGGACTCACTTCTTGAGGTCCAAGGATGAAACACCCGATGTTCTCATCAACTTCCTTAAAGTGATACAACGTGGTCTTCAAGCTCAAGTTAAAGTGGTTCGTACTGACAGAGGTACTGAATTTTTGAATTCAAAACTGAGAGACTATTTTGAAGCTGAAGAAATTGAACATGAAACATCTATTGCTCGAACACCCGAACAAAACGGCGTTGTTGAAAGACGAAACCGTACTTTAGTTGAGGCTGCTCGAACATTATTATCCGCTTCAAAACTTCCACTATACTTTTGGGCCGAAGCCGTGTCAACCGCATGCTACACACAAAACCGCTCCTTAGTTATCCCAAGACACGAAAAGACACCATATCACATAATTAATGATCGCAAACCTTCACTCAAACACCTTCATGTTTTTGGATGTACGTGTTACATTATTCGAGATGGTGAAAATCTGGACAAGATGAAAGAGAAAGGTGATGCATGCATTTTAGTGGGATATGCAACTCAGTCTAAGGGATACAGAGTATACAACAAGAGAACAAAATTGATAGTCGAGACTATTCATATCAGATTTGATGAATTACAAGAAATGGCACTTGAACAAAGCAGTTTAAGTCCCGATCCACAACGACACACGACTTCCGTTCACAACCGCACGGAACTCGGACCTCAAGACCACAGCAATGAACCGTCAAGTTCAAAGCTGGTTCCTGAACATGTTCCTAGAGCAGATATGACAGTGGACACGACACTTGAAGAGTTGGAAATGTTATATGGACCAATGTATGATGAATATTTCACGGGGGAGAAACAAGTTGCATCGAAGTCTTCCGCTGTCACTCATGATAAGAATGATGATACCGTTCATCGTCAACAAAAGGATACAACTTCATCTACTTCAACACGGGTTGTTGCAGATTTACCTCCTCAGAATATCACTTCAACAATCGATCCTACAACATCCACAACTACTGTCATTGCTCCAGAGAACACACATCAAGCAGACGATGCATTATCTGACGAAGACGAATTTATCAACCCATTCGGTACACCGGTACATGAAACTGGAGAGTCTTCTACTCGCCATGTTGATCCGTCAAATATGCATACGTTCTATCAACGACATCCTTCAACACATCATTGGACCCGAGATCATCCTTTGGTTCACGTAATTGGAAACCCTTCACAGCTTGTTCGTACAAGACGGCAACTAGCAACCGATGGCGATGTTTGTATGTTCGCACTCGCCATGAGTACTGCTGAACCGAAAAACATCAAAGAAGCCATGGCTGATCATGCTTGGATTGAATCGATGACGGATGAACTTCAACAATTTGAAAGACTTAAAGTCTGGGAACTTGTTGACAGACCATACGATGTGACTCCATTAAATCTTCGTTGGATCTGGAAAAACAAGATGGATGAAGAAAATACGATCATCAAGAACAAAGCTAGGCTAGTGGCTAAGGGGTATGGCCAGAAAGAGGGAATTGATTTTGATGAATCATTTGCACCAGTTGCTCGTATGGAAGCGGTCAGGATTTTCCTTGCCTATGCTGCACATAAGGGATTCATTGTATATCAAATGGACGTAAAGACGGCGTTTCTTAACGGTCCTTTGAAGGAAGAAGTCTATGTCACGCAGCCGGAAGGATTCATCGATCCTCATTATCCTGACAAGGTGTATCGTCTCCACAAAGCACTTTATGGACTCAAGCAAGCTCCAAGGGCGTGGTACGACGAGCTCTCGAAATTTCTGGTCTCCAAAGGTTTCTCAAAAGGTTCCATTGATTTAACTTTGTTCACCTATAAATATGGGGATGACATTCTGCTTGATCAAATTTATGTTGATGACATTATTTTCGGGTCTACAAACCCGAAACTTTCAAAATGGTTTGAAAAAGTAATGCACAGCAGATTTGAAATGTCAATGATGGGCGAACTAAAATTCTTTCTAGGAATTCAAGTTCACCAATCCCCAAGTGGTATCTTTATAAACCAAGCTAAGTATTGTCAAGAGATAATCAAAAAGCATGGTATGACCTCATGTGACCCCGTTGGGACACCATTATCAACCACATCCCTAGATGCTGACTTGGAGGGATTACCCATAGATCAAACGAGATATCGTTCCATGATCGGGTCCCTCATGTACTTGACAGCAAGAAGACCAGATATTCATCATGCTACATGCTATTGTGCACGATATCAAGCACGACCCACTGAAAAACACCTCAAGGAGGTTAAACGGATCTTTCGGTAACTTAAGAATACCATTCATTTGGGACTCTGGTATCCGAGGGAAACCGGTTTCTTTCTAACGGCCTATTCAGATTCTGATCATGCAGGGTGTCTTGATACACGAAAAAGTACTTCTGGTGGTGCACAATTTCTAGGTCAAGATAAGCTTGTGGGATGGTCTTCCAAGAAGCAGGATTGCACGTCACCTTCATCAGCCGAAGCGGAGTATGTGTCTCTATCTGCGTGTTGTGCTCAAGTTCTTTGGATGAGAACACAACTCACGGATTATGGTTTCCACTTTGATAAAGTACCTATGTACTGTGACTCAAAGTCGGCCATAGCCATCTCTTGCAATCCGGTACAGCATTCCCGCACGAAGCACATCGATGTCAGATACCACTTCATAAAGGAACAAGTTGAAAGAGGTATCGTTGAATTATACTTTGTTGGAACGGATTACCAATTAGCCGACTTGTTTACGAAAGCTCTGTCGAAAGATAGGTTTGAGTACCTCGTTAGGCAAATTGGTATGAGATGTTTGACTCCAGCAGACCTGGAGATTCTGGCAAAGGTACCTGCTTGATTTATCTATCAAACATCAACTTGTAAATATCTTTGAAAAAGCAAAATACAAAAATATAAAACACATAAAAGCAAAACACAAAATTAAAAATCTTTCAAAATCCAAAAATATTCTTCTCGACATGTCTTTCAGTATCGATAATATGGACGTGCCTAGAAATGTCGCTCAATAACGACACGGGTGTGTACATAAAGCTCGAATGAAAGTTGTAAATATTTTTCAAAACATGTTATTTCTTCTTTTAATAAAGGAAATTGTCTATTTTTGGACAAATATTTCCAAACAACGGGTAGAGCAATCTATCACGGGTTGAGCTTGTCACAAAACATTCAACGTTTTGAGCTCAACACAATGGCTTGTAATCACTTTCAGATTGCAACCCGGACCGATATTCACGAGGGAGTGTACGATTTAGTGCCCTTACCCTCAGCAAAAGAAGAGAAATCTTCTTACACTTGAGTGGATTCGTCAAGACATTCAAAGTCTATGAACTCAAGTTTATGCTTTAGAAAAACCTTTCGACAAAAAGAATTGATTTTTCAAAAAGCGTTGAACACAATTTTTTCAAGAATTTTTCAATGATATTCAAAATCTTTCAAAAATTGTGTGTTCAACAACTCCCATCCTCAAAAAGCGATATGTGGATCATATCCTCACAATGACAATTCAATTGGATCAATTTTTGAGGGGGAGCATTTTAACTTCATGCAAAAGATTAACACATCTTTCTCCCGGAGATTTCAAGACTATTTTTCAAAATATATTTTAATCAAATTTGGTATCTCTAATATCAAAAGATTTTATATATTAGAGATAGGGGAGAAAATGTGATTAAAATGTGATCTAATATAAGACTCAAGCACTTTAACTCTTACCTACATGTGCGAAACACTTTCGATTATCGATGCACATGTGAAGGGGGAGCATTTCTTAAACGACAAAACTAGCAAGGTGTTAAATGTTTTTCAAACACTTTGTTAGAATTTAAAGTGGTTTTCATGGTTACGATCAAATACCCACAACATCTTTAATTCACGACGTTATTGGTGTCAAAAGGGTGGTTAGGTTTAAGTCCTATGATCCAACCAGAACCGGAGGGATCTTCCCAGGGACAATCCAATAGATTATTAGAAGTCCTTAGGAAAGATGGTGTAGAATGTGAACGTAGCTGAATGCCGACTAAGTACTGATGATAGCACTGGAACAATCACAACAAGGTGCTATTAATGATGTCTTGGTAAGCATTGAAGGGGTTGAAGAATGAAAAAGAAATGTAAGGATAAAGGGTGTAAAGAAAGAAGCCCTCCATACAACTTAGGCAGAAACCGGGTCAACTCATCATGAAGACAAACTCATCATGGACCCAGTGATGTGAAGCACAACCCTTTCCTAGCTACTCAGGCTTCTCTCAAAAGAAGTTTGTTTTATTGTCACGGAGAACAACATGACTACTATTGACTTTCTCACTTCGAGATAGTTGATATTGAATAGGTGGCATCTGCTCCAGCCTCCGACCACTAAAAGTGCACAAATCGAGTCTAGAGCCAAGAGATCAGTCAAATCTCGTTAGGACACACGGATGAAGATCAAGAGAGTCCTACGCTATATCCTTGTGATATTGCTAGAACACTCAGAGTGATACTACTTAGTATTCACAATGATGAGTGGAAATCCTTCCAGTGTTAACATCACACAGCACTGCGGTAGGTCATATGCAAGATTCTTTATGAATTGAACATGTGCAAAACTGAAAAGAAACAGTGGTTTGATTCTGAATTGATTCAAACTCGTTTCAGGTTTCTACGCAATATCTTTATGGTCTTGCCAGAACATTCAGAGTGATATTCATTAATATTCACAGTGACGAATGGAAATCCTTCTAGCGTCAACCTCAAACAGCGCTACGGAAGGTAACTTGCGAGATTCTTATGAATCAAGCTTGTGTCAACTGGAAAGCAACAATGGTAAGATTCTTAATGAATCAAACTTGTTCCAGGAATTTGAATTGACGACTTTAATCAAGCGGATATTTATCCAATTGATTCACTCTTTATGTTCGTAGTCTTGCTTTGAGACGGTCGAGTAAAGAGAACGGCTAGTACAGCCGCGAAACCCTGTCAAGGAGATTCTTAATTGAAGCTACCTGATCACAGGTACGATATTTAATATCGTATAACGGTCTTCACCGACCGGAGGTAAAATGCTACCGATTTAGGACGAATGTCAAAGCCATTCAGTCCGTGTCTATGTTTTGTCTCGAGAAGGTGGCGTCACGGTGTACACAGCAAAGTCAAAGATTCAAAACCACATACTCATGCCTAAAGACATATTCAACAATTAATAGTGTGAGCATGTGGATGAAGGCACAAGATCGCAAGATGGCAAAGACAAGTCAAGGATGATTTGAAGATCTCAAGCTTAAAGACAAAGTCGAAAGACAACGACAAAGGCTCAAAGATCACAGCATGAAGGAACAAGACTACTATTACACGTTCAAGACTCCTTTATGGCGAGATTAGTAATCTCTACAAATTTCTTAATGACCAAGGTTTATGACCTCTCATTGGGGGAGATTGTTAGCCTCAAAATATTGAGCCAAACAAGAATGCTCGGTCATATGTTTATTATGTATCGTATTTTAGAACGTTGTAATAGGTAGTATATTAGTCGTGTTATTACCGGCTTAACTTTAAGCTAAGGTTCATTAATAAGTAACCAAAGCCCAAAAGGAAAGCCCGGCCCATGATCATATAGCCCATTAAGCTACATGTAAGCAAAGGCTATATAAACCCTTCCTAGCATGTTAGGAAGGGTGTTGGTTCATTTGTATTCTCACTTCTCAATCTAACATTCACCTAGTTCCAACCATTTTCTCTCTACTTTCTCTCACTACTTTCTCTCTCTAGAATTCTTCTCATTTCTACCTTTCTTTCTTTAAATTCGTGATTATTATACAATCATTATATTAGGGACAACATTATGTATTTTTCGTGACTTAATTTTAAGTTTAGTAACTGAAACCTTAACTTCAGTTTTTGATTAAATAAAATAAAACTTATTTAACTTTAATTTAAGCACTTTTACACTAAATGCTTCATTCATTTTATCATTTTATATATATTACACATAATTAATTAAACCAAAAAACTTAATTTTGTTTGGAGTCTCGGAGATATTAAACGATGTGTTTTTAAGTGATCTTTTGTTTGTATTACTGATTACTATATGAATAAACAAAACAACTATGTGATTGGGATATGAGAGTTTCAAATTTTTAGTTTCTTTGTTTGTTTAAAAAATGGTAATAACCAAGTACTAGTAGTAATTTATAGGAGGACAAACAGTTTAGCATGATATGTACTTTAGCAACTAGCATACCTAATTTTTTTTCTAAGTATTTGTGATATACAAGTGTTAAATATCACTTTTTCATCTTTAATCAAAGTCGATCTGATTTGAGCCAGAAAAATATTTAAACCGACCTGACTTGTTCCACGTTACATTAAAAACTCTTTTATGACTCAATGCCCCCTGTGATTGCATATCCTGGCTCCGCCACTGGTTACATGATACTTTTTACTCAAATTTGAAATAACATTCCTAGGGTGAACTTCTACTTTTTCTTCGTAGTCCTACTAGTGGAAGGCTTGATCCTATTCTTCTTGTCTTGAGATCCTTTAGCCTTAGTAGATACAATTACTCCTGTAGAAGACAAGGGAACATTAGTGAAAAATTTTGATTTAGCCTTGATGGGTGTGTTTAATATAGGCTTAGATCCTGGATTTTTATTGAATGGAGTTATGGCAATGGTGGGGGTTTGTTGTTTAAGTGGTGTAGAACCCGGTTGTCCTATGTACTTCAAGTGCTCTAATCATTGTTGTACCCTCTCAATGTAAGCATGAGCATAGTAATAGTGACTATTCCTAGGATCAAGTTCATAAAGATCATCTACCACATCCCTAGCAAGATCTGCGTGCTTAACTGCATGATCCATATATAACTTATAGGATATTTGATTGTTCTTATTGTACGGATTCTTAGTGATCACCGCCTTGTTGGTTTTTGGAGCACTAGAGGTCAGGGCAGAGATTGTAGCTGGATTATCAACAACTTCTTGTACTTTGAGTTGAAGTGTCCCCTTTAATTCAGCCAAAACCATGTTTTTGTCTATGAGTTGAATATTTAAGTCAGAGATTTCCTCACACTTATGGTTCAGTTGGTCAACGAGTGACTTTTGCTCTGCCGCATTAATAGCGAAGCGTTCTTCTAACGAACCATAAATTTGTGAAAAACTCTGCTTTACTTTATCAAACTTCCCTAGCATAGAAGTAATTCTATCTTCTAGGGCATGATTTTTAATCTCTACAGCCTCTAGTTCCAATTTCTCTGCTACTGATTCTCTCTTAAGTCTCATAATTTCTTCCTCTAATGCCTGAACCACCTGAATCATCTTGTCACTAGTCTCAACGGAGTTTTCACAATCATTTGTTTTTGAAAGAGTTTCATTTTTAGATTGATTTTCAATTTTAAGAGATATACAATGTTGTTGAAGCTCATCAAAACGTTTTGAAAGTGAGTTATAAGAATCTTGAAGCTTTAAAAATTCAGCGTTAGATTCATGATAAGAATGATTATCTACCTTATTCACAGGTTCAACAATATTCACAGATATATCATGCACATCATCACATTTATTCATAACAGATGTCATCACAAAAGCAAATTCAATAGTAACAACTTGCATCACTTCGAGAGACACTATATGTTCTAAGAATCGGTCATATTCGGACAAAATCTTTTCTTTCTCAATTAAATGTTGTTCATAAGCATCATCCATTTCATAGAAAACTTTTCGAACTTCACCCATTTCGAAATTAAGATTATCCCCGAGATCTAAAAATCTCTTTTTAATATTGTCTACAAACGGAACGATCTCTTTCTCAAACACCGTTTTCATGTGTTCGAAAGCCCATTCTCCAGCGGTTTGAGCCGTTGAAGTCGTACATTCCTGGATGACCTTGTCAAATCCGGTTAGGTATCGCTTAATCTCTTCCAAGCTTAGCAATACCGTACTTACCGGTGGAAGATTCTTAGGAATTTCCTTAGGTTCGTCCGAATTAACAAGTGTAGGAAGTATACTAAGGCTTTCTCTAGAAGGCATGTAAGCTGGTGTATGGATAAATTCCTTTTGCATATTAAAGCGAATTCTAAGATCTATTTTTGCATAAGTTGCATTAAGTTGTGCATAATCATACTCAGGATATGTAAAAATTACTTTTGACCGATTCTCTTCATGTAGTGACATACTCTCATATTCATTTGAAAACACAATCGGATCTAAGACCAATCCTAACTTTGTAGCATTATAAAGTCATGGGTTGTGATTAAATGCTTGCTTTGCATACCCCGGGTTAGGTGGTAGGTCTATTAGACGTGATAGAGTGAATTCCTTAAAAGAAGAATGAAACAAGTGTACTAAATGTGAAGCGGAGTATTGTTTTAAAAGCAAAACTTCAGTCTTTTTAACTTTCTCAGATGCCTTAATTTCCGTTTCTACCCTTTTAGACTCGAGAATTTCGAAATCCGTTTGTAGTTTTTGAAAGTTATTAACGACTGACTCTTTTTCTTTAAGTTCTTTTAAAGTATTTGCTCTTAAACTCTCAATTTCTAGCAAATTATACATTTGGACCTTCCTAAACCTATCAAATTCATGATTGGTTAAGGTAGTGGTTGATAGGTGTGTAAACACCCATCTTTTCTACCACTTAACTACAATAATAACCGGACCAGAACGTGTATTTTATGTCTTTTATGTCGGAATTATGCGTGGTTTGTGTTTTTGTTGTAATTTAGGTTGAAAAGGTGAAAAGTGGAGAAAACACGGACATTCACGGGCATTTACGGACTTTTATTGAAGAAAAGAATGAAAGACGAAGTCAAGAAGTCAAGAGTGCAAAAAGAACGGAAGTCCACGACCAATTCTGAAGATTTATTGAAGAAAAAGTCAAAAGACGGAAGTTTATCAAAAGCCGAAGAATTCAAGTCTATTTTATTGAAGAAATTAAAGACGAGTTCGAAGAAATCCCGAAGCCAAAAGTCCCTTAAGTCCAAGATTAAAGAAGATTAGAAGAAAAGGACTAAGTACGCAATTAATGAAGATTAAAAGAAGGAGGGACTTAATTATGCAATTAAGAGAAAAGGAAAGAGGGGAGGAAGCTTCCTTAATCCTCCCCTATAAATAGATTAGATTAGTCATTTTTTCACTCTTGTTGGCTAAGGTGACAATTAGTCTTCCACCATTTAAATACTTGTCATTTACTTTTCATGTCATTTAAATTCATGTTATGCACCTTAATTACCATTTAATTCCAAGTAAGTTTTCATTTTAATTATTGTTAAATCTTTATTTTATCTTGTCAATCTCTTATCTACCTTTCTTATTCTTTAATTCATGTGTTTATGTTATGTTCATGTTTATGTTTTTATTTTGATCCAAGTGGTGTTTGATTATTTTGGTTAAAGTTGTTTGATTTCATGTTTTAAATTGTGTGTTTATGTTATCTATTGATCTCGTTACTGTTTAGTTTAGATCGTTTGTGTTTATTTGATTTATTTTGTGATTATTTCTGCTGCTACTGTTCTCCTTGTTCTTCGGGAGTGTTTGCTTGTTTCTGATCTTTCCAGGAATAGTTCCGAACCAAGAAGGAGGAAAGTGTTCATTCGGAACTTCTAAAGTTCCGAATCAAGGCTTCATCCGGAAGATTTGGGATTAGAAAAACTTCCGAACCAAACCTGTTCATTCGGAACTTTCAAAGTTCCGAACGAAGCCAAAACTTCCGAACCAAACATACTCATTCGGAACTCCAAAGTTCCGAACCAAGGGTTTCATCCGGAACTTTTCAAAAGTTCTGAATCAACTCAAAGTTCCGAATCAAGGATCAAAGTTCCGAATCAAGGCTGTTCATTCGGAAGTCAAAAACTTCCGAGTCAAGGTTGTTCATTCGGAACTTCCAAAAGTTCCGGATCAAGGGTAATCTTCTGACTCAAGAAAGGTTCATTCGGAAGTTCTAAACTTCCGAATCAAGGAGCTTCATTCGGAAACTTCCGAATCAAGGGGTGACCTAATACTTCCGAATCAAGGCAGATTTTACAAGTTCCGAATCAGTAAGTTCCGAACGAAGCATTGTTTTGGATAAGTGACATATTCAGACCAATTTGTTCCGGATCAAGGATTTTGGTAATATTCCAAGTGAAGAAGAATCATTTCAACCAAAGGTGACATTTAGGACGAGTGATTGTTCCAAACGAAGGTTTATTCCGAATGAGCTGTATTCAGGTTCTTATTAGCTTTATTTTTCTTGCCTTTTATTTAATTTCACTTTAAGATTATTTGCCTTAGTTTTATTTTAGACTTGCCTTAGATTTAGTCGCACTTTAAGATTGCCTTAGATAGATTTAAGTTTACGTCATTTACTTTAGTGCCCTTTAATTTCAGTCTCGCTTTTAATACTTGCACTTTTATTTTAATTAGACTTAGATTTATTATAATTGCACTTTTACTTTAATTGTTTTGCACCTTTTAACTTTAAATACTACAACGACACATCTTTGATTCCACCAAAATAAAACGAAGTCACACATAGAGAGCTAAGATCAATTCGATTAGACAGGAACATTAGAACGATAATTTTTATACGGGAAAAAGCTAGTTATTAAATGACGCCGCTGCCGGCTCTTTTCGTTAAGATCAACAGTTTTCTGTGCTAGACACGTTACTTTTTGGGATCCGTTTACTTGTGAACGTTATTTTTCTTGCATAAAAAATTCAAAAAAATCATAAAAATTATACTTGATAAAAAACCATAAAAATTAAAAATTTCAAAAATCCAAAAAGATTTTATCTTTATTGTGTATATATATTGTTTTTGCGTTTGGTTTCTTTTTTCTTTTTGCATTTTCAGGTGTATGCGTACTAGATCTTCCAATTATCAAGAGCCCGAGCCTCAAGAAGATTTAGATATGGCAGGTGTTAACAACAACAACATTCCACCGAACCTGAATAATAATAATAACAACAATGCTCTTCCACAGCCCGATCTTCGGACCATGGAGGAACTTTGTCAACCAACAATGTTTGGACGAGGAGGACCGATTGCGCCGATGCAAATCAACGCTCCTGAGTTTTCGTTGAAGCACCACATGATTCAGCAAGTGCAAACAAACCCATTTAGAGGATTGCCTGATGATGATGCCAACAAACACCTCGACAAGTTCATTACAATCACCCAAAGCATGAAGTTGCCTGGTGCCACAATGGATGTTCTCCGCTTACAACTCTTCCCGCATACATTATCGCATCATGCCGAGAAATGGTTTGATCGTCTCCCGAAGAATTCTATTCACACTTGGGATGATATGACTCAACGCTTTCTTTCGCGCTACTTTCCACCATCCATGGTCACAAGCCTTCGCAATCAGATCAGCGGTTTCATGCAAGACCCTGATGAATCTATTTTTGACCCTTGGGAGAGATATAATGTCTTGATCGACCGTTGTCCAAACCACAACATGCTTCCGGTCACCTTGATCGATACTTTCTACAACGGATTGACTTTTCGAGATCGTGATACGATCAATGCAGCCGCCGGTGGCACATTCATGAAAAGGAGACCCGAGGAGTGTAGAGAGTTAATTGAGAACATGACTACTCACCACAAGAACTGGGATTCCTCTGCTTCTTCTAGGAACAACTCGAGAGTCAATGTTTCCTCAACCTCAGCAAACCCTGAGATGACCGAACTCACCCGCATGATGGCCGAAATGAGCAAAAGTATTACGCTTCTCGCTTCAAACCAACAACAACAACAAGTTAAAGCGGTTGTTAATCCCTGTGAAACATGTGGCGGTCCTCACCCATACACCGATTGTCCTTCGACAAAAGGAAAACCGGAAAATGTGTATGCTGCTTACGGTAATTATTCACCGGAAAATTACCAAGCTAGACAACAAGGGGATAGAAATCTGCTGAGCTACCGTTCCAACAACTACCTTTCACCCGGTTTTTCTCCTCAAAACCAAAACCCCGCCAAAAACTACAATAGAAGCAACCAAATTTTACCTCGTGCTTCTAACCCTTATCAACCACCCACCCAACAACACCCACCCATTAATCCCGATGTTGACACCATTATGAGAACTCAAGGTGAGAAAATCAAGAATCTACAGAGCCAAATAATCAACTTGAAAGGAGATATCTTGAAGCAAGGTAATGACATCAGAACCGAGGTTCGTGAAAATCTTCAATCCTCCTTCATCACTCAAACAACTGAATTAAATAATCTGTTGGCTAGTTTCTTGCCCGAAGCTCAACCTTCTTCTTCTTCGGGTTCTCTACCTTCAAACACCGTCACCAATCCGCGAGCTAATGTGAGTGCTATAACTACGCGTAGTGGAATTATCATTGTCAATCCACCTGACTCACCACCATCATCTACACCTCCTCCACCACCATATACCCCTACTCCTCTTACACTTAGTGATAGTACACCATTACCGTCTCCGCCTCGCCATGACGATGTATCTCGGAAGGACCCTTCAACATCACAACCTTCACCAACTACACCTTCACCTAACCCTTATCAACCCAGAATCCCATACCCTTCTCGCATAGGCAAAACCAACGATCTAACCAAGAATGATTGTCAAGTATCAAAATATGTGGATATGCTATCTAAAATGACCATCAACATTAGCCTTGTTGAAGCACTTTGCCACATGCCGAAATTTGTCAAAGCATTCAAGGAATTGCTTAGAAAAAAGGAGAAATTGATTGAACTCGCCAACACACGCTTAAATGAAAACTGCTCTGCAGTCCTTCTTAGAGAACTTCCGGAAAAGCTTGGAGATCCCGGTCGTTTTGTGTTGCCCTGCGTGTTCAACAAAACTGAAGAATTTACTGCCTTTGCTGATCTCGGGGCTAGTATAAATTTGATGCCACTGAGTGTTTGGAAAACACTATCATTGCCCGACCTCATTCCAACAAAGATGACTCTTGAACTTGCAAACCGTACTCTCGCTTACCCCGTTGGTATAGCCGAAGATGAGTTTATCAAAGTTGGCACATTTACTTTCCCGGTCGATTTTGTCGTAGTTGATTATGAAATGGACCCTCATATTCCTTTAATACTTGGTCGGCCATTTTTGAGAACCGGACGAGCTTTAGTAGATGTGGCCGAAGGTGAGTTAATCTTACGAGTCGGGGATGATTCAAAAGTTTTTAAAATGGGGAAGCTTACAGGCAAATCCTTTGGAGGCCGAGAATCAGTGAATATGATAAATGTGCTCGATGACTTTACCGTCTATGACAATCCTCTATTCGAGTCTTCCACAGATAATCCACTTTTTGAAGATAATGTGGATGATTCTCACTCTACTTTGGATGCTTCTCCCATTTATGATTCACCATCGGTCTTTGATGCTTATGATGATGATGATTCTAGCTCAGACTCGGATGATTTTGATGATTGTACTTCTGAGTATCCCGAGCTGCCCACTTTCAATGATTTTGATGAGGCTGATACTCTATCGAGCGATTCTTCACATGATGAAGATCCTCCGCCATCACTCGATCCTACTTTGGACGATTATTCATTTGAGGAAGATTTCTCTGAATTTCTCAACACATACTTCCCTCATGAGAGTGATGCTCCTCCTTTGGACTTTGAAGATTATCGTCTTGATCCTACTTTGGATTTGAAGAGCATTTTGTCAAAGGAGAAGAAACCGGTCGACACCGAAATCCGTTGCACTTATGATTTGACACCTCTTTGTCCCACTTCTGAGGACGAGGTTGTGCTTCTTTGCGGATCTTCTTCACACTCGGCTGAGCCTGAGTGCTATTTTCCCTTGAAGGAAAAGGTGTTCGACCCCGGTATTGAAGTTTTTAAGCCATCTCAGTATCCACCTGATGAATAAAAGGAAAAATCTTTGGAACCATTGAAGACATGCTTGCACCACTTCATCCTTGCTTCTACCGTGCTCCATTACTGCTTAAGGGAACCCTGCCTACTCTTCTTTGGCTTGCCTTGTTCGCCTTAAGCTCTTCCTTATTGATGGATGAAAACTATGTCTTTGATCCTGGTGGATATGTTTCATGCTACTTCCGTTGATGATCAAGGTCGAGTCAGGCTCACGACTCGGTTAACAAAAACCAAGCGCTTCTTGGGAGGCAACCCATGTATCTATCTTTCCGCTTTCTTTACCATAAGTGTAGGGGGACCCTTTGGATTGCTATTTCCTCTCCTCACTTCTTAATCAGGGATTCGAGCTTCAATGATCCACTTTTGATGATTCTTGACGACCCGTGATTCCATGTTCTACTTTATCCCGGTTCTATCCTAAACTCTTTTCGATTCACTATTTTATATATTTCTCAATATTAAAATAGGAATCTCTTTAGTTGTCTTTTCCTTAGTAAGATTTAAACAACGTGCACAATGTCCTAAGTATAGGGGAGTTTACTCCCACATGCTTAAACATTGAGGACAATGTTTATCTTAAGTGTAGGGGGGACTTCTATCGAAGTTAAGTGGTCTTTTCCTTGTATTTGTCCTCATTTTAACCGGAAAATCAATTTTTCGACATTTTTCAAAATTTTTGATCTATTTTGGCCTATTAGTTTTTCTCTTTGTATAGTTATTTCCTTTCTTTGCTAGAATAAATTTTTAATAAGTGGTTTTAATTTTCAAACGTTGTGAATCTTTTGACTCAATCTGAGTTTACTCTAGCTAGTATCCTTAACATGTTTAAGTCAAGTTTTGCTAGGCTTTTATATAGGGAGCTATAAAACGCGAAAGTCTTAACTCTCACGGGTTAAGAACAAGAACTTTTCGCAAGTTCCTATAATTGATCCTAGAGAGTCGTTTATCAAGGGAACTTTAAGATGCGATTTCTAAACTTGAAAAAGTCTAAGAATTTGCAAGATCCTATAGGCGACTCGAAAACCCAAAATTTTGATTTAATAGGCTAAGCATCCACGAGTCTCATTACTTGAGATTTTAAACTGTGGAGAACGAGAGATGATAGAGCCAATTATAAGTTCGGTATTCTTTCGTGAATTTATGTGAGTTAATTATAAGCCTATTCTCCCATCGCTTGCTAATAAATTTATCTGCTAATAAATAAGGTTGTACGATTTGAAAAGTTACTTAGCTTCTAGCCCCAGATCGTTTAAAAGTTGCTCGGTATGGATTAGAGTTCATAGCCAAGGCATAACTTATTGAAGCGGGACGCGAAGATTGGCGAGTCCAAAAAGGCCCTAACAAGGCATGAGGGCTATATTTTGTTGCTAAAAGATCCAAAGTGATGTGAAGAATCATTTATCAAAAATCAATATGAAGGATCGAGACACACGACGTAAAGCAAACTCCCCAAAAGTCATGGAGAAGTGTATCCGAAAAGACCCTAACAAGGTATGAGGATAAATAGATCCAAATCATAAAAGGAGGCGGATCGTTGTATATCAAAGTCCAAAATAAAGATTGGAGAAAAATGAAGAAGTCGTGGTCCAAGTATGAATCTCTCAAAACTTCAAGTGAAGAAATTCCTATATGAAGAGAAGACCATTATTTCATGAACGTCTCTCAAGATTTGAAGTATGAAGTCACTGCCAAATATCGGTCCGAGAGAGGTCTCAAATCGCGAAGCGAGTTATGCCAAGATATGAACTTTATGAGGTCCCGAGAAGCAGTTTTAAAAGATTTGGTCCTTTAGCTAACTATTGATTAAATCGTTCACTTTATTTTCAGACTAAATAACTATCTAAATAAGTCAAACAATGCATCCTCGTGATCATTCAAGACAACAATAAAATATAAGAGATACCCTTAGGAATAAGGGAGTCTAAGTGAGTAATTGGCCCACATGAGTTCGTGTTAGTCTACTAACTTATAATAACAATGATCTCGTTTTTAAGCTTGGTTTGGAGAAAGTGAAAACTTGAGGATGATGATTATTCATGACATTTCCAAAACCCAAGGTATGCTTTTGATTTCTTTATTTTGTATGTCTTTAATTTTCTATCTCTTAAATAAAGGCCAACGTGGATTAATTATGATGAAAAATGTAATCTTGCTTTGTAACTAATGCATTGCATGAGGACATTGCAATGGTCAAGTGTAGGGGATTTGATAGGTGTGTAAACACCCATCTTTTCTACCACTTAACTACAATAATAACCGGACCAAAACGTGTATTTTATGTCTTTTATGTCGGAATTATGCGTGGTTTGTGTTTTTGTTGTGATTTAGGTTGAAAAGGTGAAAAGTGGAGAAAACACGGACATTCACGGGCATTTACGGACTTTTATTGAAGAAAAGAATGAAAGACGAAGTCAAGAAGTCAAGAGTGCAAAAAGAACGGAAGTCCACGACCAATTCTGAAGATTTATCGAAGAAAAAGTCAAAAGACGGAAGTTTATCAAAAGCCGAAGAATTCAAGTCTATTTTATTGAAGAAATTAAAGACGAGTTCGAAGAAATCCCGAAGCCAAAAGTCCCTTAAGTCCAAGATTAAAGAAGATTAGAAGAAAAGGACTAAGTACGCAATTAATGAAGATTAAAAGAAGGAGGGACTTAATTATGCAATTAAGAGAAAAGGAAAGAGGGGAGGAAGCTTCCTTAATCCTCCCCTATAAATAGATTAGATTAGTCATTTTTTCACTCTTGTTGGCTAAGGTGACAATTAGTCTTCCACCATTTAAATACTTGTCATTTACTTTTCATGTCATTTAAATTCATGTTATGCACCTTAATTACCATTTAATTCCAAGTAAGTTTTCATTTTAATTCTTGTTAAATCTTTATTTTATCTTGTCAATCTCTTATCTACCTTTCTTATTCTTTAATTCATGTGTTTATGTTATGTTCATGTTTATGTTTTTATTTTGATCCAAGTGGTGTTTGATTATTTTGGTTAAAGTTGTTTGATTTCATGTTTTAAATTGTGTGTTTATGTTATCTATTGATCTCGTTACTGTTTAGTTTAGATCGTTTGTGTTTATTTGATTTATTTTGTGATTATTTCTGCTGCTACTGTTCTCCTTGTTCTTCGGGAGTGTTTGCTTGTTTCTGATCTTTCCAGGAATAGTTCCGAACCAAGAAGGAGGAAAGTGTTCATTCGGAACTTCTAAAGTTCCGAATCAAGGCTTCATCCGGAAGATTTGGGATTAGAAAAACTTCCGAACCAAACCTGTTCATTCGGAACTTTCAAAGTTCCGAACGAAGCCAAAACTTCCGAACCAAACATACTCATTCGGAACTCCAAAGTTCCGAACCAAGGGTTTCATCCGGAACTTTTCAAAAGTTCCGAATCAACTCAAAGTTCCGAATCAAGGATCAAAGTTCCGAATCAAGGCTGTTCATTCGGAAGTCAAAAACTTCCGAGTCAAGGTTGTTCATTCGGAACTTCCAAAAGTTCCGGATCAAGGGTAATCTTCCGACTCAAGAAAGGTTCATTCGGAAGTTCTAAACTTCCGAATCAAGGAGCTTCATTCGGAAACTTCCGAATCAAGGGGTGACCTAATACTTCCGAATCAAGGCAGATTTTACAAGTTCCGAATCAGTAAGTTCCGAACGAAGCATTGTTTTGGATAAGTGACATATTCAGACCAATTTGTTCCGGATCAAGGATTTTGGTAATATTCCAAGTGAAGAAGAATCATTTCAACCAAAGGTGACATTTAGGACGAGTGATTGTTCCAAACGAAGGTTTATTTCGAATGAGCTGTATTCAGGTTCTTATTAGCTTTATTTTTCTTGCCTTTTATTTAATTGCACTTTAAGATTATTTGCCTTAGTTTTATTTTAGACTTGCCTTAGATTTAGTCGCACTTTAAGATTGCCTTAGATAGATTTAAGTTTACGTCATTTACTTTAGTGCCCTTTAATTTCAGTCTCGCTTTTAATACTTGCACTTTTATTTTAATTAGACTTAGATTTATTATAATTGCACTTTTACTTTAATTGTTTTGCACCTTTTAACTTTAAATACTACAACGACACATCTTTGATTCCACCAAAATAAAACGAAGTCACACATAGAGAGCTAAGATCAATTCGATTAGACAGGAACATTAGAACGATAATTTTTATACGGGCAAAAGCTAGTTATTAGTGGTCACTGGAGTTAATTCCAAGGTATTAACCTTTTCCTTATACAAAGCAAGCTCGGCAGATAATGTCTGATTAACACTAAGGGTTTCAAGTACCGTACTATTCATTTGGCCAAACATATATGCCGGCACCATAACCAAATCTTGTTGAGCAAACAAATTTGTAGACGTAATAGCTCCCGGTTGTGTTTCACTCAAAGTCTGGGGACTTGCATTGATATTGCTATCATTGTTTGTCTCCTCGTTTGAGCTACTAACCACCGGAGGCTGTTCCGGATACTCAGACACTTACTCAACTTGATAAGGTACAATACTAGTAGCATTGGCAGTATTTGGTACCTCAGAAATTGTATCAGCTCCATAAAGTGAAAGATTTGCCATGAGAGCTGCCTTGGCGGTATTGAGATCATCACAGTCAGAGTCGTATGCATCAAGATCATCACATTGATATGTGGCATTGTTTGTGATGGCTGCTGTGAGACCGTCAGTGTCCGCAACTCCTGGATCTGCGAGAAATGCTAACTCTTCTTCATCGAGCTCACGTCCTTGGGCTTGAGCATTCACCAAGTAGATCTTCTCCTGAAACCATGTGCTATCCCTTTTCCTCTTGGGCTGCTTACACTCTCGAGCCATGTGCCCTTCCCCTTTGCAGTTATAACATATGATCATCTTCATTTTGCCAGTGTTATTACCCCTTGTAGCAGCATTGTTAGATGGATGTGCACCAACATTAGATGAACTTGGTCTCCCCTGAAGTGGTTGCACTGTTACTCTGCCATCTTGAATTGTAGCTTGTTGTCGAGAGTTAGAAGAGTTCCTCGTGATTGTTTGTTGGAGATGATCCTCTATAACCTCGTTTGTTCAACGCTTGAGTGATGTAAGCAGACATTTGAGCAAGTATATCAGTAGGATTATCCCCTTGTCTAAGCTCAGGGACAGGAATCTCATCATCACAATAGAATAATGGTGCTGGTTGAGCTACAAACTGATTTGAAGGAACACTAACATGTTGTGAGTAATGGGGTTGAGAAACCTCATGTTGTTGATAGGTGATGGCAGGGTTTGTTGGAGGTTGATAAAGTGAATATGGCTATGAAGCATAAGGTAGATGATGTGAGTCTCCTTGTGATGATGTTGCTAGTTGCCAGTATTGTTGCTGATAAGATGTAGGCGGTTGTGGCAAGATCGAATATTGTGGAAAGCTTGGAGTTTGATACAATGGTTGATAGGAAGATTGGTGTCCCAAAGCAAACGGAGAGTTGTGATATGACAAAGTTGGATGATTTACCATTAATGCCAATGGTTCTTGATAAGATCCCTGAGAGATGCGTTTTTGGATCACGTGCTTCTCGTGTTGTTGCAAGAAAGCATGAGTTGATCTAAATTTGACTTGTGCAAATCTCGAATCATTTTAACATCGGTGACATATTGACTCCACTCTTGGGGTAACGTGTTCAAGAACTTGGTGTTTAGTTGAAACTGAGCAATCCTTAGATCATACACGTTCATATCATTCATCAAAGTGGTGAAACGCCAGTAGTAGTCATGAAGTGTTCTCCCCTGGATTGTATGTGAATCTATCAAACAAGTCATACAATTGACACTCTCGTTCCTGCTTAGTTAATGAAGTCCCTTGTAACAAAACAGTTAAGCGATCCCAAAGATCCTTTGCCACTGTGTGTTCACTTACCATTCGATAGATATCAGGTGGAAGAGCTTGAATTATTGTCTGAACGGCCCTTTCATCTGCATCTGCAATGAGTTTGTTAGCATCTGGTAACTCATGATACAACCTTGGCCGCGTCACATTGTTGACAGTAATTTCTCCCCAATTAAGTGGACCTTTTTCAATGGATTGAATCATAAGTCTACCATTGGGTTTACCCATGATGTAAGTTTTCATGCGACCTTGCCATGCTTCAAATAAATCTTTGATGAGCAACGGTGGGCGAGTATCCGTACCAGAAATGATTGAAATATCGGTAAGCGATGTCATTATAGGCATAAATGAATGAGGATTCAATTTTTGAACACTTGATGGAAAAAAGATTATCTTTTGATCGAGCAATGAAATAAGGTTGTGAAATTTGTTGTGAGTTGTTGTAGAATTCTTCCAAAAATTACAAAGTCCAAAACTTGATCTAGTTCGGAATGTGAATCAAGGACCTAATTCGGAATTTGTGAATCACTGACCTAGTTCGGAATCTGTGAGGGTTTGATCTAGTTCGGAATCTGTTAATCACTGACTTAGTTCGGAATATGTGAAGTTCTGATCTAATTCGGAATCAGTGAAGATTCTGAACTAATTCAGAATAGGTGATGTTCTGATCTAATTCGGAATAGATGAGATTCTGAACTAATTCGGAATCGTGATGTTCTGATCTAATTCGGAATCAGTGAAGACTCTGAACTAATTCGGAATAGGTGATGTTCTGATCTAATTCAGAATAGATGAGATTCTGAACTAATTCGGAATCATGATGTTCTGATCTAATTCAGAATATATGAGATTCTGAACTAATTCTGAAACGTGATGTTCTGATCTAATTCGGAATAGATGAGATTCTAAACTAATTTGGAATCAATGATGTTCTGACCTAATTCGGAATAGATGAGATTCTGGACTAATTCGGAATCGTTGATGTTGTGACCTAATTCGGAATAGATGAAATTCTGAACTAATTCGGAATAGGTGATGTTCTGATCTAATTCGGAATAGATGAGATTCTAAACTAATTCGGAATCGATGATATTCTGACCTAATTCGGAATATACAGGTACAGACTCAATCCTGAATCCAGATGTTAATTCGGAATACGCACCTTGTAGCTAATTCGGGATATGAACTATGCTATTAGTTCGAAATATGATACCACACTCAATTCGGAATCTTGAAAAACCCTTGTAACCCGAATTGTAAAACACTTTTTATCCGAATAAGAAAATTTTTTGCACCTTTTGATTTTACCCAAAAATCAAGCCAAAAATTCCAACTTTTTTATGAAAATCACCAATATGAATAACACAAATCCCTACCACAACTATATAGGCAATTTGTAAGAAAGATTTTGTGGTGAAAAACACAAAAAAAAATTGAAAACACGGATATATCTTGATTAAAAGAGTATAAAAACTAAGAACTAACACAACAAAAACCTTATATCATCCCATGGCTCTTGATACCAATTGTAGAATAATGATAATCTTAGAACTAATCAAGAGGGTTGTTGTTTTTCTAGAGAGAGAAACTAGAGAGGGAAAGAAAGAAAGTTTGTATTATGTGAAATCAAAGTAAACAACCAACACCCCTTTCCATGGTGGAAAGGGGTTTATATACCAAGACCCTTAGTGGGCTTGGGCTTCCGGCCCATGAACATGCTCATGGGTCGGGCTAAAATAAATAACAAGTAAACTTATACTACGAGCCTATAACTATATTGTTGGAGTGACCGAGACTTTCTTTATACGAAAAACGTATTTCCAACAATCTCAGCTTATAAGTACAACTGGAAGAAATCATACCTTAAAATAAGCTTTTCACTAGAAAATCAACTTATTTCCATTTTAAGAAGTGCTTATTAGACTCTACAGCTTATTATACTTGGCTTATTGGAAATTTATTTGATGAATCATCTTAGTTAAGCTAATTATGAGCTTTTGCAAAAAGAATCAGCTCTTGAAACGCCTTAATAGTCAAACCCGACTATTTTGTCTTTTAGTGGATTTGTGTTTTGCTTATTTCTAGCTTATTCCTTGGTCTTTTTTAGAATTTCTTTTTAAAAATAAGCTTAAATATCTAAGAGAAGGACGTGTGTTTAATTAGAGCTTATGGCACTTGCTTATGGCTTAATGAGCTTATTGGCTCATTAAGATTAAGCTTATTGTGAAATAAGTTGTGTTAGACACGTTTTCAGCTTTTGGGCCTCTTGACTTTTGTGCTTAAAATTAAACTTTGAGCTAGACTGGAGTTTTTGGGCTTGTTTTATTGAGTTTTATTTTTATTGGGCTTAAAAGCCTATTAATCCTACTGTTTTCATTTTCAGCCCATTTTTGGCCCAATAGGGGTGTTTTGGTAATTTTTCTTTTCATTTTTGAGTTTAATTTGGAAAAATAAACTAGTTTGCAAGTTTTTAGATTTTTTACAAATTTTTAATTTTTAATATTATTTTAATATTTTATTTTAGTTTTTAATTATTTTTAATTGATTTAATAGGTTTAAAATTTTAAAAAAATACTTTTTAGTTTTATTAAGTTATTTTTGAGGTTTACAAGTAGAAAAATCTTTATTTGGGCTTTTTGTTAATTTATTTGATTTTTAGGGCTTTAATTAGCATTAAAAAATTAAATATTAATTAATTAAAAAGTTTTAAAAACGTTTTGATCATTTGTAAACCTTAGTTGAATTTTTATGAATTTTTGGCAATTTTTTTGGGAATTTTTAGAGCAAGTTTTTATTTTGTCACTTTTTACGGTTTTACGTTTTTACGTCTTAGCTTAATTTTAACGTATCCGTCATTTTCTTTTCTACCCTTTTTCTTTCTATCAATATTAATCCAAAACTTACAAGTGTTTCACACACAATCAACCTCCGTGGGAAACGAACTTACTTTGGGTCATTAGTGTTTGAGTTTTATAAATCATCACTTAATACTTATCGCTTTTACGCTTTGTTTTCCTAAACAAACGTAATTTTACCACAATCAGTAAAATCCAACTACAACTTATGAAGTAGTTTGGTATCTTAAGGTATTAACAAATCATTCTAGAGATGAGCTCAATTGCACAAGTTACACATGATATAGGGCCTACTAACCGTGAGGGTGCAAACCATGGATATCATGCTTGATACTTTAAGCTACTACTAACTCACTCTACATCCCCATAGTGAGTCAAGTATCCAAGAAATGAAGGTTTGAGAGGGTAAAAAAAAGAATCACAAACCACAAGCAAATGTCAAGGCAAGGATGCCAAGAACAAGCATAAAGTCAAGTAATGATCAAAAGAGTGATCAATAGGGTGTGTGGAAGAACGAAAACGTACCTTAGCCACAAAGTGCATTCCAAGCAATAAAAGAATCAATACAAATCCCAACCATGACTAAAGTGACTACTAAGTCTTCAAAGAATAGCATCACTCCCATCCATCTTGATATCATCATTTGATGATGTTGGAAATAAAAGAAGATGAGTCTTCTACAAGTGTAAGTAACTCAATCCACAATCAATTGAATGATTGGTCTTCATAAGTACCTACACATAACAAGATGCAAACTAGTAGATACATTTCAAAGTAAATCTAAAATGCATAAATACTACTAATCTAAATGAGATGCTATATTACCAATTAAAATGCCTATTTTCAAAGAAAAAATAATTTTGACCAAAGAGAAACTTTAGTACAACTTAACCTTCTAATTTGAGGAGACAATGGATCGATCCAAGTTTAAAGTACAATATACTTCAAAGATCTTGTGTAACCATCGCTTTGATACAAATTGTAGAAACTAGAAGGGGGGGGGGGGGTTGAATAGTTTCTCTTCGGTTTGTCTCCTAATTAAAATTCCTTTCAATTAGGTGAGTACCAAAACTATCTTTTACTTGAAAGCTAGTTGCATAATGATTAGGTTCAATTCTAATGCATTAACAGTAACAAGTAGTAAGTGTAATGATAATGAAATTAAGTAAAGAGTAAGGAAAGAGACAACCTAATAGGAAGACACCAAGATTTATAGTGGTTCCGCAACGAAGCTCTATCCTCGTTCCTACTCCACTCCTCGAGTACACCTACTCGAGATTTCCACTATATCCACAAGCTCCCTTCTTGGCGGAGAAAACATTACAACGTCGCTTACATTATTTTCTGACACTAAGCTAAATGTCGAGACCTAATCTTAGCTAAGACCAATCTACACAACGTCGCCTACTTCACCATTTATGACACAAGGATAAATGTCGAGTCCTAATCGAAAGATAGAACCAATCTTCACAACCTTGCCTACTTCACCATTTAACGACACAAGGCTAGATGTCGAGTTTTAATCTAAAGCTAGAACCAATCTTCACGACTCTTCACTTTGAAGCTAAGTGAGAACTTCACAAGACACAACCACATCACTTTATAGTTTAGTGAGAACTAACACAACTCATTGCAACTCAACTAAACATATCCAAGTACACACATGTAACTTGGATGTACATAAGACAAATCCAAACATTCACATATGCAATAGATTTACACAACACTAATCCAAGTATTCACAAATAGCTTGGATGAACACAACTAGTCCAAGTATTCACAAATACATTAGATCTACACAAGACACAAATAAACAAATGATGAACATGACTAGATCTTTAGGAGAGGATGATCTTCGTCAAGGCTTCATCTTTAATCACAACACAAATGTGTGAGTGATCTTCTCTTTGGACAAAGTAAATAAGGAGATTAAGAGGATAATCATAAGTAAACATACTTAACACATTAAGTGATCATTTATTAGGATTAAGAAAGGAGAAAGAAGGCTGAAAGAAATGTCCAAAAGGGTTATGGAAAATGTGGATTTGATCCACTACTTATAGAAGACAAAAACCAACGGCTAGCTGCACGTGGTTCCTTATTGTCCTAAGCGGTTCCTCATCAATAAAGAACCACATATGTACTTAAGGAACCGCAGATGTAGACTCCGCTCCTTTTTGTCTTTTAGTAGGTTAGAAATATATGAGGCAGTTTGAAATCTTCAAAGGATATTCTTATGGCATTTGGAATATGCCATGTTCAAATTTACATTTTCCATTTTAATAAAACATTTTCTTAAAAAGAAAGTTTATTAAAAATCTTTTGTCACATTTGACAAAAGTGAGTTTTAAGGTTAATCACTTTTATGATCACTAACCATGATTAAGATATGTTAGTGGTAATGATTATTACCTTGATGATAGTGTTTGTTAGATAATTCGTTTTACGATTGCGTTTGACTATAAATGTCTTGTATAGATTGTTGTGATCAAAACTAAGAAAGATTAGTTAACACTAATAATGTTTTTAGGCATTACTTGCATTAACAGATAGGAAGTATCGATTGTACAGATTGGCCGTGGGAGAATTGTCCCGTTGCATACCAAAGTTCAATTTTGTAGACGTGGTTGATATGAGCTTAAACTCATATCCTTTTATCAACAAATAACCCTAAAACATGAAGCAAAATACCCTTTTATATTGTAAAAAGCAGTGTTATGTGGTATGTTTGTGTTTGTGTGATCTTATGTAGGTAAAAGGATACAATTTCAAGCAAACAAGGAAAAACCAAGCTCAAATGGATGAAAAAGACAAAAGAGGATCAAAAGTGACAAGACTTTGAAGTTAAAGGACCTATCTTGACAATTTTTGAAAGTTGAAGGACTTAAAGTGCAAATTATGGAAAGTCAAGATTCAAGTCAAATTTGGTCAACTACAAAGTCAACTCAAGTCAAAGGGCCATTTTGTTGAAGAATCAAAGTTGAAGGGTCAAAAATGTCAAAGGAATGAAGATATTAGCCCTAAATAGCAATCTGCCAAGTTAAAGGGTTTGTTTTGCCAAGTTTGGAAAGTTTTGTAATGTTTAATCCAAGTGAAAAGCTATAGACCAATCAGAAGCAAGATAACACATCACACGGATCAAATATTAAATACCCACCTACAGCCGTCACAATTAATGCAAGATCACAACAGTGCAATCCGCAACTCTCTTTTTCAACCAATAAGAAGATGACACGTGTCCATCTTCTTTAACAAAAACATTTCCAGGAACGGGATTTTGATAGAAGGCGTTTCAAGAGAAGATCAAAACATAAAAGTTGCTTAATTTTGGAAGACGAATCCAATGGTGTTAACCAATTAACAAATAATCCATTGAATCAAAAACCCCCAAAATATGTTCATCACCTTCAAAGTGGATTTGCAGAATTCCTCCACGTGTCAAGATATGATTGGCCTGAACACGTCACAACTCCAACAGAATCTCCTATCTTGCCTATAAATACTTAGCTTGTACCTCATTTCTGATTGTAGCTTAAATTTGTAAACACATAGTTCTCTAAATTTCTCTTTTCCCTTTTTCCCTCCTTTACACCTAACTACTCAAGAGTCTGACAAACTCTTGAGTCAGTTAGTTAGTTAGAACCTTGTAACTACTTTTGTAACAGAAATCACTCAATAAAATTCAAATTTCTTTTTTCCCGCCAAATTCTGTTTCTCAAATTCCTGTTGAATCTTGTTGATCTTGGATATACTAGTTGCTGTTTGATGTTTGTTATGATCATACATTGATCATAACTGACATTGTTGAAGATTTGTTGCTGTTTGATCAGAGTTCAAGTTCTTTCCATTGATCTTGAAGTTTTCATGGCAGATTGATGAATTGTAGCTGTTTAGATTGTTGATTTGAGTTGATAGCTAGTGATAGGTGGTGGTATCACTAGTGCAAGAGAGCTCAGCGCTCCTCTTCTTCCCAAAGGACCTCTACAATAGGTTCTAAGGCTTCTGTTTCATGTTCCTCTAAATCAGTACTTGCATGCTCATTTTCCTAGATAACTTTGATGGCTGCCTGTTTTTATTGATAAGTAGTTGTTGATTGAGTGATTCTAGTGTTTTGTAGCTTGATCTTGTGCTATTGTGTTCAGTCTTGTAGTTTTAAGCTCATTTTCAGTAACATTTTAGTCCTATAGCTACTTTCAGTTCTAGTCTTGGTTATTGCTTGTTATTAGCTTGAGTACATCTCATTTTGTTCACTTAAACAAGTCTGCTATAGCTCTTTAATCAGTTTAAACCATAACTCAATAAGTCTTTGAAAAAGTTTGATTAAAAGCTTTAAAGGAGTGTTTGGGAATAGCTTTGATTCAGCTTTCAAGTGTTAGGAATTGGTGTTTAGAAGTTTGTTTCTAGTCATTAAGTGGTAATAAGTAGTTTTAAGCCTTTTGTAAGTCATAAAAATAGTCAAACAGGCAATTGGTAATCAAAAAGTTTGGGTCATACTTGTTATCAGCTTTTAGTTCAAAACTTGTCAAATTCACTTGCTTATTTCTCCCTCAATTCTTAATGAAATTTGTTCAAATCTGTTGCTAGTCATAGCTTACATCATAATCTTTCAGACTTTAAAAGGAAAATCTACAGTATTAAGAAATAAGCTAGAAAACAGCTTTTTAGCTCAAGCTTGAGCATTTTCAATTCTCTGATATAGATAGCTTACTGTTTTACTAGTTCTCATTATCCACTTCAGAAAAGTCTTGATTTTCTTTCACATTTCCATTTAGAAAGTATTGAATATGAGTTTTTGAGATTTTGAGCTTTTTCCAAAAATTGGTCAACGTTTGGTCAACATAAGCTCATTTGAGCTTATTTTCAGATATCTAGCTTATTACTGGATGAAAATTGTTCTAATTTGATTTCCCCTTCCTTAAATCAAGTGCTTAATCAGTTTTGATAAAAAAATCAAGTTGTGGATGTTTGGATTAGGCTATAGCTTATTTTGAGCTTATTGATAAGCACTCAATTGCTTATTTTGGACTTTTAGCTTATTTCCTTGAACACACGTTTCTATAATTGGATTTGAAGTTGTTTGCAAGTTGTTTCAGCTTAATTGGTTGAGAAATAAGCTCAAACGAGCTTAATCTTTCTTTGTGCCCGTTTTTACTTGAAAAGTTTGGTTTATTGCACTTTAGTCCCTAGAAGTTTAAACTGTTTTTAAACCTAGCTAATCTTCCTTATTTTGTGGAAATTGCATAATTCAGTCCTTGCATTTGGAAGTTTGTTAGAATTCAGTTTATAAGTTTGTTAGTTTGTTAGTTTTTTGGTTAGTTTGTTAAAGTTTTTACAAGTTAAGTCCTTATAGTTAACTGTTTTACATTTTTAGTCCTTATAACTTTTAGAATTTACATTTCAAGCATTTTCATTTCATAGAAATTACATTTTCAGTCCTTATAGTTTTGAATTTTGCATTTTAATATTTTACTTGAATAAAATTTGGAATTTGCAACTTGTTTTACGTATAAGTAGGTTTATATTTTTCATTTTTACTTAGTGTTGTTTGAATTAGCAATAGATTACCAAGAAAGCTTGAACAACCAAAAACAATTATAAATTTGATATTGATTGGACTTTCTATTAGTTAAGAACTGAGAAAACGAACTTGCATTATACACATTTCAGTGGTCATGGGTAGACTCCTTTCATTTTATTGGAAGCGATCGCCTCTTAAGACTTATAGATTTGGCATGCGCTCTTTGGTGTAGCCGGGATGAATAACGACGTAAATGTTTTACGTCAATCCCCTCTTTTCAATGATCTTTAATCAGGGAAAATACACCAGAACTGAGATTCGTGGCTAACAACGTGTATTATCCGGGGGATATTATCTTACTAACGGGGTATATCCGAAATGTACGGTTCTTATTAAGTCTATAAAAAATCCGAGGATGGATGATCATAAACGAAGATTGTATAAAACGAAGCACGAAGCAGCAAGAATAGATGTGGAACGAGCATTCGGTGTATTGAAAACGAAATGGAAGCTGATTAATTACCCGACCCAAGGAATGTCAAGACGTAGACTATCAGACGTAATATACACATGGATCATATTACACAATATGATACTTCAACACAACGGGACGTCGATATCACCACATTTCATCCTAAAGAACAACATGGTGATAACAATCAAGTAAATACACATGAAGAATCGCTCGCAATTACTCAGGAGATAATCAACGAACAAGCTTATCTACACCTAAAAGCCGATCTATTAGAACACTTTGGGCTAACCGCGATCAATAAATTAGCTTTTTTATTTATTGTAATATTTTTAATGTAATATTTTTATTTATTTAATGTAATTTTTTTATTAATTGTAATGTTTTTAATTTTTAAATAAAATTTTGAATTAGGTCATTTTATTGTGGTAAATAGGTCGATGTAGATCGTCGAAGAAAAAAAATTGATATGACAGAAAAAATGAAAGTCGCACTAAGTTGATGTCGTGAGTAGCACGATCTGTCATTTACCCCTAATCGTGTGGGTGTGAAACACAAGAAGTCACTTTAAATGACACATGGAAACATTCTTTCCCGTATTTGGCGCTATGTTTGGCAAAACTAGCTAAACTGTAAGCTATTAATTATAAAGTTGTTAACATTAGCTATAAGCTGTATTATTTTTCTATAAAAGTGTTTGATAAATTAGCTGTTAACTGTAAAATTAAAATGATTTAAAATATATATTTAGATAAATTATAATATTTATAGAGGGTATATTAGTGATTTATAATTTTTACAAAACTGGTTATTTAAAAAGTTTTATGGAGGGTATATTAAAGATACTTGTTTAAAATAAAAAGATAGCTTTTTGTTGTGCTAATTATTTTAGAACAAATTACTTTAAAAATAAAAGGCAAATAGCTCGCCAAACGTAGTAGCATTCGATTCGGTTAAAAGTTGAAACATAGAGTTGAAATCAAATCTAATTTCCTTTTGTTGAGCCACCATCAATAATAAATCAATCTTTAAACCGAATGAATAATTTAGTTATAACTATGAGATGATCAGTTTTAAACATGGAATCAAACAAGAAAAAGTTATCACAAGAAGAAGAAGAAGAAGAAATAAAGATTGTTCCATGGGCAGATTATGAACAAGAAGTTGCTCGCTTTTCGACCCTTTCTTTCGCCCTAGAAGAAGCCAACATGAACAAGTATCTCATCCAACAAAACCTTGACTCCTTGTTACAGGTTATTTATTGTTTCATTTCACTTCATTAGATGGACTGGTGTTTGGTTTTCAGAAATCTAGGATTCTAAATGAAACATTCGTTATTTTCTGGCAAATTCTAATTCTTTATTTATTTACGAATAACAATCACAATCACTGTTGCTGCTAGCTACTTCAAACTAGTGATTATTTTCTTCATTGTTCTACAACACTTCTAGATACATATCAGTATATTAAAGGTATTATATTAGCATCACTATATGCCTTAATAAAATTCTCATTCTAATGGGTACCTAAGTGATCACGAATGCTCCTCTGTGTTTTTCTGTCGCTGCTAGCTACTTTTATGCTACAGTATGTGCGATCCCATTATAAGCATCTTGTTTTTTAAACGATCAGCCCTCGGATTTAACGAGCTGTAAATTGTTTCGCAGTTAGAAGCAGAGTCATTAAAGTGGTCAAACGAGCTAGATGAGATGCGAGAGAAATTGGAATCGCGAAAACTGTTGATGGGAAACATGTCAATGCAATCAAAAGTTGTTAGAGAGACAACTAAGAAGCAGGAGGAGCAACTTAACTCTAAGATTGGATCTCTTCTAATGGCTGGTTCTGCCCTTTCTGTCACCAATAGGCGATTCCGGGTAATTAACTTGTTTATTACTGTCGTAGATTTTTCTTATATCACCACAAAAGTGGAAACTGTGATCTCTTTAACTCCTTTGGTCACATGCCTTCAAATTTTTAGCTGTAAAACTAAATGTTCTGTTAAATTTCACTATCCAGAACAAAATGTATAGGACTGATAATATTCTACGAATCTTGCTGGAATAGTTTTTTCGCATTTCTGTCACTCTTGATCTGAATAGAAGAAGTTTGAATGTCGTGTTTGATGTAGGAAGCAAATAAGTCACTGGGTGGAGAAGGGGGGTTTATTCCTCTACGGAAATTGCAGAAGCTTTTGAGAGCGAGACAACAATTTTTGGTGTCACAGGTCTCAATGATCTATCCTGTGAAGGCTGTGACCGTACATACGCATGGTCAAGAACCTGAATCATATACCGGCAGTAGTGGGCCAGGTAATAATTTCAGTAGTTTGAGCAAGAACTCAAAAGTCAAAATAATATACATATTTATGGGATCAAAGTTTTCTCTTACCATCAATGCAACATACTTCCTAATTTTTAATAAGAGTAAACACAAAATTTCAGTAAGAACAGGCAAGTATGTTCCATATAGAACTGTGTAAGTTTCTTGCATGCCTAAGTCTAAGCAGTAAATCCTAAGATATGTGTAGCACAAATAGCCTTTAGAGATCATTGTAGTTTCCAGGATTAAAATAAGCTTTGAGTTGCTTTTTGCAAAAAAAAAATTGAAAGTCAACAATATATAGCAACAACTGCTTTTCGCAATTAATTAAGCATGGCCTTGATGTTCATTACTTTGCTAGAAGGGTCATTATAGATCTGTTACCTGGATTATGTGGTTTGTGACTTTGTGTTATTAACTTATTGTATAATTTACTACTACGTAGGAAATCCCTCTGGAGTGAAATCATCTCTGACAATTTCAGGTGTGCATCTGAGTGTGCGGCCTTTTACAAAGATGAACTTTTTCACTGATAAAAAGGAGATCCTGAGTTCGGCAACTGCCCTCGGTTATGTTGCACATGTATGCGCTCTTATTCTTTGCTTTATTTTGGATCAACTACTTCCTCGGTAACAAAATTATTATTGTCTATAATTAGACCCATTATCTGATACAAATGCTTGAATAGCAAGATGAAAATTTTCAAATCCTACAATCCCGTTAATGATGACAATTTAGTTAGATTGTTGTATGCCAAACTTAATATTTTTTCTTTTATAAATATGACTCCATGCAGCAAGTGTATACAAATTGATGTGTAATATCCTAAATTGGAAACCGGTAAATGTAATTGGAACAGAGTGGGTACTAGCATTTTGGTAACGTAGTTTCCAATCTAATTTTAAAACACTTAATGACCATATATTGGCATTTGTGGTTTTCTTGCAGGCTGTTTCACTGCTTGCATTGTACATAGAACTTCCTTTGCGCTACCCTATACGATTGGGAGCTTCTAGAACATATATCTGTGATTATGCACCTTCACTCGAATCTATATCTGATTTGACATCAATTTCATTACCTTATTCAACTTCAAAACCAATGGAATTTCCATTATTCTTGGACAGTCAAGACACAACAAGATCAGCTTATGCAGTATTCCTACTTAACAAGGTCCGTGTTTCTTATTAATTTTTCTTTACCTTGCTTATACTTCTATTTCCCCAAGAAATTACAATAAGGAAATTCTCAAACTTGAGCCCTTAACACATTAGAATGCATTTAATACTCCCTGGTTTCCCCTGAATTTGTTGATACCATACGTACCTCTATGAAAATGCATATCTCTAAAATCATATTTCAAATGTCATTTCAGACATAGTTAGTGAGTAAAGACATTTTCAAGGGAACATGCGAGTATCAAGTGTACTTGAAACATGAGTTGAATTTTTTTATTTTTTTTAATACTGTCCCTTTAACTTATTTTGAGGAAAATCTTTATACATGTAAATATATATATATATATATATATATATATATATATATATATATATATATATATATATATATATATATATATATATATATACATATATATATATATATATATATATATATATATATATATATATATATATATATATATATATATATATATATATATATATATATATATATATATATATATATACATAATAATTATAATTATAAATAAATAAATAATTAATCAACTTTTGGAGTTGCATCACCCTTCTCTTCCCATCTCTAGTTCTCTACTCTTAGGTGGAGGTCTACTCGGAAGCAGTCTCCTTACCCGTGGGTTTTCCCAAGGGCAAGGGTATGATCTGTCTACACTTCACCTCCCCCATACCCTGCCTTAGCGGGATTGGGTATCGTTGTTGCTGTTGTTGTTGTTCGTGTGCTAGCGGAGAGTTATGATCAGAGGTGACAGTTTGGACGTTTTGCTTATAAGCTTGGTCGATTTGCGATGTGTTCTATCTCCAATTGGTCAAATCATTTTTGTTTTACTAAGGAGGTGTTTGGGATTGCTTATTAAAAATAGATTGTTCGGTTTCAAAATGAATAATTAGATAATCAGTTGTTGCAAAACGTGCTTTTAAAAAGTAGTGTTTGGATTTGATTATATTGTTTGATATCGCGATAATCACATAATCAGTTTTTTAAGTGTTCGGCAAACCTAATTATTTATAACTTCATATGTATAATGACAAAAATAGAATCACGTATAATGTATATTTTTTATTAACCTAAAAGGTTAAATACTAGAATAAATACGTGTTCGTGATTTTAGTGTCATCAACTATTTTAGTTAATCGGGATCTACTAGAGATCAATGAGCTTTCATATTCAGCTCGGACACGAGTTAGGGAATTTGCGGAGTGCACACTCGTTGAGCTAATATGTTATCGCCCATGACGAAAATGCAGGGGTCAAGGGGGCTTAATTTTCCCGCGAAAACCCAACCAACATGCCTGTTGTAACTGTTCGTTTGTAACTGCTGGAAACTGTCTTTCTTGTTTGTTTCATTAATAGATATTGGTCTCATATGAACATAACAAAAAATCTCACAATTCCTCTCTGTTCCTGCGTTGATCTCTTGTGCCTAGAATCAAAGTGTTTTCCTTGAATTATCCCGATAAGGATTTCGTGTAACCCAGGCACCAATAGGGTCGAAATACTTTATACAGAAAGTGAGCTTAACACGATTCAAGTCAGATATCTAAGAATCATCACAAACACTAACCCTTATTTTCTTACAATACGTATATCTCAAAACAGTTTCAGTTTTTTTATATGAATAATTATATTAAAATTTTGGAATTGCTATCAACCTACAGTGAATTAAAAATGTGAATACCATGAACGTCAAATATAACAACAATTAAATATTAAAATTGAATAAAAAAAATTAAAAAAAACACGAGTGGGAGCCAATAGGAAACAAGAAGGTAGAGAGCAAATGAGTAATTTCATCAACAAAGGAAGACCATGTTATCAAGCTGTAGGTGTCCACCTACTTTTGCAAAATGACGTTTTAAAGGTTGAATAACGTAAATAATCGCTTATCATTCTCATTTTGCCAAACACTGCAAAACAAATTATCCCATTTTATAAACGCAATAAGGAGATAATTTACCTCATATCGCAATAACAAACACCCCCTAAGCTGTGAACGAATTGAAAGGTCTAAGTCTATTTCTAGCATAAGACAGCCTCCTATATTGTTTTATCAGAATTTTTTGATTTGTTAGTGCCATCATAATTAACACATTAAAAAATGGACAAAAAAGTGTGTGTGGTCAACGCGAGTCTCGAGGTAAACTAAATATTGACGCGTTATCGTACCCACCTCACTAAACCGTCTCGCCACCTACACTTGTCTTGATTGGTATGTTGTTTCAGTCTTGTCAGCTGGTTCTCAGTGTTGTATATGGGTTAATACCTTCTGTGCATGATGTTATAAAAAACCTGTCTGAGTGTTAGTTTAACTTGATGATACTCTCATGGATCTGTTTCACATGGCTGTGCAGGATGTGGAGCAGCTCCTGAACTTTATAGGCGTTGAGAGTTTAGGGCCACGTCACGTGCTTGCAAATTTCAAACAGCTGCTAAATCACATTTTTTCTCGAGAATATATTGATACGTAGATATGGGCGCCATACGTAAGTTTTTGTACATAGCTACTTCGAATTTCTAAGATGGTGCCGATTCTTTTGTTCATGGATCACCCACCTTCCTCCAAGGTGTATTTCTTCTTGTCCATTTTCTGGCTTTCTTTTAATTCATTTGACCCGCTTCTTTTCTTTACTTTGCACTGCATTGAGGTTTCGGACCTGTTACGGTGCAAGTTTTAATGATTCAAAGCCCTTGATTCAGAAGTCTCGAGTCTAATGACAATTCAAACATGCGAAAGATATCTTAAACGTCATGTGTTTGAATATCATATACAGTTACACACTTGCACACGTCGGTGAAGAAACGATCAACGATGCATATCATATATGTGTTGTTCAATAAGTACATTATTAAGAATGATTACGTGTTGCTAATTATTCCAAGTGAAACTGAAACCCATGCTTAAAATGAAGTATTATATAATTTGGGTTTAATCGTGTTTCTTATGCAACCATTGACTTGAATTTTGTGGATCCTAACGTCATATCCCAGAGCATATTCTGACATAAGAAAGACTAGTTGCAGAGCCTGTCCGATGGACGGGCACACTTTATAATTTTAATTGCAATAAACTATGTATTTATGAATGAAAAACAAGCAGTTTTTTTAAGTATATTTAATTGAATAAAGATAATAAAATAAACCAATAATAATACCTTGAGAGAAATAAACAAATATAAAATACACGAGTACTAATCCGATAAAAGAAAATACATCATATGTTAAAGTACATGCAATTTATTTGTATATATAGTTTTAGATCAAATTCGACGTAAAGCTTCTTTGTGGACAACGTTGGGAGTAAAATTGGTATAATTACTATCTCTATCACAACATAAAACCTTCAAACCCTACTTCGTATTCACCATCGATACATCGTCATATTGTTGGGCATCAGAGAAAATCATTTTCTAAAGAAACAACCTAACCTTAGGTAACGACTGATCATGACTTTTAGTAATGGTCATATCAAAGAAAATTTGAACAGGGATTGTCATCATTTTAGTTTAAATAAAAGTTTAGTCTCAATCGGGCTAATGACCATATGTAGTATTGCGCAAATAGTAACCACACTCCTCTCATATATTATGTTAGCTTCAATTATATTTGTTCTCATTCTTAATATACGTAATTCTGATTATATCATTCGGTGCATATTAGATATCTCTGTGATGTATAGGTAACTCTGATTATATCCCATGCACACATGTGGCTTAGACATAAAACTTAATTAATTATTAATTTTTAAATTGTTATATTAAATTGTCAAAATGCATATTTATGGAAAGATAATTAAATGCTCGTTGTGATGGTAATTATTTTGGCGTAACGATTAATGGTTTAAGAGATATTGATGTTTGAAATTTTTTTATAAAAAGTAAGTTATTGAGTTAATTTCATCGACTGAATTCGAATAAATATAGAGGGTGAAAATTTGTCCTTTCATATATAAATAAAATTTGATATCCAAATCAACTTAATTCAATATTTAATCCATTATACCCTATATTTTTTTTGAGCAAATCCATTATACCCTATAAAAACTTTAAAAAACTAACTTAGCATATTGGCTCGCTAAACTTGAAAAAGATACGCAACTCATGCTCAGAAAGCTACAAAAAGCAATAACTCACCTAAATATCACATATAATTACATAATTAGTAATTACATTGTAATATGTATTTGCATAAGCCTCCTAGATAGTAAGAATATCTCATACATAATTCCATAGAAGAATGCATCAATATATAAAATCCCAATAGATAAAAACAACGTTAAAACCTAAAACAGAAATCATAAAATACATAAAAAAAGCTTTAGAGAGTCATAAAAATCATTCACCATTTTTAAACGGACAAATAAGCAATTTTTTTTATCATAGTTAGAGAACGTATTTACATTACTATTTTCAAAAGTATAATGATTGGTTATTATAAGTAAATACTCTACACTACATAGAACTTGCAAAAATACATGTTATCTCATAGTAATATCAATGAGCCTTATAAATCATGTCAATAAAGAACTATCAAGCTTGTAGTACCCTACTGCTAAAGGAACATATGTTTTCTTCCTAATAGACTTGAAACTAACATAACTATTGTTATTGTAGTATTATGTAAGCAAAAAATAAGCTTAGCAAAAAGATATAATACTTTATATGAAATCTCATGTTTAATATTCTATGGATTAAGGCCTTGAATAAATTAGCAAAACACCCCTTTAGAATTATGTGTTACAAAAACTGGTAGACTTGAAGATAATATGAACGAATAAACCCGTATATACTTGACATTGTTGGATATCAGGTGTGAACTAAAAGCACGATGCACACATCCCACTATATGTTAATACATCAAATTTCTTTGGTTCATGAAAGTTCGTCTTTGTGAAATCCCATCTTCAGGAAATTCCATTTTTAAAGCTTAAATAACCAACAATGTTATTTTTTACAGTATGTTACATGCATGTTAGTTTCCTAATTCTAAAGGCAGCTGATGAATTAACAACTTCATTTGATAAATACACTGCAATTGAATGTAAAATTACCTTCATACCATTTTACTTTATATATTTATAATTCCGTTTCTCTTTGTATTTTATGTGCCCACCCTTTCTAACATCATCTTGCCATAGTTTTATTATATCCCCTCATCCTTACTGCGTATTGCGTCACAAGTATAATAGCAGTCGACTTAACATCCTTACTGCTTTTGATAACAAATATAATTATCTTTCAACGCTCATTACTTAAGAACTATGATTGGCCAGTTGGCCTTAGAAACACGGATTTTAGATCCGCATGTGCGATCAAGATTAGTTAAGTTTTAATATGGTAGGTTCATGAATATTGATATCCAATCGACAATGAAAATAATCTTGAACTGAAACAAAGTGGATATTATTCTGGTCTAAAACATAACAAAGCAAATGAATTGTGGAAAGTAACTACCAAGGCAATGATATCATGATAAAAAATGGTGGGTATGAGATATAACATGAAGAAAGGAGCATGCAGTGAAAAGAAAGTTACATGAAGTGTAGGAGATTTATGTAATATCCTTTTAATTGCCATAAAAATTATAAATTTGTTCCATGGATTTTTCAGCTCTCATTTTTAAAACCTGCTACAAGTATACATCTGTACCACTCAGCTGATGAAGCCATGGCAAATTCCTCTATCTAACGCTGAGTTGTGGCATGTAATGATACATGGTCGGTAAGATAATCCATGGAAGGAAAGAGTAAGCACTTTCAAAAGAAAAAAAAGAATAAACAAAAGGAACAGATTAATGTGAAGAAGCAAATGTGGAATATGTTGGCCAATGATGACATTTTGTGATAAACCAACTATTTTCGTATTGAAATAATCCCAATAACCTTCACATTACCACATATACATGATTGACCTCACCATAGCATGTCATAATGATTGTAAATGAACTTTTTCCCTTTTGTTTTCTACAAAAGTTAAGTATTAGCAAAGCAAATTGAAGCTCGGCAGATTAGCAAATAAGATGGCACTTCAAATTTTTTTACAAAGGCTGCACATCATATTAATATTTTGCCTAACTCAATTTGTTCCCTTTGGTAAAGTTTTTAGACCATGAACACAATTGGAAAAGATAGTGGATCAATATACGCAGAAAAATATCAGAGCCTACTCATACAAACATGAAATAAAACGATGCATCATAGGTTTTGTTTGAAACTATATTTTAAACTAAAACACGCACATCTAAGCGTAAGCATATCTAACCTTAGTAGTAGAAGTAGAAACAGGTCTAAGCGACTAGATCTCTTCTCCAATTGGTATCGTTGGTTACATATATTGAAGGTCTACGGGATCTTGGCCTATTCTACATGATTGGATTAGATGGATTAAGTGGGTTGATTAAATGATAAATATAAGAAAGATGAAGGAAAGAGATGAGGGAGTAGAGAGAGAAAGGAGAGAAGGGAGAAAAGTAGAGAGAGAAAGTAAAGATGGAATGATTAATGTGAAAAATGAACAACCCCTCCTAACATACTAGGAGGGGATATATATAGCCCACCCTACATGTGGGCTATATGGACTATACATTAACTAAGTGGATCATGAGCCCATTACATAATTATCGTTGGAGCGACCGATCCTTCATAAATACGTAAAACGTATTTCCAACAATCTCCCCCTAAGGGAGGTCGCTCCAAGAGACAAAGTTCTAAATAGTCTATATCTCGTGATCTATGCTAACTAAGATGTGACCGAGACTTTATTGGGAAAAACGTATTTCCAACAATCTCCCCCTAAGGGAGGTCACATCTTTTTACAAAATCTTAAACCTAGCATCTATGCTTGAGTCTTCGATCTTGTTCTTGTGAATATGCTTGATGTGATCTTTGACTTTAGTCTTGAGCATGTTTCCTTGCCTTGACCTTGTGCATTCTTCACTTGTGATATTTGCCTCTTCGTGACTTCATGTTCCACATACTTATACTTTTAAATTCTTGAAAGCTTCAGAGTTTGATACAGCGGAAGACTTGACCTTCAGGCTTTCTTGAATTTGTTGAAGTACCAATTGTATGTAGCATAAGCATGTGGTGACGACTTCTTCTGGATTGTACACCGCAATGCCACCTTCTTGTTACGCTGCATAAGACAGTTAGCAACAAACCATATACACGGATGAAATGGCCTTGAACATTTCATTCTAATTCGGTAGCATTTTACCTCCGGTCGGTGAAGACCGTTGGACGATAGTAAATATCGTACTTGTGGCAGGTAGTTTCAATAAAGAACCTCCTTGACAAGATTTCGCGGGTAAACCCGTTCTCTTTACTCGACCGTCCAAAGCTGACTGCGAACGTAAAGAGTGAATCATTTGGATAATATTATCCGCATGATTTGAAGCCGTCAATTCATGTTCCTGAACAAGTGAAGTTCAATTAAGAACCGCACCATCGTTGCTTTCCAGTTGTCACTAGCTTGATTCATATAGAATCTTGCAAGTTACCTACCAAGTGCTGTTTGATGTTAACACTAGAAGGATTTCCATTCGTCACTGTAAATACTTAATAGTATTACTCTGAATGTTCTGGCAAGATCACTAAGATATTGCGTAGAGGCCTGGAACGTGTTTAAATTCATTTAAGAATTAAACCACTGTTGCTTTCCAGTTATCACAAGTTTGATTCATAAAGAATCGCACAAGTCACCTACCATGAGCTTTTTGATATTCGCTCAAGAATGATTTCCATCTTCATTGTAAATACTTTCGTATTACTCGGATGTTCAGGCAAGATCATGAAGATTTTGCGTAAGACTCTTAAGATCTTTCTTACTTTTCACAGTGTGTGAAGAAGCAAGGAAATATGAAAGTGTGTCCTAATGAGATATTTGATGATCTCAAATGGCTCTAGACTCGATCGTGCATTTTGGATTTTTAGTGAACGGAGGCTGGAGAGGAGTGCCACCTTTTCAATACCAATTTATTCGGAGTGAATAAACCAATAGATACTGTGTTGATCTCCGTGTGATTAAAACAAATACATTTTGAGAGATATTTGAGTTAGCTGGGAAGGGTTGTGCATTGCATCACTGGGTCCATGATGTCTTTCTTCAATATCAAGAATCATTAAAAATGATCTCAATAGCATATGTATTGACCCGGTTTCTGCCCAAAGTTGTAAGGAGGGCTTCTTTCTTTACACCCTTTATCTTTACAATTCTTTTTCATTCTTCAACCCCTTCAATGCTTACCAATACGTCATCACTAGCACCTTGTTGTGATTGTTCCAGTGCTAACTTAAGTACTTGGTCGGCATTCAGCTACGTTCACAATCTTTCTCCATCTTTCCTAAGGACTACTATTTCTAGCTATGGAATGTCCTTGGGAAGATTCCTCCGGTTCTAGAGAAATCATTGGACTTTAACCTATCCTACCATCCTTATGTCACCACAATCTTCACCGTCGTGAATAGAGATGTTTTGGGGTAAGTGTATGTCACCATGAAATCCATTTTGAAGTGCAAATCCATTTTGCTCCCCCTTAACATATGCCACGATATCCGAAAACATTTTGGACATGTCGGGATGAGCTATCACGTTAAGTCAAACCATTTATGATTGATCATATCCCATATAAAATCACATTTTCTCCCCCATATTAAAAATATTAACCCAATCGATGTTTTTAATATCAATTGATTTAATAGCATTTTAAGAAAATTTGGAAAAAAATGCAAGTCCAGTTATCTTCATGAATTACACAAGCTCCCCCTCAAATTAATGAGGGTGTGCTGAAACGTAAATTAAATACCTTTTAAACACAAGTGTAAGGTATTGATCACGTGCAAAGATCATATATGATAATGTATTCACAATATTAGCAATTTACGAGGTTGGACCTGAATGATGAAGAACATCATATGAAAGAAGCACATGGTTCTTGTTCACGAATGTTGGTCTTCCTCGTAACTTCTGGAATTATCTTCTCCTTTACACCACATGGACAATTGATATCGTTGTCTTGACACCAACTTGTGAACTATGGCACTTTCGGCATCAAAGATTCTGAATGCTGGACGATTGCTCCTCTCAATTGTTGACCCGTGTTCTACTTAAAGAGCTGTAGTCTTCGTTTGAGCAGTCGCATCGTCTAGTATGTAGATATCAATTGCAACGAACTTGGGATTGTGGAGTTGATAACTTCGGATTCTGAAGTCAAAGCTTTCCGGTGAAATGCTTGACTTCAAAGTGAAAAGCGGGTTACTATCGGAAATAATAGCAAACCATATGGAGCATGTTTTAAATCTTTTAAACTTCTGCTCGAACTTTATTTACAACCCCGTGTCATTATTGAATGACATTTTTAGGTTCGTAAATATTATCGATTCCAGAAGACATGCTCTTTTTATCAAAACATTTTGAACACACAATTTTAAAAGATTTAGAAAAACCTTTTGAAAAATTCTTGAAAAATTGTGTTCATAGTTTTGAAAACCAATTACTTGAGCTTAAGATTTGGAATATCTTAGGAAAGCTCAAGTCCGAGAAGTTGTAAACTTCTCGTTGTAAGGATAAGTTACCATCGGCGATAACCTTTCCTTTTATCTGAAGAACGAGTCCTAAGCTGACATTTACTTAGAAGTCGTTTTCATGAGCTTGAAAACTTTGACTGTTTTAACGGAAAGCTCATGACCGAGAAAGGTTAATTTCTCGTTATGAGGAAAAGTTCTCTTATTTAAAAGATACACTTTCCTTTCTGAGCTTAAAACTTCGAATGTTTTAATACATGCTCATGACCGAGAAAGGTGAATTTCTCGTTAAGAGGATAAGTTATCATAAAAGATAATCTTTCCTTTATTTTAAGTTCGAGTTACAGTCTGACATTTAACTGTAAGTCATTTTGCATGAGCTTAAAAACTTCGAATGTTTTTATTATTAGCTCATGCCCGAGAAAAATTAATTTCTCGTTGTAAGGATAAGTTTATCATCGGCGATAAACTTTCCTTTATTTGAAGAACGGGTCATCATCTGTTATTTAATGATGAGCCTTATACACGAGCTTAAAACCTTTGAATGGTTTTAGGATAAGCTCGTGTCCAAGAAAACTTAATTTCTTGTTAAGAGGGTAAGTTATCGTTGCGTAGATAAACTTCCCTGTCTCTGAAGTCCGGGTCGTCGTCTGTCATTTAACGAGGAGCCATAGTGCATGAGCTTAAAAACTTGGAATGTTTTTGATATAAGTTCATGCCCGAGAAAAATTAATTTCTCGTTGTTAGGATAAGTTTACCATCGGCGATAAACTTTCCTTTCTTTGAAGAGCGAGTTATAGTCTGTGATGTGACTATAAGTCCTTGTGAGCTTAGCCATGAATCCCCTGAGACACTTGTTTCTCCGACATCTGCTTCTTCAGCAACCAAACTCTAAGAGTGTCCTTAGTTGAACGGTATACAACGATTGGACCGCTTCGTTCTTTTGGAACATCAACTTTGGTACCTGCATTCTCATTAGGAGTTTGTATACGTTTGCATGGGTTAGAGATATCTATTTTAGAAGCACGTGGGGGTTCACGGTTTTCTTTTCTTGTGTCAGAGGTGGCCTGAGGGGATGATTCACTTGTCTTTGTTGGCAAACGTTTCCTTTTATAGAAAACCTTAAGTTCAGGCTTAAGTGATGTATCATCCTTTGCAATTTCCTCCCTAGTAGTCTTCGTAGAATCAGAGACAATCCTAGTTAAAGGGCACTCGTTTCCTACAAGAGTGAAAGTTCTACCAGTGGGGCGCCACATTTTACCAAAGGGTTTGATTTTAGCGACCCACTGGGATTTAAGTCTAGCACGGGAGTTCACCTCATTAAGTAGTTTCTTGATACAGGAATCATGATTTGCCGTAAAGACACATTTTCTACATGTTTTACAAGTAGCATATTTAATGTCCGGGTAAGATCTAGAATTCCTAGATGAATGATTGATGCTCCTAGGATGTGACATGCTACGGTTAGCAGTGTTGGGTGGCATCTGACTAGGTTTGAAATTCATATCTCTTACTTGTGTCTTTTGCTTAGCTTCCCTTTGACCAAAATCCTGGCGCACATCAGTTGAACTAGTTCTAGACGTGTTCATTGAGCTATTCTTAAAGAAACTAGAGGCAATCATGTGATGAGGTCTTGCCAAAACTGATTTAGTCACATTAGGCCTAGTTGGTGGAGTGACTGTTCTAGAAATATGACCCAAATCAACTTGGGAGGCAAACCACGGTCTCGAGGATTGTGGTCGCTCGGATCTAAATGCAGTAGGTTGTCTGACAATCGGTTGTCTGACGAACTGATTTGTAGGCGGTTTCCCCAAGATTGATGGTTTTTCAAGCTTAGTGTCCACACTAGGTCCTCTATTTTTCCTTAACTCGTTTTTCAACGCGGCTATAGCAAAGACCTTTTCCTGTACTTGAGCCTTTAATGTCTCATTCTCTTTAAGCACTCTATCTTGGGATGCCAATTTAGACTCTAGTAACTGAATTTGTTTCAAAAGATTATCCTTTTCAGCTTTCGAATCCAAAACTTTTTGATCCAATTTTCTTTCAAGAACAACGTTTGACTTTTCAAGTTTTTCAAAGTATGTTTCAAATTTGTCCGTTTTCTTAGAAAATTCAAGTTTGGCATCCTCAATATCTTTTGATTGTTGAGCTACAATCGTTTCGAGCTCTCTAATCTTGGAATCAGAAGCATTCAATGAAGCAGTTATAAGACAATTATCATGATGTACTATAGCATTCTGAACAATCTCTCCCCTATTATGACGTACATCGGATGAATCAGAAGTGGTATTGCTATCACTCTTTTCCATCCCAGGTTTGTCATAATAAAGTTCGGAATGCTCAATATGCGGCATGTCATCAGCATATACATCATAAACAACATTACATTGTACCATGTTTGCAGGCGCTTCGTCATAAACAGGTAAGGTGTCAGCAAAAGAGATCTCGTGAACAGTCCCTGACGTGCCACTGGTATCATGTTGTCCTCCTGATTCCGTGCTCTTGGCATTGATAGGCTCCAAGTTTTCAACCGTATGACCAGTTTCCTCTTGCATCGAAGAGTCTTGCACTCCATTATCATACCCTTGCTGAAGTCGAGATCTTTCATAAATCGAAGACGAGACTGATGTCATGAGTTTCAAAATTGTATCACGGAAGACACGAAGCTCGGTATGTGTATCTCGAAGAAATGATTGGCAAATCACTGAACTTTCAGGCTTGATGATATTTAATTGGAGGAAAGGCGTGAGTTGTGTCACAAGAGCCTTATATGCAAGTGCCGATGCAGAGTGATTAAAGTTTCCAAGGTTGAGTTGCTCGGCGAGTTGGGTCAAAGTGGTGAAGATAGAGTCGATGAATATATGACGATCTTGACCAAAGATTGTCATAAATTCGCTCCCTCCTTGAATCCTCGAAAGAGTGACAAGATGAGACTGAAGCATTTGAAATGAAGTGATGCCACTTTTCCTAACTTTGTTTTGTATTAAATGCGATTCTCCCTTTTGACATGTCGAATCGAACGAATCCATTAAATATCGATTAAAAATGACGTGGATGTTGTTGTTTTTCGGGATTTTATAATACGTGAAGAAACTTAGAAACAGAAGGTCACGGAATATGACAAAACCAACGAAACGATCCGTAAATAAATCTGAAAAATCCTCGATGGATTATAAAATTCGTCTTCACTGACAAGTACCTGATCAACAATCCGTCGGCAAATTAAACCTTGTCACTTTATCACGACACTTTTGTCACGTAGTCACGTCACTTTGTCCCGACTATAACGTAATGTCACAAAATTTTTCCAAAATAAAAATTTTTAATAAAAATAAAAATATTAATTGATTATAAAAATAAAAGTTAACAAGAATAAAAAATTTTCAAAATGAAAAAAGAATAACGAAAATTAACAACAAAAAAAACGAGACTTTCTAAAACTAAAAAAAATGAAAACAATAAAATAAAAAAAAATCGGATAAGGTTAACAATCTGATAACCATCTAAAACGTGGCAACATTACGTCCTCTACCCAAACCCTCGTGTTATCCGCCCTAAATAAATATATATAAGTCAACCCTAAACACACTCGTTGTTTACTCCGCCCCTACCTCCCTGTTTTCTCTCAAAAACTAAACGATTATCTCTCTCCTCCTCAAAACCAGTGATCCTCCTCCTCTATTCTCAAAAGTTCCGCCCCTTTAATCTATTTATCACAAACTGATAAACACAACCTGCGTCCCTTCAATCAGATCTTTTCAATCCGAACAATTAATCCAGTAAGAACAAAAGACTTGGCTTTAAGATCTTTTTATATAGGTCTCGGGTAGGTATTGTTTTTCTATTAATCATAGTCTTTCTCTCATCTGTAGTGTCTTTCTTTCACACAAATCGAAACAAGATAGGATTATAACAAAATTGTTATAAATCTTTTCTTCTTTTTCGAATATAAATCTTGGGTATACCCAACAACAGATCAATGAAGATAGTGTGTTTGTGTGTTTAGATCTTAATAAATCTTGACATGCATGTCACAAAACGAATCTGAGATCTTTGAATAATTTTCTGTATTGTTGATTTGTTGAGTCAGTTTTAAGGCGAGGACAAGTGTTGGGTTTTGAGTCCGAGAATGTTTGTCAAAATGGATTTGAGTCGGGTGTTGAGTGAGTCGAGGGTGTAGATAGGTTGAGGGTGTTGTGTCGTGAGGGGAGAGTGTTGTGAGAGACGAGAGATGAGTGTAGATGTCGGTTTCTGTTGAGGGTCTAGTGAGGTGAGAGTTGTTGGGGTGAGAGGGTCTAGAATCTTGATTGTTGAAAAATGGGTGAGTCGATGGAGAGGGTTCGAAAGAGGGTGTCCAGTTTGAGGGTTTGTGTTGAGTTTGTTTTTGGGGGGGTTGGTTTGGTATTTCACTCAGTGTGTAACAGGCGAGTTTAAAGAGACTGAAACTTTTGGCTTTGTATCAGGCGAGGTTAAAGATTGCACTTACTGAATTTTGACTTTGTGTCTGTGTCGTGTGTTGAGTCTAGGTTTGGGATTGAGTCAAGATTAAAGTCGAGAGAAATCTGGTTTGAGTCGAAATAGGTGTGGGTCGTTGAGTCGAGAGTGTTAAGGTGATGATGTCGAGTGAATGAAAAGTCCCGTTATGTTTGAATAAAAAAATGCTTCGTTCGGAAGATTTCGTTCGGAAGATTTCGTTCGGAAGATTTGTTCGGAAGATTTCGTTGGGAAGATTTCGTTCGGAAGATTTCGTTCGGAAGATTTCGTTCGGAAGATTTCGTTCGGAAGATTTCGTTCGGAAGATTTCGTTCGTCCGGAAGTTTGTTCGTCCGGAACTTTGTTCGTCCTGAACTTTGATGATGTTGAAAAATTGATGGGACAGAAACAAAGGACCAGAGAAGATGATAACCAAGATAATTGACAGATTTGACCAAAAAAGACAAACAGATTCGATGGACAGAACACGAATTATATAAAAAGATTATAAAAAAAATTAAAAAAAAAATTATATTAAAACTGATTATATAAAAAACTGATAAAAGAAAAACTGAGAATAAAAAATTAAAATGGAAACTAATTATAAAAAAATAAAAAAGGATAAAATTAAAAGTTCAATTTAAAGAATTCAAACAAAGATGCAATCAAAATAGAAAGGGTTTTATCAATAAAAATACAAAATTAAAAAGAGAAAAACACAAACGTTTTATAAAAACACAAACTTTTTAAGATTTGATAATAAAATTTTTGATTTTTGTATAAAAATTTGTGATTTTTATCTAAAAAGTAAGTAAATCTAAAGATTTGACATGATTTAAAGCATAAAAATACAAACTTTTTAAGATAAAAGCTTGATTAAATCAAAACCCATCAAAATCAAACAAAATAAAAACAAGAATAAACCAAACTAACCATGCTCTTGATACCAATTGAAGGTCTACGGGATCTTGGCCTATTCTACATGATTGGATTAGATGGATTAAGTGGGTTGATTAAATGATAAATATAAGAAAGATGAAGGAAAGAGATGAGGGAGTAGAGAGAGAAAGGAGAGAAGGGAGAAAAGTAGAGAGAGAAAGTAAAGATGGAATGATTAATGTGAAAAATGAACAACCCCTCCTAACATGCTAGGAGGGGATATATATAGCCCACCCTACATGTGGGCTATATGGACTATACATTAACTAAGTGGATCACGAGCCCATTACATAATTATCGTTGGAGCGACCGATCCTTCATAAATACGTAAAACGTATTTCCAACATATATAAAGGGCGTATATATAAAGGGAAACATATACTACCAACCTACAGTGGCATGTCTTCATTACAAAATATATGGATAGTAAAATGGTTTGAAACGTGTTGAAAAATCTGTTCTAATAAAAGGGTTGCCAGTAAGGGTGGCCATTATTTGATGGCAACCCCAGTTCACTTCACAGACAACCTTCCTTTAAACAGCTCTATTCGGGTCTCAATAGAAAATATCATCCTGTTTAGTAAATTGGAATATAATTTTGTCTAAGCTATAAAGAGAACTTCTCCCAAAGTTATCATACGCATAATTAGCTACTCTAATCAGCTACACTTGAAACAATTAAAGATATGTAATTCTTTACCATTATATTAACACCACATTTAGGTCGTAGATCCTGCATATTTGCAAATTTTATACAGCATGCGTAAGTTCCATGATGTTGGTATATGCAAGTTTACCATTGAATGTATGATCACAATTCACGATAGCGAATGTTTTAAAAGTATTTACCTTCATAGAGGATGGTTGTTTAATTCAATATTCGAGCATTGCATCCAGGTTTGCCACAACCCGTGAACCTTCAAAAAATGAACAACGAGTTTCAACTTTAACCTTAGTACCCTGTAATAACTAGGATTTTACTTAGTTATGAAAGTTCGTTGAATCCGATCTTTTCGAAATTATTACTAGTTAAGAGTGCGACTCAGTCGTTCTTGGTGGAAAAATAAATGGTTTGGTTATCTATTTTAAACTAAAAGTAAATATGAAAATGTCGTTGAGTAAAATAAAAGTTTTAAAAATTAAACTAAAAATTACTAAAAAAACCCTTGGTAAAAACAGAGATTTCGGGAAGCGTGCAATTTTTGGAAATTAAAACGTAATGAATTTAAAACATGAAAACTTTGTAAAACTTAAAACTTAAACTATCGGAATAATAATAAACCAAATCTGTCGGAATGTAGTGACAATCAAAACCATCAGAATAATAGAAAGTAAACTCTATCGGAATAATCTTGATCTGAATCCAAAAGCATCGGAATAAATCTATCTGAATGTCAAGTATCGGAATCCAAGGTATCGGAATAATTAAGATCTGAGCTATCGGAATCCAAGGTTTTCTGTCGGAATATTGCTAACAAAAATTGGGCAGCGTTTCATCTTAATATAACCTTAAGACCCGTCGCAATATAAGATCGCAATGAGCGATCGCAATCACGATCGGAATAAGGGGGAAAAACTCTTGATCGCAAAGTAAAACCCTAAGGTTATTGCGATCACACTGAAACCGTCGGAATGTAGCGTCGGAATGAGTAAACCCCTAACTTTGCGATGGAAATGATAATATTCGGATGAAAGCAAATAAGCTAAAACCAATAAGCACTAATAAGCAAATACGAATAAGCACTTGTTCAAACCTTGACCAAATCAAAACAAGCATAAAATTTAAAACTTTTCTTTTAAAACACGAAATAAACAAACTTTTATAAATCAAACTTTAAAAAGACTAAATTTTTAAGAAAACTTAAAAGACAATAAGCTATATATACGAAATAAGCCAATAAGCACAACAAGCTTAAAGCTTAAACTGTATAAAAACTTAGTAAGGAATAAAAAGATAAACTTTTTAGTCACAAAAACATCAAAATCAAACACGAATCAAGAACATTTCGGATCAAAGATAAATCAAAATCAAGAAAGGAAGAAGAAGATTAAAGATTAAAAGCTTAAATTTGAACTTTTGATTAATGAATTTCAAATACAAAGATGAAATAAAGCTTAAATTTGAAAGAAAAGATGAAGTTTTAGTGAGAGAAAGTTAAACACTTTCTCTCTCTAAAATGAAAACTACAAAAAAGAAATAAACTAGCTAACACCCTCCTAATGTGTCATTAGGAGGGTATTTATAGGAGATGGGGAGGTACATGTGCTTCCTTCTTTCTTTCTTTCTTCTCGACTCGATTTAAATTCTCTGTCTTTCTCGACGTCGTCTCGGGATTTGTCGATGTAAATTGAACTTGTCTTGTAATTTTATTCTTCTATTAGACTTAGTTCTTCGACTTCATTAAACTTCCGTTTTTAGACTTTTTCTTCGATAAATCTTCAGAATAGGCCTTGGACTTCCGTTCTTTTTGCACTCTTGATCTTTTGACTTCGTCTTTTCTCGTTTTTTTCGATAGAAGCCCGTGAAAGCCCGTGTTTTCTTCCTTTTTCATCTTTTGGTCACAAACCAAGCATAATTCCGACTTTTACGACATAAAATACACGTTTTGGTCTTGTTATTATTGGAAATAAGTGGTAAAAGGATAAGTGTTTTCACACTTATTACCCTGCTACACAAAAGATTAAAACAAATATTCTTGAAGAGAGTGGTCGTTCTTTCTCCTTTAGAATTAAAGAGAGTGACATACATAATAAACCAATAATATAAGGATGTCAAAAGGCCTAATCTGATGTGGGTTGCACTTTATTTGCAGCTAGTATGCACTTATTCCTATGTTGACTGTTATCTCCACTCAGAGAATCACAATTATCTGCTATCAAAATCTGATGGCCGAGAAGCTCCATTACTCACGATGGCGCCTACATAACCTCAAAAACTTATTGGATAAGAATCAGATTTTAGGTAAAGAAAACGAACAGTATTTACATAAGTTATTTAAATTTGCCTTATCTGGTAGAAGATCAAATATCGTCTCTGATGAACGCCCATTAGCTCTTGTACTGGTATTCAAGTATTCGCTTCAACGTAGCCATTTCAAAACCCTGAAAAGAAGTTTGATTCGATGGTCATCAAGCAGCAAATGATTGAGTACAAACAACATCTAGTGGGTAAAAATTGGCAACATATATATGTGAAAGCGAGTGGACTAAAATGTGGTCACATGTAGCACATATTAGTTGTCGACGATCTTAGTTAGCAGGGCACCAACAAAAGAATCACCCGCACCTGTTCTGTCCACTGCTTTCACTAGAAATGCGGGTACCGAAGTGAAACCTAGTTGTTACAGTAATAAAAAGTAAATACCGTAGTGAAACCTGGTTGTACCGAAGTGAAACCTGTTCGTGCTTACTTTTTTTTTGAAAGAAGTATGATTTGAATCGGCAAAGCCAGATTGTGTTATGAGACGATGAATAATAAACCACACTGCTGTGCTAATGATTATTAAATAGAGCTTACTAATAAAAATGACAGAGCATGTAGTTGAATCTTCATATCTGTAGTATAAAAATGCAATAACCAACTAAATGGTTTTATTAAATGTTTGGGATAACATACTAAAATTACTTAAAAGCTTATTATGTTTTGAAATGGTATTTCAGTTTGCTTTTTTTAGCACTTTTCTTCAAGTGGCCCATAAGTTGGAATTTAATCCGGAATGTAATCAAGAGCTTCATGCAACTAATAGATCAAATCATACCTCAGATTCGTGTGTAGAAGTTCACCACTTTGCGCAACAATGTGAGATCCGTACATGGTTTATTGCAGCACATAATAATCTGCAAGTACACGTTTTGAGTAAAAAAACATTATAATCTGCAAGTATAAGTTGGTAGGTATACCTATTTACCATCCCTCAACGCCTCACCACAGTTCTTAGTTGACGTGGCTTCCCGTTCTTAGTTCCTGTTCCATAAAAGAAGTTTAAAATTTACAAACCTCGTGATGAAGCTCTGGTTTTGAACAAAATAAAAAACAAAAACTTACTTTGCAAACGTAGCCGGAGAACACTTCAATATATCTTTTGGTTAAATCATATGACTTGTTATTTATCAACAACATCATATCAGAGAGAAGCTAAGAGCATCCCGTACCAAGACTATAAATATAGAGAAAAGTCAGGTTAGCTTTGGAAAATGAGGTTACCTTTGCATACCCCGTGGAAGATCAGCCACAACTTGATACCTACCAAATTCAAACATATGAGATTAGCTTTGGCCTAAGACTAAATTTGCATAAATTTCAAAACTTTGAATACTTATATTAAAACTTTGAACCAAATATGTGATTAGTGAAGAACTGGTAGTTATATTTAAGTTGCAAATAAGAATGAACCCTATTGAAGTTTGGACAAAAACAAAACTAACCTTGCACCACCGTTTTCTGTTTTCTTTCACCCTTAAACTCATAACACAGAGGAATACAAATTGATGTACTCTAGGCATGGGTTTCCTTCAGCGATACCAAGCGAACAATATTCTTTTTTGAACTTTACATTCACTTCAGCCTGTTTCATTCCATATACATATCATTAAATATTAAAGGAGTAAAATGTTAAAACGTTTGATATTATTCCTATATTCTTTATGATAAGAAACCTCGTAATTCTTCCATCATAACATATTATCCATAGGTCACACAATTATAGAGGACAAACCTGATTCCTTAAAAGTACCTGATAGTCATGTCCAAAAAATTGAATTAGACAAAAAACAATGTTTGATATGAAGAGTCACCAAAGAAACCAAATGAAATTAAAAAAAAACACATAGAGAAATCGAACGACTAATTTGATCTGATATATCGAATAATAATTAACATTGGCTGTTGACCAAAATCAATTAAAATGAGAAACACATTTAAATTAAACACAAACCTCACTAAAACTAACCAATTTATGATGATCCTGCAGCCGATGAGGGGTTTTCCGATGAATGAGGGAGTAGTACATTATGTGATAAGTATTATGAGATCCATAGTTAAACGAATTGAAAATTATTATGCATTAAAGTAATTGGCGTGATTTTAGGTTTGACTGAGATTTGTAATATGTATAAATGGTATGGCTTCCTGGATAAGTTTTGGCAAATTAAAATACATTTTGAATTTAATTTAAATTGCAATCAGTTACACTATTAATCATAGGGAAAATAGCATAAAAGGTACTTATTTTATGTCAAAACTTAATTAAAGGTACTCAATTTTTTTTCTTCTAAATTTAAGGTATCAATCTTTTTTCTTATTGCAATATTGGGAAATTAACAAATTTAAAGGTTACATATTAACGTTCTATTGCATCGTTAGTCCTTTTTATTAATGACACTTTATAATAAAGGTCGAAAATAGTAAAATGGACGAAAAAGATAAAAACGAACTAAACCGTTAAAAACCGAACGAAAATGATAAAACTCAGACGAAAATAGAAAACGGTCTAAAACTGTAAAAAAATTGATTTTTGAGTTGATTACAAAGTGTCGTTAATATAAAGGACTAAAGATGCAATAATAAAGTAAACGGTCGTTAATATATAACCTTAAATTTGTTAATTATCCCAACATTGCAACAAGAAAAAAGATCGGTACCTTAAATTGAGAAAAAAAGTTGAGTACCTTTAATTGAATTTTGACATAAGATGAGTACCTTTTTATGTTATTTGCCTTTAAACATCTATCATTAATTTTTTCTAACTTTCTTAACATGCGTTTGATGTTTTGACTTTCCAATTGAGATGCGGTTTAAATTTAATCTGAATGTGGATAAAAATCATAGTATGGTTAATGGTCTTTATTGCCTTTGTTTTAGAAGGTCTAACACAAAAATAAGAATTGGCATAGTGGTAAATGAAATTGAGTATAATGTAGTTCGTTTTTTCTCAGTTCTTGCTAATAGAAAGTCCAACCAATATCGGATTTTTAATTGTTCTTGGTTGTTAAGCTTGCTTGGTTAATCTATTGCTAATTCAACAAATGTTTGCCAAATGGAAAAATATTACCTACGTATATGTAAAACAAATTGCAAATACCACGTTATTCAAGTAAAAATTTAAAATGCAAAATTTGAAACTAAAGGGACTGAAATTGTAAATTCTATGAAAAGTAAATGCTTGAAATGTAAACTCTAACAATTATAGGGACTAAAAGTGCAAAACAGTAAACTATAAGGATCAAAAATGCAAAAACTATAACAAACTAACCAAAAGTGTAACAAACTAACAAAATACTAACTGATTTTAACAACTTTCCAAACTCCAGGGACTAAACAAATGCAAACCCTAAAAACATGGAAATTAGGCCAAGTTTAAACGCTGACAGAACTTCAGGGACCAAAGTGCAATTTTGGAAAGTTTTTAAGCAAAAACGGGACAAAGGAAGAAATAAGCTCGTTCTGGCTTATTACTCAACCAAATTTGATGAAACAACTTGCAAAACGTTTCAAATTCAAAATAAGCTACGTGTGTTCAAGGAAATTTGCTAAAAATCAGAAATAAGCAAATGAGTGCTTATTAATAAGCTCAAAATAAGCTCTAGCCAAATCTAATCAACCACAACTTGATTTTTCTATTAAAACTGATTAAGCAATTGATTTAAAGTATGGGAAATCAAACCAGAACAAATTTCATCAAGTAATAAGCTCTAAATCTGAATTAAGCTAAAAAGAGCTTATGTTGACCAAGCGTTGACCAGCTTTTTTCCAAAAAGCTAATTTTCTTAAAAATCAAGTAACTCAACTACCTAAATGGATTTATGAAGAAAAAAATGCTAAGTTTATGAAGAGAATATTGAGATACAGATTTTCAGAATCCAAGTTACAGAAACTTGAGTTAAGTCTCCATTTCTGATTTTGGCTTATTCCTAAGTGCTTAATGAAAACTGTATAAAATCCTTTTGGAATCCAAAACTCTATGATATAAGCTACAAATAGAAACAAGTTTGATCCAAATTCATCCAGTTTTGAGTGAGTTCTAGCTAATTGAAAATGGTAAGTTCCTGAATGACTCAAATGCAATAGGCTGACCCAAACTTTTTAGATGCCATTTGCCTGTTTGACTTTGAATTAGACTTGTAAAAGACTGAAAACTATTTTATAACAATAACCACAAATCAACTCTAAAATTCCAAATCCTAATACTTGACAACTCTTTTTAAACTACACCCAAACACTCCTTTACTGATTTGTATGAAAATTTATAAAGACTTTTTGATTTTGAAAAGTAATTGAGTGAAAATCTATAGCTAGCTAGTTTCAATGATCAGAATGTAAGTTTTGAAAGAAGTATACAAACACTTATCTCTACTAGCAATGCAATCAATCTACAAGGCTAAAAGTTGCTGAATTAATGCAGTTAACTAGAAACTAAATCAAATTCAAAGAACAAGCAACAGAAATAAACTTCAAACTCACAAAGATCAATCAATAAGCAACTACAAACAACTATATCAGGCAGCCATCAGATTATACTAGGAAAATAAAGCATGCATTAGACTTGTTGAGTGGAACAAAAACAAGAAGCTTAAAACCTATTGTAGAATTCCTTTGAGAAGAAGAGGAGCGCTGAGCTCTCTTGCCCTAGTGATAACCACCACCTTATCACTAGAAATCAACAAGAATCAATCAACTAATCAACTAGAATCCATCATTCTGCTTGAAAACTCCATATGAACTATGCAATGACTGAATTGTGATCAACAGCTAGCAAACTTCACCAATGTCAGTTATGATCAATGATTGATCATAACAAACACTCAACAGCAACAATAATATCCAACAGCAGCAAGAAATGAACTGGAATGATAAGAACAATTTTGGCGGGAAAGAGTGAATTTGAATTTTATTACTGAAAAACGGTTACAAAGTTGTTACAAGGATAGTAACTAACTAACTAACTCAAGAGTTTGTCAGACTCTTGAGTAGCTAGGGTAAGATTGAGGGAAAAGAGAAAGGAAAAGTTGAACTAGGTGTTTTTACAAAATTAAGCTACCACTGAAAATGAAGTACAATCTAGCTATTTATAGACATGAAGGAAGAGTTTGTTGGGGTTGGTGACGTGTCAGAACCAATCTCTGAGCTCCACGTGGCATCTTCTTGCTAATTGGATAATTTGGCTCAAGAACAAATTTGGGGGTTTTTGATCCAATTACTTTCAGCTTAATTGATTATGAGGTATGGATTCGTCTCTCAAAATGGAGCAAATTTCATGTTTAACACTTTGCTTGAAATGCATTGTAGCTCAAAATAGGTTCTGGGCTCGTTCTTGTTTGAAAGTGACACGTGGCTTCTTCTGGTTGGCTCTCATCTGGTCACACGGATCAATATCCAAAAATGGATAAAAGGATTATGGAGTGGCGCATTTCTATTGGTTGAATTAGAGAAAGTGCGCTTCACTGTTTAGATCCTGCATTAAATGAAAAGCGGCGCTAGTGGGCTTATGTGGTGATCCTTGTGTATCATTTCCTTGATTCTCATTGGTCATTTAACACTTCACACGGATTAAGCCCAATTTTGGTGTAAACTTGTCACTTTCAGCCCCTATACTTTGGCAGATTTATGATTTGATCTCTAATCTTCAATTCTTTGGCAAAACTAGTCCTTTGAACTTCATTCTTGAACAAAATGGTCCTTTGACTGAGTTGACTTGAGAGTTGACCAAGTTTGACTTGAATCTTGACTTTACATTATTTGCACTATTAGTCCTTCAACTTTGATAACTTGTCAAGATAGGTCCTTGTACTTCAAAGTCTTGTCACTCTTGATCCTTCTTTGTCTTTTTCATCCATTTGAGCTTGATTTTTCCTTGTTTGCTTGAAAATGTATCTTTTTACCTACACAAGTGCACACAAACACAAACATACCACATAACACTGTTTTTGCCAAATAAATTGGTATTTTGTTTCATGTTTTAGGGTTATTTATTGTTAAAAGGATATGAGTTTAAGCTCATATCAGTAAACATGTTGTGTTTCTGCCTGACAGACCCGGGTTCGATTCCCATTGCTGCCAACTTTTTAAAAAATGTTCCATGTTTATGTTGATGTGGCACACGCAGTGGGATGATGTGGCACACGCTTTGATATGACGTGGCACACGAATTGTGATGATGTGGCAGGAAGATGCTTGTTTGGAGTGCCATGTCACATTAATTCTTGCTACCTCATATTAATTGTGCTTAGGTGGATTAATGAGGTGGATGTGTGAGCATGATGTGGAATTAATTTATCCTTATATATATATAGAGTAAGATAACATATGAAACAGAATAAATAAAGTCAAATCTATCGACGTTCATTTACAAACACATTTTCTAATAGTTTAACATGTAAAGTATGTTTATCCTATTCTTTACGTCTTAAAATATAGGGTAATTTCATATATCACATAATTTTTAAATTAATGTCATATATACTCAAATATATTTAAAAATCATTGTACATTATGCATTTAAAAGTTCTATTTAAATATATATGAAATTAGTTTTGAAAATAGAGTGATATATGAAATTAATCCATAATTTTTTCAGTTGAATGAAACAAATATTTGAGACAACTTAAAATATAAATGTAAAAATTTATTTTGATCTATGGAGAGTACTCATTCCGTCCCATAGTTAATAATCCATTATTAATTTTACGTCTTTTATTTTACAAATTTGACTTTAACTATTTTTTGTGATATATAAAACTTGACGCAAAAAATATTAATGAATTGAATTTTATGTATTTTCATTGATATAATTTTTATCAATTATCATATGATATAAACAAATATATGACCGAAAAAGTCAGCCATGGACTCTAATTATAAGATAGAAGGAGTATATCTTTTTTCACTTACACATTAAAGCATCTCCTACTAGAGGTGAGAAAAACGTTTTAATTAAATCGGTACGGTTTGAGTCAACCGGTCAAGCAATCAGTTTGACTTAAACCAGATCGGTTCAAAATCGTTTTTGGTTAGATTTTACCCGGTGCATCAACATAATTAAACTTCTTTTGGATCATTGATGCATTGTTGTGTTTAGATTCATGGTCTAAAACTTTAATCTTTGGTTTTCAAATCCAATAAGCCGAGACCTTAACAACATTAACTATTTTCCCCATAACAACATTAACCGTTGCTTTTGGTCTAGCAACATTAGCATTTTTACCCCTAACAATATTAACTTCTTGATTAAATTAATGTTTTTAGATGTTTTTTTCATTTTAATGGGTCTCATATAAGTTGAATGTGCTTGTTTAAAAGATTTAACATTGATTTACTCATTCACTAATGTTATTGGGTGAGCAGTATTAACTTGTCTGGCAGCATTAACAAATATTAAACCAGATTTCATTAGTACTGCTCTTGGAATCATGTTCATTAAAGCATTAGTGTTGTAAAACCTTTTATTTTTCCTATTTGACTTTGTCAACATTTGTACTCATCATTCTGGAATCTATTTATTACCACTTTTGCATGATTATTTGAAGCATTATTTTCCCAATTTATCATACTATCTTTTCATATTTATTTTTAATATATATGAACCTTTAGTCTTTTTTGACTACTCTGGCAATTATCTGGCCACATGATAAACAAGGACCCACCACCTCAGTGTACCATTTAATAATTATAACAATTTGGAATCATGTCCTCACATACTTAATTTACTAAGTATCTGGAGTTTCCATATATGTATTTATATATTTATACATCTTACACTATAAGTGATCATACAACCCCATAAAAACGACATATGTTACATTATAACCTCACCTGAACATTTTTATCTGTTACAAACATGTATAATATTTTTAATATTACATACATCACATACTTTCACCAAATTATCTTAAACCTTAACCAAAGTACCTAGAAACTTCATAAGTGCTTACAATATATTAACTAGACTTCTAGTCACTCCCTAAATATTTCTAGATCAAACCTATTTATGCCGTAAATATATATATATTTACCCGAATTCTATACATGTCCAACTTTGACACTTCTAGGAACTTTAAAAACATATTACACTACTATGACTAAACCTTGTACAACTAACCACCGTAACTAGTACTTTTCAAACCTTACTTTGTCCCTTTGATCCTCCCTAACCGCGGCGACATGTTGAAAATGAAGGTTGTGTACCATATTGGCTAATTAAGGAATGTACTTGGAAATCCTCATGAAATCTACATAATATCTCAACAAATCTTGCATATCTAGCCTAAGATCTTTTCTAATCCTTACTAGATACTCAAATCTTCCTATATTTGGTACCTTGGCCGTGTATACCACACACACACAAAACAAAAACACACAAATCTCTCTCAAACTCACTCCTGGCTCACGGTTTGCAAAGATATACACACCAAGATCCACTTTACTTCACATTTACTACCAAATCTATGTCTGTACCTCCTTAACTCCTAAACATGTAATCCTCCTACACTAAACTTGATCTCCAAGACAATCTAAGGAAGCTAGGAAGGTTCATATAGGTCACGTCATGCATTACTAAACTAGGGTTTCCATTTTGGTTCATAGAAGCTAAGATTTCCTTTGGTTCACATGTCTTCCCTATTCATCATTTAACAAGTAAGTTCACGAAACCTATACTCACTTTACTTACATTCATTTGGCATACATTAAATCTTTTCCATGAATACATACCTTAAGCTTACTAAATCTCTAAAACTAGTGTATATGTAACCTTATATGTCACGGCTTATTTTTGTTTTCACAAGATTTGTATAAATTTATCTTGTCACTAACACATAAACATGTACTTGTAAAATAAACCTAGATTTAATCTTGAAACCCTCCAAAATAAATATAGCCATGGGTTATGTTCTTCATATGGGGTTTGTGGTTAATTTTTGTTAAAACTATACTAGACCTAGTTAAAAACCTTAGATCTCTTAATCCCATGGATAGTTAATAACATTGCCTTAGTAAACCTAGAAGCCATAAATCATTAACAGACTTAATTAGGCCCAATGAATAGTAGCCGAACCTTTAATAGGCCCATTAGAATCATGCTTGCTAAATAAGCCCATTATGATATCCTTATGATTTTAGTGGACTTAAAAATATTAATAAGCCCATTTAGAATTACTTTAGCCCATTAGAATAAATAAAATGGTTAACGGGCCGTGTGAAGCCCAATAAGAATATATCGATCCCATAAGACCTTTTGCCTTATTTAATAATATCACTTAGTGTTTTTAAACTTAAATAAGCTTTTTAAGATCTAAATTACAACTTACGAATGTTTTCGGCCCAAAAGTGTAAATACACAAAAGGTTAGGGCTAAACTGTGACAATTATGACTTATAATAACAAGAACATTAAACACAAGGACTAAAATGGTAATTACCCGAAAGATTATGGACTATTTAAACCCATTCGAGACTTAAGGAAACCCTTGGGACCATTCTTGCAATTAACCGAAAGTTATTAAATGTTGTCACAACCCTAAGGACTAAATGTGTAATTAACCAAAAGATAAACAAGCCCGAGGGGCTGTTTTCGTAACTCACCCTAAGTCCTAAACCCTAATTAAACTCGAGGGACCATTTGTGTCATTACTTGGAAGTTAAACGAGCCCTAGGGGCTATTGTTGCTAATTACCAAAACTTGTATAAACCCTAGGGGTCTAAGGTGTAAATACCGCGAGTTGTAAACCTAAAATAATATGGAGGGACTTGTTTTTTAACTACACGAAACTTATATAAGCCTTAAACCCTTTTATTAATTATTAGGTTAAAACTATGATTAAACGTTTATTAGTGGAGGACTATAATCGTAAATACCTTAAACTTATACTCTAAGGACCATTAGGCAATTAATAGAAACTTCAAGGATTTTAAACTAATTTAAATGTAATGCTTTACATTTTCTAAAAATCACTTTTATAAATTATATATATATATATATATATATATATATATATATATATATATATATATATATATATATATATATATATATATATATATATATATATATATATATATATATATATATATATATGACAATTTTATAAGTAAATATATTAAACATGTTTATTATTTTCCCATCCTTCAAAATACATAAAAATCAATTTATATAAGTTATATAAATTAAATACAAATAATTTATGAAAGTAAAAGTACAAGAATAATAAGTAAAGTATTATTTAATTAAATTGTATTATTAACTACGCAACTAATATTGAGTACTATTAATATATATATAACGTTTACTTAAATAAAGTTATTTTAATAAACTGCTTAAAACCAGTACAAGCATGCACATATATTATTAAGAAACTTTCATGCATATATTGAGACTGTACAATTACTTATGTAGTTGAATGTAGCGTGGACACTTTGTCGGATTTCTAGTGATATCTACCTGACACTACTACTGAGGTGAGTTCATGGCCCCACACTATATATGGACAAACTTTTAAATCTTTTATGGGGGAGAAATCATGCAACATGTTTTATGGACGTAAACCGATCTGTGATAAACCTTGATTACATTTGCCTATTGTAGAATGCCTCATGACCCGTGAACTGAACTGTTAATTTTATAGCCAGAATGTTATAAATAGATCTATTTGGAACTGACCATCCCCATCTGGGTGAGTGGCGCTCACTATGCCTGGGCTAGGACAACAGATGTGTATCATGTCGGAACATTGTTATGGGTGCATTATATTTACTATTATGCGAAGGGTCCTCATTTGTTGAGGGCTTAACGAGTTTAAGCGTCAGTTTCGGGCAATCAGGAAATATAATTACCTTTAAGTGTTGATGCTATGTGCATTATTACTTCAGTGAATGTTTTACTGTCCAAACTTAATTTACTAAACCTATGAATTCACCAACTTTATGTTGACTCTCAAAGCATGTTTTTCTCAGGAAACTAAAGCAGGTATTTGATGTGCATGCAGTCAAGCATCATGATAGACAACATTTATAGAGCTCATCTGTAATAAACGAACTGCTGAATAATGTTAAAGACAATTTTTATGACAATTTGTACTACGGTTCATGTAATATTTGATTTGATAATCTTTTATCTGTTGCTCTACATAATATCTGTTGTTGATCTACCTACGTTACACCCAATTATTATTTCCGCTGCATTTGACCTATTTGGGGGTGTTACAGAATGGTATCAGAGCGATAGTTATAAAGAACTAGACCAAAATAAAATAATTTTTTTTATAAACTGGACTATAACTGAATAAAACTCTTTTTGGGATTTTTGGGATTTTCGGGACGAGAATAGTTGAGCATGTAGAATGTAGAGCATACATTTATTATGTAGACTAAGTGTGCATTGATTATTAACATTCGGTTTATTAATCTTATAAGTATTAACGTAACCTTTAACTGCGATGTTAAATGGCACTTATTATATAATTTACAACTATGATTTCTAAAACCTTTTAAAGTTGAGTAAGCCTATACTTACGTCAATTTAAAATGATATTATTTCCAGATTTACCAAGACTTCACTAGTTGCATCTCCCACTGCTCTATCATCCACTTCAGTACTACCGGGATGGTTGTAAGCCAGCGAGTCTTAGGACAGCCAGCCTGCCGGAGACACCACACTTGTTGATTCTCTTCCTATCTCTTCACCTGCTACATCTGTTTCCCCTACTGGGGAAGAGGACCAGATGATTTTTACCCTGCCACCTTTACCACCAGCTTCCTCTCTTCAGGGCTATGCTCCCGGGTCTCTGCCACCTCGTAAGAGGAGGTATGAGGCTCCTCCCGACTCTACTTTTGAGATCGAAGAGGGCTCCGGGGCAGGACGTGTTGACCCCGTCCAGACCCAGATTGCTGCCTTGGTCGCACGCCAGGCTCAGGATATGGCAGATGTCCACACTCTGCTGATGGCTGGACAGGCCGGACGCTCTGTTCTATAGGAGCGTCAGGACTACCTTTCATGGACCGTTAGCGCGGTGGCTCATGCTGCTCGGGGGACATGGACTACAGTCTACCACTCCCTGCAGTGGCTGATGGAGGAGAATGATTGTTTCCGTCAGCGAGTGTATACCTTGCTGGGTCAGCAGTACGAGACCCATACCTCTCTTATGACCATGGAGCAGACACTCACGATATTCTTCGACCTGGAGGAGGTACGCCACCAGGCTTGACTGCAGAGACATCCCATCTCAGAGGAGCCGACGACACCTTCTGGGCTCAGATCTTGGAGGCACTCCGACTCCTTAAGGAGACACGAGTCGCCATGATGACGATGCAGGATGCCATGCAGGCACCGGTTGTTTCAGCTGCACCAGTTGCACCAGCCGTTTCTGAGGAGTCAGTTAGGCATGTGTAGATTAGATGTACTAGATCTTTTGTACATCATGATAAGCTTTTGGGTTGCATCCCAGCTATCATGATATAGGACCTTATGTACTTTTGTTTCTTTTCCATCTTTTGTATCCTATCTTATCACTGTACTCTCCTAGATAGGTGTTTGTAGATGATGTACTTTAGACTATGTGTACCACTATCCCAGACAGGTGTGTTGTGCTTCTGTCTTAGATTGGTTGTGCATTATGTTATGGTTTTTCTTTCAAAGAAATGACATGTACTCATTATCTTTTTCTATATTATGTGTTGTATTATATTATGATCTCTTGACAGGTTATCCAATTTGTTGTGAATTCTATGCATGGACTTTCACATGTAATTAAATATAAAAACTGTACTAACACAAAAACTAATGATCTTATTTTTTTGTGTATGAGTATAGACAAATGGCAATCACTAGAACGAACCCCAACAATGCTGATGCTACCCAAAATGTCACAGCTTCCCAACTAAGGGAACTGATTGATCAGAGCATCGCAACTGCTATGGCCTCTAGAGATGCTAGCAGGAACATGAACGATAGCCAAAACTCCAACGCCCATAGAGATAACTGTACCACTAGGGGTTGCTCTTATCCCGACTTTCTGAAATGCAAGCCTTCATACTACAAAGGCAGAGAAGGTGTTGTAGAGCTAATGCAGTGGTTTCAGAGGTTGGAGACTGTGTTCCACATCAGCGATTGTGCGGATGAGAACAAAGTCAAATTCGCCACCTGCACGTTGCTTGAAAGTTCTCTTACCTGGTGGAACTCCGTAGTTGCCACCCTAGGACACAATGCTGCTTATGCATCAACTGGACCAGATGGAAAGAAAAGATGACTGAAAAATACTGTCCAAGAGGTGAGATGAAGAAGCTAGAAGTGGAACTATAGGATCTCAGATGCAAGGGCAATGGCATTATGTTGTACAACCATAGATTTCAAGAGTTGACTCTGATGTGTACCAGGATGTGCCCCAAACAGGAAGAAAAGATTTAGGAGTACATTGGTGGACCCCCAGACTCTATCCACGACAACGTGCTCGCATCTCGACCCATTACGGTCGAAAGTGCTATTAAGTTCGCTACTGAATTGATAAACAAACAGGTCCGTACCATGTCAGAAAGGCAAGTTGAGAACAAGCGGAAGGCAGATGAGAGTTTTCGCAGTCAGCACTAGTAGCCTCCCAGAAGGAAAAACGCTGGATAGGTTTACAGTGATACGACCACAAGAGCTAAGCCATATGTAAAACCCTTGTGCTCAAAGTGCCACTATCATCATGCTTTTGGTAGCCCTTGTCAGAAATGCCACAACTATGGACAAATTGGTCATTTTTGCCCGGGCTTGTCAAGTCAATGCTGTCACCCAGGCCCGACCCAACAACAACAATGGTAGCAACAGGGCGGATACAATGCCCGTGGGAACGGGAATGGACAGCCGGGGAACCGCAATACAGCCGGAGGAAATTGCAATGGACCGAAGAAAGGAGTTGTGTGCTATGAATGTGGAGCACCAGGACATGTGAGACCTGGTTGCGAAGTTAGCCAACAAGAGTAAGAGTGATGGAGGAGCTCCATCAAGGGTGTACGTTGTGGGAAATGCGAAGGCCAATCCGGACTCCAATGTTGTCACTGGTACGTTTCTACTAAACAATCGTTATGCACCCGTCTTGTTTGATACTGGAGCAGATAGGAGTTTTATATACACTGAATTTAGTAATGTATTAGAAGTCGTCCCATCGATTCTAGACCATCTCTACTCTGTATAAATCGCCGACGTTAAGACTATAGAAGCCGAAACCATCATTAGAGGTTGTACCTTAAATCTTTCTAAGCATCCCTGCAATGTTGATCTAATCCTAGTAAACCTTGGTAGTTTTGATGTTATTATTGACATGGACAGGTTGGCAAGATACCATGCCGTCATTATTTGTGATGAAAATCTAGTCCGTATTCCATGGGGAGACGAAACTTTAATTATTCGAGGGGACGGTAACACGGACCTTACTGACACTAGACTTAGTGTTATCTCTTGTACTAAAGCCCAGAAATATTTGTTGAGAGGATGCCCTATCTTATTAGCTCATATTTCCCAGACTGATGAAGAAGACAAACCCGAGAAGAAGCAAATCAAGGACGTACCGATCGTCCGGGACTTTCCTGAGGTCTTTCTTGATGAGTTGCTAGGCTTACCACCGAACCGACAGGTGGAATTTAAAATTGACTTCATACCAGGAGCTACGCCTGTGGCTAAAGCACCCTACCGATTGGCACCATCAGAAATGACAGAGTTAGCTGAACAACTTCAAGAATTATCTGACAAAGGATTCATCCGACCTAGTTCCTCTCCGTGGGGAGCTCCTGTTTTATTTTTCAAAAAGAAAGATGGTTCTTTCCGAATGTGCATCGATTACAGGGAACTGAACAAGTTAACCGTGAAGAATCGTTATCCGCTTCCTCGCATTTACGACCTATTTGATCAAATACAAGGATCAAGTGTGTACTCCAAGATTGATCTGAGATCTGGATTCCGTCAATTGAGGGCCAGGGAGGAAGATATTTCAAAAACAGCTTTCAGAACTCGTTACGGTTATTAAGAATTCTAGGTTATGCCATCTGGGTTAACCAACGCACCATCAGTTTTCACGGATCTCATAAACCATGTGTTCAGACCATACCTGGATAAATTCGTGATAGTATTCATTGACGATATACTCATTTATTCCAAGAACGAACAAGAATATGGAGAGAACCTTGAACAAGTACTAAAGGTACTCAAGGAGGAACAACTATACGCCAAGTTCTCCAAATGTGAATTCTGGATCCCCAGAGTGCAATTCCTCGGTCACGTTATTGATTGTGACGGTATTCACGTAGATCCAACAAAGGTTGAATCTATCAAAGATTAGGTATCCCCTAGATCACCGAGAGAGATCTGCCAATTCCTAGGCCTTGCCGGATACTACCACAGATTTATTGAAGACTTCTCCAACATAGCTAAACCAATGACCAAACTCACCCAGAATGGAATAAAAGTTCGATTGGGGAGAAAAGGAAGAATCAACTTTTCAGTTGATCAAGCAGAAGCTGTGTAGTGCACCTATTTTAGCCTTACTTGAAGGAAATGATGATTTCGTTGTATATTGTGATGCTTCACACAAAGGTTTGGGTGCAGTATTGATGCAGCGAATGAAAGTGATTACTTATGCTTCAAGCCAATTGAAGAAACACGAGAATAACTACACCACTCATGATCTAGAGCTTGGATCCGTAATATTCGCTCTAAAAGTCTGGAGACATTACCTTTATGGAACAAAGTGTACTGTACATACTGACCATAAAAGTTTGCAACACATACTGGATCACAAGGAGCTGAACATGAGACAACGTCGTTGGATTGAGTTGTTGAGTGACTACGATTGTGATATCAAATACCACCCTGGTGAAGCAAACATGGCTGCTGATGCACTAAGCCGTAAGGAAACGGACCCTCCCATGAGAGTCCGAGCACTAGTTATGACAATCAGCTTGGACCAACCCAAGCAAATTTTGGAAGCCCAGACCCAAGCCCAGACACCGGAAAACCTCGTGAAAGAAGACGTCGGAGGAATGCTCAGACACGACCTTACCAAGAGAAATTTGAACCAAGAGCAGATGGAACTCTGTGTCTTCACGGGAGGAGTTGGTTACCTTGTTATGGAGACTTCAGAAACATGATCATGCACGAATCTCACAAGTCTAAATATTCTATACATCCCGGATCTGAAAAGACGTATCAGGATATGAAGAAGCTATACTGGTGGCCGAATATGAAAGCTGACATTGCCACCTATGTTAAGAAGTGCTTGACATGCTCACGTGTCAAAACCGAGCACCAGAGACCATCGGGTTTACTTGTAGAGCCCGAGATACCAAAATGGAAGTGGGACAAAATCACTATGGACTTTATTACCAAACTCCCAAAGTCATCTCACGGTTACGATACTATTTGGGTAATCCTCGACCGACTCACCAAATCTGCTCACTTAGGGAAACTGATTCCCTTACAAAACTAGCAAAGACGTATCTTAAGGAGATAGTGACCAAGCATCGAATACTAGTCTCAATAATCTGTGATCGATACAGTAGGTTCACATCGAACTTTTAGAAGGCTTTCTAATGAGCCTTAGGTACGAGTTTGGACATGAGCACTTCTTATCATCCACAGACTGACGGTCAAAGTGAACGCACCATCCAGAATCCAGAAGACATGCTGCAAGCATGTATGATTGACTTTGGAAACAGATGGGTTCACCACATACCTTTAGTTGAATTCTCCTACAATAACAGCTATCACGCGCATCAAGGCTGCCCTTTTCGAAGCACTATATGGTCAGAAGTGTCATTCACCTGTGTGCTGGGCAGAAGTAGGTGAATTTCAGCTCACCGGACCTGAGTTAATCCAAGAGACTACCGACAAGATCTTCCTCATAAAGCAAAGAATTCAAGCTGCTTGTGATCGACAAAAGAGCTACGCAGACCTGAAACGTAAACCTATGCAATTTGAAGTAGGTGACCGTGTCATGCTCAAGGTATCACCTTGGAAGGGAGTTGTACGATTTGGTAAACGTGGGAAACTAAACCCACGATATGTCGGCATTTTCAAAGTGATAGCCAGGATCGGGGAGGTAGCGTATCGTTTAGAGTTACTGCAACAATTAAGCCGGCTACACTCTACCTTCCACGTGTCTAATATGAAGAAGTGCTATGCTGAAGAACCACTGGCTATGCCATTAGTAGGAGTTCAGTTCGACGACAAATTACAGTTCACCAAAGAACCAGTGGAAATCATGGAGAGAACGGTTAAGAAATTGAAACGCAGTCGCATCCCACTGATCAAAGTATGATGGAACTCGAGGAGAGGTCCTGAGTTCATCTGGGAACGAGAAGACTCGCTCAGAACCAAGTACCCGCATTTGTTCACTTGACCGGTGACGTCATCTTAAGCTTTGAGGACAAAGCCAAAATAACGGGAATGTACTGTAAAACCTCTGATTTTACCTATTTAACTTTTTCAACATTTGTACTCATCATTTCTGGAACCTATTTTTTACCACTTTTGCATGATTAATTGAATCACTATTTTTTGAATTTACCATACTACCTTTTCATATTTATTTTTAATATATATGAACCTTTAGTCTTTATAGACTACTCTGGCAATTATTTAGCCACATGATAAACAAGGAATCACCACCTCAGTACACCATTTAATAATTATAACAATTTGGAATCATGTCCTCACATACTTAATTTACCAAGTATCTGGAGTTTCCATATATGTATTTATATATTTATACATCTTACACTATAAGTGATCATACAACTCTATAAAAACAACATATGTTACATTTTAACCTCACCTTAACATTTTTATCTGTTACAAACAAGTATAATATTTTTAATATTACATTGATGTAAATGGATAAGTATATGTGATTTATTTGAGATACGTTATAGGGTAAATTAGAAAATTACCTTTAGGAAAAAGTAATAGTCCAATATTACCAAAGACGGATTCAATTAAACACGTGGATGAACCAAGTTCGTTGTACACGAAGATCTTATGAATTTGAGACGTTTTGCTTTGATTTGGACAATTGATTTGAATTGGTTTGTGGTTTTTAAACTACAATTAAAATCTACGAATTTTTAAGCTATTTAAAATTATCCTAAAGTGCATGAATCGTTAAACCCCGCCTATTTAAAATTCTAAACAATTAATTATTAAAAATTAGCACTATTTAAAATAAAATTAATCTAATTAAAAATCTATAAAAATATAATCTATTTTAAAATTATAACTTCTACTTTACTTTAAAAAAAAATTAATCTAATTCAAAACTTTTTAAACTAAATACTAAATTAAAATCTACTTTAAACAAATCTATTTTAAAACTATTTTAATTATTAAAACTAATTAAACTTTTTAAATTAAAACATTTTTCTTTTTATCTTTATTTAATCAGCTAAAATAAATTTTAATAAAAACAGTAAATAAAAGTTTATAAAAATTAAATGTATTTAAAGTAAATGAAAAGTTACTTAAACTAAATCTGCCACAATTAACTATAGTATATTAATTAAACTAATGAAAATAAACCCAAAAGAGCTCGAAGCTCAGTGGATAACACGTTGGACAGTGAAACGCGAGGTCGCGAGTTCGAGTCCCATGGTGGAATTATTTTTTTGATGAAATTTCTTTTTGACGAATTGTGAAAGATACAGTCTCAGGAGAGACTTTGTATAAGCTTATTTGCTCAAAAGCTGAGAGGACACAGCTTATTTGGGCCAATCAGGTTAATTGAACCTGATAGCGGTTTTCATGAACAAGTATAACATAATTATCCATAACCAAACCATTTAAAACTATAATTCAGTAAACAAAATAACCACTTATTCAGAAAAACACACAAATCAGTAAATCAATTAAGCAGATTCCAAATGCAAACTGAAATAATCTCAATCTTCATTCAACAACGATTTAGACTTATCTGAACATTTTAAACAGTAAAGCTAAACTAAAAATGAATCAGTTAAATAAAACTCAGTCCTAATCTTTAAATTCAAATCATAATCATAATAACCCGAATACTTAACAATAACAAGCATTTAAACTTACACAAATCAGCTAAACTCAAATAAGCCGACTCATTCGTTCATAAAGCTTAACTGAAAACTCATCAAAGCTTAAGTAAGTCTTATTAACAAACACAACTTAATTCACTTAACGATATTTCAGATATTCAAAAGCAGATCTATAACCTCACTCTCGAATGACAGATCCAAATCATACCGTTAGCAAGCATTCAATAATACAGTAACATCTAATAATCGATATTATCAAAATCTAAACATCAACAAGCAGATTCATCATTCACGCATATATATAAGAGCAACATATTAAGCTAATAACAGATTTATAAAATCATAAAATAAACAGATTAAAACATTAAATCAAAACGAGCTTAACCATTTTATGAAGAAACCGTTGAGAAGAAGGTGGAGCGCTGAGCTACCTTAACTAAAACGACACCGAGCTATAGACCACCTTAATCACCACCATTCATCGAGCCAAGAACATTAACTCGGATACCTTATAACTTTCGAACCAGTAAACAAATCGAACCAACAGAAATTTAATCTAAACAGTGGGTTTAGAAATTATCCCAATCTTACTCTAATTATCAAATCAAGCTATTAGATTAGCTTAACTAAATAACCACGAAAAATAATATCAATCTAATGTAGCAGGAAATAGTATAAAGCTTATATAGAAACTTAAATAATGAGATTCAAGAGATTTGAGCAGAAAATAAAAACTTTTATTAAATCATTTAAATCATTACAATACTTTTATAAAAGAAAATTACAATTCTAACTACAAATTGACATTATATCACTAAGAGAAAAAAAAGGGATACATTACACAAGAAAAATGGGGGTATTTATAGCCCCCCCAAAGGCTTGATGATGCGGATATTCGCATATACGAGGGGATATTCCAAATAATTTGTAGCCTTTGATCTTCACTCCTTTTCTCTTTCTTCAATCTAAGGGCTGAGATGATCCCAAATAGCACACGGATCGCCAACGTGGCATCCGTGTGCTAGTTGTGTTTCTTTTGAGAGCGCTGATTGGTGGAATTAGGGATGTGAGGTGTTTCTTCGAATCCTTGACTGCCACGTAGCATCTTTATTCCACACCCTCTCTTCCTACAAACTTGGGGGATTTATATTGATTCGTGTGAATCACACGTACGAGCTAAAACCCCAATTTACCGAGTGAATTAATTTACTAAGGTTAATTAGGGTTTGGAAAAATAGTAACAGGTTTAAGTTTTGTGGAAGAAGGGAAAACTTTGGATGTATCGACAGTTGTGTGGGTGGAGTGTTTTGTGAATAAAATAAGATAGATGGGTTATGGGACGATTTTGTGAATATATGTGGATGGTAAAGTTTGACAAACGTTTTTAAACACAAGGTAATGCGTTTATTAAACCCTAAAGTCCCAAATACCTTATTTCACTTCTTTCCATTTCCTGGGCTTGGGCCCAAAATCACTTACATCCGTGAGTTTATTTTATAATTGGGCCTTGCAACATAGGCTAGGTTTATAAAACGAATTCCTTTTAGTCCACTTCCTCAAATGGGCTTTTGAGCCCAATTACACAAATGTGGGTCCCACTTGGCCATAAACTTGCATTTTAATTAAATCCATCCATGTCGAGCTCGGTTTTGGCTTCTCCAATCTTTTTCTTCATTCTCGTGTCGGTTTTCATCGGTTTTCGTGAACTTGGTACCTACACACATAAAAACAAGAAACAAGCATTTCCAAGGCATATTTGATATAAATCATGCAATATTTCATTGATATAAGATATAAATGATATGAGTAATTAAGCTCATATCAAATTCCCCCATGCTAAGCAATTGCCGTGTCCTCACGCAATGATAAATTAAAACTATATCTACACCATTATTCAACTTTTGACTTTTTATTTTGCAAAAACATAAAATAACTTTAAGGATCATAAAACTCAAATAGATTCATCGTCCTCGACTTTTCACTTTTCCATGCCAAGTGCAAAAACAAGATCATTGTTATTATAAGTTGGTAGACTAACACGAATTCATGTGGGCCAGTTAATCACTTAGACTCCCTTATTCCTAAGTGTATCTCTTATATTTTATTGTTGTCATGAATGATCACGAGGATGCATTGTTGACTTATTTCGATAATTTATTAGGCCGAAAATAAAGTGAACGATTTAATCAAAAGTTAGCTAAAGGACAAAATCTTTTAAAACTGCTTCTCGGGACTTCATAAAGTTCATATCTTGGCATAACTTGTTTCGCGATTTGAGACCTTTCTCGGATCGATATTTGGAAATGACTTAATACTTCCAACCTTGAGAGACGTTCACGAAATAATGGTCTTCTCTTCACTTGAATTTTTGAGAGATTCATACTTGGACCACGACTTCTTCATTTTTCTCCAATCTTTACTTGGGATTTTGATTAACAACGATTCGCCTCCTTTTTGGACTTGGCTTCATTTATCCTCATACCTTATTTTGGTCTTTTTGGATAGACTTCTCCATGACTTTTTGGGAGTATTTTGCTTTTCGTCGTGTGTCTCGATCCTTCATATTGATTTTTGAATAATGAGTCTTCACATCACTTGAGATCTTTAGCAATAAAACATAGCCCTCATGTCTTGTTAGGACCTTTTTGGACTTGCCAATCTTCGCATCCCGCTTCAATAAGTTATGCCTTGGCTATGAACTCTAATCCATACTGAGTAACTTCTAAACGATCTTGGGCTAGAAGCTAAGTAACTTTTCAAATCGTTCAACATTATTTATTGCAATTAAAATTTATTAACAAGCGATGGGAGAATAGGCTCATAATTTACTCACATAAATTCCCGAAAGAATACCGAACTTATAATTGGCTCTATCATCTCTTGTTCTCCATATTGTAAAATTCCAAGAATGAAATCAATGGATACTTAGCCTATTAAATCAAAGTTTTGGGTTTTCAAGTCATCTATAGGATCTTGCATCTTCTTATACTTTTGCAAGTTTTAGAATTTGCGTTTTAAAGTTCCCTTGATAAACGACTTTCTAGGATCAATTATAGGAGCTTGCGAAAAGTTCTTGTCCTTAACTCGAATGAATTAAGACCTTCGCGTTTTAAAGCTCCCTATATAATAGCCTAGCAAAACTTAATTCAAATACGTTAAGGAAAAGCTAAGGTTAAAAACCGAGTCGAGTCAAAAACTATTCTTATTGAAAGCATACATTCGTGTCAAAAACACTTATTTTATTTATTAAAACTTAAAAATAACACAAAAAATTTAAAATTTTATTAAAAAATGAGAAAAACACTACGTTTGGACACGACAAAAGCAATTGCAAGCGATTATATCGATTAAATCCCCCATGCTAAAACCAAACATTGTCCTCAATGTTTCTTAGCTCAAGAGTAACACCCCCTTGCTAAGATACGAAGAGTCTAATGTAAATTCCTAGCATGGAAAGAGCACGCAAATCTATAAGCCGTTTATTAATTATGCCTCAAGAAAAACGTTAGTCGATAAAAATCAAGGGATAGAAAGTGTGCCCCTTTTTGGCATTCAAAGAATGGAAGATCAAGTGGACCGGCAAAAACCAAACACGAGAGTCTTCAAATATAAGGGTCGTACCTAAGATTCACAACACAACAAAACACGAACACGAGCTTGAAAGATCAAGCCTTATTAGGTGTTAGAAAATAGAAAGAAGATAGAAAGACTCGTTTTTGTTCATCGAGTCATGAGCTCGACTCGATCCCCGCATTCATTGGTCCTTAGGGAAAGATGGTGCAAACCGGCATAATAGGATAAAATCCAACATAAAGCGCGATGCCGGGGTCAAAGATCTCATCCTCGTTGTCGGATGACAAACGAAAGGATAAAACTCTAACACGAATCTCTAACAAGAGATGGTAGTCACAAACAATAGTATGGATTAAGCATGCTCCACGAGGTAAACTCGCACCAAGATGATTAAAAAGTCTTTCAATTATTGCATCGGTGAAAGGCCGAGATTTCCCTTGATAAACGATTCCGGGATCGAATACCTCGTCCTCGGTGGAGAAAGGAATAGACAACAAGGTGTCGTCTCCCCATGGTAATCCTAAATCATATGAAGCACATAGTAATGGTGGAACAAAAGTCTCAACCATGGTGGTTTCAACTTGCATGACTTTGTTGACCTTTTCACTCTTATGAATGTGAATAAAGGGGTCATGGTACTCAAAACGAGTCGCATGAAAAACCCGCACATTAAGATCAAAGCGAGTGGGAAGGATAATAGGAGCAAAAGTAATTTCTCCCTCCGGGTCAACATTGTCATCATCATAAATCGGGTGATCAAACCAAGTATCTTTATCACCGTCATTAGACTCTTCCTCAAATTCCGAAGGAAGGTCCATGGAAAGTAACTTATCAAACTCCCTAATGAAAAGATCATCATCACAAAGGTTGTGAGATGTAGGAGGTATGATGTTCTCAAAATCCTCTTGAAACAATGGATTATTGTTCAATGAAACTTCAAAGAGAGGATTTGAGCAAGTCACTAAAGTATCATCATTCTCATTAGAAGGCAATTCATCGGCGAATTCCTCGAGAATGGTAGGTAAAACACAAGAATCACGCTCGATCTCGAGATCGAAAACGTCTTCACTTCCCCGTGGAAGTGGATCAACAAGTTCATCGACGAACTTATCGAATGAATAATAACTAACCTCACTCGGTGTGAAGTTAGGAATCAAAGGCTCTTCAATGGAAGATTGTGCCTTAGGAACATCAACATGATCCTTATAAGAGAGTGAAAACGAGTCCATTTTCAAAGATTGTTCAATTAAAGCAATATCACTCTCGGGATCAAAATTCTCACTAATAAACTCACTAGCATCAAATGGCTCACTCAAATAATCATCAATTTGTTTTTCAATCTTAGAACTTTCATCCTCGTATGGATTGAGTGGAGATGAGGTAACATTACAACATGATTCAACAAAATTAGGTTTATCAATTTCAACACTTTCCAATTTCTTAGAAGCCAATCTTAGAATTTTTTCCGGTTTGAAAATCATATGTTTATCACCATATCTTATTTTAATCTCCTTTTCCCTCATATCAACTAAAACACCGGCCGTACACAAAAATGGTCGTCCTAAAATTATAGGCACACGAGGATTTGGCTCATAATCAATGATAGCAAAATCGGCTAGGTAAATGAACTCCCCCACTTTAACAATGACATTTTCAGCTATACCAACCAGATGGGTGGTAGTACCATTAGCAAGCTCAATGATCATTCGAGTAGGCCTAAGTGGTTCATAGTCAATATTCTTCCAAATGACTAAAGGCATTACGTTAATACTAGCTCCTAGATCGGCTAGAGCTTTGTATTCCCCAAGCTCATCAACAACACAAGGTATCAAAAATTGACCCGGATCTTCATATTTCTTAGGAATGAAATCAAAGAAATCCGAAGTACTAATCACATTCAAAGTAGCCTTGGTGACTTTAAGAAAACTTTGCTTAGGTGGAACATAAATTTTCTCGATCACTCTTTCCACATTATCATCATCATAAACGGTTATGGCCTTAAGCTCTCCCCTCGGGTTAGGAATGGTATCACTAGGTAAGCAACCCGAAGAAGATGACGGCTTAGACATGAATCCCTCAAACATTGAAAGCAATTTATTTTGACTTTGTTCCAAACTTTGGTGCATACGATTTTGACTTTGCTCTAGCCTTTGTTGATTAAGCTCAATCTTGTTATTTTGCCCTTTGATCGTATTTTGAAAATCAAGTCTCAAAGTATTAATTTGCCCTTGGATGTTATTTTGAAAAGCTTTCATATTTGCCTCATTTGACTTGATATAACTTGACAAATCATTTGGATTATTTCCTTGAAAACCTTGATTGTTTTGATTAGCATTAAATCCATTTCCTTGATTAAAATTCCCTTGGTTACCACGGTTAAAATTATTCCCATTATTTCCATTGTTGTACCTATTTTGAGCCGGTGGAAAACCCGGTGGAGCAACATGATTTTGACGAGGAACTTGACCGTTGGAGCCATAAGTTCCCGTCGCGGCAAAAGCACTAGCTTGATCAAAACCCGTGTTTAAACAAGCATAATTAGGATGTGCTCCACCACATGATACACAAAAATTCTCAACCATATTAATGGATCCATGAGGATTCTTCCTAATCTCATTCAAAATAGTGTCAATCTTGGAATCCAATCTAGCAATCTCGGTGTTCACCTTAGAAACACTCGGTATGTTTCGTGAATATTGTGCTCTAGACTTATTCTCAATTATACACCACGCGTCTCTCGGAGTTTTTCTTAAAAGATTACCACCCGCGGCGGCATTTAAAGAATCTTGTTCAATCATATTAAGCCCATTATAGAAAGTATTAATTTGATGCAATTCCGAGAAACCGTGGTGTGGACATTGTCTTAACAAATCCTTAAATCTTTCCCAAGCAACCCCAAACGATTCATGCACTTTTTGTTCAAACCTAGTGATCTCATTCTTAAAGTGTGTTGTCTTGGACGGTGGAAAGAAATAATTCATAAATTTTGACACTAAATCATCCCAAGTTAAAATCGAACCCGGTGGTTCTTTCTCATACCAAAGCTTAGCATTACCCTCGAGCGAGTACGGAAAAAGCAAGAGCTTAATCGCGTCATTCGACACATCTCTAAACTTGAGAGTCGAGGTAATTCGAAGAAAATTCCGAATGTGAGAATGCGGGTTATCGGCCTCATTGCCACGAAATTGGTCGGCACGAATGAGCGATAGAAGACCCGTTTAATCTCAAAATGATCCGCCAAAATAGCCGGCACAACGATTGCTTCCCCATACCCTTCGGTGGGTGCACGGAGCAATTCCTCCATTGTACGGTTATCGGCCATCTCTACAACAATATGTGGAAGCTCGGGTTCCACTATTCGTTGTTGACGATTTCTATTTCTACGAGGAATATTTTCAAGCCTATTAAAATCAATTACAAGACGAGAAGAACGTAATTGCATACACTTCAAAGACGAGAATTTAGAGGATTGAAGAAAAGAAATTAGACAAGAAAGAAGATTATTTTTGGTATTTTTATTTGGTATTGCTCAATCAATAATGATCGATAAAAAACAAGGAATAAGGATAACTACTATGGAAGTAAATTACCCTCGGTCGACTTTGAAACGATAGGTGAAAACCTAAACGTCTCGAGGTTCAATAAGTAAACAACAAAAATAAGATTTAATACTACTTCAGTCGGCAAACCAATAATAGGTTGTCCCTCTCAATATACGCACAAGCAAGCGGGGAAACGAGGTGGCACTAAGCACTTAAAAACCTTTTTCCTTAGACGGCCTTTTATAGCACGTCGCCTTATACCCACCTTATAGTTTGTATAAATCGAGTTCAAACTTCTTATTAGTATTTATCTATTTTGCCTTTATTTTTTTGTTTTGGGTTCGAATACAATAGCTAGGTGATGAAATCCCAACTAAGGCTTATTTGAAAAGTATTTAAAATTATTGTTCTACGTAATACAATATATTATTCACAAAAAACGAGAAAAACGATACATACTACTTAATAGAAAAATAACAAACTTTCCGAGGACGGAAAGGGTCTTCAAATCCACGATCAACAAATCTCCACAACAGCGAATCGTACACAAGATCCCCGGCAGTGGCGCCAAAATTTTTGATGTAAATGGATAAGTATATGTGATTTATTTGAGATACGTTATAGGGTAAATTAGAAAATTACCTTTAGGAAAAAGTAATAGTCCAATATTACCAAAGACGGATTCAATTAAACACGTGGATGAACCAAGTTCGTTGTACACGAAGATCTTATGAATTTGAGACGTTTTGCTTTGATTTGGACAACTGATTTGAATTGGTTTGTGGTTTTTAAACTACAATTAAAATCTACGAATTTTTAAGCTATTTAAAATTATCCTAAAGTGCATGAATCGTTAAACCCCGCCTATTTAAAATTCTAAACAATTAATTATTAAAAATTAGCACTATTTAAAATAAAATTAATCTAATTAAAAATCTATAAAAATATAATTTATTTTAAAATTATAACTTCTACTTTACTTTAAAAAAAAATTAATCTAATTCAAAACTTTTTAAACTAAATACTAAATTAAAATCTACTTTAAACAAATCTATTTTAAAACTATTTTAATTATTAAAACTAATTAAACTTTTTAAATTAAAACATTTTTCTTTTTATCTTTATTTAATCAGCTAAAATAAATTTTAATAAAAACAGTAAATAAAAGTTTATAAAAATTAAATGTATTTAAAGTAAATGAAAAGTTACTTAAACTAAATCTGCCACAATTAACTATAGTATATTAATTAAACTAATGAAAATAAACCCAAAAGAGCTCGAAGCTCAGTGGATAACACGTTGGACAGTGAAACGCGAGGTCGCGAGTTCGAGTCCCATGGTGGACTTATTTTTTTGATGAAATTTCTTTTTGACGAATTGTGAAAGATACAGTCTCAGGAGAGACTTTGTATAAGCTTATTTGCTCAAAAGCTGAGAGGACACAGCTTATTTGGGCTAATCAGGTTAATTGAACCTGATAGCGGTTTTCATGAACAAGTATAACATAATTATCCATAACCAAACCATTTAAAACTATAATTCAGTAAACAAAATAACCACTTATTCAGAAAAATCAGCACACAAATCAGTAAATCAATTAAGCAGATTCCAAATGCAAACTGAAATAATCTCAATCTTCATTCAACAACGATTTAGACTTATCTGAACATTTTAAACAGTAAAGCTAAACTAAAAATGAATCAGTTAAATAAAACTCAGTCCTAATCTTTAAATTCAAATCATAATCATAATAACCCGAATACTTAACAATAACAAGCATTTAAACTTACCCAAGTCAGCTAAACTCAAATAAGCCGACTCATTCGTTCATAAAGCTTAACTGAAAACTCATCAAAGCTTAAGTAAGTCTTATTAACAAACACAACTTAATTCACTTAACGATATTTCAGATATTCAAAAGCAGATCTATAACCTCACTCTCGAATGACAGATCCAAATCATACCATTAGCAAGCATTCAATAATACAGTAACATCTAATAATCGATATTATCAAAATCTAAACATCAACAAGCAGATTCATCATTCACGCATATATATAAGAGCAACATATTAAGCTAATAACAGATTTATAAAATCATAAAATAAACAGATTAAAACATTAAATCAAAACGAGCTTAACCATTTTATGAAGAAACCGTTGAGAAGAAGGTGGAGCGCTGAGCTACCTTAACTAAAACGACACCGAGCTATAGACCACCTTAATCACCACCATTCATCGAGCCAAGAACATTAACTCGGATACCTTATAACTTTCAGACCAGTAAACAAATCGAACCAACAGAAATTTAATCTAAACAGTGGGTTTAGAAATTATCCCAATCTTACTCTAATTATCAAATCAAGCTATTAGATTAGCTTAACTAAATAACCACGAAAAATAATATCAATCTAATGTAGCAGGAAATAGTATAAAGCTTATATAGAAACTTAAATAATGAGATTCAAGAGATTTGAGCAGAAAAATAAAAACTTTTATTAAATCATTTAAATCATTACAATACTTTTATAAAAGAAAATTACAATTCTAACTACAAATTGACATTATATCACTAAGAGAAAAAAAAGGGATACATTACACAAGAAAAATGGGGGTATTTATAGCCCCCCCCAAAGGCTTGATGATGCGGATATTCGCATATACGAGGGGATATTCCAAATAATTTGTAGCCTTTGATCTTCACTCCTTTTCTCTTTCTTCAATCTAAGGGCTGAGATGATCCCAAATAGCACACGGATCGCCAACGTGGCATCCGTGTGCTAGTTGTGTTTCTTTTGAGAGCGCTGATTGGTGGAATTAGGGATGTGAGGTGTTTCTTCGAATCCTTGACTGCCACGTAGCATCTTTATTCCACACCCTCTCTTCCTACAAACTTGGGGGATTTATATTGATTCGTGTGAATCACACGTACGAGCTAAAACCCCCAATTTACCGAGTGAATTAATTTACTAAGGTTAATTAGGGTTTGGAAAAATAGTAACAGGTTTAAGTTTTGTGGAAGAAGGGAAAACTTTGGATGTATCGACAGTTGTGTGGGTGGAGTGTTTTGTGAATAAAATAAGATAGATGGGTTATGGGACGATTTTGTGAATATATGTGGATGGTAAAGTTTGACAAACGTTTTTAAACACAAGGTAATGCGTTTATTAAACCCTAAAGTCCCAAATACCTTATTTCACTTCTTTCCATTTCCTGGGCTTGGGCCCAAAATCACTTACATCCGTGAGTTTATTTTATAATTGGGCCTTGCAACATGGGCTAGGTTTATAAAACGAATTCCTTTTAGTCCACTTCCTCAAATGGGCTTTTGAGCCCAATTACACAAATGTGGGTCCCACTTGGCCATAAACTTGCATTTTTATTAAATCCATCCATGTCGAGCTCGGTTTTGGCTTCTCCAATCTTTTTCTTCATTCTCGTGTCGGTTTTCATCGGTTTTCGTGAACTTGGTACCTACACACATAAAAACAAGAAACAAGCATTTCCAAGGCATATTTGATATAAATCATGCAATATTTCATTGATATAAGATATAAATGATATGAGTAATTAAGCTCATATCATACATACATCACATACTTTCACCAAATTATCTTAAACCTTAACCAAAGTACCTAGAAACTTCACAAGTGCTTACAATATATTACCTATACTTATAGTAACTCCCTAAAGTTTTCTAGATCAAACCTATTTCTACCCTAAATATATATATTTAGCCGAATTCTATACATGTCCAACTTGACACTTCTAGGAACCTTAAAAACATATTACACTACTATGACTAAACCTTGTACAACTAACCACTATACCTAGTACTATTCAAACCTTACTTTGTCCCTTTGACCCTCCCTAACCGCAACAACATGTTGAAAATGAAGGGTGTGTACCATATTGGCTAATTAAGGAATGTACTTGGCAACCCTCATGAAATCTACATAATATCTCAACAAATATTGCATATCTAGCCTAAGATCTTTCCTATTCCTTACTAGATACTCAAATCTTCCTATATTTGGTACCTTGGCCGTGTATACCACACACACACAAAACATAAACACCCAAAGCTCTCTCAAACTCACTCCTAGCTCACGGTTTGTAAAGATATACACACCAAGATCCACTTTACTTCACATTTACTACCAAATCTATGTCTCTACCTCCTTAACTCCTAAACATTTAATCCTCCTACACTAAACTTGATCTCTAAAACAATCTAAGGAAGCTAGGAAGGTTCATATAGGTCACGACATGCATTACTAAACTAGGGTTTCCATTTTGGTTCATAGAAGCTAAGATTTCCTTTGGTTCACTTGTCTTCCCTATTCATCATTTAACAAGTAAGTTCATGAAACCTGTACTCGCTTTACTTACATTCATTTGGCATACATTAAATCTTTTCCATGAACACATACCATAAGCTTACTGTAAAACCCGCATGCTTTTACCATGAACAATACACTTAGTAAACGTACGTACATATTAAGACTTTCCTTTTATAGCACCAACACGTGTCACGATTATTAATTACAGAAGTTATGTACGTGTTGTTACACGATAAGTATTAAGTACGTGATAGTGCACGATAATTATTAACGATAATAATTATAATCACGAACATGAAATCATGAACGTAAAAGTCACGAACATGTAATTACGTACTTACGTATTATAATACGATAAATATCGGTACAAACAAGTATTTATCTATAACACGAATAATTAAGTATAACATAACACAAAAACGCGAACATACGAACACGTAAAATATTAGACACGGGCAAACTTTGGGTTTCCCTTGTGGGCCCCATATGCCGCGGACACCAAAGGGACAAGAGGGCCAAGCCCATATTTGGTTTTTACTAAATAAACAAAAAGGGTTTCACCCTTTTCATTTAACAGAGTTTTCATAAAAATAAAAAACCCTAGCATCTTTTTCTCTCTATTGCCACCGACCTAAGGACACCACAAGGAGGTGATCATTTGATCTTGGTGATTGAAAACTAGTGATTGTGTTCGTGTTATAAACCTCCATTTGTTTCACGCATTCGGTAATTTGTTATCCCTTTTCTTTTAATTCTTTTAATTAATTAAGAACATGTAATCATGGGGTTATAAAAACAAGTAATTAAAACATGTTAAATGAATCATAGGGATAAAATAAAAGGTGCTTTGGGGTTGGTTTGGTTCGGCCGACGCAAGGAACCGAGAGCCGCAGCTCTCGGTGGTCTTCGAATCACCACCAACCGAGACCCATGGACTCGATGGGGGGTTGTGTGGTATCGGCGGCAGGAACCAAGGGACCCCGACGTGAGTCAGGGTACCGGTTGGTTTATATGGTTCTCGACAGCAGCCGCCACCACCATCGGCTTAAGCCGGTGGCAGTTTTGGGTCAAGTAGGGGGAAGCAGGCCACGACAGGGGGAACCACCGGCACGCAGCCGGTGGGAACCTTGTTGTGGTAAGCGGCTAGCCGAGAGGGAACCACCGGCTTAGGCCGGTGGCGTTTTTACAAGAACAGTGGCAACTGTCTGAGCCGGTTAGCCACGGTTAAGGGGGTGTTTGTTTTGGTCTGGTTCATGAGGTTTTCGGTCCGGTTCACATTATATCTAAATTAAATTCACAGGTCCGGTTCATGACTAACTTTTACAAGTATTTATTTTTACAAGTATATTATTTTAACAAGAGAATTAAATTAATTAAGACATGACAAATAATGAATTTAATATAACATGGACTTAGATTAATTATTATTTATGAAATAATACATGTTTTAGCCTAAGTATTCTATTATTTAATTTAGACTATTGATGAGACTGCTTTTATACATTGTCTCATCGTCCAAAAAGGGCTTTAAATGCATAAAATATCATGAATATAGCCAAATATATGCTTGTGTTTGTTGCTTGTGTATTTTAGGTACGGATATTGAGAAAATGACAAAAGATCACAAGAATCATACAAAAACGAACACGGGAATCGAAACCGCACAATGAACCAAGCCCTAATGAAGAATTTTCCATGAAAACCCTTGAAGATTTGAAGATTTATGAAGAAGGGTCCTCCAATATTGAAGAATTGACACTTTAAACCCGAGTATCTTCATAATTACAAGATTGGTCCCTAAAGTTTGTCAATATTGCAAAAAGGGCCCTCCGCTTTGAAGAATTGGCAATTTTAGTCCCTCAACAAAACTAAAATGTCAATATTAATCCTCCTCAAAGTCAAACATACCATTAAAGAATTCAAGTTACAAGAAATTACAAGTTTGGTCCTTTAAAAATATCAAAATTACCAAAAGGACCCTTGACTTTAAAGAAATGGCAAAAATGGTCCATCATTAATCATGATTTGTCAAATTCAGTCCTCCAAGAAGTCAACAAGACAAGTCAAGACCATTATCTATGAAGAAAATGCCAAATCAGTCCTTCAAGAATCATGAAATGGCAAGAAATACCCCTAAATTCATTTTACAAAACCTTTTGGGGAAAAAGTGTGAAAAAGGAAACTTTATTTACAAAGGAAATCCGGATTTGGTAGTTTTATTTGCAAATGAAAAGAAGTGGAAAGATGGAGGGTTAAAACTGGCAGACAACCTAAAACACCTAGACCTATGGGAGCTTGACACCTGTCCCACTAACTCCCCTAAACCAATCACAACTCACCTTCTCTCCACCTCACCATTCCACTTCACCAGGTTTATATTAATTAAACATTGGCGCCTTAACACCAAATTTAAAACTTAATCACCCCTAATCCGGATCAAAACCTCCACTATTCACTCAAGAACACAATTGGGTTTTCTTAGTCTGTTTGTAATTAGGACCTAATATTGTGCAGATTTGTGATTAAGGTATCCTTAATCACATCCCAACCTTGAAAACACATGCTACATAAACAAGGAACCCCACATAAGATTCCCTGCTACACTCTTTTGCAAACTGCCAAAATTTGGACAGCAATCCAACCATCCACATTGAAGCTTACTTTTTAAGCTTGTTACAAGCCCTTGGATGCAATCACACCATGCCAGCTACAACAAAATGCCAAGAAAAGTCACATGATTCTCAAGATTGTTCAAACCCTCAAGGGCATAACTGGAACTTCATTAGCTAGGGTTTCACGTTTTTTAGCTTTCATAGTTCACTTGTGAGCCTATATAAAGGCCTTAGGATACTTCATTTTTTCTTTGCTCTTGAATTTTCCATTGTTCACAAATCTGTAAATCATAGATTCAGTTAATGAAATGTGTTTGAATTTGGTGAAGAAAAATCAAGTGCCAACCTTATTATCTGTTTATTATTGTTTGATGTTAACTGTTCTTGAAACCTAAAACTTGTTTTCAAAGGAGTGTGCAAAAGTTTGCATATTTTCCTATAATCTTGATATTTTGCTAAGTCTAGTTCAAACCTTGGAACTTGGGCTATAAAGCTGATCATAGCATCCTGATATTGTGTTATCAAGGTGTGGTGAAGCTTATAAATGGGGGATAATCAAGTGTGGGGAACTAAGGTTGCATTAATCAAGGATTTTCATTTTTCTGATTTTGATATTTTGCTCTTAACCTTGTTGAATCTTAGCAGGCTTTATTGTGGAAGCTTGTGCTTGTTCTTTCTAGCACATAAGCTCAAAATTCATGGGTGTGGATGTACATTCATGAGGTACACACCATTCTACTCAAAATCTGTTAAAAATTTGGATTTTTGGTGAATTTGTGTGTTGCTTGTGTTCTTGCTGATTTTGTGGTCTAATCTTGTTCAATACTGCATATTATACTTGTTAATGTGTTTGATTGGGCTTGGGTAACCTTGGAATACACTTTTGATTTGAAAATTTAAAGGGGTGTTTGGGTTAATCTGTTTAAGATCATAAGTTGATATTGTGTTGTTGGAAGTTTGTGTTTGTGCTTTATATCTGTTATCTACTTGGTTGAGTGCTATTTGCTGCAAGTTATTGGGTTTAAAACCTTGAATCAAACATTGTGCTATATCTCATTGATTTTGACTGTTTTTGACCTAATATTTTGGTAATATCTAGAATATATGCATGCTTAGGGTTAACAGTTGTTAAATCATTTGTTTATACAACATATGTGATAGATCTGAGTGTTTGAATTTGGCTTGTTGGTCAAGTGCATCAGCAAAGTAAAAATCTGCTTGTGTTAGTGTTCATCAGTAGCCTTATTGTGCTTGAATCTTGACTTAGACTTTGAATCATTGCATGAAACCTGTTTAAACTTGTTCATTTAAGTTTATTATTGCTTGTGTGTGCCTTTGGTAAAGTTTGGCTGGCTGAATTGTGCTATAAGTGCTTATTGAACCATAACTGCTTATTTGTTCATGTCTGGGCTCGATCTGGTGATGTTTTGATTTAACTGTACAAATTGGCTGATTGTGATTGTGATTTCTTTGTTGTTATTGACTCCTTATGATCCACTGATCATCTTGGTGCCTTTGTGAAACTTGAATCCCTAAAAAAGTCATATAAGACAAAAAGTCAAGAAAGTCAAGCAGTGGGAAAATTTCCCACTACTCAGACACCAAAACTATCCCCTGCTAGTGTAATTTTTCAATTAGCTTATTAATAAGCCATATTGGCTTATCCAGACCTGCAACAACTTACTTTTTGTGATCAATCTTCCTCATTTGACCCATTTGTTTGAACTAGAGCTTATCAGACCTTGGCTTTGACTTTTTGCTAGAAAACTCATAAAGTTGACTTTTAAAGAAGTGCTTATTAGCTTATTTCAGCTTATTGAGTGAACTAATTTGAAAATTTTTTGTTGTTTAAGCTTAGTTAAGTCATTTAAAAGCTTTTGAAACTTGAATCAGCTCTTGGGGTGGCCTAGAACTCGAAAACGACTATTTTGTCATTTTATGAAGATAGCTTATTGCTTTTTCAGGCTTATTCCTTGGACTTTTTTCAAATTTCTTTTTACAGAAGTCTTAAGTAACTCAAAAGAAGCTTGTGTGTCTAATTTGAGCTTATGGCATCAAATTATAGCTTAATGGGCCAAAAAGCCCATAAGAATAAGCTGTTTGATATAAGCCAGCTTAAATCACATTTTTAGCTTTTGGGCCTTTGGAAAATTGTGTTCAGAATCGAATTTTAGGTCAGATAGGAGATTTTGGGCCATTTTTATAAACAGTTTTCTTATTGGGCTTATTTTGGCCCAATAAGGGTCTGTTTTGGACTTTGGCCTATTTGAAGGCCCATTAGGGGTATTTTTGTTATTTCAACTTCATTTATGTGCTTATTAGGTTAAAATAAGCTATTTTGCAAGTTTTTAGAATTTTTTATAAATTTTGGATTTTTAATATTATTTTATTATTATTTTATTATTAAAAATTAAAATTTAGTTTTTTCAAGTCTTTATATTTTTCTTAGGTTAAATACATAAAGTTAGGAATTTTTTAATTATTAGAATATCTTTATTGTTCTTAGATTAATTTTTATAATTATTTTAAGTTTTAATAGTTTTTAAATAGTTTTAATTAATTTTAAAATTTTCAAAAATAGTTTTAAATTAAGTTAGGTCATTTTAGAGGTTTAAAATTGAAGAAATCTCATTTTGGGCTTTTTGTTATATAAATTGATTTTTTGGGCTTTAATTAGCATTAAAAAATTATTATTTAATTAAATAAAAGGTTTGAGTGATTTATGATTTTTTGTAAACTCTAATTATATTATTTAGGATTTATTGCAATTCTTTAGGAATTTTTAGAGTAACATTTTAATTTTGCTACTTTTTACGGTTTTACGTGTATGACTTTATCGTCTTAGTTTAATCCGTCATCGTAACCGTCATTCTCTTCTTATCCCATTTCTATTTTCTTTCTTCATAAATATAATCACAATGTTAATCATTTCTTAACACACACACCAAGCCTCCTTGAGAACGATCCTCACTTTGGGTCATAACTTGTGATTTTCCTAAATCACTTGTTAATACTTACCCTAATTACACTCTTTTTCCTAAAAGACGTAAAAACTCAACCATCATTTTGGCGCCGCTGCCGGGGAGGCGTGTTGTGTTTTGATTTGGCAATTGTAATTTTTATATATAGCCATAATATCTATTGTATTAGTAGCACTCTACTAATACGTATTATCGGTTTTTCGTTTTTTGTGTGAATATTATTAATATATTGTATACGTAGAACAACAAATTCACAAGTACTCCAAAGTGTGAAAACACAACCCTGTCTTGGGAGGTCATTACCCAATCATTGTATTCGAATCTCAAACCAAAAGAAAAAGGCAAAAATAGATAAATACTTTCGTGAAGCTCGATTTTGAAAAATACAAACTATAAGGTGGGTGTAAGGCGGGTATTATAAAATATACCCTAAGGAAAAAGGCTCTTAAGTGCTTCGCGCCGCCTCATTTCCCAGCTTGCTTGTGAGTATTTTGAGATTGAAAGCTAATCGAGGGTTTTTCCGCCCAAAGTATTATTAAGTATCATATATACTTTCTTGGTTTCATTGATTAAACCCTCTTGAACGTTTTGGTGTTCCACCAACGTTCTAAAGTCATCGAAGGCGTTCACTTCACGTGATCGTTTTCATTCCTTGAGGCTTCTTTAATCAAGAGATTTGATTAAGGAGGAGACTTGTAGATTTTGGTCTACTTAATACAATCACAAAAATCCAACAAAAAAGTAAAAACAATCAAAAACCACAAAAAAAATTGGAAAACTACAAAACACCAAAAAGAATCTTCTTTGCTCATCCCCTCGTTGTACGTGACGTTTATGCAAACCCGCAACCAAGAGAGACGTGCACGTAAACGAAGAAATCGAAAGGAGTCAACACCTACTCCTAATCTTTCTAGTGAGGAGTCTCCTATTGACGAACCCATTGTAAGAGAGGAACCAACCATGGAGAATCGAACTATGATGGAGTTACTTAAAGCACCCACCGAGGGTTATGGAGAGGCTATTGTAATTCCCGCTATCCTTGCAGATAATTTTGAAGTGAAAACGGGTTTGTTGTCGATGATCCAAAACAACAAATTCTGTGGTGATGAAAAGGACAACCCGCACAACCATATCCGCCAATTCAATCATCTTACCGCCACTTGCAAATTTAAGGATGTTGCTAACGACTCGATTAAGATGATGCTTTTTCCGTATTCCTTAGCGGGGCCCGCTAAAATTTGGTTAGAGAAAGAGCCACCCAATTCTATATTGACGTGGAAGGATCTCGTTTCAAAATTTGTGAACCAATTTTTTCCGCCCTCTAAGACTACTCATTTGAAAAACGAGATTTCAAAATTTTCACAAGAATTTAATGAGAGTTTTTCAACGGCTTGGAATAGGTTTAAGGAAATGTTACATGAGTGTCCTCATCACGGTTTTTTCGATTTGCATCAAATTGACACGTTTTACAATGGACTTAATGATCATGAAAGAGATTATCTTAATGCCGCCGCGGGTGGTAATTTTTTGTGTAAAACGGTTGAGGAAGCTTTGGTGATAATTGAGAATAGATCTAAGGTGTATAGTCCTCGTAGCACGTCGAGTGTTCGTAAGCCTTCGTCCTCGGCTTCACCTTCTTTGTCTAATACCATCGATGCTTGCCAAATTGAGGCGAACTTGGAAAACAAAATCTTTGATAAGCTTAAAGGACTTTTAATTGAATTCAAAGTTGGAGAACAAAGTGCTCCCGCTACGGCTAAAGCGGTCGAGGCTTCATGTATGTATTGTGGTGGAGGTCATGATTTCTCCGAGTGCATTACCAACGGTGGTAACACTTCGAGTGCCTACGCGGCCATGTGAACTTACAACCAAAACGGTCAAGTTACCCGCTCTAATCAATTGACTCCACCGGGTTTTGGTTCAAAACAAAATGCTAACAACAACTATCGAAACAATCAAGTTGGTTTCAAAAACAATTACAAAGGAAACTATGGGAATCAAGGGGCTAATAATCAAGTTTCAAACAAAAATCGAAGTGATTTTCAAAACAACAACAAGAGTTTTCAAACTTTGAAAGATCTTCCAAATGAATTTGTTTAATACGCTAATGGAAACAATGCTAGGTTTGACAACATTCAAAGAGAAATCATTAGCCTAATATCCGAGTTTAAGAACGACTTGAAGAAGGAGTTGAAAAACGAGTTAGCAAATGAGCTTAAAATCCATACAAACAAAATGGAGGGAAATGTAACTAGGTTACAACAAAACCAAAAAAATGGAACAAGGGCAACATGAAATTAAGCAAGAAATGATTAAGGCCGAGAAGAGGCAATCCATGTTTGAGGACAAAATTTCATCTATGTTTGAGGCAATTATGTGCAAACCGTCTTCGAGTAGTCTTCCTAGTAACACCATATCGAACCCTAAAGGTGAGATGAAAGTGATTACCACACGTAGTGGTAAGACACTTAAGGAACCGACTCCTCAACCAATTGCTCCTACGGAGGATGCAATTGAGGAAGAACCAAGGTGGTGGTCGAAAAGGAGCATGTCCCAATCCCACGAAGTACCGCTCATGCCACACCTACGGTTGACCCATTACCAACATTGGAACCCGAGATTCCAAAGGCTATGCCTATGCCTCAACCCACACCACCTTTTCCCTATCCCTCGAGACTTAGAAAGGAGAAACGTCAAGAGCACGACAATTACCAATTTGAGCTTTTTATGAAAATGTTTCGTGATTTGCACTTTAATGTGAGTTTTGCCGATGCTTTGGTCATGATGCCTCGATTTGCCGCTAACTTTAAGAGTATGTTGAACAACAAGGAGAAATTGCATCAATTGTCTAGTTGTTCATCGGTTTATCTTAATCGCATACCTCAAAAAGTCGGTGATCCCGGTAAATTCTCGATTCCATGTGCAATCCAAGATATGGAAGAATGCTATGCCTTGGCCGATCTTGGTGCTAGCATTAACTTGATGCCACTTGCAATCTTCAAGTCGCTCAATCTTCCTAATCTTACTCCTTCACTAATGTCAATCGAGTTGGCCGACCATTCAACGATTCCCGCATGTGGATTGGCGGAAGACGTTTTTGTCAGAGTGGGAAAGTTCTATTAACCGGTAGACTTTATCATTGTCGATATTCCCACGGATCCTCAAGTTCCTCTCATTTTAGGTCATTCGTTTTTAGACACGTCTATGGCTTTGATCGATGTGCATGCTAGAAAGATGACCTTACGTTTCAACGACGAGGAACTTGTTATAAACGCAACTCAAAATTCTCAAAATTCTCATGTTTATTCCGTTGCAACCATAAACCTCGTTGATATGATTGACGTTGTTTGCGAGGAATTTTCACAAGAAGTTTTAGGTTTTGGTGATGATGAAAATAGTGGCAATCCCACTATGTTAGATCCCATTCTTGATAACTCGACACCAACCTTCACTCCATTTGAAGGTGGTGGTTTTACGTTGGAAGAATTCGATGTTCCACGTACTTGTAACGAAGACCTCGACAATGATGAGGACTTCTCGATTATCAAGGATTTTCTAAACGATTTCCCATTTCCTCTACTCGAGGAGGTTATGAGTATCGAGCCCAAATCTTTAATTGAGGAACCACCTATCCTCGAGTTGAAAGATCTACCTCCTCATCTCGAATATGTCTTTTTGGAGGAGGACGACAAGTTGTCGGTTATTATTGCGAAAGAACTTTCGGATGATGAAAAAACCGCACTTGTCGATGTTCCAAAGGATCACAAAGGGGAAATTGCGTGGAAGTTATCCGACATTAAGGGGATCGATCCCAAATTTTGTACCCACAAAATCTTAATGGAGGAGGAATACAAGCCCGCAATCCAGTGTCAAAGGAGGGTGAACCCCAAAATTCATGACGTCATCAAAAAGGAAGTCCCAAAACTCCTTGACGCGGGAATGATTTACCCTATTTCCGATAGCCCTTGGGTGAGTCCTATCCATTGTGTCCCTAAAAAGGGAGGAATGACCGTTGTGCCAAACGATGCCAATGAGTTAATTACCACTAGACTCGTGACCGGATGGAGAGTGTGCATTGACTATCGTAAGTTGAATGAAGCCACTCAAAAAGACCATTTTCCCTTGCCCTTCATGGACCAAATGTTGGAGCGTCTTACGGGAAACGATTTCTATTGCTTTTTAGATGGTCTTTCCGGTTACTTCCAAATCCCCATCGATCCTCGTGATCAAGAAAAAACTACGTTTACGTGTCCATATGGAACGTTTGCCTATCGTAGAATGACATTCGGACTTTGTAATGCACCGGGAACCTTTCAAAGGTGCATGATGGCTATTTTTCATGACATGATCGAGAAGACGATGAAAGTCTTCATGGATGACTTTTCCGTGTTTGGTAGTTCGTTCACTTCGTGTTTGTCGAATCTTGAGAGAATGTTGAAGCGTTGTGAGGAAACCAACCTTGTGCTTAATTGGGAAAAATGTCATTTTATGGTTAAAAGTGGAATCGTCTTAGGGCACGAGGTTTCGAAAGCGGGGACTGAGGTAGATCAAGCTAAGGTAGACGTCATCGCCAAATTACCTCATCCCAAAACCGTTAAGGGAGTTAGGAGTTTCCTAGGCCACACGGGCTTTTATCGTCGATTCATCAAGGATTTTTCGAAGATCTCTCGACCTATTACACATCTCCTTGAGAAAGATGAACGTTTTGTCTTTGACGAAGATTGTGTACGAGCCTTTGAAATCTTTAAGAGGAAACTTACCGAAGCTCCCATTCTTGTTGCCCCCAATTGGAACCTCCCCTTTGAGCTCATGTGTGATGCTAGTGACTACGCTATTGGGGCCGTATTGGGGCAACGTCATGAAAAGCACTTCTTGCCTATCCACTATGCTAGCAAGACGATGACCGAGGCTCAACTAAAATACACTACAACGGAAAAGGAATTCCTTGCCGTGGTGTATGCATTTGAGAAATTCCGACCTTATCTCGTCTTGACGAAATGCATAGTGTATACGGATCATTCGGCTATCAAGTATCTTATGGCTAAACAAGATGCGAAGCCGAGATTACTTCGTTGTATTCTCCTCCTTCAAGAATTTGATCACAAAATTGTTGACAAAAAAGGAGCCGAGAATCTAGCGGCCGATCATCTTTCTCGTTTGGAAGATCCTCACCAAAGTGTCTACGAGCCCAAGGAAATCACCGAAACATTTCCGCTCGAGACACTTGGTGTAGTGAATTCTAAGCTTGATTCTTCCATCCCATGGTTTGCGGACTTTTCAAATTACCATGCGGCCAACTTCATCATCAAGGGTATGACGACTCAAGAAAAACGAAAATTCTTTCGTGACGTCAAGTTCTATTTTTGGAACGACCCTTACTTGTTTCGAACTTGTGCGGATCAAATTATTCGACGTTGTGTCTTTGGTACCGAAGCTTATAACATCCTTAGAGCTTGTCACGAGGGACCCACGGGTGGTCACCATGGTGCTAATCTCACGGCTAAGAAGGTTTTTGATGCCGGTTTCTTTTGGCCTACTATTTACCGAGATGCACATGAACTTGTGAAGTCATGTGACTCATGCCAACGACAAGGAAAAGCCTCACAAAAAGATGAAATGCCACAAAATATCATCCAAGTGTGTGAGATCTTTGACGTATGGGGCATCGACTTTATGGGGCCGTTCCTATCATCTCGTGGTAATAAGTACATCCTTGACGCCGTTGACTACCTATCTAAGTGGGTGAAAGCTAAGGATTTGCCCACCAATGATGCTTGTGTGGTAGTCAAGTTTTTGAAAAGCTTGTTTTCTCGGTTTGGAACCCCTCGTGCGATCATAAGTGATCGTGGAACCCATTTTTGTAATGACCAATTCGAAAGGGTCTTAAGGAAATATGGGGTTACACATCGGTTTTCTACGGCTTATCACCCACAAACGAGTGGGCGAGTCGAGGTTTCAAACCGAGCGTTGAAGAGGATCTTGGAGAGATCCGTAGGGGAAAACCGACAATCTTGGTCGGATAAGTTGGACGATGCTTTATGGGCCTTTAGGACCGCTCATAAGACGCCCATTGGGTGCACTCCTTATAAGATTGTGTATGGGAAAAATTGTCACTTGCCAATTGAATTGGAACACAAGGCTTATTGGGCCCTAAAGCATTGTAATGATGACATGGAGACCGCGGGAAAACACCGGAAAATGCAATTAAATGAATTGGATGAATTAAGGGATATTGCTTATGAAAATTCATTAATTTATAAAGAAAAGACTAAAAAGTTGCATGATTCACAAATTAAAAACCGGGTTTTTAACATTGGGGATCAAGTTTTGCTTTTTAACTCTCCTTTGAAAATCTTTTCCGGTAAGTTGAAATCCCGTTGGTCCGGTCCATTCACCGTGACTCAAGTTTTTCCGTATGGGACCATCGAGATAGCTCAAAATGATGGCCCCAATTTCAAGGTGAATGGACATAGGTTGAAGCACTACTTTGGAGGGGAAGTTCCATCCTTGAACTACCTCGACCAAATCACCTTCCCCAATGATAATTAGTATTGAGGGGATCGAGTCGAGCTCATGACTCGGTAATAAAAAACGAGGTGCCTCGTGGGGGAGTCCCATGCTTATCCAATGTACATATTATCGCTTTTTGATGTAGTAACGTGTGGGGATTTGTGCCCTTCCAACCTTTGTTTCGTGGTTGTTTGTGAATTGTGGATTTTAGATGATCATTACCTTCACGATTGGAGCCTCTCGTGTTCGTTTTATGGGAGCACTCAATCGTTTGATTTGAAGACTTTCTCAATAATCCATGATATATCCTTTGATGTTCTAACCATAGGTTTATAGTACACTTCATAAACGACTTTAAATTTAATGGTTACACCCTTTCCATGCTAGATTAGGCATTGGACTACGTCTCTAGTATGGGGGTGTTTGCACCCTAGACTCGAAACATTGAGGACAATGTTTAACTTTAGTATGGGAGGGTGAATAGATAATTGCCTTGCCAAACCTTCACGCTTTCCAAAGTTTATCTTTTTGTTTATCGTTTTGTTGCAAAATAAGGCTGAAAATGGCCAAATTTTAAATTTTTCTCATGTTTTATAAGTGTCTGAAGACATGAATGTAGGTTTTCCGATGGCGAGAATAAGAGTAATTTTTGACTCGACCGTGCGTGTTGAGCACTTAGCTTCGATTCCTTAACTTCACATTAGGCTAAGTCTCTTAAATGAGGATGAGAAATGATAGAGTTAATTATAAGTTACTATGCTAAACGTAGAGTACTCGTATTCTTTCAAAAACTCATGTGTTCTCGTTGTTTACTTATTCTCCCTTCGCTTGTAAATATTTTTTGCTTAATAAATATTGACTTAGCGGTTTAGTCTTAATTGTTGGGTTTCTAGTCCTTTCTAGTAGCTTTCATGTTATTAAATTGGGAAGACATTACGGTATCGCCAGCGTCACGGTTTTGAAGTATTGGCACCCAAATAATCGAAAGCTTCACCCAATAATAAGATTTCAAGTGCTCACCTAAATCAAGCAAACAATTTGAAGCTCACAAGGCCGAAAAATCTATGCAAAATTGAAAGTGAATCAAGCCTTAATCTTTGAAGCTTTAAAGATCCAAAATTCGCCTTAGCGTGAGGATGTACGTCTTTGGCTAATAAAACCACCGATGAGGTGGATAATAAAAGGCAAGGCAAGACCGAAGTCATAATAAAATCTTCATGGCGAAGTTGAATAAAAGATGGAGGTAAACCTATGATAATAAGGCCCTTCCGTTAGGGGGAGTATAAAAGTCTTGGTAATAAGTCTCATGTTCAAAACCGTTAGAAAACCGTGTTTATCGATCCTTCTTGTTGACTTAATTTTTTGACATCGTTGTCTATTAGGAGGGGTTATTGATTTGATGGTCTTGGTTACACCGTTGGGACTCTATTTTTAGACCTAAATCTCTATCATCGCATAAGTCAAACAATGTATCCTCGTGAAACATTCAAGACAAAATAAAATATAAGAGATACAACTTAGGAAAATAGGAGGATAAGTACGTGATTAGGGCATATGAGTAGTGTTAGCATTACTAACTTATAATGACAATGATCTCGTTGCACGCTTGGCATGGAATTGGGCTGAAAATCGAGGATGACGAAATTATTTCTAACGAAGCATTCACGTGTTCTTATTCTATGAACCTAAACGTCCCATTTTGCGATGAAAATCATACATTATGTCTAAAACGCAAGTAGTAGCAATAGTAGTAATGTAGCTAGTTTATCATTCAATAAAAGTGAATAAAAATGAATTTGGAGGTGCCACGATACTTTATTCTAGCATTGCGTGAAGGCACGACAATGGTTTAGTTTGGGGGAGTGATGATACTGCTTTTATACATAGTCTCATCGTCCAAAAAGGGCTTTAAATGCATAAAATATCATGAAAATGGCCAAATATATGCTTGTGTTTGTTGCTTGTGTATTTTAGGTACGGATATTGAGAAAATGACAAAAGATCACAAGAATCATACAAAAACGAACACGGGAAACGAAGCCACACAATGAACCAAGCCCTAATGAAGAATTTTCCAAGAAAACCCTTGAAGATTTGAAGATTTATGAAGAACGGTCCTCCAATATTGAAGAATTGACACTTTAAACCCTTGTATCTTCATAATTACAAGATTGGTCCCTAAAGTTTGTCAATATTGCTAAAAAGGGCCCTCCACTTTGAAGAATTGGCAATTTTAGTCCCTCAACAAAACTAAAATGTCAATATTAATCCTCCTCAAAGTCAAACATACCATGAAGGACTTCAAGTTACAAGAAATTACAAGTTTGGTCCTTTAAAAATATCAAAATTACCAAAAGGACCCTTGACTTTGAAGAAATGGCAAAAATGGTCCCTCATTAATCATGATTTGTCAAATTCAGTCCTCCAAGAAGTCAACAACACAAGTTAAGACCATTATCTATGAATAAAATGCCAAATCAGTCCTTCAAGAATCATGAAATGGCAAGAAATACCCCTGAATTCATTTTACAAAACCTATTGGGGGCAAAAGTGTGAAAAAGGAAACTTTATTTACAAAGGAAATTCGAATTTGGTAGTTTTATTTGCAAATGAAAAGAAGTGGAAAGATGGAGGGTTAAAACTGGCAGACAACCTAAAACACCTAGACCTATGGGAGCTTGACACTTGTCCCACTAACTCCCCTAAACCAATCATAACTCACCTTCTCTCCACCTCACCATTCCACTTCACCAGGTTTATATTAATTAAACATTGGCGCCTTAACACCAAATTCAAAACTTAATCACCCCTAATCCGGATCAAAACCTCCACTATTCACTCAAGAACACAATTTGGTTTTCTTAATCCTGTTGTAATTAGGACCTAATATTGTGCAGATTTGTGATTAAGGTATCCTTAATCACATCCCAACCTTGAAAACACATGCTACATCAACAAGGAACCCCACATAAGATTCCCTGCTACACTCTTTTGCAAACTGCCAAAATTTGGACAACAATCCAACCATCCACATTGAAGCTTACTTTTTAAGCTTTTTACAAGCCCTTGGATGCAATCACACCATGCAAGCTACATCAAAACGCCAAGAAAAGTCACATGATTCTCAAGATTGTTCAAACCCTCAAGGGCATAACTAGAACTTCATTAGCTAGGGTGTCACGTTTTTTAGCTTTCATAGTTCACTTGTGAGCCTATATAAAGGCCTTAGGATACTTCATTTTTTCTTTGCTCTTGAATTTTCCATTGTTCACAAATCTGTAAATCATATATTCAGTTAATGAAATGTGTTTGAATTTGGTGAAGAAAAATCAAGTGCCAACCTTATTATCTATTTATTATTGTTTGATGTTAACTGTTCTTGAATCCTAAAACTTGTTTTCAAAGGAGTGTGCAAAAGTTTGCATATTTTCCTATAATATTGATATTTTGCTAAGTCTAGTTCAAACCTTGGAATTCTTGAGCTATAAAGCTGATCATAGCCTCCTGATATTGTGTTATCAAGGTGTGGTGAAGCTTATAACTTGGGGATAATCAAGTGTGGGGAACTAAGGTTGCATTAATCAAGGATTTTCATTTTTCTGATTTTGATATTTTGCTCTTAACCTTGTTGAATCTTAGAAGGCTTTATTGTGGAAGCTTGTGCTTGTTCTTGCTAGCACATAAGCTCAAAATTCATGTGTGTGGATGTACATCCATGAGGTACACACCATTCTACTCAAAATCTGTTAAAAATTTGGATTTTTGGTGAATTTGTGTGTTGCTTGTGTTCTTGCTGATTTTGTGGTCTAATCTTGTTCAATACTGCATATTATACTTGTTAATGTGTTTGATTGGGCTTGGGTAACCTTGGAATACACTTTTGATTTGAAAATTTAAAGGGGTGTTTGGGTTAATCTGTTTAAGATCATAAGTTGATATTGTGTTGTTGGAAGTTTGTGTTTGTGCTTTATATCTGTTATCTACTTGGTTGAGTGCTATTTGCTGCAAGTTATTGGGTTTAAAACCTTGAATCAAACATTGTGCTATATCTCATTGATTTTGACTGTTTTTGACCTAAGATTTTGGTAATATCTAGAATATATGCATGCTTAGGGTTAACAGTTGTTAAATCATTGTTTATACAACATATGTGATAGATCTGAGTGTTCGAATTTGGCTTGTTGGTCAAGTGCATCAGCAAAGTAAAAATCTGCTTGTGTTAGTGTTCATTTAAGTTTATTATTGCTTGTGTGTGCCTTTGGTAAAGTTTGGCTGGCTGAATTGTGCTATAAGTGCTTATTGAACCATAACTGCTTATTTGTTCATGTCTGGGCTAGATCTGGTGATGTTTTGATTTAACTGTACAAATTGGCTGATTGTGATTGTGATGTCTTTGTTGTTATTGACTCCTTATGATCCACTGATCATCTGGGCGCCTTTGTGAAACTTGAATCCACAAAAAAGTCATATAAGACAAAAAGTCAAGAAAGTCAAGCAGTGGGAAAAGTTCCCACTGCTTAGACACCAAAACTAGCCCCTGCTAGTGTAACTTTTCAGTTAGCTTATTAATAAGCCATATTGGCTTATCCAGACCTGCAACAACTTACGTTTTGTGATCAATCTTCCTCATTTGACCCATTTGTTTGAACTAGATCTTATCAGACATTGGCTTTGACTTTTTGCTAGAAAACTCATAAAGTTGACTTTTAAAGAAGTGCTTATTTGCTTATTTCAGCTTATTAAGTGAACTAATTTGAAAACTTTTTGTTGATTAAGCTTAGTTAAGTCATTTAATAGCTTTTGAAACTTGAATTAGCTCTTGGGGTGGCTAGAACTCGAAAACGACTATTTTGTCGTTTTGTGAAGATAGCTTATTGCTTTTTCAGGCTTATTCCTTGGACTTTTTTCAAATTTCTTTTTACAGAAGTCTTAAGTAACTCAAAAGAAGCTTGTATGTCTAATTTGAGCTTATGGCATCAGCTTATAGCTTAATGGGCCAAAAAGCCCATTAAGAATAAGATGTTTGATATAAGCCAGCTTAAATCACATTTTCAGCTTTTGGGCCTTTGAAAAAATTGCGTTCAGAATCGAATTTTAGGTCAGATAGGAGCTTTTGGGCCATTTTTATAAACATTTTCTTATTGGGCTTATTTTGGCCTAGTAAGGGTCTGTTTTGGACTTTGTCCCATTTGAAGGCCCATTAGGGGTATTTTTGTAATTTCAACTTCATTTCTGTGTTTATTAGGTTAAAATAAGCTAGTTTGCAAGTTTTTAGAATTTTTTTATAAATTTTGGATTTTTAATATTATTTTATTATTATTTTATTATTAAAAATTAAAATTTATATTTTTCTAGTTTTTATATTTTTCTTAGGTTAAATTCATAAAGTTAGGAATTTTATAATTTTTAGAATATTTTTATTGTTCTTAGATTAATTTTTATAATTATTTTAAGTTTTAATAGTTTTTAATTGTTTTTAAATAGTTTTAATTAATTTTAAAATTTTCAAATATAGTTTTAAATTAGGTTAGGTCATTTTAGAGGTTTACAATTGAAGAAATCTTATTTTGGGCTTTTTGTTAATTAAATTGGTTTTTTGGGCTTTAATTAGCATTAAAAAATTATTATTTAATTAAATAAAAGGTTTGAGTGATTTTTGATTTTTTGTAAACTCTAATTACATTATTTAGTATTTATTGTAATTTTCTAGGAGTTTTTAGAGTAAATTTTTAATTTTGCTACTTTTTACGGTTTTACGTGTATGACTTTATCGTCTTAGTTTAATCCGTCATCGTAACCGTCATTCTCTTCTTATTTCATTTCTATTATCTTTCTTCATAAATATAATCACAAAGTTAATCATTTCTTAACACACACACCAAGCCTCCTTGAGAACGATCCCCACTTTGGGTCATAACTTGTGATTTTCCTAAATCACTTGTTAATACTTACCCTAATTACGCTCTTTTTCCTAAAAGACGTAAAAACTCAACCATCAACTATAGTATTAATTAATTATTTAACACATGGACTATAATTAATTAATAATCATGGCTTAGGTTATAATTAATAAAATATTAATAAATATTTAACCTAAGTATTTTATATACCTTAATTTAATTAAATTATGCTTATATTTAATTAAAGCATATAGTTTATAGTTTATTTAATTAACATGATATTATTAATAAACTATACTAATAATCACATGACTTATGTTATTTAACCAGTAAACTTATGCTTATATTATTAGCTTATTAATTCAGCTTAATTCTAAATATGGAAACTTTCTAATTCTGGAAACTTACTATTTTTGGAAACTTTCTATTTTTAGAAACTGATCAATTTAAAGAAGTTAATCTATTTTTGGAAACTTTCTATTTTTGGAAACTTTCTGTTTTAGGAAACCTGCTATTTTTAGAAAGTTACTTATTATTACACAACAAGTATAATAATACAAGGAATACAAGTAATACTTAATCAGAATACATAGAATACATGATAAACACAAGATAACCTTTAAATCAGTACAACAAGACAAGAACATATAAAACAAGCAAAGACATGATATAATCAGTTACGTACTCAGTAAACAGAATACTTATACATGTCCCCTATTTTATGTAGCATTAGTGAGATCGAAGTAGGACTTTCATTCTCTCGTCTTCTTGGTTCACTGGACATAAGGTACGGATTTCCCTTCCCTTCAATATGGACATTCTTTCCTTATTAGGATTCCCCGTTTGTAGCCAACTGTTTTCCCAGTATTATTTTATATGTTTGATTTCTTATGTTAGTTTAAGAGCCTAAGCCATATACATGCATGACCAGTGTCACCTAGTTATGGAGGTACCATAACCATAACACTGGAGGCACCAGTGTTATGACTTCCCCATGGCGAAGTGATTGCATGTGGAGTCCCTTTACAGTTTTGGCCATTATATTATGTTATCATGTGGGGCGTATGGGTGCATCCTAGTTACATGTTTACCAGTAATACCAGAGTGAATGCGATGTGTGTCTTGCATCCTTCACCAGGAGTTGATCCATCCTACCCAGACTATTTAATTAGAGGCAACCCCTCTAATTGCATGATGAGGTCTCCCCTCCAAGTATTCATGCACGTTGGAACCTCATAACCTATATGGGCTATTGGCTAATTATTACATATTTTACATAAAAAATAAGTCTTTTCAAACTATAAAACCAGTTTATGAACATGATTCTAGGTTACTTAGGACTTATAGTTTTCCGTTGCTATTAGTCTTTTATGCTTATGATTTTACATGCTATACTTGTATATCCGTGCACTGAGCATTATGCTCAGCCGTTTTCCTTTCATGTTCCCAAATGGCAGGTACTCAAGGGCGCTCGTAGACTTTAAGCGTACGTGCATATGGATTGGAAGCTATCTAACCTTCTTTACTTTATGCATTTCATCATACATTTTGCTACTCATTTCTTTGGACATTGTTTAGTCCTTTTCCTTTATAGCACTTATGTTTGTGTGTGATGAGCTTATACTCGGGGTATCGATGTTTGTTTCCAGTATCTCCACTCATGGTCATTTAATGTTTTTAAGACATTTACATTGTATGCTTTGATGACACGCCATAATCACGCGTGACATTCCATTTACCAAAATGGGGTGTTACAGTTATGGTATCAGAGCCAAGGTTTCGACCTATAGGCTTTCAAAAACATGACCTGTGATTAGTGAGTAGTCACTATGGTCTTCCTAGAACTGACAATTGTTTTCATGCATTTATGTCATATGTCATTGTCGCAGGTTTAAGACTAAGTAATGGTTGGTACAGGACAGGCCTTATTTAGTCGCATGTGCTTTTATCGAAACTTTTAACTTTAGGACCGACCCATAGGCGTCCCCTCGCTATGTCTTTTATAATGGGTGAACTGACCACATGCTTTTACCCTCGCGCATATAAAAGTTTTTATAAACTGCATCATGCATTCATACACCATTTTCATGCATAAAATTTTTCTCATGATTTATTGGCATAATTTTTTTTCATGAATTTATATTATGTTTTATCAGTTTAATCATGCATTTTGTTTTATACTGTCAGATGGTTCTCACACGCGAGCAGGAACAACTCAATGCAGCAGTTCAAGCTGTGATGCAGGACATGCTTCCTCAGCTGAGGAACGAAATTAGGGCCGAGGTGCAAGCTGCCAACAATCAGCACCAGCACCAACATCCTAATCCTCCTCCTCCTTCTCCAGCAACATTGATCACATGCCTGGAGCGACTCAACAAAAAACGTCCTCGATCCTTCAAGAAGACTGACAGCCCCAATGAGGCTGAGAGCTGGCTAGCTCATATCGAGAAGATATTTGATGCAATGGGCTGCGACCCTGTCTTCAAGGCAAGGTTGGCGTGTTACAAGTTCGAAAGTGACGTGTTGGGATAGTGGAAGTCAGTGAAGCAGTCTGAGGGAGGTGACAATTGGGTGGCTGGCTTGACTTGGGCTCATTTCAGGGAGTTAGTGATAGGACAGTTCTTCCCCAAGGCTGAGCAAGACAAGCTGAAGAGGGAGTACCACGAGATCAGGCAGAGAGCTGAGGAGAACAACAACGAGTTCATGCAGCGCTTTCTTCGTTTGGCTGGTTTTCTTGGCACAACAGCAGGTACTGCCGAAGAGCAAGTATAACACTTTCTTTGGGCTCTTCGTACATTGGTCGCCAATAACTTGGTGTGTGCAACCTTCAACACGGTGGCACAAGTAGCCGATGCAGCACGTAAGCTGGAGATGCTGCAGGAGATAGATGAATTCGGTGAGGCAGAGAGACCCGAGAAGAGGTATATTTTCGTCACTCAGCGGTGATCATTTCAATTCACTAAGTACTATCCAAATATTTATCTTTCTTATAAACTACATCTTTCAGGTATAAGACTGGGGACCGGTCTCAACCGGCTACTCAGCCCAAGGGTAACGGTCAGACCCAAGATCGTTCTGCTACGGATAGGCGTGGCGGTAATGATAATTACCGTAACAAAGCTGGAAACTCAGAAGTAGGTCCCTAAACTCACTCATTTCTTATGTTACATGTTTATGATTCATAATTCTGACACTTTAACATCTTCTACCAGGAATCATGGTAACAGAAGGGAGCAGCACCGCAGAGGTTCACAGCCTAATCGTATAGCTATCACTGGTATTATGTCTTACGAATTTATGCATTGTCCTATTTGTACCCATAAACCATGTCTCATGTGTACTTTTTTGAACAGGCTCCCAGCCAGCAAGGGCACATGTTGGAGGGTATACTCACCCTCTCTGCACTACCTGCAACCGTAGGCACCCAGGGCCATGTCGTCGTGACAACGATGCTTGCTTCAAGTGTAGCCTTACTGGTCATCGCATGAAGGACTGCTGTAAGGGTGAGATAGAGGGCACATCTGGACATGCCGACTCCAAGCCACCTCTTACTACTGGGCGGGTGTACACGACCTCTCATGATCAGGCCAACAAGTCTACAGGTACCATCACTGGAATCTTGTATATGTATGGTCAAGCTGCATGTATTTTATTTGACACGTGTGCTACTTATTCGGTCATTTCTACTGCTTATGCCAAGAATGTTAGGATATACCCTATGCCATTAGAGAACGTATTAAGCATTTCCACGACCTTAAGAGACTCTATACGCATAACCCATGGGTACAAGAGCCTTCCCCTAGAGTTTGACGACAAGATTCGTCCAGTTGACGCACTTCAATTGGATATGTGCGATTTTGACATGATATTGGGCATGGACTTGCTATCCAAACATCACGCCACCATTGACTGCCATTCATATCGAGTCATCTTTGGTGATGTAAATGCACCAGAGTACATTCATAACGGTTTCGTACCTGGAAGGCCTATACAAATAATTTTAACCTTACAAGCACGCGCACTACTGTCACATGGTTGTGAGGGCTATCTTGCTACTGTTCATGATTTGGAGGCTGAATCTCCATCTATCAAGAATCAACCGATTGTGTCAGAATTCCCAGACGTGTTTCCAGAAGAACTTTTGGGCATACCACCTGCTCGTGAAGTGGAGTTTAATATTGAGCTCATCCCAGGAGCTGAGCCAATTTCTAAGGCTCCTTATCGGATGGTTCCCATAGATCTGAAGGAGGTAAAGGAACAACTGCAGGAATTGTTGGAACGCGGTTTCATTCGACTTAGCGCTTCTCCATGAGGCGCACCTGTTTTGTTCGTAAAGAAGAAGGACAGCAGTATGCGTCTGTGCATAGACTATCGTGAGCTTAACAAGATCACCATCAGGAATAGATATCCGTTGCCACACATTGATGACTTGTTTGACCAACTCCAAGGGGCCAAACATTTCTCCAAGATTGATCTGAGGTCAGGCTATTATCAGTTACGGGTTAAAGAGCAGGACATCGCCAAGACTGCTTTCCGTACACGTTATGGGCACTACGGATTCGTAGTAATGCCATTTGGCCTTACCAATGCTCTAGCTGTTTTCATGGACTTGATGAACCGTATCTTCCATGAGTTCCTGGAAAAGATCATCATTGTCTTCATTGACGACATTCTGATTTTCTCTAAGTCAAAGGAGAAACACGAAGACCATCTTCGTACTGTACTACAGATACTTCGCCAGAAGCAGTTGTATGCTAAATTCTCCAAGTGTTTTGGTTAGACAAGGTGGCGTTCCTAGGCACATTGTATCAGAAAAAAGAATAACCATGAACCCAAAAAAGGAAGAGGCTATTACAAAGTGGCCAGACCGACATCAGCGACTGAAGTTCGCAGTTTCCTAGGCTTAGCTGGTTACCACCGTAGGTTCGTAAACTTTTCCCATTTAGCACTGCCATTGACCAAACTGATGCGGAAAGAGGAGAAATTTGTCTGGACTAAACAAAGAGAGAAGATCTTTGAAGACCCAAAGCTGAAGCTAGTATCTGCACCGATTCTTACTCTCCCATCTGGTACAGGTGGATTTCAAATCTACAGGGATGCTTCAGGGAAGGGACTTAGCTGTGTTCTCATGCAACATGGGAAGGTGATCGCGTACGCTTCACGGCAGCTTAAGCCTTATGAGGAGAACTACCTTACGCATGACTTGGAACTTGCAGCAGTCGTGTTTGCATTGAAGATATGGAGGCACTACTTGTATGGAGAATCATGTGATATCTTCACAGATCACAAGGGCCTGAAATACATCTTCACTCAACGTGAACTGAACATGAGACAGAGAAGATGGTTAGAGCTGTTGAAGGATTATGACATTAATCTGCAGTATCATCCCTGCAAGGCGAATGTAGTGGCAGATGCACTTAGTAGGAAGTCCGGTATGATCAACGACATTAAGATTGAGGAAGAGATTATAAGAGACTTGGAGTGACTAGACATTGAGATCATGGTACGTGGACAACACGGTTATTGGGCTAATCTTAGAGTGGAACCTGAATTACTCTCTAGGATCAATGAAGCTCAGAAGGATTATGGTGAGATTTGGGCTATCATTCAGAACTTGGATCAGCAGATGAAGTTTCGTTGGATGACGACGACATCTTATGGCAGGGTACCAGACTTTGTGTTCCTGATGATCTTACACTCAATGAAGCGTTACTGGCTGAAGCTCATTGCTCCATATTCTCCATCCATCCTGGTTCGACCAAGATGTACCACGACATCAAGTAGTACTTTTGGTGGAGTGGTATGAAACAGGATGTTGCTACTTATGTCTCCAAATGTCTTACCTGCCAACAGGTTAAGATCGAGCATCAACGGTCTAGTGGTCTACTACAACCGTTAGACATTCCAGAGTGGAAGTGGAACAAGATCACCATGGATTTTCTTACTGGTCTTCCGCAGACAAAGAGGAGGCATGATGCGATTTGGGTTATCTTTGATCGACTTACTAAGTCAGCTCATTTCTTACCGATCCGCAAGGAAGATCCGGTCAGAAAACTCGCCGATACTTACAAGAAGGAGATCATGAGACTTCATGGTGCTCCATCTAGTATCGTCTCGGACAGAGATCCTCGGTTCACTTTGCAATTTTGGAGAAGTCTGCAGAAAGCTTGGGGTGCAAAACTTAATCTTAGCACGACTTTTCATCCTCAAACAGACAGACAATCAGAGCGAACTATTCATACATTGGAAGACATGCTCCAAGCATGTGCATTGGAGTGGACATGAGATTGGGACGATTATATCTGTTTAGTAGAGTTTGCATAAAACAACAGTTGGCACGCCAATATTAAGTGTGCACCATTCGAGATGTTGTATGGCAGGAAGTGTCGCGCCCCAATCTGCTGGGATCAGGTTGGTGAGTGAAAACTTGAAGGACCAAAGATGATAGAGTTGACCAACGAGAAGGTCGTTGTAGCTAAGAAGAAGTTACAAGAAGCTCGCGCACGTCAGAAGAGTTATGTCAACAATCATCATAGGGACTTACATTTCAACGTGGGAGATCATGTCTTTCTGAAGGTATCACCGGCACGTGGTGTTAGACGTTTTGGAATGAAAGGGAAACTCAGTCCTCGATTCATCAGACCATTTGATATCATCGAACGAGTCGGTGAAGTATGTTATCGCTTAGCGTTACCTCCGCAGCTTTCTCACGTTCATGACGTTTTCCATGTGTCCTTACTTAGAGGGTACAATTATCATCACCTTCACATGGTTCACTATCCACTGGAACATATTCGTGAAGATATTACCTTCATTGAGGAACCCGAACGAGTTCTTGACAGACAAGACGAGTCATGAGGAGGAAGACGATTCCTTCGTCAAAATCCTTTGGAGGGATCATACCGAGCAGGAAGCCACTTGGGAAACAGAGGAGTCTATCCGGGCTTCTTACCCTCATTTCTAGTTTTGAATTCGGGTATGTTCCTATTTTAGTTTACTTTATCTATAATTCGGGGACAAATTATTCTTTTTAGGGGGAAGAGTTGTAAAACCCGCATGCTTTTACCATGAACAGTACACTTAGTAACCGTACGTACATATTAAAACTTTCCTTTTATAGCAAGAACACGTGTCACGATTATTAATTACAGAAGTTATGTACGTGTTATAACACGATAAGTATTAAGTACCTGATAGTACACGGTAGTTATTAACGATAATAATTATAGCGTAAAAATCACGAACATGTAATTACGTACTTATGTATTGTAATACGATAAATATCGTTACAAACAAGTATTTATCTACAACACGAATAATTAAGTATAACATAACACGAAAACGAGAACATACGAACACGTAAAATATTAGACACGGGAAAACTTCGGGTTTCCCTTGTGGGCTCCATCTGTCGCGGACACCAAAGGGACAAGAGGGCCAAGCCCATGTTTGGTTTTTACTAAATAAACAAAAAGGGTTTCACCCTTTTCATTTAATAGAGTTTTCATAAAAACCAAAAACCCTAGCCTCTTTTTCTCTCTATTGCCACTGGCCTAAGGACACCACAAGGAGGTGATCATTTGATCTTTGTGATTGAAAACTAGTGATTGTGTTCGTGTTGTTAACCTCCATTTGTTTCACGCATTCGGTAATCCGTTATCCCTTTTTCTTTTTAATTCTTTTAATTAATTAAGAACATGTAATCATGGGGTTATAAAAACAAGTAAATAAAACATGTTAAATTAATCATGGGGATAAAATAAAAGGTGTTTTGGGGTTGGTTTGGTTCGGCCGACGTAAGGAACCGAGAGCTGAAGCTCTCGGTGGTCTTCGAATCACCACCAACCGAGACCGATGGTCTCGGTGGGGGGCTGTGTGGTCTCGGAAACAGGAACCAAGGGACCCCGACGTGAGTCGGGGTACCGGTTGGTTTATATGGGTCTCGGCAGCAGCAGCCACCACCACCGGCTTAAGCTGGTGGCGGTTTTGGGTCAAGCAGGGGAAGCAGGCCGCGATAGGGGGAACCACCGATACACAGCCGGTGAGAACTTTGTTGTGGTCAGCGGCTAGCCGAGAGGGAACCACCGGTTAGGCCGGTGGCGTTTTTACAAGAACAGTGGCAACCGACTGAATTGATTAGCCACTGTTAAGGGGGTGTTTGTTTTGGTCCGGTTCATATTCTGTCTAAATTAAATCCACGGGTCTGGTTCATGACTAACTTTTACAAGTATTTATTTTTACAAGTATATTATTTTAACAAGAGAATTAAATTAATTAAGACATGACAAATAATTAATTAAATTTAACATGGAGTTAGGTTAATTATTATTTATGAAATAATACATGTTTTAGCCTGAGTATTTCATTAATTAATTTAGACTATAGTATTAATTAATTATTTAACACATGGACTATAATTAATTAATAATCATGACTTAGGTTATAATTAATATAATATTAATACATTTTTAACCTAAGTATTTTATATACCTTAATTCAATTAAATCATGCTTATATTTAATTAAGTCATATAGTTTATAGTTTATTTAATTAACATGATATTATTAATTAAATAAACTAATAATCATATGACTTATGTTATTTAACCAATAAACTTATGCTTATATTATTAGCTTATTAATTCAGCTTAATTCTAAATATGGAAACTTTCTAATTCAGGAAACTTACTATTTTTGGAAACTTTCTATTTTTAGAAACTGATCTATTTTAAGAAGTTAATCTATTTTTGGAAACATTTTTTTTTGAAACTTTCTATTTTAGGAAACCTGCTATTTTTAGAAAGTTACTTATTATTACACAACAAGTATAATAATACAAGGAATACAAGTAACACTTAATCAGAATACATAGAATACATGATAAACACAAAGTAACCTTTAAATCAGTAAAACAAGACAATAACATATAAAACAAGCTGAGACATGATATAATCAGTTACGTACTCAGTAAACAGAATACTTACACATGTCCCCTATTTTATGAAGCATTAGTGAGATTGAAGTAGGACTTTTATTCTCTCGTCTTCTTCATTCACTGGACATAAGGTACGGATTTCCCGTCCCTTCAGTATGGACATTATTTACTTATTAGGTTTCCCCGTTTACAACCAACTGTTTTCCCAGTATTGTTTTATATGTTTGATTGCTTATGTTAGTTTAAGAGCCTAAGCCATATACATGCATGACCACTGTCACCTAGTTATGGAGGTACCATAACCATAACACTAGAGGCACCAGTGTTATGACTTCCCTACGGCGAAGTGATTGCTCGTGGCGTCCCTTTAAAGTTTTGGCCATTATATTATGTTATCATGTGGGGCGTATGGGTGCATCCTAGTTACATGTTTACCAGTAATACCAGAGTGAATGCGATGTGTGCCTTGCATCATTCACTAGGAGTTGATCCCTCCTACCCAGACTATTTAATTAGAGGCAACCCCTCTAATTGCATGAAGAGGTCTCCCATCCAAGTATTCATGCACGGTGGAATCTCATGAACTATATGAGCTATTGGCTAGTTAATACAGATGTTACATAAAAACATAAGTCTTTTCAAACTATAAAACTAGTTTTATGAACATGGTTCCAGGTTACTTAGGACTTATACTTTTTCGCTGCCATTAGTCTTTTATGCTTATGTTTTTCCATGCTATACTTGTATATCCGTGCACTGAGCGTTATGCTTAGCCGTTTTCCTTTCATGTTCCCAAACGGCAGGTACTCAAGGGCGCTCGTAGACTTTAAGCATACGTGCATATAGATTGGAAGCTATCTAGCCTTCTCTACTTTATGCATTTCATCATACATTTTGCTACTCATTTCTTTTGACACTGTTTAGTCCTTTTCCTTACAGTACTTATGTCTGTGTGTGATGAGCTTATACTCGGGGTACCGATGTTTGTTTCTGGTATTTCCATTCAAGGTCATTTAATGTTTTAAAGATATTTACCTTGTATGCTTTGATGACACGCCATAATCACGCGTGATATTCCATTTACCAAAATGGGGTGTTACACTTACTAAATCTCTAAAACTAGTGTATATGTAACCTTATAGGTAACGGCTTATTTTTGTTTTCACAAGATTTGTATAAAATTTATCTTGTCACTAACACATAAACATGTACATGTAAATTAAACCTAGATTTAATCTTGAAACCCTCCAAAATAAATATAGCCGTGGGTTATGTTCTTCATATGGGGTTTGTGATTATTTTTGTTAAAACTATGCTAGACCTAGTTAAAAACCTTAGATCTATTAATCCCATGGACAGTTAATAACATTGCCTTAGTAAACCTAGAAGCCATAAATCAATAATGGACTTAATTAGGCCCAATGAATAGTAGCTGAACCTTTAGCCCATTAGGCCCATGCTTGCTAAATAAGCCCATTATGATAGCCTTATGATTTTAGTGGACTTAAAAATATTAATAAGCCCATTTAGAATTACTTTATCCCATTAGAACAAATAAAAAGGTTAACGGGCTGTGTGAAGCCCATTAAGAAAATATCGAGCTCATAAGCCCTTTTGGCCTATTTTAAAGGATCACTTAGTGTTTTAAAACTTATATAAGCTTTTTAAGATCTAAATTAAAACTTATCAAAGTTTTCGGGCCAAAAGTGTAAATATACAAAAGTTTAGGGGCTAAACCGTGACAATTATAACTTATAATAACAAGGACATGAAACACAAGGACTAAAATGGTAATTACCCTAAAGATTATGGACTATTTAAACCCATTCGAGACTTAAGGAAACCCTAGGGACCATTCTTGCAATTAACCAAAAGTTATTAAATATTTTCACAACCCTAAGGACTAAATTTGTAATTAGCCGAATGATAAACAAGCCCTAGGGTATGTTTTCGTAACTTACCCTAAGTCCTAAACCCTAATTAAACCCGAGGGACCAATTGTGTCATTACTTGGTAGTTAAACGAGCCCTAGGGGCTATTGTTGCTAATTACCAAAACTTGTATAAAACCTAGACGTCTAAGGTGTAAATAACGCGAGTTGTAAACCTAAAATAATATAGAGGGACTTGTTTTGCAATTACACGAAACTTATATAAGCCATAAACCCTTTTATTAATTATTAGGTTAAAACTATGATTAAACCTTATATAGTGGAGGACTATAATCGTAAATACCTTAAACTTATACCCTAAGGACCATTCGGCAATTAATAGAAGCTTCAAGGATTTTAAACTAATTTAAATGTAAATTTTTACATTTTATAAAAATCATTTTTATAAATTATATACATATATATAACAATTTTATAAGTAAATATATTAAACATGTTTATTATTTTCCCATCCTTCTAAATATATAAAAATCATTTTATATAAGTTATATAAATTAAATACGACTAATTTATGAAAGTAAAAGTACAAGAATAATAAGTAAAGTATTATTTACTTAAGTTGTATTATTAACTACGCAACTAATATTGGGTATTATTAATACTTATATAACGTTTACTTAAATACAGTGATTTTAATAAACTGCTTAAAACTAGTACAAGCATGCACATATATTATTCAGAAACTTTCATGCATTATTTTATGCATATACTGAGACTGTACAATTACTTAGGTAGTTGACTGTAGCGTGGACACTTTGTCGGATTTCTAGTGATATCTACCTGACATTACTACTGAGGTGAGTTCATGGCCCCACACTATATATTGACAAAATTTTAAATCTTTTATGGGGGAGAAATCATGCAATATGTTTTATGTACATAAACTGATCTGTGATAAACCTTGATTACATTTTCCTATTGTAGAATGCCTCATGACACGTGAACTGAAACTGTTAATTTTATAGCCTGAATGTTATAAACAGATCTATTTGGGACTGACCATCCGCATCTGGGTGAGTAGCGCTCACTGTGCCTGGGCCAGGACAACAGATGTGTATCATTTCGGAACATTGTTATGGGTGTATTATATTTATTATTATGCGAAGGGTCCTTATTTGTTGAGGGCTTAACGAGTCTAAGCGTCAGTTTCGGGCAATCAGGAAATGTAATTACCTTTAAGTGCTGATGCTATGTGCATTATTACTTCAGTAAATGTTTTATTAGTCCAAACTTAATTTACTAAAACTATGAATTCACCAACTTTATGTTGACTCTCAAAGCATGTTTTTCACAGGAAACTAAAGCAGGTATTTGATGTGCATGGAGTCAAGAATCATGATAGGCAACATTTATAGAGCTCATCCGGGGTTTTACAAACGGGGAAATAAACGAACTGCTGAATAATGTTAAAAACAATTTTTATGACAATTTGTACTACGGTTCATGTAATATTTGATTTGATAATCTTTTATCTGTTGCTCTACATACTATCTGCTGTTGATCCACCTACGTGACACCCAATTATTATTTCGCTACATTTGACCTATTTGGGAGTGTCACAAGTGTGAATCTTTTTAGCAAAAATCTTATGATTCACCCTTTGAGCATTGTTGCAAACAAGTCTTACCATCCTTTCATTTTGAAATGAATACGTTTTTATGGTAATTGCAATCATACTGTAAATGGTCAAAACTTCTACACAGATAACATGCCTTATTAAATATCTCAAAGTTACTTCCTAGATTTTGTGACATCTTGTTACACCCGTTTCTTTTACTGTCTTTAGGATTATGAATGTTTTGCCTATTATGCCTATCTTTCCTATGAGGTTCCTAGCATATTTTTGTTGTTGTCTTAAATTGACAAACTCCTTTTTAACAAAGTTAGTCCTATCTGTTTTTTGTTCAACTTTGTGACACTTATTCCTCATCATGTGCACCCATTCCTCAATGATTAGGGCACCATTCCACTCTATAACTATTTTAGGGTTTTCTACACTACACATAGCTTGGAAATTCTCATCTGACTTTTCTTCAAACTCTTCTAGACTAGTAAAGGACAGATCAGGTTTTGAAGCCATGAACTTTCCTTTATAGGAAGGTGCAATAACATAATAACTTTCATACCCTAAACTTTTCTTGTAATTATCTACAATCTCAAAGTCTATGAGTTTATTCAATGTTTTTTAGTTGCATTCTCAAGTTTATACATATTAAGTTAAATGCCTTATTTTTTCTTTGTACTATTTCTAGCTTATTGTTAAGCTCCGCAATAGTAGACTCTCTAATTTACATATCTCTTTTTATGACTTTAATATCTTCTAAGTAAATAGACTTACTTTCTTTAGAGTATTTAAGTCTTTCTTCTATTGACTCTAAACCTACTTTATAAGCTTCAACCATCGATTAAGATGTTCTAATGTCTATTAAAAGCTGTTCTTTTAAGGTTTTCAAAACTTTTCAAACAAGATTATGAGCAAGAAGAGTTAGTTTATACCTCTTAGTCAGATCATGAAGTTAAGTAAGCCATGAATGCATAATTTGTAAATCCTTCCTTTGCATGATCACTTCAATCATAGTCACCAAAATCATCACATGACACTAAGGATGTAGAATTGGTTATTTACATGGGTATTCTTCTTCTTGAGCATTCATTGATCATGTTATCTTGAATCTTAGAGCTCTACACTCTCTAGCAAAGTGTCCTCTCTTGTGACAATTATATCACTCCAATTTAGACTTATCAAATCCAACAGTCTCATTGGCATTGACTTTCTAACCCTCATGATCAACATGACCATCTACCATCTCAAATCCATATCCTCTAATTCATCTTCATGGATTTGTTGTAAGTCATCTCTTAGAAGTTGAGGACTATTTGGTTGACTAACAAAGAATGCATAAATAACATCATCACTCAAGTTATCAATGCTAGCAACATTAACTTGAGTACTAGCAATATTAAATATTTCATGAGTATTGCTAGTTTTGTTATTGGTAGAGGACATAAATGCTATTTTTTGGGAGCTTGAGCTTGAGCTAGATACCTTATTGACTTCTGGTTCATGCACTTTGAGGTTATTGTAAAGATCATCCATGCTCATAGTATCTACATCACCTCTATTCTTTCGCACAATAGCATGTGTGCTGCATTCAGATGATATACTCCTTAGCATGTTTTGATTCACATCTTATTTGTGAAGTCTTTTTAACCAAAAGCTCTAACTGACTCACAAGCTTTTGAAACTTGTCAAAAGTCTGATCAAGCATCTCAGAACTTGATGCAGCAAAGTTCTCATATTTTTGCTTCAAGAGATTCTTTTGAGTCTTCCTAGTGGCTTCATTAACACTAACCCATGTTTCAATCTCTTTCCAAAAAGATTTAGCATCTTAAATGGTGTTAAATCTTAGCTAATATTCATTGGGAATGCCCATTAAAGTACTTCTTGCTTTTACTTCAAGCCTCCTATGAGCTTTTTCACCAGTAGTTACAAGAGTCAATGCTACTAATGTAGCATCATTCTCTAGTGTTGATATCTTTGGTGTCGCATTACCATTTAGTATGTGTCCCACAATTGATAGCCAATCATCTGTAAGTACTGCTGCATCCTCATCATTCACAGCTCATAATCACCAGCTCTAAGTATGGGAATTTTAAAAGTAACAACCATGTTTTTAGATACTTAACCCATTGTTTCTTCTCAGTTAATGTTTCTCAACAAGCTCTGATACCACTTGTTGATCCCAAATTTTTAAGATCAATTTCCTTTAGCTTGTATAAGTTCAAGTTATCTTAGATAAATCTAAACAAACATAGAGTAGAAACTTTGTTTGTATATAAAGTTTATGTGGAATCTAAACTTTGGTATCAAGAAGAACTAGTATGAATATATGAATAAAAAGACAAATCACCAATAAGCCTCAATATTATTAGCAAATAATACGAACACTCTCATTAGTTACGGGGTTACAAGACCTTGAAGCTATAATCGTTTTTCTCTAAGTACAATAAACTCTATGATCTAAGACCTCCTTTTATAGACTAAGGAGTCCTAGTCGACATACAATACTTTCCTAAGATAAATACAATATCTTATACATATCTATACGGTAAATAATAAATACTTATCAACTACGTATTCTTGGTCTTCAAGCAAACACTCTTGATAATATTTAGTCTACTAGAAGTCCTATTCTTCCAACGACATTAATCTTCAACTAACAAAACTAACTGAATATACTCGCAGCTTTAATTACTTAGCCGTATTTCTTCAAAGTTTACCAACAATAGTATTTTACACTAGCAACCCTAAGTTTGTACTAACAAAACTAACGACTTAGAGTATTTCCTTCAACTTCTACTAGCAGCCTTATCTTCCAAGAGCAGAATTAACTTTCATATAAGTAGTATTAAAAGCACAATCCCCCTTGAGCTAAAAATCCAACTGTCGGACTTTCTGATCCGATTTAGTTCGATCTTACCATAACTGGTCGATTATGTCTAATAGGACCAGGACAGGCCGAATACCAGACCGGACTGAAACCGCCTGGACTAGACCACTTGGTCCGATCTGAGGTCCGAGATTTTATACTATTCGATCTTCGTTCCGGTCTGGCATAACCGATCGATCCAGTTCGTGCCCGATGCTTAAGCTTACTTTCCAGAATCGTCCAAAAAATGACTATATTAAATTCTCACAATATTGCTTTTTTACTATTAAAATGTAAGAAAAAACCTTTCAATAAGCTTTTCACATTTCTAAGTTGGTTTTAAAACAACTTTTTTCTTGTAAAAAGTCATTTTATTTGTAGAGAATTTATCACACAAGATGCTAAAAAGTTCTAGTAATTAAGACAATATGAATATCTTAATTAATCAGACAAAGAACTAAAATATTACATTTAGACTATACAAGTTAAGATCTATGTAGAACATGGTTTAAAAAAAGTACAAAAGAAATGATCTCATCAATTAAATTCATTTTCATCTAATGGCTACAATTGAATCTACCCTATTATATTTAAACAATAAAATCACTTCCCACCTAATATCTATTTTTAATAAGAAAAATTTTCTCGGTTGTCTAATCGTTCTCGGTGTCTAATCGAATTGATCTCCGGTTTAAAATGGACTTAGTCGTTTTTGGTAAATAAAAGAAACTGGTTATCTATAGCTACTTAAAAGGTAAAATGTGACAAAATGGCAAAAAAAAAAAATAAACACAGTAAATAAATATGAGAATAAAAAAATGAATGTCGAAATAAAATAAAATTTTCAATTAATAAATGAGGGAATAAAATAAAAATTTAAAATAAAAATAAACAAAGTAAATAAATGTGGAAATAAAAAAGATGAATGTCGAAATAAAATAAAAGTTGCAATTAATAAATGACGGAATAAAATAAAAATGTAAAAACCTGAATAAATTTAAAATATAAAAGTCGGATTAAAATAAAAAGTTAAAAGTCGAAATTGTAAAAAGAAAACACTAAAGTCGAAATACACTTATAAATTAAATGTTGGAATATTATAAAAATCACAAACGACTAAGAGCATGTATTCATTAGAAAAATTAAAAATTAAATGTTGGACTAACAAACATGTAAAACGTGTTGTCGTTTTTGTTAGATTTTAAAAAATTAAATGTTTATGTAATTAAATATGTCGGAAAATAGGTAGCAAAAAAAAGTTGGAAAGAAAAAAAAACTGAATCCCACTTTCGGGGAAAAATGGATAATTGGCCCAAATGACCACTTTCAGAATATCAGTGCCTAGTGCACTTTCGGAATATAAGTATTTTTGGCGGGAAAAATATGTGCTAAACCAGTTTCGGGATATTATTCTTGTTTGAGTTTCGGAATAGTTGAAATGATATTGAGTTTCAGATTATTTGAAATATATTGAGTTTCAGATAAAATCTAAAATGTGAGTTTCGGGATATAGAAAAAAAACGACTTTCGCAATAATGTAAAAAAAATGAGTTTCGAAATAAAATAAAAATTGACTTTCTGAATAATTATTAAAAATGAGTTTCGTAATATTTTTCCAAACTCAGTTTCGGATAAAATAAAAACTCAGTTTCGGGAAAAAGGCTAAACCCTTTTCCAAAACTCAAAAGTAAGCAGACTACGCAAGATCTAAAAAGCCGGGAATAAAAATAAGCTAAAAATAAGACAAATAATAAAAGCAAATAAGCAAAAATTAAGCCAAAGTAATCTATAAAATAAGCCAAACACAACACTAATAAAAACTATAGAAAGCACCAAATAAGCAAAATAAATAAATCTAATCTAAAAACATTAAGCTACCAAACCCACTCAATTAAAAATAAGTCAAACATAAAATAAGCAATAAACACATAAGCTAAAAGATTGATTAATCAACTCAAACCCAAATTAAACAAGAAAGGTAGAATGAGATTTATAAAAAAACTTGAAATTAAAGATTAAAATTAAAGGTTTAACAATTGAAAGATTAAAAATGAAAAGCTTAAAGAAAAATAAGAGAGAGTACTTAAAATTACACCTACTGTAACATCCCAAAATGTGATACGCGGAAGCGGAGAAGCTTGGGGGTTATTACGTCATTGTATCATAGTTCAAGGTACAAGAGAACGACGCTAAATAAGACGTTTTATAAAAATATGTTGGGAATCTAAACTTGTTAGATTCCCTGTTCATTGATTTAAACATAATTAGGCTGATAGATAGTCCCTTGCCTGTGCCTAGGAGGCAGGCAAGTTTCACAAGACTCACAGAGATCCGAATCTCTGTGAGCAAGCTCAGAGGAGTCCATGTCAGAGACATTGTCAGGGAAGTCGAAGATTACCTGAAGACATACTCCTTGGCTGTGATGGATAACAGCCAAGATGTATTAGGGACTCTGAGGGGTTGAGAGTTAACAGGGGTGGCAATACCCTGATAACTCTCAGCACACTTTGGACATGCCATTTGTGTGTTCGAGAATATGAAGAATAAGGAAACTGTTTTGGACAACTGTTCCTTAAAGCATAATGGAAGACTACCAAGAATAGAAGGACATCATGTGACTGATGTGGGAACTTGTAAAAGTTGTGTAGTCGACATCAAGTACTGTTCAAGTCAAACTCGTAACACTATAAATAGGATGTGTATCCTTGCATTAATATTCAACACTTTGAGATATTAAGAACATTAGTGCGTGTAACTTAGTGAATCAAACAGCTACGACTGTATTCATAAGTTAAGGTTTATTGTTGTTCAAAGTGTGCACAACACATTGTCATCAAACGGTGTTATCCATAACACTTGTAATTCTTTATTATACAATAATAAGATTACGTTTGAAAAGTAATACCTTGTGTTGATTAAGTTAAGATTAGGGTTTCTCGCATTGATAAGGGACTTTCAATTGGTATCAGAGCGGTGTTTGATATTAAAACCTTCAAGAAACATCGTTCTCCGTTTTATAATCAAGATCCACCATGCCGGAAACCTCTAGCCCACACTCACCTTCCAGAAACCCATCTTCACCAAGACTTACCGCCCCACCAAATGACGATGATCTACCCCAACTTCTTGACTCAAGAGGTGGATCACACGTAACCAGTGTACCAGTCTTTGATGAAGAAGACTTTGCCAGTTGGAAGAGTCAATTTCTTGTATACCTTGATGGACTTGAACCTTTTCTCTTAGAAATTTTAGAAAATGGTCCATATATTCCCATGGCACTTACTTCTACTGAAGAAAACCCTCTTCCCAAGCCTGTCAAACAATGGACCGCTGCTGATAGGAAATTAGCAAACCAAGATAAACGTCTCAAAAGCATCATAATTTCCTGTCTTCCAAAGCATATCATGAAGTCTGTCATTCAGTGTCCCACAGCTAAACAGATGTGGACAGACCTCATTCTTGGCCATGAAGGACCCTCTGAAACAAGAGAGAAAAAGATTCAGGCACTCAGACTTCAGTTTAATGCCTTTAAGTCTCTTGAAGGTGAAAAAGTTCAGCAAACCTATACTAGGCTGAAGATTCTTCTAAATGACCTCGCTATGAATGATGTTACTATTGGTCAAGCTGAGATAAATGCCACTTTTGTCAACAGCCTTCCAAGAAAGTGGCTGAGCATGAATCAGACTCAGAGAGCTAACAACTCAATCAAAAATGATACCCTTGCTCAGCTCTATGGAAAGTACAATTATGAAGAGGGGCTGATCGATACTATCTACAAATCAGAGACTGAAAGATTTGTAGTCCAAGGAGCATCTTCCAAAGCTTTGATCTCTGCAACACATCCTCTTGACAGCGATTCTGATATAGAAGAAGATACCCGTAGCAGCCAAGAGTTCTTGTCAGACCTCAATGCAGAATTTCATGAAAGAGCACTGCTAGCCAACCAAAGAAGATACTACAAAAGATCTGGAAGAGTAGGATCAGCTAGCAAACCAACTGACAGGTCAAAAGAAACATGTTTTGCCTGTGGAAAGCTTGGACATTTTCAAAAAGAATGTCCTTCCACCAAAACATCCTCACACTCTTATCCATCATCTTCATCCAAACCCTACAAGTTCAAACAACATAACAACTCATCTCAATCCAATTCTTCAGACACTGAGAAGAAAGATTACAAAAATAAGTACAAGGCACTTAAGGCTGAGTTAGAACAGATGAACTTGAAGATTGAAGCTATGTCCAAAAAGAAAGGTGGTGAGAAAAAGGCTGAGAAAGGGTTGGTTGCTGAAACCTATGATTGGAATGATGAACCATTGACTTCAGATGAAGAAGACACCACAAGGGTCAGGGCTTTTATGGCAATAGCTGATGATGAACCAGCTGTTGGAAAAGGTGATGCAAGATCAGGACAATGGGTCGACATCACAATGAAAAAGGTACACAGGCTTCTATCTATGACTGATTGTGATGAACGTAAGCATGTCCTTGATTACACCATTGTTGACTTGCACTTTGTTGAGGAACAAAGGAAGAACCTACTTGACAAGTTTCACTCTGTTAAAACTGAAATGATTAATGCTAAGGCTGAATGTGAAACTCTCAGGCGGGTTAACTTAGAAAAAATATCCCTGCAAAATGAAGTAGCTAGATTAACCTTGAAAAACTTAGCTTTAAATGATCAAGTCACTGAATTAAACAAAGTTATTGAAAAATGGCTGTGTGCTAGGTTTACTATTGATGAATTGCTTAGGGATGAAGTGCCCGCTGACTTAAACAGGGATATAACTGCTAAGCATAAAAAGCTGAGGATTATCACCAAACCCAAAGACATTGTCTTTAAATCTACAGAGACTATTCATATGTCAGATCCCTCTTTGACTAATGACCCTGTCTCTGAAGATGTGTGATGAGATGGCATTTATACATGATCTCATCGTTCTTTTCGGGCTTTAAATGCATAAAAATGTCATAAAATACCATATATATGCTTGTGTTTGTTTACTTGTGTGTTTTAGGTATGGATATCGTGAAAAAGACAAAAGATCACAAGATTCAAGGAAAAACGGACACGAGAAACGAAGCCGTGCAATGAACCGGGCCCTAATCATGGAATTTTCATCAAATACCCTTGAAGACTTGAAGACAAACAAGATTGATCCTCAATGAATGAAGAAATGACACTTAAAACCCTTGTATATTAATAATTACAAGTTTGGTCCCTTAAGTTTGTCAAAATTACAAAAAGGTCCTTCAACTTTGAAAAAATGGCAAGATTAGTCCCTCAACAAATTCAAATTGCCAAAAATGGTCCCTCATGAAGTAAAGATACAAAGAAGACCTTGGAAGATCAACAATGTTCAAAATCAGCCTTGAAAATATTCAAAATGGCAAAAATCATCCTTGAAACACTTTTTACAAAGTTTTGTGCCAAAAATGACAAAACTTGGAAGTTGATACAAGCTTATTCAGGCGCTGATGGGTTTTTAAAGTAAAAGGACAAAAGAAAGAAAGGATAAGGACCAAATGTGTCACAATTGGAACTTTCAAACGAAAAATGCGCCTAACATGTTCTCTCCCCCAAATTCGGATTAAAATACTTACTGTGCATCATTCTTACTCCCCAGGTTTCACTTTCATATTTACTTGGGTAAAAACCAATTAACCTTGCACACAAGTAATTCACACACTCACAAACCTTTCCCACTCCTAAAAACCTGCATCCCACTCATGTGCACCAAACCCCCAATTCCCCAATCCACCAATCACATCATTCCTTAGCCCCCAAGCTCATGACGTGTCCCAATTGAATGGCCAAGATTATTTGCTTCCTCCCAAAGCAAAATAAACGTTCAAGATCAAATGGACAGCTCATATGCACCAAAAACGTTTGAGGGCAATTTTGGAATTTCTTATGTATTAGGGTTTATGTTTTTATGCTTCTAGGATGTTCTATAGGCTCTATAAAAGGAGACCCAAGCTGTGGTGATCCCTTTGTTCCAGTTTCTAGTCTCTCACATGTAATTCCTTTTTAAAGAAATAAAAAGTTTGGTTTTTGAAATATTCAAGTGTAATTCCTTTTTTATTGTTTTTAAAAGATTGTGTGTTGTGAGGAGATTGATTCTGAGTTCCACTTTGTTTTATGGTTAAGCAACTTTGATTTTCAAAGTTGTTTAAGGTTTCTAAAACTTGGAAGGTTTTTGGTAAGAAATCTGTCCAAGGTATTTGGTGTTTGGAGTTCATGATTAATTGGTGTTATAGTGTTTTTAGAAACGTTTTTAAGAAGTTTGATAAGTTTTGGTAAAGTTTTAAACAGAAAAGAAAAGAAAAGAATATTGTAAGCTTGAATTGTTTTTTTTTTTTTTCTTTGTTTTGTGTTCAAACAGGTTGAAGGCTTGTTGATTTAGTTCAGCTCCAACCCGGGTTGGATTGGAGGAGGGTTATACACCCTCTAGGGCTTTGGATGTTAAAGCCCTAAGGTATCTTTCTTATTTCTCTTTGAAAAGTTCATAAAAGTGCTAGTTTATATGATCTTATGTGATTTTGTTACTAAGTGTGTTTGAGGTGCTTGATTCATGTTCTTATGTGTGTTAGTACTTGTTTAATGCTATTTGCTTCAGTTTTAAATAGTTTTATAAGGTTTTGGTTTGTTAAAAAGTGGTTTCCAGATTTTAAAAGAGTGTTTGGCAATAGGTTTTAGCAGGGGAGATAATTTGATTCAAGCTATTAAAAGGTGTTAAAGTAATTGATAAGTATTAGGATAGGTTGTTAGTTAGTAGTAAGTGAGTTTGGAACAAGATTTGAGTGGTTTGTATGCTTGAAAGAGAAAAAGAGTTGCTCAAATCTGCTTTAGTCATACTATGCTTATGTTTCTTGATTTGGGACCCTGATTCTTTGATCTCTGTTAAGCCATAGGGGTAATTTGTTGTTGCTTTAGTTTGAGTACTAGTTGGTGAGTATACATGCTGAATTTGTGCATTTGAAATTCATTAGATAGCAAGTTATAGCTCATTAAGTCCACTGTCCTAGTTCTTTGTTACAGCAACCTTGCATAGGTTAGGGAGTGCTTTGATTTGCTTGTTATTGAGTGCTAAGTGTTTCATTTGTTGCTTGTCTTGACTTCTTGTGATCAAAGGATCACAAGAGTGCCCCCATTGTTCCATAATATCCCATCAAATAAGCTCACAAGCCAATCCTTTGGCCTCTGAAATCTGTGAAGAAAAGCAAAACAAAGTTCAAACCTGCTTGTGTATTATTGAAAGAATTGGCCACGTTTTTGCATAGTATTGCGCCGCAAGACCTACCTGCAGCGGCGCAACTGAAGGAGCTGCAGATCTTGGTACTCCCGTTTCACTAGTTGCGGCGCAAGACACAAGCGTTGCGGCGCAACTAAGGAATAAAAAGTGAAAAAAAAAGGGGTTATCTAGACTCGAACCCGTGACCAACCGTTCAACAACCCAACGTGTTAACCAAACGCGCCCTGGGGACTTTGACTGATACTTTTGGTTTTGAATTCTAGTTAACACGTTTTTCATTGTTTTGCTTATTAATAAGCCGTAGCTTTTTCTCTTAATTCCTGCTTATTTAATAAGCTTATTTCAAGTGGCTTATTTTTCCTGAGTGAGTAATAGTATTTTTGATTTTTAAAAAGTGGTTTCACATTTTTCCCTTTAATAGAATAATTATTAGGATTTAATTATTAGACGTTTTTTAGAAAATCCATAAAAAATACCAAAAAGAGTTTTTATTTATAGGAAAAATAGTTTTTAGGTTTTAAAATATATTTTTGAGGTTTACATCTTATTTTGGTTTCAAAAACATTTATTTTTAATTTTATATTATTTTAAGGTTTTTCATAAACTTTAAAGATTTTTTATAAAATTATTAAAAAAGGTTTAGAAGCTTAGATTTGTGTTTTTCTCTTAATTATATTATTTAGGATTTTTAGAAATTTTTTATTTTAAATTTTAGAAACTTTTTATTTTTAGCATTATTTTAATATTATTTTATTAATTAATTTTCAAATTTTTATTTTTCTTTCTTTTTCATTTTTCCTAGGTTCTTTGTCATTAATAAGGACTATTTCCATTTTTAGATTATTTTTATAACTTTTAGACTTGTTTTTAGCCTTGTTGATATTTTGTTTTTTTGGTTTTAATAATTTTTAATTTTTGTGGTTTTTCTACGGTCTTACGTTTTCATCGTAGTTTAATTTTCACGTATCCGTCTTTTCTTCTTCTCACCCCCATTCTTCTCAATATTAATCTCAAATAAACACAAGTTAATTCACAACACCTATACCTCCTCGAGAACGAACTCACTTTTAGGGTCATTCACACACGGTTTTCCTAAATCGTCGTGCACGCTTACCCTATTTACGTTCTTTTTCCTAAAAGACGTATTTCTACAACAATCATTTTTGGCGCCGCTGCCGGGGAGGTGTGTCGTGATTTAATTTGAAAAATTTTGTTTTTGATATTATCCATAAATAGTATTTGTGTTAAGTGGAACTCCCTTAACACGTATTATCGGTTTTCTCGGTTTTTCTTTGTGAATATTATTAATATATTGTATTAAGTATCACAACCAAAATACAATATCTCCAAAAGTGTGAAAACACAACCTTGATTCGGGATTTCATCACTCGATCATTGTATTCGAATCTCAAACAAAAAGAAAAGGCAAAAATAGATAAATACTTTCGAGAAGCTCGATTTTGAAAAATACAAACTATAAGGTGGGTATAAGGCGGGTATTATAAAATATACCCTAAGGAAAAAGGCTCTTAAGTGCTTCGCGCCGCCTCGTTTCCCCGCTTGCTTGTGAGTATTTTGAGATTGAAGGCTAATCGAGGGTTTTGCCGCCCAAAGTATTAATACGTATACTATATTTGCTTGGTTTTCTTTGTGATTAAACCCTCGTGAACAATTTGGTTTTCACCAAAGTTCTAAAGTCATTCGAAGGCGTTCACTCCACGTGATCGTTTTCATTCCTTTGAGGCTTCTTTAATCAAGAGTTTGATTCGAGGAGAGATTTTGTAGATTGTTGTCTACGAAGATACACCAAAATCCAAAAAAATTAAATATCATCAAAAACACAAAAAAAATTGAAAATCCACAAAACAACCAAAAAGAATCTTCTTTGCTCACCTCCCATTCTTCGTGAAGTTTATGATCACTCGTAACCAAGCTAAACGAGCTCGTAAACGTCTTCAAAAGCAAGCAAATCAAGGATCGTTGATTGTTGAAGAACCTCCAATTGTTGAACCTATTATAGAACAAGAAGTCGTAATGGCTAATCGTACTATGATGGAGTTGCTACAAGCACCCACCGAGGGTTTTGGAGAGGCAATTGTTATTCCCGCCATCCTTGCGGAGAATTTCGAGATTAAGACGGGTTTAATGTCGATGCTACAAGCAAACAAATTTCGAGGTCATGAGAAAGACAACCCGCATTACCACATTAGGAATTTCAACCGTCTCACCGCCACTAGCAAATTCAAAGATGTTCCGCATGACGCCATTAAGATGATGTTGTTTCCGTATTCGTTGGATGGACCCGCAAAAATTTGGCTCGAGAAAGAACCGCCAAATTCGATTTTGACATGGGCCGATCTCGTTTCTAAGTTTGTGAACAAATTTTTTCCACCATCGAAAACAACACACTTAAAAAATGAGATTTCACGATTTGTGCAACGTAACAATGAAAGTTTTTCTATGGCATGGGAACGATTTAAGGAGATGTTACATGAATGTCCTCATCATGATTTTTCGGAATTGCATCAAATAGATACTTTTTATAATGGGCTTAATGATCATGAACGAGATTATTTGAATGCCGCCGCGGGTGGTAATTTTTTGTGCAAGACGACAAATGAGGCTTTACAAATCATTGAAAATCGATCTAAGGTTTATAGCCCTCGTAACACACCGAGTGTTGCCAATATGGGTTCGTCATCGTCGTCACAATCGTCTCGTGGTATTAATGCCTTACATGATGAAGCTAATGAGGAGAATCGGTTTTTTGATAGATTTGCTAATCTAATGTCCCATTGGAAGGCTCAAGAAGCTTCCAATTCCGCTTCGGTTAAAGCGGTTGCTAAGAGTTGTTTATCGTGTGGAGGAGCTCATGATTTATCCGAGTGCATTACCGCGGATGGTAACACTTCGAGTGCTTATGTAGCAACGGGGACTTACAACCAAAACGGCCAAGGTTCCCGCCAAAATCAAGCTCCACCAAACCAAAATGCTAATAATTATCGAAACAACAACCAAGGTAATTACCAAGGCAACACACGCAATTACAACAAAGGGAATTATCAAAGTGGGAATGGACAAATCTCTAATCAAAACCAAAACCGTGATTTTCAAAACACTACACAAGGTTTTCAAAATGTTCACACGAAAAATTTGCAAGGAGAATTTTTAGATTATGCAAAAGCAAATGATGCTAAATTTGATAATATGCAACGTGAGATGATTAGCTTAAGGTCCGAGTTGAAAAACGAGCTTAAAAATGAACTTGCTAATGAACTTAAAACTCATGCAAACAAAATGGAAGGAAATGTCCAACGTCTTCAACAAAACCAACAAAAGATGGAATTAGGACAACATGAGATTAAGCAAGAGTTATTGAAAGCGGATGCTAGGCAATCAAAATTTGAGGACCGTATGGCTAAGATGTTTGAAGCTATCATGTGTAAGCCCTCTTCTTCGGGTGGTCTTCCTAGTGATACCATTAACAACCCGAGGGGAGAAATGAAGGTTATTACTACACGAAGTGGTAAAACTTTCAAGGAACCAATCTCTCGTCCAAGTACTTCTACGGAGAAGGAAATCGAGAAAGAACCCGAGGTGATGGTCGAAAAGGAGCACATTACAATCCCACGAAGTACCGCTCATACCACACCTACGGTTACACCAATACCAATTGTGGAACCCGAGTTTCCAAGGCCGTCGCCTAATGACCAACCCACACCACCTTTACCTTACCCTTCGAGACGTAACAAAGAGAAAGCACAAGAAAGGAACAATTATCAATTTGAGCTATTTATGAAAATGTTTCGTGATTTGCATTTTAACATAAGTTTTGCCAATGCTTTAATCATGATGCCTCGATTCGCCGCAAACTTCAAAAGTATGCTAAACAACAAAGAAAAGTTACAACAATCGTCTAGTTGTTCATCGGTTTTTCTAAGCCGCATACCACAAAAAGTCGGTGATCCCGGTAAATTTTTGATTCCATGTGCAATTCAAGATATGGAGGAATGCTACGCCTTGGCCGATCTTGGCGCTAGTATTAATTTGATGCCTCTCGAGATATTCAAATCGCTTTCGCTTCCGGCTCTTACTCCTTCGAACATGTCCATCGAGATGGCCGATCATTCTACGATCATGGCATGTGGAGTAGCCGAGGACGTTTTCGTTAAAGTCGGAAAGTTTTACTATCCCGTTGACTTTATCGTTGTAGACATTCCCATCGATCGAAAAGTTCCTCTCATTTTGGGTCGTTCATTTTTGGATACATCAAGAGCACTTATCGATGTTCATGCTCGAAAAATCACCCTTCGTTTCAATGAAGAAGAACTTGTCATCAATGCAACACAAAACTCCAATCTTTCTCATGTATATTCTATTGCAACTTTAAACCATGGTGACTCGACCAATGTCATTTGCAAAGAATTTTCACCAAGAGTTTTAGGGAATGTCTCCAAAAACAATTTACCATTTCCTCCGCCGGTGGAGGTTATGAGTGCAAAGCCTACAAAGAAGAAACCATCAATACTTGAATCGAAAAATCCTTTACCTTCATTCTTGAAAAGTATTGATAAGTTGCCGGTTTCTACGGAAGATCTTTCGGATGATGAATATGTTGGCCCCGATGGGGAGGTTTTCTTCGTCGATAAACGTTTTGAGAACTTGCCACCACCAAAACCAAAACGGTTTCAAAATGTGAGAATTTTTAGTGTAACTAACATCGTCTTAGAAACACCGACTATTTTCGACATAATCAAAAAGGGTTTTCATAAGGAGAGTTTAAAAGATAAAAATGGAAATGATCTTAAATGTGATTTAATTGATTTTTCTACAAATCTAACTCCGTCATCACCGCGTGATTTGAGTGCTACAAACTCGTCTACTCCTTTTGACGATGTTTTGTGTGGTTCTAGTATGGGGGAAGCCCCTTATGTTCCCTCATCCTTGTCCACCGAGGACGAGATATTCGATCCCGGAATTTCATGTAAAGGGAAATCTCGGTCTTCCACCGATGCAATAAATGGAAACGATATCTATTTGCTTGGTGCGAGTCTACCTCGAGTAGCTCAAACGTTTGTCTTACCAATTGTCTCACCCTTCTACTTCTCATCTATTTTCTTCAAACTCTTTGAGTTTATGGCACATGTTGGAGTGGTGTTGATTTGTTTTTCCAATGGAAGCGAGAACGCCATCTTCGACCCCGGTATTTTGCATCATCTAAGGACTTAGTCCTTTATACCGGTTGCTTTTTGGGCCTTGTTTATCATGTAAGCCCCATCAAAAATTGACCACACCATGAAATCCCTAAATGTTCACATTTTAAGGGGATCGAGTCGAGCTCATGACTCGGTAATCAAAAACGAGGTACCTCGTGGGGGAGATCCCATGCTTATCTTTATGCTTTATGTTCACTAATAAGGGGACTTGTACCCTTCCAACTCGTTGTCTCGTGGTTGTTTGTGATTGTGTTATCTAGATCATCATCATCGTCTACGATTGAAGACTCTCGTGTTCGTTTACGTGAGCCTCCATCGTTCGTTTGAAGAAGTTTTTCACGATTCCATGACATATCCTTTATTGTTCTAACAATTATCTTTTAGCATAATTAATAAACGGCTTTAGATATATTGTTGATCACCCTTTCCATGCTAGATCCTAAGCATTCGATTCTTCGTCTCTAGTATGGGGGTGCTCCACCTTTAGACTCGAAACATTGAGGACAATGTTTACTTTTAGTATGGGGGGGTGAATAGGTACTTGCTTTGCTACGCCCTCATGTTTTCCAATTTTCAATGTTTTGTTTTGCTAATAAGGCTAAAAATGGCCAAATTTTAAAATTTTTTAGTTTTCATAAGTGTTTTTAAGACACGAATGTATATTTTCCGATGGGTAGAATAAGAGTTAATTTTTGACTTGATGGGCATTTGGAGCCCTTTACATTCCTTAACCCGCTCAATTCAAGTTTTGCTAGACTTTTATATAGGGAGCTTTAAAACGCGAAAGTCTTAATTCATTCGGGTTAAGAACAAGAACTTTTCGCAAGTTCCTATAATTGATTCTAGAAAGTCACTTATCAAGGGAACTTTAAAACGCATTCTCTAAACTTGAAAAAGTCCAAGAAAGTGCAAGATCCTATAGGTGGCTTGAAAACCCAAAACTTTGATTTGATATAGTCTTAATGAAAGCTAATCCAAATTTGGCTTAATTTTGACTTGCATGGCTAAGTATTCACGAGTCTCTTTAATTAGAGGTCTTTAAATAGTGAAGAACGAGAAATGATGGAGTTAGACAAGTGATCATGCTAAACGTAGAACATGAAAGTGTTCTTTCAAAAACTCATATGTTTTTAATTGTGGCTTTTTCTTCCCATAAGATCAATGCATTAGGAATAAATCATAATTGCAATAAGTAAGGTCGTACGGTTTGAAAAGTTACTTAGCCTCTAGCGCAAGATCGTTTAAAAGTTGCTCGGGGTTGAATAGAGTTCATAGCCAAGGCATAACTTATTGAAGCGGGACGCGAAGATTGGCGATTATCCAAAAAGGCCCTAACAAGGCATGAGGAGCTCTATTTTTGCTAAAGATCCAAAGATGATGTGAAGTATCATTGTTCCAAAATCAATATGAAGGATCGAGACACACGACGAGAAGCAATTACTCCCCTAAAGAATGGAGAAAGTCTATCCAAAAAGACCCTAACAAGGTATGAGGATAAATATATCCAAGTCCGAAAAGGAGGCGGATCGTTGTATATCAAAATCCAAAGTAAAGATTGAAGAAAAATGATGAAGTCGTGGTCCTATATGAAGAATCTCTCAAAAACGTCAAGTGAAGAAATTCCAAATATATGAAGAGAAGACCATAATTTCAAGAACGTCTTCCCAAGATTTGAAGTATGAAGTACATGCCAAATATCGGTCCGAGAAAGGTCTCAAATCGTGAAACGAGTTATGCCAAGATATGAACTTAAGGAGATACACGAGAAGCCGTTTTAAAAGATTTTGTCCTTCGGCTAACTATTGATCAAATCGTGCTACTTTGCTTTCGGACTAATAACTACTCAAATAAGTCAATATGAATCACTTGTGATCCATGACAAATAGATAAAAAATGCTAGTAACCCATTTCCTTTTATAATAACTAGGATTGCGGGAAGAAAAAGTATTACACAATTTGAACGTATGAGTAGTGTTAGCATTGTGACTTGTACCAACAATGATCTTGTTTTTGCACTTAGCATGGAATGTATGACAATCAAGGATGACGAAGTTCACTCTAAGGGACATTAACTTGTTTCTATTCTTTGACCCTAAAAGTCACCTTTTGGTGATGAAAATCATACATTATGTCTTTACACAATCTCGTAGTATGTTTCAAGTCTTTTACTCTTCAATAAAGGTTAATAAAATTGAACTTTGGTGATGCTTAGATACTTTATCCCAGCAGCCACACCAAAAAATGATTGTTGTAGAAATACGTCTTTTAGGAAAAAGAACGTAAATAGGGTAAGCGTGCACGACGATTTAGGAAAACCGTGTGTGAATGACCCTAAAAGTGAGTTCGTTCTCGAGGAGGTATAGGTGTTGTGAATTAACTTGTGTTTATTTGAGATTAATATTGAGAAGAATGGGGGTGAGAAGAAGAAAAGACGGATACGTGAAAATTAAACTACGATGAAAACGTAAGACCGTAGAAAAACCACAAAAATTAAAAATTATTAAAACCAAAAAAACAAAATATCAACAAGGCTAAAAACAAGTCTAAAAGTTATAAAAATAATCTAAAAATGGAAATAGTCCTTATTAATGACAAAGAACCTAGGAAAAATGAAAAAGAAAGAAAAATAAAAATTTGAAAATTAATTAATAAAATAATATTAAAATAATGCTAAAAATAAAAAGTTTCTAAAATTTAAAATAAAAAATTTCTAAAAATCCTAAATAATATAATTAAGAGAAAAACACAAATCTAAGCTTCTAAACCTTTTTTAATAATTTTATAAAAAATCTTTAAAGTTTATGAAAAACCTTAAAATAATATAAAATTAAAAATAAATGTTTTTGAAACCAAAATAAGATGTAAACCTCAAAAATATATTTTAAAACCTAAAAACTATTTTTCCTATAAATAAAAACTCTTTTTGGTATTTTTTATGGATTTTCTAAAAAACGTCTAATAATTAAATCCTAATAATTATTCTATTAAAGGGAAAAATGTGAAACCACTTTTTAAAAATCAAAAATACTATTACTCACTCAGGAAAAATAAGCCACTTGAAATAAGCTTATTAAATAAGCAAGAATTAAGAGAAAAAGCTACGGCTTATTAATAAGCAAAACAATGAAAAACGTGTTAACTAGAATTCAAAACCAAAAGTATCAGTCAAAGTCCCCAGGGCGCGTTTGGTTAACACGTTGGGTTGTTGAACGGTTGGTCACGGGTTCGAGTCTAGATAACCCCTTTTTTTTTCACTTTTTATTCCTTAGTTGCGCCGCAACGCTTGTGTCTTGCGCCGCAACTAGTGAAACGGGAGTACCAAGATCTGCAGCTCCTTCAGTTGCGCCGCTGCAGGTAGGTCTTGCGGCGCAATACTATGCAAAAACGTGGCCAATTCTTTCAATAATACACAAGCAGGTTTGAACTTTGTTTTGCTTTTCTTCACAGATTTCAGAGGCCAAAGGATTGGCTTGTGAGCTTATTTGATGGGATATTATGGAACAATGGGGGCACTCTTGTGATCCTTTGATCACAAGAAGTCAAGACAAGCAACAAATGAAACACTTAGCACTCAATAACAAGCAAATCAAAGCACTCCCTAACCTATGCAAGGTTGCTGTAACAAAGAACTAGGACAGTGGACTTAATGAGCTATAACTTGCTATCTAATGAATTTCAAATGCACAAATTCAGCATGTATACTCACCAACTAGTACTCAAACTAAAGCAACAACAAATTACCCCTATGGCTTAACAGAGATCAAAGAATCAGGGTCCCAAATCAAGAAACATAAGCATAGTATGACTAAAGCAGATTTGAGCAACTCTTTTTCTCTTTCAAGCATACAAACCACTCAAATCTTGTTCCAAACTCACTTACTACTAACTAACAACCTATCCTAATACTTATCAATTACTTTAACACCTTTTAATAGCTTGAATCAAATTATCTCCCCTGCTAAAACCTATTGCCAAACACTCTTTTAAAATCTGGAAACCACTTTTTAACAAACCAAAACCTTATAAAACTATTTAAAACTGAAGCAAATAGCATTAAACAAGTACTAACACACATAAGAACATGAATCAAGCACCTCAAACACACTTAGTAACAAAATCACATAAGATCATATAAACTAGCACTTTTATGAACTTTTCAAAGAGAAATAAGAAAGATACCTTAGGGCTTTAACATCCAAAGCCCTAGAGGGTGTATAACCCTCCTCCAATCCAACCCGGGTTGGAGCTGAACTAAATCAACAAGCCTTCAACCTGTTTGAACACAAAACAAAGAAAAAAAAAAAAAAACAATTCAAGCTTACAATATTCTTTTCTTTTCTTTTCTTTTTAAAACTTTACCAAAACTTATCAAACTTCTTAAAAACGTTTCTAAAAACACTATAACACCAATTAATCATGAACTCCAAACACCAAATACCTTGGACAGATTTCTTACCAAAAACCTTCCAAGTTTTAGAAACCTTAAACAACTTTGAAAATCAAAGTTGCTTAACCATAAAACAAAGTGGAACTCAGAATCAATCTCCTCACAACACACAATCTTTTAAAAACAATAAAAAAGGAATTACACTTGAATATTTCAAAAACCAAACTTTTTATTTCTTTAAAAAGGAATTACATGTGAGAGACTAGAAACTGGAACAAAGGGATCACCACAGCTTGGGTCTCCTTTTATAGAGCCTATAGAACATCCTAGAAGCATAAAAACATAAACCCTAATACATAAGAAATTCCAAAATTGCCCTCAAACGTTTTTGGTGCATATGAGCTGTCCATTTGATCTTGAACGTTTATTTTGCTTTGGGAGGAAGCAAATAATCTTGGCCATTCAATTGGGACACGTCATGAGCTTGGGGGCTAAGGAATGATGTGATTGGTGGATTGGGGAATTGGGGGTTTGGTGCACATGAGTGGGATGCAGGTTTTTAGGAGTGGGAAAGGTTTGTGAGTGTGTGAATTACTTGTGTGCAAGGTTAATTGGTTTTTACCCAAGTAAATATGAAAGTGAAACCTGGGGAGTAAGAATGATGCACAGTAAGTATTTTAATCCGAATTTGGGGGAGAGAACATGTTAGGCGCATTTTTCGTTTGAAAGTTCCAATTGTGACACATTTGGTCCTTATCCTTTCTTTCTTTTGTCCTTTTACTTTAAAAACCCATCAGCGCCTGAATAAGCTTGTATCAACTTCCAAGTTTTGTCATTTTTGGCACAAAACTTTGTAAAAAGTGTTTCAAGGATGATTTTTGCCATTTTGAATATTTTCAAGGCTGATTTTGAACATTGTTGATCTTCCAAGGTCTTCTTTGTATCTTTACTTCATGAGGGACCATTTTTGGCAATTTGAATTTGTTGAGGGACTAATCTTGCCATTTTTTCAAAGTTGAAGGACCTTTTTGTAATTTTGACAAACTTAAGGGACCAAACTTGTAATTATTAATATACAAGGGTTTTAAGTGTCATTTCTTCATTCATTGAGGATCAATCTTGTTTGTCTTCAAGTCTTCAAGGGTATTTGATGAAAATTCCATGATTAGGGCCCGGTTCATTGCACGGCTTCATTTCTCGTGTCCGTTTTTCCTTGAATCTTGTGATCTTTTGTCTTTTTCACGATATCCATACCTAAAACACACAAGTAAACAAACACAAGCATATATATGGTATTTTATGACATTTTTATGCATTTAAAGCCCGAAAAGAACGATGAGATCATGTATAAATGCCATCTCATCAATGTGGCTGAGCTTCCACCCCTGCCCAAACTCTCTAGAGTTGAACCTAGCAGTTCTTCTAGATCTGCTAAGGATGAACTTAAGATAGATATTGAGAATCCTCCAGCCAAAGTTTTTCGTGTGCCTGCTAAACCAACTGGTAAACAAGTAGCTTTTAAGCCTGTTTCTACTAAGGCTGTGAATAAGGTTGACCCCACCACTGAAGATCGCCTGTTGTCTCTTATGAAAGAAGTAGAACTCTTGAAACAACACATTAAGCCTTCCGCTGAATGCTCTACTTCTCATGAACCTAAGTCAGTCCTAGGTGAACCCAAAGGGGAAAGATTAATCAAACCTTATTGCAATGTTTGTAAGAATTCTCACCACTCGACCTTAGATCATGACAGACACATGGCAGCTAAAAGAGCTCAGACACCCTCTAGGGACAGACCACAGAGTTCCAAAAGACAACAGGGAAATTACAATTCTTATCCCCCCTGTAAATTCTGTGGGTTCACAGACCATCACTCAGACGAGTGTGGTGACTTCCCTGGGTGTGATATCTGTGGGAGTTATAACCATGAAACAATGAACTGTCCATCCCAACGCCAAAAGTTTTTCAGGAACACAAGAGTTGCTAACAGGCAATTCAGGGAACCCACTGGAAAGTGGGTTCACCATAGGAACTAATCTGTTTCTATGTATCTGTGCAGAAATATCTCAAGGAATCGGTATGGTATCTAGATAGTAGCTGTTCTAGACACATGACAGGGATTCAACAATACCTGCACAGATACTCAAAGGAGCCAGGTCCCAAAGTGGTGTTTGGAGATAACTCTTCAGGTGACACAGAAGGATATGGCTCAGTGAATTGCAATGGGATCACTTTTACCAGGGTTGCATATGTGAATGGTCTTAAGCACAATCTTATTAGCATCAGCCAGTTATGTGATGCTGATTATAAGGTTTTGTTTACTAAGACTCAGGGAACCATATTCAACAAAAATAATGATGTTGTGTTGGTTGCACCTAGAAGGAGAGATGTGTATGTCATCAACATGGCTGTGTGCTCTGAAGACAGCTCAAATTGTTTTCTTGCCAAAGCCTCTGAAAGTGTCAACTGGCTGTGGCACAAAAGACTGTCTCATCTCAACTTCAAGAACATCAATAAGATAGCCACTCAAAACTTGGTTGCTGGTCTACCTTCAGTAATGTTTTCCAAAGACAAAACTTGTTCTGCCTGTGTCAAAGGAAAACATCACAGGTCTTCATTCAAGACTAGGCAATCATTCTCTATTGACAAGTGCTTACATCTCCTTCACATGGACTTGTTTGGGCCTGTCAAACCTCAAACCATTAATCACAACAAATACACCTTGGTCATAGTTGATGAATTTTCAAGATATACATGGGTGTTCTTCCTCAGAAGGAAAAGTGATGCAGCTGATGCCATCATGTCCTTCATCAGACAGGTGGAAAATAAGAATGATGTTAGAGTCAAAGCTCTAAGAAGTGATAATGGTACGGAATTCAAGAATCATCAACTTGAATCATTTTGTGATGAAAAAGGGATTTCACAGAACTTCTCTTCAGCTGGCACTCCTGAACAAAATGGTGTGGCTGAGAGAAGAAACAGGACTCTGATTGAAGCAGCAAGAACTATGTTAAATGGTGCAGCCTTACCAAAGCAATTTTGGGGAGAAGCTGTACACACTGCCTGCTATACTCAAAACAGATCAATCATTGTCAAAAGACATGGCAAAACCTCCTATGAAGTTTTCAGAAAAAGATCTCCAGACGTCAGCTATTTTCATGTGTTTGGATGCCCTGTGTTTATTTATAACTACAGGGATAAACTTGGAAAGTTTGATGAAAAGGCTGATGATGGATTCTTTTTGGGATACTCTCCAACAGCCAAAGCCTTCAGAGTATTCAACATCAGAAGACAAGAAGTAGAAGAAACTTTCCATGTCAGATTTAATGAAGATGATGAAGTCATACAGAGAACAGGAACAGAGGGTGATGAAGTAGATTTTAATGAAAATATTTCTTTCCCAAGTGATGAGTTCACAGAACCCAGACCTACCAGTCATCACTACTCCAACACTCTCACTCCTTATGTTCCTGCTTTTGATCCTCTGTCTACTCACAACATAGAAGTTCCTACCTCTCAGGGACTTGATGAAGAAGAACCTCAAATCTCTGATGGTCCTTCTCATGATATTAATGACTCACCAATTCTTCAAAACTCTGAAGTTGCTCCTGCTGATAATGAAATTGCTTCCCTTGATGTGGCTGAAGAAGACTCAGACACTGAAGTAGTCTTTGAAGAAAGCCCTCCTAGTCAGCAGGATGAGACTCAAATTGTTCCAGCTGTGCCCTCAAGTACCCCTGTTCTTGAAACTCCAGCTCCTCAAAATAAGTGGTCAAGAGATCAACACATTCTTCTTGTCAACATTATTGGGGAACCTAATGCAGGGGTCACAACCAGACAGCGAATCCAAGACTCTGAGTCAGCCTCAGCCAATGAATGTTTATTTGCTGAATTTCTTTCTCAAATTGAACCTAAAAGAGTTGCTGAGGCTCTGGTAGAAGATGGATGGGTAGCTACTATGCAAGAAGAAATCAATCAGTTCAAAAGGAACAAAGTATGGACACTAGTGCCAGCTCCACCTGGAAAGAATATCACAGGCACTAGATGGATCTATAGGAACAAGATGGATGAAATTGGGAACATCATCAGGAACAAGGCAAGATTGGTAGCACAGGGATACTCTCAGACTGAAGGAATTGATTATGATGAAACCTTTGCACCTGTTGCTAGACTTGAAGCCATCAGAATTTTTCTTGCTTATGCTGCCTATATGAACATTACTGTCTATCAGATGGATGTAAAGAGTGCCTTCCTCAATGGTGATTTGGCTGAGGAAGTCTATGTTGCTCAACCTGAAGGATTTGAGAGCAGCGAGTTTCCCAACCATGTGTACAGACTTCACAAAGCAATGTATGGTCTGAAACAAGCTCCAAGAGCATGGTATGAAACTCTTTCAAATTTCTTATCTGAAAACAAATTTGTCAGGGGTTCTATTGATAAAACACTCTTTACCTTCAAGGACAAGAGTGATTTCATCATTGTGCAGATTTATGTGGATGATATCATCTTTGGGTCAACAAATGTCAATCTTAGTAAACGTTTTGCTAAATTAATGACCAAGAAATATGAGATGAGTATGATGGGTGAATTAACTTACTTTTTGGGTTTTCAAATTAAACAATGTCCTAAGGGAATTTCTATTTGTCAAGAAAAGTATGTTAAGGATTTACTTAAAAAATATGACTTGGCTGATTGTGCTTCAGTAAAATGCCCCATGCTTCCACCCAACAACTTGGGCCCTGATGAGTCAGGGGTCTCTGTCAATGAGACTTTATATAGAGGCATGATTGGGTCGCTGATGTATCTAACAGCCAGTCGTCCAGATATCCAATTCTCCACATGTCTCTGTGCAAGGTACCAAGCTAACCCAAAAGAATCCCATCTAGTGGCTGTTAAGAGAATTTTCAGGTATCTCAAAGGAACACCATCCCTAGGACTATGGTATCCAAAGGAACCAGGCTTTGATCTCAAGGCCTATTCAGATTCAGATTATGCTGGATGCTGTATTGACAGGAAAAGTACTTCAGGCAGCTGTAAAATCCTAGGAGGAAAATTGGTTGGATGGAGTGCTAAGAAGCAAAACTCTGTGGCTATGTCTTCAGCTGAAGCTGAATATGTCGCTGCAGCCAGCTGTTGTGCTCAGGTGCTCTGGATGAAAAGTCAATTGGCTGACTATGAAATCTTGTATGACAAAGTGCCAATCTTTTGTGACAACACCAGCGCCATTGCCATATCCAACAACCCTGTTCTTCACTCTCGTACCAAACACATTGATATCAGGTACCATTTTATCAGGGATCATATTATGAAGGGAGATATTGAGCTGCATTTTGTTCCCACAGAGCTGCAACTAGCTGATATCTTTACAAAGCCCTTGGCTGAACCTACGTTCAACAGGCTAGTTGCTGAGCTAGGGATGCTCAATATCTCAAAGCCTGTGGCTTGATATTAAATGTGTTCATTAAATGATTGATTCTATATTAAATGTTTTATTAAATGTTTTTCACATGTAACTAGGTAGTTGCGTTCCAAGTAAATGCGAAAAACATTCTCACATTTTTTAATCATTTAAGTTTCGGATAACGAGGAGACAAACATTTTGAAAGGTCAAGGGGACCCACTTGAGCAGTCATTTTCGCTTTTGCATTTAATGCGGTTGAATAACTGTTCACTCTAAGTTTGAATATATATATTGTCTTCTTTCTCTTCTCACCCACCACCATTCTCAAAATCATCTTCTCTCTCTAAAACTCTTATCTCTCTCAACCATCCGCCATTTTCATTCTCCTTCAACCTTCAAACAATGGCGTTTCCCGTACCAAAAGCCTCCAATGTGAACTTCGAGATCAACGAGAGCATCATCGCCTCAAATAACGCTATTGGATGGATCAAGGCACCCAACAACACCTACTCGGATCTGGTAAATTTCATGCAAAATTGTGACCTAAACGAAGCCTTCACCAAATCTCCTTCCACCTTTACCAAGAATACCTTAGGGAATTCTGGTATTCTGCTGAAGTTGAAGAAGACACCATTACCTTTAGCCTTTCTTGCAATGAACATCCTTTTGCCTTTTCCCTTGCTGATTTTGCCAGTGTGGCCGGACTTAAACATGGAGATGAATGCCTGAAGACAGTTGACAAAAAGGCTGTCAAGGAAGCATTGGCCACACTCAACCCTTGTCATGACATTAACCCTGCCCTCACACCAGCTGAAATCCTTGCTAAAGCCCCTCTGAAGATCAAGTATTTTTCTCCTATGTGGCGTGTCCTCTTCACCCACATTGTGAAGTCCCTGGGAGGCATGCAGGGATCACAAGATCAAATGTCGTTCAAACATCAGACTATTGCGTATGGATTAATATGGGGAGCTGATGTTGACGTTGGAAGCCTTCTTTTCTCTAACCTGGTAGAACAACTAAAGGGAAGGAATCAGGTCAGGGAAAAGAACATCTGTTACGTGCGTTATTTGTCCCTGATCTTTGAGAGTTTGCTGGGAGAGAACTACCATAACAAGGCCTTGACAACCCTGAAGCCCTATCGCATCACAGGCGCCATTTACAAGGAGATAGGAGCTGAGGATTTCCCTGTGACCGCTCACATGCTGAACGTTGCAAACCAGGTACCCAACGCTGAGAAGCCCTTGCTCCCTTCCTCTGAGAAGGTGAATACTTCTAGTGTCGCTGGCAAGTCTACGTCTTTGACCTCTGGGCAGCACACTACCAAGTCCAAGGCTTCATCTGGCCAACAGCCAAAGAAGAAGAAAATCCCCTCTTCTTCCCAACCTAAAGCTGTTAGCAAGGCCAAGGAAAAGAAGATTGAAACCGCCTCTGGTCCAGATACTCTTGTGGATACAGAACCTTTGGCTGACAAACAACAGGCGTCTAGTGTCTCTAGGTCAGCAGAGACTACAGGAAACCAGCCAAACCAAGCTGATATCTCACAGGTAATCAGTGTACATTTTTAGAGGTTCACAATCAACCACTCTCAATTGTCTGTAGGAGAGAGTGGTGAAGTTAGGGTAATCCTCGACCCATAGAAGTCTGTCATTTCACTTATAATTATTTAAGACTTCTGTACACTCTGTCTTTGCACCAGGGAGTGATTCATTTGTGTTTATAAAGCACCCCGATGACCCTGAACCCTCTAGACAGTATTCAGGCTAACAACAACCTGAATACATTAATGTCTCAACCTTGATGGCTGTACTTCACACAGCCTCTTGGTTCCCTCATTAAAAGAGTCCCAAAGGATTTATCCTTTCAGGGGGAGCTGAATCATCACCCTCAGATTTCCTAGGGGCAGCGTAACAGGCGACCTACAACAACATATGTTTCACTCTTAAAAGAGTCCCAAAGGTTTTACCTTTTGGGGGGGCTGGATAATCACACTCAGCTTTCCTAGGGGCAGCGAAATGGCGATCATTAAACAACATATGTTTCACAATCAAAAGAGTCCCAAAGGTTTTTACCTTTTGGGGGGCTGAATAATCACACTCAGCTTTCCTAGGGGCAGTGAATGGCGACCATTAACCACACTTCATTCACACTTAAAAGAATCCCAAGGATTTATCCTTTGGAGTGGCTGAGTAATCATCCTCAGCCTCTCTGGGACAGCGAAATGGCGACCATTCACTTTATATTTTCCCTGTTACTAATTTCAACAAACTTGCAGGCTGAAATTGTACAGCAAGTCAAAGAACCTCAGGTACATGAAAAGGAGGCTGAAACAATAACTCAGGACATTCAGATTGAAGAAGAACTTGTGCTCAATACTGATGAAGACATGCTTTCTGTAGAAGATTATGTCGCTGAGTTTGAACCAATGCCTGAAGATGAATTCCCTGAGGGAATGTTTGATGAAGAAGAGGAAGAAGATGAGGATGACCAGCTGTCAGCCTCTCCTCCTAAAGAAGATGACAAGACTTCTCCTCTTAAGGAAGCTGTTGACACACAAAACTCTGCTACATCTGCAACAACAGTCTTCCAAAGACCTATTTATGATCCAACAGCTGAATTCCTTTTGTTTGATCATCCTACCCAGACTAACTTCGACTTGATTCCAAGGGAGGATGATTTTGCTCAACAAAGCCTTAATATCAAGAATCTTCAGCCTGTACACCATCAGTCTGATATTGAGCGCTTGTCAAGAAAGCTGGACGTGATCAAGTCAGAGATGCACAATTTTACTGTCACCTTTCCAGGTATTATAAAGAAGGCTGTGACTGAGGCTGTCACTGAGCCTATTCAGGAGGGTACAAGAAAAGGTGTGGCTCAAGGACTAAGTCATCTCTCGACAAGAATCAAGAATGCCATTGACTCAGTTGTCCCTGCATTGTTCCAAGAACAAGAAACCAACATGAACAGACACTTCAATGCAGTGCGCAACAGGCAATACAACCATGCTGGTTTTATTGTCAGGCGAGTTCAGGCAAATACCAATGCCAATGCCAACTTATTGCTGAAGATTGCCAGGGCATCAAGAAAAAGACAGCGTGCCATGGCTGCCTCTGTGGAGCAGATTGCAAGAAGATTTCAGGCACGTTCATCCAAGCATAAGAGAAGTAAGGATGAACGTGAGGGGGAGAAGACTACTAAACTCAGCCTTGCATCTGCTGAACAAGGCTCATCTTCAGCCAACCCTTCAACAACACCTGTTCCTCTTCAAGTCATCGAACCAGTTATAATACCTGATGATGAGGATCAGACTCAGGGGGAGCAACAATCACAAGATGGCGCTGACTCATCTAAATCCATGATCCTAGTTAACATCAGCAAGCCTGAGGATGAGGATGAACCAGCAGCCAAGAAGCTTAAATTCACTGTGAGCTCCCTACCAAAATCTATTCAAAATCAGGCTCAGACAGCGTTCCTCAAAAGAGCTGATGATTTGAAAAACATAAGTGTGGAGTCCTCTGTCTCAAAGAAAGGTAAAGAGATAGTTTTAGTTGATACTGACACTAAACTTAATAAGATAGCTGCGATGCTAGAGACAGGAGGATCCACAACAGACCTTTCCCAATTTTCAACCTTTACACCTTCTGATGAGAGACCTCTAACGCCTGAAGAAATTGAGCAACAGGCTGAAGAATTCAAAAGACTGAGTGAGCTCAAGGCAGCCAAAGAATTAAATGAAGCCACTCTGAGGAAGATGTCACCTCCTGAAAAAGAAAAACAAAAACAAAGGTTGAGGGAAATGGAACTTAAACGCGCTGAGGCCTTAAAGAAAGTCAAAGCTGACTATGATGCCTGCGTAAACAACAGGTATGCTGCTGGCAAGATAACCAAGTTTAGATACACCATTCACAAGTCCACAAACACTCCACAGATGATCTTATGGAGGGATAATCAAACGGGGAATATGGATGTGTTTGACAACTTCAGGTTAAAAACACTTGGGTTATCAGAATGGTTTGAACTCGAAGCCTTAGCTGCCAAAAAGTCTGGACAGGCAAATTTCCTTCTGCTCAAAACTCTTAAGGCTAAGTTTAACTGGATCAAGGAAACAACTGCCAAACTCAAGATTGATCCTCCACCACAGCTTTTCGAACAAGGACCCCCAAAGACAGGCAACAAAAGAAGAAGAATTTCCCAAATCATTGATGAAACTTTTGTTACTGAAGATGTTCGTGTGGATGGCATGCACAGGGATCTGATCCTTCCTAATGGTATAGTTGGCCCTGTTGATGGTCAGACTTATTCAGTGCCTGAAAGAGGAATGGCGTTTATGAACAATGCCTGCCAATATGCTTTTCAGAGGGAAGATGAGCTTTGCCTGGCTTCAACTATTCAGCTACTCTGTCACAAGAAGTGTCTCAAGATCAACTCTGAATATTCCAAGAAGTTTGCAAAGACTTTGCAGGATGAAATTGATAACAGATTAGATGTGGCCGAAGCTGAAGAAAGAATCAAAAATGATGACTATTGAAGATAGTATCAGCCCTTTTTACCTTCATCTTTTATTTAACTTATGTATTGAACTTGTAACTTTTCTTTAAGTCTTAATAAAATCATGAGGTATGTTTGTTTAGATCTGTTATGTGTAAGAAGAAGCTGTTAAACTCACTTACCTTAACTTAGTTAGATCTAGCACTATTTATGTTTAAATAGGGGGAGATTGTTGGGAATCTAAACTTGTTAGATTCCCTGTTCATTGATTTAAACATAATTAGGCTGATAGATAGTCCCTTGCCTGTGCCTAGGAGGCAGGCAAGTTTCACAAGACTCACAGAGATCCGAATCTCTGTGAGCAACCTCAGAGGAGTCCATGTCAGAGACATTGTCAGGGAAGTCGAAGATTACCTGAAGACATACTCCTTGGCTGTGATGGATAACAGCCAAGATGTATTAGGGACTCTGAGGGGTTGAGAGTTAACAGGGGTGGCAATACCCTGATAACTCTCAGCACACTTTGGACATGCCATTTGTGTGTTCGAGAATATGAAGAATAAGGAAACTGTTTTGGACAACTGTTCCTTAAAGCATAATGGAAGACTACCAAGAATAGAAGGACATCATGTGACTGATGTGGGAACTTGTAAAAGTTGTGTAGTCGACATCAAGTACTGTTCAAGTCAAACTCGTAACACTATAAATAGGATGTGTATCCTTGCATTAATATTCAACACTTTGAGATATTAAGAACATTAGTGCGTGTAACTTAGTGAATCAAACAGCTACGACTATATTCATAAGTTAAGGTTTATTGTTGTTCAAAGTGTGCACAACACATTGTCATCAAACGGTGTTATCCATAACACTTGTAATTCTTTATTATACAATAATAAGATTACGTTTGAAAAGTAATACCTTGTGTTGATTAAGTTAAGATTAGGGTTTCTCGCATTGATTATGGACTTTCAAAATACCTCGTTGAATTTAATAAAAACATTAAAGTACGAAGGTCTCAGTTTTCAAAAGATAGCGTAGCGGAATATTAATGTTTTAAACATCAACGAGATAACAGTACAAAAGCATAAATAGATAAATGTCCGAAGATAGCCATAAAATGTATGCGGACTCCAAGTACTTCATACAACAGATACACATCATCATCAATTACCTGAGATAAATGCTAAATTGGGTCAACATAAAGTTGGTGAGAATATAGGTTTCAAGTAAAAATTCATAGTAATTTGTTTTGCAGATTTCATTTCATGTACACATGCAACTATAGAAGATATAGTGCTAAGTGTAGGATAAATCAGGTGTTCACAATATTTATGATAGCTAAGCTTGTGACATCAAAATTAATGATCCAGTACATACAAGAGATTGTATATATAAATTTGCCCCAATAGAGTACCTAGCCAAGATAACTCAGTTCACACAAATGGTATACACTCGTCCGGCGTCAGAATGCCCGAGTGGAGGTTGTCACCCCTCAATAGATCTATCCATAACATAAGAGCTTACTCCAGTAGAGTAATTAACAATTCACGATAGTGGGGACTATGGCTAAAGCAAGTTAAGCTATATCATAAACAGTGCTCACAGAAAACAAGTTTTACTTGCGTCCAGAAGCAAGCATCTAGAGCATTTATCACATCCCAAAACATAAAACATACAAAACAGTTTAATAAGGATCTATAGACTCACCTCAAGAAACGATTCAAACCGCACAAGTATGATCAAATAGTAGCGAGCAACTCTAGCAACAACCTAAATATAATACTATAGTTTAGGCGCTAGCAATTAAATCACAATAATTCGTCACGTACGTTACTCATCAATCATATATTATTTTGTAGTTAAATCATGACTTGTAGATATTTTGTCATTATAAGTATTATAGTATATACTTAGGCAAAAATATTTATTTTTGACTGGATGAAATTTCGACAGCCTTTCCGCGTAAATTTTAATTTACCCAAATTTATCTTAATAAATTTTCCAACACGATTTCTTTAGAAAATTTGGCAGCCTTTCGACGTCATTTTTAAATTTGCCATTTTTAGTAAGTACCCAAATCTCGACCTAATACGCCTAATTTCAACACTTTCTCAACCACAAATATTCAACAAGTCATTTTCCGCAATCATACCAACTTCCACTTTCAATGCTCAAATTTTCAACAATGATTCAAGTATTCTCATTTCGCGCTTTTACCCTTTCACAAAACGATCCCAACATTTACATACAACATTTAGTACCCGTTTTGACACATAAAACAACTCGGTTTAACTCGAAAATGTCGTTTTGACCACTTTAAAAATCTAGACAGCAAGTCAATATAGTGTTTTTCACAAAAAGTAAGTTTTCCGACAACGAAATTTAAACGACCATATCTTACTCATTTTAACCCCGTTTTTAACGTATAATATATCGAAACGAAGGTATTAACTTATACTTCATAATATCGAACTAAACTAGTGTCAAAACAATTTTTACAACCCGTTATGCCTCATACAAAATTCGGACAAAATGTATATTTTTCGTAAAAACCCGTTTTCGACCATTTTCAAGCTTACCCACTTGTAGTAACACTACTAGTTCCCCTCAAATATTCATAAACACAACCAAAATAAAAGATTTATCTTCAAGTCCATAAATCTAAAAATATACATATATATATTTTACAAGTTCTTCAATTTAAGCATTTTCATACATGGATTTAATAGATTTACTCATAATTTAAATAGATCTAAAAATTTATCATGACCAAAAATAATTTTCATCTTTTTATTTTTAAGAAAATAGTTGATGACTAACATGCATGCATAAATCTTCATAGATTATGCATGAAAAATGAATAAAATGAAAAGGGCTAAAGAATAACCTCAAGTAACGTATCTACGTAACCATGACAACCCAATCTACGCTCTAATCAACTAATAATCAACAAGAACCCAACTTCTTCAAAACATCAACAAAACTTCTTAAATCAACACATCAAGAAAACCCATTCTTCTTTATGCTTGTATAAACCCTAAGATGTGTTTGTTTTATGTTAAATCTTCCTAAAATGAAGCTTTTAAAAATCAACAATGGAGGTTTTGTAAAAACTTGAGGGTGCCGTGATTTTTAGAGAGAGAGATAGAGGTGTTTTATTTTTTTTTTGTGAGAAAATAATGAGTGAAGTGTGTAAGGAAAATAGGTTAATAAGTTAAGGTATGCATGAGTAGATGTTTAAGCTCAAAATGGCAAAAAGAAGGAAAAATTGGTTTTCCTCCATGTGGGAGGTTGTTTTGGCTGGATATATGGGGGTCCCACAAGGGTATGCATGAGTAGATGTTTAAGCTCAAAATGGCAAAAAGATGGAAAAATTGGTTTTCCTTCATGTGGGAGGTTGTTTTGGCCGGATATATGGGGGTCCCACAAGGGTAAAACTTTCAAAAGTTTTACTAAGGATAATTAGTTAGAAGGTTTGAGGTGAAAAGGTTTATTAGTTTTAGGTAATTATCGAAAAGTATGTAGTTATGTTTAAAAATACGTAGAATTTAGAAATTTGACGAAATATATTAATTTTATGATTTTTCGACGAAAACTGATATTTTATGATTTATAAAGTATTTTATGCATGCTAACGACGGTTACACGTCAAAATGACATAAAATGCGAAAACGCGATACGTTAATTAGATATTCACAGAAAGTACGATTTATTACTATAAATAGTAAAAATACTAAAATACATGCATATAAACATACACAAAATTAATTAAATACGTTGTTCATGAAAAAAACGATCACGCTGTTAAAAACTAAACAGTTACACACATTATTCACAGATAACAAATAATCCCACGGATTATCGTCAATTCATTGACCGTCTCAGCATTTTGGTTAGATTCACAAAAAATGTTTAGAACCATGACTGAGCACAGTGTCAAGTCATTACATGTCATCAAACAGTTTTTTAGAAAATGCGGGATAACTTCCTAGTTTATACACAGTTCAAGCAAATAGTTGACTAAATAAAAGTCAAAGGGTAAAATAGTCATTTTACAAGGTAGGAAATTACCAGGTGTTACATCATCCCCTTGATAGAGAAGCTTGGTCCTCAAAGCTTAGGAGTGTCACGGGCTCTAGTGTTGTCAAAGAGTTGCGGAAATTTCTTGCGAAATTGATCCTCACGCTCCCAAGTGAATTCAGGTCCACGTTTAGAATTCCACCTCACCTTGATGATCGGAATACGACTCTGATTCAATCATTTGACCTCACGGTCCATGATTTCAACAGGTTCTTCATCAAACTGTGTCTTGTCGTCGACTCGGAGTTCCTCCAACGGTATAACGAGCGTCTCATCAGAAAGGCACTTCTTCAAGTTCGAAACATGAAAAGTGTTGTGCACACGGCTCAACACTTGCGGTACTTCGAGATGATAGGCTATGGTTCCAACCTTTACTAGAATCTTGCAAGGTTCAATATAACGGGGGTTCAGCTTTCCTCGTTTGCCAAAACGTACCACACCCTTCCAAGGTGATACCTTTAGCATCACTCTGTCTCCCACTTGAAATTCGAGAGGCTTACGTCAAAAGTCGGGGTAACTCTTTTGACAATCACGGGCTGCTTGATAGCGGCTCTTGATTTGAACAATCTTCTCAGTTGTTTCACGGATGAGTTAAGGACCAGTGAGTTGACTATCCCCAACTTCACTCCAACACACAGGCGAGCGATCTTTACGACCATACAGCGTGACAAATGGTGCAGCCTTAATTATGGTATGATAACTGTTGTTGTAAGAGAATTCCACTAGAGGAAAATGTATATCCTATTGCTTTCCAAATTCAAGCACGCATGCGCGAAACATGTCCTCCAACGTTTGAATAGGCCTCTCACTTTGTCCGCCAGTCTGCGGGTGATAAGCAGTACTCATGTCCAATTGCGTACCCAATGCTTTCTAAAGTGATTTCGAGAACTCTGAAGTGAATCTACCGTCTCTACCAGAAATTATCGAGATCGGTATTCCATATTTAGTGACTACTTCCTTCAGGTAAAGTCTCGTAAGCTTATCCATTAAATCATCTTCCATCATTGCCAAAAAGTGTGCAGATTTCGTAAGCCGATCCACAATTACCCTAATTGTGTCATATCCGTTTGTCGTTTTAGGTAGCTTAGTTACAAAATCCATGGTTATGTTTTCCTACTTCCACATAGGAATTATAGGTTGAACCAACAATCCAGATGGCTTTTGGTGTTCCGTTTTCACTCTAGAACAAGTCAAACACTTCCCTACATAAGTAGCGATTTCAGCTTTCATATTTGGCCACCAATATAGCTTCTTCATATCCTGATACATTTTGTTAGATCCTGGGTGAATCGAATACTTAGATTTATGCGACACGTGCATAATCACGTCCCTTAGTCCTCCAAACAGTGGTAACCAACTTGTACCATTCCAACATAGCGTTCCATTAGTGCTAGTCTCCAATTTCTTAGTAACCATTCCTCCTAGTTTCTCAGCTTCAACATGTTCAGGCTTAAGGGCTTCAGTTTGTGCTTCACGAATTTGCACAGGTAAGTTCGGATTGATAACTATAGCTAACGATCTAACTCTACACGTCATCAATTGTTCCTTTCTACTTAGCGCATCCGCCACTACGTTGGCCTTTCCAAGGTGGTAGCGAATTTCACAGTCATAATCGCTGAGCATCTCAATTCGTCGACGTTGTCTCATGTTTACTTCCTTTTGATCGAGAATATGTTGCAAACTCTTGTGATCGGTATAGACGACACACCTAGTTCCATACAAGTAGTATCTCCACAATTTCAAGGCAAATACCACCGCTCCTAGCTCTAATCGTGCGTAGTGTAATTTTTCTCATGCGTTTTCAATTGTCGAGACGCGTAGACGATGACTTTCTTCCTTTGCATCAACAAAACTCCCAATCCTTTTGCTGATGCGTCACAGTAGACCACAAAGTCTTCCGATCCTTCTGGTAACGATAGGATAGGCGCGGTACACAACATTTGTTTCAACTTATGGAATGCTAATTCCTCTTTATCTCCCCATTCGTATTTCACCTTCTTTTAAGTCAACTTTGTCAATGGTTTTGCGATCCTCGAGAATCCCTCGATGAACCTTCAGTAGTATCCGATGAGTCCTAAGAATTGGCGAATTTCAGTCGGTGTTGTAGGAGTAGCCCACTCCCTAATTGACTCAATATTGGTAAGATCAACATGAATCCTTTGCTATCAATAACATGACCTAGAAGTTGTACTCTTGGCAACGAAAAATCACACTTCGAGAACTTAGCGTATAACTCCTCCTTCTTAAGCAATTCCAATATTATCTTAAGATATTCCTCATGTTCTTTCTCATGCCTTGAGATCAGTATGTCATAGATGAACACAATGACAAATTTATCAAAATACGATTTACACACCCGGGTCATGAGGTCCATAAACACGGTAGGTGCGTTTGTCAAACCGAATGGTATCACTTGGAACTCAGAGTGTCCATACCTTGTACTAAAAGCAGTCTTTGCAACATCTTCCTCACGGACTCTCAATTGGTGATAACCATACCTAAGGTCAATCTTTGAGTAAACGCTCGATCCTTTCAACTGATCAAACAAATCATCGATTGTAGGTAACGGATAACGGTTCTTGATGGTAAGTTTGTTCAACTTACGATAGTCGATACACATTCAAAAACTTCCATCCTTCTTCTTTACAAATAAGACTGGAGCTCCCCAAGGTGAAGAACTCGGTCTTATGAATCCTTTAACAGTCAACTCTTGTAGTTGCGTCGCTAGATCTTGCATTTCCGATGGTGCTAAACGGTAAGGCGCTCGAGCAACAGGTGCAGCTCCCGGTATTAAATCGATATGGAATTCAACTTGTCTCGCCGGCGGTAATCAAGGCAAATCTTCAGGAAAGACTTCCGGAAAATCCCGTACAATGGGTACATCTTCCAATCATTTTTCTTCCGTCCGCTTTTCAGTAACACAGGCTAAGAATACGTGGCAACCTTCCGACAAAAACTTCTGAGCCTTGATACGCGAGATAATGTTCAGTCGTGACTTCCCTTTTCCGTTACTTGTATCCCCTTGTACCTCCAAAACTTCATTGCAAAATGGTAAGCGAACGATCTTCTCGTCACATATAATCGTAGCATGGTATCTCGACAGCCAATCCATTTCGATAATCACGTCAAAACTCCCTAATTCAACATGCATAAGGTCGACAACGAAAAGATGACCTAAAAGATTCAAAGTACATCTGCGAAGTATTGTGTCCGCTTCTATCAACTTTCCATTAGCTAACTCAATAGTGTACTTAGTGTCTAAGGGCAAAGGGGTCACATCAAGTAAAACACTAAAAACAGTCGACACAAAACTCCTATCGGCTCCAATATCAAATAAAATAGAAGTATAACGACCATTGAGAAGAAACGTACCCGTAACGACGTCGGGGTTTTTTGTTGCGCTTCACCTCCTCCTATCACATAAGCCCTTCCATGAGCTTCCACAGCCTTAGCAATCTTTCCTTGGTCCTTATTCTTTTTCTTTGGGCACTCATTGCTGTAGTGTCCCTTTTGTTGACATTCAAAACAGGTGATGTTGGCCTTCGGGTTTGGTGGTGACTTACAGTCTCTAGCAATGTGTCCAGTTTTCTTGTAGTTGTGACATTGCACATTACATTGTCCATTATGGTGACGCTTACATCGGTTGCACAAAGGTAACGTCTCATTGTATACTCCCTTTTCCAAAGTACCAGCAGTGTATGCCTTCACAGTTTCTTGACTCTTATTCAGATAGTTTCAATGATTATTCCTTTGGTTATTTCCCCATTTTATCTTGTTGTCCGCGGCATTTCTAGCATTTGCTCGAACAACTTGATCCATCAGGCTGTGAGCCATCCTTATAGCATCACTAACCTTTTTCGGTCCAGACGATGTCACATTCTCTTGAACTCTACTAGGTAAACCCCAAATGTAGCGCTCAACCTTCTTTTTTTCATCTGGAACCATTCCAGGACATAACAAACACAACTCTTGGAACCTCCTAGTGTACTTAACAATGTCATTGTTCTTCACAGTCAAGTTCCACAGTTCAATTTCCATTTTCTGAATTTCATTACGAGGACAATATTCCTTAGTCAACAAATTCTTGAGTTCCTCCTAACTCATTCCATACGCCTCTTCGGCTCCAACAGTTTGCACATAGGTGTTCCACCATGTCAACGCTCCAGCAACTAAAGTACAAGTACTATAAGTCACTTGGTTTTCAACAGTACACCCACTTACACGGAACATGGATTCCATCTTTTCAACCTAATGAGCTAATCCAACAGCTCCTTCAGTACCATCAAAATTTAAGGGGTCACGACTTCTAAAGTCCTTGTAAGTACACGGCTTAGGCGGTCGATTGTCAACATTGTTCGGTAGTGCTTGGTTCACGTTGTTGTTAGCTTGAACGTTTTCCAAAGCAACAGTGACTCGTTGTGTAATTAGTTCCTCCGATTGTCCGTCAGTCATTCCATTACGTATGTTCACCATTGTTTCTCTGCGTTAAGACAACAATGCAAATAAGGTTCAAGCATGAATATACACGTTATATATTTCTTATGCTAATAATGCAGAATTTAACAATACAACAAACATAGTAAAGATAGTCAATGATCAAAGTCATAAAGTTACATTCCCATTCATAATAAGAATATCAAGTACATAGTCATAAAATTAGGGTTTGTATTACATCTAGTCTACTCCAACTAACCGAGTACTACTCTAGTTTAGTGGATATAATGCCCAGAAGATAAAAGATGCTAATCTACTCTAGAATTCAGCACGATAACGGTGAAACTCTAAGTACGACGACAACCATCACACTTAGTACATATCGGTGGGTCACCCCTCAGACCCCAAACTACAGCTCGATCCCCACTACAAACTGACTCTAACTCACGCCTCAAAACAACAATCTCCTCAAGTGCAGTATCCAACAACTCGCGTGTATCCCCATGATCCTCTAACAATCCAAAAACTGCATCCTCCACTCGACGGAAACGAACAACATCTGAATCGCTAGCAGATCCTATCATGACAACACATGACCTACGTCTAGAGGGCTATCCAACATGATGTGTAGGTGGTGTGGGAGCAACAGTAGTAGCTCGACTCCTATGAGTAGGCGATATCTCAGGTGTAGCGTGTGAATCAGACATACGAACCTTGTTCCGTGGCCATGACTTTAACACCCCCAAATTTACACGCAGCGGAATACATCTTTGGGTGCTAAACAATGATACAACAACACATAATTTATAAAGAACGACTCGAAAAGAGACGTTTTAGATTTATCGTTCCTAAAACATTTGTCAGAGTAGCGTAGTCCCAAGTAACCGTTACCAAAAGATAAGTTAAAACAACATATTGGTTTGTTCTGAAAATGGAACGATAAATAAATCAAAGAGTTTGAACAACAAAAGCAGTGCACAACTTCATTTCCCGTGACCTCCAAGCTTCCACTTCTTGATTACCTGAAATACATGTGAGTAAAACAATCAGCAAAAATGCCGAGTGAATCTATAGGTTTATGAAATCAATTTGAACACAAGCAAAGATTATAAGTTTGTGGCATGCTTATAAGCATCAAATAATAATTTGCATCAACAATGATAATTGTATATAGCATAAATTGCAATAAGCTCATGGAACCGAGCCCTTAGACACTCCCATATCAGTCTAATAAGACGAGAGATTTATTAATTGTCGGTTACCTCCAGATTATTGGTACATTGCCATATACCTGACTTCTCAATACAATATGCTCAAACAGTGTGGAGGTCGGGCCTAAGCTTCTATGACAAGTCCACAAAAACTGAACCGGGGCGGCTTCCCCCATAGATCTATTAATTGTACTAGCGGTTAACCCATCATAGGTTAATTAACGGTCCATAATTGAGGTTTTAACAAAGGCAATCACTTAATGCAATTTAAAGGCAACCACGGGTCCATTCATAGAGGGACAAAGCATACCATAAAAATCTTGTGTTCTAAGTTTATAAAACATGTATTCCCCCTCGCGGGTTTAAAATCATTTAATAACTAGTATAAAGCGAGGCTATAGACTCACCTTAGCCAATAGTGGTAATGAGACGATCGCCGACGATAGATGATGCCTTTCAAACACGAGAACCGCAACCTATCAAATGAGGTGCGTTCGTTAATAATAGACTCGAGAAATAAACCATACATAAGAATATAAAACTCGACTCATAAAATCGCGACAAACTCGAGAGAAAACGATACAAGTGATACTATTACACTCTCCTATATATTCATTTTATTATTCTATGTCTTTAATAAAAATCTGCCGGAACATACCGAATGTCCAAGCCGTTTTCCCATACTTAAACATATCAACTTTTTATGATACTACTCAGAGAACTTACTTACTAAATGTAGAAAGTCCTCCCAAGAGCCCATCAAAAGATTTTACATCTAAAGTTCCCTGTCCGACTCATCTTTGAATCACAAAATCCGGACAGTTTAGCGACCTTGACTTATGAAACCATTTTGACCATTCTAAACAACTCCATTTAGAAAACCGACACTTGATTCTAAAAATAGACTCAAAACACTAAATTTTGAGCCTGAGAACACCCCTTGAATCATTTTGAAACTCATTTTATAGTCCCTGAGATTCGATCCAAATATCGACAACAATTTTCGGATTGTGTCGACACTCGTCTCCCGGTACACGAAAATCAAACTAGTGTATCTTCCACCTCGTTTGGAGTTGGAAGGCCTACTTTATATCAAATCGAAGCTAACGAAATTCTCTACGACATAATCCCATAATATCATCCTATATTCAGACTTAAGACCCTCGAAAATGGCCTTAAACCTACTGCCCAAAATTGACCTTTTAAAAACCATACAAAATAAATTTTTCAACACATTTTACCCATTTCTATACCACTAATATGATCATTCTAATACTCATACACTATGATCAAACCTCTAACACACTTGCATGTATAAATCTAATAAATCAAACTAAAAAATTCAAACATACAAACACTCCACTATGTAATATAATAATATTAACACCAATTTATTCCTTCAAAATAGATCAAACAAGTATAGTTCATCAAGAAAATAAATTTTGAAAAAAAAAGTTAATGCATGTTGAAGAAAATCATACCAATGTGATCACAAGATCAAAACTAAGATGGGTCTTATTTTGGATTAGCTCAAATCATCCTAAATCTTGAGTTAAATTAAAAATTGTATGGATTTAGGATGGTGGTTGATGTTTCGGCAAAACAAGAGAGAGAAAGAGATGGTGGTGAAATTTTGGAAGTGAAAAATGAGTTGTGTGTGTTTGGTTTAGGTTTTTATATAGTGGGGTAGGGTGTAGTTTATAAATATTAGATAGTTATGGACCAAAATGCAACATTTAAGTTAAAAAGCGGGAAATGACTAAAAGTAAATTTTACAAATATTTACGGGATTCGGGTTTCGTAAAAATACTTTATAAAAGTTTAAACGCACACGAAAAATAATAATATAACGACTCGATACGTAATTAAAACGATATCGTCGAAAGTATTAAATATCGAAACGATCGATAATAAAATATAAAATTTTAGGCATCCGTCGGTATCGCGATCACTAGTAGTCCTCGTTACTCGTCAAAATATTAAAATATAATATTTAATATCGGTTTCAACTTAAACCGTTAAACATTATAATATTTAACGTTATAAAATACTTCAAAATAATTGAAAGTAGAATTAAATTATGACCTTATTTTTACGGGTTTTACATCCTCACCACCTTAAGGGAGCGACGTCCCGGCGCTCAACTCGCCTCATACACGGGTTGTTCACTACCCGGAAGGATGAGGGCATTCCTTATAAAGAAGTCTTCACGTTCCCACGTGAATCTCGATCCACGATCTCCATTGGTTCTTTTACAAAACGCAACTTTTCGTCAAGTTGTATCTCACCAAAAAGTAATAAATAAATCCTTACCCACAAGTCACCCGTCAAGCTCGACACATGAAAATTTTATGAATCACACGAAGCTCATTCGGCTACAAGAATAGATGACAGGGTTCTCGGGTAAGTCCAGTTAAAAGGGAAGGTTGCAAATTTAAGGGATATCCATCGGTCGGATAGCCATGGACACACATAAAAAAGAACTTAACAAGAAAACATTTTTGTCGTCGGAGGGTGCTCACACGCGGGTCCCTACTCAAAAGATAATACAAAGACACCAACTCACTTTCGCCAACACGCATTAAAGTCTCAATAAATATCGTCGTTGAAAGTCAAAAAGATATTACATAATATGTGTTCTATATGATCGGACGTCATCGGATGATGCCGTCTCAAGTTCTCACAACTTACGGTCATTTGACTAGATCACACACCATGTAAGTACATAAAAGAAAAGGTTGAACATAAACATCGATTATAGATCTCCACCGTTAATCATCGAGAAAACCTTGAACGAACCCTTGATAATAACTACTTGATCTCAAGAGTCTTTCCACTTGCGGCGTCGTCTTCAACATACTCCTTTAGGTCGTAACGAATTTATTAACTCCATTCATTAAGAGATTCGGTCCATAATCATTCCACTAGTACACGCATAAATCCTGGTGACACTTATCGTTTCTTCTTATACACTGCTTCCCAAGATTCATTTTAAACTCAGAATAAAATAGTGATCTTCAGTACGAGGAACAGAACGAGAGAAAAATAAATTCAATAAACGCATAAACGGACAAGATGTGGTAAAATGATTTAAGGTTGACGATCGGCGAGGGATCTCGAATCACGTAACCGTAAAACATAATAATTCACAATACTAGAAAAATGAGAGCGAAGAATAAATTAAATATTAACATTAAAATAACGTTTGTCACAATTATCCGTCCCGGATTTGGTATTACCTTAAGACTCAATTGAGGTACTTTCTTGATAAAGATGATATATTAAAAATAGAAGTTAAATAGCTTCATAATTAATTTTGGTTGTCTTAAGAAACTTTGAAAGAATGACATGAATTTTATAAATTAAACTCATATTGTTGGTTACAATTAGAAGATATAATTTCCAAATTAAATCATTATTAGGAATATAAATTAAACCGGTAATTTCATTACATTAAAAGTAAAGTATGATAAGTCAATTAGTTCAAAAGGTAGAACATAATTTTATTTTAAACATTAGTTTTAGTTATACAAAATATGGTGTATAAATTTGACCTTTTACTTGTGATGGTTATTTCGATAATTGAAAATCATTAGAAAATGTAGACAAGTTCCATAAATTTTTTATAATACTTTGTAGAAATACATAAAGGTGTTTATTATTTCAAAATAACATGGGATTTATTCGGGTTTCGAAATGTGACAAGATAACAAACGAATACGAATGCAAATAATAGTCAACAATTAATACGAAATCAATGGTACAAAAGAGAACAAAGCAAATGTCGTATGAATTCTTAAAGAGAATAATAAAATAAAGGCGTTGATGGTATGACGATAAGAAATAATAGATTAAACAATTTGTCAATTTTGTTAGTGCGGTCGGTGGTTCACCAACATCAGCTCGTTAACTTAGCGGTGGTCGATACATGATCGGAAATAAAATCCATACAAAAATTTTAATAAAATAAAATTCCTAATAATCACTTGTAATTAAAACAAATCAAATGAACGATGTTAGTGTTTAAAGAGATAAGTCAAAGCACGGTTCACAAGAGTGGATTTCGAGACAAACGAGAGTGACGGACGTCATCCCGGATATACGGAAATCACTCTAATGATAATTCATTATTCACGTGCGGAGACATTCCAAAGATCTACCCAGTCGCATAAAGAAGATTGAACAAGAAGGAAGGATAAAACATCGAGACCTTCAAGTCTTATACCAACAATCAGTAATTAGACGAACAGTCAAAAGAAATCAGTTATAAGACAAAATGAAGTAACAAGTGGGAAAACAATCATCGAGTAAAAACGTACTTATAATCACGTAATTCGTTAAACAAAAGGTAAGAAAACATATGCGGATGCATAGAAATTGTGCTACTTTCATAAAATATAAAGGTTTTCAAAACTTCTTTTCAATTTATTTCATTTTATTTATATTTATCATAATTACAAGTAAAAAGTTGATTATTATCAAGATTTTTAAGGTGACTACTATTCAGCCTAGCATGGCTCCTTCTAAATTAGACATAGGTGATCAGGCCATGTATAATTTAGGGCTAGCAATGCAGTGCTCCGTTTCGTCGAAAAGTGTTACGTTTCTTATGTTTATATAAACCATGCCATTTGTAAAATGGAATTTTAAAATAGTTTATGAATTTATAGGATACAAGTAATTTGTGAGATACTCAATAAGCAACTTTTAATGTTACGAAAAGTATTTTATAAGACCAAAGTAAAAACAATTGGTGAAAATAATCGTAAAACAATATCAGATTTATTTATAAGGTGACATTATGACAACGTATAAAGTAGCCAATGGTTTGCAAAAGTGGTAAATAGTAGTTCATAAAACAATCAATGAAATGGTTACAAGTCGTTAAGGTTTCAAAAGGTTATAAGGTTAGACGGAAACGCCATGAGACACGTGATGAGAATGTCGAAGAAGAATGTGAAGGCAAAACTTCAAAACTCAACCCGAATCAGTTGAAGGTTAGAAGAAAATAAAAATAAAATAACATCGAATGACAAATGAGTCATATATATAAAAAGACTAAATCAATCCATATGTGTATTCTATGTAAGATACTCGACACAACATGCTTTTAAGAAAGTATATTATTCATTTTCAAATTACACCATTAATCCGGTAATTGCTAATCCTGTAATGTTTCTATTTTTAAACATTTTCACATGCAACTAGTATTAGTCAGTTGTAAAATAATATTCGTTAAAATTTTACGATCTCAAATGAACTCAAAATTGCTTAGAAACGTTTAAAACCCATGTTCTGAATTTTTTTTTCTTCAGATTTAACTTTTTAATATAAGCCGATTAATTGACCCGATAAACGACATCTCCAAGACTCGGAGTCTAAAGCATTTTGATGCAAAACGACGTTTCAGACGACTTTCTAGTTTTACCCGAGACCTGAAACCTAATGTAAAATGACCAAAATACCCCTGCAAGTTCTGTGCAGGTTTGACTATTTTATTTTAAAAACGCAGGTTTTACTTTTAAGTTTTGACCTGTTTATACACCCCCTGCAGTTTCTCCATTAAATATATTTTTTCGACGCTTACTAACCACACAAAATATATATATACACACACATGTCTTGTGGATTTTATAACAACGAAAAATAAATCTCATAATGAGCATCAAATAAAAATATAGCATAATGAATGACAGAAAATGCTTCAAGGTATTCAACACGAAATTTAGGAAGCAAAACGATGAATGACGTTCGTAATTTAAGTTTCAAGGTGCAAAGTAGGAAAATCTCCTTGGTGCCACGATTGTCCAAAAACACAAAACATAACAAGAAAAGAAAGGAACATTAACGGGTTGCAATCCGGGAGCAAGAAAGTTAATGAAAAACAAATGATACAATTTTATAGAAGTAAAATCGTATTCCAATCTAGCACCATAATCTAGACGATGATTTATAAAATGACGATGACGTTACCGAGATATAAGCGAACAATACACTTCGGAGTCGATACATATAAATGTCATTGAATTTAATCTTCGTATGTCGTATAAAACGATAATAAAATTTAACAAAATATTATGAAAAACCATGGTATTATTCAACACTATTTTAAGAAATGTTTCAAAATGTATGACTCACACGATAGCGGTTAGTCTATTCCAAGGACACATTGAGCTACACAATGGTCTAGAGATTACGTTAAAAGACGTCCAAGCACAAATAGCCGGAAGACGATTTGAATATCTATATAGATATCTCAAAGGGTTAAGCAATAAAAGTAACGCGCGTAGATGAAGTTATTTAAGGTCATAATATAAAATTTTTGCAATAAAAGCAATTTAAATAGTTCAAAAATAAATACAGAAAGATCTTGAAATTCATTGTATTTATTTAAGTTAATCATTAATAAATAACAAACTTTTATCGAAAAGTTTAACGACATAAATATATATCGATAAAGGGATCCTTGATATAAATATATATCCATAAAGGGATCATAGTATTTATTTATAAATACTTGTCAATAAGGTATACGTAATAACGCATACTAAAATTGTAATCTCAGAAGTAGCTTGAACCTGAAGTCACGCGAAGTCCTGTGCACCGACTCTTTGAAAATTAAGATTGACAGTTATAGTTTAGGTTTTTAAAATAAAGACCTAGTTCTCTATAACTCATGGCTCTGGTACCAATCTTTAACACCCCCAAATTTACACGCAGCGGAATACATCTTTGGGTGCTAAACAATGATACAACAACACATAATTTATAAAGAACGACTCGAAAAGAGACGTTTTAGATTTATCGTTCCTAAAACATTTGTCAGAGTAGCGTAGTCCCAAGTAACCGTTACCAAAAGATAAGTTAAAACAACATATTGGTTTGTTCTGAAAATGGAACGATAAATAAATCAAAGAGTTTGAACAACAAAAGCAGTGCACAACTTCATTTCCCGTGACCTCCAAGCTTCCACTTCTTGATTACCTGAAATACATGTGAGTAAAACAATCAGCAAAAATGCCGAGTGAATCTATAGGTTTATGAAATCAATTTGAACACAAGCAAAGATTATAAGTTTGTGGCATGCTTATAAGCATCAAATAATAATTTGCATCAACAATGATAATTGTATATAGCATAAATTGCAATAAGCTCATGGAACCGAGCCCTTAGACACTCCCATATCAGTCTAATAAGACGAGAGATTTATTAATTGTCGGTTACCTCCAGATTATTGGTACATTGCCATATACCTGACTTCTCAATACAATATGCTCAAACAGTGTGGAGGTCGGGCCTAAGCTTCTATGACAAGTCCACAAAAACTGAACCGGGGCGGCTTCCCCCATAGATCTATTAATTGTACTAGCGGTTAACCCATCATAGGTTAATTAACGGTCCATAATTGAGGTTTTAACAAAGGCAATCACTTAATGCAATTTAAAGGCAACCACGGGTCCATTCATAGAGGGACAAAGCATACCATAAAAATCTTGTGTTCTAAGTTTATAAAACATGTATTCCCCCTCGCGGGTTTAAAATCATTTAATAACTAGTATAAAGCGAGGCTATATACTCACCTTAGCCAATAGTGGTAATGAGACGATCGCCGACGATAGATGATGCCTTTCAAACACGAGAACCGCAACCTATCAAATGAGGTGCGTTCGTTAATAATAGACTCGAGAAATAAACCATACATAAGAATATAAAACTCGACTCATAAAATCGCGACAAACTCGAGAGAAAACGATACAAGTGATACTATTACACTCTCCTATATATTCATTTTATTATTCTATGTCTTTAATAAAAATCTGCCGGAACATACCGAATGTCCAAGCCGTTTTCCCATACTTACACATATCAACTTTTTATGATACTACTCAGAGAACTTACTTACTAAATGTAGAAAGTCCTCCCAAGAGCCCATCAAAAGATTTTACTTCTAAAGTTCCCTGCCCGACTCATCTTTGAATCACAAAATCCGGACAGTTTAGCGACCTTGACTTACGAAACCATTTTGACCATTCTAAACAACTCCATTTAGAAAACCGACACTTGATTCTAAAAATAGACTCAAAACACTAAATTTTGAGCCTGAGAACAGCCCTTGAATCATTTTGAAACTCATTTTATAGTCCCTGAGATTCGATCCAAATATCGACAACAATTTTCGGATTGTGTCGACACTCGTCTCCTGGTACACGAAAATCGAACTAGTGTATCTTCCACCTCGTTTGGAGTTGGAAGGCCTACTTTATATCAAATCGAAGCTAACGAAATTTTCTACGACATAATCCCATAATATCATCCTATATTCAGACTTAAGACCCTCGAAAATGGCCTTAAACCTACTGCCTAAAATTGACCTTTTAAAAACCATACAAAATAAATTTTTCAACACATTTTACCCATTTCTATACCACTAATATGATCATTCTAATACTCCTACACTATGATCAAACCTCTAACACACTTGCATGTATAAATCTAATAAATCAAACTAAAAAAATTCAAACATGCAAACACTCCACTATGTAATATAATAATATTAACACCCATTTATTCCTTCAAAATAGATCAAACAAGTATAGTTCATCAAGAAAATAAATTTTGAAAAAAAAAGTTAATGCATGTTGAAGAAAATCATACCAATGTGATCACAAGATCAAAACTAAGATGGGTCTTATTTTGGATTAGCTCAAATCATCCTAAATCTTGAGTTAAATTAAAAATTGTATGGATTTGGGATGGTGGTTGATGTTTCGGCAAAACAAGAGAGAGAAAGAGATGGTGGTGAAATTTTGGAAGTGAAAAATGAGTTGTGTGTGTTTGGTTTAGGTTTTTATATAGTGGGGTAGGGTGTAGTTTACAAATATTGGATAGTTATGGACCAAAATGCAACATTTAAGTTAAAAAGCGGGAAATGACTAAAAGTAAATTTTACAAATATTTACGGGATTCGGGTTTCGTAAAAATACTTTTTAAAAGTTTAAACGCACACGAAAAATAATAATATAACGACTCGATACGTAATTAAAACGATATCGTCGAAAGTATTAAATATCGAAACGATCGATAATAAAATATAAAATTTTAGGCATCCGTCAGTATCGCGATCACTAGTAGTCCTCGTTACTCGTCAAAATATTAAAATATAATATTTAATATCGGTTTCAACTTAAACCGTTAAACATAATAATATTTAACGTTATAAAATACTTCAAAATAATTGAAAGTAGAATTAAATTATGACCTTATTTTTACGGGTTTTACAATGACGAATTAGAATCAGATGAGGCTTGAGACCTAACACCGGATGCTCTAGCTCCATCAGCAGGTGGTACAGTATCATCAGAATTAGTGTAAACCTCAGCAGGTTTCGTACCCCATATAGCTTCCCTCTGCTCTCTAAACTGCTAACATGGTACAATAGACTTCTTCTTCAAGTTAGATTTATTCCTAATATAACTCCTCCTAAGGGGCTCAACTCCCTTAGGTACAACAGTCAAAGCATCAACCCTATTATCATCATCAACATCAGCATCATCGCTATCACTCCTAGCTACAACCATCCTAACATCAGTATCACCCTCAACCTCATCATCAATCTCATAACTATCCTCACGGTCTACTCATATCCATCCATATCCTCGTCCCCAAGTCCTAGTCTAGGGAATGGCGATCTAACTACTCCAGGTGAAGCAACCTCAATACCATCACTCTCCACCTCCTCATCAACATCCTCTGGATAATCTACCAGATTATCCTCTCCACCATCCTCACTATCACTAACCCACTCGATCAAAGTACGATGCACAACAAGCGACATCCCATCAACAACATCAGAAGTATCAGACAACACAACAGGCTTACCCTCCTCATCCTCCTCTGGTTCCTCGTCAGGATCATACTCCTCATCTTCCTCCTCAGGATCAGCCTCCTTAGAAGCTTCCTCCGGGTCATTCTTCGGCTCAACATGACCTGGTATCAACTCGATCTCCTCTTCCCATTCTCCGTTAGTTGAGTCAGACTGGTAAGTAATAGTAGACGACGACATAACCCGCGACAACCATTCACGCGTTAGAGCAGTTGTTGCGACAACCATTCACACGTTAGAGCAGTTGTAGGGTATGCATGAAATAATCATGTATAGAAATTAAAGCATGCAAATCAGTGAAATGCATATGTATATAATACATATTACGTATTACATAATATATATCACATATTACTTATAGTGTTATCTTACGTAATTCAATACGTAACAAAGTATGAGCTAGTAGTACACAACAGTTATAGTCTAGGCCTAAGATGCAAACTTAGTTCTCTATAACCACGAGCTCTGATACCAAATCTGTAAAACCCCAAAATGTGATATGCGGAAGCGGTGAAGCTTGGGGGCTATTACGTCATTGTATCATAGTTCAAGGTACAAGAGAACGATTCTAAATGAGACGTTTTATAAAAATACCTCGTTGAATTTAATAAAAACATTAAACTACGAAGGTCTCAGTTTTCAAAAGATAGCGTAGTGGAATATTAAAGTTTTAAACATCAACGAGATAACAGTTCAAAAACATAAATAGATAAATGTCCGAAGATAACCATGAAATGCATGCGGACTTCAAGTACTTCATACAACAGATACACATCATCATCAACTACCTGAGATAAATGCTAAATTGGGTCAACATAGAGTTGGTGAGAATATAGGTTTCAAGTAAAAATTCATAGTAATTCGTTTTGTAGATATTATTTCATGTACACATCCAACTGTAGGAGATATAGTGCTAAGTGTAGCATAAATCGGGTGTTTACAATATTTATGATAGCTAAGCTCGTGACATCGAAACTAATGATCCAGTACAACAATAGATTGTATATATATATTTTCCCCAATAGAGTACCTAGCCAAGATAGCTCAGTTCACACAAATGGTATACACTTTTCCGACGTCAGAATGCCCGAGTGGAGGTTGTCAACCCTCAATAGATCTATCCATAACATAAGAGCTTACTCCAGTAGAGTAATTAACGATTCACGATAGTGGGAACTATGGCTAAAGCAACTTAAGCTATATCATAAACGGTGCTCACAAACCGTTCACAGAAACTAGTTTTACTTGCGTCCAGAAGCAAGCATCAAGAGCATTTATCACATCCCAAAACATTAAACATATAAAACAGTTTAATAGGGATCTATAGACTCACCTCAAGCAACGATTCAAACCGCACAAGTATGATCAAATAGTAGCGATCAACTCTAGCAACAACCTAAATATAATACTAAGTTTAGGCGCTAGCAATTAAATCACAATAATTCGTCACGTACGTCAGTCATCAATCATATATTATTTTGTAGTTAAATCATGACTTGTAGATATATTATCGTTATAAGTATTATAGTATATACTTAGGCAAAAATACTTATTTTTGACTCGATGAAATTTCGGCAGCCTTTCGACGTAATTTTTAATTTACCCAAATTTACCTTAATAAATTTTCCAACACGATTTCTATAGAAAATTCGGCAGCCTTTCGGCGTCATTTTAAATTTGCCATTTTTAGTAAGTATCCAAATCTCGTCCTAATACCCCTAATTTCAACACTTTCTCAACCACAAATATTCAACAAGTCATTTTCCGCAATCATACCAACTTCCACTTTCAACTCTCAAATTTTCAACAATGATTCAACTATTCTCATTTCGCGCTTTTACCATTTCACAAAACGATCCCAACATTTACATACAACATTTAGTACCCATTTAGACACTTAAAACAACTCGGTTTAACTCGAAAACGTCGTTTCGACCACTTTAAAAACCTAGACAGCAAGTCAATTATAGTGTTTTTCACAAAAGTTTTCCGACAACGCAATTTGAACGACCATATCTTACTCATTTTAACTCTGTTTTTAACGTATAATATATCGAAACGCAGGTATTAATTTATACTTCCATAATATCGGACTAAACTAGTGTCAGAACAATTTTTACAACCCGTTATGCCTCATACAAAATTCGGACAGAATGTATATTTTCCGTAAAAACCCGTTTTCGATCATTTTCAAGCTTACCCACTAGTAGTAACACTACTAGTTCCCCTCAAATATTCATAAGCACAACCAAAATAAAAGATTTATCTTCAAGTCCATAAATAAAAAATATACATATATATATTTTACATGTTCTTCAATTTAAGCATTTTCAGACATGGATTTAATAGATCCACTCATAATTTTCATAGATCTAAAAATTTATCATGACCAAAAATAATTTTCAACTTTTTATTTTTAAGAATTAGTTGATGAGTAACATGCATGCATAAATCTTCATTGATTATGCATGCAAAATGAATAAAACGAAAATGGCTCAAGAATAACCTCAAGTAACGTATCTACGTACCCACGACAACCCGATCTATGCTCTAATCAACTAATAATCAACAAGAACCAAACATCTTCAAAACATCAACAAAATTTCTTAAATCAACAAACCAAGAAAACCCATTCTTCTTTATGCTTGCATAAACCCTAGGATGTGTTTGTTTTGTGTTAAATCTTCCTAAAATGAAGCTTTTAAAAATCAACAATGGAGTTTTTGTAAAAACTTGGGGGTGCTGTGAGTTTTAGAGAGAGAGATAGAGGCGTTTTTTTTGTGTGAGAAAATAATGAGTGAAGTGTGAAAGGAAAATAGGTTAATAAGTTAAGGTATGCATGAATAGATGCTTAAGCTCAAAATGGCAAACATATGGAAAAATTGGTTTTCCTCCATGTGGGAGGTTGTTTTGGCCAGATATTGGGGGGGTCCCACAAGGGTAAAACTTTCAAAATTTTTACTAAGGATAATTAGTTAGAAGGTTTAAGGTAAAAATGTTTATTAGTTTTTGGTAATTATCGAAAAGTATGTAGTTATGTTTAAAAATACGTAAAACTTAGAAATTTGACGAAATATATTAATTTTATGATTTTTCGACGAAAACTGATATTTTATGATTTATAAAGTATTTTATGCACGCTAACGACGGTTACACGTCAAAATGACGTAAAATGTGATACGTTAATTAGATATTCACAGAAAGTACGATTTATTACTATAAATAGTAAAAATGCTAAAATACATGCATATAAACATACACAGAATTAATTAAATACGCTGTTCATGAAAATAACGATCACGCTGTTAAAAATTAAACAGTTAAACACATAATTCACAGATAACGAATAATCTCACGGATTATCGTCAATTCATTGATCGTCTCAGCATTTTGGTCCGTTTCACAAAAAATGTTTAGAACGATGACTGAGCACAGTGTCAAGTCATTACTTGTCATCAAATAGATTTTCAGAAAACGAAATAACTTCCCGGTTTATAAACAGTTCAAGCACATAGTTGACTATATAAAAGTCAAAGGGTAAAATGGTCATTTTACAAGGTAGGAAAATTACCAGGTGTTACACCTACTCCTAAAAAAATAAAACTAACTAACTAATAAAAATAAAGGAGATGAGTCTTTATATAGTGGAGAGTGGTAGGTGGTGTCGCTCCTTCTTTCTTTTCTTTCTTTTCTTTAGTCTTCTCGTCTTGACATTTAATTCATCATTTCGACTTCGTCTTGGGATTTGTCGATAAATAAAACTGAACCGTCTTCTAATTATTAAATTTCTTCTTTTATTAGGTTTGGTTCTTCGACTTGTTAAACTTCCGTTTTTGGTCTTTTTCTTCAATAAATCTTCAGAATAGGCCTTTGACTTCTGTTCTTTTGCACTTTTGATCTTTTGACTTTGTCTTTAGTCTTTTTCTTCGATAAAAGCCCGTGAAATCCCTCGTTTTCTTCCTTTTTCATCTTTTGGTCCTAAAACACAACAAAAACACAAACCACGCGTAATTCCGACTATAACGACATTAAACACACGTTTTGATCTTGTTTTTAATTGTTTTAAATGGCAAAAGGATAAGTGTTTTCACACTTTTTAAGTCCCCTACACTTGACCATTGCAATGACCTCATGGAATGCATTAATTTCAAAGCAAGAATAACATTATTGATCATAATTAACCCACCTTGGTGTTTATTACATACACTATTACTACTACAATAAAAGAAAACTAAAGAACGATGAAACGATAAAAACTTTAATGAAGAAAAAAAAGGTACAATAATTTCCACTTTATTTATTTACTTGAAGTTGTTTGATGGAAGAAAGTCGTAATGAAATCTAAGACTCAAATTAGGGCTTTGGTGTCATAAAAATTAATCACCCTCAAGTTTCACGTTCCCCATATCAAACATAAAAACGAGATCATTGTTATTACAAGTTAGTATAGCTAACACTTACTCATGTGGTTTAATTATTCACTCAGACCCCTTTTCCTATGGTGTATCTCTTTATTTATGTCTTGAATGATCACGAGGATGTATTTTTGACTTATTTCGATAATTTATTAAGGCCGAAAATAAAGTAGGACGATTTAATCCATATTTAGCTAAAGGACAAAATCTTTTAAAACGGCTTCTCAAAACCTCATAAAGTTCATATGTTGGCATAACTCGTTTCACGATTTGAGACCTTCTCGGACCGATATTTGGCATTTACTTCATACTTCGAATCTTGAGAGACGTTCTTGAAATAATGGTCTTCTCTTCATATTTGGAATTTCTTCACTTGAAGTTTTTGAGAGATTCTTTAAACTTGGGCCACGACTTCTTCATTTTTCTTCAATCTTTATTTGGGATTTTGATATACAACGATCCGCCTCCTTTTCGGACTTGAATCTGACTTATCCTCATACCTTGTCAGGGTCTTTTTGATAGATTTCTTCATGATCTTTATGGGAGTAAATTGCTTTTCGTCGTGTGTCTTGATCCTTCATATTGATTTTGGAATAATGATTCTTCACATCATCTTGGATCTTTAGCAACAAAATGGAGCCCTCATGCCTTGTTAGGGCCGTTTTGGACTCGCCAATCTTCGCGTCCCGTTTCAATAAGTTATGCCTTGGCTATGAACTCTAATTAATCCCGAGCAACTTTAAAACAATCTTGGGCTATAAGCTAAGTAATTTTTTTAAATCATACGACCTTATTTATTGCATTTATTATTTAAAAGCGATGGGAGAAAAAGCTTATAATTAACTCACATAAGTTCATGAAAGAATACAAAACTTATAATTGACTCTATCATCTCTCGTTCTCCACAATATAAAATCTCAAGGAATGAGACTCGTGGATACTTAGCCTAATAAACCAATTAAGGTCCATATGGTTAAGGATACTAGCTAGAGTAAACTCGGATAAGTAAACTCGGGTTGAGTCAAAATATTCACGACGGGCCTAATATATCAAATACGTCTAAACTTGTTAGAACCATTTTATTTAATTATCTATTTTTGACTTTCTTCTAGAAATGGAATAAAAATTTATGATGGAAGAAAATTGATAGTTGTAAAATTACGTCTTTTAGGAAAAAGAGCGTAAAATAGGGTAAGCGTGCACGACGATTTAGGAAAACCGTGTGTGAATGACCCTAAAAGTGAGTTCGTTCTCGAGGAGGCTAGTGCGTTGTGTATTGAATTGTTTTTTGATTTGTTTGTGATTATATTGATGAAAGAAAAGAAAGGAAAAGACGAATAATGCTAAAAATAACCCTAAGACGTAAAAAACGCAAAGTTGTAAAATTTGACGAAAATTGAAACTATTCTAAAAATCACCAAATTTTAAACTTAAGTCAAGAAAAATCTAATTAAAACAAAAGTGAAAACCAAAGTCTTCAAAACTTATTTAATTAATTTATATTAATTTTTAAATTTAAATTAAAAACTTAAAAAAATAAATAAAATTAATAAAAAGTGAAATACAAATTTTAAGTTACGTAAACCTAATTTATATTAAATAAAGTCTAAAAATTATTTTTCTAAAAAAAATTAAAGTACTGTTTGCTATTTTTTAACGAATTTCTAAAATTTAAAATTAAAATAATGATATAAAATAATTAAATAAAGACAAAAATCTAAATCTACTTTTCAAAAATCTCAAATTGAACAAGGAACTCAGAAAAATTGAAAAAAGCAAAAAAAACTAATTTCAATAAGCTAAAATCTGCTTATTACAATTCGAATTGTATTAATAAGCAAAGACAAAACACACCTTATAAAGGAAATGTGCAGGAGTCTTAACAATAAAAGACCCAAGGGCGAGCGGTAGAGTGTGTGTGCTTTGGCAGTGGTGGCGCAGGTTCGAGTCCTGGCCACGCCAAAAATTTTCAAATATTTTTTTTCTTTTTACCCCACTTGTTACACAGTCACTACCACTTACCAAAACACCAACACTTGTCTAATTTTAAGCTAGAATTACCCTAATTTGAATCAAACAAGCCCAGACCTGGAATCCCCTTTTTTCTTTCTTGTTATCTGTTTTTTTGTGTTCTTTATGGACAGTCAAAACCCCCACTTGCAGTTGGCTTGTGGGGGTGTATCAAGCAAGTAGAAAGCACAAGAAACAAACACGGGCACAAACCAACTGATAAAACACCAACAGGCAATCAAGAATCAAAAGGTTACAATCACACTTATACAAATACAATCCAAACTATTAGACAACTACTGAGTCATGACATATAGTGCAAACAAGCAAACCCAATGTCTTGGTCTGATAAACAGAATCAGTAAGCACGAGAAAAAAAAAACAATCGGACCAAATGCAAATCTAACAGACTACTGAGCAAAAGGCAAATATGAATAAGGGTCAAGTTAAGCAGCTTATGCAGGCAGTTATAAGACTACACTCATGTGTTAAACAGATTAAAACCAACAATACTTGTAAACTAGAAAAAAAACACTCCTAATCTAATGCAGGCATGCCTCGATAATCACACTGATTGACTTCTAGCAAATTAACAACCTACTAAGCACAATCTTGGTCCTAAGCACCCTCACAAAATGGCAAGTAGTAGTGTGAATTTCAAATTTCAATCAGGAAGATTTCAGAACCCTAGTCATAATCGAAAGCAAACCATACATCCTATATCCAACTTGCATCAACTAAATGAACCTAGTTATACTCCAATTAGCAGACTTCTCAAATTACAATGATCAGTTCAAAACCAAGACTGAGTTACAAACACGGAATATAACCAAGACAACTTAAACTAAGAGCAAACAAATCCAAACAAACCTAAGTTGACATATTTTATTACCAAGTTTAAACAGATTAAACTAAAATAACAAGACCTAAATAAACTTACTGATTATACTACTTAACCAAACTCAAGAAGTTTATTCAATATAAAATCAAACCCATAAAACCAACAAACTAAACAGTAATCAAATACACAAGAACAAGAAAACAAAAGCATAAAAATAATGCTAGTGCGAGAACAAAGTGCAAACCTCAGGGACACACATCCGTACCCCCGATTTTTCGAGCTTATGTGCTAGCGAAACAAGCACAAGCTTCCAGTCCTGTAAAAGCAATAACAAACACACAAAAGAAATTCAAGAATCAAGACCTATGGTCTTGATTCAGTAAGCTTGCAAGATAGATAAACACACCCAACTTGTTTTTTTTCTTTTAAAATCTTTTCAATACTTCAAATACTTAATACTTAAATAAAATTGATGATAAATTTAAATAAGAAAACTTGTTTCACTTCAATCCTTATACTGATAACATAAACAGGAAACTCCCAACACAAAATTTAAAAAAAACCGTGAACTCAAATCATAAAACATCAAATAAATGGAACTCGGATGGATTAAAAAAACTTTCAAACTTTCATTCATAAAAGAGGTTTTTTACAAAAATCCGAGACAAGGGAAAAATGGGCACCACAGGTCGGTCCTCATTTTATAAGCCCCTCGGATTGTTCTAGAAATGAAAACAAAAGAAAACCCTAATCTAATGAGATTCCAATATTACCCTTGCTGAAGATGCGGATATGCTGATTTTGATTCCTTTCTTTGAATAAATCTTGAAGCCATGTGCAATTCGTTTGGATTTTTGTGATAGACAGGCTGGGATGCATCCATCTTGGACGTTGGATTTCGTTTGGAGGACACGAAATCCCTATGAATCGTTGATTCTCTGGTGCTTCTTTGTCTTTTTGCCAGTGGGTGGGATTTTGGGGACCAGGGAGTGAGTGTGATGGGAGATTAAAAGTGGGGTTTGGGTTTATACATTATTAATCACTGATCTGGAATAGACCAGGTCTTAATTCATGAATTTTAATTTGGGGAAAAAATTAGGGTTTATAGGAAAAAGGTGTGTGTTTTGATCTATTTAGTATAGGTTAAGATGTGTTAAAAGGGAAAAACACGTTTAATGATAAATGTGTGTTGTAACAAATGAGTCAACCGGGTTTGGGTGTGGGGTATGGGTAAACGGGTATTCAAGTCGGGTTAGGGTGACGTGTCATGGGATGGTTGGTTGGTGGAGTTTGTTTGTCTGCCACAAATAGCCCTTGTATTCCCATATGTTGTTCATTTCAAATTTAATCAGCACCTACTCCAAATCCTTTGTTATGCAACTTTTGTTTTTTCAACTTTTGCCACAAAAGTTTTATGAAAAGAGTTCCAAGGGTATAATGTGTATTTTAACCAAACTTCAAGGACCAATCTTGCATAATCTTGACATTTTAGGGACCCAAGTGTAATATATGAGTTTTACAAGGGTTTAAAATGATAAGTCTTCAAAAGTAGAGGGACCAAAGTTGACAATTCTTCAAACTTCAAGGACTTTAATGAAAATCATGATTCGGGTCCGGTTCCTTGTGCGGCTTCGTTTCCCGTGTTCGTTTTTGACTGATTCTTGTGATATTTTGTCATTTTCCCAATATCCGTACCTAAAATACACAAGCAACAAACACAAGCATATATTTGGGTATTTTGATGATATTTAATGCATTTTAAGCCCAATTTGGACGATGAGACTATGTATAAAAGCAGTCTCATCACTCCCCCATACTAAAACATTGCCGTGCCCTCACGCAATGCTAGAATAAAGTATCATAGCACCTCCAAAATTCAATTTTATTCACTTTATTGAAATGATAAACTAGCTATACTACTACTATTGCTAATACTACTTGCGTTTTAGACATAATGTATGATTTTCATCGCAAAATGGGACGTTTAGGTTCATAGAATAAGAACACGTGAATGCTTCGTTAGAAATAATTTCATCGTCCTCGATTTTCACTCCAATTCCATGCCAAGCGTGCAACGAGATCATTGTCATTATAAGTTAGTAATGTTAACACTACTCATATGCCCTAATCACGTACTTATCCTCCCATTATTCCTAAGTTGTATCTTTTATATTTTATGATGTCTTGAATGTTTCACGAGGATACATTGTTTGACTTATGCGATAATAGAGATTTAGGTCTAAAATAGAGTCCTAACGGTGTAACTAAGACCATCAAATCAATAACCCCTCCTAATAGACAACGATGTTAAAAAATTAAGTTGACAAGAAGAATCGATAAACACGGTTTTATAACGGTTTTGAACATGAGACTTATTACCAAGACTTTTATATGCCCCCTAACGGAAGGGCCTTATTATCTTTGGTTTACCTCCATCTTTTATTCAACTTCGCCATGAAGCTTTTATTATGACTTCGGTCTTGCCTTGCCTTTTATTATCCGCCTCATCGGTGGATTTATTAGCCAAAGACGTATATCCTCACGCTAAAGCGAATTTTGGATCTTTAAAGCTTCGAAGATTAAGGCTTGATTCACTTTCAATTTTTGCATAGATTTTTGGCCTTGTGGGGCTTCAAATTGTTTGCTAGATTTAGGTGAGCACTTGAAATCTTATTATTGGGTGAAGCTTTCGATTATTCGGGTGCCAATACTTCAAAACCGTGACGCTGGCGATACCTTAATGTCTTCCCAATTTAATTACACGGAAGCTACTAGAAAAGACTAGAAACCCAACAATCCTAACTAAACCGCTAAGTCAATATTTATTAAGCAAAAAATATTTACAAGCGAAGGGAGAATAAGCAAACAACGAGAACACATGAGTTTTTGAAAGAATACGAGTACTCTACGTTTAGCATAGTAACTTATAATTAACTCTATCATTTCTCGTCCTCATTTAAGAGACTTAGCCTAATGTGTAGTTAAGGAATCAAAGCTAAGTGCTCAACACGCACGGTCGAGTCAAAAATTACTCTTATTCTCGCCATCAGAAAACCTACATTCGTGTCTTCAAACACTTATAAAACATGAGAAATTTTTTAAAATTTGGCCATTTTTAGCCTTATTTTGCAACAAAACGATAAACAAAAAGATAAACTTTGGAAAGCGTGAAGGTTTGGCACGACAAGTATCTATTCACCCCCCCATACTAAAGTTAAACATTGTCCTCAATGTTTCGAGTCTAGGGGTGCACAACACCCCCATACTAGAGACGTAGTCGAATGCCTAATCTAGCATGGAAAGGGTGTAACCAATAAATTAATAGCCGTTTATGAAGTGTGCTAAAAACCTAAGGTTAGAACAATCAAGGATATATCATGGATATTGAGAAAGTCTTCAAAGCAAACGATCGAGTGATCCCATAAAACGAACACGAGAGGCTCCAATCGTGAAGATCATGATCATCTAAAAACCACAATTCACAAACAACCACAGAACAAAGGTTGGAAGGGCACAAATCCCCACACGTGAGCTACATTAGAAAGCAATAAGATGTACATAGGATAAGCATGGGACTCCCCCACGAGGCACCTCGTTTTTGATTACCGAGTCATGAGCTCGACTCGATCCCCTCAATACTAATTATCATTGGGGAAAGTGACTTGGTCGAGGTAGTTCAAGGATGGAACTTCCCCGCCAAAGTAGTGCTTCAACCTATGTCCATTCACCTTGAAGTTAGGACCATCATCTTGAGCTAGCTCGATGGTCCCATACGGAAATACTTGAGTCACGGTGAATGGACCGGACCAACGGGTTTTCAACTTACCGGAAAAAATTTTCAATCTTGAATTAAAAAGCAAAACTTGATCCCCAATGTTAAAAACCCGGTTTTTAATTTTAGAATCATGCAACTTTTTAGTTTTTTCTTTCTAAATCAATGAATTCTCATAAGCAATGTCTCTTAATTCATCCAATTCATTTAATTGCATTTTCCGGTGTTTTCCCGCGGTCTCCATATCATCATTACAATGCTTTAGGGCCCAATAAGCCTTGTGTTCTAATTCGATAGGCAAATGACAATTATTTCCATACACAAGCTTATAGGGAGTGCACCCAATGGGTGTCTTATGAGCGGTCCTAAAGGCCCATAAAGCATCCTCCAACTTATCCGACCATGATTGTCGGTTTTCCCCTACGGATCTCTCCAAGATCCTCTTCAAAGCTCGGTTTGAAACCTCGACTTGCCCACTTGTTTGTGGGTGATAAGCCGTACAAAGCCGATGTGTAACCCCATATTTACTTAGAACCCTTTCAAATTGGTCGTTACAAAAATGGGTTCCACGATCGCTTATGATAACACGAGGGGTTCCAAACCGAGAAAACAATTGCTTCAAAAACTTGACTACCACACGAGCATCATTGGTGGGCAAGGCCTTGGCCTCCACCCACTTAGAAAGGTAGTCAATCGCAACGAGAATGTACTTATTACCACGAGATGATGGGAACGACCCCATAAAGTCTATACCCCAAACGTCAAAGATCTCACATACTTGAATGATATTTTGTGGCATTTCATCTTTTTGTGAGGCTTTTCCTTGTCGTTGGCATCCATCACACGACTTCACAAGATCTTGTGCATCTCGGTAAATAGTAGGCCAAAAGAAGCCGACATCAAATACCTTCTTAGCCGTGAGATTAGCACCATGGTGACCACTCGTGGGTCCCTCATGACAAGCTCTAAGGATGTTAGAAGCTTCGGTGCCAAATACACAACGTCAGATGATTTGATCCGCACAAGTTCGAAACAAGTAAGGGTCGTTCCAAAAGTAGAACTTGACGTTACGAAAGAATTTTCGTTTTTGTTGAGTCGTCATACCCTTAATGATGAAGTTACCCGCATGGTAATTTGCAAAGTCCGCAAACCATGGGGTAGAAGAATCAAGCTTAGAATTCACTACACCAAGTGTCTCGAGCGGAAATGTTTCGGTGATTTCCTTGGGCTCGTAAACACTTTGGTGAGGATCTTCCAAACGAGAAAGATGATCGGCCGCTAGATTCTCGGCTCCTTTTTTGTCAACGATTTTGTGATCAAATTCTTGAAGGAGGAGAATCCAACGAAGTAATCTAGGCTTAGCATCTTGCTTTGCCATGAGATACTTAATAGCCGAATGGTCCGTATACACTATGCATTTCGTCAAGACGAGGTAAGGTCGGAATTTCTCAAATGCATACACCACGGCAAGGAACTCCTTTTCCGTTGTAGTGTATTTTAGTTGAGCCTCGGTCATCGTCTTGCTAGCATAGTGAATAGGAAAGAAGTGCTTATCATGACGTTGCCCCAAAACGGCCCCAATAGCGTAATCACTAGCATCACACATAAGCTCAAAGGGGAGGTTCCATTTTGGAGCAACAAGAATGGGAGCTTCGGTAAGTTTCCTCTTAAGGATTTCAAAGGCTCGTACACAATCTTCGTCAAAGACAAAACGTGCCTCTTTTTCAAGAAGATGTGTAATGGGTCGAGAAATCTTCGAAAAATCCTAGATGAATCGACGATAAAAGCCCGCGTGGCCTAGGAAACTCCTAACTCCCTTAACGGTTTTGGGATGAGGTAATTTGGCGATGACGTCTACCTTAGCTTGATCTACCTCAATCCCCGCTTTCGAGACCTTGTGCCCTAAGACGATTCCACTCTTAACCATAAAATGACATTTTTCCCAATTGAGCACAAGGTTGGTTTCCTCACAACGTTTCAACATTCTCTCTAGATACGACAAACACGAAGTGAACGAATTACCAAACACGGAAAAGTCATCCATGAAGACTTCCATCGTCTTCTCGATCATATCATGAAAAATAGCCATCATGCATCGTTGAAAAGTTCCCGGTGCATTGAAAAGTCCGAATGGCATTCTACGATAGGCAAACGTTCCATATGGACACGTAAACGTAGTTTTTTCTTGATCACGAGGATCGATGGGAATTTGGAAGTAACCAAAAAAACCATCTAAAAAGCAATAGAAATCGTTTCCCGCAAGACGCTCCAACATTTGGTCCATGAAGGGCAAGGGAAAATGGTCTTTTCGAGTGGCTTCATTTAACTTACGATAGTCAATGCACACTCTCCATCCGGTCACGAGTCTAGTGGGAATCAACTCGTTCGCATCGTTTGGCACAATGGTCATCCCTCCCTTTTTAGGGACACGATGAATAGGACTCACCCATGGGCTATCGGAAATAGGGTAAATCATTCCCGCGTCAAGGAGTTTAAGGACCTCCTTTTTGATGACGTCGTGAATTTTAGGGTTCACCCTCCATTGACTTTGGATTGTTGGCTTGAAATCCTCCTCCATTAAAATTTTGTGGGTACAAAACTTGGGATCGATTCCCTTAATGTCGGATAACTTCCACGCAATCGCCCCTTTGTGGTCCTTTAGAACATCGACAAGTGCGGTTTTTTCATCATTCAAAAGATCCTTCGCAATAATAACCGGCAACTTGTCGTCCTCCTCCAAATAGACATATTCGAGGTGAGGAGGCAAATCTTTCAACTCGAGGATAGGTGGTTCCTCAAGTGAAGATTTGGGCTCGATACTCATAACCTCCTCGGGTGGAGGAAATGGGAAATCGTTGAGAAAATCCTTGATAATCGAGAAGTCCTCATCGTTGTCGAGGTCTTCATCACAAGTACGTGGAACATTACATTCTTCCAACGTAAAACCACCACCTTCGAAAGGAGTGAAGGTTGGTGTCGAATTATCAAGAATTGGATCTAACATAGTGGGATTGCCACTAGTTTCTTCATCACCAAACCCTAAAACTTCTTGTGAAAATTCCTCGCAAACCACGTCGATCATATCAACGAGGTTTATGGTAGCAACGGAATAAACATGAGAAAGTTGAGAATTTTGAGTTGCGTTTATAACAAGTTCCTCGTCGTTGAAACGTAAGGTGATCTTTCTAGCATGCACATCAATTAAAGCCATAGACGTATCTAAAAACGAACGACCTAAGATAAGAGGAACTTGAGGATCCGTGGGGATATCAACAACGATAAAGTCTACGGGATAGTAGAACTTCCCCACTTTCACAAAAACGTCTTCCGCCAAACCACATGCGAGAATCGTGGAATGGTCGGCCAACTCAATAGACATTCGTGAAGGAGTAAGATTAGGAAGATTGAGCGACTTGAAGATTGCAAGTGGCATCAAATTAATGCTAGCACCAAGATCGGCCAAGGCATAGCATTCTTCCATATCTTGAATTGCACAAGGGATCAAAAATTTACCGGGATCACCGACTTTTTGAGGTATGCGATTAAGATAAACCGACGAACAACTAGACATTTGGTGCAATTTCTCCTTGTTGTTCAACATACTCTTAAAGTTAGCGGCAAATCGAGGCATCATGGCCAAAGCATCGGTGAAACTCACATTAAGGTGCAACTCACGAAACATTTTCATAAAAAGCTCAAATTGGTAGTTGTCGCGCTCTTGTCGTTTCTCCTTCCTAAGTCTCGATGGGTAAGGCAAGGGTGGTGTGGGTTGGGGCATAGGCATAGCCTTTGGAATCTCGGGTTCCAATGTTGGTAAAGGGTCGACCGTAGGTGTGGCATGAGCGGGACTTTGTGGGCTTGAAATATGCTCCTTTTCGACCACCACCTCGGGTTCTTCCTCAATTTCCTCCACCGTTGGAGTAATTGGTTGAGGAGTTTGTTCTTTAAGTGCCTTACCACTTCGTGTGTTAATCACTTTCATCTCTCCCTTCGGGTTTGAAACGGTGTTACTAGGTAGACCACTCGAAGTAGAGGCTTTGTTCCCCATGACGGCTTCTAAAATTGCATTAAGCTTAGCATCTTGACTATTAAACTTCAAATCTTGACTAGCGGCTTTTTGGTCAATTCTTTGTTCAAGCCTAGCATGACTTTGTTCAATCTTATTGTTTTGACCTCTAATTTGATTAGCAAAATCATTTTTCAACTCATTTCTCATGCTAAGATTTTCCTTCACAAAATTAGCCAACTCTTTGGTGTTCTTATCCGTGTCCCTAGCTTGATTAGCCAATTGCTCTTGAATGTTTTCCAAAATCTTATCATTTGCCGTGGCGTAATTCAAAAAGTCCATTGGAAGTTCTTTAGTGTAAACATTTTGAAGACCTTGACTCGTGTTTTGAAAATTACGGTTTTGATTTTGATTTTGCAATTGGCTACTACTTCCTTGATTCCCATAGTTGTTATTACCCTTAAAATTGTTCCTTTGATTGCTTTGGTAACCAACTTGATTGTTTTGATAATTGTTAGCATTTTGATTTGGTGGAAAACCCGGTGGAGTCAATTGATTAGTGTGAGGAACTTGACCGTTTTGGTTATAAGTTCCCGCGGCCGCGAAGGCACTCGAAGTGTTATTACCGTTGGTAATTGATAGGTGTGAAAACACCCATCCTTTTTACCACTTAATTACAATAATAACCGAGCCAAAACGTGTATTTTATGTCATTTATGTCGGAATTATGCGTGGTTTGTGTTTTTGTTGTGATTTAGGACGAAAAAGTGAAAAGTGGAGAAAACACGGCATTCACGGGCTTTTATCGAAGAAAAAGACGAAAGACGAAGTCGAAAGATCAAGAGTGGAAAAAGAACGGAAGTCCAAGACCAATTCTGAAGATTTATCGAAGAAAAAGTCAAAAGACGGAAGTTTACTAAAAGCCGAAGAACTCGAGTCTAATTTACGAAGAAAATTCAAAGACGAGTTTAAAGAAATCCCAAGACAAAATCATTAAGTCCAAGATTAACAAACAATTAAGAGGAAAAGGGCTTAAGTGTGCAAATAAGGAAAAGAGGAAAGAGGGAGGAAGCTTCCTAAGCTCCTCCCTAATCACCCCTATATATAGTTTAGGCTAGCTTCATTTTCATGTGGTTGGGTGGTTTGACAAACCACCACTTCCACCATTTTCATACTTGTCATTTCATTTCTTTCACTTTAATTAATTGTTATGCACTTTTAATCATTTAATTTTCAAGTAAATTTTCAATTATTGTTCTTTAATCTTTACTTTTCTTGTCTTAATCTCTCATCTTCCTTTCTTGATTCTTTTTTGCTTTTGGTGCGATTTACATTTGATCCGTGTTGTTCATTCATGTTTTCGTACCTAAAAAGTTAATCTTTTTATGTTTTGATTTCAAAGTTTGTTTATTTTAAGTTTGGAAAAGTTATTATTTGTGCTTATTGAGTTCATCTCACTTTAGATTCGTTCTAGTTTTGGTTTTAGCTTATTGAAATAGCTTATTGGTATTGCTTATTTTTCGGATCTCATAGTCATCGGAAAGGGTTATAAACCCCTTTCCGATCTGCACTTTCCGACCAAGCACACCCCTATTCCGATCCATAGATCGGAAAAGGGTTTTAAACTTTCCGATTTGCCCTTTTTTTATTCCGATCATAGCTTGTTTTGTGTATTCCGATTGTACAAGTTTTGTTAACATTCTGATTTGGTCTTTCCATTTATTCCGATTGCAGCTTGTTTTGTTTATATTCCGATTGCACCAATTTTTCTATCATTCCGATTAGGCTAGCTTTGATGATATTCCGACGGGTGGATTTGGTTACATTCCGATCAACCGATCGGAATACATTCCGATCATGCCCTTTTTACTCATTCCGATCTTGCATCATTCTGATCGGGTATATTCCGATCGGATCCTTATGGATTCCGATCGGGTGTATTCCGATGGAATGTTTTGTTTTGTTTTAATATTTTGCTTAGGTTAAAGTGTCAATTTTTCTAATTTTATTTTTAGTTCATTTTTAATTCGTTTTGCATTTTTATTTAATTGTCAATTTACTTTTTGCTAAGTTTTAATTTTACGTCATTTCAATTCTCGTCATATTGCACCATTTACGTTTCAACTAGTTGTAGTTTTAATTACTTGTCATTTATTTTTCAGTCTTGCACATTTATTTTACCAAAACCAAAAATATTGTTTTCACCAAGAACAACTAATCTCACACAATTAACCGGAAATCAATCCGAGAAGATACTGAGAAAACGAACTTTCAACTAGTAAAATCTTAGTATCAAATGGCGCCGCTGCCGGCTCTTCTCGTTAAGATCAAAAGTTTTTTGTGAGAACTTGGATTTTGGGATCCGTTCCCCGTGAACGTTACTTTTTCATAAATTTTTCAAAAAATCCTAAAAAATATAAAATTTTCAAAAATACAAAAAAATTAAAAAACACAAAAACCAAAAATATTTTTGCTTTGCTTTTCTTTGTTCGTTCTTTTGCAGGGGTATGCGCACTCGATCCACGTCTTATCAAGATCCCGAGCCTCTCGATAACTTAGACATGGCCGGTGTACAAAACAACAACAACATACCACCTCCAAACAACAATAATAACAACAACAACCCGCCTTTCAACAACATGAATAATAACAACAACAATGAGCCTCTTCCGGATAATCGCCCGATGATTGAACTGCTGCAAGCTCATGTAGATGGCAACACTGATCCAATTGTTATACCACCAATTGCAGCCAACAACTTTGAGCTAAAATCAGGCTTTATCCAGATGGTCTCCGCTCAACCATTCTTGGGGCGTACCATTGATGACCCACATGACCACATCAAGAGATTCCTGCAACTCACTAACACGGTCAAATTCAATGGTGTTCCACAAGAGGTTATCAGGTTACAACTTTTTCCCTTTTCTTTAGAGGGACAAGCCCGGCATTGGCTTGCAAAGGAACCGCCACAGAGTATTTTCTCGTGGACGGATTTGGAAACCAAGTTTATCAATTACTTTTTCCCACCCTCTCGTACTACCGCTTTGCGGAATGAAATCATAAATTTTGAACAAAAGTACGATGAGTCGTTCAGTGAATCTTGGGATCGTTTTAAAGATCTTTTAAGAAAATGCCCACAACATGGTTTTACCAAAGTACATCAAATCAATACTTTTTACAATGGTTTAAGCATGAGTGACCAAGATTCACTAAACAGTGCCTCGGGGGGTAATCTTTTGGCTAAGACTTCCAATGCTGCTTGGGATATCATTGAGAATAAGTCTCGTGTGCAAACCAAGAGTGTTCGGACAAATGTCGCTAGTGCTAGCACTAATGACAGCGACAAGCGACTGGACAAAATCACTACGCTTCTTGAATCGCTTGTCACCCACACCGTCAGCAACAACAACAGCAACGCTAAAAACGCTCAAGTCAATGCTGTTAGTCAACCATGCGAGATATGCGGGGGTCCTCACTCTTACACCTCTTGTACCGCCACCCAAGACTACCCTGCTGAGAATGTGAATGCGGCATATGGCACCTATCCTCAACCTGCTTATCAAGCTAGACCTCAAGGTGACCGTAACTTGCTTAGCTATCGCTCCAACAACTACCTCTCACCACCCGGTTTTCCTCCAAACAACCCAAACCAACAACAAAACCTCAACCGCCCTCCTCAACAACAACAACAACCTCGTACACCATACATCCCTCCTCACAAACAATAACAACCACCTCAACGTAACAACCAAGTTTACCAACAACCTGCTTATCAACCACCCGCATACAATGCTCCTCCAAACCAACCCACTGCATTACACCAAGAGGTTGCAACCTACATGAGGACCAATGATGTGATCGTGGAAAATCTCCAACAGGAAGTGCGCAACTTGAAAGCAGACTTGGTCAAACAAGGAAACGATTTGAGAGCCGACATGAGAAACACGTTGGATAGCCAAACTAATGACTTGAAGAACATGATGGCTAGTTTCTTCCAAGGTAATCAACCCTCTTCTTCGGGTACTCTTCCGAGTAACACCGTTGCGAATCCAAGAGGGGAGATGAAAACAATCACCACTCGCAGTGGCAAAGGTACCAAGGAACCCGAGCTTCCTATACCTCCACTGGTGGTTGTGACTAAGGAGAACGAGTCACCTGCTCCTATTCCTCAACCTTCGACTTCCCCAATTTCTCCACCTTTTCCTTCTACCCCTCCTCCACCCAAGGATGTGAGTGATCCTATTCTTCCAAAGCCTTCCTCTTCTTCCAATATACCTTATCCATCTAGGTTGAGGAAAGAGAAGCTCAAAAGCAAGGACGATATTCACGTTTCTAACTTTCTTAAAATGTTTAAACAACTGAATTTCAATATCTCCTTCGCTGAGGCTCTCGCTCACATGCCTAAATATGCGAAAATGTTTAAAGATCTTCTGAGCGACAAGGAAAAGCTCCTCGATATTGCCAACACCCAACTTAATGATAATTGCTCTGCAGTGCTCTTAAGGAAATTGCCAACCAAGCTTGGTGATCCGGGTCGTTTCTTAATCTCTTGCAATTTCCCGGGAGTAGAGAATTGCATGGCCCTAGCCGATCTAGGTGCCAGCATTAATCTCATGCCTCTAAGCATTTGGAAGCAATTATCTCTCCCTGAGCTAGTCCCCACCAAAATGACTTTGGAATTAGCTAACCGTACGGTTGCTTATCCAGTGGGGATAGCCGAAGACGTCATTGTAGGAGTCGACAAATTCACTTTTCCTGCCGATTTCGTCGTCGTCGACTACGAGATGGACCCTCGTGTACCACTAATTGTTGGTCGTCCATTCTTGAGGACCGGTCGAACTCTCATTGATGTTGAAGCCGGTGAGCTTATCATGAGAGTGGGTGACGATAAAGTAGTCTTCAACATGGGAAAGTTGTCTAAACAGCCTTATTCATATGAGAGTGTTAATTGTATTGACGTTCTTGATGAGGCTTGTGAATAACACTTTAATGATGCTTGCAAAAGTATTCCTACCTCTCTTCCCAATGTTGAGACCGTGTCCTCTATTGATTCATCATTGTCTCTATTTGGAGATAGTGATTTGTTTTGGAAAGATCTTGAAGACACCATGGGAGATGTGAACTTATCTACTGATGATTCTCCTACCGATGGGGACGAAGACATGCATTTCTTTGAAAGCCTTCTCAACGAAGACAATCCTTCTCCTCCATCTCCCACGGTTATTGCTATTGATACTCCGACTTCGAATACGCCTCCCATCGAAAATCCTCCGGATTTAGAACTTAATGAGTTGCCGCCCCATCTCGAGTATGTATTCCTTGAAGAAGAGAAGAAGTCGCCAGTCATCATTGCTAAGGACCTAAAGGAAGAAGAAAAAGCCTGACTTATCACCGTGTTGAAAGATCATAAGAAGGCTATTGCTTGGAAAATTTCTGATATTCGTGGAATTGATCCTCACTTCTGCACACACAAATTTCTCATGGAAGATGACTTTAAGCCCACAATTCAAAGCCAACAAAGGGTGAATCCAAAAATCCATGAAGTCATCAAAACGGAGGTTATCAAACTTCTTGATGCGGGTATGATTTACCCTATTTCGGATTCACCATGGGTTAGTCCAATCCATTGTGTGCCCAAGAAGGGCGGAATAACCGTTGTTCCCAATGAACACAACGAGTTGATTTCCACTCGTCTCGTTACTGGGTGGAGAGTTTGTATAGACTACCGCAAACTCAATGATGCCACGAGAAAGGATCATTTCCCTCTACCTTTTATGGACCAAATGCTTGAACGTTTAGCGGGTAATGAATATTACTGCTTTCTTGATGGTTTCTCGGGTTATTTCTAAATACCCATCGATCCCTAAGATCAAGAGAAGACAACATTCACTTGTCCCTATGGCACATTTGCTTACAAAAGAATGCCTTTTGGCTTATGTAATGCCCCCGGGACTTTCCAAAGGTGCATGTTAGCTATCTTCCATGACATGGTTGAACAAACCATGGAAGTCTTCATGGATGATTTCTCGGTCTTCGGGAATTCCTTCTCTTCTTGCCTTTCCAATTTGGAACGTATGCTTAAGCGGTGTGATTGTAGTAAAATTAGATAACTTGCTTTAGGAAAAACAAGCAACTAAATATGAGCGGTAAGTATCGACGAGTGATTTAGGAAAACCACAAGTAATGACCCACAATCAAATAAAATGAATGAAAGATTCGTTTCCCAAGGAGGTATGGTGTTGTGAATTAACTTGTATTTCTTTGAGATTAATATAGAGAAGATGGAATGACGGTTTCTTGGAAATTACACTATGACGTAAAAAACGAAAACGTAAAGCCGTAGAAAAACCACAAAAATTAAAAATTATTAAAACCAAAAACAAAATATCAAAAATAAAAAGACTAAAAAGAAGTCTAAAATAATATAAATAAAGATAAAAATCCAACAAAGATATTTTAAAACCTTTTATTAATTAAATAATTAATTTTAAATGCTAATTAAAGCCCTAAAATTAAATTTAACTAATTCAAAAGTCTAAAATATGATTTTATTGAATAATTACTTAACTTATATTATCAAAAGACTAAAAAGTAATTTTCTAAAAATTAAAACCTATTAAAACTATTTTTAAAATTCTAAAAATGATTAAAAATAATTAAAACCCAATTAAACTTAAAATAATTATAAAAATAAATCTAAAAGCTAGAAAATTATTCTAAAAATGGAAATAGTCCTAATTTATGATAAAGAACCTAGGAAAAATGAAAAAGAAAGAAAAATAAAATTTTGAAAATTAAATAATAAAATAATATTAAAATATTACTAAAAAATAAAAGTTTCTAAAATTTGAATTAAAAAATTTATAAAAATCCTAAATAATATAATTAAGAGAAAAACACAAATCTAAGCTTCTAAACCTTTCTTAATAATTTTATAAAAATCTTTAAAGTTTATAAAAAACCTTAAAATATTATAAAATTAAAAATAAAAGTTTTTGAAACCAAAATTATATGTAAACCTCAAAAATATATTTAAAAAGCTAAAAATGATTTTTCCTAAAAATAAAAACTATTTTTGGTATTTTTTTAATGATTTTATAAAAACGTATATTAAATAAATTCAAAAAAATAATCTAATAAAAGGAAAATTTTGAAACCAATTTAGAAAAATCAATAAAGCTATAACTTACCTAGGAAAAATAAGAAACGTAAAATAAGCTTAAAGAATAAGCTAGGAAAAATGAAAAATGATACGGCTTATTTAAAATAAGACAAAAGAAACATAGGTTAAGTAAAAAACAAAACCACTCCCTAGTAGTCAAAGACCCTAGGGCGCAGTGGTGAGTGTGGTGTGGTGTGAACGTGGTGACCAGGGTTCGAATCCTGAAACCCCCCCTTTTTGTCACTTAGTTGCGCCGCAACGCTTGTTTCTTGCGCCGCAACTAGTGAAACGATAGCACCTTGATCTGTAGCTTCTTCAGTTGCGCCGCAACTAGGTAGGTCTTGCGGCGCAAATTGTATAACGTGCCTGGTTGAAAGTTGACACTAGCAGGTTGCTAAGTGCTTTGTGCTTATGAGTTTGGCCAAGAGGACTTGACCTTGGCTTATTTTGGTATGCTTTTTGGTACAAGAGGGCACTCTTGTGCTCCTTTGAGCACAGGAAGTCAAGAACACACAAGATAAACACTCAAACACACCACAAATAAGCAAATCACATGCACACCAAGCCAATATAAGTTGCTGAGATGTATAAACTAGAATAGTGAACTGTTTAGCAAAATCCTAGCACTTTAGTGACACTTAGGCTCCCAAATTTGACACACAAACTCACCAACTAGTTCACAAACCAAATCAATACTCTAGTATACCTAACACTTCAACAGATTTTCCAAGATCAAGCAAAAAATCATGAAAAACCAAGCAATTTAGCAATATGCAGATTTTACTTACTTGTTTTACTATTTAAGCACACAAGTCTACTCAAAACTTGTTTCAAATCAACTTAAGACTAACTAAAAACCTAACTCAATCCTATTCCAAACTTCTAACACCTTCAATAACACTAATCAAAACATTATGCCCTGCTAAAACGTATTGCCAAACACCCTTTTAAAATTTTGAAAAACGTTTTAACACATCAAATCCTTACAAAACTTGATTAAACTTGTTCCAATATCTCAAAACATGCATAACAACACTTGAGAACACAAATCAACTATCTATAACACACTTAATCAATTAATCAAGCAAAATCATGTAACAAGTACTTTTGTGAACTTTTCAAAGAGTAAAAGAGAGTTACCTTAGGACCCTTACATCCAAGGGTCCTAGTGGATGTTGAATCCACCTCCAAACCAACCCGGGTTGGTGCAGACTTAATCAACAACACCCTTTGATCCTGCTCAAATCAAAACAAAGAAAGAAAACACAAAAACAAGTAATAATATATTTTCTGATTTTCTTTTTGTTTCTCTTAAATCTTTCCAAAACCTTTCTCAAAACTCTTAACACGTTTAAATGATCCTATTATCACCAATAACATGAAACTTGTAACATCACAAAACCTTGGACAGATTTCTCAAAAATCTTCCAAATCTCCAAAAAACTTGAAACAATTTTTAAAACACAAATCACTTAACCAAATTTAACATGGAACTCAGAATCAAGCATAAACCCAACACTCAACTTTTTATAAACATTAAAAGGAATTACAATGATTTAAACAAACACCAAACTTTAATTTCATAAAAAAGGGATTACAAGGATTTTATGCTTAAAACTGGAACAAAGGGATCACCACAGCTTGGGTCTCCTTTTATAGAGCCTATAGAACATCCTAGAAGCATAAAAACATAAAACCCTAATACATAGAAAATCCCAAATCTACCCTTGGACGTTTTTGGTGCATTTGAGCTGTCCATTTGATCTTGAACGTTTATTTTGCTTTGGGAGGAAGCAAATAATCTTGGCCATTCAATTGGGACACGTCATGATGCTTGGGGGCTAAGGAATGATGTGATTGGTGGATTGGGGAATTGGGGGTTTGGTGCACATGAGTGGGATGCAGGTTTTTAGGAGTGGGAAAGGTTTGTGAGTGTGTGAATTACTTGTGTGCAAGTTTAATTGGGTTTTACCCAAGGAAAAGTGAAAGTAATTTCTGGGTAGTAAGAAAGGTGAATAGTAGGTGTTTTAATCCGAAAATGGGGGAAGGGATTGTGTTAGGCGCTTTTTTTTGGTTTTGAATGTTTCAGTTAGCACTTTTAGTCCCTTTCTTTTCAGATTTTTGGCTTTTAAAGATTTTCAGCCTAAAAAACATAATCCTTTGCAAATATCTTTCCCATTTTGACATTTTTGGCACAAGAGTTTTGGAAAAAGGGTTCAAGGATTATTTTTGTCACTTTGGAATATTTCAAGGGCTGTTTTGGACAATATTGATCTTCAAAGGTCTTCAATGAGTCTTTTACTTCATGAGGGACCATAATTGGCAATTTGAATTTGTTGAGGGACCAATCTTGCCATTTCTTCAAAGTTGAAGGACCTTTTTGCAATTTTGACAAACTTAAGGGACCAAACTTGTAATTATTAATATACAAGGGTTTTAAGTGTCATTTCTTCAAAGAATGAGGATCAATCTTGCTTGTCTTCAAGTCTTCAAGGGTATTTGATGAAAATTCCATGATTAGGGCCCGGTTCTTTGTACGGCTTCGTTTCTCGTGTCCGTTTTTCCTTGTATCTTGTGATCTTTTGTCTTTTTCACGATATCCATACCTAAAACACACAAGTAAACAAACACAAGCATATATATGGTATTTTATGACATTTTTATGCATTTAAAGCCCGAAAAGAACGATGAGATCATGTATAAATGCCATCTCATCACTCCCCCATACTAAGCCATTGCCGTGCCCTCACGCAATGCTAGAATAAAGTATCTAAGCATCACCAAAGTTCAATTTTATTAACCTTTATTGAAGAGTAAAAGATTTGCAACATACTACGAGAATGTGTAAAGACATAATGTATGATTTTCATCACCAAAATGTGACTTTTAGGGTCTAAGAATAGAAACAAGTTAATGTCCCTTAGAGTAAACTTCGTCATCCTTGATTGTCATACATTCCATGCTAAGTGCAAAAACAAGATCATTGTTGGTACAAGTCACAATGCTAACACTACTCATACGTTCAAATTGTGTAATACTTTTTCTCCCCGCAATCCTAGTTATTATAAAAGGAAATGGGTTACTAGCATTTTTTATCTATTTGTCATGGATCACAAGTGATTCATATTGACTTATTTGAGTAGTTATTAGTCCGAAAGAAAAGTAGCACGATTTGATCAATAGTTAGCCGAAGGACAAAATCTTTTAAAACGGCTTCTCGTGTATCTCCTTAAGTTCATATCTTGGCATAACTCGTTTCACGATTTGAGACCTTTCTCGGACCGATATTTGGCATGTACTTCATACTTCAAATCTTGGGAAGACGTTCTCGAAATTATGGTCTTCTCTTCATATATTTGGAATTTCTTCACTTGACGTTTTTGAGAGATTCTTCATATAGGACCACGACTTCATCATTTTTCTTCAATCTTTACTTTGGATATTGATATACAACGATCCGCCTCCTTTTCGGACTTGGATATATTTATCCTCATACCTTGTTAGGGTCTTTTTGGATAGACTTTCTCCATTCTTTAGGGGAGTAATAGCTTCTCGTCGTGTGTCTCGATCCTTCATATTGATTTTGGAATAATGATACTTCACATCATCTTTGGATCTTTAGCAAAAATAGAGCTCCTCATGCCTTGTTAGGGCCTTTTTGGATGATCGCCAATCTTCGCGTCCCGTTTCAATAAGTTATGCCTTGGCTATGAACTCTATTCAACCCCGAGCAACTTTTAAACGATCTTGCGCTAGAGGCTAAGTAACCTTTCAAACCGTACGACCTTACTTATTGCAATTATGATTTATTCCTAATGCATTGATCTTATGGGAAGAAAAAGCCACAATTAAAAACATATGAGTTTTTGAAAGAACATTTTCATGTTCTACGTTTAGCATGATCACTTGTCTAACTCTATCATTTCTCGTTCTTCACTATTTAAAGACCTCTAATTAAAGAGACTCGTGAATACTTAGCCATGCAAGTCAAAATTAAGCCAAATTTGGATTAGCTTTCATTAAGACTATATCAAATCAAAGTTTTGGGTTTTCAAGCCACCTATAGGATCTTGCACTTTCTTGGACTTTTTCAAGTTTAGAGAATGCGTTTTAAAGTTCCCTTGATAAGTGACTTTCTAGAATCAATTATAGGAACTTGCGAGAAGTTCTTGTGCTTAACCCGAATGAATTAAGACTTTCGCGTTTTAAAGCTCCCTATATAAAAGTCTAGCAAAACTTGAATTGAGCGAGTTAAGGAATGTAAATGGCTCCAAATGCCCATCAAGTCAAAAATTAACTCTTATTCTACCCATCGGAAAATATACATTCGTGTCTTAAAAACACTTATGAAAACTAAGAAAAATTTTAAAATTTGGCCATTTTTAGCCTTATTAGCAAAACAAAATATTGAAAGTTGGAAAACGTGAGGGCGTAGCAAAGCAAGTACCTATTCACCCCCCCATACTAAAAGTAAACATTGTCCTCAATGTTTCGAGTCTAAAGGTGGAGCACCCCCATACTAGAGACGAAGAATCGAATGCTTAGGATCTAGCATGGAAAGGGTGATCAACAATATATCTAAAGCCGTTTATTAATTATGCTAAAAGATAATTGTTAGAACAATAAAGGATATGTCATGGAATCGTGAAAAACTTCTTCAAACGAACGATGGAGGCTCACGTAAACGAACACGAGAGTCTTCAATCGTAGATGATGATGATGATCTAGATAACACAATCACAAACAACCACGAGACAACGAGTTGGAAGGGTACAAGTCCCCTTATTAGTGAACATAAAGCATAAAGATAAGCATGGGATCTCCCCCACGAGGCACCTCGTTTTTGATTACCGAGTCATGAGCTCGACTCGATCCCCTTAAAATGTGAACATTTAGGGAAATTCATGGTGTGGTCAATTTTTGGCGGGGCTTACATGATAAACAAGGCCCAAAAAGCAACCGGTATAAAGGACTAAATCCTTAAGTGATGCAAAATACCGGGGTCGAAGATGGCGTTCTCGTTTTCATGGAGAAAACAAATTAACACCACTTGAACATGTGCCATAAACTCAAAGAGTTTGAAGAAAAGAGATGAGAAGTAGAAGGGTGAGACCATTGGTAAGACAAACGTTTGAGCTACTCGAGGTAGACTCGCACCAAGCAAATAGAAAGATTTTCCATTTATTGCATCGGTGGAAGACCGAGATTTCCCTTTACATGAAATTCCGGGATCGAATATCTCGTCCTCGGTGGACAAGGATGAGGGAACATAAGGGGCTTCCCCCATACTAAAACCACACAAAACATCGTCAAAAGGAGTAGACGAGTTTGTAGTACTCAAATCACGTGGTGATGACGGAGTTAGATTTGTAGAAAAATCAATTAAATCACATTTAAGATCTTTTCCTTTTTTATCTTTTAAACTCTCCTTATGAAAACCCTTTTTGATTATGTCGAAAATATTTGGTGTTTCTAAGACGATGTTAGTTACACTAAAAATTCTCACATTTTGAAACCGTTTTGGTTTTGGTGGTGGCAAGTTCTCAAAACGTTTATCGACGAAGAAAACCTCCCCATCGGGGCCAACATATTCATCATCCGAAAGATCTTCCGTAGAAACCGGCAACTTATCAACACTTTTCAAGAATGAAGGTGAAGGATTTTTCGATTCAAGTATTGATGGTTTCTTCTTCGTAGGCTTTGCACTCATAACCTCCACCGGCGGAGGAAATGGTAAATTGTTTTTGGAGACATTCCCTAAAACTCTTGGTGAAAATTCTTTGCAAGTGACATTGGTCGAGTCACCATGGTTTAAAGTTGCAATAGAATATACATGAGAAAGATTGGAGTTTTGTGTTGCATTGATGACAAGTTCTTCTTCATTGAAACGAAGGGTGATTTTACGAGCATGAACATCGATAAGTGCTCGTGATGTATCCAAAAATGAACGACCCAAAATGAGAGGAACTTTTCGATCGATGGGAATGTCTACAACGATAAAGTCAACGGGATAGTAAAACTTTCCGACTTTAACGAAAACGTCCTCGGCTACTCCACATGCCATGATCGTAGAATGATCGGCCATCTCGATGGACATGTTCGAAGGAGTAAGAGCCGGAAGCGAAAGAGATTTGAAAATCTCGAGAGGCATTAAATTAATACTAGCACCAAGATCGGCCAAGGCGTAGCATTCCTCCATATCTTGAATAGCACACGGAATCAAAAATTTACCGGGATCACCGACTTTTTGTGGTATGCGGCTTAGAAAAACCGATGAACAACTAGACGATTGTTGTAACTTCTCTTTGTTGTTTAGCATACTTTTGAAGTTTGCGGCGAATCGAGGCATCATGATTAAAGCATCGGCAAAACTTATGTTAAAATGTAGATCACGAAACATTTTCATAAATAGCTCAAATTGATAATTGTTCCTTTCTTGTGCTTTCTCTTTGTTTCGTCTCGAAGGGTAGGGTAAAGGTGGTGTGGGTTGGTCATTAGGCAATGGCCTTGGAATCTCGGGTTCCATAATTGGTATTGGTGTAACCGTAGGTGTGGTTTGAGCGGTACTTCGTGGGATTGTAATGTGCTCCTTTTCGACCATCACCTCGGGTTCTTTCTCGATTTCCTTCTCCGTAGAAGTACTTGGACGAGAGATTGGTTCCTTGAAAGTTTTACCACTTCGTGTAGTAATAACCTTCATTTCTCCCTTCGGGTTTGCAATGGTATCACTCGGAAGACCACCCGAAGAAGAGGGCTTACACATGATAGCTTCAAACATCTTAGCCATACGGTCCTCAAATTTAGATTGCCTAGCATCCGCTTTCAATAACTCTTGCTTAATCTCATGTTGTCCTAATTCCATCTTTTGTTGGTTTTGTTGAAGACGTTGGACATTTCCTTCCATTTTATTAGCATGAGTTTTAAGTTCATTAGCAAGTTCATTTTTAAGCTCGTTTTTCAACTCGGACCTTAAGCTAATCATCTCACGTTGCATATTATCAAATTTTGCATCATTTGCTTTTGCATAATCTAAAAATTCTCCTTGCAAATTTTTCGTGTGAGCATTTTGAAAACCTTGTGTAGTGTTTTGAAAATCACGGTTTTGGTTTTGATTTGAGATTTGTCCATTCCCACTTTGATAATTCCCTTTGTTGTAATTGCGTGTGTTGCCTTGGTAATTACCTTGGTTGTTGTTTCGATAATTATTAGCATTTTGATTTGGTGGAGCTTGATTTTGGCGGGAACCTTGGCCGTTTTGGTTGTAAGTTCCCGTTGCTACATAAGCACTCGAAGTGTTACCATCCGCGGTAATGCACTCGGATAAATCATGAGCTCCTCCACACGATAAACAACTCTTAGCAACCGCTTTAACCGAAGCGGAATTGGAAGCTTCTTGAGCCTTCCAATGGGACATTAGATTAGCAAATCTATCAAAAAACCGATTTTCCTCATTAGCTTCATCATGTAAGGCGTTAATGCTACGAGACGATTGTGATGACGATGACGAACCCATATTGGCAACACTCGGTGTGTTACGAGGGCTATAAACCTTAGATCGATTTTCAATGATTTGTAAAGCTTCATTTGTCGTCTTGCACAAAAAATTACCACCCGCGGCGGCATTCAAATAATCTCGTTCATGATCATTAAGCCCATTATAAAAGGTATCAATTTGATGCAATTCCGAAAAATCATGATGAGGACATTCATGTAACATCTCTTTAAATCGTTCCCATGCCATAGAAAAACTTTCATTGTTACGTTGCACAAATCGTGAAATCTCATTCTTTAAGTGTGTTGTTTTCGATGGTGGAAAAAACTTGTTCACAAACTTAGAGACGAGATCGGCCCATGTCAAAATCGAATTTGGCGGTTCTTTCTCGAGCCAAATTTTTGCGGGTCCATCCAACGAATATGGAAACAACATCATCTTAATGGCGTCATGCGGAACATCTTTAAATTTGCTAGTAGCGGTGAGACGGTTGAAATTCCTAATATGGTAATGCGGGTTGTCTTTCTCGTGACCTCGAAATTTGTTTGCTTGTAGCATCGACATTAAACCCGTCTTAATTTCGAAATTCTCCGCAAGGATGGCGGGAATAACAATTGCCTCTCCAAAACCCTCGGTGGGTGCTTGTAGCAACTCCATCATAGTACGATTAGCCATTACGACTTCTTGTTCTATAATAGGTTCAACAATTGGAGGTTCTTCAACAATCAACGATCCTTGATTTGCTTGCTTTTGAAGACGTTTACGAGCTCGTTTAGCTTGATTACGAGTGATCATAAACTTCACGAAGAATGGGAGGTGAGCAAAGAAGATTCTTTTTGGTTGTTTTGTGGATTTTCAATTTTTTTTTTGTGTTTTTGATGATATTTAATTTTTTTGGATTTTGGTGTATCTTCGTAGACAACAATCTACAAAATCTCTCCTCGAATCAAACTCTTGATTAAAGAAGCCTCAAAGGAATGAAAACGATCACGTGGAGTGAACGCCTTCGAATGACTTTAGAACTTTGGTGAAAACCAAATTGTTCACGAGGGTTTAATCACAAAGAAACCAAGCAAATATAGTATACGTAATAATACTTTGGGCGGCAAAACCCTCGATTAGCCTTCAATCTCAAAATACTCACAAGCAAGCGGGGAAACGAGGCGGCGCGAAGCACTTAAGAGCCTTTTTCCTTAGGGTATATTTTATAATACCCGCCTTATACCCACCTTATAGTTCGTATCTTTCAAAATCGAGCTTCTCGAAAGTATTTATCTATTTTTGCCTTTTCTTTTTGTTTGAGATTCGAATACAATGATCGAGTGATGAAATCCCGAATCAAGGTTGTGTTTTCACACTTTTGGAGATATTGTATTTTGGTTGTGATACTTAATATAATATATTAATAATATTCACAAAGAAAAACCGAGAAAACCGATAATACGTGTTAAGGGAGTTCCACTTAACACAAATACTATTTTGGATAATATCAAAAACAAAATTTTCCAAATTAAGACACGACACACCTCCCCGGCAGCGGCGCCAAAAATGATTGTAGTAAAATTAGATAACTTGCTTTAGGAAAAACAAGCAACTAAATATGAGCGGTAAGTATCGACGAGTGATTTAGGAAAACCACAAGTAATGACCCACAATCAAATAAAATGAATGAAAGATTCGTTTCCCAAGGAGGTATGGTGTTGTGAATTAACTTGTATTTCTTTGAGATTAATATAGAGAAGATGGAATGACGGTTTCTTGGAAATTACACTATGACGTAAAAAACGAAAACGTAAAGCCGTAGAAAAACCACAAAAATTAAAAATTATTAAAACCAAAAACAAAATATCAAAAATAAAAAGACTAAAAAGAAGTCTAAAATAATATAAATAAAGATAAAAATCCAACAAAGATATTTTAAAACCTTTTATTAATTAAATAATTAATTTTAAATGCTAATTAAAGCCCTAAAATTAAATTTAACTAATTCAAAAGTCTAAAATATGATTTTATTGAATAATTACTTAACTTATATTATCAAAAGACTAAAAAGTAATTTTCTAAAAATTAAAACCTATTAAAACTATTTTTAAAATTCTAAAAATGATTAAAAATAATTAAAACCCAATTAAACTTAAAATAATTATAAAAATAAATCTAAAAGCTAGAAAATTATTCTAAAAATGGAAATAGTCCTAATTTATGATAAAGAACCTAGGAAAAATGAAAAAGAAAGAAAAATAAAATTTTGAAAATTAAATAATAAAATAATATTAAAATATTACTAAAAAATAAAAGTTTCTAAAATTTGAATTAAAAAATTTATAAAAATCCTAAATAATATAATTAAGAGAAAAACACAAATCTAAGCTTCTAAACCTTTCTTAATAATTTTATAAAAATCTTTAACGTTTATAAAAAACCTTAAAATATTATAAAATTAAAAATAAAAGTTTTTGAAACCAAAATTATATGTAAACCTCAAAAATATATTTAAAAAGCTAAAAATGATTTTTCCTAAAAATAAAAACTATTTTTGGTATTTTTTTAATGATTTTATAAAAACGTATATTAAATAAATTCAAAAAAATAATCTAATAAAAGGAAAATTTTGAAACCAATTTAGAAAAATCAATAAAGCTATAACTTACCTAGGAAAAATAAGAAACGTAAAATAAGCTTAAAGAATAAGCTAGGAAAAATGAAAAATGATACGGCTTATTTAAAATAAGACAAAAGAAACATAGGTTAAGTAAAAAACAAAACCACTCCCTAGTAGTCAAAGACCCTAGGGCGCAGTGGTGAGTGTGGTGTGGTGTGAACGTGGTGACCAGGGTTCGAATCCTGAAACCCCCCCTTTTTGTCACTTAGTTGCGCCGCAACGCTTGTTTCTTGCGCCGCAACTAGTGAAACGATAGCACCTTGATCTGTAGCTTCTTCAGTTGCGCCGCAACTAGGTAGGTCTTGCGGCGCAAATTGTATAACGTGCCTGGTTGAAAGTTGACACTAGCAGGTTGCTAAGTGCTTTGTGCTTATGAGTTTGGCCAAGAGGACTTGACCTTGGCTTATTTTGGTATGCTTTTTGGTACAAGAGGGCACTCTTGTGCTCCTTTGAGCACAGGAAGTCAAGAACACACAAGATAAACACTCAAACACACCACAAATAAGCAAATCACATGCACACCAAGCCAATATAAGTTGCTGAGATGTATAAACTAGAATAGTGAACTGTTTAGCAAAATCCTAGCACTTTAGTGACACTTAGGCTCCCAAATTTGACACACAAACTCACCAACTAGTTCACAAACCAAATCAATACTCTAGTATACCTAACACTTCAACAGATTTTCCAAGATCAAGCAAAAAATCATGAAAAACCAAGCAATTTAGCAATATGCAGATTTTACTTACTTGTTTTACTATTTAAGCACACAAGTCTACTCAAAACTTGTTTCAAATCAACTTAAGACTAACTAAAAACCTAACTCAATCCTATTCCAAACTTCTAACACCTTCAATAACACTAATCAAAACATTATGCCCTGCTAAAACGTATTGCCAAACACCCTTTTAAAATTTTGAAAAATGTTTTAACACATCAAATCCTTACAAAACTTGATTAAACTTGTTCCAATATCTCAAAACATGCATAACAACACTTGAGAACACAAATCAACTATCTATAACACACTTAATCAATTAATCAAGCAAAATCATGTAACAAGTACTTTTGTGAACTTTTCAAAGAGTAAAAGAGAGTTACCTTAGGACCCTTACATCCAAGGGTCCTAGTGGATGTTGAATCCACCTCCAAACCAACCCGGGTTGGTGCAGACTTAATCAACAACACCCTTTGATCCTGCTCAAATCAAAACAAAGAAAGAAAACACAAAAACAAGTAATAATATATTTTCTGATTTTCTTTTTGTTTCTCTTAAATCTTTCCAAAACCTTTCTCAAAACTCTTAACACGTTTAAATGATCCTATTATCACCAATAACATGAAACTTGTAACATCACAAAACCTTGGACAGATTTCTCAAAAATCTTCCAAATCTCCAAAAAACTTGAAACAATTTTTAAAACACAAATCACTTAACCAAATTTAACATGGAACTCAGAATCAAGCATAAACCCAACACTCAACTTTTTATAAACATTAAAAGGAATTACAATGATTTAAACAAACACCAAACTTTAATTTCATAAAAAAGGGATTACAAGGATTTTATGCTTAAAACTGGAACAAAGGGATCACCACAGCTTGGGTCTCCTTTTATAGAGCCTATAGAACATCCTAGAAGCATAAAAACATAAAACCCTAATACATAGAAAATCCCAAATCTACCCTTGGACGTTTTTGGTGCATTTGAGCTGTCCATTTGATCTTGAACGTTTATTTTGCTTTGGGAGGAAGCAAATAATCTTGGCCATTCAATTGGGACACGTCATGATGCTTGGGGGCTAAGGAATGATGTGATTGGTGGATTGGGGAATTGGGGGTTTGGTGCACATGAGTGGGATGCAGGTTTTTAGGAGTGGGAAAGGTTTGTGAGTGTGTGAATTACTTGTGTGCAAGTTTAATTGGGTTTTACCCAAGGAAAAGTGAAAGTAATTTCTGGGTAGTAAGAAAGGTGAATAGTAGGTGTTTTAATCTAAAAATGGGGGAAGGGATTGTGTTAGGCGCTTTTTTTTGGTTTTGAATGTTTCAGTTAGCACTTTTAGTCCCTTTCTTTTCAGATTTTTGGCTTTTAAAGATTTTCAGCCTAAAAAACATAATCCTTTGCAAATATCTTTCCCATTTTGACATTTTTGGCACAAGAGTTTTGGAAAAAGGGTTCAAGGATTATTTTTGTCACTTTGGAATATTTCAAGGGCTGTTTTGGACAATATTGATCTTCAAAGGTCTTCAATGAGTCTTTCACTTCATGAGGGACCATAATTGGCAATTTGAATTTGTTGAGGGACCAATCTTGCCATTTCTTCAAAGTTGAAGGACCTTTTTGCAATTTTGACAAACTTAAGGGACCAAACTTGTAATTATTAATATACAAGGGTTTTAAGTGTCATTTCTTCAAAGAATGAGGATCAATCTTGCTTGTCTTCAAGTCTTCAAGGGTATTTGATGAAAATTCCATGATTAGGGCCCGGTTCTTTGTACGGCTTCGTTTCTCGTGTCCGTTTTTCCTTGTATCTTGTGATCTTTTGTCTTTTTCACGATATCCATACCTAAAACACACAAGTAAACAAACACAAGCATATATATGGTATTTTATGACATTTTTATGCATTTAAAGCCCGAAAAGAACGATGAGATCATGTATAAATGCCATCTCATCACGGTGCGAAGACACTCGCCTTGTTCTAAATTGGGAAAAATGCCATTTTATGGTAAAAGAAGGCATCGTGCTGGGACACAAGATTTCCAAAGCCGGTCTTGAAGTAGACCGTGCTAAAGTCGATGTTATCGCCAAGTTTCCTCCATCTTCAACCGTGAAGGGTGTGAGAAGTTTTCTGGGTCATGCGGGCTTCTACCGTCGATTCATCAAGGATTTTTCTCAAATCGCTCGCCCGATAACCCACCTCTTGGAAAAAGATACTCCTTTTATCTTTTCCAAAGAATGCCTTGAAGCCTTCAACTTGCTTAAGGATAAGCTAACTAAGGCACCCGTCTTGGTTACCCCTAATTGGGAGCTTCCCTTTGAGTTGATGTGCGATGCTAGTGATTATGCTATTGGAGCGGTTCTGGGACAAAGAGTGAATAAACACTTCCAACCAATCCATTACGCTAGCAAGACAATGACGGGGGCACAATTGCATTATACGACAATCGAAAAAGAGCTTTTAGCTGTTGTCTATGCCTTTGAAAAATTTCGCCCCTATCTTGTCCTTTCCACCACAATCGTTTACACCGATCATTCCACGTTGAAGTACTTGTTGACAAAGCAAGATTCCAAACCAAGACTTCTTCGCTGGGTTTTGCTGCTCCAGGAATTTAAAATCGAAATTCGCGATAAAAAGGAGCTGAAAACCTAGCCGCGGATCATCTCAGCAGACTTGAGGATCCTTACCAAGGGGATCATCCAAACAAAGAAATCAATGATTCTTTTCCCTTGGAGACCTTAATGTCTATAAATTCGAATTCTGATGAAACCCCGTGGTTTGCGGACTTTGCAAACTACTTGGCGGGTGGAATTCTCAAGGAAGGGTTGACGTCTCAACAAAAGAAAAAGTTCTTCACCGACATTAAGACTTACTTTTGGGACGACCCTTACCTATTCAAACAATATGCCGACCTGATTATCCGCCGATGTGTTGATGGACCGGCAGCTTCAGAAATCCTTGATGCTTGCCACAAAGGACCAACCGGTGGTCACTTTGGTCCCAACTACACCGCCAAAAAAGTGTTTGATTCGGGATTTTATTGGCCCTCCATATATCGTGACGCTCACAATATGGTTAAAAGATGTGATGTTTGCCAAAAACAAGGCACGATCACACATAAAGACGAGATGCCTCAGAATTTCATTCAAGAGTGTGAAATCTTTGATGTTTGGGGTATCGACTTTATGGGGCCATTCCCTTCTTCTAAAGGAAACAAATACATCCTTGTAGCCGTTGACTACGTTTCAAAGTGGGTTGAAGCCAAAGCTTTACCTACTAATGACGCAAGGGTGGTTTGTAACTTTTTGAAAGCTCTTTTCGCTAGATTCGGTGTGCCTCGCGCCATTATTAGTGATCGTGGGACTCATTTTTACAACGATCAATTTGCTAGAGTCATGGCGAAGTATGGTGCCAATCACCGTCTTTCCACCGCCTATCATCCCCAAACCAATGGGCAGGCCGAGATATCCAACCGTGGATTGAAGCGAATTTTGGAGCGTACTGTGGGAGAGCATCGTGCCGCGTGGGCTGATAAGTTAGATGATGCTCTGTGGGCTTTCCGTACTGCTTACAAGACCCCGATCGGTTGTACACCTTATCGTCTTGTGTACGGGAAAGCATGCCACCTTCCCATCGAGCTGGAGCATAAGGCACACTGGGCCTTGAAGTGGTCTAACTTCGACATCAACAAAGCCGGTGATCATCGCAAGAGTCAACTCAACAAGCTCAATGAACTAAGGAATGAAGCTTATGAGAACTCGCTGATCTACAAAGAGAAGACGAAGAACCTTCATGACGCAAAAATCAAGAACCGAGAGTTCCACGTTGGTGATCAAGTCTTACTTTTTAACTCTCGGCTGAAGATCTTCTCTGGCAAGTTGAAGAGCCGCTGGTCTGGTCCATTCACCGTCGCCAAAGTCTTTCCATATGGGACCATTGAGCTTTCTCAGCCAAATGGGCCCAATTTCAAAGTGAATGGCCAGCGTCTAAAGCTGTACTTTGGTGAGGACATCTCTCAGAAGATGATTCCATCCCTCACCACGTTCCCCATGAACTAATTTTGGGTCGAGTCAGGCTCGTGACTCGGTTATCAAAAACAAGCGCTCCTCGGGAGGCAGCCCGAGTATCTATCCTATTATGTTTTAACCTCCTAAGTGTAGGGGGACCTGTATAGGTGTTTGTTTTTGTGTGCATGTGATTACAGGGATGAATGCACTCTTGGAATCTTTGAAGAACCGTGCTCCCGTGTTATCCGAAATCCGGTTCTATCTCTCAACTATCGTGATTCAATTTTCTTCATACTCACATTTGAAATTGATCACTTTAGTCGTCTCTTCCTTAACTTGAGTTAACCAACGTGCACAATGTCATAAGTGTAGGGGAAATTTTTCCCACATGCTTAAACATTGAGGACAATGTTTATCTTAAGTGTAGGGGGGACTTCTATCGAAGTTTTAAGTGGACTTTTCCATGAAAATGCCTTCAATTAACCGGAAAATCATATTTTTCAACATTTTTCAAATTTTTAATTAACTTTGGCCATTTAGTCGTAATTTTTAAATTTTTATCTTTGCTTTCGTATGTATATACCCCGCAATAAAGTCGAATTTTAATAAAGTGGTGTAACTAGTTTAGAAGTCTTTGACATATTAGGCCCGTTGCGTTTATTTTGACTCAACCCGAATAGACTTATCCAAGTTTATTATAGCTAGTATCCTTAACCATGTAGACCTTAATTGGTTTATTAGGCTAAGTATCCACGAGTCTCATTACTTGAGACTTTAAATTGTGGAGGACGAGAAATGATAGAGTCAATTATGATCTTTTTCTCCCATCACTTGCTAATAAATTATCTGCAATAAGTAAGGTCGTACGATTTGAAAAGTTACTTAGCTTCTAGCCCAAAATCGTTTAAAAGTTGCTCGGTAATGATAAGAGTTCATAGCCAAGGCATAACTTATGAAGCGGGGCGCGAAGATTGGCGATTCCGAAAAGGCCCTAACAAGGCATGAGGATTCCATTTTCTTGCTGAAGATCCAAAGTGATGTGAAAAGCATTATTCCCAAAATCAATATGAAGGATCAAGACTCACGACGAAAAGCAATCAATTCCCATAAAGATCATGGAGAAGTCTATCCGAAAAGACCCTAACAAGGTATGAGGATAAATAGATCCAAGTCCGAAAAGGAGGCGGATCGTTGTATCTCAAAATCCCAATTAGAGATTGAAGAAATAATCATGAAGTCGTGGTCAACAAAGCTGGAGTACCCCTCAAAAGTCTCCAAGTGAAGAAACTCTATAACGAAGAGAAGACCATTATCTCAAAAACGTCTCTCGAAGATATGAAGTATGAAGTACATGCCAAATATCGGCCCGAGAAAGGTCTCAAATCGTGAACCAAGTTATGCCAAGATATGAACTTTTTGATATCCCGAGAAGCAGTTTTAAGAGATTTTGTCCTTTAGCTAATTATTGATCAAATCGTCCTACTTTGCTTTCAGCCTAAATAAATTATCGAAATAAGTCAACAATGCATCCTCGTGATCATTCAAGACATCAATAAAATATAAGAGATACTCGTAGGAATAAGGGAGATTAAGCGATTAATTGAACCACATGAGTAAATGTTTGTTATGCTAACTTGTACTAACAATGATCTTGTTTTTAAGCTTGGCATGGGGAACGTGAAACTTGAGGGTGATGAACATTCATGACACACAAGCCCTAATGTAAGTCTTAGATTTCTTTACAAGTTTCTTCCTTGTTGCATCTTGTTATTTTCTATCTTTTTGATTTTCCTTAGTTGTTTAATAAAGGCCAAGGTAGGTTGATTATGATGGAAAATGTAAAACGTGCTTTGTAACTAATGCATTGCATGAGGACATTGCAATGGTTAAGTGTAGGGGATTTGATAGGTGTGAAAACACCCATCCTTTTTACCACTTAATTACAATAATAACCGAGCCAAAACGTGTATTTTATGTCATTTATGTCGGAATTATGCGTGGTTTGTGTTTTTGTTGTGATTTAGGACGAAAAAGTGAAAAGTGGAGAAAACACGGCATTCACGGGCTTTTATCGAAGAAAAAGACGAAAGACGAAGTCGAAAGATCAAGAGTGGAAAAAGAACGGAAGTCCAAGACCAATTCTGAAGATTTATCGAAGAAAAAGTCAAAAGACGGAAGTTTACTAAAAGCCGAAGAACTCGAGTCTAATTTACGAAGAAAATTCAAAGACGAGTTTAAAGAAATCCCAAGACAAAATCATTAAGTCCAAGATTAACAAACAATTAAGAGGAAAAGGGCTTAAGTGTGCAAATAAGGAAAAGAGGAAAGAGGGAGGAAGCTTCCTAAGCTCCTCCCTAATCACCCCTATATATAGTTTAGGCTAGCTTCATTTTCATGTGGTTGGGTGGTTTGACAAACCACCACTTCCACCATTTTCATACTTGTCATTTCATTTCTTTCACTTTAATTAATTGTTATGCACTTTTAATCATTTAATTTTCAAGTAAGTTTTCAATTATTGTTCTTTAATCTTTACTTTTCTTGTCTTAATCTCTCATCTTCCTTTCTTGATTCTTGTTTGCTTTTGGTGCGATTTACATTTGATCTGTGTTGTTCATTCATGTTTTCGTACCTAAAAAGTTAATCTTTTTATGTTTTGATTTCAAAGTTTGTTTATTTTAAGTTTGGAAAAGTTATTATTTGTGCTTATTGAGTTCATCTCACTTTAGATTCGTTCTAGTTTTGGTTTTAGCTTATTGAAATAGCTTATTGGTATTGCTTATTTTTCGGATCTCATAGTCATCGGAAAGGGTTATAAACCCCTTTCCGATCTGCACTTTCCGACCAAGCACACCCCTATTCCGATCCATAGATCGGAAAAGGGTTTTAAACTTTCCGATTTGCCCTTTTTTTTATTCCGATCATAGCTTGTTTTGTGTATTCCGATTGTACAAGTTTTGTTAACATTCCGATTTGGTCTTTCCATTTATTCCGATTGCAGCTTGTTTTGTTTATATTCTGATTGCACAAATTTTTCTATCATTCCGATTAGGCTAGCTTTGATGATATTCCGACGGGTGGATTTGGTTACATTCCGATCAACCGATTGGAATACATTCTGATCATGCCCTTTTTACTCATTCCGATCTTGCATCATTCTGATCGGGTATATTCCGATCGGATCCTTATGGATTCCGATCGGGTGTATTCTGATGGAATGTTTTGTTTTGTTTTAATATTTTGCTTAGGTTAAAGTGTCAATTTTTCTAATTTTATTTTTAGTTCATTTTTAATTCGTTTTTCATTTTTATTTAATTGTCAATTTACTTTTCGCTAAGTTTTAATTTTACGTCATTTCAATTCTCGTCATATTGCACCATTTACGTTTCAACTAGTTGTAGTTTTAATTACTTGTCATTTATTTTTCAGTCTTGCACATTTATTTTACCAAAACCAAAAATATTGTTTTCACCAAGAACAACTAATCTCACACAATTAACCGGAAATCAATTCGAGAAGATACTGAGAAAACGAACTTTCAACTAGTAAAATCTTAATTTCAGTAATGCACTTGGGATAATCGTGAGCTCCACCACAATACATACAAGAAACCTCAACCGCTTTAGCCGTAGCGGGAGTGGGTTGTTCACCAACTTTAAACTCAATTAACAATCCTTTCAACTTATCAAAAATTTTGTTCTCCAAATTAGCCTCGATTTGGCAAGCATCAATGGTGTGTGACAATGAAGGCGAAGGTGAAGACGAAGTCTTACGAACACTCGACGTGCTACGAGGACTATAGACCTTAGACCTATTCTCAATGATTAACAATGCTTCCTCGACCGTTTTACACAAAAAATTACCACCCGCGGCGGCATTAAGATAATCACGCTCATGATCGTTCAAGCCATTGTAAAACGTGTCAATTTGATGCAAGTCGGATAAACCACGATGAGGACATTCGTGCAACATTTCCTTAAACCTATTCCAAGCCGTTGAAAAACTCTCATTATACTCTTGCGAAAACTTTGAAATCTCGTTTTTCAAGTGCGTAGTTTTAGAGGGCGGGAAAAATTGGTTCACGAATTTTGAAACGAGATCCTTCCACGTCAATATAGAATTGGGTGGCTCTTTCTCTAACCAAATTTTTGCGGGCCCTGCTAAGGAATACGGAAAAAGCATCATCTTAATCGAGTCGTTAGAGACGTCCTTAAACTTGCAAGTGGCGGTGAGACGATTAAATTGGCAAATGTGGTTATGAGGGTTGTCCTTTTCGTCACCTCAAAACTTGTTGTTTTGAATCATGGACAACAAACCCGTCTTAACCTCAAAATTCTCCGCAAGGATAGCGGGAATCACAATCGCTTCTCCATAACCCTCGGTGGGTGCTTGAAGCAACTCCATCATAGTTCGATTAGCCATGGGTGCTTCTTTCACTACAATGGGTTCGTCAATAGGAGACTCCTCACTAGTAGGAGTGATTGATTTGTTTCTTCGTTTACGAGCACGTCTTGCTTTAGAGCGAGTTTGCATAAACGTCACGTACAACGAGAAGGCGAGCAAAGAAGATTCTTTTTGGTATTTTTACTTTTTCAATTTTTTTTTGTGGTTTTTGATTGTTTTTACTTTTTTTTGGATTTTTGGAATGTATTAGTAGACACAAATCTACAAATCTCCTCCTTAATCAAATCTCTCGATTAAAGAATCCTCAAGGAATGAAAACGATCACGTGAAGTGAACGCCTTCGATGACTTTAGAACGATGGTGGAATACCAAATCGTTCAAGAGGGTTAATCAAATGAAACCAAGAAAATATATGATACGTAAGTAATACTTTGGGCGGCAAAACCCTCGATTAGCTTTCAAAATCAAAATACGCACAAGCAAGCGGAGGAAACGAGGCGGCGCGAAGCACTTAAGAGCCTTTTTCCTTTAGGTCGTGAAATACAACCGCCTTATACCCACCTTATAGTTTGTATTTTTCAAAATCGAGCTTCACGAAAGTATTTATCTATTTTTGCCTTTTTTCTTTGGTTTGAGATTCGAATACAATGATTGGGTAATGACCTCCCAAGTCAAGGTTGTGATTTCTCACGTATTTGGAGTACTTGTAAATTTATTGTTCTACGTATACAGTATAGTAATAGTATTCACAAAAAACGAAAAACCGATAATACGTATTAGTAGAGTGCTACTAATACAATTACTTTTTTGGCTATATATAAAAACAAAAATTGTTCAACCAAAACACAACACGCCTCCCCGGCAGTGGCGCCAAAATGATAGTTGTAAAATTACGTCTTTTAGGAAAAAGAGCGTAAAATAGGGCAAGCGTGCACGACGATTTAGGAAAACCGTGTGTGAATGACCCTAAAAGTGAGTTCGTTCTCGAGGAGGCTAGTGCGTTGTGTATTGAATTGATTTTTGATTTGTTTGTGATTATATTGATGAAAGAAAAGAATGGAAAAGACGAATAATGCTAAAAATAACCGTAAGACGTAAAAAACGCAAAGTCGTAAAATTTGACGAAAATTGAAACTATTCTAAAAATCACCAAATTTTAAACTTAAGTCAAGAAAAATCTAATTAAAACAAAAGTGAAAACCAAAGTCTTCAAAACTTATTTAATTAATTTATATTAATTTTTAAATTTAAATTAGAAACTTAAAAAAATAAATAAAATTAATAAAAAGTGAAAATACAAATTTTAAGTTATGTAAACCTAATTTATATTAAATAAAGTCTAAAAATTATTTTTCTAAAAAAATTAAAGTACTGTTTGCTATTTTTTAACGAATTTTTAAAATTTAAAATTAAAATAATGATATAAAATAATTAAATAAAGACAAAAATCTGAATCTACTTTTCAAAAATCTCAAATTGAACAAGGAACTCAGAAAAATTGAAAAAAGCAAAAAAAACTAATTTCAATAAGCTAAAATCTGCTTATTACAATTCGAATTGTATTAATAAGCAAAGACAAAACACACCTTATAAAGGAAATGTGCAGGAGTCTTAACAATAAAAGACCCAAGGGCGAGCGGTAGAGTGTGTGTGCTTTGGCAGTGGTGGCGCAGGTTCGAGTCCTGGCCACGCCAAAATTTTTCAAATATTTTTTTTTTCTTTTTACCCCACTTGTTACACAGTCACTACCACTTACCAAAACACCAACACTTGTCTAATTTTAAGCTAGAATTACCCTAATTTGAATCAAACAAGCCCAGACCTGGAATCCCCTTTTTTCTTTCTTGTTATCTGTTTTTTTTGTGTTCTTTATGGACAGTCAAAACTCCCACTTGCAGTTAGCTTGTGGGGGTGTATCAAGCAAGTAGAAAGCACAAGAAACAAACACGGGCACAAACCAACTGATAAAACACCAACATGCAATCAAGAATCAAAAGGTTACAATCACACTTATACAAATACAATCCAAACTATTAGACAACTACTGAGTCATGACATATAGTGCAAACAAGCAAACCCAATGTCTTGGTCTGATAAACAGAATCAGTAAGCACGAGAAAAAAAAAAAATCGGACCAAATGCAAATCTAACAGACTACTGAGCAGAAGGCAAATATGAATAAGGGTCAAGTTAAGCAGCTTATGCAGGCAGTTATAAGACTACACTCATGCGTTAAACAGATTAAAACCAACAATACTTGTAAACTAGAAAAAAAACACTCCTAATCTAATGCAGGCATGCCTCGATAATCATACTGACTGACTTCTAGCAAATTAACAACCTACTAAGCACAATCTTGGTCCTAAGCACCCTCACAAAATGGCAAGTAGTAGTGTGAATTTCAAATTTCAATCAGGAAGATTTCAGAACCCTAGTCATAATCGAAAGCAAACCATACATCCTATATCCAACTTGCATCAACTAAATGAACCTAGTTATACTCCAATTAGCAGACTTCTCAAATTACAATGATCAGTTCAAAACCAAGACTGAGTTACAAACACGGAATATAACCAAGACAACTTAAACTAAGAGCAAACAAATGCAAACAAACCTAAGTTGACATATTTTATTACCAAGTTTAAACAGATTAAACTAAAATAACAAGACCTAAATAAACTTACTGATTATACTACTTAACCAAACTCAAGAAGTTTATTCAATATAAAATCAAACCCATAAAACCAGCAAACTAAACAGTAATCAAATACACAAGAACAAGAAAACAAAAGCATAAAAATAATGCAAGTACGAGAACAAAGTGCAAACCTCAGGGACACACATCCGTACCCCCGATTTTTCGAGCTTATGTGCTAGCGAAACAAGCACAAGCTTCCAGTCCTGTAAAAGCAATAACAAACACACAAAAGAAATTCAAGAATCAAGACCTATGGTCTTGATTCAGTAAGCTTGCAAGATAGATAAACACACCCAACTTGTTTTTTTTTCTTCTAAAATCTTTTCAATACTTCAAATACTTAATACTTAAATAAAATTGATGATAAATTTAAATAAGAAAACTTGTTTCACTTCAATCCTTATACTGATAACATAAACAGGAAACTCCCAACACAAAATTTAAAAAAAACCGTTAACTCAAATCATAAAACATCAAATAAATGGAACTCGGATGGATTAAAAAAACTTTCAAACTTTCATTCATAAAAGAGGTTTTTTACAAAAATCCGAGACAAGGGAAAAAATGGGCACCACAGGTTGGTCCTCATTTTATAAGCCCCTTGGATTGTTCTAGAAATGAAAACAAAAGAAAACCCTAATCTAATGAGTTTCCAATATTACCCTTGCTGAAGATGCGGATATGCTGATTTTGATTCCTTTCTTTGAATAAATCTTGAAGCCATGTGCAATTCGTTTGGATTTTTGTTATAGACAGGCTGGGATGCATCCATCTTGGACGTTGGATTTCGTTTGGAGGACACGAAATCCCTATGAATCGTTGATTCTCTGGTGCTTCTTTGTCTTTTTGCCAGTGGGTGGGATTTTGGGGACCAGGGAGTGAGTGTGATGGGAGATTAAAAGTGGGGTTTGGGTTTATACATTATTAATCACTGATCTGGAATAGACCAGGTCTTAATTCATGAATTTCAATTTGGGGAAAAAATTAGGGTTTATAGGAAAAAGGTGTGTGTTTTGATCTATTTAGTTTAGGTTAAGATGTGTTAAAAGGGAAAAACATGTTTAATGATAAACGTGTGTTGTAACAAATGAGTCAACCGGGTTTGGGTGAGGGGTATGGGTAAACGGGTATTCAAGTCGGGTTAGGGTGACGTGTCATGGGATGGTTGGTTGGTGGAGTTTGTTTGTCTGCCACAAATAGCCCTTGTATTCCCCTATGTTGTTCATTTCAAATTTAATCAGCACCTACTCCGAATCCTTTGTTATGCAACTTTTGTTTTTTCAACTTTTGCCACAAAAGTTTTATGAAAAGAGTTCCAAGGGTATAATGTGTATTTTAACCAAACTTCAAGGACCAATCTTGCACAATCTTGACATTTTAGGGACCCAAGTGTAATATATGAGTTTTACAAGGGTTTAAAATGACAAGTCTTCAAAAGTAGAGGGACCAAAGTTGACAATTCTTCAAACTTCAAGGACTTTAATGAAAATCATGATTCGGGTCCGGTTCCTTGTGCGGCTTCGTTTCCCGTGTTCGTTTTTGACTGATTCTTGTGATCTTTTGTCATTTTCCCAATATCCGTACCTAAAATACACAAGCAACAAACACAAGCATATATTTGGGTATTTTGATGATATTTAATGCATTTTAAGCCCAATTTGGACGATGAGACTATGTATAAAAGCAGTCTCATCAAAAATAACGATAAGAAAGGAAAATACTATTAGGCCAAAATAGATCAAAAATTTGAAAAATGTCAAAAAAAATAATTAAATTTTCCGGTTAAAATGAGGACATATTCATAGAAAAGCTCACTTAACTTCGATAGAAGTTTTCCCTACACTTAATATAAACATTGTCCTCAATGCTTAAGCATGTGGAAGTAAACTCCCTACACTTACGACATTGTGCACGTTGTTTAAATCTTGCTAAGGAAGAGACAACTAAAATGATTCCCATTTCAACATTTATCGATAAAACATTGAATCACAAGAGTTTAGGATAGAACCGCTAAGATGGATACACGGGATCACGGGTCGTCAAATATCATCAAAAGTGGATCTTTGAAAGCTCCAATCCCTGCAAATCATAAGAAACAAAACAACAAACACCTACTTGGCTCCCCCTACACTTATTATGGAAAACGGATAAAGAAGGATAGATCATCGGGTTACCTCCCGAGAAGCGCTTGTTTTTGTTAACCTAGTCACGAGCCTGACTCGACCCTGAATTAAGCATTTAAAGGGAAGCCTCTAATATCGATACCGGGATCAAAAATCTTGTCCTTGTTCCTGGTGGAAAATAATAAATGAGAGGCCGGGGGATAAGTCATGAAAGGTAAAAAGGTCCTCTCAACATATGAGAAGTATGTGAAGTTATCATCCACGGGAGGTGGGGTGGGTAAAGGAATCAAAATGTCATCCCCAAAAGACATATGATTGTCACGAAGCGGCATAGCCGTAAAGGTACCAATAATAGAATAATTAATGTCACCTCTCGGGTCAAAGCACTCATCCTCATTAATAGTCTCTAAAGTATGGGATGAAAGGTGCTCGGGAGGGGGACTTCATTCATCAAATTACCAAAAAGAATGTCCCCCTCCGTGTCACTATCATCAATAACCGGAGGTATTGAGAGAATGTCGATTTCCTCCATAAATGTGTCATTATTCTTAACGGGAGTAAGAGACGGGGGTAAAGACTCGGTAATAGGAGTAGAATTCAACGCTTCAATTTCAGCAATAAGAAGATGAACTTTCAAAAATTTGTTGCGAAGAATAACGTCTTCCACCTCATCTAAAAGAGCAAGTTCATCGGTGAACTTCTCGTAAGCCAGAGAAAATAAATCGACATCGCCTTCATCTCCCGGTGGAATTGGGTAAAAAGGAGAAATTTCAAAAGTGAAATTCTCATAGCATGGAGAAAAATCATCATTAAGAGCGACCTCTTCCGTAAGCTCCTCACAATTAGGCAAATCACAAACCTCATCAAAGAATTTATCGAGACCAAAATCACTAATCTCACTCGATATATCAATGTCCATTGGGATATCAAGAGTAGGAGTAGTAATCTCAGAAGATGGGTTGAGATAAAAAAATATCATCCTCGTCATAATCATAACAATATGGTCTCATAAGAGGCGTAGAGGTATAAGCACTAAGACTAGATACTTGCTCTTGTCGTTGTTGCTCTTTAAACGTTTCGCTTAGTCGAATTAAACTGTCACGAAGTTCAAAAAGAAGGGCTCGTGCTTCGTCATTCAGGCTGAAAGAAGGTTGATGATCGAGGGTGTAATGTGGGGGCTCAAAAGTATGAAAACCAGAATTATAGCACGGATTTGGCTCATAATAATTCATCGGTTGACAAGAAAAAGTATCGTGAGGGACCCTACAATTGTTGCAACACGGTTATTGAGAAAAACCCGGTGCATTTTGCGGATAAGGATCCCCATATATGTAAGTGGGTGAGATAGTGTCATTAGAGGTGAAGTACGAATTGATCGAATTGCACGATAAACAATGTCCAAATTGTGAATTGGGGAGATCTCTTCTGCACCGCTCGCATGAACACCATTGACATGATTGACTACCAGACGATGGTCTCCCACACCCTACACAATACAAATCCATGAAGAATTAAAAATAAGAGGGGTGAGAAAAAGAATTAAACACAGTAGAGGATAAAGAGGAATACTTTTTGGTGTAACACTTAGGAAAGCGTCGCTTTTGTGATTTTTTTAATTTTTTTGGTTGCAAAACTTTGGAAAGAATTGTATTTTGTGAATTTTTTTATACTTTGTATTTTTATCTTTTTGATTTTTTTTTTGATTTTTTTAATTTGAGATTTGCAATAAAATTAACGTTCACAAAGGAACGGATCCCAAAATCCAACTCGTCTCACAAAAAACCGTTAATCTTTACGAAAAGAGCCGGCAGCGGCGCCATTTTAATAACTGTTTTTAATAAGAAAAATGTTCTCTGTTGTCTAATCCTTCTCGGTATGTAATCGAATTGATCTCCGGTTTAAAATGGACTTATTCGTTTTTGGTGAATAAAAGAAATTGGTTATCTATCGCTACTTAAAATGTAAAATGTGACAAAATGGTAAAAATAAAAATAAACACAGTAAATAAATGTGGGAATAAAAAATGAATGTCGAAATAAAATAAAAGTTGCTAGTAATAAATGACGGAATAAAATAAAAATGTAAAATAAAAATAGACAAAGTAAATAAATGTGGAAATAAAAAAGATGACTGTCGAAATAAAATAAAAGTTGCAATTAATAAATGCGAAATAAAATAAAAATGTAAAATCCTGAATAAATTTAAAATATAAAAGTCGGATTAAAATAAAAAGTTAAAAGTCAAAATTGTAAAAAGAAAACAGTAAAATAAAAATATAAAAGCCTGAATAAATTTAAATATAAAATTCGGATTAAAATAAAAAGTTAAAAGTCGAAATTGTAAAAAGAAAACAGTAAATATTAAATGTTGGAGTAACAAACATGTAAAACATGTTGTCGTTTGTGTTAGATTTTAAAAAATTAAATGTTTACGTAATTAAATGTGTCGGAAAATAGGTAGAAAAAAGCGGGAAAGAAAAAAAAACTGAATCCCACTTTCGGGAAAAAATGGGTAATTGGCCCAAATGACCACTTTTGAAATATCAGTGCCTAGTGCACTTTTGAAATATAGACATTTTTGGCGAGAAAAAAATGTGCTAAACCAGTTTCGGGATATTATTCTTTGAGTTTCGGAATAGTTGAAATGATATTTAGTTTCGGAATATTTGAAATATATTGAGTTTCGGATAAAATCTAAAATGTGAGTTTCGGGATATAGGAAAAAACGACTTTCGCAATAATGTAAAAAAAATGAGTTTCAGAATAAACTAAAAATTGACTTTCTGAATAATTATTAAAAATGAGTTTCGCAATATTTTTCCAAACTCAGTTTCAGATAAAATAAAAACTCAGTTTCGGGAAAAAGGCTAAACCCTTTTCCGAAACTCAAAAGTAAGCAGACTACGCAAGATCTAAAAAGTTGAGAATAAAAGTAAGCTAAAAATAAGCACAAATAATAAAAGCAAAGAAGCCAAAATTAAGCCAAACTATTCTATAAAATAAGCAAAACACTAATAAAAACTATAAAAAGCACCAAATAAGCAAAATAAATAAATCTAATGTAAAAATATTAAGCTACCAAACCCACTCAGTTAAAGATAAGCCAAACATAAAATAAGCAATAAGCTAAAAGATTGATTAATCAACTCAAACACAAATTAAACAAGAAAGGTAGAATGAGATTAATAAAAAAACTTGAAAGTAAAGATAAAGATTAAAGGCATAAACCAGTGATAAGACCAATTTCTCCATTGGTGAGTAATTCAGCTCTGGCCCTTGCAGTGGTCTGCTTATGAAGTAGACCGGAGTCTGGACTGAATCCCGATCAGTCATGAGAACTGTGCTTATTGCTCCATATGGGAAGAGCCGCGAGGTGTTGCTTGAGTTGCCCAAATGCTTCCTCTGCCTCTCTTTTCCAGTGAAAGTCTCCTTTCTTTTAGCACTTCTTGAGTGTTTTGAATAAATGAAGTAATTTTTCTACGGACTTTGATAAGAACTTATTGAGACCGGCCAGCTTTCCATTAAGTGACTTCACCTCTTTGAGTGTCCGAGGGGATGGAAGCTGTACCACGGCGTCCGTCTTCTCCGGACAAGGTTTGATGTCATTTGGATTAATCATATACCCAAGGAACATTCCTTCAGTTGCTCCAAACGTGCATTTTTTGGGATTCAGTTTCATGTTGATTTTTCTCAATGTGTTGAATGTCTCTTGGACATCGCGGAGGAGTTCGTCCTCCGTATGGCTTTTGATAACCAAGTCGTCCACGTAGACTTCAAGGTTACGGCCTATCTGAGAGTCGAAGGCTTTTTCAACAAGGCGCTGATATGTGGCGCCTGCGTTGTTGAGTCCGAATGGCATTTTAGTGTAACCATATACGCACTGACTGGTATGGAACGCTGTTTTCTCCTCCTCTTCCTCCGCCATTTGGATCTGATGGTATCCTTTATATACGTCCAAGAAGCATTTAAAAGTGTACCCACATAAGGATTCCACCTTCCAATCAATCTCTGGTAACGGATAGCTGTCTTGTGGGCAAGCTTTGTTCAAGTCTGTGTAGTCCACACACATACGCCAGCTTCCGTCATGCTTGTTGACCATGACCGGATTAGAGAGCCACTCATGGTAATAGACCTCGCGCATAATTCCTTCGTCTACCAGATTCCATACCTCGTCCAGTATTACCTGACAGCGTTCTTGTGCTTGACCATGCTTCTTTTGTTTAACAGGGGGATATCCAGGGCGGATTTGAAGCATATGTTCTACTATCGAACGCGGTACACCCGTCATATGCTTCGACTCCCACACGAATATAAAGGTTTGCTTTTAGGATAGAGCACATGGTTTTTTCCCTCTTTCGGAGAGCGCTCCCCCGATAGCTACCTCTTGTTCCGGATATTCAGGGTGGATTACCACCTTCCAATTTGGGGGGTGGTGATCATTCCTTTGTTGGAGCTGGCTGGATTGGTGTTGTCACGGCGTGACACTCAGATGCTGGTATGATTGAATTGTAAATACTAACAATTCCCCCTTCAACCGGAAACTTAAGCATGCCGTGTGCCGTGGACGGGACTGCCCGTATGGCTAGGATACCTGGTCTTCCAATAATACTATTGTACGGAGAATGTGAACGTATCACCATAAAGTTCATCCACGCCGTGGTCGAATGCTCTTTATCTCCACTGGTTACCAGTAAACGTAGTTGTCCTATTGGCCAGATAGTGTATCCACTGAAGCCAATGAGCGACGACGTGGCCAGAATCAATTGGCCTTTGATCTCTGGTCGCAGCTGCACGAAACAGTGTTCGTAGAGTACTTATGCCGATGATCCTCCATGCACATACATACGACGTACGTTATGGGTTCCAATGCTTACCTCAATCGTGAGAGGTGCATCAGCCACGTTGCTCGCCGTGATAGGAGGGAATGAGATTTCCTTGCCGCGTGAAATTTTTTGACTAACTTTCTGCTTCGTCCGGCTCTGCCATGATTGAACCATATATATGGTCGTAGGCATGTCCTTTTGGGAATCTTTTTTGCCATTCTTTTTGTTATCCTTCCCATCCTTCCAATCTTTGACCAGGTGTTTGAGTTTGCCTAATTTAATCAGCGACTCTATATGCTTTTTGAGCTGAATGCACTCCTATGTGCCGTGACCCTTGTCATTATGGAACTCGCAGAAGCGAGTACCTTGACGGCGATCAAATGGAGTTGTCATCAGAGGAGGTCTTGGAAAATTTGCTCCTTTTGTTAGAAAGATATCCTGATAAGTCATCTTTAGAGGGGTGAACTTGTCATCCGACCGTCCTCCTTTTTCCTGGTTTTTGTAATCCAGACTCCTCCCATTTTCGGGGTTACTTTGGCAACCTGACTGCCTTCTAGGCTGATCGTTTGATCGGTAGCCGTGGTTTCATTTTGTGGGGTAAGCCGCAGCGACTGCGGTTTTGCCTTCCATAAATTTTCGAACCCTTTCCATGAGTTCATCAAACTTCTTCGGTCGTTTATCGTGAGGCGTCTGATTAACTGCTTTTCCATTATGGCGTGCATATAGTCAGAAATATTAAGGACTTCTAGACACGCTTTGGTACGCATACACTCGTCATTGAAACTCTCATTGAAGTCTTCTGTAGATTCTCCAGGCCTCTGTTTGACGGTTGCCAATGAGACCGGATCCCTATTGTACTTCTTTCGCTGAGTGTAATTGCTTTTGAACGCGGTGCGTAGTTCGTCGAAGCTATTGATGCTCCGGTGAGGGAGCTTTTCAAACAAATCGTGAGCATTGCCAATCAAGGTTGAATTAAACATCTGGCACAATATAGGCATCGGCCATCGTTCAATTTTAGCCTGTTTATCAAACACTTTTAGGTGATCGTCCGGATCACCAGATCCATCATAGGTTTTCAAGCACGCCGGCATACGTCGCTTCTTTTCCTCAAAGTAGTTTCGTATGCGAAGGGTGAAGGCGTCCTCTCTGTCGTTGCACCACGGAAGGGAGAGATCTTTCTCCTCTTCATCACGATAGTAGGGATCACCGTAGCGTCCTTCATCATCCGATGGTGGTGGGGAATACCTAGGTCGGCGACGTCTGGGGGGATGGTTATCCGAATCAGACCTCGAAGGGTCATGATGGGCACTTTTGTGAGGAGCTTCCTTCCCAACAAATTTTATCCTACGCCACACACTTGTGCGGCGATTGTCCACGAGATTTTCCAACACCTGGCGTCCAGTGGAGCCGTCGGATTTATCCTCATCTTCCTAGGCTTCTTACAATTCTTGCATGATGTGATCCCCTATGCGCTCGAACACATTCCGTGGTCGAGGGGTTTCCTCGAAGGAAGGCCGTTCATGAGCTCTCGTCCTCCTCCCCTCTTCCAAACTTGAGGGGGAGTACCGTGCGCGGACCTGCCAAAGTTAAGTCTGGACTGGAGATTCCGTCCCAGATTTAACCTTGCCGAGTTGCCTGGCATGATTCTGTCTAAATTTTACGTGAGTACGCGCTCGAGGTCCTCATCATCGAGTGAACCAACTTCCAATTCTGCCTCGACCACTGGAGGCTTTTGCGGCTCTTTGCTAGGAGCCTTTGGCGCAGCTCCCGGATCGAGGTTATCCAAAGTGATGGTTGGTGGTGGGGTATTATCGGACCTGCCTGCCCCACCGAGAGACTGAAACGTGTTTTGATTATTCGGTCCTCCTGTTTGGCCACCAGAGGGCTGGACGGTGAAGATTATCCCATCACCCGTGGACTTTCGATTCCCAGTGTTCGTGTTTTTCGGGTTTCCCTGAAAGTGTCCCTTCGTCATTGGGAGAGATTGAGATTGAGATTGAGTTTAGTTTAGTGTATGGGTCCCACGAATGGCGCCAACTTGTTGATACAAAATTTGGATGATCCCTTCTTGATCCCTGCTTGATCCGAATTAGGCTTAATTCAGATGGATAGGGCTCCGGCTCTTGCACCAAGTGAATGTCTTGCAAAGACCCTACACACTAAAACAACACGCGTTAAGCTTACCGTGGGAACGTACCTTACGATTAGACTCCAGCGTGAGAGTAAGTAATCGGTTTAGGGTTATGAATCGGTTGTAGGTTGAGAGTATGAAGAATGTGATACCTTTGTTGAACCCTTGGGAGTTCCTTATATAGGCGGTGAAACCCTAATGGGCTGTCACCGATGCTCTGGCCCCAAGCAAAGGATAAGTGCCATAATTAGTTTGATTGTTATCTTCTAATTATGGTTAGTGTATATCCTCTACTTTAGGGTAAATCCCAATCCTAATAAGATTGTGATTCTGTCTAACCCTGTACCGGCCGTGGGCCGCACACATCTATGCGGCTACTGTTCATTCGAAGCCCGTATGCTTAAATGACTTAATCCAACCCATCAGTGATGGGTCTGATGCGGGTAGTACCCATGAGCCGGGTTCATGACCCGGTTAGGGACTATACGTACTTAAGCATAAAGAAAATTGAGAGAGAGTACTTAAAATTACACCTACTCCTAAAAAAATAAAACTAACTAAATAATAAAAATAAAGGAGACGAGTCTTTATATAGTGGAGAGTGGTAGGTGGTATGGCTCCTCTTTCTTTTCTTTCTTTTCTTTAGTCTTCTCGTCTTGATATTTAATTCGTCATTCTCGACTTTTTCTTGGGATTTATCGATAAATAAAACCGTCTTCTAATTATTAAATTTCTTCTTTTATTAGATTTGGTTCTTCGACTTGTTAAACTTCCGTCTTTGGTCTTTTTCTTCAATAAATCTTCAGAATAGGCCTTTGACTTCCATTCTTTTGCACTTTTGATCTTTTGACTTTGTCTTTTGTCTTTTTCTTCGATAAAAGCCCGTGAAATCCCTTGTTTTCTTCCTTTTTCATCTTTTGGTCTTAAAACACAACAAAAACCACACGTAATTCCGACTATAACGACATTAAACACATGTTTTGATCTCGTTTTTAATTGTTTTAAGTGGCAAAAGGATAAGTGTTTCTACACTTATTACCACCCCTAATTCAATATTTTGCTTTCTCTCTCTTAAAAACACACAGACTGCTCCTACCACAAAAACTCCGTCGGAAAATCAACAAATATCACCAGAAAATCAACAAATCTTGTCAGAAACGTAAAATCCGCCACTACTTCGTTTTATAACACATAAACCACGTAGGCATCACAACAACACTTCGGAAAAAAAACTCGCCAAAAAACGTAGAAACCACCTCCAGAAACAAAAACACCTTACATTTACCTAAAAATCACAAAATTAACAAATAGATAACCCGAAATCACAAAATAGTTGGAGAATGTGCTTGACAACATTTAAGAGATGATTTATCAAATGTTGAAGATCCAGAAGTTGTTATTATTTTATTGTAGTGTTTTTATATGGAAAAACGTAAATCATGTGTGATTTCCTATTTACTGTCTAAATCACATGTGATTTTGTGTGAATCACATGTGATTCTGCCTGAATCAATTTTTTTCCAGCTTTATTGTAAATTGTAAATATGTGATTTATAAATTGAATGAATTTGACATTCAAACTCCTATTTGTAAATTGTAAATATGTTTAATTTTTTTCCAGTTTTATTGTATGTAAGAATCACATGTGATTTACACAAAATCACATGTGATTCGTATGCAAATCACATTGATTTTCAAAAATCACATATGATTCGTGAAAATCACATGTGATTTGCATACGAATCATATGTGATTGACACACTAATAGAAAATTTTTCATCCAGTCACATGTTAAAAAAACACCACTTTTTGTAACTTACCATCAAATCAAAGACTTGTATATGTTGAAATAGAAAACAACAGTTGTGCATGTTAATTGCTTTATGTTAGTCAATATATGAGGGTCACCCTTTTGTCTTTGTCTAATGGGATTAAAAAAATATTCATCTTTAGATCTATGTTGCGTCATAAAATCAAAGCTAAAATGTCTTTTTTTGTCTTTGTGTTCTCGATGTTGGACCAACCAACCAAAGCTTTTTTCTGGGTAAAGGGACTTAACCCGGTAAAATATATTAATCCCAAAAAGTAGTTAAGTACAATGGAATATGACTGACTTGTCACATTAACCTCAAGCCAACGCTTGAACAACCACTAATTCATATGACATGCCATATGAATCTAGAGAACTACATACCCAATGACGCCAATAGGAAAAAACACCTAATGGTGCAAACACCAACAAACCTAAACACAAACATCAAATAAGATAACACTCTGGTAAACTTAAGAGTTCCACAAACCAAGTCCCCTCTCTAGACTGTTTGAAACGGCAAGACAACATCTTCAAGCGAACCGTTGAAATAATGCACTCACAAACATGTTCCACTGTCCTCTTTACCAATTTAAACAAACGCCAATTTCGTTCCTTCCAAATGAAGTACGCTGCTGCAAACAACATCAACTTTGAGATGACACTTTTAGTAGTCTTCCGCCTTGCCCATGGAAGAATATGCGCCATAATTTGACTGAAATGCGGACTGGAGCAACCAAAATCAGCAACGATTCGAACTCTATTCCAAACCTGCTGCGAGAACGAACACTCAAAAAATAAGTGATCATGGGAATCAAGTTGTGTTTCACATAACGGACATGAAGTAGCCAAAGAGCCCGATACATCCCACAAATACACCTTATCCTGCGTCTTAAGCTTTTGCTTAATCACCAACCACAGATTAAAACAATGTCTCGGTATGCAACAAGAAAACCACACAAGATCATACGATGGCACCTTTAAATCACGAGGACGTATCGAAGACCAAACGTTAGCAACTGAAAATGGTTTAAGAACATTCCCTTCATTCCTCCATAGCAAGCTGTCCGAGACAACCTCACGAATATTTGGCATAACAATATTATCAAGAAAAGCATATTTACCTCTAAGGAACCCAGGCCATAATCACTGACCATCTCAGATAGTATCATTGACTTTTGTATTGAAATTAAAACCCGCTCGATGAATATCTCTAGATGAAATCGTATTAGCTAACGAACTCTCCGAACACCAAATATCCGACCATACCGAGACCTTAAAACCATCACCATTTTTATACCAAATAAATTCCCTAATGTTAGGCCTTAGTTGAAGGATTTTACGCCATCCCCATGTCATATTACCATGACATGGAACTTCCCAAAAATTCTGGCCGTTAAGCTTGTATTCATGGATCAACTTGAGCCAAAGAAATTCTTTAAGAACTAACAGCTTCCAAATATGCGAGACCATGAGAGCTTTATTAAAGATATCCAATCACCGAATACCCAAACCGCCCTCATCTTTTGGAAGACAGACAACATCCCAAGCCACTTTCGCCTTACCCTTCTTCATATCTCCTTGACACCATAAAAAGCCGCGCATAATCTGCTCAATATCAAGCAAGACAGGAGAAAGGAGCACAAAGACCGAAGCCTAGTAAACATGCATATAACCAATTACAGATTGAACCCCTTGAAGCCTGCCTGCTGCTGATAAAGCTTTATTCTTCCAATCTTAGACACGCGTTTGCACCCTATCAACAAGCTCACGACAATCTCTAATAATCAGTCTAGATGAAACCAAAGGAAGGAGGTGACTCTTTATTATTTTCTTCTGGTTTTGTCACACAAGGGAAGAAGGTGGTGGTGGAACGACGTAGATGACGGATCCACGATGGTGGATCGTCGAATACGCACTATTGTTATGTTTCCTATGATAAACCACGACAACGATAAACTACGACAATTAAGATTGACATTGGTGGGGTGAGATCGTTGGTGGATGACATCAGAAGTGTGACGATGGTGAGGGTGTCAGTGTGCAGGGTGAGGTAGGTGGTGTCGCTGGAGGTGGTGGTGGAGGTGGAGCGGTGGTTAGGTTAGGGCTGTGAATTGAAATTAGTGCGTGTGGTGTTGAAGAGAGAGATACGAATTAGATATGAGATGGACCTTAGATGTGTTTTGAAATTAATGGTTAAGATTGTGTAGTTTGCATTTATTTCAGACTCTGTTTCTCATAAAACTTTTTTCTAGACTATACACGGATAAAAGACGTACATTATCACAAAAATATGAAAAAATGTATATTATCACAGCTATGTGTGGATATTCATCTGCAAATAGTTTTTTGGGATCATTTTGATAATAATATTTATTATTCATCTGTCTCAAATTATAAGTTTATGTTTTTTATATTTTTAGTTATCTCAAAATAATTATACACTACCATTTTTTAATCAATCAAATAAACTTTAATGAACAAAAGTTATATTTAATTGACTATAGCGTAATTTAATGAGATTTTTTACTTTTATATTATTTTTTGGTAAGCACATTTTAGAAAGAATTTTTAAAATCTTGTACAAATGGAAATTAACATGTTAATTTAACTGAAGGGTGGCGTTTGTTTAAATTAGATTGTTCTTTCCTATTGGCGTTATTAGTTTTGTAATTTTGTTGTAATCATATGACATGTCATGTGATTTGGTTATTCAAGCTTATAACTTGAGGTTAATTGGATATTTCGGTCACATTCCATTGTACTTAACGATTTTTTGAGAATATATATTTTCCCAGGGATACTCCCCTTTATCCAAAAAAAAGTGGTAAAAGCATGGTAATCAAGATCATGATTTGGATCGTAGGATCGTATGATTTTACGATCTTACAAGATATAGTCGGATATAACATGCGGTCGGAATAAAATAGTAAAATTGCTAATAAGATGGTAAGATCCCTAGTAATCCGAAAAAAAATATTACACTAGTAAAAAGCATGAGAGTGAGTGTGACAGTGAGAGAGACGGCAGAACACAAGGGTCAAAGTAAGAAATAAAGTTGTAAATCTTCTTCTACAGATACAACCAAGGCAAAACGATCTACAAATGTTTCGTTCATGTTTTTCAATTTCTTGGATGAATGGAGAATGGGTGATCTATGGATGTTGTTTCAGAAATATGGGACAGTGTTAGATATCTACATGGTGCAAAAGAGACTCAATAATGGGAAAAGGTACGGCTTTGTTCGGTTTAAGAATGTGTTGGATGTGGAGGGTATGCACAGAAATTTAGAAACTATATGGATAGATAAGTACAAGCTAAGGGTGTTTAAAGCTATCGGCAAGTCTGAGAAGGGAGGGGAATACAAAGAAGACAACAAATGGAAGGGAATAGCAGATTCAATAATACATACCAGCAAATTATAGATTATAATGGAGGAAACATCAATAAGCATGGTGTTAGAGACCCAAAAATGTATAAGGAGGTACTGCAATCTGGTGGCCAAAAAGATGTGGGGGAGAACAAAAGAAACAACGGTGTCACATGCAAGGTCGATAGTAGGGTGGAGATGGAGAAAAATGAACGTGTACTTGAGGTGGAGATATCAGAGGAGATCAAGAAACAACGATGGAAAAACTACCCAAGATGATATGGAAGGAATTGAGGAAACGGTAATAAAATACTTAGGTGGGAATGAGATCATGATTGACTTTGGTAACGAGTAGATTGCAACAAATGTGTTGAGTAAAACTGATCATGATATTAGGCAGTGGGTTTGGAAGATTCGAAGATGGGACTGTTAATGCAAAGCAATGCCTAAAAACATTATTAGTGTTAACTAATCTTTCTTAGTTTTGATCACGACAAATTAAAAAGACATTTATCGTCAAATACAACCATAAGACGAATTATTTTACAAACACTATGATCAAAGTAATAATCATATAATTATTGCACTAACATATCTTAATCATGGTTAGTGATCATAAAAGTGATTAATCCTAAACTTACATTTTGTCAAATGTGACAACAGATTTTTTAATAAACTTTCTTTTTAAGAAAATGTTTTATTACAATGGAAAATATAAATTTGAATATGGCATATTCCAATTGCCATAGGAATATCCTTTGAAGGTAAAAACTTACCTCAGATATTACTTCCCCACTAAAAGACAAAAGAGAGTGGAGTCTATGAGCAGGGTTCCTTAAAGGCCTATGCGGATCCTTAGCGATAAGGTACCACAAGCATAATTAAGGCACCACGCTCAGAGAGCCATTGGACTTTGTCTCCTATAAATAGTGGATCAAACCTACATTTTCCATAACCCTTTTTGGACACTCTTTCTGCTATACTTCTCCTTTCTAATTCCTAATCGTTTTCTAAATGATCACTTAATGTGTTAAGTATGTTTGCTTATGATTATCTCTTTGATCTCCTTCTTTACCTTATCCAATAACAAGATCACTCACATACTTGTGATGTGATTAGAGATGAAGCCTTGATGCAGATCCTCTCCTAAAGATCTAATCATGTTTATCATTTTTTTTATTTGAGTTTTGTGTAGATCCAATGTATTTGTGAATACATCAATCTAATCTTGCGTAAATCCATTTTATATGTGTATACTTGGATTTGTGTTGTGTAGATCCAAGTTACATGTGTATACTTGGATATGTGTTTTATTGAGTTGTAATAGGAATGAGTTGTGAGTTCTCACTAAACTACAAAGTGATGTAATTGTGTCTTGTGAAGTTCTCACTTAGCTTCAAAGTGAAGAGTTGTGAGTTCTCACTAAACTATAAAGTGATGTGGTTGTGTCTAGTGAGTTCTCACTAAACTATAAAGTGACGTGGTTGTGTCTTGTGAGTTCTTACTAAACTCTAAAGTGATTTAGTTGTGTCTAGTGAAGTTCTCACTTAGCTTCAAAGCGAAGAGTTGTGAAGATTGGTTCTACCCTTCTATTAGATCTCGACATCTAGCCTTGTGTCGTTAAATAGTGAAGTAGGCAACGTTGTGAAGATTGGTTCTATCTTTTGATTAGAACTCGACATCTAGCCTTGTGTCGTAAAATGGTGAAGTGGGCGATGTTGTGTAGATTAGTCCTAGCTGAACTTAGGTCTCGACATTTAGCTTAGTGTCAGAAAATAATGTAAGCAACGTTGTAAGGTTTTCTCTGCCAAGAAGGGAGCTTCTGGATATAGTGAGAATCTCGAGTATGGTGTACTCGAGGAGTAGAGTAAGAACAAAGATAGAGCTTCGTTACTGAACCACTATAAATCTTGGTGTCTTCCTACTAGGTTGTTTTTTCCTTACTCTTTACTTATTCTTACTATCATATCATTCACATCTATTACTTATCATTGTTAATGCATTAGAATTGAACCTAATCATTTTGCAACTAGCTTTCAAGTAAAAGGTAGTTTTGAGACAAACCTAATTGAAAGCAATTTTAATTAGGACTTAAACCGAAGAGAAACTATTCAACCCCCCCCCCCCCCCCCTTGAGTTTCTACATTTGGTATCAGAGCGATGGTCACTTAAGGTGTTTGAAGTATATTGTACTTTAAAACTTGGATCGATCCATTGTCTTCTCAAATTAGAAGGTTTCGTTGTACTAAAGTTTCTCTTTGGTCAAAACTATTTTTTCATTGAAAATAGGCCTTTAATTAGTAATATTTCATCTCATCTAGATTAGTAGTACTTAAACATTTTAGTATAGCCCTTGAAATGTATCTACTGGTTTGCATCTTGCTTTGTATAGGTACTCATGAAGATTAATCACTTTAGTGATTGTGGATTGAGTTGCTTACACTTGTAGAAAGACTCATCTTCTTTGATTCCCAACATCATTGAATGATGATGCCAAGATGGATGAGAATGATACTAGTCCTTGAAGACTTAGTAGTCACTTTAGTCAAGATTGGGCTTTGCATTAGCTCCTTGAAGTCTTGGAGTGTTCTTTCTAGCTAAGGTACGTTCTCGTCCTTCCACACGCCCTATTGATCATTCTTTTGATCATTACTTAACTATATGGTTGTTCTTGGCATCCTTGCCTTGGCATTTGTTTGTGGTTTGTGATTCTATTCTCATATCCTTGCAAACCTTTATTGCTTGGATACTTGACTCACTTCTGAGATGTAGAGTGAGTTAGTAGTAGCTTAAAGTATCAAGCATGATATCCATGGTTTGCACCCATATGGTTAGTAGGCCCTATATCATGTGTATTATGTGCAATTGATCTCATCTCTAGAATGATTGTTTAATCTCTTGAGATACCCAACTATTTCATAAGTTGTAGTTTGCATATTACACATTTGGAATTGAGATATTCCAAGGATGTTGTTATTGTAATCCTTAGCAATAATAATTGTCCGATCATGTGGGAGAGAAAGGGAATCTACATTTTTCTCATTGTTTTAAATATCATTAAGATTACTATTGAAAATGCTCTTAATCTATTTTGTACAAAATTTCTTGATATAGTTCATTACCAAAGCCGTTTAAGCTTTCGCCGAAAAGGCACGTCTTAAACCACAATAAATGACACAAGCTCTTCGTTTCTGCTACTTGAGTTCTGTCACTTAGTTCTTGAGCATTGACCTTGGTGTTGATTCACTCCCCTTGGATTATCTCTATTTTGCTTCTTTGCTACGAGTAGTCATTTCTCTGCTTCGGTCTCTTTCAGTCTTGATTCCACTCGTAATCCTTCACTTAGGCAATATCACCTAGTATTGAAGTGGTCTAATGATTTCCAAATGACTTAATATATATTTTAAGTATTTTAGAAAAACTTGGTTTTGAAAAATTCTTTGTGTTTCTTTGTTAAAAACCCGCGACTGTGCGCGGATCCTCAATTGTCACGGTGATAACCCACGGTGTCATATCGATAACACACCACGGCCCCACCAGGCGACTAAAGTAATCAGTTTTTAATTAAAAACACTTTTTCAAACAAACCCTCCCTTTCTTCTCCATAGAGGCGATGGGTTCCCTTCATTCCACCATTGTTGAATCTTCAAAAACTCCATTTTACTCAAGATTAATTGATACCAAGTTGTGGGTTTCACTCATCCCTCTTCCAACATCAATTAATTATAAGTACATTCATTCAATTTCTTCTATTTTGTTCTAGGATTCTTATTTTCATAATTGGGGATTTTTAAAATTAATATTGAATTAGAACTTTGCTAGGAATGTGGGTTGACATAGTTATATTACTATGATTCCTTAGGTTCGAATTCATGGAGATTTCACTAAAACCCACTTGTAGAACAATCGGAATTTTGACTAAATATTTTTGGTTAAATGATAGAATTGATATGAACCCATGAACAAAATTGGTAATTGCATTGTTAATGCTTACCTAAAAAGGTTTTTTTTAAAAACCTTTACTCGAATTCATGATTGATTTTACATACTCATATGTACTAGTCAATGATGAATTGAGTTCATTGTGAACATGAGAATGACAAGGATTAATCCTTTGTTTATCAAGAAATTGACTAAACAGACTCTCATGAATTTGATCTTTAAGTCATTACGTAACATAAGAGTAATTGGAACAATATTTTCATTATGTTTAGGTACTCTATCATGCATTTGGAAACTCAAAAAGATCATGAGAAAACTAGAGAATACAGGCCTAATCTTTCTTCTTCATTTCGATCTCGTTCCCTTCAAAATACTTTTCGATCTCTAGAGTCTTGTAGTTTTCATGAAGAACGTATTGTTCCTTCTAACTTTCTTGGACTTGACTTCATTAGATTCATGTTCAAATCCATTGGCTTTGATTGCTTGCTTGATATTGATGAGCCAATCTTTCCTTCCTCCATTTTGGAATTCTTTAGCTCATACACAATAATGTGCATCAATAATGGCTTATCTATAAGAGTTTCCATCAAAGGGAAAACCTTTGTATATACTCTTGAAGAATTTGATGAAATTCTCAATGTTCCATACAAAGGTCAATGTAGGTTCACCGATACTTGGAGTATAAACTCTTTGGAATCTGCCCCTATTTATGTGCATTACTTGACCAAGCTACCCTCGGCTTCGGCTATTTCTTGTGCAATTGCTAAACCTCATGAACATCCTATTCTTGGTAAATTTTAAGGAGAATTTCGTGCTCTCACTCGTTGAGAATTACTCATTAGGGAAAATGCGATGTGTCTCGGTGGTGATGGCAACCATGTGCCTGCTTGTCATGCACATATGTTGTATTGTGTTGCAACTTCCACTCCATACAACCTTGCATTTTTCATGGCTAGAAGAATAAAATTTGTTCTCGTCGGGTCTCACTCTAGTCTCCCTTTTGCTATGATTCTCTCACGCCTTCTTAGAAAAACTCTCCTTGACTTTCCACCTTTAAATCTAACACCCCCAAATTTACTACGCATCGGAATACCACATTTGGGTTCTAGTCAAAGTATCATAACACAAGCAATATCGAACGACTCAAAAAGAGACGTTTAATTATAAGAAATTTAAACAAAGTTAAATTACAACAACATCATGTCTAATTGTTTCCAAACCCCAAAAGTAATTACAGAGTAGCGTTAGGTCCCCATAAATCTCAACCACTTAAAACCAACCATTTTGTTTAACAAGACATAATGAACATAAATTGTCTTTAAGGAAAGGGAGGAAAACAAGTTAGACCCCCCAAAAGCCACAACAACATCCATAGCATGCTCCGCCACATGATCCTCGATTACCTGAAAATCATGCTTAAAATCGTCAACAAATAATGTTGAGCAAGATCTATAGGTTTATAAAATCACAATTGAACATATGTATAAAAATCATTCACTATTATTCAATAGAATGTTGATCACTACAAACTATTATTCTGGCATTACTCGTTATAGCATAAGCTATTTAATTATGTTTAAGCTCATGACACCGACCGCATAAACTAATCACCCGCGCCAAATGCCGACGTGATTTAAATAAAGTCATTGCCCCTCTTAGGTATTCGTTGCAAATTATACCTTTTTCTTAATATAAGTTATCCATACTCACATGGTACTCAACGTACTAGCTCTCGTCTAGGATAGGGTCGTCAACCCAATAGTACTATCAATTGTTCAAGCGGCTATTTCCAATCCACACAAGGATTAAACAATAGTTAACGGCTCATGAATTTAGGTCCTTTTTGCAACTAGCTACTTAACATAATTTAAGGTATCATTTGGGTCCATTAATCATTCACGACTCATGTTCCTTTTCATTTAAGTAGCATGTATCCCCCTCTCGGGTAAAAATAATTTAAAAACAGTAGAAAGCGAGGCTATAGACTCACATTAAGTAGTAGTAGCAAAGACGTAGACGAAGACAATCACCGACGATGAGGATGCCCCAGGGAATCAAATACAACACCTAACAAACAAACACGAAATGAATCAAATCATTCAAGTACCTTCAAGTACTGTATATACATAATTAAAGACACTAAAAGTTTATATAAACTCACACCAAAAACCTAAACAAGTGATATTTACTAGACACGTTCATTTTTATACGTTATTAAGACTATTTCTCCCAACACAATTCTGCCAGTACATACCTAATGTACGGACTGAATTCCCATACTTAAACACCCCGAAATTTTAAGAAACTCGTTGTAGACCTCACTTATATCATTTATAAAACTCATAAAAAGATTTTACTTTTAAGTCTCGCTGCCTAACACATTTCCAACCTTGAAAATCCGGACAGATTTGTATCCTTACGTTGTAAAACCATTTTGACTCACTTAACCGATACCATTTGTAAATCCAGTTTCTAAGTTTGAAAATAGACTCATGACTTCAGGTTTTGAGCTAAAGAACAGACCTCAACTGTAACACCCCCAAATTCACAAGACAGCATAAACTCAAATTTGGGTGTTACTTCATAGCACATCACACACATTCATAGAAAACAAGCTCAAAAGAGACATTTTATAAAATAATCCATTCGAAAATTTTATTAATATCAGAGTTCAATAAAAATAGGTCCCAATGATTATTTCAAACCTTTGTAAAAATAAAGATTTGTCAAATATATCGAATGGAAATTTTTTGTTTTGCCTTTACTTTATCTCACGCGACTCCATGCTCGAGTGCTCTTAAACCTATACAACTGAGAATACATGCTAAAATGCCAACACAATGGTTGAGTGAATTCATAGGTTTTTAAATAAACGATAAAGCTTTTAAACACAAGAATCTCATCCACTGGCGATAATGTAACACATACAATATCCATATTTCATAGTATTAAGCTAAGCTTATGAAAAGATTTGTATGAATCTATGTAAATACAAGTCTCACCTATACAATACTTGTATCAAATAGATTCACCCAAAAATTCCCATGACATAACATATGATTAAAAATAGTAACTTATCGTCAAAGCAACTTGGTTAATCAGTAAAAGCCGTGCAATAAATATTGTGCCATGCACAAAAGCCCTTATATAAGTACTATACATTCTAGTAAACCAGGGTTCGAGAGGTTGGCCGACCTCTAATAGCGCTATCCATAATATTTATACTCCATCGCCAGGAGCGTACGAACGGTACGTATAGATTGGGCACGAACGGTACCCAACCGGGGACTAATAATGTGAGGGTTACGAACGGTAGAGCCCATAGGATACGAATGGTATCCTACACATCCAACACTGACTATTTGTGCACACACCGTATTCATATAGAATATGTATAGTCTGAAATTCGTCGTGTATTACAATAATACACCAAGTCTAGAATTTAACCACGTCTTGCATATTACGAAATAATATGGGAAGTCCAACATTTAATAACGTCAAGCGTATATCAAATAATGCGCAAAGTCAATCATAGCAATCATGGCAATTCATGGAAGATAATAAATTATTAACCAAGCCAAGTAAAGTATTTCATTATCATATACCAAGTGAATAGTTCAACGCACTTTTAAAAGATCAGAACTATTAACATGTCCACCAGTTCAATATGTTCCAGTATTTCTAAAAGTCTAGCACATTCAAAATGGTTGATAGAATATAATCGTGCATTCTTTCTAAAGCATATATTCAAACTTATGTTATTTTGCAGGCAACATGTATTCCGCCTCACGGGTTTTATAAATAACATATAAAGTAGTAAAAGCCAGGCTATGAACTCACCTAATGTAGCTATTACACGTAGATCAAGTAATAAACGTTCAATAGTCGATACACCACTTCACGAGATATCAATCGCTCATTGATCGAGAACGAGATGCCCAACGGTCGACATATGAACGAACGAGACAATAGATGAAAGAAATGCACCTTATTTCAACCCAATATCACCAATATATTATAATTCATTGTGAACACCTTTTAGCCCTCTCAAGACATATATGATCTCAGCCTCAAGATTCACCACTCAAATAATATAGATGTTGTTGGATGGAAGAAATAATACAAGAAAGTATTATTATACACAAAATCTTTATTCTATACTCCAATAGTTAGCAAACACAGAAAAATCAAACGAGATGTTGATTTGATGTGTTGTTTTGATTGGAGATGAAAAGCAGCAAGGGGGTAGGCTAGTTTTTTTATTATTATCATAGGAATAAGGAGTATAGAATGTCTTGTAAGATCTAGTGTATGAACACGCATTTGATAGCTTACATATGGCTTGAAAGAGTCAATTTTAGGACACGTATATGTCTTGGATCCTGCCACCCATTATGGGTTAAGTGTGATAGATTTTATATTTTAAACTCGTCTCATAATTTGTTAAAGCGGGTAATATTGAAATCCGATATTATAAAAGTTACGCGATTTAAAAGATGTGCGTTGAACATGAAAAGTAAACGCTCAATAGAAAATAAAACTTGGACATTCGGAGAACGTTGATATTTTTATAAATAAATGAGGGCTTATAATTCAATCAGTGTTAACGTGTCCCATATACGAATGACGCTTAAAGGCTTAACGTAACTCACGAAGAATGCTCGTAAAATGAGAAATTAAAATATTTCTATGTCATAGCGAGGATATTTACGGTCGATGACGGACATATAATTTTTTGATTAATAATAAATGACACGTATTCGATACGTTAAAGCCTTAACCTTCCCGGTTAGTCAAGAATTCCATATTATTCGTGGAACGATTATGATAAATAAAAGTCGATTAATAAATATTGGTCCGAATGTTAGGAATAATATTAGAACTCAATCTAAATATTGATTTTAACGTTCGGGTTAATAAATCAACCATATTTAAAACTCTACTTATAGTCCCCGAGATTTGACCTAATATCAAACACAATTTCGGATTGCGTCGATACTCGCCTCCCGGTACACGAATATTCAAACCTATGTAACATTTGACTCGTTTGGAGTTAAAAGCTCTATCTAATACCAAAACAAAGGTAGAAAGAAGCTCTTCAACTAATTCCTATAATGATAACCTGGACTTAGACTTAAAACCACGAAAATTAGCATTAACAATCTGTTCTAAAATACCTCTTTCAAAATCACATCCACACTTGTTTTTAATCAATTTCATGAACTCCTATACCCCTAATATCATCATTAAATCATCTTAAACTAACCATAACATCCTATATCACTTGTATGAATCAATCTTCATAAAAACCCATTTCATAAACTAATCATTTCACATGATTAAATAATTTTTGAAGCTTGTAAACATCTTCATAAACATAACCCCATCAACTAAATAAATCAAACATCAAAAATCAAACCAAACCCCCTTGGCCGTGGGTTATGGTGACCAAAACACCAAAAAAATTAATCCCCAACTTGTTTTATTAATCAATTATCATCCTAAACACTTAATTTAAAACATGCATACACTTTAATTTGATCAAAATTATAAAAATTATTAATTTTTGAAAAGATTTTATGAATGCATGTGTGTTTTGAGTGGATTATAAAAACTTACAAAGATGATACAAGATATGGTCTTTGATTAGTTTTTCCAAAAGCCTAAAAAAATCAATGGTGGTGGTGGTGTTAGGGTGGCCGGCGGTTAAGAGAGAGAGAGAGGGAGAGGGTTCTCAAAATTTTTTGAAGTGAAAATGTTTGTATGTTTTCCTTTCTCCCCTTTTTGTAAAATGGGAGGGACCATAGTTGCCAAGTTAACTATCTTTTGGCCTTTGTGGCAACTCAACTATTTAAAGTGGGGGAACCGGCCTAGTAGTCGGTTTTGAATTTTTGCGGGAGTCGGGGTTCGTCCCGGATACCTCAAAAAACTTTTAAAAGGTTTAAACACACACAAAATGGAATAAAAACGGTTCCGACTCGACTTAACACGCAAATAAATAAAAACTTCAAAAAATCTAAATATCGAATAATCGATAATAAACGATAAATTTTGGGCATCCGTCGGTATCGTAGTCGTTATCGGTTCTTCTTAAATCGTCAAACGTTAAAATTAAGACCTCCAACATTGGTTTCAACTTAAACCGTCAAACATATTATCAACAAAATTTCATAAAAAGTTCAAAAATATACGTAAATTAGGAATAAATAGTGACATCGGTTTCTAGGTATCATATCCTCCCCTCCTTAAGGGAGCGACGTCCCGGCGCTCGCCTCTTCTTATACTCACATTTTGTACCACTAGAACAAATGAGGACACTTTTCCTTACAGAAATCCTCACGTTCCCACATAAATTTTGGTCCACGTCTAGAATTTAATCGTACCTCCACAATGGGAATTCTACTATGCTTCAATCTCTTGACTTCTCGGTCCATAATCTCCACTGGTTCTTTCACAAAATGCAGTTTGTTGTCTTGCTGAAGCTCATCCAAAGGAATTACCAAATCCCTATCTGCCAAACACTTCTTTAGATTTGACACGTAAAACGTGTTATGAATAGCACTAAGCTCATTCGGCAAATCCAACTTATAAGCAACTGGTCCAATTCGTTTAATGATCTTAAATTGTCCAGTATACCTCTGTCTCAACTTTCCTCTCTTCCCAAAATGAATTATACCTTTCCATGGCGATACCTTAAGCATAACAATGTCCCCAACTTTGAATTCCAACGGTTTCCTCCTATTATCGGCGTAACTCTTTTGTCGACTTCTCGCAGCAAGCAATCGGTTCTTAATTTGCACAATCTTCTCAGTAGTCTCCAAAATCATCTTAGGTCCAGTCAACTGATAATACAAAGAGATTTTGTATATAAAAAGTTATCGTCTCATCTCGATTCGAATTGAAAAAGGTTCAAAGTGTGACTCAGTCGTTCTTGGTGGAAAAATAAAGAGATGTAATTATCTATTTTAAAATTTAAATTGAAAATGTAAATGTCGTTAAGTAAAAGTGGAAGCTTAAAAATTAAAACTAAAATTAAGACTTAAAAATATTTGACGAAAAATTAAAATTTTAAAAGGAAATTTGAAAACTTAATAAAAATGAAAACTTGAAATAAATCTAAGATTAAACAGGTTTAAAATGACACTTAAGAAAAAATGCCTGGAAAAGTTAAAGTTTAAAAACTAAAACAAGAAATAAACAAAACATAAGTCGGAATCCCAAAATCCTGTCACAATTCGGAATCCAACATATGCAACCTAATTCGGAATATAAAAACTAGCACCTAATTCGGAATCCAAAACTAACCTAATTCGGAAAGCTTAAAATCTAACCTAACTCGGAATATGTGCTCAACCCAATCTAATTCGGAATACTCAAGCATCAACTAGTTTGGAATCCGTATCCAATTCACAACTCGGAATGCACAATGCTGAAAGTAGTTTGGAATACACTATCTAACACCTAACTCGGAATGTAGATCAACACTCAGTTCGGAATACAAGATTATGGTGTAATTCGGAATGCATATCTAAGACACAGTTCGGAATATGTTCTGACCTAGTTCGTAATCCTCATCAACCATACAATTCGGAAAGAGAGTTCCTTAAGTAATTCGGGAAACGAGAACGAGTAACTAATTCGGAATACTACCAAGAACTTAATTCAGACTACTGTAATCAATAACCTAATTCGGGAAGTCAGGGTTTAAAAGAATCCGAACTATAATAGAAATAAGCTAAAACTAGGAAATAAGCAAAAATCAAATAAGCATTTAACTAAAACTTTAACCAAACTAATTTTAAGAAAAACTGAATAAGCCAAAATTTAAAAACTTTTAAAAACACTAAATGATAAAAATATTTAAAAACAACTTTTTATAAAAATTAACTAATAAGCACTTAATTAACAATAAGAAAATTAACACAATAAGCACTAAAACACTATAAGCTATAAAAATCAAACACTAAAAGATCAATAAGCACAATCAAACACAAACATCAATCAATCAAGAACATGATTAACAAACTACATCTTTATCTAAATCAAAACAAGATTAAAAAGATTAAGAAAGGTAGAATGAGAATAATTAATTGAAAAAGCTTGAAATTAAGATGATTAAAGATTCAAATTACAAGATTAATGAAAAAGCTTGAAAACATGAAAGAAAAGCTAGAGAGAGAAAGTTTATTAAGCTACTCCTAAAAATTACTAATTAATTCCTAATTAACTAACTACAATTATATAACACCTCCTAATGACACATTAGGAGGGTATTTATAGGAGGAGTAAAATTTCGATGCTTTCTTCATTCTTTCTTCTTGTCTCGACTCGATTTAAATTCTTTGTCTTTCTCGACGTCGTCTCGGGATTTGTCGATATAAATTGAATTCGTCTTATAATTTTCTTCTTTAATTAGACTTGGTTCTTCGACTTCATTAAACTTTCGTCTTTAGACTTTTTCTTCGATAAATCTTCAGAATAGGTCTTGAACTTCCGTTCTTTTTGCACTCTTGATCTTTTGACTTCGTCTTTTGTATTTTTCTTCAATAAAATCTCGTGAAAGCCCGTGTGTTCTTCCCTTTTCACATTTTGGTCCTAAATCACAACAAAAACACAAACCACGCATAATTCCGACATATATGGCATAAAATACACGTTTTGGCTTGGTTATTATTATAGTTAAGTGGTAAAAGGATGGGTGTTTTCACACCTATCAAATCCCCTACACTTGACCATTGCAATACCCTCACGAAATGGATTAATTACAAAGCAAGATTTACATTTCCCATCGTAATTAACCTACCTTGCCCTTTATTCAACAAATGACATTAGGGAAACTAAAAGAGATATAAAATTACAAAATATTTGAAGGAAGAAGACAAATAAAGAGATCAAAGACTTTCATTAGGGCTTTAGTTTGTCATGAATGTTTATCAACCTCAAGTTTTACTTTCCCCAAACCAAGCTTAAAAACGAGATCATTGTTATTATAAGTTAGCAAACTAACAAAAACTCATGTGGCCCAGTTATTCACGTAGACTCCCTTATTCCTAGGTATCTCTTATATTTTATGATTGTCTTGAATGATCATGAGGATGCATTGTTTGACTTATTTCGATAGTTTATTTAGGCTGAAAATAAAGTAGGACGATTTAATCAATATTTAGCTAAAGGACAAAATCTTTTAATACTGCTTATCGGACCTCATAAAGTTCATATCTTGGCATAACTTGCTTCACGATTTGAGACCTTTCTCCGATCGATATTTGGCATTGACTTCATACTTCAAATCTTGAGAGACGTTCATAAAATAATGGTCTTCTCTTCATAATAGGAATTTCTTCACTTGAACTTTTTGAGAGATTCTTCAATTTGGACCTCGACTTCTTCATTTTTATCCAATCTTTATTTGGGATTTTGATATACAACGATCCGCCTCTTTTTAGGACTTGGATCTATTTATCCTCATACCTGCTAGGATCTTTTCGGATAGATTTCTCCATGACCTTTACGGGAGTATTTGCTTTTCATCGTGTGTCTCGATCCTTCATATTGATTTTTGATAAATGATTCTTCACATCACTTTTGGATCTTTAGCAACAAAATGTAGCCCTCATGTCTTGTTATGACCTTTTCGGACTCGCCAATCTTCGCATCCCGCTTCAATAATTTATGCCTTGGCTATGAACTCTAATTAATACCGAGCAACTTTTAAACGACCTTGTGCTAGAAGCTAAGTAACTTTTCAAATCATACAACCTTACTTATTGTAATTAAATTTATTTACAAGCGATGGGAGAAAAAGCTCATAATCAACTCACATAAATTCCTGAGAGAATACCAAACTTATAATTAACTCTATTATCTCTCGTTCTCCACAATTTAAAATCTCAAAGAATGAGACTCGTGGATGCTTAGCCAATTAAATCAAATTTTTGGGTTTTCAAGTCATCTATAGGATCTTGCATCTTCTTAGACTTTTTCAAGTTTAGAATTTGCATTTTAAAGTTCCCTTGATAAACGACTTTCTAGGATCAATTATAGGAACTTGCGAAAAGTTCTTGTTCTTAACCCGTAAGAGTTAAGACTTTCGTGTTTTAAAGTTCCTGTTGATCCCTATAACCGTTCGACTCAATGGTTATGAACCATATATCTAGGTTTGATCATCGTTCATATGATAACATAGCGGAAAAGAACAATGATCATGACAAGGTGTTTAGGCACAAAGAACAAGAATTAAAACAATTGGGATGTTCATTATATTAATAACAAACATCCACTAGACGTGTATACATTGAATCCCATGTCTAGTGCGACACACACTTTAGGTTTACATTGTTAATGAAAAGATATGATAAAACCTACGTCCTATGTTTTCTTTATATACTAGAAAACATAGCTTACAAAGAAAGCTAAAGTAATAAAAAGACTCCAACGGCTTGTTGTTTGTAACTTTGGCAAAAGTAGTCCTTGTCTTCTTATTTTGTTGTGTTTTGACTTATCAACTCAATAATTCGACCCAACAATCTTCCCCTAGTTGATGATGTCAAAACACTCCTCTTAAGCATGAATCCTTTGTATGTAGTACATGATCTCCAAGAAGCTTCCCCTTAAGTATAGCACATATTCTTCCCCTTTTTGACACATCAATAGGGAATATGTGAAAGTATGCAATCTTGTAGATTCTCCAAAAGTAGCTCTATGTAATGATCCTGAAGAAAAATAAATAAAGTATTCTTGATGTAGAAGTAAAATAACCCAAACTTATGTTCCATGTCTTGTTTATCCATGTGATGAAGAACTTATACCAGAAGAAAATATAAGTAGACCTCGATCCCTTGTCAATATTCTCATCCTTTGTGAGACACTGAGCACGATAATGTAACTCCTTCAAGTGTTTATGACAAGTCTTCGTCACCAACTATGTAAGCACGAACAAGTTACCTTTAAAGTCAGTGGCTGGAAGTCCATGACTTTAAGATATGATAGAACACAAACTTACGAAAATCTTCTTCAATCATCAAACTTCCCATAAGAATTCTTCCCCTTAAGCTACCACTTCTTCATGATGAATTTAATGGAATAACATCTTCATACCATATGTAAAAGTCCATTGTGGATAACTCTTTCGCAAGGCTATCCCGATTACATAGTTTAAAATATCCATCAAATCCCACGAATAATTGCTAACTCGCGTTAAAATCATTAATCCATTTAAATATATCCGAGCCATAAATATCAACTTGATATTCTATATTAAAACGGAGATTCCATGTACCTTTGTGTGTATTTCCCTTCTTTTTGTGTGCTTAAAACGTACCAGTTTTCTCAAACAGCAGCTATCCATGTGTCATCCAACATCTCTTCTGTCCAATATCTTGGTCAGATGTATTGTCCGATATCTGACAATACGTATCAGCGTTGAAGCTCATATATCGGACGACACTGTCAACCTATCAGCGTTGACTTATTTCTTGTCAGCGTCGAAACCATTCCTGTCAGCGCCTAAATAACAAGCGTCAGCGCCAACCTTAAATCTTGTCAGCGTCTCAATTTGCTGACATCATCAGCGTCTCATAAATCTGTCAGCGTTGAACCACACTCTTGTCAGCGTTGAGTTAAATAATGTCAACTTCGCTGTTGGCTATGTAAACGCAAGTCTTCTCATTTACACAAGTCACATCTTTGCATCGTGTGAAAAGAAAGACCTCCACCAATGGGAAACAAGTGACCGTGTGAACACAAGATGACCATTAACGCAAGATATAACCGTGTGAACATAGCTATATTCCACCAGTAAGAAACATGTGTTTTTCTTTCTTGGTCGTGTGAACACACTATTACGCAACATGGAAAGTAAATAACTTGTTTTGGCTGACCATGTGAACGCAAGGCTCCTTGATTGTTTTCCACCAATAGGAATGAATGAGCCGTGTGAATGCAAAATCTTCAACCAATAAGAATTGAGAGGTTCACGGTAATATAGTGGAATAACATGTAGAGGATCAAAGTTTTGAATAACAAATTAGGGTTTAAACCGTGTGAATGCAACATCTTTCCTCCAATTGGAATCGAGCAGCTCTAACGTAATCGTGTGAATGCAACTATGTTCACCAATCAGATTCGCTTATATCACATCACAAACAGCTCCTTTTTTCTTTAAACATGTCACGGCCATATAACCTGCTGTTTGTACGTGACAGAAACCCGCAACTTGCTGCAGTTTAATATAGATCTAGGGTTTGAGAAGATTAAGCACCAAAACCCTAATTAGGGTTTGTTGATTAACCATAGATCCTAATTAACAGCCACCAATCTCACAAAATCCTGCTTTTTATGTAGATCTAGGGTTTGAAGAAACCCTAGTTCATGATTTCATGTGAAAGCAGAAAACTGAAAATCTTCCATCAGCCAACTTCGACGCTTAATAACTTTTGCTTGGGGATAAAACTCGACAATCCCTCCGGTGGATGTTTAGATCTATGTATGTAGAACACACATCTAAAATTTCGTGACGATCCAACGGTGCAATCAAAAGTTATGACCTTCTGAATACTGCTGCGCACACAAAAACGTCCAGAAAAACTCCATACGAATTTTTCTTCTTCACCATACACGAACACCTCGTCGGACCTAGATATCACGAGCCTTAGGCTCTGATACCAATTGTTGATCCCTATAACCGTTCGACTCAATGGTTATGAACCATATATCTAGGTTTGATCATCGTTCATATGATAACATAGCGGAAAAGAACAATGATCATGACAAGGTGTTTAGGCACAAAGAACAAGAATTAAAACAATTGGGATGTTCATTATATTAATAACAAACATTCACTAGACGTGTATACATTGAATCCCACGTCTAGTGCGACACACACTTTAGGTTTACATTGTTAATGAAAAGATATGATAAAACCTACGTCCTATGTTTTCTTTATATACTAGAAAACATAGCTTACAAAGAAAGCTAAAGTAATAAAAAGACTCCAACGGCTTGTTGTTTGTAACTTTGGCAAAAGTAGTCCTTGTCTTCTTATTTTGTTGTGTTTTGACTTATCAACTCAATAATTCGACCCAACAGTTCCCTATATAAAAGCCTAGCCAAACTTGACTTAAACACGTTAAGGATACTAGCTAGAATAAACTCGGGATGAGTCAAAAGATTCACAACGTTTAAAAAATTAAAACCACTTTATTCAAAATTTATTCTAGCAAAGAAAGAAAATAACTATTGATAGGTGTGTAAACACCCATCCTTTTACCACTTATTTCTGGCTAAAACGAGACCAAAACGCGTATTTAATATCATTTGTTTAGAATTATGCGTGTCTTTTGTGTTTATTGTGTTTTCAGAGTTAACTGGATGAATATTGAAGAACATATGGGATTGCACGGGTTTTATTGAAGAAAAAGACTCAAGACGAAGTCTATTGTCCAAGAGATGCAAAAGAATTGAAGTCAATGGGCCTATTTGAAGATTTATCGAAGAAAAGGACCAAAGATGGAAGATTTACATATGTCGAAGGAACTCAAGTCTATTAAACGAAGAAATTAAAAAGACGAGTTGTATTTAATCGTCGACAAATCCCGAATCAGAATCGAAAACGTCGACTTTTCTGAAAAGACGAGAAGACAAGAAGAAAGGGAGAAAGCCCAGTTCACCAACCAACCACTAGCCTATAAATAGAAAACCCCTCACACTTTTTGTGCAAGTTGTTCATTTTTCCCAGTTTCTTTTCTTTTTGTTTCGTAGGGAAGAAGCCAACACCACTAAGGTGATGGTGATTTTTATTTTTCTTGATTCAATCTTTGATTTTGTAAGTGTTTAATCTTTCCTTTTGTTTACTCTACATTAATCTATCAATACAATCCTTCCATTAATCTTGTTCATCTTCATATTTTTCATTTAAAGTTTCAAGTTCTTATTTGGTTGACTTTGATCTTCAAAAGTTATTGGGTTTTGTGTTTTTATTGTTGGGATTTGATGTTTATGGTTAGTAAATGATTAGTGATTAGTTTTGTTTAAGTTTTGGTTAAAAACTTGGTTGATTTTGGCTTAAAAACGTATCCCCTGTTTTCTTTCTGTTTACTGTTCTTCATTCCCCAGATATTCCGAATCAAACATTGTTTATCTTTTATTCCGCATCAAGTTTATCCAACCGGAATATTTTATATTCCGGATCAAACCCATCCATCCAGAATAATTGATTATTCCGGATCACCCATTTATTCCGGATAGAACCTTATTCCGCATCACCCATTTATTCCGGATAGAACCTTATTCCGCATCACCCATTTATTCCGAGTAGCACCTTATTCCGGATCAGCTATTTATTCCGGATAGCACCTTTATTCCGAGTAGAACCTTTATTCCGCATGAGCTATTTATTCCGCATGGAGCTTTTATTCCGGATAAACCTTTTATTCCGAATGAAGTATTCTTATTGATTATTCCGGATAGAGCATTTCTTCAGTTATTCCGCATCAACAACATTATTCTGAATCAAGCTTTTATCTTGGATATTCCGAATCAAGGATACATTCCGAATCAAGCAACTTTTTCAGCAAGGTTATTCAACTGTTTAATTGTTTAATAGTTTAATTTTAATTCCAGTTTTATTTTTATTGATTAACTGCTTCTAGTTTTCTTTTAATTACTTCACTCATTAACATTTTAGTAGAATAGAAAACCAAACCCTTTATTTGTCACCAAGAACAACTATTCCACTTTGAGCTGTGATCAATTCGAGAAGATTCCGAGAACTTAAAATTGAACCCATAGCAAAACCAATGTATCAAATGATGCCGTTGCCGGCTCTTCTCGTTAAGATTAACAGTTTTTTGTGAGAACTTGGATTTTGGGATCCGTTCGCCGTGAACGATACTTTTTTATAAAAATTTTCAAAAACCCTAAAAAAAATATAATATAAAATTTTTAAAACTACAAAAAAATTAAAAAAACCATAAAAACCTAAAATATTTCTTGTTTGCTTTGTTAGTTTTTTTGAAGGTGCATGCGTACACGATCAACGTCTTATCAAGAGCCCGAGCCTCTCGAAGACTTAGACATGGCCGGTGTACACACCAACAACAATAACCCACCTCAAAACAATAACAACAATAACAATCCACCTGTCAACAACAATAATAACAACAACAATGAACCTCTACCGGACAACCGCCCTATGATTGAACTTTTGCAAGCACATGTGGAGGGCAACAATGATCCAATTGTCATACCCGCGATTGCAGCCAACAACTTTGAGCTTAAATCCGACTTTATCCAGATGGTCTCTGCTCAACCATTCTTGGGGCGTACCATTGATGATCCACATGACCACATCAAAAGGTTCATGCAACTCACAAATACGGTCAAATTCAATGGTGTTCCACAAGAGGTAATCCGTTTACAACTTTTTCCTTTCTCCTTAGAGGGACAAGCCCGGCATTGGCTTGCAAAGGAACCGCCACAAAGTATTCTAACGTGGACGGATTTGGAGACCAAATTTATCAACTACTTTTTCCCACCCTCTCGTACTACCGCTTTGCGGAATGAAATCATTAATTTTGAACAAAAGTACGATGAGTCTTTTAGTGAATCTTGGGACCGTTTTAAAGATCTTTTAAGAAAGTGCCCACAACATGGTTTTACCAAAGTGCACCAAGTTAATACTTTTTATAATGGTTTAAGCATGAATGACCAAGATTCACTAAATAGTACCTCGGGGGGTAATATTTTGGTTAAGACTTCTAATGCCGCTTGGGATATTATTGAAATAAGTCTCGTGTGCAAACCAAGAGTGTTCGGACCAATGCCGCTAGTGCTAGTACTAGTGACAACGACAAGAGACTTGACAAAATTACTACGCTTCTTGAATCGCTTGTTACCCACACCGCTAACAATACCAAAAACATCAACGCTAAAAACGCTCAAGACGCTCAAGTCAATGCTGTTAGCCAACCATGTGAAATATGGGGGGGTCCTCACTCTTACACCACTTGTACCACCACCCAAGACTACCCTTCTGAGAATGTGAATGCAGCATACGGTACCTATCCTCCGACCGCTTATCAAGCTCGTCCTCAAGGAGACCGCAACTTGCTTAGCTACCGCTCAAACAACTTTCTTTCCCCGCCCGGTTTTCCTCCTAACAACCCAAACCAACAACAAAACCTCAATCTCCCTCCTCAACAACAACCTCGTGCACCATACCAACCTCCTCACAAACGACCATATCCACCGCAAAGAAACAACCAAGTTTACCAACAACCTGCTTATCAACCACCCACCTACAATGCTCCTCCCAACCAACCCACCGCATTACACCAAGATATTGGAACCTACATGAGGACTAATGATGTGATCGTGGACAATATCCAGCGGGAAGTGCTCAACTTGAAAGCATACATGGTGAAACAAGGGAACGATCTTCGAGCTGATATGAGAAACGCTTTGGCAAGTCAAACGAATGACTTACGAAACATGATGGCTGGTTTCTTCCAAGGTAATCAATCCTGTTCTTCGGGTACTCTTCCGAGTAACACCGTTGCGAATCCAAGAGGGGAGATGAAAGCAATCACCACTCGCAGTGGCAAAGGTACTGATGAGACGGCTTTTATACATGGTCTCATCGTCCAAAACAGACTTAAAATACATTAAATATCATCAAATATGCCAAATATATGCTCGTGTTTGTTACTTGTGTATTTTTAGGTACGAATATTGAGTAAATGGCAAAAGATCATAAGAATCAATCAAAAACGAACACGGGAAACGAAGACGCACAATGAACCAAGCCCAAGTTTGGAAATTTGCAAAAAGACCCCTCAAGTTTGAAGAATTGGCAATTTTGGTCCCTCACCTTTGAAGAACTTGTCATATTTGACCCTCCAAATGTCAAATAAACAAGTATGGTCCTTGAAGAATGAAGACATGTCAATTTATACCCTTGGAAATTGATCAAATGTGCAAAAGTTAGTCAAAGTAGTCAAAAGGACTTAACATGAATTTGCTTTGGACTAAAAATGCAAATGGCCGTTAGCCATTTTGGACTGGATGTGCAATGGAATGTGACGGCTGTTGAATCTAAGGACGGGTAATGAAAATTATCCATGTTAGCCCACTAAAACCCCCAAGCCCAAATCCCTTAACCCTTTAATACCCGGTTTATTTTAAACAAACTAAGTCAACCCCCCCCCCCCCCCCCCCCCCCCCCCCCCCGGTCAACAAGCTTTCCCACTAAACAGCTTTTTTAAATTTCCTTTTTCCCCTTTTGGATTAAACCTGGCCTAATCCCTCTTAGAACCCTAATAATCCCCAGGGTCGATTAAACTCAAATCAAAGGAGTTTTGTCCCATCTAGTGCAGATCCCTATTTAAACCCATTCTAATCCTAACCCACCCACCAAATACCTTTCCCACACACCCATGTGCCTTCCCTGGCCCTCCCCTGCACCCGTCTCTTTCCCACAATCCCAAAACCCGACACAACCAACGTGCTAGATCCCTCTCCTTGGTCCCCAAGTTCAATCCAACGACTATGATCACATTTTCTAGCTGGCACATCACATGTATCACTTTTGACCCAAAATTCGTCAAAGACTTCAAAGGGCTTTTTAGTGAATTCATCAATTAGGGTTTCCCTTTGTATTTTTTTTTATTCCAGCTTTCTAGAATAGTCTATTTAGCACTATATAAGGAGAATGAGGCTTGTTCATTCCCTTTGTTCCAGTTTTTTTTAGCAAATCAATGTAATTCCTTTTTTAATTAAATAAAGTTGGTATTTTGAAGAAGCAAATATAATTCCTTTAATTCCTTTTAAAAAGTTGGTATTTATTTAGCTAAAAAATTATGAGTTCCACATATTTGGTTAAGTAATTTTGGGATTTTCAAAATTAATGGAAGTTTCTGAAATTTGTGAGTTTTTGGTAAAAGTTGTTTAAAGGTTTGAGATTTTAGGATTTAAGTTTGTTTGAGTGAAGTTTGTTCAAAGGAAACGTGTAAGAAAGATTTTGAAAAGTTTTTAGAAAGAAAAAAGAAAACAGAATATCATATTGTTCTTGTTCTTTTTATTTTTCTTCTTAGCATGATAGATATTTGGAGCTTTGCTGATCAAGGGTTCTGCACAAACCTCCAGTTTGTGGGAGGTGGTTTTTCAACCACTAGGGACCTGGATGTAGGTCCCTAAGGTAAAAATCTTTTACTTTTTTTTCATTTTGCAGATTTATGTGATTTGTTTGAATTTTGTGGATAAGTGTGTTAAGTTGGTTGATTTTGAGTCATTTGGATGTTATGAGCATGTTAGGATAGAATTAGACTAGTTTGAGTGTGTTTTGATTTGAGTTGTTTTGAAAAAAAATTTTGACAACAGTTTTTAAGGGGTGTTTGGATCAGGATTTTAGTAGGGTTAAATTGATTTAATCTTGGCTTGAATCTGTTTAGAAATACTCCCTAGGTTAGTATTAGGTGATTATTGTGTTTGGTTTTCAGATTGGTGTTAATTTAAACAAGTTTGTGTGAGAAAAAGTTGAAAAGAAGCTTAAAAATCTGCTTAGTCATTTTCTGCTTAGTTTTGGTAAGATTGTGCATCATAGCTTTTTAACCTGTTTAACAATAGGGTTGATTAGGGTTTGTAATTGATTTCATATCAGTTGGTTGATTAAGGTTCAAGATTTGAGCATCTAAATCTCATAATTGTGCATATAGATCAAGCTAAAAAACTACCAGACCTTAACAATTGCATCAGCAACCTTACTTTGATTTTTTTTGTGAAATCTGTGTGTTTTTGTGCTAAGTGTTTGTGTCTTTTGTACTTGCTTGACTCCCTACACTCAAACTGAGTGTAGGGGTGCCTATTGTCATCCAAAAACTACACCAAAACATCAAATCCAAGTCCTCTTGGATGATCATTCACAAGTGAAGAAAAGGCATTTGCCTTGTGTTCTTAAAAAGCAAAAACTGAACCCGTCTTGTTTAATCTTGCTTAATTCGTGATTAGTGGACTTGTGTTTGTGATTTAAGGTTAAGAAAGGGTCACTGTTTTGAGTTGTGAAGTTAAAAAGAAAAAAAAATATAAAAACACAAAAAGGGGTTCATCCAGCCTCGAACCCCCGCCATCACACTCACAACACATACACTTTACCGTCGCGCCCTTAGGTCTTTTACTGACCAAGGGTGAGACTAAAGGGTACTTAACCCCTTTTTGAGTTTGAGCTTATTTAATAAGCCGTAGCTTTTTTGAGCTATTCCAGCTTATTGATTAAGCGTTTTTGGCTTATTTCATTTTTCCTAGGATAGTTATAGGTATTAGGATTTTTCTGGCACTTAATTTGATTTTTTCCTTTTATTTATTTCTTTTTTATTAATTTTTATTTAGCCGGTTTTTATTAAACAGATAAAAAAATAGCAAAAAGTGATTTTAAATTTAGGAAAAATAATTTTTAGGTTTTATTTTAATATTTTGAGGTTTACATCCTATTTTGGTTTCAAAAACTTTAATTTTTAATTTTATTTGATTTTAGGGTTTTTAGACAACTTTAAAAATTAATATAAAATTAATTAAAAGGTTTTAGGAGCTTTAATTTACATTTTTGTTCTAGTTATATTACTTAGGATTTTTGATAATTTTTTAGAATTTATTTAAAAACTTTTTATTTTTTGAATATTTTAATATTATTTAATTAGAAAAAATTGAAAGTTTTATTTTTAACTTTTTTTCATTTTTCTTAGGTTATAGACATTAAATTAGGAACTTTGTCACTTTCCATATATTTTTTAGGCTTTTCATTTATTTTCTAGATTTAATTTAAGATTTAATAGATTTTAATAGTTTTTTAGTGTTTAAAAATAGATTAATTTGGTTTTAAAATTTTTAAAAATAGTTTTTAGCTTAATTAGGTCATTTTTGAGGTTTACAAACTATTAAATCTTGTTTAGGGCTTTTTAATATTTAAAAGTGATTTTTAGGGCTTTAATTAGCATTAAAAAGTCATTATTAAATTAATTAAAAGGTTTTAGCAAGTTGGGATTTTTTTGTAAACTCTTAGAATTTGATTGTGGATTTTTAGTAATTTTTAGGAATTTTTAGGTTAAAATTTTAATTTTTGTGTTTTTTACGTTTCTACGTCTTAACTTTCTAGTAGTAGTTTTTGTTAAGTTTTTATTTTTTTCGTCTTCGTCATTTTCTCTTCTCTTTTCTTGTTAATAATCAAAAAACATTAATCATCAATCCAATTCACAACACACTAGCCTCCTTGGGAAACGAACTTGGACTTCATTTGGGTCATTAGTGCTCGGTTTTCCTAAACCGACACTTAATACTACCACTATTTGTCATCCTTTTCCTAAAGGGTACAAAAACACTACATCAACTTTTGGCGCCGCTGCCGGGGAGGCGTGTTGTGTTTTGATTGAACAATTGTTGTTTTTCTATATTAGCCATAATAGTATTGGTATTAGTAGCACTCTACTAATACGTATTATCGTTTTTTCGGTTTTTGTGTGAATATTATTAATATATTGTATACGTAGAACAATAAATACACAAGTACTCCAAATACGTGAGCAATCACAACCTTGATTCGGGATTTCATCACTCGATCATTGTATTCGAATCTCAAACCAAAGAAAAAGGCAAAAATAGATAAATACTTTCGTGAAGCTTAATCTTGAAAATACAAACTATAAGGTGGGTATAAGGCGGTTGTATTTCACAACCTAAAGGAAAAAGGCTCTTTAGTGCTTCGCGCCGCCTCGTTTCCTCCGCTTGCTTGTGCGTATTTGATTTTGAGAGTGAATCGAGGGTTTTGCCGCCCAAAGTATTATTACATATCATATATATTTTCTTGGTTTCATTTGATTAAACCCTCTTGAACGATTTGGTGTTCCACCATCGTTCTAAAGTCATCGAAGGCGTTCACTCCACGTGATCGTTTTCATTCCTTGAGGCCTTTTTAATCAAGAGATTTGATTGAGGAGGAGATTTGTGGACTTTTTGTCTACTTAATACATTTCACCAATTTCCAAAAAGTTAATACAATCAAAAACCACAAAAAAATTGAAAAACACAAAATACCAAAAAGAATCTTCTTTGCTCGTCTCCACGTTGTACGTGACGTTTATGCTCACTCGTAATCAAGCAAAACGTGCACGTAGACGAAAGAACAAAACTCCCACTCCAACTCCTTCTAGTGAGGAGTCTCCTATTGACGAACCCATTGTACGAGAAGAACCAACCATGGCGAATCGAACTATGATGGAGTTACTTCAAGCACCCACCGAGGGTTATGGAGAAGCTATTGTGATTCCCGCTATCCTTGCGGAGAATTTTGAGGTGAAAACGGGTTTGTTGTCGATGATCCAAAACAACAAATTCCGTGGTGATGAGAAGGACAATCCCCACAACCATATCCGCCAATTTAATCGTCTTACCGCCACGTGCAAATTCAAGGATGTCTCGAATGACTCGATTAAGATGATGCTTTTTCCGTATTCCTTAGCGGGGCCCGCTAAAATTTGGTTAGAGAAAGAGCCACCCAATTCTATATTGACGTGGAAGGATCTCGTTTCAAAGTTCGTGAACCAATTTTTTCCGCCCTCTAAGACTACGCATTTGAAAAATGAGATTTCTAAATTTTCACAAGAATCAAATGAAAGTTTTTCTACGGCTTGGAATAGGTTTAAGGAGATGTTACATGAATGTCCTCATCACGGTTTTTCCGATTTGCACCAAATTGACACGTTTTACAATGGACTTAACGATCATGAAAGAGATTATTTAAATGCCGCCGCAGGTGGTAATTTTTTATGTAAAACGGTTGAAGAAGCTTTGGTCATAATCGAGAATAGGTCTAAGGTTTATAGCCCTCGTCACACACCGAGTGTTGCCAAATTGGGCTCGTCATCATCTTCTCGTAGTATCAATGCTTTACATGATGAGGCAAATGAGGAAAATCGGTTTTTCGATAGATTTTCGACCCTTATGTCCCATTGGAAGGCTCAAGAAGCTTCCAATTCCGCTTCGGTTAAAGCGGTTTCTAAAAGTTGTTTGTCGTGTGGTGGAGCTCATGATCTTTCCGAGTGCATTCCCGCGGATGGTAACACTTCGAATGCTTTTGTAGCCACGGGAACTTATAACCAAATCGGCCAAGGTTCTCGTTCAAATCAAGCTCCACCAAATCAAAATGCTAATAACTATCGCAACTACAACCAAGGTGGAAATTACCAAGGAAATCAAAGAAATTATAACAAAGGTAATTACCAAAGTGGAAATGGGCAAATTTCAAATCAAAACCAAAACCGTGATTTTCAAAACAATGCCCAAGGTTTTCAAAACGATCACACCAAAAATCTTCAAGGAGAATTTTTGAATTATGCTAAGGCTAATGATGCTAAGTTTGACAACATGCAACGTGAGATGGTTAGCTTAAGGTCCGAGTTGAAAAACGAGCTTAAAAACGAACTTTCTAATGAACTTAAAACTCATGCTAATAAAATGGAAGGAAATGTCACACGACTCCAACAAAATCAACAAAAAATGGAGCAAGGACAACATGAGATTAAGCAAGAATTGTTAAAAGCGGATGCTAGGCAATCTAAGTTTGAAGACCGAATGGCTAAAATGTTTGAAGCTATCATGTGTAAGCCCTCTTCTTCGGGTGGTCTTCCTAGTGATACCATCGTGAACCCGGAAGGAGAATTGAAGGTTATTACTACTCGTAGTGGTAAAACTTTCAAAGAACCCATTTCTCGTCCAAGTACTTCTATGGAGAAGGAAAAAGAGAAAGAACCCGAGGTTGTGGTTGAAAAGGAGCAAATTACAAGCCCACGAAGTACCGCTCAAACCACACCTACGGTTGAACCAATACCAATCATGGAACCCGAGATTCCAAGGCCTATGCCTATGCCTACTTTGCCCCAACCCACACCACCTTTACCTTACCCTTCAAGACGAGACAAGGAAAAGGCACAAGAACGAAATAATTATCAATTTGAACTCTTTATGAAAATGTTTCGTGACTTGCATTTTAATATAAGTTTTTGCCGACGCCTTAGTCATGATGCCTCGATTTGCCGCAAACTTCAAAAGTATGTTGAATAACAAAGAGAAATTGCAAAAATCGTCTAGTTGTTCTTCGGTTTTTCTAAGCCGCATACCTCAAAAAGTCGGTGATCCTGGAAAGTTTTTAATCCCATGTGCTATCCAAGACATGGAAGAATGCTACGCCTTGGCCGATCTTGGTGCTAGTATTAATTTGATGCCTCTTGAGATTTTTGAATCGCTCAATCTTCCCAATCTCACTCCTTCAAGAATGTCAATCGAAATGGCCGATCATTCTACGATTCTAGCTTGTGGAGTTGCCGAGGACGTCTTCGTGAAAGTTGGAAAGTTCTACTATCCTGTAGACTTTATTGTTGTTGATATTCCCATCGATCCTAAAGTTCCATTAATTTTAGGTCGATCTTTTTTGGATACCTCGAGAGCACTTATCGATGTGCATGCAAGAAAAATCACTCTTCGTTTTAATGAGGAAGAACTCGTCATTAATGCAACCCAAAACTCCACTCTTTCTCATGTGTATTCTATCACATCTTTGTACAATGTCAATCCCATCAAAAACATTTGCAAAAAGATTTCCAATAGAGTTTTAGGAGTTGTTGAGAAAAATGAAGTTCCGTCCCCTCCGCCGGTGGAGGTTAAGAGTGTTAAGCCTACGATTCCAATCTCGAGTGATTCTTCGGATGATGAATACGTTGATCCCGATGGGGAGGTTTTCTTTGTTGACAAACGTTTTGAAAACTTGCCACCACCTAAACCAACAAGATTTCAAAATGTGAGAATTTTTAGTGTGACTAACATTGCTTTAGATACACCAAATATTTTTGACATAATTAAATCAGGTTTTCACAAGGAGAGTGTAAAAGATGAAAAAGGAAAAGATTTTGAATTTAATTTAAAAGATTTTTCTACAATTCTAACTCCGTCATCACCGCGTTTATTGAGTACTACAAGCTCGTCTTCTCCTTTTGACGATGCTTTGTGTGGACTTAGTGTGGGGGAATCTCCTTATGTTCCCTCCCCTTTTTCCACCGAGGACGAGATATTTGATCCTGGAATTGCTTATATAGGGAAATCTCGGTCTTCCACCGATGCAATAAATGGAAAATCTTTTCATTTGATTGGTGCGAGTCTACCTCGAGTAGCTCAATGTTTTGACTTACCCATTGTCCCACCCTTCTATGTCTTCTCTCCTATTTTCTTCTACCCCATTGGGGTTTGTGTTGAAGTGGCGTTGTTTCGTCTTTCATCCGAAAACGAGGACGCTATCTTTGACCCCGGTATACGTTTATCGGGTTTTTAAAGTACTCCACGTACTTTTGGGCCTTGTTTATCATGTAAGCCCCACCAAAAATTGACCACACCATGATTATCCCTAAATGATCACATTTATGGGGATTCGAGTCGAGCTTTTGACTCGGTTATCAAAAACAAGGTGCCTCGTGGGGGAGACCCATGCTTATCCATGTACATATTATTGCTTTCTAATTAGTTTGATGTGAGGGGATTTGTGCCCTTCCAACCTTTGTTCTGTGGTTGTTTGTGATATGTGGTTTTTAGATCATGATCTTCACGATTGGAGCCTCTCGTGTTCGTTTTATGGGAGCACTCGATCGTTTACTTTGGAGGCCTTTCCCAATATCCAAATGATATATCCTTTTATGTTCTAACCTTAGGTTTATAGCACACTTCATAAACGACTATTACTTATTGGTTACACCCTTTCCATGCTAGATTAGGCATTCGACTACGTCTCTAGTATGGGGGTGTTTGCACCCCTAGACTCGAAACATTGAGGACAATGTTTAACTTTAGTATGGGGGGGGGTGAATAGATACTTGCCTTACCTAACCTTCACGCTTTCCAAAGTTTATCTTTTTGTTTATCGTTTTGTTGCAAAATAAGGCTAAAAATGGCCAAATTTTAAAATTTTTCTCATGTTTTATAAGTGTTTGAAGACACGAATGTAGATTTTCCGATGGCGAGAATAAGAGTAATTTTTGACTCGACCGTACGTGTTGAGCACTTAGCTTTGATTCCTTAACTACACATTAGGCTAAGTCTCTTAAATGAGGACGAGAAATGATAGAGTTAATTATAAGTTACTATGCTAAACGTAGAGTACTCGTATTCTTTCAAAAACTCATGTGTTCTCGTTGTTTGCTTATTCTCCCTTCGCATGTAAATATTTTTTGCTTAATAAATATTGACTTAGCGGTTTAGTTAGGATTGTTGGGTTTCTAGTCTTTTCTAGTAGCTTCCGTGTAATTAAATTGGGAAGACATTAAGGTATCGCCAGCGTCACGGTTTTGAAGTATTGGCACCCGAATAATCGAAAGCTTCACCTAATAATAAGATTTCAAGTGCTCACCTAAATCAAGCAAACAATTTGAAGCCCCACAAGGCCTAAAATCTATGCAAAATTGAAAGTGAATCAAGCCTTAATCTTCGAAGCTTTAAAGATCCAAAATTCGCTTTAGCGTGAGGATATACGTCTTTGGCTAATATAACCACCGATGAGGCGGATAATAAAAGGCAAGGAAAGACCGAAGTCATAATAAAAGCTTCATGGTGAAGTTGAATAAAAGATGGAGGTAAACCAAAGATAATAAGGTCCTTCCGTTAGGGGGCGTATAAAAGTCTTGGTAATAAGTCTCATGTTCAAAACCGTTATAAAACCGTGTTTATCGATTCTTCTTGTCAACTTAATTTTTTAACATCGTTGTCTATTAGGAGGGGTTATTGATTTGATGGTCTTAGTTACACCGTTAGGACTCTATTTTTAGACCTAAATCTCTATTATCGCATAAGTCAACAATGTATCCTCGTGATCATTAAAGACATAATAAATTATAAGAGATACAACTTAGGAATAATGGGAGAATAAGTACGTGATTAGGGCATATGAGTAGTGTTAGCATTACTAACTTATAATGACAATGATCTCGTTGCACGCTTGGCATGGAATTAAGGTGAAAATCGAGGACGATGAAATTATTTCTAACGAAGCATTCACGTGTTCTTATTCTATGAACCTAAACGTCCCATTTTGCGATGAAAATCATACATTATGTCTAAAACACAAGTAGTAGTAATAGTAGTAGTGTAGCTAGTTTATCATTTCAATAAAGTGAATAAAAATGAATTTTGGAGATGCTACGATACTTTATTCTAGCATTGCGTGAGGGCACGGCAATGGTTTAGTATGGGGGAGTGATGAGACGGCTTTTATACATGGTCTCATCGTCCAAAACAGACTTAAAATACATTAAATATCATCAAATATGCCAAATATATGCTCGTGTTTGTTACTTGTGTATTTTTAGGTACGGATATTGAGGAAATGGCAAAATATCACAAGAATCAATCAAAAACGAACACGGGAAACGAAGACGCACAATGAACCAAGCCCAAGTTTGGAAATTTGCAAAAAGACCCCTCAAGTTTGAAGAATTGGCAATTTTGGTCCCTCCTCTTTGAAGAACTTGTCATATTTGACCCTCCAAATGTCAAATAAACAAGTATGGTCCTTGAAGAATGAAGACATGTCAATTTATACCCTTGGAAATTGATCAAATGTGCAAAAGTTAGTCAAAGTAGTCAAAAGGACTTAACATGAATTTGCTTTGGACTAAAAATGCAAATGGCCGTTAGCCATTTTGGACTGGATGTGCAATGGAATGTGACGGATGTTGAATCTAAGGACGGGTAATGAAAATTATCCATGTTAGCCCACTAAAACCCCCAAGCCCAAATCCCTTAACCCTTTAATACCCGATTTATTTTAAATAAACTAAGTCAAACCCCCCCCCCCCCCCCCCCCCGGTCAACAAACTTTCCCACTAAACAGCTTTTTTAAATTTCCTTTTTCCCCTTTTGGATTAAACCTGGCCTAATCCCTCTTAGAACCCTAATAATCCCCAGGGTCGATTAAACTCAAATCAAAGGAGTTTTGTCCCATCTAGTGCAGATCCCTAATTAAACCCATTCTAATCCTAACCCACCCACCAAATAACTTTCCCACACACCCATGTGCCTTCCCTGGCCCTCCCCTGCACCCGTCTCTTTCCCACAATCCCAAAACCCGACACAACCAACGTGCTAGATCCCTCTCCTTGGTCCCCAAGTTTAATCCAACGACTATGATCACATTTTCTAGCTGGCACATCACATGTATCACGTTTGACCCAAAATTCGTCAAAGACTTCAAAGGGCTTTTTAGTGAATTCATCAATTAGGGTTTCCCTTTGTATTTTTTTATTCCAGCTTTCTAGAATAGTCTATTTAGCACTATATAAGGAGAATGAGGCTTGTTCATTCCCTTTGTTCCAGTTTTTTTTAGCAAATCAATGTAATTCCTTTTTTAATTAAATAAAGTTGGTATTTTGAAGAAGCAAATATAATTCCTTTTATTCCTTTTAAAAAGTTGGTATTTATTTAGCTAAAAAATTATGAGTTCCACATATTTGGTTAAGTAATTTTGGGATTTTCAAAATTAATGGAAGTTTCTGAAATTTGTGAGTTTTTGGTAAAAGTTGTTTAAAGGTTTGAGATTTCAGGATTTAAGTTTGTTTGAGTGAAGTTTGTTCAAAGGAAACGTGTAAGAAAGATTTTGAAAAGTTTTTAGAAAGAAAAAAGAAAACAGAATATCATATTGTTCTTGTTCTTTTTATTTTTCTTCTTAGCAGGATAGATATTTGGAGCTTTGCTGATCAAGGGTTCTGCACAAACCTCCAGTTTGTGGGAGGTGGTTTTTGAACCACTAGGGACCTGGATGTAGGTCCCTAAGGTAAAAATCTTTTACTTTTTTTTCATTTTGCAGATTTATGTGATTTGTTTGAATTTTGTGGATAAGTGTGTTAAGTTGGTTGATTTTGAGTCATTTGGATGTTATGAGCATGTTAGGATAGAATTAGACTAGTTTGAGTGTGTTTTGAAAAAAAAATTTGATAACAGTTTTTAAGGGGTGTTTGGATCAGGATTTTAGTAGGGTTAAATTGATTTAATCTTGGCTTGAATCTGTTTAGAAATACTCCCTAGGTTAGTATTAGGTGATTATTGTGTTTGGTTTTCAGATTGGTGTTAATTTAAACAAGTTTGTGTGAGAAAAAGTTGAAAAGAAGCTTAAAAATCTGCTTAGTCATTTTCTGCTTAGTTTTGGTAAAATTGTGCATCATAGCTTGTTAATCTGTTAAACAATAGGGTTGATTAGGGTTTGTAATTGATTTCATATCAGTTGGTTGATTAAGGTTCAAGATTTGAGCATCTAAATCTCATAATTGTGCATATAGATCAAGCTAAAAAACCACCAGACCTTAACAATTGCATCAGCAACCTTACTTTGATTTTTTTTGTGAAATCTGTGTGTTTTTAAGTGTTTGTGTCTTTTGTACTTGCTTGACTCCATACACTCAAACTGAGTGTAGGGGTGCCTATTGTCATCCAAAAACTACACCAAAACATCAAATCCAAGTCCTCTTGGATGATCATTCACAAGTGAAGAAAAGGCATTTGCCTTGTGTTCTTAAAAAGCAAAAACTGAACCCGTCTTGTTTAATCTTGCTTAATTCATGATTAGTGGACTTGTGTTTGTGATTTAAGGTTAAGAAAGGGTCACTGTTTTGAGTTGTGAAGTTAAAAAGAAAAAAAAATATAAAAACACAAAAAGGGGTTCATCCAGCCTCGAACCCCCGCCATCACACTCACAACACATACACTTTACCGTCGCGCCCTTGGGTCTTTTACTGACCAAGGGTGAGACTAAAGGGTACTTAACCCCTTTTTGAGTTTGAGCTTATTTAATAAGCCGTAGCTTTTTTGAGCTATTCCAGCTTATTGATTAAGCGTTTTTGGCTTATTTCATTTTTCCTAGGATAGTTATAGGTATTAGGATTTTTCTGGCACTTAATTTGATTTTTCCTTTTATTTATTTCTTTTTTATTAATTTTTATTTAGTCGGTTTTTATTAAATAGATAAAAAAAATAGCAAAAAGTGATTTTAAATTTAGGAAAAATAATTTTTAGGTTTTATTTTAATATTTTGAGGTTTACATCCTATTTTGGTTTCAGAAACTTTAATTTTTAATTTTATTTGATTTTAGGGTTTTTAGACAACTTTAAAAATTAATATAAAATTAATTAAAAGGTTTTAGGAGCTTTAATTTACATTTTTGTTCTAGTTACATTACTTAGGATTTTTGATAATTTTTTAGAATTTATTTAAAAACTTTTTATTTTTTGAATATTTTAATATTATTTAATTAGAAAAAATTGAAAGTTTTATTTTTAACTTTTTTTCATTTTTCTTAGGTTATAGACATTAAATTAGGAACTTTGTCACTTTCCATATATTTTTTAGGCTTTTCATTTATTTTCTAGATTTAATTTAAGATTTAATAGATTTTAATAGTTTTTTAGTGTTTAAAAATAGATTAATTTGGTTTTAAAATTTTTAAAAATAGTTTATAGCTTAATTAGGTCATTTTTGAGGTTTACAAACTATTAAATCTTGTTTAGGGCTTTTTAATATTTAAAAGTGATTTTTAGGGCTTTAATTAGCATTAAAAAGTCATTATTAAATTAATTAAAAGGTTTTAGCAAGTTAGGATTTTTTGTAAACTCTTAGAATTTTATTGTGGATATTTAGTAATTTTTAGGAATTTTTAGGTTAAAATTTTAATTTTTGTGTTTTTTACGTTTCTACGTCTTAACTTTCTAGTAGTAGTTTTTGTTAAATTTTTATTTTTTTCGTCTTCGTCATTTTCTCTTCTCTTTTCTTGTTAATAATCAAAAAACATTAATCATCAATCCAATTCACAACACACTAGCCTCCTTGGGAAACGAACTTGGACTTCATTTGGGTCATTAGTGCTCGGTTTTCCTAAACCGACACTTAATACTACCACTATTTGTCATCCTTTTCCTAAAGGGTACAAAAACACTACATCAGGTACCAAGGAACCCGAGCTTCCTATACCTCCACCGGTGATTGTGACTAAGGAAAACGAGTCACCTGCTCCTCTTCCTCAATCTTCTACTTCCCCAATTCCTCCACCTTTTACTTCTACCCGTCCTCCACCCAAGGATGTGAGTGATACTACTATCCCAAAGCCTTCCTCTTCTTCTGATATACCTTATCCCTCAAGATTGAGGAAAGAGAAGCTCAAAAGCAAGGACGATATTCAGGTTTCGAACTTTCTCAAAATGTTTAAACAATTGAATTTCAACATCTCCTTCGCTGAGGCTCTCGCTCACATTCCCAAATACGCAAAAATGTTCAAAGATATTCTTAGCTACAAGGAGAAGCTTCTTGATATTGCTAACACCCAACTTAATGAGAATTGCTCTGCAGTGCTCTTAAGGAAATTGCCAACTAAACTTGGTGATCCGGGTCGTTTCTTAATCCCTTGCAATTTCCCGGGAGTAGAGAAATGCATGGCCCTAGCCGATCTAGGTGCCAGTATTAACTTAATGCCTTTAAGTGTTTGGAAGCAATTATCTCTCCCTGAGCTAGTCCCCACCAAAATGACTTTGGAATTAGCTAACCGTACGGTTGCTTATCCAGTGGGGATAGTCGAAGACGTTTTTGTAGGAGTCGACAAATTGACTTTTCCTGCCGATTTCGCGTCGTCGACTACGATATGGACCCTCGTGTGACATTAATCGTGGGACGTCCATTCCTGAGGACCGGTCACACTCTCATCGATGTTGAAGCCGGTGAGCTTATCATGAGAGTGGGTGACGATAAAATTGTCTTCAACATGGGAAAGTTTTCTAAACAGCCTTATTCATACGAGAGTATTAGTTGTATCGACGTTCTTGATGAGGCTTGTGAAGAACACTTCAAAGATTCTTGTAAAAGTATTCCTACCTCTCTTCCCAATGTTGATACCGTTTCCTCTATTGATTCATCACTATCTCTATTTGGAGAAAGTGATTTCCTTTGGAAAGATCTTGAAGCCACCATAGGAGATGTGAACTTAGAACATGATGATTCTCCCACCGATTGGGATGAAGACATTCCTCTCATTGAGAACCTTCTCAAAGAGGACCATATGTCTCCACCATCTCCCAAGGCTATTGCTATTGATGAACCGAATTTGAATACGCCTCCCATCGAAAATCCTCAGGATTTAGAACTTAAGGAGTTGCCGCCCCATCTCGAGTACGTGTTTCTTGAAGAAAAGAAGAAGTTGCCCGTCATTATCGCTAAGGACTTGAAAGAAGAAGAGAAATCTCGCCTCATCGCCGTGCTTAAAGATCATATGAAGGCAATTGCTTGGAAAATTTCCGATATCCACGGAATTGATCCAAACTTTTGCACTCACAAGATTCTCATGGAAGATGACTGTAAACCCGCAATCCAGAGCCAAAGAAGGGTTAATCCTCGCATTCACGACGTCATCAAACAAGAGGTTATCAAACTTCTTGATGCCGGCTTGATTTACCCTATCTCGGATTCGCCATGGGTAAGTCCCGTCCATTGTGTGCCCAAGAAGGGCGGAATAACCGTTGTTCCCAATGAACACAACGAGTTGATTCCCACTCGTCTCGTAACTGGGTGGAGAGTTTGTATCGACTATCGCAAGCTCAATGATGCCACGAGAAAAGATCATTTTCCTCTTCCTTTCATGGATCAAATGCTCGAGCGTCTAGCTGGTAATGACTATTACTGCTTCTTAGACGGTTTCTCCGGGTATTTTCAAATTCCCATCGATCCCAAAGACCAAGAAAAGACCACATTCACTTGTCCCTACGAAACATTTGCTTACAAATGCATGCCTTTCGGTTTATGCAATGCTCCTGGGACGTTCCAAAGGTGTATGATGGCTATCTTCCATGACATGGTTGAAGAAACTATGGAAGTCTTCATGGATGATTTCTCGGTTTATGGCGATTCATTCTCTGCTTGCCTTGCCAATTTAGAACGTGTGCTTAAGCGGTGTGAAGACACTCGCCTTGTTCTTAATTGGGAAAAATGCCATTTCATGGTAAAAGAGGGCATCGTGCTAGGACACAAAATTTCCAAAGCCGGTCTTGAAGTGGACCGTGCTAAAGTCGATGTTATTGCTAAACTGCCTCCACCTTCAATCGTGAAGGGCGTGAGAAGTTTCCTGGGTCATGCGGGCTTCTACCTTCGCTTTATCAAAGATTTTTCTAAAATCGCTCACCCGATGACCCACCGCTTGGAAAAAGATACTCCTTTTATCTTTTCCAACGAGTGTATTGAAGCCTTCAACCTGCTTAAGGATAAGCTAACTAAGGCACCGGTCTTGGTTACCCCCAATTGGGAGCTTCCCTTTGAGTTGATGTGCGATGCAAGCGACTATGCTATTGGAGCGGTTTTGGGCCAAAGAGTAAACAAACACTTCCAACCGATCCATTACGCTAGCAAGACAATGACGGGGGCTCAATTGCATTACACGACAACCGAAAAAGAGCTTTTAGCTGTTGTCTATGCTTTTGAAAAGTTCCGCCCCTATCTTGTCCTTTCCACCACAATCGTTTATACCGATCATTCCGCGTTGAAGTACTTGTTAACTAAACAAGATTCCAAACCAAGACTTCTTCGCTGGGTTTTGCTACATCAAGAATTTAAAATCGAAATTCGTGATAAGAAGGGAGCTGAAAACCTAGCCGCGAATCATCTCAGCAGACTTGAGGATCCTTATCAAGGGGATCATCCGAACAAAGAGATCAATGACTCTTTTCCCCTGGAGACCTTAATGTCTATCAACTCGACTTCTGATGAAACCCTGTGGTTTGCGGACATTGCAAACTACTTGGCGGGTGGAATTCTCATTGACGGGTTAACATCCCAACAAAAGAAGAAGTTCTTCAAAGATATTAAGACTTACTTTTGGGATGACCCGTATCTATTCAAACAATGTGTGATTTGATTATTCGCCGATGTGTTGATGGACCGGCAGCTTTAGACATTCTCAAAGCTTGCCACAAAGGACCCACCGGTGGTCACTTTAGTCCCAACTACACCGCCAAAAAAGTGTTTGACTCGGGATTTTATTGGCCCACCATTTACCGTGATGCACACGAGATGGTTAAGCATTGTGATGCTTGCCAAAAACAAGGCAAGATCACACATAAAGATGAGATGCCTCAAAATTTCATACAAGAATGTGAAATCTTTGATGTTTGGGGTATCGATTTTATGGGGCCATTCCCTTCATCTAAAGGAAACAAATACATCCTTGTAGCCGTTGACTACGTTTCAAAATGGGTTGAAGCCAAAGCTTTACCCACTAATGACGCAAGGGTGGTTTGTAACTTTTTGAAATCTTTGTTCGCTAGATTCGGTGTGCCTCGTGCCATTATTAGTGATCGCGGGACTCATTTTTGCAATGATCAATTTTCAAGAGTCATGGCTAAGTATGGTGTCAATCATCGTCTTTCCACCGCATACCACCCACAAACTAATTGTCAGGCTGAAATCTCTAACCGAGGATTAAAGCAAATTCTTGAAAGAACCGTGGGAGAGCATCGTGCCTCATGGGCTGATAAACTTGATGATGCTTTGTGGGCTTTTCGTACCGCATACAAGACTCCGATTGGTTGTACACCATATCGTCTCGTGTACGGGAAAGCATGCCACCTCCCCATTTAGTTGGAGCACACGGCTTACTGGGCCTTGAAGTGGGCTAATTTCGATATCAACAAAGCCGGTGACCTACGTAAGATCCAACTCAATGAGCTGAATGAACTCCGGAATGAGGCTTATCAAAATTCTTTGATCTATAAGGAAAGGACTAAGCTCATTCACGACTCTAAGATTAAAAACGAGAGTTCCAAGTTGGAGACAAAGTTTTACTCTTTAACTCTCGGTTGAAAATCTTTTCGGGCAAGCTGAAATCTCGTTGGTCCGGCCCATTCACCATTGCCTAAATTTTTCCATATGGTACTCTCGAGCTCGCTCAACCTAATGGACCTAATTTTAAGGTGAATGGCCAACGAGTGAAGTTGTACTTTGGTGAGGAAATCTCTCATGAGATCATTCCATCCCTCACCATGTTTCCCATGAACTAATTTTGGGTCGAGTCAGGCTCGTGACTCCGTTATCAAAAACAAGCGCTCCTCGGGAGGCAACCCAAGTATCTATCCTTTTCCGTTTTAACCTCCTAAGTGTAGGGGGACCTCTATAGGTTGTTGTGTTTGTGTGGTGATGTGATTACAGGGATGAATGCACTTTTGGAACCTTTGAAGAACCGTGCTCCCGTGTTATCCGAAAGCCGGTTCTATCTCTCAACTATCGTGATTCAATTTTCTTCATACTCACATTTGAAATTGATCACTTAAGTCGTCTCTTCCTTAACTTGATTTAACCAACGTGCACAATGTCATAAGTGTAGGGGAGACTTTTCCTAGATGCTTAAACATTGAGGACAATGTTTATCTTAAGTGTAGGGGGGACTTCTATCGAAGTTTTAAGTGGACTTTTCTATGAAAATGCCTTCATTTAACCGGAAAATCATCTTTTTCAACATTTTTCAAATTTTTTATTAACTTTGGCTATTTAGTCGTAATTTTTAAATTTTTATCGTTGTTTTCATATATATATATATCCCGCAATAAAGTCAAAAATATTAATAAAGTGGTGTAGCTAGTTTTGAAATCTTTGACATATTAGGCTCGTTGCGATTATTTTGACTCAACCCGAATAGACTTATCCAAGTTTATTCTAGCTAGTATCCTTAACCATGTAGACCTTAATTGGTTTATTAGGCTAAGCATCCACAAGTCTCATAACTTGAGATTTTAAACTGTGGAGAACGAGAAATGATAGAGTCAATTATAAGTCGGTTTTCTTGCACAAGCTCACTTGGTGTAATTATTTGCCTATTCTCCCATCACTTGCTAATAATTTATCTGCAATAAGTAAGGTCGTACGATTTGAAAAGTTACTTAGCTTCTATCCCAGTCCGAAAAGGAGGCGGATCGTTGTATCTCAAAATCCCAATTAGCGATTGAAAAAATAATCATGAAGTCGTGGTCAACAAAGTTGGAGTACCCCTCAAAAGTCTCCAAGTGAAGAAACTCTATTAACGAAGAGAAGACCATTATCTCAAGAACGTCTCTCAAGATGTGAAGTATGAAGTACATGCCAAATATCGGCCCGAGAAAGGTCTCAAATCGTGAAGCGAGTTATGCCAAGATATGAACTTTTTGATATCCCGAGAAGCAGTTTTAAGAGATTTTGTCCATTAGCTAACTATTGATCAAATCGTCCTACTTTGCTTTCAGCCTAAATAAACTATCGAAATAAGTCCAAAAATGCATCTTCATGATCATTCTAAGACAAAAATAAAATATAAGAGATACACCTAGGAATAAGGGAGTTTAAGCATATAATTAAGCCATGTGTGTAAGTGTTTGATTTGCTAACTTATAATAACAATGATCTCGTTTTTAAGCTTAGTTTGGGGAACGTGAAACTTGAGGGTGATAAATCTTCGCAACACCAAAGCCCTAATGTAAGTCCTTGATCTCTTTGCAAGTTATTTCCATATAGCTATTTTCAAGTGAAAATGGTTTTCTATCCTTTTGTTTCCTTTAAAGTTTTAATTTCTCTTAGTACTCTAATTTTTGTTTTAGTAGTATGTTAATAAGGCCAAGGTTGATTAATTATGAGAAAAGTGTAAAATTGCTTTATCACAAAGCATTGCATGAGGGCATGACAATGGTTAAGTGTAGTGGATTTGATAGGTGTGTAAACACCCATCCTTTTACCACTTATTTCTGGCTAAAACGAGACCAAAACGCGTATTTAATATCATTTGTTTGGAATTATGCGTGTTTTTTTTTATGTTTATTGTGTTTTCAAAGTTAACCGGATGAATATTGAAGAACACATGGGATTGCACGGGTTTTATCGAAGAAAAAGACTCAAGACGAAGTCTATTGTCCAAGAGATGCAAAAGAATTGAAGTCAATGGGCCTATTTGAAGATTTATCGAAGAAAAGAACCAAATATGGAAGATTTACATATGTCGAAGGAACTCAAGTCTATTAAACGAAGAAATTAAAAGACGTGTTGAATTTAATCGTCGACAAATCCCGAATCAGAATCGAAAACGTCGACTTTTCTGAAAAGACGAGAAGACAAGAAGAGAGGGATAAAGCCCACTTCACCAACCAACCACTAGCCTATAAATAGAAAACCCCTCACACTTTTTGTGCAAGTTTTTCATTTTTCCCAGTTTCTTTTCTTTTTGTTTCGTAGGGAAGAAGCCAACACCACTAAGGTGTTGGTGATTTTTATTTTTGTTTATTCAATCTTTGATTTTGTAAGTGTTTAATCTTTCCTTTTGTTTACTCTACATTAATCTATCAATAAAATCCTTCCATTAATCTTGTTCATCTTCATCTTTTTCATTTAAAGTTTCAAGTTCTTATTTGGTTGACTTTGATCTTCAAAAGTTATTAGGTTTTGTGTTTTTATTGTTGGGATTTGATGTTTATGGTTAGTAAATGATTAGTGATTAGTTTTGTTTAAGTTTTGGTTAAAAATTTGGTTGATTTTGGCTTAAAAACATATCCCCTGTTTTCTTTCTGTTTACTGTTCTTCATTCCCCAGATATTCCGAATCAAACATTGTTCATCTTTTATTCCGCATCAAGTTTATCCATCCGGAATATTTTATATTCCGGATCAAACCCATCCATCCGGAATAATTGATTATTCCGGATCACCCATTTATTCCGGATAGAACCTTATTCCGCATCACCCATTTATTCCGGATAGAACCTTATTCCGCATCACCCATTTATTCCGAGTAGCACCTTATTCCGGATCACCTATTTATTCCAGATAGCACCTTTATTCAGAGTAGAACTTTATTCCGAGTAGAACCTTTATTCCGCATGAGCTATTTATTCCGCATGGAGCTTTTATTCCGGATAAACCTTTTATTCCGAATGAAGTATTCTTATTGATTATTCCGGATAGAGCATTTCTTCAGTTATTCCGCATCAACAACATTATTCTGAATCAAGCTTTTATCTTGGATATTCCGAATCAAGGATACATTCCGAATCAAGCAACTTTTTCAGCAAGGTTATTCAACTGTTTAATTGTTTAATTTTAATTCAAGTTTTATTTTTATTGATTAACTGCTTCTAGTTTACTTTTAATTACTTCACTCATTAACATTTTAGTAGAATAGAAAACCAAACTCTTTATTTGTCACCAAGAACAACTATTCCACTTTGAGCTGTGATCAATTCGAGAAGATTCCGAGAACTTAAAATTGAACCCACAGCAAAACCAATGTATCAACTATAACAAGGTAAATACAACTAGGCCAAAATAGATCAAAAATTTTGAAAATTGTCGAAAAATCAATTTTCCGGTTAAAATGAGGAGATATACAAGGAAAAGCCCACTTAACTTAGATAGAAGTCCCCCTACACTTAATATAAACATTGTCCTCAATGTTTAAGAATGTGGGAGTAACCTCCCCTACACTTAGGACATTGTGCATGTTCTTTAAGTCTTTCTAAGGAAGAGACAACTAAAGTGATTCCTATTTTAATATTAATGAATATAAAATAGAGAATCAAAAGAGTTTAGGATAAAACCGGGAAGACGGGTACACGGAATCACGGGTCGTCAAAATTCATCAAGAATGGATCTTTGAAAGCTCGAATCCCTGCACATGATAAGAAAGAAAACAACAAACACATACTAAGGTCTCCCTTACACTTATTATAAAAACAAAATAAAAAGGATAGATACTCGGGTTGCCTCCCGGTAAGCGCTTGTTTTTGTTAACCGAGTCGTGAGCCTGACTCGACCTTGATTAGCATAGTAAGAAGCTTGAAACACATCCACCGGGATCAAATACATGGTTTTCATCCATTAAGTAGCACAAGCTTAAGGTGAACAAGGAAAGCCAAAGAAGAGTAGGCAAGGTTCCCTTAAGCAAAAATTGAGCACGATGGTAGAAAGTAGGATGAAGTGCAAGCATATCTCCATTGTTTCCAAAAATCTTTTCTTTTATTTCATCAGATGGATACTGAGATGGCTTAAAAATTGCAATACCGGGATCGAACACCTTTTCCTTTAGGGGAAAATAACACTCAGGCTCAGTAGACCATGAAGAAGATCCGCTCATAAATCTCACAATCTCATCCTCAGAAGGTGGATAAAGAGGTGTCAAGACATAGTTACTACGGATATTGGTGTCTTCCGGCTTCTTCTCCTTTGAAACGGGTTTCTTCATATCTGAAGGAGGATAAGGACCATAATCAAAGTCCAAAGGAGGAGAATCATTCTCATTGGGGAAGTAAGTATTGAGAAAAGTAGAAAAATCTTCCTCAAATGAGTAGTCAGCCAAAGTCGGATCAAGCATTGTTGGTGGAGGATCTTCATCAAAAGTAGGAACAAGGTCATCATTTGAAGAATCACTCGAAAGAGTATCAACATCATCAAATTCATATGTTGGTATGTCTTTATACCCTAAAGTAAAATGATCATAATCATCCATATCAGAACTAAAGTCATCATCATAGATTGGGAGAGCATCATATATTGGTGGGGGATCCAAATTGGAGAGAGAGAATCATCTATATCATCTTGGAAAAGTGGATTATCATAGCAAGAATCGAAAATAAGATTGTTGTAGACGACAAAATCATCAAGCTTTGTACTTTCACAAGTAGTTGTATCAAGCTTGTCTTGAAGCACATTAATCATATTTTCCGATTCTCTTCCATAGGATCTGTTTGTGATCTTCCCCATTTTAAACACTTGTTGATCATTCCCGACCCTGAGAATGAGTTCACCTTCAGCAACATCGAATACAGCTTTTCCAGTTTTCAAGAATGGTCGTCCAAGTATTACCGGAATACGAGGGTCCATTTCATAATCAACAACAACAAAATCGACCGCAAAAGTGAAGGTACCAACTTTAATAAACACATCTTCGACAATACCAATGGGGTAAGCGAGAGATCGATTTGCTAGCTCAAGAGTCATCTTTGTTGGTGTAAGGTCGGGTAATGATAACTTTTTCCAAACACTTAATGGCATCAAATTTATACTTGCCCCAAGATCGGCTAAGGCAGTAAATTCTTCAACTTTGTTAAAAATGCAAGGCAACACAAAACGACCGGGATCTCCAAGTTTTTCTGGATGTTCTTTAAGAATGACTGCATAACAGTTTTCATTTATGCGTGTGTTGACAAACTCAGCCATCTTTTCCTTCTTGTTAAGAAATTCCTTGAATGGTTTGATGAATTTCGGCATTTGGACAAGTACTTCAACAAGGCTAATGTTGAAATTCATTTGAGAGATCATCTTCAAATAGGATGTAATTTGAGAATCCTCCTTAGTAAGCGATTTGCACTTGTCTAACCGAGAAGGATAAGGGATATTGGGTTTAGGTGGTGTAGGTGTAGAAGGTGAAGATTACGATGCTGAAGGTTGAGGAGTAGAAGGTTTAGAGGTGGTGGGTGGGGTTGGTGAAGGGTTTTTCTTAGGTACTTCTTCCGTAAGAGGTGTAGACGGTAATGGAGAACTAGTACTAGGTGTGGAAGTAGGAGAGATAAATGGAGGAGGTAGAGGAGGTGTAGATGGAGTAACTTGATGAGGGATAGAAGGTCCTACTAGAGTTTCTCCACTTCGAGTAGTAATAGCACTCACATTCGCTCTAGGGTTTGTTTCGGTGGTAGAAGGAAGAGCACCTTGGGAACGAAGGGCTTGTAACATTTGAACAAATTTCCTATCCGTGGACTCTTGCAATTGTCTATTAGATTCTTGCATTGCTTGCATTATTTTCTCATGTTCATTAAATTTTTTCAAAACCAAGTCCATTGGCGGATGAGGTAAATTGAACCCTTGTTGTTGAAAACCTTAGTTTGGGTATTGGTTATAAGGTGGAAAATCGTAAGGATTGAAACCTTGGTTTGGAAAGCCTTGATTTTGCATGTGATAGTTTCCCTAATTTTCATTTGAGCCCCTCACATTGGCATTTCGTTGAAAATTAGCTCTTGGCGGCCCTTGGTTGTTTTGGTTGGGTGGGGGTGGTCTTTGTTAACATTCGGGTGGAGCCAAGTAATTCGTCGAGTTGTAAGACAAGTGATTAACATCGACATTAGGCTTGAAATGAACTCTCTCGGTGTTGTTTTAAGCATACACTTCCTCGTGAGATTGATCATAAGATTTATCACAATTAGCATAAGAGTGTGGCCCACCACAAGTTTCACAAGTTATATGAAGAGCATGGGCATGTTGAGTGGGAGGGTTATCTCTTAGAACAAGGTGTTTTACTATAGAAGTAATCTCATTAATTTGAGTAGTGACTTCACTCTCACTGGCAGTAGCCATAGTAGCCCTAACACTCTTGGTTTGGATTTTGGCTTTGTTTTCAATGATAGCCAAAGCTTCATTCATAGTTTTAACCAAAATATTACCCCCCCGAGGGACTATTTAGTGAATCTTGGTCATTCAAACTTAATCCATTATAAAAAGTATTAATTTGATGCATCTTTGTAAAACCGTGATGTGGACACTTTCTTAAAAGTTCCTTAAAACGATCCCACGATTCACTAAATGTCTCACCGTACTTTTGTTAAAATTTAATAATGTCATTCCGCAAAGCGGTAATACGTGAGGGTGGGAAAAAGTAATTGATAAATTTGGTCTCAAGGTTCGTCCATGTTGTAATACTCTAGGGTGGTTCTTTATCAAGCCAAGTCCATGCTTGTCCCTCGTGGGAAAACGGAAAGAGGAGCAAACAAATTCCCTCTTGTGAAACCCCATTGTATTTAACAGTATTGGATAAGTGTACGAACCTTTTTATGTGATCGTGTGGATCATCATGAGTACGACCTAAGAAAGGTGTTGCGGAAACCATTTGAATGAAACCGGATTTGAGCTCGAAGTTGTTGGCGTCAATAGTCGGCACCACAATCGCATCATCGTTGCCTTCGACGTGTGATTGTAAGAGCTCGATCATTGGACGATTCTCCATTGTGTTGACAACGGGAGGCTCTACAACAGGAGGATCAATAATAACGGCTTGAAAGGACTTCATTTTACGTGAACGAGTACGCATACACCTACAAAAGAAAACAAAAGCAAAGAAATAGAAGAAATAAAGGTTAACGTGAAAAGAAAATATTTTTGGTGCAAAATTTTTGAAAAAGAGTTTATGATTTTTCAAATGTTTTTGGATTTTTGAAATTTTTTAATTTTTATGGATTTTTGAAATTTTTTGGAAATTTGACAAGAAAAATAACGTTCAAGAGTGAACGGATCCCAAAATCCAACGCGTCTCTCACAATAAACCGTTAATCTTCACGAAAAGAGCCGGCAGCGGCGCCATTTAATACAAAAAATTTTTGTATATAAAAAGTTATCGTCTAGTCTCGATTCGAATTGAAAAAGGTTAAAAGTGTGACTCAGTCGTTCTTGGTGGAAAAATAAAGAGATGTAATTATCTATTTTAAAATTTAAATTGAAAGTGTAAATGTCGTTAAGTAAAAGTGGAAGCTTAAAAATTAAAACTAAAATTAAGACTTAAAAATATTTGACGAAAAATTAAAAATTTAAAAGTAAATTTGAAAACTTAATAAAAATGAAAACTTGAAATAAATCTAAGATTAAACAGATTTAAAATGACACTTAAGAAAAAATGGCGGGAAAAATTAAAGTTTAAAAACTAAAACAAGAAATAAACAGAACATAAGTCGGAATCCCAAAATCCTGTCACAATTCGGAATCCAACATATGCAACCTAATTCGGAATATAAAAACTAGCACCTAGTTCGGAATCCTCATGAACCATACAATTCGGAAACAGAGTTCCTTAAGTAATTCGGGAAAAGAGAACGAGTAACTAATTCGGAATACTACCCAGAACTTAATTTGGAATACTGTAATCAATAACCTAATTCGGGAAGTTAGGGTTTAAAAGAATCCGAACTATAATAGAGATAAGCTAAAACTAGGAAATAAGCTAAAATCAAATAAGCATTTAACTAAAACTTTAACCAAACTAATTTTAAGAAAAACTAAATAAGCCAAAATTTAAATTTTTTTAAAAACACTAAATGATAAAAATATTTAAAAACAACTTTTTATAAAAATTAACTAATAAGCACTTAATTAACAATAAGAAAATTAACACAATAAGCACTAAAACACTATAAGCTATAAAAATCAAACACTAAAAGATCAATAAGCACAATCAAACACAAACATCAATCAATCAAGAACATGATTAACAAACTACATGATTATCTAAATCAAAACAAGATTAAAAAGATTAAGAAAGGTAGAATGAGAATAATTAATTGAAAAAGCTTGAAATTAAGATGATTAAAGATTCAAATTACAAGATTAATGAAAAAGCTTGAAAAACATGAAAGAAAAGCTAGAGAGAGAAAGTTTATTAAGCTACTCCTAAAAACTACTAATTAATTCCTAATTAACTAACTACAATTATCTAACACCTACTAATGACACATTAATTTGGAGGGTATTTATAGGAGGAGTAAAATGTTGATGCTTTCTTCATTCTTTCTTCTTGTCTCGACTCAATTTAGATTCTTTGTCTTTCTCGACGTCGTCTCGGGATTTGTCGATATAAATTGAACTCGTCTTATAATTTTCTTCTTTAATTAGACTTGGTTCTTCGACTTCATTAAACTTCCATCTTTAGACTTTTTCTTCGATAAATCTTCAGAATAGGTCTTGGACTTCAGTTCTTTTTGCACTCTTGATCTTTTGACTTTGTCTTTTGTCTTTTTCTTCGATAAAAGCCCGTGAAAGCCCGTGTTTTCTTTCCTTTTCACTTTTCGTCCTAAATCACAACAAAAACACAAACCACGCATAATTCTGACATATATGGCATAAAATACACGTTTTGGCTTGGTTATTATTATAGTTAAGTGGTAAAAGGATGGGTGTTTTCACACCTATCAACTGACTTTCCCCTACTTCACTCCAACACACTTGAGACCTACATTTCCGTCCATACAAAGCTTAAAACGGTGCTGCCTTAATACTCACATGATAACTATTGTTATACGAAAATTCCACTAAAAGCAATGACGTTCCCATCTTCCACCAAAATCAATCACACACGCTCGAAACATGTCTTCCAATGTCTGAATAGTCCTCTCGCTCTGGCCATTAGTTTCGGGATGATAGGCCGTACTCAAACTCAACTTAGTGCCCAATGCACGTTGAAGAGATCTCTAATACTCAGAAGTAAATCTACTATCGTGATCCGAAATAATCGATAAAGGTACTCCATGTCGACAAATGATCTCCTTCACATACACACTAGTAAGTCTCTCCATACCATCCGTCTTCTTCATAGGCAAAAAGTGAGCAGATTTCTTAAATCTATCCACGATCACCCAAATCATATCATAAACACTAGGAGTTCTTGGTAAATCTGTCACAAAATCCATAGCGATCTTCTCCCACTTCCATTCCGGAATCTCAGGTTGTACCAATAACCCAGATGGTCTTTTGTGTTCAGCCTTAACTTTCGCACAAGTCAAGCACTTACAAACGTATCGAGCAATGTCTGCCTTCATATTCGGCCACCAATATACCTTCTTCATATCATGATACATCTTGTCCTATCCAGGATGTATCGAATACTTCGTCTTATGAGATTCGTTCATAACCAAGTCTCGCACTCCAGGTACTCCTTACTCAGGTGGATATAACGGTAACCTAATTCGATTCTCAAAATACCTCAGTCCATCCGACTTCGCCATAAAAAGCAGATTCATCATTCTTTCCAAATTCTCTTCTTTGACATTCTCTCTCATCAACCTATTCGTTTGAGCGTTCAATATCATTCCAGTCAAACCAACACTCTCCGTCATCACCAAAGCTCTAACTCTAAGAGGTTTCTATCTTTGCTTCCTACTAAGTGCATCAGCTACTACATTCCCCTTTCTAGGATGGTAACGAATCTCGCAGTCATAATCACTCAGTAACTCAACCCATCTCCTTTGTCTCATATTCAACTCCTTTTGATCCAAAATATGTTGCAAACTCTTGTGATCCACGAACATAAAACACTTGGTTCCATACAAGTATTATCTCCACAACTTCAACGCAAAAACTACAACACCAAGTTCCAAATCATGTGTAGTATAGTTCTCCTCATGCTTCCTCAATTGACTTGACGAGTAAGCAATCAGCTTCTCACGTTGCATCAATATAGCTCCATAACCCTTGTGAGACGCATCACAATAAACCATAAAGTCCTCAATTCCTTCCGGCAATGACAAAATCGGAGTAGAACACAACTTGTCCTTAAGCATTTTGAAAACAGCTTCTTCATCAATTCCCCACTCAAACACCCGAATCTTCTCAGTAAGCTTGGTCAATGGCTTCGCGATCAACTAAAATCCTTCGATGAATCTCCGATAGTAACCAGCTAAACCAAGAAATTGTCGAACTTCACTCGGCGTTGTCGGTACCGACCAATCCTTAATTGCCTCAATCTTGGCAGGATCTACACGAACACCTTTTGCTATCAATCACATGCCCAAGAAATTGCACCGATTCTAACCAAAATTCACACTTAGAGAATTTTGCGTACAACTTCTCTTTCTTCAATAATTCCAAAATTGTTCTCAAATGCTTCTCATGCTCTTTGAACAAATAAGGATATCATCAATGAACATAATGACGAACTTCTCCAAATACGACTTGCACACACGGTTCATCAAATCTATAAACACAGCAGGCGCATTCATCAAACCAAACGGCATCACTTGAAACTCGAAATGCCCATACCGAGTACAGAAAGTAGTTATAGGAATATCTTCCTCTCTAACTCGTAGTTGGTGATAACCCGATCTCAATTAGATCTTTGAGTACACACTTTACCCTTGCAACTGATCAAATAATTCATCAATCCTCAGCAATGGATACCGATTCTTGACTGTCAATTTGTTAAGCTCCTTATAGTGGATACACATTCTAAACGATCCGTCCTTCTTCTTCACAAACAACACAGGTGCTCCCCAAGGTGATGAACTTGGTCTAATGAACCCCTTATCCATCATTTCATTCAATTGATCGGATAACTCCTTCAATTCTGACGGTGCCATTCGATAAGGCACACGAGCTACCGGTGCAGCTCTAGGAACCAAATCGATCCGAAAATAAACTTCACGAGATGTCGGCAATCTCGGAAACTTTTTAGGAAAAGCTTTAGGATACTCTCGAATCACTGGCACATCCTCCAACTTCGTCTCTACATCACCGTCGCTAGAAATTTGAGCCAAAAATACATCACACCCTTCCTCTATGTACCTCATCACCTTCAAGCAAAATATTACTCTCAAACGAGAAGTACATTCGTCACCCTTCACCGTCAACACCTTGTTTCTCAATATAATCTGAATTAATCTCTCACCACAAACAATCACCGTACCATGCGAAACTAACCAATCCATCCCAATGATCGCATCAAATGATCCTAGCTCTATAGGCATCAAATCAATATCAAACACATAGTTCACTAACTTCAAGGAACACCCTTTTAGTATAGAATTAGTGCTAACAATCTTTCCACCGGCTAATTCCACATTATAGTTAGTTGTTAACATTACTGGTCTCTATTGATAAGGAGACTGAATTTTACATCTACAAAGCTTCTATCTGATCCAGAATCAAACAATACACTAGCATAACAAGCATCAAGTAAGAACGTACCGGTTACCACGTTCGGACCTTGAGGCTTCTCTGTAGTCCCCACCACATAAGCTGGAGCAGCAGCGTTTCCTCCTTTTCTATTCCTAGCCTTTAGACAATTACCTTGTTTGTGTCCTCTCTCACCACAACAAAAGCAAACCATTACTCTCGTGGCATTTTCTCCCATAGCCACACCTCTCGTCCGACACTCCACAGCTTTATGCCCAGCCTTTCCACATTTGTTACAAGTAGGAGGGTAATTCCCTACATGATACAAACTACAACGTCCACACTTGGGATTGACCTTGTTTCCTCTAGGCACTGTGGCAGCTCTCATCCCATCATTCCTTCTCGGATTAAATTGCTTATTTCGGTTCGACCCCTGAGTGTTATTACGATAACCCCCACGATTCTGACCTTGCGATTGATTAGATTGAGCAGACTCCCATTTCCTCTTGTTTCCCTTAGCCACGCTGTCTTTCTTATCTTACACCTTAAAGTCCATTGGAGCGTGAGCCATCTGGACAGCTTCATCAAAAGATCTTGGCTTTGACGAAGTAGTCTCACCCTTGATGTTGCTTGACAATCCCTTGATATATTGCTTCATTTTCTTGCGGTCATCCGCAAAAGCATCGGGTCACATCAAGCTCAATTCACTAAATCTCCTTGTATCAATAGTGATGTCATTGTTTCTCAACACTAGATGTCTCAGTTCATCTTCAAATTCACCCAATTCTTCTTCGGGAAAAAACTTCTTAGTCAAAAGCTCCTTTGTAGCAGCCCAAGTCCTCCCATTAGCCATTACAAGCCCAACGGTAGACACTTGGTTGTTCCACCAACTCAACGCATCATCAAGAAAAGTAGCAGCCGCAAACTTCACCTTGTTTGCCTCAATACACCCACTGATTTCAAACGTGCTTTTAATCTTCTCTACCCAACGACGAAGTTCCAAAGCTCCTCTAGTCCCACGAAACTACGTAGGCCCGCATTTCATGAAACTGGCATCAGAACATTCCCTTGGGACTTGTGGTCCTCCAGCATTTCCACCTTGGCCTTGGACTCTAGCTGCATGATCCGCCTCAAGTGCATTTTCTATCGCCTCTTGAATCATAGTGTTCACACGAGTAGCTGTCAACTTTGAAGGCATGATTCTGATAACACAACCAAAGAAAATAGAGTAAGTATACACATCAAGATCAAGAAGGATTACTTTTTCAAGACATAATATAAATACAACAAGCACAATCAACAAATGCTACAAGTATTCATCAACCAAATCACAAAAGAGCTAATAAAGACATGTCATAGATCATGAGAGGTAAATGTAAATTGCATTGATATCAACAAAATTGTGACAAGTCATGTCACTACAATCATCTACCAATAAAACTTAAAGTTATCAAGTTCCAGCACAATACCATAATACATAAGTCTAAATAAGTTCGATTACAACGAGGAAATAAAATGAAATACGAATAACTGATCACGTGGTGATCCACATGACTTCTTGGATGGCGGCTCGTCCTCATCATCATCGTCCTCCTCTGGCTCTTCATCACTGTCATCCATCTTTTCCTTGCCTTTTGAAGTATTTCCCTCATCTACCTTCCTTTTTCCTCTCGATGTCGATCCTTCACCCGATGGAATCATACGCTTGGCCAAATACAACTTGTCCTAAAAAGTATAGTACTCGCCAACCTCTGGTGGTTCAATCATAAAATGCGTGTCCACATACTTAGGATCACTTATGAACTTCCATGTATACATCAAGAAAGGTCTCACACGTGCTTCCCAACTTTGAAGATGATCATACCTAATACGATCTTCCTTGATCTCCTCAAACTCCGCACATAGTTTTCCCACAATCATTTTCAACTTACCCATCTCTGCCCTTTCATGGTCTCTAGTATTGTTAGCCCTCAACACACCAGAATAAAACCTCTGAAAAGCTTTCTCATTCTCCACCAACCTCTTAATCACCCTTGTCTCCACCACGTACCTTTGGTACATCAATCTATCAAATTTATTCAATTAATGCATAGTGTTCTCATAGTTTCTCGGCCTAGGAAAATAAACCCTTACAATGTTCTCGTAAAGAGAACGTGCACTGGCTGCAACACTGGATTCTGCTTGATCATAATCACTATCACGAGCAACTTCTGGAAAACCACTCAAATAAGCGTCACATGTGGGAGTGGCAAAATGAACATGTCGCTGCTCGTATTGACTAGTCGGTGGCACATCAGGTCTATATGGTGACCTATTAGGTTGCACCACATCCGGCTTAGTCTGACCAACAACATTCGCAGGAATTCCATCATCCACGGGATCCTCTTCTGGTTCCTCATCGCTATCGTCACTCCCACTGAAATTATCAACATCACTGTCCACTTCATTCCTTGCAACCTCGTTCATTTATCCTTCATGTTCTATCCAACCATTGTCGCCATGCGGGTTTGGGGCATTAGGTCCTGTAACACCCTATTTTGGTAAATGGAATGTCACGTGTGATTTCGGTGTGTCATCAAAGCATACAAGGTAAATGTCTTAAAAACATTAAATGACCATGAAAAGAAATACCAGAAACAAACATCGGTACCCCAAGTATAAGTCCATCACACACAAACATAAGTACTATAAAGGAAAAGGACTAAACAATGTCCAAAGAAATAAGTAGCAAAATGTATGATGAAATGCATAAAGTAGAGAAGGTTAGATAGCTTCCAATCCATATGCACGTACGCTTAAAGTCTACGAGCGCATTGAGTAGCTGCCGTTTGGGAACATGAAAGGAAAACGGCTGAGCATAACGCTAAGTGCACGGATATACAAGTATAGCATGGAATAACGTAAGCATAAAGACTAATAGCAGCGAAATAGTATAAGTTCTAAGCATATCTGGAATCATGTTCGTAAAACTAGTTTTATAGTTTGAAAAGACTTATGTTTCTATGGAAGACTGTATTAATTAGCCAAATAGCCCATATAGGTCATGAGGTTCCACCGTGCAGGAATACTTGGAGGGGAGAGCTTGTCATGCAATTAGAGAGGTTGCCTCTAATTAATTAGTCTGGATAGGAGGGATCAGCTCCTAATGAAGGATGCAAGGCACACATTGCATTCACTCTGATAATACTGATAAACATGTAACTAGGATGCACCCATACGCCCCACATGATAATATAATATAATGGCCAAAACTAAAAAGGGACGCCACGAGCAATCACTTTACCGTGGGGAAGTCATAACACTGGTGCCACTAGTGTTATGGTTATGGTACCTCCATAACTAGGTGACACTGGTCATGCATGTATATGTCTTAGGCTCTTATTCTAACATAAGTATCAAACATATAAAACAAATACTGGGAAAATAGTTGGCTGCAAACGGGGAATCTTAATAAGGAAAGAATGTCCATACTGAAGGACGGGAAATTCGTACCTTATGTCTAGTGAACGGAAAAGACGAACGAAAGGAAGTCCTACTCCGATCTCACTAATGTTACATAAATAGGCTACATGTATAAGTATTCTGTTTACTGAGTACTTAACTGATTTTATATCGTGTCTTAGCTTGGTTTATATGTTCATGTCTTGTTTTACTGATTTTAAGGTTATGCTGTGTTTATCATGTATTGTATGTATTCTAATTAAGTATTACTTGTATTTCTTGTATTATTATACCTGTTGTGTAATAATAAGGAACTTCCTAAAAATAGTAGGTTTCCTAAAATAGAAAGTTTCCTAAAATAAAAAGTTTCTAAAAATAGGAAGTTTCCAAAAATAGATTAACTTCTTAAAATAGATCAGTTCCTAAAAATAGAAAGTTTCCAAAAATAGTAAGTTTCCTGAATTAGAAAGTTTCCATATTTAGAAATAAGCTGAATTAGAAAGCTATAAATATAAGCTTAAGTTTACTGATTAAATATCATAAGTCATGTAATTATAGTATAGTTTACTAATAATATCATGTTAATTAAATAAACTATAGGTTATGTGATTTAATTAAATATAAGCATGATTTAATTAAATTAAAGTGTATATTATTTTAATTATAACCTAAGTCATGTTTATTAATTAATTATATTCCATGTCTTAATAATTAATTAATACTATAGTCAAAATTAAATAAATAAAATACTTAGGTTAAAACAAGTATTATTTGATAGATAATAATTAACCTAAGTCCGTGATTAATTAAATAATTACATGTCATGTTAATTAATTTAATATCTTGTTAAAATAAATACTTATAAAAATTAAATACTTGTAAAATTTTAGTCATGAACCAGACCCCGTATTTAATTTAGACATGTCGTGAACCGGACCGAATAACCCTTGAACCGGACCAAACAAACACCCCTTTAACAGTGGCAAACCGGCTTGGCCGGTTGCCACTGTTCTTGCTAAAACTACCACCGGCTTAAGCCGGTGGTCACCTCTCGGCTAGCCGCTGACCAACAGTGGGTTCCCACCGGCTGTGTGTCGGTGGTCCCCCTGTTGCGCCGCGTTCCCTCTGCTTGACCCACGCCGCCACCGGCTGTGTGCCGGTGGTGGTGGTTGCCTGCTGCCGAGACCCAACCGAACCACAAGTACACCCCGACTTGCGTCGGGGTTCCTTGTTCCTTCTGCCGACCAAACCAACACCACCGAGATCATAGATCTCGGTTGGTGGTGCAAACCGAGACACACCGAGAGCCTTGGACTCTCGGTTTGAGTGTCGGCTGAGGAAACCAAACCCGAACAAAACCCTTAATTTACCCCCATGATTTGTGTAACATGTTTTAATTCTTGTTTATTTAATCCATGTTCATGTGTTCATAATTAAATAAAAAAATAAAAATAAAAGGGTTTACGGATTACCGAATGCGTGTAATGATTGGAGAACAATAACACGAACACGATCCTTGAATTTAATTAACCAAAATTAAACAAACATCCCTTTGGTGTTTGTGGTTGCCGCCGGCCAAAGAGAGAGAAAGGAAGAGTAGGGTTTTTGATTTTCTTGGAAAAACTATGTGAATGAAAATAAAGTTTCCCCTTGATGAGACTGCTTTTATACATAGTCTCATCGTCCAAAAAGGGCTTAAAATGCATTAAATATCATGAAAATACCCAAATATATGCTTGTGTTTGTTGCTTGTGTATTTTAGGTACGGATATTGAGATAATAACAAAAGATCACAAGAATCATACAAAAACGAACACGGGAAATGAAGCCGCACATTGAACCAAGCCCTAATGAAGATTTTCCAAGAAATACCCTTGAAGATTTGAAGATATTGCAAGAAAGGACCATCCACTTTGAATAATTGGCAAATTTAGTCCCTCAACAAAGCTAAATTGTCAACCATTTTCCTTCAAAGAACAAGAAAAGACAAGTTTGGGCCTTGAATTATATCAATTTGCAAAAAGGACCCTTAACTTTCAACATTGTACAAGTTTGGTCCCTCAACAAATAAAGATTGTCATTTTATACCCCTAAGAATATCAAAATCAGTTTGGGGTCCCTAAAGTATGAAGACTGGTCAAGAAATTCCTTTGAAAAACGGTCAAAGTTACAAAAACAGCCCTCAAATCCCAATTATTAAAAACAAGGACTGGAATTACAAAAGGAGAAGGACTAACGATGCAAACAGCCAAGGACCTTGATTACAAAGCTGTTAAAAGGGGGACATAACGGGAGGGGCCATTCCTACCAAAAACCTAAAATTACTTAACCTAGCCTACCATTAACTCCATCCACGTCACCATCCACTCACCCCTCCACCAATTAAAACCCTCCATCCATCCACGTCATCCTCCACCAACTGATTTAATCTGTTTAATTTAATTTTCCCACCTAAACACGTTTTTAAACTAATCCCCTAAATAAAACAGATTAAAACCTCCTTTTTCAACCCATAACCCAAATCCATTCCCAGATAAAATTAACATCAAAACATAGGGGTTATTCCCCTATAACTCCAGATCATTAATTAACCTAATACTAATCCCATCCCCACCCTTAACCATCCATCAACATCATCCAAGACCCCACCCCCATGTGCCCTGTAGCAAGCAAACAAAAGTGGTGACAGCAAATCAACGGCCCTTGTGCATTTCGTGTTCCCAAAGATTTAAGGGACGCTCTATATCGTTTCTACATCACTGGCAACCCACAACAAGCCAAGAGAACATCACATGGAGCCTCTTGACCTAATTCAAAAACAAGCATCTTCACAAGAATATCCGATTCTACTTGAGGGCATTTAAGGGATTAAACAAATTAGGGTTTGAATCTTCTAGAATGTATAAACCCTATTATATAAAGGGTGTTAGTTCTCTTTCAGTTTTTTGTTCTTGATTTTTCTCCTTTTTTCACAAACCTTGTAAAGCCAGTTTTATGAATGAATATAAAATGGTGTTGAGTTTGATGATGAGAAAGATTGAGTTCCATTTACTTTTCATTGTTTGTTTGTTTTGAATGAGTTGTCAAAAAATCATTTTTAAGTTTCTGATTTCAAGTTTCTCAAGTTCTTAAATCCGTTTTTCAGTTAAGCTAGAAGGTTTATAGGCCACATAAGCTACTTACTTGAGCTTTTATATGACCATAGAACCCTGATATCTTAGAGATATCAAGATTCAGTGGGTATAACCTTGGGTAAGAAGTGTTGTGAGGTGGAAATTTTCTTGCTAAGTATGCTCTCTTTGATTATTTACACTTTACTGTATCAAAAGCTACAAGCTAAAAGCTTGTAACCTTTGATACTTGTAGCTATTCTCGGTCTTGTGGTGTTGTGTAGGTACAAGGAAGCAAGCTCATTTTCATTTCATCCTATTTTTCTCAATTATTCTTGAAGATATTTTAAGCTTTGGGGTCCTACTTTGGATTCCCTCAACAAAGCTCCCTACATAGTTTCAACAGCTCTCCTTTATACCCTTTAAGCTTATTTGGCAAAGGCTTTAGCAGGTTACTGCTTAAACCCACTAAATATTAATTTTTGGCTTGAAAATGCATGCTTTGTGATATTTATGTGATTTGATGAGCAACTTGTTATATGATTAGTATGATTGTTGCTTTATGCTTGATCCAATTTTCTTGACTTGTTTAGATTGCTTTGTACCTGTTTAGTTGAGATTTGAATGCATGTTATGTGTTAAAATCTTATTTTTAGTTTTTAAGTGATGTTTGGAATAGGTGATTAATTGGTTATTAAGTAGAGAACTTTGATGTGTGTAAGTTAGAACCTGTCTAAAATGTGTTTCTAAGTATAAACCTGCAAGTTTTCCATTTGAAACTCACTAATCAATCTTTTGGCTTTAAAATTTTTAATACTAGTTGATTTGGTCTGCCATGTTGTGATAACCTAGATTCCATGCTCAACTAGGGTTTACAAGTTTAAAAACATCATTTGTGTAACCTATTTAGTAGATCTTTGTGTTGGAACTTGGGGTTTTGGTCAAGTGCATCAGCTGAAAAAATCAATAGCTTATTTGATTCATATCAGTAACATGTGTGCTTATTGTGATTGAACTTGGTGTGATTTTTGCTTGTTATTGCTTCCTTTGTGTTCATTGTGACTCCCACAAGTCAACTGACTTGTGGGGTGCCTATTCTTGCCAAAAACAAAGCATCCAAAGGCTTTCCTAAGCCAACCAGGTCATCAAGGCTTTTTGTGGGTTTTCCAGACTCATCAGAGAACGTCTTCGTTCTCGGATAATACTATAATTTGCGTTATTTGGCTACTATAGCTACATTTCATAACTGGGCACGTTTTTGTGATTACTAGGGTTAAATCTTGTTTTATTTTTATCTTTTTGAGTTTTAGAAGTTAGTAAGTTAACTAGTTTTAAGTTTTGCAAAAAGAAAGTAAAAAAAAAAGTTTTAACAAAAAGAGACTGGCCAGGACTCGAACCTGCACCATCTCTCCCACACACCAACGTGATAACCAGTTGCCCTAGGGTCTTTGACTGGTTATCACTTGGTTTTTCTAATATCTAAGGGTTGCTTGATTAGGGCTTATTAATATAGGCCGTGAGTAAATAAGCTTTTTCTAGCTTATTCACTTAATATTTTTCTGTCTTTTGATTTTTCCCTTGTTTGGCTTAGTAATTAAGACTTTTTGGCATTAAAAATTTATTTTTCACGTTTGTATTTAAATTATTAGGATTATTTTTAGTTTTAATTTTAGAAAGTGATTAAAACATAGAAAAAAGTGTTTTAAAAATCTGACAAAATAGTTTTTAAGTTTTCAATAGTATTTTTGAGGTTTAAATCAATCAAAGTTTTCAAATTAACTTATTTTTGATTTTATATAATTTTAGGGTTTTTTTATCAACTTTAAAAATTAATATAAAATTATTAAAAAGGTTTTGGGAACTTTTGATTGCATATTTTTCTTAGTTACATTTTACTTGATTTTAGGTAATTTTTTAGAATTTTTGTATAAACTTTGGATTTTTGACATTATTTTATTATTATTTTATTATTAAAAATTAAAAGTTAGTTTTTTTTAGTTTTTTCATTTTTCCTAGATCAACACATAAAGCTAGGAAGTTTGCAACTTTTAGAATATTTTTATTATTCCTAGATTAATTTTTATAATTATTTTAAGTTTTAATAGTTTTTAATTGTTTTTAAATAGTTTTAATTAATTTTAAAATTTTCAAAAATAGTTTTAAATTAAGTAAGGTCATTTTAGAGGTTTACAAAGTGATAAAACTCATTTTGGGCTTTTTGTTAATTAACTTGATTTTTAGGGCTTTAATTAGCATTAAAAAATCATTATTTAATTAAATAAAAGGTTTGGGTGGTTTTTGATTTTTTGTAAACTCTTATTACATTATTTAGGATTTATTTCAATTTTTTAGGAATTTTTAGGGTAAATTTTTAATTTTGGTGTTTTTACGGTTTTACGTGTACGACCTTTTCATCTTAGTGTAATCCGTCATCGTAACCGTCATTCTCTTCTTATCCCACTTCTATTTTCTTTTCTCATCATAATCATATAATCACATCACTAATCATTTCTTAACACACACACTAAGCCTCCTTGAGAACGATCCCCACTTTGGGTCATAACTTGTAATTTTCCTAAGTCACTTGTTAATACTTGCCCTAATTACCTTGTTTTCCTAAACAAGCGTATTTTTACAACTATCACCCCTTTTTGTTATTTGGTAAAAACAAAGTGGGCTTGGCCCCTTGCCTCTCTTGGTGCCGCGGCTTGTAGGGCCCACAAGGGAAAACCCAAAGTTTTTCTCGTGTCTTAATTTACGTGTTCATATGTTCGTATTTTATAATTGTTCGTGTTATAATTGTTCGTGTTATATTTAAATACTTGTATGTAACGATAATAATCGTATTATATTAATTAAGTACGTAAATACGTGTTCGTAATTTTTACGTTCATGATTTCTTGTTCGTGATTATAATTATTATTGTTAATAAATATCGTGTACTATCACCTACTTAATACTTATCGTGTAATAATACGTACATAACTTCTAAAATTACTAACCGTGACACGTGTTCATACTATAAAAGGAAAGTTTTGAAATGTACGTACGTTTACTAAGTGTACTGTTCATGGTAAAAGCATGTGGGTTTTACAACTCTTCCCCCCTAAAAGAATAATTCGTCCCCGAATTATATATAAAATAAACTGAAAGAGGAACATACCCGAATTTAAAATATAAAATGAGGGTAAGAAGCCCGGATAGACTCCTCTGTTTCCCAAGTGGCTTCCCGCTCGGTATGATCCCTCCAAAGGATTTTGATTAATGGAATCGTCTTCTTCCTCATGACTCGTTCTTGTCTAACAAGAACTCGTTCGGGTTCCTCTATGAAGGTAAGATCTTCACGAATCTGTTCTAGTGGATACTGAACCATGTGAAGGGGATGATACTTGTACCCTCTAAGTAAGGACACATGGAAAACGTCATGAACATGAGAAAGTTGCGGAGGTAATGCTAAACGATAAGAGACTTCACTGACTCGATCGATAACATCATACGGTCCGATGAACCGAGGACTGAGTTTCCTTTGATTCCAAAACGTCTAAGACCATGTACCGGCAATACCTTAAGAAAGACGTGATCTCCTACGTTGAAATGTAAGTCCCTATGATGCTTGTCGGCATCACTCTTCTGACGTGAACGAGCTTCTTACAATTTCTGCTTAGCTACAACGACCTTCTCGTTGGTCAACTCTATCATTTCTGGTCCTTCAAGTGTTCGCTCACCAACCTGATCCCAGCAGATTGGGGCGCAACACTTCCTGTCATACAACATCTTGAATGGTGCAAACTTGATGCTGGCGTGCCAACTGTTGTTTTATGCAAACTCTACCAAACATATATAATTGTCCCAATCCCCTGTCCACTCCAATGCACATGACCTCAGCATGTCTTCTAACATTTGGATAGTTCACTCCGATTGTCCGTCTGTTTGAGGATGAAAAGCCGTGATAAGCTTAAGTTTTGTACCCCAAGCTTTCTGCTGACTCTTCCAAAATCGTGAAGTAAACCAAGGATCTCTGTCCGAGACGATACTGGATGGAGCACCATGAAGTCTCATGATCTCCTTCTTGTAAGTATCAGCGAGTTTGCTGACCGGATCATCCTTGCGGATCGGTAAGAAATGAGCTGACTTAGTAAGTTGATCAACGATAACCCAAATCGCATCATGCCTCCTCTTGGTCTAGGGAAGACCGGTAACAAAATCCATGGTGATCTTGTCCCACTTCCACTCTGGAATGTCTAATGGTTTTAGTAGATCACTCGTTGATGCTCGATCTTAACCTGCTGGTAGGTAAGACATTTGGAGACATAAGTAGCAACATCCTGTTTCATACCACTCAACCAAAAGTACTGCTTGATGTCGTGGTACATCTTGGTCGAACCAGGATGAATAGAGAATGGGGAGCTATGAGCTTCAGCTAATAACGCTTCCTTAAGAGTAAGATCATCAGGAACACAAAGTCTGGTGCCCTACCATAAGATACCATCGTCATCCAACCGAAACTCCGTCTGCTGATCCAAGTTCTGAATAATCGGCCAAATTTCACCATCATCCTTCTGAGCTTCCTTGATCCTAGAGAGTAACTCAGGTTCCACTCTAAGATTAGCCCAGTAACCATGCTGTCCACGTACCATAATCTCAATGTCTAGTCGCTCCAAGTCTCTTATAATCTCTTCCTCAATCTTAATGCCGTTGATCATACTGGACTTCCTACTAAGTGCATCTGCCACTACATTCGCCTTGCCGGGATGATACTGCAGATTAATGTCATAATCCTTCAACAGCTCTAACCATCTTCTTCGTCTCATATTCAGTTCACGTTGTGTGAAGATGTATTTCAGGATCTTGTGATATGTGAAGATATCACATGATTCTCCATACAAGTAGTGCCTCCATATCTTCAATGCACACACGACTGCTACAAGTTCTAAGTCATGCGTAGGGTAATTCTCCTCATAAGGCTTAAGCTGCCATGAAGCGTACGCAAATACTTTCCCATGTTGCATGAGAACACAGCCAAGTCCCTTCCCTAAAGCATCACTATAGATTTGAAATCCACATATACAATATGGGAGTGTAAGAATCGGTGCAGATACTAACTTCTGCTTTAGGTCTTCAAAGCTCTTCTCTCTTTCTTCAGTCCAGACGAATTTCTCCCCTTTCCACATCAGTTTGGTCAATGGCAGTGCTAAACGGAAAAAGTTCTCTATGAACCTACGGTAGTAACCAGCTAAGCCTAGGAAACTGCGAACTTCAGTCGCTGATGTCGGTCTTGGCCACTTCGTAATAGCCTCAACCTTTGCTAGATCCATGGTGATTCCTTCTGCTGATACAATGTGGCCTAGGAACGCCACCTTGTCTAACCAGAACTCACACTTGGAGAATTTGGCATACAACTGCTTTTGGCAAAGTATCTGTAGTACAGTACGAAGATGGTCTTCATGTTCCTCCTTTGAAATAGAGAAAATCAGAATGTCGTCAATGAAGACAATGACGAACTTGTTCAGGAACTCATGAAAGATACGGTTCATCAGATCCATGAAAACAGTTGGAGCATTGGTAAGGATAAAGGGCATGACTACAATTTCGTAGTGCCCATAACGTGTACGGAAAGCAGTCTTGGCGATGTCATGCTCTTTAACCCGTAACTGATGATCGCCCGAACTCAGATCAATCTTGGAGAAATGTTTGGCCCCTTAGAGTTGGTCAAACAAGTCATCAATGCGTAGCAATGAATATCTATTCCTGATGGTGATCTTGTTGAGCTCACGGTAATCTATGCACAAACGCATGCTGCCGTCCTTCTTCTTTACGAACAGAACAGGTGCGCCCCATGGAGAAGCACTAGGTCGAATGAAACCGCGTTCTAACAGTTCCTGCAGTTGTTCCTTTAACTCCTTCAACTCTATGGGATCCATGCGATAAGGAGCCTTGGAAATTGGCTCAGCTCTTGGGATGAGCTCAATATTAAACTCCACTTCATGAGCAGGTGGTATGCCTGGGAGTTCTTCTGGAAACACGTCTGGGAATTCTGACACGATCGGTTGATTCTGGATAGATGGGGAATCAACCTCCAAATTGTGAACAGTCGCAAGATAGCCCTCACAACCATGTGAAAGTAGTGCACGTGCTTGTAAGGTTGAAATTATTTATACAAACCTTCCGGGTACGAAACCATTGTGAATGTACTCTGGTGCATTTACATCACCGAAGATGACCCGATATGTATGGAAGTCAATGGTGGCGTATTGTTTGGATAGCCAGTCCATGGCTATCATGTCAAAATCGCACATATCCAAAGGAAGTGCGTCAATAGGACGAATCTTGTCGTCAAACTCTAGGGGAAGGCTCTTGTACCCATGGGTTATGCGTACAGAGTCTCTTAATGGCGTGGAAATGTATAATACATTCTCTAATGGCATAGGGGATATCCTAATATTTTTGGCATAAGCAGTAGAAATGACCGAGTGAGTAGCACCCGTGTCAAATAAAACACATGCATCTTGACCACACATATACAAGATTCCAGTGATGATACCTGTAGAATTGTTGGCCTGATCGCAAGAAGTCGTGTACACCCGTCCACTAGTAGAAGGTGGCTTGCAATCGGCATGTACAAATGTGCCCTCCATCTTGACCTTGCGGAAGTCCTTCATGCGATGACCAGTAAGGCCACACTTGAAGCAAGCATCGCTGTCGCGGCGACATGGCCCTGGGTGCCTACGGTTGCAGGTAGTGAAGAGAGGGTGAGTATACCCTCCAGCATGTGCCCTTGCTGGCTGGGAGCCTGTTCGGAAAAGTACACATGAGACATGGTTTATAGGTACAAAAAGATGCGGAAAATCGTAAGACGTAATACCAGTGATAGTGATGAGACTGCAATTATACATAGTCTCATCGTCCAAATCGAGTTTAAAACGCTTAAAATATCTTTAAAATACCCCAAAATATGCTTGTGTTTGTTCATTGAGTATTTTAGATACATATATCGTGAAATCAACAAAAGATCACAAGAAACAAGCAAAAACGAACACGGGAAACAAAAAGCAAAAAGAACCGGACCCGAATCATGAATTTCCATTGAAGTCCTTGAAGTTTTGAAGATTTGGCAAGATTGGCCCCTCATCTTTTGAATACTTGTCACTTTTGACCCTTATAAATCTCAAAAGTTACAAGTATGGTCCTTAAATTTCAAGAAAATACAAGAAAAGCCCTTGAAGAATGCATAATATGCATATAAAGTCCTTAAAACAAGTTTGCCAAAACTTTTTGTGGCCAATATGTGAAAAAGTAAACTTTGATAACAAAGGGATTGAAGGTTTGGCTGTTAAAACTTGATATGAAAAGCAAATGGGAACCAAAGGACCAAATGTGGCAGATATCTAAACTCCCCACCACCAATCACTCTTCCACGTCAGCCCCACTATCCACTAATACCCCTCCACCTCACAAGCCTTCACCACGTCACCATCCACTCACTTTTATTTAACTGATTTTTGGTTAATAACAAAAATTAGTGGGAAACATATTTTTAAAACTAAAACCAGATTACCCACCCATGTTCACTCACCCCCTCACCTCATAAACCCTAACACACCCCAAATTTAATTAACCAAATTTCTTATCGTTAATTTAATTAACCATAGGGGTTTCCACCCCAACCGCACACCCAACACAACCCCCAACCCAGAAAACGACCTCCCCCCTTTTGTCCCCTCTCTAGCTCACACCAAGTCACAAGAATCCAAAAATCTTTGACCATATCAATGATTTATACAAGTTTCTTGGTCCCAACTATTCATCAAACGATCAAAATTGTACAAGGACAACTGACAAAGACTGAAGATCACATAAGAGCCATCTTGACTGATTTCAAACTTGGAATATTCGGGAATTATTCTAGGGCATTTTACTCAGTTTTCTTAGCTAGGCTTTATGTACTAGAACCTTCTTTCACTTATATAAAATCCATCGCATGTGATGAGCTTCACTTTCTTCCAAATTTATTTATTTGTAAAATTTTTAAATTAAATATTTTAAGCAATTTTTAAACCTTGCAAATAATATCTATGTGTTCCATTTTTTACTAGTTTTCTTAGTTTAAAATTGTTTCATTAATTTAAGTTATCAAAAATTCGTGTTCAATATTTTTGGCAAAGTTTTTAAGATCCAAAAGCTCATAAACTCATAAGCTTTTGGCCCGACAAGCCAAAAGATGGTAAAGTTTATAAGTTTTTCTTAAGTTTTAGTTTGTTTTAAAGTTGGTTTCAAAAGTTTGGCTTCAAAAGAAATTTGTTTATTTTTTTGTATGACTTACTGTTTACAAAAGCTAGATCAATAAGCTGACTGACAATCAGCTTATTGTCTGCTATTGTGAGCTTGAACCTTTCCTTTGTGGTTCTTTTTGTTTGTGTGTTATCAACAGGTCAACAACAAGATATATTGGATGGTATTTGGAATGTTGTAGTCCATACCATCATCATCTCTACATTCAACAACACCACAACCCATAAGCTCAAGCTTGGCTTGATGGAGATGGCTTTTCAGCAATAGTGGGGCCCGAATGTGGGTCCCACAAGGTAAAAATCCTAGGCTTGAAACCCTCTTGTTGTTTAAATTTGAAGTTTATGTGATTTGGTGTGAAAGTTGCTTGTATGATTGTTTAGGTGCTTTGTTTATGTTATTGAAGGTTTGATACACGTTAGATTAAGGTTGGTAGGTTTTTAGTTGATTTCTGAAAAAATCTGTTGATTAATTTTTGTTCATCTGTTATTAAGGGGTGTTTGGATTTGGGATTTAAAAACTGTGAGTGACAACATGGTAGGTTAAAAACCAGTTAAACACACTCTAAATGGTAGTGGTAGTGTTTATTGATAGTTTGGTTTAAGTTATATAGGATAAAACTGAGTTTGCGAGTTCATTATTTGGTAAAAATTGCACATGTTCATTAGTAGGCCCATAACAGCTTTAATTTTCTGTTCCATGAATTGGTTTCTTTGATTTTAGTTAGATTATCTGTTAATCTAGGGTTTTTAATTAGTTAGTTGTGATTTATTGTTGTAGTGATCAAGCTTTGGTTGTTTAAATCTCACATATAGGCCATTTGAATCAGCAACATATCATCAGACCTTTACTTCTTCATCAGTAACTGCAATATGCTCATTTGTGTTTTTTCTTGCATTAGACTTGTTGTTTGTATGCTTGCTGTGACTCCCCACAACCCAACTGGTTGTGGGAGTGCACTTGGTTCCAAACAAAACCAACAAACAAGCCTCAAATCATCACTAATAGTTTTTCTGTGAGTGAGCAGTGGGAGAAACATCCCACTACTAGTGCAAAACTACCCACTGCTGGGGATAAAGACAAACAAGTCCATCAACAGTCATTGTCAGTTTCATTGGTTTTTTGTTTTTAGTGGCTTTTTGTTCATTTTTCATTTTTCCCTGTTTAATTAATTTATTTTAAGAATTTTGAAAAGTCTATTTTTATTTTTCTGATTATTTGGTATTTTTTAGAATTAATTCAAGTTTTATTTAGTTTTATTTATTCTGTTTTTTGTCTTTTAGTGAAAAAAAGTTTTAATCTTCAGTTTTAAATTTTTTCCTAGTTAAAGTAATATAAATTAATATTTTTAAAATAGAAAGTTCACTGTTCACTTTATTTAATTATTTTTTAGATTTAATTAAAGTTAAAATAGGCTTTTAATTCAAACTGTTTTGTCTTATTATGTAAAAGTTTATCTTTTTCAAACTTTTTCATTTTTCTACAGTTTAATAATATAATTTAGGATTTTTTCAACAGTAAATTTATTTTTAGCATTATTTTATTATTTTTAATCATTATCTTAGTTTAAAAATTGTTTTTAGCATTTAAAAATAAGAAAAATAGTTTTTAAAATTTAGGTAAAATACTTTTTAGTGTTTAATTAATATATGTAATATATTTGTTTGATAACATAATATTTTGGACTTTTGTTAATTATATTTAATTTTAGGGCTTTAATTAGTATTTAAAATTGAATATTTAATTTGTAAAAGGTTATAAAACTTATTTATTGATTTTTTATTCTTATTTATATTATTTTAGACTTAGTTTTACTTTTTAAATATTTTTTAGATTAGATTTTTAATTTCGTCACATTTTACGTATTTACGTTCGCGTTTTACGTTTTACGTCGTAGTGTAATCGTAGCGTAACTCGTCTTTTAATTTTTCTCTCTTTAAACCCAAAACCCACATTAATCCAAACATGATTTTATTATATTGGCATATAACACATACACCTCCGCCGAAAACGAACTCGCATTTATCGGTTTTACGGTTTTCCTAAACCGTAGAACTTAATACTTGCCCGCTTTACGCTTTGTTTTCCTAAAACAAGTGTATAAATATGTACATCAATTTTGGCGCCGCTGTCGGGGAGGTGTGTGCTTAGCCTTATATATATCATGTTAGTGTGAGTAGTGCGTTTTTGCTTTTCATTTTAGGAAAGCGTATATAATGTACATACTTATTTTTGTTATTTTTCTCTATTATATTATAATATCCAAATAAAGTGTGTTTATTTTTCCTAAATTAAACATGCAACAATCTTTTTACTATATTGTAGATATCATTATTTGTTTTCGTTTTTTTGTGAATATTATTAATATATTGTAGACGTATCACCATAAATTTACAATATCTCCAAAAGCGTGAAAACGCAACCTTAATTGGGATTTCATCACTCAATTATTGTATTCGAATCCAAAGCAAAAATCAAAAGGCAAAATAGATAAATAATTTCGTGAGGCTTAATTTTGATTAACACAAACTATAAGGTGGGTATAAGGCGGTTGTATTTTACGAACTAAGGGAAAAAGGCTCTTAAGTGCTTAGCGCCGCCTCGTTCCCCCGCTTGCTTGTGCGTATTTTGAGAAAGAGGGCTAATCGAGGGTTTGCCGCCGAAGTATTTTCTACGTATATTATATTTGCTTGTTTTCAAGATTAAACCCTCTTGAACGTTTTGGTGTTCCACCAACGTTCTAAAGTCATCGAAGGCGTTCACCCCACGTTATCGTTTTCATTCCTTGAGGCACCTTGAAATTGATTCGAGGAGAGTATTTGTAGATTTGAGTCTACGTAATACACAAATAATCTAAAAAAATTAAAAAACAATAAAAAACCAAAAAAATTGAAAAAACGAAAAACCGCAAAAAGAATCTTCTTTGCTACCCCCATTCTACGCTTAGTGCATGCGCACTTGATCGAAGGATTATTCAAATTCTTGCGACGTGATAACGTCCTAATTATACATATTCAACCTATCATTATAATGCCACTTTGTAGTATAAATAAGAGCTTCCGATACTCAATATGTTGTGTTTTATATGTAGATGAAAAGTATGAAGGAGCAAAGTGAAGATATACAAAGAAGGGGCCTCAATATGCAATAAAGCCAAAGTTATTAAAAGAAGATTCTGAATCGCCCAGAAGTGCGGCGCACATTCTCATCTCCAAAGTGCGGCGCTCTTGAGGAGAAGTGCGGGGCACATTTGACCCCAGACATCACCTATAAATAGAGGCCATTTTCACTCATTTTACACACACCTCTCTCTTTCAATACTCCATAGCTCGAGTATTTTAGTCCTTTTAGTAAATTTTCAGTATTATCCACTTTTGGGAGATACTTCTAACTAGAGTCTTCCACTCTTCGATTCTTGGAGGACGATACAATCGTGACACTTGTTTACTCGTTTATTCAGTCCAATCTAAGTATGATGTTCTCTTACTATTTTCTAATTGTTACTTTGATTACTATGTTAGGCTAAGCTATCTGTGACTATATGGGTATGTGACTATAATTAGTGATGATGCTATGATATGATCCTTTATAAATGATTTCAAGCTAATGTTGTAGAACCATTTTACCACCTAGTTCTACAAACCATATTTTATCTAAGTTGATTTGTTACGATAGTTTGGCGTTGAGAAACGCAAATTGTTATAATAAGTTTTCTAGAACTTGTCTATGGTCTTGAATCTTTGGCTGGAGAATTCCGCTTAGAAACTTGATAAAATATTGAACTTGTTGGCAACTTGTTTTGAGCTTAATCGCTTAAATAAACGTAAGTCTTGAATCAACCCAAGTAATGTAACACCCCATTTTGATAATGGAAATGTCACACGTAATTATGGCGTGTCATCAAAGCATACAAGGAAAAATGTCTAAACATTACATGACCATAAAAGGAAAATACCGGAATCAAACATCGGTAGTCCAAAGTAAAGCTCATCACACACAAACATAAGTATAGTAAAGGAAAGGACTAAACAATGTCCATAGCAAATGTATCAAAAGAAAGATAATGCATAAAGTAAAGAAAGGCTAGAAAGCTTCCAATCCATATGCACGTACGCTTAAAGTCTACGAGCGTCCCTGAGTACCTGCCGTTTTGGGAACATAGAAAAGGAAAACGGCTGAGCAATACGCTCAGTGCACGGATGTACAATAAAGCATGAATAGGATAAGCATATAACATATAACAGCGGAAGAAACTAAGCCCCGAGTAACCTGGTTAAGTCTTGATAAAACTGGTTTTATAGTTTGAAAAGCCTTATGTTTATCTTGTAAAAACTGTTTATCATATTTTACCATTAGCCAGTATAGGTCATGAAAATCCACCGTGCATGAATACTTGGATGAGTGACCTCATCATGCAAATTAGAGGGGCTGCCTCTAATTTAATATACTGGTTTTGGGTAGGAGGGATCAGCTCCTTGTGAAGGATGCAAGGCACACACCACATTCACCATGAAATCCTGACTGAAAACATGTAACTAGGATGCACCCATACGCCCCACATGATAAATATAAATAAATGGCCAAAAGCTGAAGGGACGCCACGAGCAATCACTCCGCCGTGGTGAAGTCATAACATCAGTGCCTCTAATGTTATGGTTATGGTACCTCTATAACTAGGTGAAACTGGTCATGCATGTATATGGATATAGGTATTCCAAATTAAACATAAGCAAATCAAACACATAACTTATACTACGGGAAAACAGTTGGCTGCATACTGGGAATCCTAATAAGGAAAGAATGTCCATACTGAAAGGACGGGAATCCGTACCTTATGTCCAGTGAACGAAGAAGACGAACTGAAAGGAATCCTACTTCCGTATCACTAATGCTACATAAATACATACATAAATAAGTATCTGCATACTAATACGTAACTGATTTTATGTCATGTCTTAGCTTATTTTATATGGTCTTATCATGTTTTACTATCTTCAGCCTTAAACTGTGTTTATCTTATATTCTGTTTATTCTGATTAAGTATTCCTGGTATTTCATGTATTATTATACTTACTGTGTAATAATAAGTAACTTTCCAAAAATAGCAGGTTTCCTAAAATAGAAAGTTTCCAAAAATAGAAACTTTCCAAAAATAGAAGTTACCAAAAATAGAAAGTTTCCAAAAATAGAAAGTTTCCAAAAATAGAAAGTTTCCAAAAATAGAATTACTGCTTAAAATAGATAAGTTTCTAAAAATATAAAGTTTCCATAAATAGATCAGCTGCCTTAATTAAATAAGTTTCCATAAATAGATTAGCTGCCTGAATTAAATAAGTTTCTAAAAATAGAATGTTTCCACAAATAGATTAGCTGCCTTATTTAAATAAGTTTCTAAAAATAGAAAGTTTCCATAATTAGATATAAGCTGGTTAAATAAGTAAGTATATAAGCCTAAGTGTTTTCATGATTATTTTCTAAGTCATAATGATATAATGTATATTTTATTAATTATTTCATGTAATTAAAATAAACTATCGGTTAAAAGTATTTAATTAAAATATATCATGTTTTAATTAAATAAGGTTAAGTACTTAGGTTAAAACATGTATTATTATTTATTAATAATATAACCTAAGTCATGTTAATTAATTAATTAAAACCATGGTTTTTAAATAATTAATTATTTATAAGTCTAAAAATATAAAATACTTAGGTTAATAATTTCATGATTTTTAATAATTAATATAACCTAAGTCATGTTATTAAATTAATCATGTCATGTTTGTTAATTTAATTTAGCATATGATTATAAAAAAAATAATAATCTTAACATACACCGTGAACCGGACCTTGACTAGAAACCATGAACCGGACATGAAATCGACACCATACCCCGAACCACTTCGGGGTTCCCCTTGTATTGCTGCTGCCGTGGGACCCACACCAACCAACCGGGACCATATGGTCTCGGTGGTGGTCGAGTAGCCAAACCGAGACCCCCTTGGGGTTCGGTTTAGGCGCTGACCAAAACAAAACACCCCTAAACCATCCTTTTTTATTTCTCCAAAAGCCATTTTCATGTTTGATCTATGTTTTAATTAGGTTTTTTAAAGAAAACACATCATGTTCTAAATTATTTAATAGATCAAATCAAAAAGAAAAGGGTTAAAAGAATTTACCGAATGCGTGGATCTAAACAAGGATGAACAAACACGAACACTTGCACCAAAACCAAGATCAAAGATCAAATAAACACCCCCTTGGTGTGTTTATGGGTGGCGGCCAAAAAAGAAAAAGAAGGAGGAGGAGAAAATATTTTTAGGTTTTTGGTTAATTCTTCTATAAAGTGAAAATGAGTAGTAACTTTTCCCTTAACCCCTCTTTAGTGAAAATTAAGATGGGCTTGGCCCATCTCTTCCTTGTTGTCGCGGGTAGGGTCCCCACATGGGGTACCCGTACCGTTTTCCGTGTCTCGATGTTTAATTGTTCGTTCATGTTTATTTGTGTTCGCGTTTAATGTGTTCTCGTTAAATAATTATCGTGACCTAATATATTTATTTACGCTCGTAATAAATATATATACGTAATTAATAATAGTTCGTGATTTAATTACGTTCATGATTTCATGATCGCATGTTCGTGAATAGTTATTGTCAAATAATTATTGTGTGCTCGTGCGTAGTAAATACTTATCGTGTTCTAACACGTACGTAATACGTAAAATCCTAACACGTAATCGTAATCATGCTATAATAGGAAAGTTTTAATCTAGTATGTACGATCTTAAGGGTACTATTCATGGTAAAAGCATGCGAGTTTTACAAGTAAACTGTGTAAACGCCGTTTTGACGAAAAAGGATTATCACACTTTAACAACATAAACATATCTCGATCATTATTATCATCATCACGAACTTATACGAACTATCCCATATTAGTCATAGTTTTTATAATTGATATTACTTAAACCATTTATTTCTTCAATTGTTATCTTGATTACCAAAACGAAACTAAGTCTCAGCAAACGATCCTGGCTTACCACTACAAAGCTATATTACGAACGAAAGAGTATACTTGCCCGTGTTTGTCTTCTAGTCCCTTGTTTTGTCTAAACCTTGTAATACAAATTTAAGACTTGCAAACGAACATCAAGTTTTTGGCGCCGCTGCCGCGGACTTATAATCCTGTTTTGTAGCCAAATTAGTATAATCCTTGAAGAAATTGAACCATTACTACTCATTTTAAAACCAAAAATTTTTCTGCAGTACAGAAAGTACGCCGCACAAACCAAAAAGTGCGCTACACTTCCTGTAGCGAACCCAAGTGCGCCACACAAAACTAAAAGTGCGCCGCACATTTGTACTGAAAACACAAAAAACCTTATTGGATGCACACCCGTTCATCCTGAACATCACCAACATCACCGTTACCTAAACCTGAACGTACCCTTAACCGAAGGATACATAGACTCCAACGCCGTGTACCTTTATCTAGGAGACACGAACAAACTCAACCTCGCATAATTAACCAACTTTTTGACAATCTTTCACAAATCCTATTTCTCACCAAACTCATCAACCGTTACGATCCAATGTCGGACACTGATGATGAACCTATATGGTCAGCCGATAGAGTTGTCGCACCAACTCCTGGCTCTACAATCGTTTTACCTGAAATTGCAAACGATTTTGCAATCAAAGGGAACCACTTAACCCTTGTAAAAAATAACCAATTTGATGGTCGAATCAAAACCAATCCTCATAAACACATCCACGAATTCAGTGGAATTTGTGAAATATTCAACTATGGAGAAGGACAAGCCGAAGCCGTCCAACTTATGATTTTTCCATCATCCCTGACTGGAGAAGCCAAATCATGGCTTGACGAACTTAACGAAGGAACCATTCGAACATGGGAAGGTGTTAGAACTGCTTTCATTAGCCGATTCTTTCCTCCTGCCCTATTTGAAAAACTCCTCGGAGAAATCTGAAGCTTTTCTCAACAAGAATGAGAAACTCTCACTGACGCATGGTTAAGAATGAAAGAACTACTCAGGACTGCCATGGTCATGGACTTAAGAAAGAAGGAATAATCAAGATTTTCTATCATGGTCTTGACGATGTTACCCAAGATGCATTGAACTCCGCAGCGGGCGGAATTTTCCTTTACAAAACCCCTAACCAAGCTTACCAATTATTCGATGACAAATTCCTACTTAAGCTTGATTGGTCCAAAAATCACAAAAACAAAAACTCACGAAAAACTGTAGCTTTTGCTGAAGGAAGTAACAACCCAACCGACATCGAGAAAATTATGTCTCGAATGGATGCCATGCTCTTAAGATTGAAGAAATTAAACACTGTTGGAAACTCACTTTATGTGACGACATTTAAGAATTCCCGTTAGTTATCATAGTCACGCACATTTAGACTAGACTAGGCTCGTTGTAAAGTTTAGGTTGTGTGCGTGACTATATATACCCCTCCTTAGCTTCCAAGGAGGGGTGTTGATTGTCATTTGTTTTATTCTCAATATATTTTCATTTCTCTTTCAACCTCTCTTCTCTCTCGCTAAGCCAACAATGGCTTCCACCACCATATACCACCACATTAGACCACCAGATCCATTTTAACATTTCTACATTTGGCATCAGAGATACGGTTCCATCCTTGGATCGTGTTTATATATTTGATTTGGTGGTCTGATTATTCTTTGTGTCTCGTTATATTATTTCTGTCCATTTTATCACAAAATTTTTCACGTCTTATTTGTTTTGTCCAAACTGTCACATGATTTGGGGTATTAATTTACTCTTTCTCGGTTTCATCATCATTTTCATGGTCAAAATAATACAAATTTGGTTAATGTTTCTGGGTTTCTATATTTTTTCTTGTTTATGCAAATAGATAAGGACAAAATGTGCAGATCCACCTTTTTCGGGTCCTTCAAAACCCTTTTCAGATTGGGTTTCAGATTGGATATTCAGATTAAACTTTCAGATTGGGTTTCAGATTGGGTTTCCGATTGAACATTCAGATTGACATTCAGATTGGGGATTCAAATTAGACATTCCGATGGGGGTGTTCGTTTGATTCCAATTTAAAAAACATTCCGATTGGACATTCTTTTTGACTTTCTGATGGACTCACTCGTAGGACATAACTTTGCCTCAAAAACAAAAATTATTCCGATGGGATTTTTTTTGTTTGTCATTCCGATTGGATTGTTTTTAAAAAGACTTGTGAACCCAAAACTGTGACACAAACAACACCAAATCTACCGAGTCAACTCGGTAATTACCGAGTTGACTCAGTTAACCCAACTGAGTTGACTCACTGAGTCTATTTTAACAAGCCAACCTTTTATCTCCACAACTCCATATCTACCTATCCCATCGTCACCTACACGCCATCACATCTAGACTCGAACCAATACATAACTAAAACGTAAGAAAGATCTCAGATTCCTTATTTTTCGTGTTTTCACATGCAATACATAGATCCATTACACGAAAATAAATCCTTCATCACAGATCTCTGTCGAGATATAAACACCTCATTAATTTACGAATTTAAAGAGAGACCCATAACAATTATGTTATTTTCTCCCTTTGATTCATTTAAATTAAACACATGCAAAAGTAATCACCTACCCGGGACCCATTTAATGAGCCTTGAAGATCAATAACCTTCGAGTGATAATGATTTTATGTGTGATTTTCGTGTGAGCTTATGAGAAGATGGAGTTTATTTTGTTTTGGATATGTGATTGATTTAAGAGGATTTGCAAGTCTATATATTATATGAGTTATGCGTTCTAGTTATCTAGATGAGATGATTTGTGGGAGTGGTGATTCGTTTTTTTTTTTTTTTTTTAGTTTCTGATGAATGACCTAAAGTTGGGAGAGAGAGTTTGGTGAGGGCGGAGTAAACGAGATGTTGTGAGAGAAGATGGGAGTTAGGTTTGAGGGACGGATTGTTCTATGTGTGATTTTAGGGTTGATTGACTAAGTTATAACCATGTGATTGGACCGGGTGTATTTTCATTTGATATGGGCCACAAATTGGGCCTTGGACTCGAGGATTTTGTCACATGGCTATGGGCAGTTTGTGTTTAACCATAATATAAACGAATTTTTATTTCAAGATTGATTATTTTGAATAAAATTTTGTGAATATTGTCGGGATTTAACTGTGACATCGGGTCGAGACAAAAAGTGACGAGACATTGTTAAGGAGAATGGATGCTCAAACAAACAAGTTCCTTTTTTGAATTTGTGGTTTTTTTGTTGCATTTGTGGTTCTTTAATTTATTCTTGACACTGATTGGGTGACGAGAAATGTGACGCGACAAAATGACGTGACAAATGTGACAAGAATTTATTTTGACGAGACCAAGAAAAAATGGGCGATTTTTTAGTGGCTACAGATTTTGTTTGATCGGGTATTAATTACGTGACGTTGAAGACGGATTTTTCGAAGGCGTGTATTTATTTTATCTTTTAATAGATAACTTGCTAGTGCTTAATCCTAGAATGAAGACTTGGGTATCTGGTTTCCGGGTCCGGGGTGGAAGGTTGATGACTCGGATAACTATCACTTAAAGGGGTTACATTGTTGTACTCAGTGTCACGCGCTTAGTCGACGTGGATAATTTCAAGAGGTGTTGTGCTTATAGACTTCTTCAGTGATGCATTGAGTACTTAGAGATTTCTCCACCGTTCTTCATTCAACAATAGTGCAAGCTTAAGTCACAAGATCGAAGGATTTTTATTCAGCTTCACGTTTGATGTATCTGGTTCATTCTTTCAGTGGTCACTTCAAATTGCTTTCACGAGGGATGGTAAAGGTGGCCATGGAGAGTTTATGGGAAGAGATTTTCGATCAACAGCTGATTCTCATAAAATATATAATTCAGCTTATTTATTATTCTCACGAGATTTCAGGTTCATGTGCGTACAATTTATTGATGGTTCCGGCTTTCGAAACCATCAAGGGGGAAGAAGAAGACACATTGAACGCACAACGAGTACACGTGATGAACTTCATACCTTCTTTTGATTTGAAGATATTCCGGGATGACATTTGTCATAGCCGCAGAGATAATCACTGTTTTAACTCGTGTCGTTATCAATCTCCAAAAGGTACACTACTGATTCGAGGTTTAATTGTTTGATTGTTTCAATTAAACATCATCATTATCCTATATGCATTCCCAGGACTTAATTGACTCTGGTGCATCTCCGGAAGAAGACGTGTGCATTTCCGGGACTTAATTGACTCTGGTGTTACGATGTCAACTTCATGAATGGGATAAAGTGTCCACTTCAGTATTTGAGCTTCATAATTGGGATTGATTTACCTTCTTCAACTATGTGGGGGAAGAAGTGTCTTGATTCTTTCTAGTATGCATAACTTGAACTCTCAGGGGGAAGAAAAATTCAGAAGAATTATTCAAGCGTGAGAAGAAAAGTTGTTGATCTACTTGGTGTGCCCCAAACTTTCAATCCCTCTTAGCAACATTATCATGTTATATGATGGGATTTTCTAGTTAGATTCCGCTGTGCGCTTAATCATTCTAAGCTTTATTGAAAGCTTTGAAGTTGCTTATGAGGATTGTTGGTTTAGGGGGAAGCTATTTAAAATGCTTCTACATCAAGTTTACGTGGCATGAATTAGGGGGAAGCTAATTCAGAAGCTTCTCCTTAACCAGAAGTGTATGGGTTACTTAGCTCGTGCCGTTACAGTATTTCTACTACAAGTTAAAGATGAGTCGTTTTGAAGTCAAAGGCCTCAGAAGACTTCATCAGCATTGGATGCTTCATGAAAGCTCTTGTTCTTAATTATTTTGTACTTGTTAGGTAGAATATTGTAAGGAATTCTACACGTCGTCCCATGGGGGAAGATTGTTGGAAAATCACTTTATGTGACGACATTTAAGAATTCCCGTTAGTTATCATAGTCACGCACATTTAGACTAGACTAGGCTCGTTGTAAAGTTTAGGTTGTGTGCGTGACTATATATACCCCTCCTTAGCTTCCAAGGAGGGGTGTTGATTGTCATTTGTTTTATTCTCAATATATTTTCATTTCTCTTTCAACCTCTCTTCTCTCTCTCTAAGCCAACAATGGCTTCCACCACCATATATCACCACATTAGACCACCGGATCCATTTTAACATTTCTACAAACACAAAACCTGCAAACACTGTGGAGGAAACCATCCTTCTAGTGAATGTGATGACGATGACACACCAATGACGAAGGAAGAAGAAGCCAACTTTATGAATACCTTTCGTCGAACTCGATTTTATAACGATTATCGTAATCGCGATCGCGATAATTGAAGATCAAATGATAAACCAAGTTATGACCGAGACGACAAGAAACCCACTCAAACCGAAGACCAAAACAACCTCTAAAGCAAAATCTAAAACTTTATAGAATCTCAAAGAAAAACCAACATTTTTGTTCGACAGACATTCACTGACTTCAAAACCAACTTCGAAACTACAACAAAAAACCACCAAGCTTCCATTCAAAACCTTGAAGCTAAATTTGATCGTTTGGCTGATAAACAATCGAATCGCGCTTCTGGTTCTTTACCAAGCAATACCAACCCAAATCCCAAGAAAAACAACAAATATCAACCCCCATAAGCTCGTAACGAGCAAGTGAATGCCGTATTCACGTGGAGCGGGTTATCTTACGAATCACCTACCAAACCTACTCAAGTTACACTAATCAAAATTCTATTCGATAGTGATAATGAGGATGAAGCCCAACCAACCCATACCAAACGAACTGAAAACCCAACACCCAAACCATATAAACTAAATGTACCATATCCACAATGCCTACGCAAGAAAAAGATGCAAGCTAAGTATGGTAAATTCCTAGACATAATACAAGAAGTTCAAATTAACATGCCTTTAATCGATGTTCTGGTTGGAATGCCAAATTATGTCAAATTTATCAAATACCTTATCAAGAGCAAGCATAAGTTTGAAGAAGTCTCTTCAACTTTTCGAAACGATGAATGTTTTGACGTTATCCAAAACAAAGTACCACCAAAACTGGGAGATCCTGGAAGTTTCCTAATCCCATGTACTTTTCCTCACTCATACTCTAGCAACGCCTTGGCCGATCTTGGCGCAAGTATCAACCTCATGCCATACTCTTTGTATGTTAAACTCTCTTAAAACTTTTTAAAACCCACAAAAATGATCGTTCGACTCGCGGACCGTTCTTTCCAATACCCAATGCGGATAGCTGAAAACATGCTCATAGAAGTCGGAAAATTTGTTTTTCCTGTTGACTTTGTAATGTTAGAAATGGAAGAAGATAGCAAGGTACCACTTATCATTGGTAGACCTTTCCTACACATAGTTGATGCTATAATTAGAGTAAAGCAAAAACAACTCAACCTTGGAGTTGGAGAAGATAGAATTTCTTTCTCTATCGACGAAGCTATGAAACACTCGTACTCTAATGACGATACGTGTTTTAGTATCGATGTCGTTGAAGAAATCGTTGAAGCCGATTTAGATGCTCTTCTTGAAGAAGGATGCGAAATTTGCATTATCTCGAAGGAACTATCATCGAAGAAGACTTTTTGCTCAATTTGATGCCTTCATAGCCGACCAAACCGATGATGAACCAATCATAAAAATCGAAGAAGAAATCGAAACCCCATTTGAAACCATAACTTTCAAAACCGATTTCAAAGTTAAGAAATCTGTTGAAGAACCTCCTACAGATTTGAACTTAAACCTCTTCCTGAACATCTGGAATATGTGTTTCTTCACGAAGAAAAATTACTCCCTGTAGTTACTTCATCCCAACTTTTGATACAACACAAAGACGATCTAATTGACATTCTCAAGAATCATAAACAAGCTTTTGCTTGGAAAACTTCTGACATTCCTGGAATATGTCCATCGTTCTGCAAACACAAAATCCAACTTTTGGATAACAAGAAACCAATTGTTGAAAAACAACAAAGATTAAATCCTAACCTGAAGGATGCTGTTAAAAAAGAAATCCTTAAACTACTAGACTCTGGAATAATCTACCCAATCGCCGATAGCCCATGGGTTAGTCATATTCATTGTGTACCTAAAATAGGAGGTATCACTGTAGTAACTAACAAAAACAACGAATTAGTACCAACACGAACCATCACCAGATGGCGAGTTTATATTGATTATCGAAAACTAAATGATGCAACCGCGAAATATCATTTTCCTTTACCCTTTATGAATCAAATTTTAGAAAGACTCACAGGAAATGAATACTTTTGTTTCCTCGATGGTTTTTCTGGATACTTTCAAGTCCCAATCGACCCTATGGATCAAGAGAAAACTACGTTTATGATAGGTGTGAAAACACCCATCCTTTTACCACTTATTTCTGGCTAAAACAAGACCAAAACACATATTTAATATCATTTGTTTGGAATTATGCGTGGTTTTTGTGTTTATTGTGTTTTCAGAGTCAACCGGATGAATATTGAAGAAAACATGGGATTGCACGGGTTTTATCAAAGAAAAAGACTCAAGACGAAGTCTATTGTCCAAGAGATGCAAAAGATTTGAAGTCATCGCGCCTATTTGAAGATTTATCGAAGAAAAAGGCCAAATATGGAAGATTCTTATATGTCGAAGAACTCGAGTCTATTAAACAAAAGATTATAAGACGAGTTGGAATTATTCACCGACACTTCTCAAAATCCAAAGTCGGAAACGTTTATTTAAAGAAACGTAAAGAATAAAGAAGAAAGAAGAAAAGAAGCCCGAAACCAAAGCCCATTCACAAGCCCACCATCACACGCCTATAAATAGGACTTCACTTCACCATTTTGGAGACTAGTTTTGAGTTTTGTATTTAGTTTTCACTTTTCATTTTTTTTCTCTAGTTTTAAAGAGAGAAAGTTCTCAACTTTCTCTCACTAAGTTCATCTTTTCTTTTAATCTTTCAAGATTAAATCTTTATGTATTGTTGATTTCATTATTCAAGTTTAAATTCAAGCTTTTAATATTTAATCTCTTTCTACCTTTCTTTGATTTTTAGATTGATTTTGGTACGAATTACTTATGATCCGTGTTGTTCATCTATGTTTTCGTGCTTAAAAAGTTAATCTTTTTATGTTTATTTGAGTCCTCTTATAGATAAGCTTTAAGATCTTTGTGCTTATTGGCTTATTTATTTGTTTAGCTTATTTACTTTTAAAAGTTTTCTTAAAAAGTTCATTTTTTATGGTTTGATTCAAAAGTTTGCTTAATCTAAGTTTAGATAAGTTGTTATTTGAGCTTATTTGATTTGTTTCATATTAGATTCGTGCTAGTTTTGGAGTTAGCTTATTCCATAAGCTTATCACCTTGCTTATAGTCTCGGATCAAGAAGGTATCGGAAAGGGTAAAACCCTTTTCCGATTTGTTTATTCCGACGAGCACACCTCCTTATTCCGACCAATAGATCGGAAAAGGGTTTATGTTTATTCCGATTTTGACTTATTTGCATGATATTCCGATTAGAGCTGTTTGCTAAGATTCCGATTAGTGCATTTTTCTAATTATTCCGATTGGGGATTTTTAGTTATTCCGATTGACCCTTTCCGATCAAAGCATTCCGACAAGGTGACATTTGCACATTCCGATCAGTTGCATTTTAGTGGATTCCGATTGGAGGGTTTCATATTCCGATTGTGTTGGTTTGGAGAGATATTCCGATTCGACTTCTTGTCTAACATTCCGATCAGTACTTTTTTTTAGACATTCCGATTACTTAATTTAGTTTAACATTTAGTTTTAACTTGTCAATTTAATTTAATCTTGAAAAGCTTTTATTTTACTCTTCGACAATTACTTGTTTGTTATTAGTTCAATATAGATAAACAAACCAACACCTCTTTATTAACCAAGAACAAATCATTCCACTTAGAACCGTGATCAATTCGAGGAGATACCGAGAACTAATCTTGAACCCAATCAAAACCATTGTATCAAATGGCGCCGCTGCCGGCTCTTCTCGTTAAGATCAACAGTTTTTTGTGAGAACTTGGATTTTGGGATCCGTTCGCCGTGAACGTTACTTTTTCACAAAAAATTTCAAAAATCCTAAAAAATATAAAATTTTCAAAAATCCTAAAAAATATAAAATTTTCAAAAATCCTAAAAGTTAAAAAACATAAAAACCAAAAATATTTCTGCTTTGTTTTTGCCTTGTTAGTTCTTTTGCAGGTGCATGCGTACACGATCAACGTCTTATCAAGAGCCCGAGCCTCTCGAAGACTTAGACATGGCCGGTGTACAAAACAACAACAATAACCCACCTCAAAACAATAACAACCCACCTCTCAACAACAATAATAACAACAACCATGAGCCTCTACCAGACAATCGCCCGATGATTGAACTTCTGCAAGCACATGTAGATGGCAACAATGATCCAATTGTCATACCCGCGATTGCAGCCAACAACTTTGAGCTCAAATCCGGTTTTATCCAGATGGTCTCTGCTCAACCATTCTTGGGGCGTACCATTGATGATCCTCATGACCACATCAAGAGATTCCTGCAACTCACGAATACGGTCAAATTCAATGGTGTTCCAAAAGAGGTAATCCGTTTACAACTTTTTCCCTTTTCTTTAGAGGGACAAGCCCGGCATTGGCTTGCAAAGGAACCGTCAAAAGGTATTATGACGTGGACGGATTAGGAGACCAAGTTCATAAATTACTTTTTCCCACCCTCTCGTACTACCGCTTTGCGGAATGAAACTATCAATTTTGAACAAAAGTACGATGAGTCTTTTAGTGAATCTTGGGATCGTTTCAAAGATCTTTTAAGAAAATGCCCACAACATGGTTTTACCAAAGTGCACCAAATTAACACTTTTTATAATGGTTTAAGCATGAATGACCAAGAATCACTAAACAGTGCCTCGGGGGGTAATATTTTGGTTAAGACCTCCAATGCCGCTTGGGATATCATTGAGAATAAGTCTCGTGTGCAAACCAAGAGTGTTCGGACCAATGTCGCTAGTGCTAGTACTAATGACAGCGACAAGCGACTTGACAAAATTACTACGCTTCTTGAATCGCTTGTTACCCACACCGCTAACAACACCAACAACATCAACGCTAAAAACGCTCACGACGCTCAAGTCAATGCTGTTAGCCAACCATGTGAGATATGCGGGGGTCCTCACTCTTACACCACTTGTACCGCCACCCAGGACTATCCTTCTGAGAATGTGAATGCAGCATACGGTACCTATCCTCCAGCCGCTTATCAAGCTCGTCCTCAAGGTGACCGCAACTTGCTTAGCTACCGCTCTAACAACTTTCTTTCCCCACCTGGCTTTCCTCCTAACAACCCAAACCAACAACAAAACCTCAATCGGCCTCCTCAAATACAACAACAACAACCTCGTGCGCCATACATACCACCTCACAAACAACCATATCCACCTCAAAGAAACAACCAAGTTTACCAGCAACCTACTTATCAACCACCCGCATACAATGCTCCTCCCAACCAACCCACCGCATTACACCAAAACATTGGAACCTACATGAGGACTAATGATGTGATCGTGGACAATCTCCAACGGGAAGTGCTCAACTTGATAGCAGACCTGGTGAAACAAGGGAACGATCTGAGAGCTGATATGAGAAACACTTTGGATAGTCAAACGAATGACTTAAGGAACATGATGGCTAGTTTCTTCCAAGGTAATCAACCCTCTTCTTCGGGTACTCTTCCGAGTAACACCGTTGCGAATCCAAGAGGGGAGATGAAAGCAATCACCACTCACAGTGGCAAAGGTACTAAGGAACCCGAGCTTCCTATACCTCCACCGGTGATTGTGACTAAGGAGAACGAGTCACCTGCTCCTATTCCTCATCCTTCTACTTCCCCAATTTCTTCGCCTCTTACTTCTACCCCTCCTCCACCCAAGGATGTGAGTGATCCTATTCTCCCAAAGCCTTCCTCTTCTTTCGATATACCTTATCCCTCAAGGTTGAGGAAAGAGAAGCTCAAAATCAAGGATGATATTCAAGTTTCGAACTTTCTAAAAATGTTTAAACAATTGAATTTCAACATCTCCTTCGCTGAGGCTCTCGCTCACATGCCTATGTATGCAAAAATGTTCAAAGATCTTCTTAGCGACAAGGAGAAGCTTCTTGATATTGCTAACACCCAACTTAATGAGAATTGCTCTGCAGTGCTCTTAAGGAAATTGCCAACCAAGCTTGGTGATCCGGGTCGCTTCTTAATCCCTTGTAACTTCCCGGGAGTAGAGAATTGCATGGCCCTAGCCGATCTAGGTGCCAGTATTAAATTAATGCCTCTCAGCGTTTGGAAGCAATTATCTCTCCCCGAGCTAATCCCCACCAAGATGACTTTGGAATTAGCTAACCGTACGGTTGCTTATCCAGTGGGGATAGCCGAAGACGTTTTTGTAGGAGTCGACAAATTCACTTTTCCTGCCGATTTCGTCGTCGTCGACTACGATATGGACCCTCGTGTGCCATTGATCGTTGGTCGTCTTCTTGAGGACCGGTCGCACTCTCATCGATGTTGAAGCCGGTGAGCTTATCATAAGAGTGGGTGATGATAAAATTGTCTTCAACATGGGAAAGCTTTCTAAACAACCTTATTCTAACGAGAGTGTTAATTGTATTGACGTTCTTGATGAGGCTTGTGAAGAACACTTCAAAGATGCTTGTAAAAGTATTCCTACCTCTCTTCCCAATGTTGAGACCGTTTCCTCTATTGATTCATCACTATCTCTATTTGGAGAAAGTGATTTCCTGTGGAAAGATTTGGAAGCCACCATGGGAGATGTGAACTTAGCTAATGACGATTCTACCACCAATTGGGATGAAGATCTTCGCCTCATTGAGAACATTCTTAAAGAAGACAATATTTCTCCACCATCTCCCACGGTTATTGCTATCGATGCTCCGACTTTGAAAACGCCTCCCATCGAAAATCCTCCGGATTTAGAACTTAAGGAGTTGCCGCCCCATCTCGAGTACGTGTTCCTTGAAGAAAATAAGAAGTCGCCTGTCATCATTGCTAAGGACTTGAAAGAAGAAGAGAAATCTCGCCTCATCGCTGTGCTTAAAGATCATAAGAAGGCAATTGCTTGGAAAATTTCTGACATCCACGGAATTGATCCAAACTTTTGTACTCACAAGATTTTCATGGAAGATGACTTTAAACCCACAATCCAGAGCCAAAGAAGGGTTAATCCTCGTATCATGACGTCATCAAACAAGAAGTTATCAAACTTCTAGATGCCGGCTTGATTTACCCTATTTCGGATTCGCCGTGGGTAAGTCCCGTCCATTGTGTGCCCAAGAAGAACGGAATAACCGTTGTTCCCAATGAACACAACGAGATGATTCCCACTCGTCTCGTTACTGGCTGGAGAGTTTATATTGACTATCGCAAGCTCAATGATGCCACGAGAAAAGATCACTTTCCTCTTCCTTTCATGGATCAAATGCTCGAGCGTCTTGCTGGTAATGACTATTACTGCTTCTTAGACAGTTTCTCCGGGTATTTTCAAATTCCCATTGATCCCAAGGACCAAGAAAATACCACATTCACTTGTCCCTACAGAACATTTGCTTACAAACGTATGCCTTTTGGTTTATGTAATGCTCCTGGGCCGTTCCAAAGGTGTATGATGGCTATCTTCCATGACATGGTGGAAGACACTATGGAAGTATTCATGGATGATTTCTCGGTTTATGGCGATTCTTTCTCTGCTTGCCTTGCCAATTTAGAACGTATGCTTAAGTGGTGTGAAGACACTCGCCTTGTTCTTAATTGGGAAAAATGCCATTTCATGGTAAAAGAGGTGCTAGGACACAAAATCTCCAAAGCCGGTCTTGAAGTAGACCGTGCTAAAGTCGATATTATTGCTAAATTTCCTCCACCTTCAACCGTGAAGGGTGTGAGAAGTTTCCTCGGTCATGCGGGCTTCTACCGTCGATTCATCAAAGATTTTTCTCAAATCGCTCGCCCGATGACCCACCTCTTGGAAAAAGACACTCCTTTTATCTTTTCCAAAGAGTGTCTTGACGCCTTCAACTTGCTCAAGGATAAGCTAACTAAGGCACCCTTCTTGGTTACCCCTAATTGGGAGCTGCCTTTCGAGTTGATGTGTGATGCTAGTGACTTTGCTATTGGAGCGGTTTTGGGCCAAAGAGTGAACAAACACTTCCAACCGATCCATTACGCTAGCAAGACAATGACGGGGGCTCAATTGCATTACACGACAACCGAAAAAGAGCTTTTAGCTGTTGTCTATGCTTTTGAAAAGTGTCGCCCTTATCTTGTCCTTTCCACCACAATCGTTTACACCGATCATTCCGCGTTGAAGTACTTGTTAACCAAACAAGATTCCAAACCAAGACTTCTTCGCTGGGTTTTGCTACTCCAAGAATTTAAAATCGAAATTCGCGATAAAAAAGGAGCGGAAAACCTAGCCGCGGATCATCTCAGTAGACTTGAGGATCCTTACCAGGGGGATCATCTGAACAAAGAGATCAATGACTCTTTTCCCCTGGAGAACTTAATATCTATCAACTCCACTTCTGATGAAACCCCGTGGTTTGCGGATATTGCAAACTACTTGGCGGGTGGAATTCTCGTTGAAGGGCTAACATCCCAACAAAAGAAGAAATTCTTCAAAGACATTAAGACTTACTTTTGGGATGACCCATATCTATTCAAACAATGTGCTGATTTGATCATTCACCGATGTGTTGATGGACCGGCAGCTTTAGAAATCCTTGACGCTTGCCACAAGGGACCCACCGGTTGTCACTTTGGTCCCAACTACACCGCCAAAAAAGTGTTTGACTCGGGATTTTATTGGCCCACCATCTATTGTGACGCTCACGAGATGGTTAAACGTTGTGATGCTTGCCAAAAACAAGGCAAGATCACACATAAAGACGAGATGCCTCAGAATTTCATTCAAGAATGTGAAATCTTTGATGTTTGGGGTATCGACTTTATGGGGCCATTCCCTTCCTCTAAAGGAAACAAATACATCCTTGTAGCCGTTGACTACGTTTCTAAGTGGGTTGAAGCCAAAGCTTTACCTACTAATGACGCAAGGGAGGTTTGTAACTTTTTGAAATCGCTATTCGCTAGATTCGGTGTGCCTCGTGCCATTATTAGTGATCGCGGGACTCATTTTTGCAATGACCAATTTGCAAGAGTCATGGCTAAGTATGGTGTAAATCATCGTCTTTCCACCGCATACCACCCACAAACGAATGGCCAGGCTGAAATATCCAACCGAGGATTAAAGCGAATTCTTGAAAGAACCGTGGGAGAGCATCGTGGCTTATGGGCCGATAAACTTGATGATGCTTTGTGGGCTTTTCGTACCGCATACAAGACTCCGATTGGTTGTACACCATATAGTCTCGTGTACGGGAAAGCGTGCCACCTCCCCATTGAGTTGGAGCACAAGGCTTACTGGGCCTTGAAGTGGGCTAATTTTGATATCCACAAAGCCGGTGACCTACGTAAGATCCAACTCAATGAACTCCGTAATGAGGCTTATGAAAATTCTTTGATCTATAAGGAGAAGACTAAGCTCATTCACAATTCTAAGATTAAGAACCGAGAGTTCCAAGTTGGAGACAAAGTTTTACTCTTTAACTCTCGGTTGAAAATCTTTTCGGGCAAGTTGAAATCTCGTTGGTCCGGCCCATTCACCATTGCCAAAAATTTTCCATATGGTACTCTCGAGCTCGCTCAACCTAATGGACCTAATTTTAAGGTGAATGGCCAACGAGTGAAGTTGTACTTTGGTGAGGACATCTCTCATGAGATGATTCCATCCCTCACCATGTTTCCCATGAACCAATTTTGGGTCGAGTCAGGCTCGTGACTCGGTTATCAAAAACAAGCGCTCCTCGGGAGGCAGCCCGAGTATCTATCCTTTTCTGTTTTAACCTCCTAAGTGTAGAGGGACCTCTATAGGTGTTTGTGTTTGTGTGTGATGTGATTACAGGGATGAATGAACTCTTGGAACCTTTGAAGAACCGTGCTCCCGTGTTATCCGAAATCCGGTTCTATCTCTCAACTATCGTGATTCAATTTTCTTCATACTCACATTTGAAATTGATCACGTTATTCGTCTCTTCCTTAACTTGAGTTAACAACGTGCACAATGTCATAAGTGTAGGGGAGACTTTTCCCACATGCTTAAACATTGAGGACAATGTTTATCTTAAGTGTAGGGGGGACTTCTATCGAAGTTTTAAGTGGACTTTTCCATGAAAATGCCTTCATTTAACCTGAAAAACATCTTTTTCAACATTTTTCAAATTTTTAATTAACTTTGGCCATTTAGTCGTAATTTTTAAATTTTTATTGTTGCTTTCATATGTATATATTCCACAATAAAGTCAAAAATATTAATAACGTGGTGTAGCTAGTTTAGAAGTCTTTGACATATTAGGCCCGCTGCGATTATTTTGACTCAACCCGAATAGACTTATCAAAGTTTATTCTAGCTAGTATCCTTAACCAGGTAGGCCTTAATTGGTTTATCAGGCTAAGCATCCACGAGTCTCATTACTTGAGATTTTAAATTGTGGAGAACAAGAAATGATAGAGTCAATTATAAGTCGGTACTCTTGCACAAGCTCACTTGGTGTAATTATTTGCCTATTCTCCCATCACTTGCTAATAATTAATCTGCAAATAGTAAGGTCGTACGATTTGAAAGGTTACTTAGCTTCTAGCCCAAGATCGTTTAAAAGTTGCTCGGTAATGATAAGAGTTCATAGCCAAGGCATAACTTATGAAGCGGGGCGCGAAGATTGGCGAGTCCGAAAAGGCCCTAACAAGGCATGAGGATTCAAATTTTATTGCTGAAGATCCAAACTGATGTGAAAAGCATTATTCCCAAAATCAATATGAAGGATCAAGACTCACGACGAAAAGCAATCAACTCCCATAAAGTTCATGGAGAAGTCTATCCGAAAAGACCCTAACAAGGTATGAGGATAAATAGATCCAAGTTCGAAAAGGAGGCGGATCGTTGTATCTCAAAATCCCAATTAGAGATTGAAGAAATAATCATGAAGTCGTGGTCAACAAAGTTGGAGTACCCCTCAAAAGTCTCCAAGTGAAGAAACTCTATTACGAAGAGAAGACCATTATCTCAAGAACGTCTCTCAAGATATGAAGTATGAAGTACATGCCAAATATCGGCCCGAGAAAGGTCTCAAATCGTGAACCAAGTTATGCCAAGATATGAACTTTTTGATATCCCGAGAAGCAGTTTTAAGAGATTTTGTCCTTTAGCTAACTATTGATCAAATCGTCCTACTTTGCTTTCAGCCTAAATAAACTATCGAAATAAGTCCAAAAATGCATCTTCATGATCATTCTAAGACAAAAATAAAATATAAGAGATACACCTAGGAATAAGGGAGTTTAAGCATTTAATTAAGCCATGTGTGTAAGTGTTTGATTTGCTAACTTATAATAACAATGATCTCGTTTTTAAGCTTAGTTTGGGGAACGTGCAACTTGAGGGTGATAAATCTTCGCAGCACCGAAGCCCTAATGTAAGTCCTTGATCTCTTTGCAAGTTATTTCCATATAGCTATTTTCAAGTGAAAATGGTTTTCTATCCTTTTGTTTCCTTTAAAGTTTTAATTTCTCTTAGTACTTTAATTTTTGTTTAGTAGAATGTTAATAAGGCCAAGGTTGATTGATTATGAGAAAAGTGTAAATTTGCTTTATCACTAAGCATTGCATGAGGGCATGGCAATGGTTAAGTATAGGGGATTTGATAGGTGTGAAAACACCCATCCTTTTACCACTTATTTCTGGCTAAAACAAGACCAAAACACATATTTAATATCATTTGTTTGGAATTATGCGTGGTTTTTGTGTTTATTGTGTATTTAGAGTCAACCGGATGAATATTGAAGAAAACATGGGATTGCACGGGTTTTATCAAAGAAAAAGACTCAAGACGAAGTCTATTGTCCAAGAGATGCAAAAGATTTGAAGTCATTGCGCCTATTTGAAGATTTATCGAAGAAAAAGGCCAAAGATGGAAGATTCTTATATGTCAAAGAACTCGAGTCTATTAAACAAAAGATTATAAGACGAGTTGGAATTATTCACCGACACTTCTCAAAATCCAAAGTCGGAAACGTTTATTTAAAGAAACGTAAAGACTAAAGAAGAAAGAAGAAAAGAAGCCCGAAACCAAAGCCCATTCACAAGCCCACCATCACACGCCTATAAATAGGACTTCACTTCACCATTTTGGAGACTAGTTTTGAGTTTTGTAGTTAGTTTTCACTTTTCATTTTTTTTCTCTAGTTTTAAAGAGAGAAAGTTCTCAACTTTCTCTCACTAAGTTTATCTTTTCTTTTAATCTTTCAAGATTAAATCTTTATGTATTGTTGATTTCATTATTCAAGTTTAAATTCAAGCTTTTAATCTTTAATCTCTTTCTACCTTTCTTTGATTTTTAGATTGATTTTGGTACGAATTACTTATGATCCGTGTTGTTCATCTATGTTTTCGTGCTTAAAAAGTTAATCTTTTTATGTTTATTTGAGTCCTCTTATAGATAAGCTTTAAGATCTTTGTGCTTATTGGCTTATTTATTTGTTTAGCTTATTTACTTTTAAAAGTTTTCTTAAAAAGTTCATCTTTTTATGGTTTGATTCAAAAGTTTGCTTAATCTAAGTTTAGATAAGTTGTTATTTGAGCTTATTTGATTTGTTTCATATTAGATTCGTGCTAGTTTTGGAGGTAGCTTATTCCATAAGCTTATCACCTTGCTTATAGTCTCGGATCAAGAAGGTATCGGAAAGGGTAAAACCCTTTTCCGATTTGTTTATTCCGACGAGCACACCTCCTTATTCCGATCATTAGATCGGAAAGGGTTTATGTTTATTCCGATTTTGACTTATTTGCATGATATTCCGATTAGAGCTGTTTGCTAAGATTCCGATTAGTGCATTTTTCCAATTATTCCGATTGGGGATTTTTAGTTATTCCGATTGACCCTTTCCGATCAAAGCATTCCGACAAAGTGACATTTGCACATTCCGATCAGTTGCATTTTAGTGGATTCCGATTGGAGGGTTTCATATTCCGATTGTGTTGGTTTGGAGAGATATTCCGATTCGACTTCTTGTCTAACATTCCGATCAGTACTTTTTTTAGACATTCTGATTACTTAATTTAGTTTAACATTTAGTTTTAACTTGTCAATTTAATTTAATCTTGAAAAGCTTTTACTTTACTCTTCGACAATTACTTGTTTGTTATTAGTTCAATATAGATAAACAAACCAACACCTCTTTATTAACCAAGAACAAATCATTCCACTTAGAACCGTGATCAATTCGAGGAGATACCGAGAACTAATCTTGAACCCAATCAAAACCATTGTATCAGTTTACTTGTCTATTTGGAACTTACGCTTATAGGCGCATGCCTTTTGGCCTATGCAATGCACCTGCTACTTTTCAGAGGTGTATGATTGCAATCTTTCACGATATGATTCAAGAATCAGTCGAAGTCTTCATGGACGATTTCTCCGTCTTTGGAAATTCTTTCGGAACATGTCTAAACAATCTCGATAAAATGTTAGCACGATGCGAAGAAGCAAATTTTGTGCTAAACTGGGAAAAATGTCACTTTATGGTTAAAGAAGGAATTGTGCTTGGACACAAAGTGTCTGGAGCTAGCCTTGAAGTTGACAAAGCAAAAATAGACATGATCGCAAAACTCCCACCACCTAATAATGTTAGAGGCATTAGAAGTTTCTTAGGTCATGCCGGTTTTTACCGACGATTTATCAAAGACTTTGCGAAAATCGCAAGACCTTTAACTCAACTTCTAGAAAAAAAGAACGTTTGATTTTACCGACGAATGTTATTCAGCATTCAAAATACTTAAAGAAAAACTTACATGCACACCAATTATCACAAGCCCCAATTGGAACCTTCCATTTGTGCTTATGTGCGATGCTAGTGAACATGCCATTGGAGCCGTCCTTGGACAAAAAGATGGTAAACAATTTCATCCCATCTATTTTGCAAGTAGAACTCTTAACACAGCCCAACAAAATTATACAATTACGGAAAAAGAACTCATGGCTGTAGTTTACGCGTTTGAAAAATTTTGTTCCTAACTCGTATTATCAAAAACGATAGTTTACACCGATCATTCAGCTTTAAAATACTTGTTCAAAAAGCAAGACGCCAAACCTAGTCTAATACGATGGACATTGCTTTTACAAGAATTTGGTTTAGAAATTAAAGATAAAAAGGGGCTGAAAATGTTGCTGTCGATCATTTATCTCGCATAGTGAATGATGATTCTAGCGAGGATAAAATCGACAATTTTCCCGATGAGCATATAATGCAAGTAAGTACTAACAAAGCACCATGGTTCGCAGACTTTGCAAACTATTTGGCTGTAGGTATTTTACGAAAGAGAATGACGCACCAACAAAAGAAAAGATTTTTCTCTAAACTAAGAAAAATACTTTTGGGACGATCCTTACTTATTTAGAATCTGTCATGATGCAATAATCCGACGTTGTATTTCCGGATTTGAATCTAGAAAAAATCTTGATGAATGTCACTACGGATCGAACGGAGGACATTACGCCGCGAGCACCACAACAAAAAAAGTGTTCGACGCTGGCTTTTATTGGCAAAAAATTATGCGTGAAGCTCATACCTTTGTACGACTATGCGAAGCATGTCAATGGACTGGAAATATTTCTAATAGAGTTGAAATGCCTCTAAACAACATCCTAGTCTACGAAATCTTTGACGTGTGGGGTATCGACTTCATGGGACCATTTCCTAAATCTTACAAATGTGAATACATTTTAGTCGCCGTCGACTATGTATCGGAATGTGCCGAAGCTCAAGCTTTACAAACAAACGATGCCAGAGTTGTTATCGCATTCTTAAAGAAATTATTCTGCCTTTTTGGAATGCCAAAAGCACTAATAAGCGACAGAGGAACTTATTTTTGTAACAAACTCATGGAAAATGTTATGAAAAGATATGGAGTGAACCAACGATTTCCACATCTTACCACTCTCAAACGAGTGGCCAAGTTGAAAAAACTAATAGAGCTCTCAAACGTATACTTGAAAAGACCATTCAAAACAACCCTGCTTGTTGGTCTAAAAAATTAGAAGATGCTCTATGGGCCTTTCGTACCACATTCAAAACACCAACTGGAACCACATCGTACAAACTGTTGTATGGAAAGACATGCCATCTACCAATAGAAATTAAACACCGTGCATATTGGGCACTTAAGAACTGCAACCCAGATCTTATTGCAGCCGGAGAAAAACGTAACTTTCAACTTTACGAGTTAGATGAATTTCGACATCACGCTTATGAAAGTTCACGATTATACAAAGAACGAACCAAAGTTTGGCATGATCGTAAATTACGAAAAAGAAAAGAATTCAAAAAAGGAGACAAAGTACTTCTCTTTATCTCGAAATATAAATTCAAGCAACCTAAGCTTACTTCGAGATGGACTGGACCTTATCTAGTGAAACACCAATATCCATCTGGATATGTTGAATTATACGGTCAAAACAATAGCACATTTATAGTCAATGGGCATAGACTTAAGCTCTACCATGAAGAAGAACACTATAATGAAATCGAAGGAGAAGAAATTCCTTTCTTCTTAAAATAAACCCGAGTAGCCGAGTTTGGCTAAAGACTATAAACTTAGCGCTATTCGGAAGGCAATCTATATTTTATCCCCACCTTTCAACTTAAGTGTGGAGGAGGACATGTAAATAAATAAAACCGTCCTTGTATATATTGCGTGTGTTTTGTTTTGTTTTATAGCATGCAGGAAAATAGAAAATTGGAGGTCTAGTTGGATTCATCTCTCGAAATCCCGCAATTTTCTACTAAGCCCCGAGAAGTTATCGTTTCCTTTTGCATTTTTCCTATTTTTAATATTATATCAGTTACCTCGAGGACGATGTTTAACTTAAGTGTGGAGGAGGTGACAAATAGAAACAATGAAATAATAAAAAATATAATAAAATTTCTCCACATGAAAATCTTTTGAAAAACAATAAAAATATATATGTTTTGTAAATAAACAAGTTTTTAGCAAAGCAAAAATCTCATTGATTGACATTATAATTTAGCACAAAACCCATTTCCCAAATATATGAGAAAAACTTAGCCTTATATTTCTCTATTTTGTGTGAAAGCTGATAATCTAGTATGCTTCAGAATTTGTGCTTGATCATCATTTACTAAACCGCAGTGAGGTTAATTTATAGATATTTTTGAGAGGAAGCAAAATAAAATCACCCTTATATCATTTTAGTTGAGCTACACCGACTTACTAAAATATGTGGCACTCATACGCATATGTTATATTATCCATTGTGCTAATATCCTTATATGTTATGCCTAACCACTTGTCAAGTTATAATGTTTATGATGCTCTCTTAAAAAATTTATGAAGAAAAGAAAGAAAGAAAAAAAATAGCCAATTATTCTAGTATAATTTGTTCTATAACTTTAACAAAGGCATATACTTTTTGATCCTACACGCACATCATGTATCACGTTTTGCTTCTTTGAAAATTTATCTTGTGCTCACGTCGCAACGGTTATGTTTATGTGTCTTGTACAAACCTATGGTAGCTATATATTTTATGACCGAGCTAATGGAGTGTTACCTTACATTTACCCTTTTGTGAGTGACATTTGTGTGAACTTAAAATCCAAACACTATCCATGTGAGGTGCTAAAGTTATTTTGTCATTTGCTTTTGATTTACATAAAAATTAAATCATTTTCCTATCATACTTCACAACACTTAAAAGCATTTTTAAAATTGAAATTGTTTTCTCGCTTTGATTGCTTGAGGGCAAGTGGAGGAATTTGATAACGACCTAATTATACATATTCAACCTATCATTATAATGCCACTTTGTAGTACAAATAAGAGCTTCCGATACTTAATATGTTGTGTTTTATATGTAGATGTAAAGTATGAAGGAGAAAAGTGAAGATATACAAAGAAGGGGCCTCAATATGCAATAAAGCCAAAGTTATTAAAAGAAGATTCTGAATCGCCCAGAAGTGTGGCACACAAAGTTGTAAGTGCGGCGCACATTCGCATCTCCAAAGTGCGGCGCACTTGAGGAGAAGTGCGGCGCACATTTGACCCCATATAGCACTGTAAATAGAGGTCATTTCCACTCATTTTACACACACCTCTATCTCTCTCAATACTCCATAGCTCGAGTATTTTAGTCCTTTTAGTAAATTTTCAGTATTATCCACTTTTGGGAGATACTTGTAACGAGAGTATTCCACTCTTCGATTCTTGGAGGAATGATACAATCGTGACACTTGTGTACTCGTTTATTCAATCCAATCTAAGTATGATGTTCTTTTACTCTTTTCTAGTTGTTACTTTGATTACTATGTTAGGCTAAGCTATTTGTGACTATATGGGTATGTGACTATAATTAGTGATGATGCTATGATATGATCCTTTATAAATGATTTGAAGCTAATGTTGTAGAACCATTTTACCTCCTATTTCTACAAACCATATTTTATCTAAGTTGATTTGTTATGATAGTTTAGCGTTCAGAAACGCAAATTGTTATAATAAGTTTTCTAGAACTTGTCTATGGTCATGAATCTTTGGTTGGAGAAATCCGCTTAGAAACTTGATAAAATATTGAACTTGTTGGCAATTTGTTTTGAGCTTAATCGCTTAAATAAACGTAAGTCTTGAAGCAACCCAAGTAAACTGTGTAAACGTCGTTTTGACGAAAAAGGATTATCACACTTTACCTACATAAACATATCTCGATCATTATTAACATCATCACGAACTTATATGAACTATCCCATATTAGTCATATTTGTTATTATTTATATTACTTCAACCATTTATTTCTTCAATTGTTATCTTGATTACCAAAACGAAACTAAGTCTCAGCGAACGATCCTGGCTTACCACTACAAAGCTATATTACGAACGAAAGGGTATACTTGCCCGTGTTTGTCTTCTAGTCCCTTGTTTTGTCTAAACCTTGTAATATAAATTTAAGACTTGCAAACGAACATCACAACGCTTTGAATCGACGCAATCGAAATCGAAGGAATCGACTACGTAGACGAGAACTAGAAACCGACGTTCCTAATATCGTTGTTGAAGAACAATCGTTCGATGATGGAATTGCTCCAAGCGCCCACCGAGGGTTATGGAGACGCGATCGTAATTCCCGCTATCGAAGCGGAGAATTTTGAGATTAAGAGCGGAATGCTATCGTTAATTCAATCTATGAAGTTTCGAGGTCATGAGGCGGATTATCCTCACGATCACATTCGGAATTTTGATCGTCTTTTGGCCACGAGCAAGTTTAAGAACGTCGACACCGATGTCGTCAAGCTTATGCTTTTTCCATACTCGCTCGATGGTGCCGCCAAGGATTGGTACGAGAAAGAGCCACCTAATTCCATAATTACGTGGAAGGATCTCGTTTCCAAGTTCGTTAATCAATTTTCCCCACCGTCTAAGACGACATTTTTTAAAAACGAGATTACGAGATTTGGGCAAAAACCGGATGAATCATTTAGAGACGCGTGGGATCGTTTTAAGGAATTGCTTAGGCAATGTCCTCACCATGGATTTTCCGAGTTGCACCAAATCGACATGTTTTATAACGGTCTTAGTTTTCAAGAACAAGATTCGTTGAATTCAGGCGCCGGTGGCAAATTTTTGTGTAAAACTCCGAAAGATGCATTAATGATTATCGAGAATCGGTCCAAGGTTTACCAACTCCGCAACGCACCGAGTGTTGCCAATGTCGCCAATGTTAGTAACTCTAATCTCTACATTGAGAGTGTTGATGCGAAAGTCGATAAGTTGACGAATGTGTTTACGTCGTTCTTAATCGAGATGCAAAAGAAAGACGCTCCCGCTACGGTGAAAGCGGTTGAGGCATCGTGTACGTTGTGTGGTGGACCTCATAATTATTAAGAGTATGCGGCTATGGATGGCCAAACGTCGAGTGTTAACGCGTTAAACAAAAATTTTCAAAAACAAAATAACGCAGGTCCGTCACAAGGAAATTATAACCAAGGTAACAATTTTTCGAATCAAAACCGAAACAATTTTCAAGGGAATAATCAATAAGGAAATTTTAAAAATCAAGGTCGTAATTTGAGTTGGCAAAATCGAGATAACAACAACAATCAAAACTCGAGTTTTCAAAACAACAATCAAGGAAACAATTTTTCAAGTGGTAATCAAGGGAATTTTTAAAGAAATAATCAAAACCAAGGGAACTTTAATGCTAATCAAAATAGTTCTTCAAACGATTTTCAAGAATATATGAAAACGAATGAGGCTAATATGAGAAGTTTAGAAGGACAAATTGGTACTTTGAAAAACGACTTTTTTAATACTTTGAAAAATCAAAACACGAAGATTGAGCAAGGACAAATTGATATTAAAAAGATGTTTTCGGCCATTATGAACAAGGCCTCGGGTGCGTCATCGAGTTCGTTACCTCGTGATACAGTTGCAAATCCGAAGGAACAATGTAAATCCGCCTCGTCTCGTGAGAAAAGTCGTGTGATTACCCCTAACCATGATGGATTTAGAGTTGTTCCTTGAAGAAACTTGTGCTTCGATCCTTCTTAAAAAACACAAAAGGCATATGCCAAGAAAGGAAGAGGATCCGGGCCAATTTCTACTACCTTGTGATTTTCTGAGATTAAGGGATGTTTAGCCCTTGTGGATTTAGGTGCTAGCATCAATCTCATGCCTCATTCTCTTTGGAACCAATTGGATGAGATTTCCTAGACTTACACCCACGAACACGACTATCGAGCTTGCAAATTATACACCTTTAGAACCAATTGGAATAGCTGAGGATGTCTATGTTAGGATTGGAAAGTTTGTTTTTCTCGCGGACTTCGTCATATCCGATTATGATGAGTGATCCTAAATGTCCCATTATTTTAGATCGACTCTTTTTATCGACGGATCGAGCCGTAATCGACGTCCGCGATGGGAAACTTACTATAAGATATGGGGAGGAACAAATGGACTTTTCACGAATAAATTCCATGTTTCAAATGATCATGATAAAAACGAGGTTTCAAAACCCGATATTTCAAAATTTGACAATATCAAAGCACATACTTTAGCGGAAAAAATGATATTAGATTCATGTTTTGAAAGGATGAAAATGAACGGTTTTAAAGATGAGGATTTTAATGATAAAGAATACGTTTACTTAATTCTAAAGGGAATTCGTAAATTTATGGATGAAAAATCATTTTGGGATATATTCGGTGAAACAAGTGAACAACCAATTCCGAAGGGCGACGTTAGTGCCATCACGACAATGACCAAATGGACTTGTCTTCACCACCTTCGAAGAACCACGTCTTTGAGGCTTTAACTTCTAATTCCATAGAAGTGCCTCCATTTTATAGCCCAACACCCGTTGAGGCTAAAGGTTTCATCGATATCGAACCTCTCGTCATAGAAAAGTCACCTAAGCATAGCCCTAGGGCTTGTAAGACCATGGTTATGAGTGCTCACATCGACTCTTTCTTTGACGACGACGATGGCGATTTTGCCGAGATTGATCATGTGCTTCAAAATCCAAATGCAATTTTCGATTCTCCTAAATAGAATTCTAAGTGTGGTAAGCACGATGATTATGAGTTTGATCCCGCGATTGAGGAAATTATCAAAAGAGAGCTAGCTCTTTTGCCTCCACTCCCACCTACGATTGAGGTTGATTTTCCCAAGATCGACGATGAACTTGATGAGTTGGAACGTCTTATTTTCGATGACGAACCAACTCATGTGACCACAAATCCCATTCTCGAGGAGTTACCTAATCAATACTCCTCATTTTAGAATTACGTTTACCACATTCGTGAGGATCTAACTTATCAAAGATCCCCACAAAAGAATGATGGTTTTGTGCATGATCGTGATCTTTTCGAGAGAGTTTTTAAAATCATTAATGAGGATTATGAATAACTTTGGTTCGATAAGCCTATTTACGATGAAGAAATTGATGAGATTCATGGTCATGAGGATGACGAATATGTAGACCCCGAGGGGGCGGTGTTCTTTGTTGAAAAATGTTATGAGGACTTATACAATTGATGTATGTAATTTACAACCTTGTTTAGGAAAACAAAGGTAATCAGGGCAAGTATTAACAAGTGATTTAGGAATACCACAAGTTATGACCCAAAGTGGGGATCGTTCTCAAGGAGGCTTGATGTGTGTGTTAAGAAATGTTTAACTTTGTGATTATATTTATGAGAAGAGAAAATAGAAATGAGATAAGAAGAGAATGATGGTTACGATGACGAGTTAAACTAAGACGATAAAGACGTACACGTAAAACCGTAAAAAGTAGCAAAATTAAAATTTTACCCTAAAAATTCCTAGAAAATTGAAATAAATCCTAAATAATGTAACTAGAGTTTACAAAAAATCAAAAATCACCCAAACCTTTTATTTAATTAAATAATAAATTTTTAATGCTAATTAAAGCCCAAAAAATCAATATAATTAACAAAAAGCCCAAAATGAAATTTTTTCAATTGTAAACCTCTAAAATGACTTAACTTAATTTAAAAATATTTTTGAAAATTTTAAAATTAATAAAAACTATTTAAAAACAACTAAAAACTATTTAAACTTAAAATAATTATAAAAATTAATTTAAGGACAATAAAAATATTCTAAAAATTGTAAAATTCCTAACTTAATGTATTTAACCTAAGAAAAATATAAAAACTTGAAAAATCTAAATTTTAATTTTTAATAATAAAATAATAATAAAATAATATTAAAAATCCAAAATTTATTAAAAATTCTAAAAAGTTGTAAACTAGCTTATTTTAACCTAATAAACACAGAAATGAAGTTTAAATTACTTAAATACCCCTAATGGGCCTAGAATGGGCCAAAAGTCCAAATAGTCAGCTTAATGGGCTTATTAAGGCCCATTAAGAAAAATGTTGTCCAAATAAGCCCAAAAACTCCTATCTGACTCAAAATTTGATTTTAAAGACAAAACTCTGAAGGCCCAAAAGCTGAAAATGAGTATAAGCCAACTTATTTCAAAGCAGCTTATACTTAATGGGCTTTTTGGCCCATTAAGCTATAAGCTGATGCCATAAGCTCAAATTAGACACACAAGCTTCTTTTGAGTTACTTAAGAGTTCTGTAAAAAGAAATTTGAAATAAGCACAAGGAATAAGCCTGAAAAAGCAATAATCTATCTTCACAAAACGACAAAATAGTCGTTTTCGAATTCTAGGCCACCCCAAGAGCTGATTCAAGTTTCAAAAGCTTTTAAATGACTTAACTAAGCTTAATCAACAAAACATTTTTCAATAAGCACACTCAATAAGCTGGAATAAGCAAATAAGCACTTAATTAAAAGTCAACTTTATGAGTTTTCTAACAAAAAGTCAAAGTCAAGGTCTGATAAGCTCCAGTTCAATCAAATGGGTCAAATGATGAAGATTGATCACAAAAAATAAGTTGTTGCAGGTCTGGATAAGCCAATGTGGCTTATTAATAAGCTGAATGCAAAATTACACTAGCAGGGGCTAGTTTTGGTGTCTGGGCAGTGGAAACTTTTTCCACTGCTTGACTTTCTTGACTATTTGTCTTTAGTGACTTTTTTGTGGATCCAAGTTACAAACAAGGCACCCTTGTGATCAGTGAATCACAAGGAGTCAGAAACAACAAAGAAATCACAAAATCACCCAGCCAATCAATGCAGTTAATTCAATTAAGCACCAGACATCTCACAGACATGAACAATAAGAAGTTAAGCACTTATAAGTTGTTTAAGCAAAATTCAGCCAACCAAATTGCACCAAAAGCATACACAAGCTATAATAAACTTAAATGAACAAGTTTAAACAGGTTTCATGCAATGGTTCAAGGCCTAAATCAAGATTCAAGCACAATAAGGTTACTGGTGATCACTAACACAAGCAATTTTTTACTTTGTTGATGTACTTGACCAACAAGCCAAATTAAAACACTCAGATCTCTTAGATATGTTATGAAAACTTTGATTTAACATCTTATATCCCTAAACATGCATATACTCTAAGTATTACCAAAATTTTAGGTAAAAAACAGTCAAAATCAATAAGTTATAGCAAAATCTTTGATTCAAGGTCTTAAACCCAATAACTTGCAGTTTTAATTCTCAACCAAGTAGATAATAGGTAACAAGCATAAACAACAACTTTCAACAACACAATAGCAACTTATGATCATAAACAAATAATCCCAAACACCCCTTATCTTTTTCAAATCAGATTTAAACAATTATAAGTGTATTCCAAGACTACCCAAGCCCAATCAAACACATTAACAAGTATAATATGCAGTATTGAACAATATTAGACCATAAATTTCACAAGAACACAAGTAACACACAAATTTACCAAAAATCAAGATTTTAAGCATATTTTGGGTAGAATGGTGCTAACCTCATGGATGTACATCCACACCCACGAATTTTGAGCTTATGTGCTAGCAAGAACAAGCACAAGCTTCCACACAAACTCCTGCTAAGATTCAACAAGGTTAGAAGCAAAATATCAAAATCAGAAAAATGAAAAATCCTTGATTAATGCAACCTTAGTTCCCCACACTTGATTATCCCCAAGTTATAAGCTTCACAACACCTTGATATCACAATATCAGGATGCTATGATTAGCTTTATAGCCCAAGAATTCCAAGGTTTGAACAAGACTTAGCAAAATATCAAGACTTAACAAAATATCAAGACTTAGCAAAATATGCAAACTTTTTCACAATTTCAAACATATTTCATTACCTTGAATATATGATTTACAGAAAAGTGAACAAGGAAAATTCAAGAGCAAATTGTAAATAACTGAGTCCTATGCCGTAGATAGGCTACAAGTGATGTCTAAGAAAGCTAAAAACGAAACCCTAATGCTTGGTGAAGTCCCAGATATGCCCTTGAGGGTTTTGGCATTTTGAAGATCATGTGACTGATTTTTGTATTGTTGTGGAGCTGGCAAGGTGAAAATTGCATCCAATGGTCTTGGTTAAGCTTAGCTTTCAAGCAATGATGTGGAACGTTGGATGATTGTCAAGTTTTTGGCTTCTTGTTCAAAGGTGAAAAAGTAGGGAACACATGTGTCCAAGGTGGTGATCTGGCAAGCTTTTTGAAAGTTGGGTTGTGATTAGGGAGACCCTAATCATCATTCTGGAGCATTTGGTAGCTTAATTATAACTGGATTAAGAAAACCCAATTTGTGTTCTTGAGGGAATAGTGCTTGGTTTAATCTGGTTTAGCTTTCCAAAAGGTGTTAGGCGCCACTTTTAAAAACTAATTACAGGTTAGTCTAATTAGTTGTGGGTGGGAAATGAGGTGGCATAATGGTGAGAGCTGATTGGAGGGTTTTGGTGAGTGGGACAGGTGGCGTGATATGGGTGGTGTAGGTAAGTTTCAATGTCGGCCAGCTTAAACCCCCATTCTTTCCCTTTCCTTTCATTTGCAACTTTATACCCCAAAACCTAATTTCCTTTGTTAGCCAAGTTTTACTTTTCACACTTTTTCCCCAAATACTTTTCCAAAGTATTTTCAGGGGTATTTCTTGCCATTTGTTGATTCTTGAAGGGTTGTTTTGGCATATTATTCATTGATAATGGTCTTGAATTTTATGGTTGGCATTTTGGAGGACTGAAAATGACAAGTCTTCATTTTTGAGGGGCCATTCTTGCCAAGTCTTTAAAGTCAAGGGTCCTTTTTGCAATTTAACATTTTTAAAGGACCAAACTTGTAATCTCTTGTAATTTGAAGTTCTTCATGGTATGTTTGACTTTGAGGAGGACTAATATTGACAATTTAGTTTTGTGAGGGACTAAAATTGCTAATTCTTCAAAGTGGAGGGCCCTTTTTGTAATTTTGACAAACTTTAGGGACCAATCTTGTAATTATGAATATACAAGGGTTTAAAGTGTCAGTTATTCAATATTGGAGGACCCTTCTTGCATAATCTTCAAATCTTCAAGGGTTTGTCTTGGAAAATTCTTCATTAGGCTTTGGTTCATTGTGCGACTTCGTTTCCCGTGTTCGTTTTTGTATGATTCTTGTGATCTTTTTGTTATTTTCTCAATATCCGTACCTAAAATACACAAGTAACAAAAACAAGCATATATTTGGCCATTTTTATGATATTTAATGCAATTAAAGCCCTTTTTAGACGATTAGACTATGTATAAAAGCAGTCTCATCACTCCCCCATACTAAACCATTGTCGTGCCCTCACGCAATGCTAGAATAAAGTATCGTAGCACCTCCAAACTTCATTTTTATTCACATTTATTGAATGATAAACTAGCTACACTACTACTATTACTTATACTACTTGTGTTTTAGACATAATGTATGATTTTCATCGCAAAATGGGACGTTTAGGTTCATAGAATAAGAACACGTGAATGCTTCGTTAGAAATAATTTCGTCGTCCTCGATTTTCACCCCAATTCCATGCTAAGCGTGCAACGAGATCATTGTCATTATAAGTTAGTAATGCTAACACTACTCATATGCCCTAATAACGTACTTATCCTCCCATTATCCTAAGTTGTATCTCTTATATTTTATTTTGTGATGAATGTTTCACGAGGATACATTGTTTGACTTATGCGATAATAGAGATTTAGGTCTAAAAAAAGAGTCCTAACGGTGTAACCAAGACGATCAAATTAATAACCCCTCCTAATTGACAACGATGTCAAAAAATTAAGTCAACAAGAAGGATCGATAAACACGGTTTTATAACGGTTTTGAACATGAGATTTATTACCAAGACTTTTATACGCCCCCTAACGGAAGGGCCTTATTATCATAGGTTTATCTCCATCTTTTATTCAACTTCGCCATGAAGCTTTTATTATGACTTTGGTCTTGCCTTGCCTTTTATTATCCACCTCATCGGTGGTTTTATTAGCCAAAGACGTATATCCTCACGCTAAGGCGAATTTGGATCTTTAAAGATTCAAAGATTAAGGATTGATTCACTTTCAATTTTGCATAGATTTTTCAGCCTTTTGAGCTTCAAATTGTTTGCTTGATTTAGGTGAGCACTTGAAATCTTATTATTGGGTGAAGCTTTCGATTATTCGGGTGCCAATACTTCAAAACCGTGACGCTGGTGATACCTTAATGTCTTCTTACATGGAAGCTACTAAAAAAAGACTAGAAACCAACAATCAAGACTAAACCGCTAAGTCAATATTTATTAAGCAAAAACTATTTAGAAGTGAAGGGAGAATAAGCAAACAACGAGAACACATGAGTTTTTGAAAGAATACGCGTACTCTACGTTTAGCATAGTAACTTATAATTAACTCTATCATTTCTCGTCCTCATTTAAGAGACTTAGCCTAATGTGAAGTTAAGGAATCGAAGCTAAGTGCTCAACATACACGGTCGAGTAAAAAATTACTCTTATTCTCGCCATCGGAAAATTTACATTCGTGTCTTCAAACACTTATAAAACATGAGAAAATTTTTAAAATCTGGCCATTTTTAGCCTTATTTTGCAACAAAACGATAAACAAAAAGATAAACTTTGGAAAGCGTGAAGGTTTGGCAAGGCAAGTATCTATTCACCCCCCATACTAAAGTTAAACATTGTCCTCAATGTTTCGAGTCTAAGGGTGCAAACACCCACATACTAGAGACGTAGTCGAATGCCTAATCTAGCATGGAAAGGGGGTAACCGTTAAATTTAAAGCCGTTAATGAAGTGTGCTATAAACCTAAGGTTAGAACATCAAAGGATATTTCATGGATATTGAGAAAGTCTTCAAAGCAAACGATCGAGTGCTCGCATAAAACGAACACGAGAGGCTCCAATCGTAAAGATAATGATCATCAAAAATTCAAATTCACAAACAACTACGGAACAAAGGTTGGAAGGGCAAAAATCCCCACACGTTACTAATTAGAAAGCGATAATATATACATAGGATAAGCATGGGACTCCCCCACGAGGCACCTCGTTTTTGATTACCGAGTCATGAGCTCGACTCGATCCCCTTAATACTAATTATGATTGGGGAAGGTGATTTGGTCGAGGTAGTTCAAGGATGGAACTTCCCCGTGTTGGGAATAAAATATAGCCAGTCTACTTGAGCGCTGACAAGAGTAAAACAAGCGTTGATAGGAAGAAAACAAACGCTAACATATCAAGCGTTGACAAGAAGAAGTCAAGCGTTGATACATTGAAGACAAGCACTGATGGAAAGATTTAGTCTACGCGTATATTGTTTCTAGTTTGTTTCTAGTAAGGATAAGTTCAACATTGTATTTTCTATAATTATCTTTACCTAGAATAGTTGATACATAGACTCTTGTACAAGGCTTCTTATGTCTATAAAAGAATACCTTTAGGTTATTGTTCATAATAAGTTTTCATACGTTAAACACTTTTATTGTAAGCAAGTTTGTTATCATTAATCAAGTGAAAGTTTGTTTACATCTTTGTGTGTTCTTGTTTAAGTGTTAATTCCGCATAACACTTAGATTGTCATATACATATACAAAGGTTTCTCTACATGTATAACTTGATCTAATCTCGTATACATAAATCTAAATCGATCTAAGTTTGGGATCAACAAGTGGTATCAGAGCTTGTTGAGAAACTTTTGATCTTAAAGAACACAAGAACCCTAAAATCACCAAAACGCTAATTTTCACAAAACCCTAAAAACATCATGTCAAATCCTGAAGTAACCTCCTCCTCCTCACCTTTACCAAACATCAAGATTCCCATGCTTGATGCAACCAACTTCGAGTTGCGGATATTCAACTTTGAGCAATATCTGGGGATCTATGACTACACTCTCTGGGAGATTATTGAATATGGAAACACATTCAATAAAGCTCAAAAGATTGCTGATGCCATTGCTGCAAGATCAGTTGATGCTGGATGTTCAAAAGCAGATAAGAAAGAAAAACCTGATGATGGTAGAGCTGTGTCTGCTGAAGACATAGCAAAGAAAAGGGTTGATATGAAAACCCTAAATATTCTGAAACTCTTTTTAGGACAAGAGAACCAGCATAAATACAGAGGTTATGAATCTGCAAAGGACCTTTGGGCAACCCTTGAAGTTGCATATGGTGGCAATGATGATACTAAGGAAGAGAAGAAGAAGCAACTCATGCATGAGTATGCTGTTTTCAAGGCTCAACCTAATGAGAAGCTTAGCAGTGTTAGAAGCAGACTGCTTGACATTACGAGTAAGCTGTCGTTCATGGGGACACAAGTTGGTGATGTTGACACTATTGCCACCTTTCTGAAAAGACTTGGTGATGCGTCGAAGATTGAGGAAAAATCTATACTTTCTAATAACACTCACAAAAGTTCTACTTTTGATGATATCTACAACAAACTAAGGCTGTTAGAGAATGAAACTCTTTTGGAGCATGGAAGTAAGTCTACCAACAGTAACATGGCCTTCTTCTCACATAGTGAAGGTCAATTTAATCAGAAGGACTCTTACATGCATCCAATTACTGGATCAACATGTGTTAACGCTAGAACATGTCCTGTCAACGCCTCATATTCAGACGCTGACACATACAAAAGTGACTCACCAAGAGTTAAACCTGCTGGTTTGGATCTGGATACTGTATAAGCTTATATTGCTTCTTTGCCCAATGGTTCAGTGATTACATATGAGGACCTTGAGCAAATAAGTGATGAGCACTTGGAAGAGATGGATATTAAGTGGAACATGGCTCTTGCTAGAATAAGAGCAAGCATGTGGAATAGAAGGTTTAAGAAGAAGATGACCTTTAATGCAAAGGACACTGCTGGATTTGATAAATCCAAAGTTGAGTGCTACAACTGTCATCGTATGGGGCACTTCATGAGGGAATGCAGATCTCCAAGAAGAGCTGATGCTGGCAAACCCTCAAGCCAAATTGTTAAGGCTCAGGATCCTAAGGCCATGGTTTTAGTGCAAGAAACTGATGGTATGGGATGGGACTGGAGCTATTTGGCTAAGGATGGGGAAGAGGATAAAGCTTTGGTTGCTGAAATAGAAGAAGAAGAGCATGTTCAATATGCTCTCATGGCACACTCCTCCTCTTCATCAGATAATGAGGTATACGATGATGCTTTTTGTAGTAAGGGTTGTAGGTTAAATACTGAGAAACTTAACAAAGAGGTGTTAAGATTATTAGATGATGTGAGTACTAAAAGATGCAAACTGTCTAATTATCAACTTGCTCTCACTCAAACTGAGAAGACAATTTCTAAGTACAAGAAAATGGAATTTGATTTAAAAGACAAAATAAATATTTTAAAACATGAGTTAAATGCTAGTAATGATGTTAGAAACATCATGGAAAGGGTTAATGGTGAGTTACAGGCTAAGTTAGATGAGGCCATTAAGAATAAGGATAATGTTGGCCTTAAAATTCAGAGATTTGACAAAGCCACACAAACCCTAGGAGAATGTGTTAATAAACAAAGGGATCCTAAGGACATGACTGGGATTGGGATGAAAGACTATACTGTGGTTCCACCACCAGCTGGTGACTTCTATGGTGTCCAAAGAAAGGACCTATCTTGGACTGGTCTACCAGAACTCCAAGAGGAGGAATTTATTCCTCCACCAAGAGTCATTACCCGAGTTGAAGAGTATCAACCAAAGTTGACTGACTTGAATGAATGGAAGAAAGCCAACCCTACCTTATTTGTTAAGGGTGGCTTGTTGTGTGAAAGTCCTAATGAGTCAACTCCTATTAAGGTAACAAACCCAATCACGGGTAAGGCGGTTGACCTTGGCTCAAACACTGTTAGAAAACCTAGTGTCAAGTATGCAGAAATGTATAGGAATACTAGGTCACCTAAAAGCCAAGTTAGTAATGATGGAACAGGCTTCTTCTCTTCTAGACCTAGGGTTGTGTCTAGAAAAGCCTGTTACACTTGTGGTAGCTTTTCACATTTAGCATATAAGTGTGTCAACGCTTCCAAGGTCAACGCTGTTAAAAATCAAACGTTGTCAGACCCAAAAATTTTGTGGAGCAAAGTCCACAAGTTGTTAGACCAGCCCCTTTCTTCACTAGAGGGTCTAACACTCATGGACAAAGACCATTTCAAAAGACAAATACTTGGTCTAACAGGCAATGGGTTTCTGTTGCAAACCCTAGGTTCAACGCTGACAAGGGTAATTTAAGCGTTGACAAGACCAAATCCAACGCTGACAGAAACGTGACCAGACCTAAATATTTTCAACCACAGGGTAAGGGGTCAAAAGCTTCTTCAAGCTTGACATGGAGACCTAAGAAAAATCAAAACCCTAATGATAATGGGATTTCTATGACCTGCAACAGATTTAATTATATTTCAAAGGTCATTACAAAACCTATTGGGGTTAACTGGGTATTTCATCCAAAGAGGGATGAACAAGGGGTTGTTATGAGAACTAAGTCTTTTCTTGTTGAACAACTAGATGAATCCAAGTCTGCTAAGGCTTGGGTTCCCAAAGAAAACTAACTTGTTTTCTTTATGTGCAGGGCATTCAAAAACAGGTCAATGATTATGGATATTGGGACAGTGGATGCTCAAGGCACATGACAGGGAAGGAAGATTATCTGACTAACTTCACTCCCATTAAGGATGGTGATAATGTTTACTTTGGAGGCGGATATGGAACTATCACAGGCAAAGGAACTCTTCTCACCAAGAACTTGCGTTTTGAGAACGTATTTCTGGTAAAGGAACTTGATTACAATCTTTTTAGTGTATCACAAGTTTGTGATAACAAGAATAAAGTTCTGTTTACTGATACTGAATGCTTGGTGTTAAGTAAGGATTATAAAATCCCAGATGAGAAATATATTGACTACGAACACCTAGACATAAAGACATCTATAATGTGAATCTTAGTGGAATTAGGATGAATAATAACATGTCATGTTTTTATGCTAAAGCTTTAGTAGATGAGAGTAATCTATGGCACAGGAGACTAGGGCACATAAACTTTAAGAATATAAACAGGCTTGTGAGACTTGGCTTGGTTGATGGCTTGTCTAAAAAGGCTTTCCACAATGACCACTCTTGTGTTGCATGTCTTAAAGCCAAGCAGCATAAGGTCTCATTTAAGTCTAAACAGGTGCACTCTAGTTCTAAACCACTCCACTTGCTACATATGGACCTGTTTGGCCCAACTAATATAGAGAGTTTGAATGGTAAATCATACTGCTTTGTCATCACAGATGACTTTTCTAGGTTTACTTGGACTTTCTTTTTATCTATGAAGAGTGACACTGCTGACACTTTAATTGACTTTATCACTCAGATAGAAAAGAAATCAGGTAATGAAGTTAAAATGCTTACGAGTGATAATGGTGGTGAGTTTAAAAATAAACTTTTAGATGATTTTTTGTGCCAAGAAAGGGATTACTAGGCAGTTAAGTGTTGCCAGAACCCCACAGCAAAATGGGGTTGCTGAGAGAAAGAATAGAACCCTAATTGAAGCAGCCAAAACTATGTTGGCTGATGCTCATTTCCCCATAGCTTTTTGGGCTGAGGCTGTGAATACAGCTTGTTATGTTCAGAATAGAGCATTGGTCAACAAGATATAGAACAAAACACCTTATGAGTTACTTTGGGGAAGGAAACCTAATATTGGTTTTCTTAGACCTTTTGGTTGTCATGTAGTTGTACTTGATACTAGTGATGCCTTAGGTAAATTTAGTGCAAAAGGTGATGAAGGCTATTTCATGGGGTATTCAGTGCAGAGCAAGGGATATAGGGTTTACCTTAAGAAGGAAAACGTATACTTGAAAGAGTACATGTTAGGTTTTTAGAGAGTAAACCTAGTGATCCTGAAAGTGGTCCAAATTGGTTGTTTAACTTGGAACCTCTATCTAGGACAATAAATTATATGCATGTCACTAATCCAGACATTGTGAAGGTAACTTCAAATGTTGTGGAAGAACAAGTTGTTGATGTTTCAGGTAAGGCTGAGCATTTGGACCGTTAGACCAGACCGGACCGGAAAACCGAACCGGACCGGGCCGACCTGGACCGGACCGAGCAAATTCGGTCCGGTCCTCGGTCCTTGATTATGGAACATTTCGGTCCTCGGTCCGGTCGGTCCGGTCCGGTCCGGTTCGGTCTTACCAAAAATTCTTTTATTTTGCCTAATTTGGACCGGACCGGACCGAAGACTGGACAAGACCGGACCGACCCGGACCGTACCGGACCATTTCGGTCCAGTCTCGGTCCAGGGTTTTGGACCAATTCGGTCCTCGGTCCGGTCCGGTTTTGGTCGGTCCGGTCCGGTCTGGGTCTGCCGCTCAGCCCTAGTTTCAGGTACACAGGTTAATGAAGAGGTTGGATCACAAGCAGACAAGTCATCTCCTGTACAAGAGTATGTCACAATTCCCATATGGACAGATGCTTTTTCTGCTGCTGCTGCTGCTGGAAAGGATAATGGTGGTCCCCAAGTACCACTAGTTAACAACATGCATGGTCCTTCAGGCGCTGACAAAGGAAAATCTAGCGCTGACAGGACAAATTCAGACGTTGATGGCTCAAACGCTGACAACCAAGGATCAGGCGTTGACAACACTTTTGAGCATCTTTTCTCTTCTAATTTTGAACAAGGTGAACCTTCCAATTTATATGAAGAGTTTTATCCTAATATTGGTGAAAGAGAGTCTGAAGAAGAAGATATTGGCAACATGGATAATGAGATTGAAGACACCAGACTTTTTGAAGGAGGAGTTCTCACTTCTACTATGAAGAATCACCCTACTTCTCAAATCATTGGTGATATTATGACTCCTGTTCAGACTAAAAGATCTCATTAAAGTCTTGGTGGAGTTATTGCCAATATTCACAAGAAGGTTGATACCCCTCTTGTGCAAGCATGTTTGTTTGCCTGTTTTCTGTCACAACAGGAACCCAAGAAGATCTTTGATGCTCTCAAAGAACCAAGTTGGGTGGAAGCAATACAGGATGAGCTTCACCAATTTGTAATTCAGGATGTTTGGGAGCTGGTTGATTGTCCCAGATATGTCAGTCCTATAGGGACAAGATGGGTTCTAAGAAACAAGAGAGATGAAAGAGGCATTGTGGTCAGAAACAAGGCACGTTTAGTGGCTCAGGGATATACACAAGGGGAAGGAATAGACTATGAGGAGGTCTTTGCACTAGTTGCAAGGATTGAAGCTATAAGAATATTTATAGCCTATGCTTCCTGCATGGGCTTCACTGTCTATCAAATGGATGTAAAGAGTGCCTTCCTCTATGGAACAACTGTTGAGGAGGTGTATGTGATGCAGCCTCCTAGTTTTGAGGATCTAGAGAATCCAAACAAGGTGTATTGAGTCAAGAAGGCTATGTATGGACTTCATCAAGCCCCTAGAGCATGGTATGGCACATTATCCACTTATTTGGTGGACAATGGATTCAAGAGGGGCACCATAGATCAGACATTGTTTACAAAGAAGAATGGTAAGGATGTTCTACATGTTCAGGTCTATGTTGATGATATCATCTTTGGATCCACAAATCCACAGATGAGTGAAGACTTTTCCAAGCTCATGACAGACAAAGTCAAGATGAGTGCTATGGGGGAGATGAACTTCTTTCTTGGGTTACAAGTTCAGCAGAAAGAAGATGGTATCTTCATCTCCCAGGATAAATATGTGGCAGAGATCTTGAAGAAGTTTGGCTTTTCTCCACATGAAAAGAGGGCTACTACTCCTATGGATAGAGAACACCCTTGGGGAAAGATTGGAGATAGAAAAGATGTGGATGTCAGGCACTATAGATCAATGATTGGTTCATTGATGTATCTCACAGCCTCCAGACCTGACATCATGTTTGCTGTGTGTGCATGTGCACGCCATCAAGTGACTCCCAAAGAATGTCACCTTCATGTTGTCAAGAGAATCTTTAGGTACCTAAGATGTTATCCCAGTCTTGGCTTGTGGTACCCAAAAGATTCACCTTTGGAGCTTATTGCATATTCAGACAGTGACTATGGAGGTGATAAGTTTGATAGAAAATCCACAACTGGTGGATGTCAGTTTCTTGGGAGCAGGTTGATATATTGGCAATGCAAGAAACAAACAGTGGTGGCTAATTCTACAACTAAAGCAGAGTACGTTGCTGCAGCTGCTTGTTGTGGACAAGTTTTATTGATTCAGAACCAGCTGTTAGATTATGGGTATAATTTCATGCATACCAAGATATTTGTTGACAATAACAGCACTTTATGCATTATTAAGAAACCTGTACATCATTCTAAAACTAAACACATAGAAATTAGACACCATTTTATAAGGGATTGTTTTGAAAAGGGTTTAATACAAACAGATAGGGTTGACACAGAAGAGAATGTGTCAGATTTACTAACTAAACCTTTTGATGCTGGAAGGTTTCAATACTTGGTAACAAGTATTGGAATGATCAATCTCACATAATATGTGTTTTGGGGTCTTTTTATAAAAGTATGTACAGGATAATGCATTGTTATTGGTCTTTTTGAGGATTTAGATTTTCCACTATATTTTTCTAACATTGACAAAGGTTGCTATAACGCTGATAAGTGTTATTGTGACGTTGTCAGCAATATATTTGTCTAACGCTGACAAAGCTTTTCTTAACGCTGACAAGTGTTATCGGGGCGTTGTCAGCAACAATGTTAGTTTTGTGGTTTTTAATCTAAATGTGCAGGTGGTGTTAGCATTATACCATTGGATACAGAGTTGCTTATGGATCATTGGAGAAGCATTTGAGCATGTTTTTTATTTATGGATGATGGTTGGAATTTTCTATTCCTATCTTGACATAAAATTTTTTATGTTCATTTTTGGCAACATATGTATCACAATTTAAGGGGAGGTTTTAGGAACCTTTAGGATTTTTGGGTATCCATATGATACTCTTATCATAATTCTAGATTGTGTCCATAGGTGAGTATGAGTTAGTTTTACTAAATCATAAGGCACTGTAGCATGCAAAGTTGATATACTATGCATGTTGCCAAGACATTTTTGGCCTAGAATTGGTTGTGGTCTGTTGGGAGACATGGGAATGATTTTATCATGGGTTTTACTTGGGAGTAACAAGGAATTTTATAAGGTAACTTAGTTGTTATGAGTTTTGCTTAGCAAGGGACACTAGAGGATTGAAATGTCTATCTTGCATAAGCAAGTGTGCATAACTGGACAGCGCTTGACGCCCTATAATAATTATCAACATATAGGTTATCTTCTCTAGGATAAATTACTTGGTTAAAGTCATTTTTCATTTTTATAAATTTTTCTTTTTGGGCGCTAACAAGTATTTTTCCAAGCGTTGTTGTGACCAATTTAGACGCTGACATGGCTTTTGAAAACGTTGTCAAGAATATAGCCGTTGGGCGTTGATGGGTTATTTTTGACCATTGACACTCAATGGGACCTACCCAGTTGTTATTTTTTGACGAATTTTTGGGCCGTAATTTTGGGAGCAGATAACTTTCATTTAATGCATGAGATAAACTTTTTTCTTTTCAATATTTTCATGATTGTATTTTTGAAAATAGTTGCCTAATTTTTGACCAATCACATGCATTTTTCTCTCCTATATATTTGGCTCCTATTTTAAACAGGGTCCTATCATTCTTGTCTAACAATATTTTCTCCTATACTTCATCTTTATCCATCAAACAGCTTTCAACAATGGCACCAAAATTTAAACCAAGTGATTTGGAATTGGGATTCAGGAGTCAACACAACATGATAGCATATTTGGAAGCTGATGATACTCTGTTTCCCCAATACACCCAAATGGTGGCGTATTTGAATGCATCCCCAATTAGGTATGCTCTTTCTCATGCTTCACTCATTCCTGTCACACATATTAAACAGTTTTGGAACAATGTTAGTTCCTCAACAGTTAATAGAGTGACTACATTATCATCTATTGTTCATGGGCGCACATGGGTGGTTACTGAAGCTTTGGTTCGCCAAGCTTTGCATCTTGATGATGCAGATGGTATAACCACCCTCCCCATAAATGAAATAGAACAAGGATTAAGGGCTTTGGGTTATCCTTTCCCTGATGAGGGAACTTTAAATAAATATCATAACAGGAGTTTCCCCCAGCCTGGAAGTACCTAATACATGTCCTCTTGCAATGTTTGAGTCCCAAGTGTACTGCACACAATGAGATCAATAGATCTATTGCTAGTGCTATTGTGTGCATTGCTACTGGGCAAAAGTTTAATTATTCTAAAACGATTTTTGAGGGCATGTGTAAAAATAAAGGGAATAAAATGACTTTAGCTTATCCCAGATTTTTACAAATGGTTTTTGATGTCCAAAGTTACTGCACAAGGGATCATGATGATTTTTATGAGATCCCTGTGCAAAAGAAAGCAATTTATACAAAGATGAACTCACCCCCACACCATGACTTACCCCTAACCCCAGATATGATTGCTGTCATTGAAGCAGCACAACCCCAACCAGACCCACAACCCTAACTTGACCCAATACCTGAACCTTTACCTTCACCACAACACATGCAACTTGACCAAGAACCCTTTGACGCTGACACATTAAATGTTGGCGTTGACATGCCTAATCCAAACGTTGACACCAATTCTTCACAGTCCCAAACAGTCCTTAACCAACCCACATCCACCTAATCCACATCATCTTCTCCCCCAACACAATATAGGTTGCAAAAACGCCAAAGGACTACTGGAGTGTTCTCCTCTAGTGGTCCTAGCCATGTAGCAGAGAGAACCACCACCACAAGTGTGGTTGGTGCTATGGATGAGACTGGGACTATTGGTTCTGGCTTAAAAGCTGGCCAAGATAGTCCTAATATCTTTATGACCTCATCCATGCCCAATGAGTATAACTTGGGAGGTCAAATACCCATTTTAGAGGAGGTCAGATTGGAACCAATGACATTAATGGAATTGACGGCTATCTGTATTAGCTTGCAAAAGCAAAATGCAGATTTGGTACAAATCGTCAGTACACAAGGCCTTGAACTCAAGCAATTGAGGGAGAGGATTATTATTTTGGAAAATGCTAGCACAAGACGTGGGATGGAGGAATCTTCCAAAAGGGGAGGATGAACAAATAAATGTCAGTGATAAGGGCTCACATGATGGTGAATCTTTGGGTGTTGCTGAAGCCCTAACTAGTTTGAAGAAACAGACAGGTTTTGATACGTCTCTAGTCGCTCCTACAAACTTAAACGTGTCTTTTACAGCTATGTTGGAGGAAATTACAAGAGGCGCTGAGACAGGTAATTTGGGTGTTGACAAGCAATATTTGAACACTGACATGAGTACCTTGGGCGCTGACAAAGCAAATTTGAGCGTTGACAGGCCTGCAGATGAGGTTGATGTATTCCAGTCATCATCCATCATCAAAGAAGTTTCTTCACAGGTATTACCATCTTCCTTACCCACCTTGGATCCATTAGATAAGGGTAAGGGTATTATGGTAGAAGTAGATGTTCCAAAGAATGCAGCACAGATTAAGTTTGATAGAAGGTTGGTTGCACAAATTGTGGAACAAGAAAGAAAGAAGATGGGTGAATCACCTTTTGTTGTCACTTCAGAAGAGCAAGAAGGAAGTGATGAAGCCAGTTCTGAATCAAGTGTAATGATTATAGAACAACCAAAAAGACTTGAGTATGGTGATGAGTTGGCAAAAGAGAAGTTGAATGAGTTGAAATTGCAAGTATATTTTGACATGCCAGAAGTTGTTCAGATGTACCATGCTTGGGAAGATAGGTGTATGGAGAATCCACATTTGACTATTTCAGACCAGATACGGGGTTTGGAGATTCTTCTAAGAGTACAAAAGGACTGCAAGGTAATTCTGAAACATAGTGCTAGCAATATTCTTTCAATGTTGAGAAGGGATAGAAGGGAGTTGTACTACATGCTGCTCAGATGTCATGGAACATGATGGACTTATAAAAAATTGATTGGATTGACATTTGAAGAGTTGGAGTTCAAAGATTATCCCATTTGGGTAAGAGTGCAGGAAGAAAACACTCTAAGACTTCTTTCTGATGAAAGGAAAGAAGAACTTGCAGAAGAGATGGAGCTTAAGAAGGCAATGATTGTTCCTAGACCTGTGAAGAAGGGAGTCCCTCTTGAGTTTCCCAAAGATATGGATAGGTTGAATCCAAGTGAAGCTGTTATAAGAAAGAGCCTCAAGCTCTCACCATTGGAAGCTTCAGATATGGTACAAGTGTTACCTTTTGATTCCAGAAACCCTATTATAAGCTATGAAGAAGATGAATGTGGGTTTTGGAAGATTGGCAGGTATGGGAAAGAGGTTCACACTTTTACCACTCTTATATCATTGCTTGCAAGTTTTGATAGAGAAGACTTGGTAGACCTATGGAGGTTGTTAGAGGCCAAGTATGAGACTGAAGCTCCCACTTCAGTCAATGCAATAAAACTGTGGTCAACATTCAAGAGAATGTGTGGACCAAGAGATGAAGATCCTGTTGTTTGGAAGGATCTTGAAGATGACCTTAGTGGTCTTCAATGGCGTTTGTATTCAGCTGCTCGTGTATATTATTTGAGTTCTACAAAGTTTGCTGAGTATCTAGTTGTAGATGGTCAGTATTCCATGTCCAAGGAAGTCTTGGAGAAGATGAAGACTACACAGCTGGAGATTTATTATTCAAGTGATGTGGCCAAAGATTTGATCAGACATATTTATTACCAATATGAGAAAGTTTGTAAGATTCCTCCTAGTTCTTAATGTTTATTCAGAAACTTGATTATAAGAGTAGATATCAAGTTTTGGGGGAGGATTGTTGGGAATAAAATATAGCCAGTCTACTTGAGTGCTGACAATAGTAAAACAAGCGTTGATAGGAAGAAAACAAACGCTGACAGATCAAGCGTTGACAAGAAGAAGTCAAGCGTTGATACATTGAAGACAAGCACTGATGGAAAGATTTAGTCTACGCGTATATTGTTTCTAGTTTGTTTAGGGGAGGATTGTTGGGAATTAAATATAGCCAGTCTACTTAAGCGCTGACAAGAGTAAAACAAGCGTTGATAGGAAGAAAACAAACGCTGACAGATCAAGCGTTGACAAGAAGAAGTCAAGCGTTGATACATTGAAGACAAGCACTGATGGAAAGATTTAGTCTACGCGTATATTGTTTCTAGTTTGTTTCTAGTAAGGATAAGTTCAACATTGTATTTTCTATAATAATCTTTACCTAGAATAGTTGATACGTAGACTCTTGTACAAGGCTTCTTATGTCTTTAAAAGAAGACATTTAGGTTATTGTTCATAATAAGTTTTCATACGTTAAACACTTTCATTGTAAGCAAGTTTGTTATCATTAATCAAGTGAAAGTTTGTTTACATCTTTGTGTGTTCTTGTTTAAGTGTTAATTCCGCATAACACTTAGATTGTCATATACATATACAAAGGTTTCTCTACGTGTATAACTTGATCTAATCTCGTATACATAAAGCTAAATCGATCTAAGATTGGGATCAACAGATTCCCGTAGTTTCCTTTGTAATTTTTTTAAAACCAACTTGATTGTTTCTATAGTTGTTGTTAGCATTTTGATTGGGAGCAAAACCCGGTGGAGTCAATTGATTAGAGTGGGTAACTTGACCATTTTGGTTGTAAGTTTTCGTGGCCGCGTAGGCACTCGAAGTGTTACCACCGTTGGTAATGCACTCGGAGAAATCATGACATCCACCACAATACATGCATGAAACCTCAACCTCTTTAGCCATAGCGGGAGCACTTTGTTCTCCAACTTTGAATTCAATTAAAAGTCCTTTAAGCTTATCAAAGATTTTGTTTTCCAAGTTCGCCTCAATTTGGCAAGCATCGATGGTATTGTACAAAGAAGGTGAAGCCGAAGACGAAGCCTTACGAACACTCGATGTGTTACGAGGACTATACACCTTAGATCTATTCTCAATTATCAACAATGCTTCCTCAACCGTTTTACACAAAAAATACCCACCCGCGGCGGCATTTAGATAATCCCTTTCATGATCATTTAAACCATTGTAAAACGTGTCAATTTGATGCAAGTCGGAAAAACCGTGATGAGGACACTCATGTAACATTTCCTTAAACCTATTCCAAGCTGTTGAAAAACTCTCATTAAATTCTTGTGAAAATTTTGAAATCTTGTTTTTCAAATGCGTAGTCTTAGAGGGCGAGAAAAATTAAAATTTTGAAACGAGATCCTTCCACGTCAATATAGAATTGGGTGGCTCTTTCTCTAACAAAATTTTAGCGGGCCCCGCTAAGGAATACAAAAAAGCATCATCCTAATCGAGTCATTAGCAACATCCTTAAATTTTCAAGTGGCGGTAAGACGATTGAATTGGCGGATATGGTTGCGCGGGTTATCCTTTTCATCACCACGGAATTTGTTGTATTGGATCATCGACAACTAACCCGTTTTCACTTCAAAATTCTCCGCAAGGATAGCGGGAATCACAATAGCCTCTCCATAACCCTCGGTGGGTGCTTGAAGTAACTCCATCATAGTTCGATTCGCCATGGTTGGTTCTTCTCTTACGATAGGTTCTTCAATAGGAGACTCCTCACTAGAAATATTAGGAGTAGGTGTTGACTCCTTTCGGTTTCTTCGTTTACGTGCACGTCTAGCTTGGTTGCGAGTTTGCATAAACGTCACGTACAACGTGGGGATGAGCAAAGAAGATTCTTTTTGGTGTTTTAAATTTTTCCAATTTTTTTTGTGGTTTTTGATTGTTTTTACTTTTTTGTGATTGTATTAAGTAGACAAAAATCTACAAATCTCCTCCTTAATCAAATCTCTTGATTAAAGAAGCCTCAAGGAATGAAAATGATCACGTGAAGTGAACTCCTTCGATGACCTTAGAACGTTGGTGGAACACCAAAACGTTCAAGAGGGTTTAATCAATTGAAACCAAGAAAATATATATGATACTTAGATAATACTTTGGTTGGCAAACCCTCGATTAGTCCTTTTTATCTAAACACTCACAAGCAAGCGGGGAAACGAGGCGGCGCGAAGCACTTAATAGCCTTTTTCCTTAGGGTATATTTTATAATACCCTCCTTATACCCACCTTATAGTTTGTGTTTTTCAAAATTAAGCTTCACGAAAGTATTTATCTATTTTTCCTTTGATTTATTGTTTGAGATTCGAATACAATGATTGAGTAATGACCTCCCAATCAAGGTTGTGTTTTCACACTTTTGGAGTACTTGTGAATTTATTGTTCTATTTATACAATATAGTAATAGTATTCACAGAAAAAATGAAAAACCGATAATACGTATTAGTAGAGTGCTACTAATACAATAGATATTATGGCTATATATAAAAACAAAAATTTCCAAATCAAAACACCACACGCCTCCCCGGCAGCGGCACCAAAAAATGATGTAGTGTTTTTACCACTCTTTTGGAAAAGAGAGCAAAATAGGGAAAGTATTAAGTGACGGTTTAGGAAAACCAAACACTAATGACCAATGAAGTTCAAGTTCGTTTCCCAAGGAGGCAAGTGTGTTATGTTAAGAGATGATTAACTTTTGTGATTATAATTTATGAAGAAAGAAAATAGAAGAGAGATTAGAAGAGCATGACAGTTACGATTATGAATTAAATTAAGACGAATAGTCGTACACGTAAAACCGTAAAAAGTGACAAAATTAAAAATGTACCCTAAAAATTCCTAGAAAATTGAAATAAATCCTAAAAAATATAATTAGAGTTTACAAAAATCAAATATCACTCAAACCTTTTATTTGATTGAATAATAATTTTTTAATGCTAATTAAAGCCCAAAAAAATCAATTTAATTAACAAAAAGCCCAAAATGAGATTTTTTAACTTGTAAACCTCTAAAATGACTTAACTAAATTTATAACTATTTTTGAAAATTTTAAAATTAATAAAAACTATTTAAAAACTATTTAAAACTATTAAAACTTAAAATAATTCTAATAATTAATCTAATCACAATAAAAATATTTTAAAAATTGTAAAATTCCTAACTTAATGTATTTGAACTAAGAAAAATGAAAAAACTTGAAAAATCTAAATTTTGATTTTTAATAATAAAATAATAATAAAATATTAATAAAAATCCAAAATTTATAATAAATTCTAAAAAGTTGCAAACTAGCTTATTTTAACCTAAATAATACATAAATGAAGTTGATATTACAAAATACCCCTATTGGGCCTAGAAATGGGCTAAAAGTCCAAACAGACCCCTTAATGGGCTCAAATAGGCCCAATAAGAAAAATTTTGTCCAAATAAGCCCAAAAGCTCCTATCTGACTTAAAATTTGATTTTAAGAACAAAACTCTGAAGGCCCAAAAGCTGAAAATGTGTATAAGCTAGCTTATTTCAAAGCAGCTTATTCTTAATGGGCTTTTTGGCCCATTAAGCTATAAGCTGATGCCATAAGCTCAAATTTGACACACAAGCTTCTTTTGAGTTACTTAAGAGATCTGTAAAAAGAAAATTGGAAAAATCACAAGAAACAAGCCTGAATAAGCTAAAAGCTATCTTCACAAAACGACAAAATAGTCGTTTTCGAGTTCTAGGCCACCTCAAGAGCTGATTCAACTTTCAAAAGCTTTTAAATGACTTAATAAAGCTAGATAATCAAAAAATTTTCAAATAAGCACAGACAATAAGCTAGAATAAGCAGATAAGCACTTGTTTAAAAGTTAAATTAATGAGTTTTCTAGTAAAAAGTCAAAGTCAAAGTCTAATAAGCTCCAGATCAAATAAATGGGTCAAATGAGGAAGATCTATCACAAAAAATAAGTTGTTGCAAGTCTGGATAAGCCAATTTGTCTTATGAATAAGCTGAATGATGATTAACACTAGCAGGGGCTAGTTTTGGAGTCTGAGCAGTGAGAAAAGTTTCTAGTTCTTGACTTAATTGACCTGTTGGGAATAAAATTAGCTAAGTCACTTGAACGCTGACAAGAGGAAATTGGACGCTGACAAGAGTAAACGAGGCGCTGACAGGTGAGACGCTGATAAGAATTATAAAGGCGTTGACAAGAAGAATCTTAAAGACAAAGACAAGGACTAAATCTGCCAATGATGAATTCTTCAAGCTGGTGGACAAAATATGAAGATAGGAATTCAGAATATATTCTTAATGTTTAAAAAGATTTAGTCAATAAGTTATATTTATCTTATGTCTCTTCCTAAAATAGTTGATCTTAGCTTTTTGTACAAGGCTCCTTAAACCTATAAAAGGAGGCCTTAGGGTTAGACATAAGACACGTCTTTTTCACACATCTCTTCCATATATCTCATAACACTTTCATTGTAATCTTTCATTGTTATTATTAATCAAAGTGAAAGTCTGGTATTCATATATTCTGTTTGTTCTTCGTTCTGAGTATTAGTTTCCGCATAATACTTAGATTGTGGAATACATAAAGTTTCTCTACGTGTTATACTTGATTTAATCTCAATAACACAAAGCTAAATCGATCTAAGTTTGGGATCAACAAGTGGTATCAGAGCTTGTTGAGAAACTTTGATTTGAAGAACGAAATCCAATATCGTGAGGTGAACCAGGCTAAGGAAGAAGGTGAAGAAGAATCTGATGATGTTTTAAGTTAAGGCCACGTCTACTTCAAATTCCACAAGTTCCAATTCATCTTTATGTTTTGATAGTGAGGTATGTGATAACTCTTCTTGTAGGTTAAATACTGAGAAACTTAACAAAGAGGTGCTAAGATTATTAGATGATGTGAGTACTGAGAGATGCAAACTGTCTAATTATCAACTAGCTCTCACTCAAACTGAGAAGACAGTTTCTGAGTACAAGAAAATGGAATTTGACTTAAAAGACAAAATAAACATCTTAAAACATGAGTTAAATGCTAGCAATGATATTAGGAGCATCATGAACAGACTCAATGCTGAATTACAGGCCAAATTAGATGAGGCTATCAAGAATAAGGATAATGTAGGCCTTAAAATTCAAAGATTTGATAAGGCCTCACAAAACCTAGAAAAATGTGTTCATGAACAAAGGGATTCTAGGGATATGTCTGGGATTGGGTTGAAAGAATATGTGGCTGTTCCACCAACTGCTGGGGACTTCTATGGTGTCCATAGAAAGGATCTCTCTTGGACTGGTATTCCAGAACTCCAAGAAGAGGAATTTATTCCCCCACCTAGAGTTCTTTCCCCAGTTGAGGAATATCAACAAAAGGTTATTGACCTAGAAGAGTGGAAAAAGGCCAACCCCACTTTATTTGTTAAAGGTGGGATACTTAGTGAGAGTCCATTTGTGCCTACACCCATTGAGAGTCCAGTTGTATCTACACCTATAACTGTGACAAATCCCATCATTGGAAAAGTTGTTAATCTTGGCTCTCCAATTAAGAAACAACCTAGTGTTAAATACGCTGAAATGTATAGGAAACCTAGGTCATTCAAAAGCTAAGCAAGTGTTAATGGGACAGGGTTTTATCAGTCTAGGCCTAAGTTTGTGTCCAAAAAGGCTTGTTATTCATGTGGTAGCTTTTCTCATTTGGCCTATAATTGTGTCAGTGGATACAATTCATTCGCTGACAATAGGTCATCCAATGTCAACCATAGAGCTTTTGTCCACACTAGACCACAGGCTACTAGACCAGCTCCTTTCTTCTCTAAGGCAGCTAATACCCATGGACAAAGGCCCTTTCAAAAGACCAATACTTGGTCAAACAGACAGTATGTTCCTGTAGCAAACCCTAATTTGGGCACTGACAAGAACAACTTCAGCGCTGACAAGAAAAAATTCAGCGCTGACAGGAACAAGTTCAACGCTGACAGGAACAAATGCAACCCTGACAGCTCCAAGTGTAGTATGAGACCTTATTTTAGACCATATAAACAAAGATACTTGGTTAATAAGTGTCAAGGGTCTGAAGCATCATCCCACTTAACATGGAAACCTAAACAAGAGCAAAACTCCAATTTTAATGGTATTTCAATGAGTTGCAATAGACTTAAATATCTTGAGAAGGTCATTACGAAACTTATTGGAACAAATTGGGTGATTAGGTCCCAAAGGGATGAACAGGGATTTGTGGTAAAGAATAAGTCCACTCTAGTTTAACAACTAGACAAATCCAAGTCTGACAAGGCTTGGATCTCCAAAGAAAACTAATTTGTTTTATTTTTGAGCAGCCTATCCAAAAGTAGGTTAATGATCAAGGATATTGGGATAGTGGATGCTTAAGGAACATGCATTGTTGTTCTTTCCACTGATATTCTTTTTATCCACTGACATGTTATCTCTACTCTTTATTGTGGGAAAGGGTAGCCTCTGTTGGTTTGTGTTTTTGTGGTTTTTGTCTAACTATGCAGGAATGTGGAGCTACATTTGGATGGATACAGAGTTGCAAACTTTTATCTATGATGGTTGGAATGTTTACATTCTTATCTTGAGATAAAATTTTGCTTCTTCACATATAATGATTTGTATGCTTCTGTTAAGGGGAGGTAAACCTTTAGGTTTTTGGGTACTCTTAGAGCACTCTTGCACATTTCTAGATTGTGTCCACTGGTGAGTACAATTTAGTTTTCTAATTCGTGAGGCACTGTAGCATGCAAAGTTGATATACTGTGCATGCTGCCAAGAATTTTGACCTAGAATTGGGTGTGGTCGTATGGGTGACTTGGGGTATATATATTTTGGGATTACTTGGGGGTGTTTCAAAGGTTTTATATGAGTTAACTTTCTCTTTGGGGCATTTGTGAACAAAGGACTCTTGAGTTCATGTGTGTCTATCATGCTTTTGCATGAGTGTATGCATGAACAGTGTTTGTCACTCTTGCTTATTAGAGACTAGTTAATTTCCTTAGGATTATTACATTTGTTTATGTTCTAACTAAAGTTTTCCATTCTCAAGTTCATTTTATGCCATGACATCTTAGCTGGTGTGATTTATAAACTTCTTTATAGTCCCAATGTGTTTCATCACCCTTTCATTTTTCAAATTTTTGGATATCTGGAAGCCTAATGATCATTGAGATGTTTTTCCTAGTGATTGACATCTAGTAGCAGCAGAGATCACTTTCACAAGGGTGTATAGTGTTATGGAGATGGCTGAGACTATTGGCACTAGCTTTAATGCATGTCAAGTCAGTCTTATCCTCAGTAAGTCCATCCCCATGTCCTATGAATCAACATTGAGGATTCATTTCCCGAATGTGGATGAGGACAGTATGAAACCTTTGACATTAATGGAATTGACGAAAACCTGTATTAGCTTGTAAAAGCATAATACAGAAATGGTACAAATTGTCAAGGATCACTGTTTTGAACTAATAGACTTGTTGTTTTGGAAGCTAATGCAAGGAGGACGTTCTTGGTTCCTTCCTTGTATATTGATCTTGGAGAGGAGTCTTAAAAAGGGGAAGAGCAATCGAATTTGAGTGACAAAAGTAATCAAGAAAGCTCCAAAGACACTACAGGTACTGAAGATGATTAAGACCAAGTGAAGGCTGACTATACAAGGGATTTGAGTGATTAACTTTTCGAGATTTATTATTACTCAAATTCAGGGATAAGTATGTTTGTAAGAATCCTCTCTGTATGTTTTATTTTATTCAGAAACTTGATTACTAAAGTAGATATCAAGTTTAAGGGAGGATTGTTGGGAATAAAATTAGCTAAGTCACTTGAACGCTGACAAGAGGAAATTGGACGCTGACAAGAGTAAACGAGGCGCTGACAGATGAGACGCTGATAAGAATTATTAAGGCGTTGACAAGAAGAATCTTAAAGACAAAGACAAGGACTAAATCTGCCAATGATGAATTCTTCAAGCTGGTGGACAAAATATGAAGATAAGAATTCAGAATATATTCTTAATGTTTAAAAAGATTTAGTCAATAAGTTATGTTTATCTCATGTCTCTTCCTAAAATAGTTGATCTTAGCTTTTTGTACAAGGCTCCTTAAACCTATAAAAGGAGGCTTTAGGGTTAGACATAAGACACATCTTTTTCACACATCTCTTCCATATATCTCATAACACTTTCATTGTAATCTTTCATTGTTATTATTAATCAAAGTGAAAGTTTGGTATTCATATATTCTGTTTGTTCTTCGTTCTGAGTATTAGTTTCCGCATAATACTTAGATTGTGGAATACACAAAGTTTCTCTACGTGTTATACTTGATTTAATCTCAATAACACAAAGCTAAATCGATCTAAGTTTAGGATCAACATGACCTTTTGTCTTATATGACTTTTTTGTGGATTCAAGTTAAGCAAAGGCACCCAAATGATCAGTTAATCATAAGAGTCAATAACAATCACAAAAACCTAATTACAAACAGCCAATTAGCATAGATTAATCAAAAATCACCAGATCAGTCATAAACATGAACAATAAGCAGATTTCACTCAATAAGCAATTTTAGCAAAAATCAGCCAGCCAAACTTCACCAAATGCATACACAAGCTATAATAAATTCAAATGAACAAATCTAAACAAGTTTCATGCAATGGTTCAAGGTTTAGATCAAGATTCAAGCACATTAAAGTTACTGATGAACACTAACAAGCAGTTATGAACACTTAGCTGATATACTTGACCACAAGTCCAATTTCAAACACCCAAATCTTGTTAACAGGTTACACAAACTATGATTTAACACTTTTTAGCCCTAAACATGCATATACTCTAGGTATTTCCAAAATTTTAGGTCAAAAACAGTGAAAACAAGTGAGTTATAGCACAATCTTTAATTTGAGGTTACAAAGCTGAAAACTTGCAGGTTTTAGCACACAGCCAAGTGAATAGCAGATACTAACTCAAACAAGCAACTTCCAATAACACAATAACAATTTATGCATTTAAACAGATAATCCCAACACCCCTTATCTTTTTTAAATCAAGATTTAAACAAGTATAAGAGTATTTCAGTGTTACCCAAGCCCAATCAAACACAATAACGGATGTATTATGCAGTATCAAGCAAGATTAAGCCACAAATTCAACAAGAACACAAGAAATGCACCAAATCACCAAAAATCAAGTATTTAAGCAGATTTTGGGTAAAAAGGTTCAAACCTCATGGATGTACATCCACACCCACAAATTTTTGAGCTTATGTGCTAGCAAGAACAAGCACAAGCTTCCACAAACAACCCTACTAAGATTCAACAAAGTTAGAAGCAAAAATATAAAATAGAAAGGTGACAACTTGGAAAATAAACTTGATTAATGCAACCTTGTTCCCACACTTGATAATCCCCAAGTTATAAGCCTCACAACACCTTGATAACACAATATTGGGATGCTATGATCCTTTGTGCAATTTATTGCGCATGGTTTAAAAACACGTTTTGAGATTCAGTTTTAGAAATCATTAAACATAAACAAGCAAATATAAAGATTGGAACTTGACTTTTATTCACAAAATTCAAACACTTCTCATTAATCAAGAGTAAGGATTTACTAAAATGTGAACTAGGAAAAATTCAAGAGCAACTGAACATGAAAGGGGTCCTATGCCTTATATAGGCTACAAATGAACTAGAAATGCAAAGAAAAACGTAACCCTCGTGGTGTGAAGTCCCAATATTGCCCTTTGCAGATTTTGAAAGCTTGAGGATCATGTGACTTTCTTTGGCAGGTTGTGTGAGTTGGCAAAGGTGAAATAGCATCCAAAGGCTTCAAACAAGCTTAGAAAGTAAGTAGAAATCTTGGGCGTTGGATGACTGTCAAGGTTTTGGCAGTTTGTTCAAAGGTGTAGCAGGGGAATCTTGTGTGGGGTTGTTGGGTGATGTGGCATAAGTTTTTAAAGATGGGATGTGTTTAGGGATACCTTAATCACTAATCTGGAAGAGATTAGTGCTTAATTCTTACAAAATCAAAAGTACCCAATTCGTGTTCTTGAGTAAATAGTAGCAAGTTTAATCTGTTTTGGGTTTTAAATCCTGTGTTAAGCGCCAAAAAATTAACTAATCAAAGATTAGTTAAATACGTTGTGAGTAGAATGGTGATGTGAATGAATGGGGGATGGTGATTGGTTGTAAAGAGTGAGTGGGACACCTGGTGTGTGTTGGTTGGCCTAGGTAACTTTGGCTGTCTGCCAAATTAAACCCCTAAAATCTTTAACTCCTTTCACTTGCTATTTAAAAAGCCAAAACTTGATTTCCTTCGTTATACAAGTTTCATTTTTCACACTTTTGCCCCAAATACTTTTCCAAAGTATTTTCAGGGGTATTTCTTGCCATTTGTTGATTCTTGAAGGGTTGGTTAGGCATTTTCATCAAAGAAGATGGTCTTGACTTGTATGATTGACTTTTTGGAGGACTAATATTGACAAGTCATGATTGTTGAGGGACCATTCTTGCCAATTCTTAAAATTGGAGGGCCCTTCTTGCATAATCTTCAAATCTTCAAGGGTTTTTCTTGTAAAATCTTCATTAGGGCTTGGTTCATTGTGCGGCTTTGTTTCTCGTGTTCGTTTTTGCATGTTTCTTGTGATCTTTTGTCATTTTCTCAATATCCGTACCTAAAATACACAAGTAACAAACACAAGCATATATTTGGCCATTTTTATGATATTTGATGCATTTAAAGCCCGTTTTGGACGACGAGACTATGTATAAAAGCAGTCTCATCAATGAGTTTCAAAGGTTTTGAGTTTATAAAACAAGTCATCAAAAGAAAGATAGTCAAGGCCTCCTTTTGCCTTTAGAGAGATGACTACCTGATTCCATGAGTGAGGTATGGCTCTAAGAAACCTATCATTGATGTCTTCATTGTCAGGTTTGGACCTGAGTTGATTCAACTGGCTAAGAATCTTTTGGAACCTGTCATACCCTTGATGAAAACCTTTAGTTGCAGAAATCTTGAATTCTGTGAACTCATCTCTAAGCATTGATCTGCGTATCTTCTTGGATTCCTCATTCCCTCTAAACCTTGCCTTTATTCCATTCCAAATCTCCCTAGCATCATCCAAGTGATGAAAGTCACCCATGTGATCATCAGGAAGGGACTGAAGCAAAATAGTTTTTTCTTTGATTTCCTTCTGAACAGCAGTGATTTCTTCATGAGTTTTAGGATCAAGAATGGTGATATTACCATTCTTGTCTCTACCAGTAGTTTTCTTGTTGTTTCCATTTTGGACAATCTTCCAAAGGTCTAGATCAGTATTGGTGATCTAGTATTCCATCTTCATGGCCCAGCTATCATACTCATCCTTCTTCAAAAGTGGGAATTTTCCATTTGTATTGGAAATAGTAGCAACGATTTGTTGAGGTTGCTGTGTTTTAGAGGTTCTTGCTTCTCCTATTTCGGTAGAACTAGAAGCAGACATGATTAAACAATGATGTTAGTAAAAAGAAAAATTGATTCTTCTTGAGTAGAGACTCTCCCAGGCTCTGATACCACTTGTTAGGTCACTAGATATGGATCTTGCAGCATGTTAAGTTTGGTGAACGACTTCTGTAATCACAAGTCTATTCACAGAGAGACTCTAGATGAAACACATAGTATAAGTGTGAAATACAAATACTATGAACAAGAAGAAACATAATAACTAAATAACTTGATCCTTACTAAGGATTTCTACTATAATATGAAATGAATAATATTTGATGAAGGTGTGTCTAACCCTTGTGCCAATGGTTCCTTTTATACTACAAGGAAACCCTAATACTACATTAAACCAAAACGTGTAACTTCTGATATGCATATCCTTTCCTAACATATCTCATGCATATCCTAACAAACTACTCAAAATAATAATGTTTGACTTTTTACTTAGACCAGGAGCACGTGTTGCTCCTAATACTACTAGGACCAGAAGGAGCTACATACCTCCTAGCTTATCTATTACAAATATTTATTCCAGAGGTCCTAACAATAGAGAACTTGCCAAAGCCGGGGATGAGTGACTTGACTTTCTCTAGATATTGGATCATGTTTTCCTCCTTGGCTTCGTACCCTCCTAGGATGTGATTCGTGACAAGCCGTGAGTCCACATAGGCTTCCAAGTTGCGAACTCCCATCCTAGCGGCGATTTTCAAACCCGCAATCAATGCTTCATATTTTGCCTCATTATTCATGGTTGTGAACTCAAAACGCAAGGCGTAGGTGAATTCCATGCCTTCCGGATTTTTGAGTATGAGGCAGCTCCCGACCCGTCCGTGAAAGAAGATCCATCCGTGAACAAAACCCATGGTTCCGATGGGATCTCTTCCTTTTGCACCATTGGCTCGTCCTCCTCGGGCTTCTCAATTATGAAGTATGCCAAAATTTGGCCTTTGATGGCTGTCCTTGGTCTATAGGAGATGTTGTATTCTACTAGCAGGACGCTCCACTTCTGTAGTCTTCCTGCCACGTCTGGTTTGGAGATCACCTGTTTTATTGATTGGTCCGTGACCACCACTATTGGGTGCGCCTAGAAGTACCGGCGTAACCTTTTTGCGGCATAAACCAACGATAAGACCAATTTCTCAAGTGGTGAGTAATTCAGCTCTGGCCCTTACAATGCTCTGCTTATGAAGTAGACCGCAGTCTGGACTGAATCCCGATCACCATGAGAACTGCACTTATTGCTCCATATGTAGCGGATAAGTACATAATTAGTTCCTCCTTACGTCGCGGGGCGACTAGCATGGGAAGAGGCGCGAGATGTTGCTTGAGCTGCCCAAACGCTTCCTCTGCCTCTCTTGTCCAGCGAAAGTCTCCTTTCTTTAAGCACTTCTTGAGTGTTTTGAATAAATGAAGTGACTTCTCTACGGATTTTGATAAGAACCTGTTGAGATCGGCCAACTTTCCATTAAGTGACTGGACCTCTGTGAGTGTCTGAGGGGATGGTAGCTGTATCATGGCGTCCGTCTTCTCCGGACAAGGATTGATGCCGTTTGGATTAATCATATACCCAAGGAACACCCCTTTGGTTGCACCAAACGTGCATTTTTCGGATTCAGCTTCATGTTTATTTTTCTCAATGTGTCGAATGTCTCTTGGACATCGCGGAGCAGTTTATCCTCCGTATGGCTTTTGATAACCAATTCATCTACGTAGACTTCAAGGTTACGACCTATCTGTGAGTCGAAGGCTTTATCCACAAGTCGTTGATATGTTGCACCTGCGTTCTTGAGTCTGAACGGCATTTTAGTGTAACAATATACGCCCTGACTGATATGGAACGCTGTTTTCTCCTTGTCTTCCTCCGCCATCTGGATCTGATGGTATGTTTTATATGCGTCAAACAAACATTTAAAAGAGTACCCGCATAAGGATTCCACTTTCCAATCGGTTTCTGGTAGCGGATAGCAATCTTGTCGGCAAGCTTTGTTTAAGTCTGTGAAGTCCACACACATGCGCCAGCTTCCATCATGCTTCTTGACCATGACCGGATTAGAGAGCCACTCATGGTAATAGACCTCGCGCATAATTCCTACGTCTACCAGCTTACGTACCTCGTCCAGTATTACCTGCTACGTTCTGGTGCTTGACTGCGCTTCTTTTGTTTAACAGGGGGATATATAGGGCGGATTTGAAGCTTAGGTTCTGCAATGGAACGCGGTACGCCCATCATATGCTTCGGCTCCCATGCAAATATATCAAGGTTTGCTTTTAGGAGAGAGCGCATGGCCTTCTTCCCTTTTTTGGAGTGTGTTCCCTGGATAGCTACCTCTTGTTCCAGGTATTCAGGGTGGATTACCACCTTCCAATTGTGGGGTGGTGATCCTTCCTTTATAGGATTTGCCTGGATTGGTGTTGTCACGGTGTGACACTCGGATGCCGGCACGATTAAATTGTAAATAGTGACAATTCCCCCTTCGACCGGAAACTAAATCATGCCGTGTGTCATGGATGGTACTGCCCGTATGGCTAGGATACCTGGTCTTCCAATAATACCATTGTACGGAGAATGTGGTTATCACCATAAAGTTCATCCACGCCGTGGTGGAATGCTCTTTATCTCCAATGGTTACCAGTAAACGTAGTTGTCCTATTAGCCAGATAGTGTCTCCACTGAAGTCAATGAGCGTCGATGTGGCCAACATCAATTGGCTCTTGATCCCTGGTCGTAGATGTACGAAGCAGTGTTCGTAGAGTACTTCCACCGATGATCCTCCATACACATACATACGACGAACGTTATGGGTTCCAATGCTTACCTCAATCGTGAGAGGTGCATCAGCGACGTTGCTCGCCGTGATAGGAGGGAATAAAATTTCCTTGCCGCGTGAAATTTTTTGACTAACTTTCTGCTTCGTACGGCGCTGCCATGATTGAACCATATATATGGTCGTAGGCTTATCCTTTTTGGAATCTTTTTTGTCATACTTTTTGTTATCCTTCACATCCTTCCAATCCTTGACCAGGTGTTTGAGTTTCCCTAATTTAATCAGCGACTCTATATGCTTCTTGAGCTGAATGCACTCCTCCGTACCGTGACCCTTGTCATTATGGAACTCACAGAAGCGAGTGCCTTGACGACGATCAACTGAAGTCGTCATCAGAGGAGGTCTTGGAAAATTTGATCCTTCTGTTAGCAAGATATCTCGATAAGTCATCTTTAGAGGGGTGAACTTTTCATCCGACCGTCCTCCTTTTTCCTGGTCTTTGTAATCAAGACTCCTCCTATTGTCGGGGTTACTTTGGCCACCTGATTGCCTTCTAAGCTGAGTGTTTGAATGGTATTCGTGGTTCCCTTTTGTGGGGTAATCCGCAGCAACCGCGGTCTCCCCCTCCACAAAATTCCGAACCCTTTCCATGAGTTCATCAAACTTCTCCAGGCGTTTATCGTTGAGGCACTTGATTAGCTCCTTGTCCGTTATGGAGTGCATGTAATCGGAAATTTTAAGGAGCTCTGGGCACGCTTTTGTGCGCGTACAATCGTCATTTAAACGCTCTGTGAAGTCTTTTGTAGACTCTCTGGGCCTTTGTTTGACTGTTTCCAATGAGACCGGATCTCTATTATACTTATTTCACTGAGTATAATTGTTTTGGAATGTTGTGCGTAATTCATCGAAGCTATTGATGCTTCGATGGGGGAGCTTCTCAAACCTGCCGTATGCATTGCCAACCAAAGTTGAATTGAACATCTGGTACCATATTGGCATCAGACATCATTCAATTTTAGCCTGTGTATCAAACACCTTTAGGTGATCCTCCGGATCACCATATCCGTCATAGGTTTTGACGCTCGCCGGCATGCGGCGCTTCTTTTCCTCGGAGTAATTCCGTATACGAAGAGTGAAGGCATCCTCTTTCTCACTACACCATGGGAGGGAGAGAACTTCCTCCTCTTCATCACGATAGTAGGTATCGTCGTAACGTCCTTCGTCGTCCGATGGTTCAGGGGTGGAATACCTAGGTCGGTGACGTCTGGGGTGATGATCATCTGAATCAGGCCCCGAAGGGTTATGATAGGGGTGTTTTCCACCACCTTTTGATTTATGATAAGCACTTTTGTGAGAAGGAGCTTCCTTCCCAACAGAGTCAATCCTACGCCACATACTTTTGTGACGATTGTCCACAGGAGTTTCCAATACCGGGCGTCCAGTGGAGCCGTCGGATTTATCCCCATCCTCCTGGGCTTCTTGCAATTCTTGCATGATGCGATCCCCTATGCGCTCGAACACATTATGTGGTCGAGGTGTTTCCTCGAAGGAAGGTTGTTCCTAATCTCGCGTCTTCCTTCCCCTCTTTCGAGCTTGAGGGGGAGTACCGTGCGCGGTGCTGCCAAAGTTAAGTCTGGACTAGAGATTCCTTCCCAGATTTATCCTTTCCGAGATGCATGGCATGATTCTGTCGAAATTTTGAGTGAGTACGCGTTCGAGGTCCTCGTCATCGAGTGAACCAACTTCCAATTCCGCCTCGACCACTGGTGGTTTTTGCGGCTCCTTGGTATGGGCCTTTGGCGCAGCTCCTGGATCAGGATTATCCAAAGTGATGGTTGGTGGTGGGGTATTATCGGACGTGCCTGCCCCACCGAGAGACTGAAACGTGTTTTGATTATTCACTCCTCCTATTTGGCCACCAGAGGGTTTGGTGGAGATGATTATCCCATCACCCGTGGACTTCCGATTCCCAATATTCGTATTCCTCGGGTTTCCTTGAAAGTGTTGCTTCGTCATTGGGAGAGACTGAGATTGAGATTGGGTTTAGGTTAGTTTATGGTCCCACGGATGGCGCCAACTTGTTGATACAAAAGTTGGATGATCCCTGCTTAATCCAAATTAGGCTTAATTCGGATGGATTGGACTCCGGCTCTTGCACCAAGTGAATGTCTTGTTGAGACCCTACACTCTAAAACAACACGCGTTAAGCTTACCGTGGGAACGTATCCCACGATTAGACTCCGGCGAGAGAGTAAGTAATTTATTTAGAGTTATAAATCGGGTGTAGGTTGAGAGTATGAAGCATGTGATACCTTTGTGGAACCCTTGGGGGTTCCTTATATAGGCGGTGAAACGCTAATGGGCTGTTACTGATGCTTCGGCCAAAAGCAAAGGATAAGTGTCATAATTAGTTTGATTATTATCTTCTAATTACGGTTAGTGTATATCCTCTACATTAGGGTAAATCCCAATCCTAATAAGATTGTGATTCTCTCTAACCCTGTACCGGCCGTGCCGGGCCGTGGGCCGCATACACCTATGCGACCACTGTTTATTCGAAGCCCATAAGCTTAAATGACATTTAATCCAACCCATCAGTGATGGGCCGGATGTGGGTAGTACCCATGGGCCAGGTCCATGTCCCTGTTGGTGACTATATGTCATCAAAAGATATAGGTGAAGTCCTATATCACAACCCGTTACATAGGCAACAACCATGCTAAAAAATAAATAGCTTAAATCCCAACCCTTACATAAGAGAAACAAACTCTCTTATTACCACTTACACAGCTGTCTACTTCCTACCACTATTATGAAGTTGAAAATCATGGAATTCCTGAATTTGACCGGGCAAATCCCTAATTTGGTCCGCATAGTCATCATCATAGAAATCATACTCCTCTTCAAGTGGATGGCCTCCTCCTAGCGACGACATGTAAGCTGCATAATCTTCATTAGAAGCGAAAACTTCTTCATCATCCAAATCACTGATGTTTGCAAGATCTAAATGTTCAATTGAAGAACAGAAGTCTTGCTATTCTTCAAATTTTGAGGAATATCGGAATGTTTGTGATATTTTTAATAAACTAGCGATGTAACATGGAGAGAATAAAGTTTCATGAAAATTTGGAACTATATGTTATGAGAATTTTTTTATATTCCCCCTCGGAAAAACATTCTATTGAAAATTAGGGGAGTATATGAGCACACAATTTTGAAAGAATTTGAATATTAGTTTGAAAATATCTTGTAAAATTGTGCTCAAAACCGAGAAAACTTAATTTCTCGTTGTTGAGGAAAATGTACATAAATGAACATTTTCCTTGTTTTCATGAGCTTAAAACTTTGAATGTTGCGAAAAATTAATTTCTCGTTGTTGAGGATAAGTCATAGACTTCCCTTTCTTTAGGGATCGGTTTATAGTCTGACATGTGACTATAAGCCATTATGAGAAAAGTAGAAAAGACATGTTTTGAGAACACTTGAAACTCCCATTCGAACTTTATTTACGTACCCGTGTCGTTATTGAACGACATTTCTAAGTACGCCCATATTATCGATGCTGAGAGACATGTCAAAGAAGAATATTTTTGGTATTTTGAAAGATTTTCTAATTTTTTATTTGATTTTTATAGGTTTTATATTTTGTATTTTGATTTTCTGATAGATATGTTACTACACATGTGCAAGAAGTTCAAACTCATCGGGAGTGAAACTACGCATACCAAGTCGACGAACCAAGAATTCAAATATGTCTTGAGAAAGAGATTTGGTGAACATGTCGGCCAATTGGTAGTCCGTCGTGACAAAATATAGTTCGATCGTTCCTCTTTCCACATGCTCCTTTATGAAATGGTTTTTTTAGTAAAAGGGATAATGAGCATCCCCGGTAAAATATATTACACCAAAAAGCGTCAAGAATAATGGAATGAGACTGAAATGTCTCATTAACCTCAAGGTAAGCTTGAACCTCTAAGAGAATACATGTGACACGCCACAATGCATTACTACACCATCACGTAACCTATAACACCTATAGGATATAACCATTTAAACCAAATAAAACTAACAACAGTCCTAAATGAACATAAGTTGATCATGAGGATCGAAAAATGGCATCAGGGAGCTCCCAAAGACGCTTGGTATGAGTGAAATCTCATATTAATTATATCATATTTTATCCTAAAACAGAAAGTAAAATACCTGATTTTAATGTGTAAAAGCAGTATTATGGGTTTCTTAGTTGTTTGTGCTTGTGTAGGTAAAAAGATACAAATGTGAAGCAAACATGGAATTAAAGCCATTATTGATTAAGAAAAGACAATAGAAGGACAAAAGATGACAAGTCAAACAACGTCAAAGGACCTTTCTTGACAACTTTAAAAGTAGAGGGACTAAAAGTGACAAGTTGGAAAAGTCAAGAACCAAGTCAAATATAGTCAAAGTTCAAGTCAACAAGTCAAGGGATCATTATTGGTCAAGTATGAAGTCAAAGGGCCTAAGATGACAAGATATTAAAGTTTGAAGTTCAAAATACAAAGCTGATAACAAAAGGGACTAAAGCTACCAAAAATGAAAGGCAAGTCAAGCTTGATCCGTGTGCTTTGCTTATCAACCAATGAGAGGCCAGTATTTCGTTAACAAAGATCACCAGCTCATATCATTTATAAAGAAAGAGAGTGGCTGGCATTAAACACCAAATCTCAACAGTGAAAACGCACTAACTCACATTTCCACCAATAGCAAAAGCCCATGTCATTTTCATCACTGTTACAAGGGATAGCGATCCGTGTTTCTATTAATGGACATATAAGAGCAAGAAATTTGGCCTCTTCATCCCCAGAACGTGGAATACGATTGAGACAATTTCAGAGATAATGCTTAACATGAAAAATGCTTGTCATCACTAGACGAATCTATGCAACTTATCCAATTTAACTGAAACTCACTCATAAAGCAAAGCCCAATTTGGATGAAGAACACAAATCTGCAATTGGAAGATTGAAGACACTTGGCAGTCCCTGATTGGTTGCAAAACGTCATCATACTTCCCTAGCATCTATTTTCAATCTATAAATACCCATTGCAGCTTTCATTTGTAACAAGTATCTAAAGTGTGAAATTCACACACACTTTAATTCTCTCGGTCTGTTAGAAGCTAGTCAGTTAGAAACCTCTCAAAGTGATTGACAACCACTTTGAGAGTGTTTGTTAGTTTGTTAGAGTCGTTGTACCTACCTTTACACCATTAATAAAATTCAAGTTCATTCATTCACTCTACTACTCTCATACCTTACTGCATTACTTTTATACTCACTATTCCTGTTGATTCCATTGATCACACTTGATCAACGGAGTGTGTTTGATGATTTAGAGTGCCTAGTTTGTTATCAGAAGCTAACCAGCTCACAGCCATAGCCATTGTTTTTTTATCAGACCTTATAACAGAGTAGATTGATAATGATGATGGTTGATTATGGTGTAGTAGAGTTGATTAGTTCATATTGGGTGGTGATAGAGTCATAAGTGAGCTCAACGCTCACTTTTGCATCAAAGGAAGCCTACAATTGAACTAATAAGTGATTTCTTACACAATTCTACTAAAACTCAGTCTGCATGCTAATACTTGTTCTTTAGTGTAAAAATACTTGTGATTGCATGTTAATTGCTCATTCTTGGATATTTTTTATAGTTTAATTGTTAGCTTGCTTTATCAGTTAGTTTTGATGCCATCTCATAGCTTAAATTCTTGCTTATCTAGTTAACTAGTGTTTGGATTTGCCTTTAATTTTTTAACCAGTGATAGGAAGTTGTTGTTAGGAGTTGATATTCAGTCACTAGCTAGTAACAAGTGATACTGCAAGTTTTAGGAGTCATACATAAAGTCAAACAACCAATTAGTCATTAAAAATCTTTGGGACAGTTTAACAGCTAAAACACTCTTCTTCAAACCCTTGTCAAATATTTATGTCTTGAAATTAGGAAATGAATTTTGTCTCTGAGTGTATCTTATAGTATAAGCTTTCTAGTGATATAATGTAAACTATACAGTATTCACTAACAAGCTAGAAAATGGACATAGAATAAGCACTAGAGAAAATGCAAGTTTCTGTGACAACTTCTTATCAGAATTTCATTTCCAACTTATTTCTTTCATAAAACTAGTGATTTTCTTCCACAATTCAGTTACATAAGTTGAGAAAACAAGATTTGACCAAGGTCAAAGTTAGTCAACTTTGGTCAACGCCTGGTCAACGTAAGCCAAAACATCTTATTTGATTTTCCAACTTATTCTTTAGAGATTTTTGAGATTTTCTTAGATAGGTCTTACTCATTTGGCCTATAGATCATGTTTTGAACAAATCAGCTATAGTGCTTAATTGAATAACCAGATTTCTTAAAAGTGTGTGGATTTGCTTTTATCTAATCAGGTGGTCTTGGTGGGTGGTGGAAGGTGGAAGCCATGGATGAGTTGAGAGAAAGAGAGGTTGTGTGTGAAAGGTTAAGAAAATGTATTAAAATGAAAATAAACAAGAATGAAACACAATCAACACCCCTCCTAGGAAGCCTTGGAGGGGTTTATATAGTCACACACGACCCTTAAACTATACATTGTTCCTAGTCTAGTCTAAGCGTGTGTGACTATGATAACTAATGGGAATTCTTAAATGTCGTCACATAAAGAGAATTTCCAACAATCTTCCCCCATGGGACGACGTGTAGAATTCCTTACAATATTTTTCCTAACAAGTACATAATGATTAAGAACAAAAGATTTCATGAAGCGTCCAATGCTGATGATGTCTTCTGAGGCCTTTGACTTCAAGTCTTCACTTCAAAACAACTCATCTTTAATGTGACTTGTAGTAGAAATATTGTAACGGCACGAGCTAAGTAATCCATATACTTCTGGTTAAGGAGAAGCTTCTGAATTGACTTCCCCCTAATTCATGCCACATAAACTTGATGTAGAAGCTTTTAAATAGCTTCCTCCTAAATCGACAATCCTCGTAAGCAACTTCAAAGCTTTCAATAAAGCTTAGAATGATTAAGCGCACAACGGAATTTAACAAGCAAATCCTATCATATAACATGATAACGTTGCTAAGAGGGATTGAAAGTTTGTGGCACACTAAGTAGATCAACAACTTCTCTTCTCACACTTGAATAATTCTTATGAATTTTTCTTCCCCCTAAGAGTTCAAATTATGCATACTAGAAAGAATCAAGACATTTCTTCCCCCACATAGTTGAAGAAAATAAACCAATCCCAAGTATGAAGCTCAAATACTGAAGTAGACACTTTATCCCATTCATGAAGTTGACAACGTAACACCAGAGTCAATTAAGTCCCGAAAATGCACATATCATCTTCCGGAGATGCACCAGAGTCAATTAAGTCCCGGAAGTGCATATCTCTCCATATAGGATAATGATGATGAATCATTGCAACAACAAAACAATTAAACATCGAATCAGTAGTGTACCGTTTAGAGATTGATAACGCCACGAGTTAAAACACTGATTTTCTCTGCGGCTATGACAAATGTCATCCCGGAATGTCTTCAAATCAAAAGAAGGTATGAAGTTCATCACGTGTACTCGTTGTGCGTTTAATGTGTCTTCTTTTTCCCACTTGATGGTTTCGAAACTCGGAACCAGCAATAAATCGTACGCACATATACCTGAAATCTCGTGAGAATAATAAATAAGATGAATTATATATTTTGTGAGAATCAGCTGCTGATCAAAATTCTCTACTCATAAACTCTCCATGGCCAACTTTACCAACCCATTTGAAAGCAATTTGAAGTGACCACTGATAGAATGAACCAGATACATCAAACGTGAATTGAATAAGAATCCTTCGATCTTGTGACTTAAGCTTGCACAATTGTTGAATGAGGAACGGTGGAGAAATCTCTATGTACCCAATGCATCACTGAAGATGTCTATAAGCACAACACCTCTTGAAATTATCCACGTCGACTATGCGCGTGACACTGAGTACAACAATGTAACCCCTTTAAGTGATAGTTATCCGAGTCATCAACCAACCACCCCTAAGCCGAAAACTAGCTAAACAAGTCTTCATTCTAATATTAAGCACTAGCAAGTTATCTTTGAAAGATAAAATAAGTACACGCCTTCGAAAAATCCGTCTTCAACTTCAAATAATTAATAATACCCGATTAAACAAATCCGTAGCCACTAAAAAATCGCCAAATTTTTCTTGGGTCTCGTCAAATAAATCTTGTCACGTTGTCTCGTCTTTTTGTCTAGTATTTTCGCCCCGTCACTTTGTCACTATGTCATAATAAACCAAACTTTGACTAGAAAAATACGACTTCCTTTTTCTTCACCAAAATACTACTTGTAACTTACTCCATTTACAAAATTGGTAAATATTGAAGCATTTTTAAACATGAAAACCAATGACCAAAGTTTATTGCAAAAATGCAACCCATGTCACGTTTTCACATTAGTAAACCCCATTAGTAAATAGAGATGTCATGTTACGTTTTCATCATCACTATGTCACATTAGTAAACCCCATCATAGAACATTAGTAAACCCCACCATTTTGCAAGATAAGAGACACTCGACCCAACATAATAACCATAACCAAAACAATCCATCACAATATTTGGTAAACGAAAGTTAATATCCCTGAGGCCCATGTGTAACCAAACCCCCGATCCATAATATCTCTACCTAATCCTTAGGAGTATATAATATCATTTTACCCTAATCCCACTCTTATTTCATCCGCCTCTTTCTCTTAGCCACCAAACACATTGAATACTCCATCCCTCATTATCTTCATCTAAACCTACGCCCCTCTCTAATCCTCATCTATAATTCCTTGCATTCAGGAAACTCTTCACACTAGGTAATCAAACCCATGAATCAAATAAACGCAACCATTAAAACAAATCAAACTCACATCCTTCTCGAAATCACCGAACCTGAATCGAATCAGGTTGCAACAAACCTATGATGAACCTACAAGATTTTTTTCCTTCAAGATCATAAGGATGGTCTCGAGTAAGGTTATAATGATTGTATGTGGGTTTGGTCTGGTTAATTCGAAACCAAGATATGGAATATAATAGATTGTTGTTATAAATCCTTGATTGATTTCGTAAATGAAAAGTGGTGTAACACCAAACATGGATCAGTGAAGAAAAAATAATTCGTGAATAGATCTTATTAGATGTTGACTTGCATGAGCAACCACAAAAAAATTTATCTGAGATCTATAAAAATTAAGTTTTGAGACATGTTCTGATTTAGATGGGTTAGGTGACGATGGGGCTAGGTTAGATCATGGTGGATTTGTTGGAGTTATAAGGATGGTGTTGTTAAGGTGTCGGAATGGTTTTTTTAAACATGGTCTGTCCATCAGAATGTTAGGGTCGATTCTAGATGGTGATTAAGTGCTCAGTCGCAATGTTTCTATTTTAAAACCCATAGCAACAACAAAAAAAATGTGTCCATCGCAATGTTTTCAAAAGACAACACCCCATCAAAATATTTTTCACATCCATCGGAATGTTTAAAAAATTTCAGCAGCATGACATTATAAATGCCATTGCGATAGGTCAAACCACCCATCGCAATGTGACACATCGGAATGAGCCCCATCGCAATAGATAGGTCGAACCCATCAGAATGTGTCATAAAAATCCCATCGTAATCCATGCGATCTAAATAGCCATCAGAATGATAGCATCGGAATGCGTGCATCAGAATGTGCCTATTTGAAAACTCTTATCTAAAAGTACTTTTGCCGTTTTTTCAGGGTCATGTTTTCTGGATCTGGTTTATTTTCTGGCAGATCTGGGTTTCTCTTCATCTTCATGTTCATAGCACAAATAAACCCAAGAAAATACTTATAGACTAAATCTGTGATAGAAGCAAACACCGTCCTTATTACCAGTTAACTGAACTGCCATTATCGTCATCTTCACAAAAGACATGTGACTTAAGAAAAAATAGATTTTGACCAGATTCAAGAAAAATGAAACCAGTGGACATATGAATAAGTTTGGATAAACCAGAGAACCAGAAAGATGAAAGTAGTACATGTGAAAACACAAAAAAAACTGACAGTTTGGACAGCAAAACAAAGTGAGACAATAAATATGAAATAAAGACATCGTGACAAAAAAATTTTTTAACAGATTCGAGATAAAAAAAAATTTAGACCACTAAAACAATAACAATAACACGATCCAAGGATTGAACCGAGGCTCTGATACCAATCTCCCCCAAAGGGAGGTCACTCCAAATTTACAAAGTCCTAATCTAGCATGTTAGATCTTGTTCTTGAGCTCGTAGTCCACTTTCTCTTTTCTTTCTTTCTTTTTCTTCCTTTTGTGAATATGTGTTGAATAATATCAGCCTTTTTGCTTGGAACACGTTCTATTGGCCTTTCATGTGTAGTCTTTATCTTCTTGTGATGTTCGCCTCTTCGTGACTTCATGTCCCTCACACTTATCCTTTGTTGAATTCTTGAAAGTTTCAGAGTCGATACAGCGGAAGACTTTTAGGTCAAACTTTCTGAATTTGCAGAAGTATTTGATGCAGAAGGAATAAGCATGTGAGGACGTCTTCAACAGGTACACCGCAACGCCACCGTCTTCGAATGCAGCAACATAATAAGACACGAATAAAATGGCTTTGACATTTTATTCTAGTTCGGTAGCATTTTACCTCCGGTCGGTGAAGACCGTTGGACGATATTAGATATTGTACCCGTGACGGATAGTTTCAGTTAAGTAACTTCCTGACAGTATTTCGCGGGTAAACCCGTTCTCTTTATTCGACCGTCCAAAGCTGACTACGAACATAAAGAGTGAATCATTTGGATTAAAAATCCTTATGATTGAAGCGGTCAATTCATGAAACCTGGAACAAGTGAATTTCAATTAAGATATTCACCATCGTTGCTTTCCAGTTGTCACAAACTTAATTCAAATAGAATCTTGCTTGTCACCTACCAAGTGCTGTTTGATGTTAACACTAGAAGGATTTCCACTCGTCACTGTGGACATTAAAGAGTGTCACTCTGAGATTTCTGGCAAGATCATATGATAATGCATAGAGGCCTGGAACGAGTTTAAGTTCAATTAATAATTAAACCACTGTTTCTTTCCAGTTTTCATAAGATTGGTTCTTAAAGAACCACACGTGTCACCTACCATGAGCTTGTTTGATGTTGGCTCAAGCAGGATTTCCATCTTCATTGTAATACTTGCGTATCACTCGGATATTCTGGCAATATTACAAGAATACTGCGTAGGACTCATAAAGATCTCTTACTTTTCACAGTGTGTGAAGAAGCAAGGAATAAATAGAAAGTGTCCTAATGAGACTTTTGATGATCTCGTGGCTCTAGACTTGATAGTGTGTTTTGATTTAGTGAGCAATGGCTGGAGAGGAGTGCCACCTATTCAGTATCAGTCTATTCGGAGTGAATAAACCAATAGATAATGTGTTGATATCCGTGTGATTAAAACAAATACCTTTTGAGAGATATTTGAGTTAGTTGGGGAGGGTTGTGCATTGCATCACTGGGTCCATGATGTATTTCTTCAATATCGAGAATCATTAACAAATGATCTCAATAGCATATGTATTGACCCGGTTTCTGCCTAAAGTTGTAAGGAGGGCTTCTTTCTTTACACCCTTTATCTTCACAATTCTTTTTCATTCTTTAACCCCTTCAATGCTTACCAATACGTCATTACTAGCACCTTGTTGTGATTGTTCCAGTGCTAGCTTAAGTACTTGGTCTGCATTAAGATACGTTCATAATCATTCTCTATCTTTCCTAGGACTTCTAATTCTATCTAGGGAATTGCCCTTGGGAAGATTCCATCGGTTCTGATGAATCATTGGACTAATACCTATACCTACCACCCTTTTGTCACCACATCCGTCGTGAATTAAGTGTGTTTTGGGTAAGTATTGTCACCAAAATCCTTGAAAAAATCACTTAAAGCACTTGTGATATTGTAATCAAAGTTTTTCGTGCCTTAAGTGTTTTGATCATAAAAAATGACCCCCCTTAACATGTGCATTACACATATTAAGTTGGTTTATCTTTTAAGCCTTTTTCATTGTTTTAGCCAAATATCATTAAGTCTCCTTAATCCCATTTTCTACCCTTTCCAAAATGTTAACCATCGATATTTTGGATATTAATAGATTAACCGGTCTTTAGGTAATAAAATGAAATTAGATGTTGGCCAAAGAACATATTAATGCTCCCCTCAAATTAATGAGGGTTAGTTGTAGTGCTTGAGTATGATAGATTTTGAAAGATTTAGAATCTCGTGAGAAATTCTTGAAACATTTTCATACTTTCACACTACAACAAGCCACAAAAGCACAATGTTTACAATATTAACATATTCACAAATTAACCAATATGGAATAGACCTGAGATAGTATGACCTATTAGATGGATCAGTCCACAAGCCTGTGATGTGCTCTATATGGTCCGCCCCCACGAATCTTTCAATACTGCGGATCAACCGCCGATGCCTTAACTTCGCCTCAATCATCTGGATGGTGTGGTTGGCACTCTTCTTAAATCGGCCTACCCATATGTACTTTACCTCTCGAAGACCTTGTCCTGAGTTGAGCATCAACAACTTGTCACGTACATGCTTGAGAGTACCATCGCTGAACTTGTGCAGTTCTAAGAGTCGCATGTATTGCATGACCTCTGCTTCATTTAGGTAAAATATGCCCATCTCTGGTTGGAGTGTACCCATGTATAGTCCCTTGGCTTGGTGAAAACGACTCATTGGTGTTGTGTGAGGTCGTTCTAGATTTAGAATGGATTGATAACTCTCTACTCCAAGTTGTAAGTCTTCAACCCTTTGCTTGATCACAATTCTACGAGTGAATTGGCGAATGTTGGAGCTTAGGGCAATGACTTCATCGAGGTCTAAGTGTGGAACCTTGCCTTGAGCCAAGAGGAGTAGAAAATCTTCAATATCTTCAAGTCGTAAGAATTGAAGATCCCCTTCACTGACACTATAAGTCTTACCGTCTTCTCACTTGAACCTGATATCTTTCAAATACGAATATCCGAATATATGGTGAAATCTAACTCCCTGTATGCTTGATATTCGACGGGTTGCAATTATTGGTCTACCTACCTTGGTGTGGTTATAGAAGTAGTAAGCCGACTTCTTGTTGCCCCGCCAATGTGATATGCCTAATTCCGCATATTGATCATATTCCTTGATAAGCTCTTTGCTCCATAGGTCTTGAACTTAATCTTCAATCCAAGGGATATCCTCCAAATTTACTGCTTTGCCCATTGTTAATGATGTAGCATACTTGTCCGCGCCGTTTTCTAGGAAGTCCAGATCACAGATGGTAAAGTATTGCATTGGCAGGTGCTTGGCTGCTGCAATAACTGAGGGTGTTAGTGGAAGAAGTACTGGAGCTTGTTCACCTGATGCTGTTGACTTGATTGCTTTCATGAGCTCATTGAAATGATATTCTCCCTCAGTTTCGGCAATCTTCATGGAAGCCCAAAAGTTCTTGTCTTTGATCATTGTTTGAAGAGTATTTGTATCAATGTTAGGCACTCCATATTTATCCATCAATAATCCAGAGAAGTCGATAGGATTATTGAGGAATTGTGTGAGATCCGCCTTTTCACTGTCAGAAATTATACGTGCGGTTGCTGCCTGTGTAAGCCATGGATGCACTAGAACCGTCTCATCAATAGTGAACGTATCAGCAAACTCAGGATCTGGTTGAGTTAAATCATCAATATCCATATCGATGTAGTGCTGAGGTGGAGAGTTATGTATCGCAGATGGTATCGGTTCGTCTTCTTGCATAGGTTCGTGTTCTACAGGTGCTGTTGAAGAAACATTAGTAGGAACCGGTGCAGTAAACATACCTGTGTCTGTTTCTGTGTGATGTTGAACAGGAGTAGGCGGTGGAGAGTGATGTTCCACAGACGGTGATGGTTCGTCTTCAATCATTGGTTCGTCTTGTACTAGTGGGACTACAGGATTTTCTTGTGATACACTAGTAAGAACTAGTTCAGGTGACTTACCTGTGGTGTTGTCAGTTGTTTCACCATGCTCGTCAGTGGTGATGTTTTCACTCTTAGCTTGTTTATCGCCAACTTTTTCTTTTGAACGTGCATCACTTTCTTCCACTTCCTCATCATCGTCCTTGGATTCTTCATATTCTTCACCATTGGTACCATTACCTTCATCCTTATCACCATCCCCTTTCTCCTTATCCTTATCATTCCCATTACCGTCATCCGCATCACTATCGTCATCCTCGTCTTCCCCGTCATCCTCATCCTCATCCTCATCCTCCTCATCGTCCTCATCTTCATCATCATCCTCATCCTCATCCTCATCCTCTTCTTCTTCATTCTTATCAGAATGTTCTTTCTCCTCCTCATTCTCTTCCTCTTCTTCCTCATTTCTGCCTCATCGTCATTTTCAGACTCCTGATGTTTCCTTTTCTTGGACGATTGGGGAACTTCAGTGTCTTCTACTGGTGATGTGTTTGAGGCGTCTAGTATGACTTTAACAAGAGCGTTTTGCAAGTCATGTTGAGCTTTTGTTTTTGGTAACTCAATGTTGGCTAATCGAGTGACCAAAGTTTGCATTAATTGCAAGTAAGTAAGGCCTTTTGTGAACAATAATGGAAGCTCCTGATTGACACATGAGCTAACTTCACGCTGAATGATGTTAGTCATGGTATCATTGATGGAGTTGAGGAAAACATTGTTTTCTTTATCACGTGCTTCCTTTTCGGCAATAAACTTCTGATGTTGGTCTTTAAGATTTAAAACTCCGATATGAACATCATCAAGTTTGGCTTTGTCGCGTTTCTGTTCTCTTACGGCTTTTGAACTAGTAACACGCGACTGTAGCTCTTGAATCTTTTTTGCCTGTTCTTCCAACTGTTTTTGGAAGTGCTGAATGAGAGGGTCACTGGTCGTGAGGAATGGAGTGGAAGTGGATGGTAGTTGTACTGTTGTTGTTAGTGGAGGAGTTACCACAAGTGCTAAAGAGGTTGTGGATTGGATGGAGGTTTGTACAGGTTGTTCGAGGATAGATGGCGATGTTGGTACAATCGCTGGGGCAGTGGTTGGTACACGAGGATCGACAATCGGTGGAGGCGTTGGTGTAATTACTTGGGTGGTGGTTAGTACAGGTTGATGGGTGACCGGTGGCGGCGTAGGTGTAATTACATGGATGGTGGTTGATACAGGTTGACGAATTACCGGTGGCGGCGTTGGTGTAATTACTTGGATGGTGGTTGATACAGGTTGATGGATGATGAGACTGCTTTTATACATGGTCTCATCGTCCAAAACGGCCTTAAATTGCATAAAATATCATAAAATATGCCAAATATATGCTCGTGTTTGTTACTTGTGTATTTTTAGGTACGGATATTGTGGAATTGGCAAAAGAACACAAGAATCAATCAAAAACGAACACGGGAAACGAAGTCGCACAATGAACCGGGCCCAAGTTTGGATTTTGCAAAATGACCCTTGAAGAATTGAAGATTGGCAAAAATGGCCCCTCATCTTTGAAGAACTTGTCACAATTGACCCTCCAAATGTCAATTGTACAAGAATGTTCCTTAATATTTGAAGATATTACACTTCCAGTCCTTGAAGAATCGAGTTTGTACAAGTTAAGCCCTTGGAAAAAGTTTTGGAAAGTAATTGTGCCATTTTCAGCAACTTGTCAAAAGTTGACAAAGGCTAAATGGGCGCTGATGGACAATTATTACAAAGTGAAAGAATGTTGAAACCTTGGGGACCAAATGTGCCAACTGCCCAAACAAACCCACCAACCAGACAGTGACACCTCAGCCCTACCCACCCATTTACCCACCACCCACCCACAAAACCAACCCTACCCATTAGCCCAATATCCCTATACCCGGTTTATTATTTAAATTGGTCAACCGGTCAAACCCCCACTTAACCCCATTCCCTCCTAAACAAAAATTTAAAAACCAATTATACCCAATTGGGATTAAACACTGGCTAATCCCACATAAACCCTACTCACCCTCCAGTTCCAATTCACCTCAAAACAAAGGGATATTACCCCTAATGCTCCAGATCCCTAATTCACGTCCCTCTCATCCTTTCCCACCTCACCCAACACACTCACATGCCTTGTGGGACCCTCCCCAAGCCTCCCCTGCTCCATCACTTTCACACAAAACCCCACCCCGACCAGATAAACGATTGGATGCAACTACTTGGTCCCCAAGATAAATCCTACGTCCAAGATTGAAGATTCCAAGCTGGCAAATCACATGGGTAACATTTGACCCAATTTTCGTCAAAGAAATCAAGGGCATTTAGGGCAATTCCATAGATTAGGGTTTGTAGTCCTAGAATGTTCCTAGTTAGTCTATTTAAGGAGCTTACAACATGTGTAATGCCCTTTGTTCCAGTTTTTTGCAAATCCTTTTGTAATTCCTTTTTTATAATATAAAGTTGGTGTTTGATCCTTTTATCTTTTATAAAAAGTTTGGTGTGAGTAATGCAAAGGCTGAGTTCCACATTTAATTGGTGAAAGTTTTGAGTAATTCAAATTTTCAAAAAAGGTTTTCAAAATAGGGTCAAATTTCATAAGTCATAGTTCTTTGAAGTGAAAGTGGAGAGGAACTGTTGATTTGTGGATTTTGAGTGTTTTTAAAACGTGTTTGTGAGGTTTAAAAAGGTTTGAGTAAGTTTTTAAGGAAGAAAAAGTTAAAACAGAATATATCATATACCTTGTGTTTGTTCTGTTTTTGATTTTACAGGTTTGAGCTTTGTTGTTGATCTTTGTTTCTGCATACACCCGGGTGTATTTGGAGGTGGATTATCATCCACAAGAACCCTGGATTGTAGGGTTCTAAGGTAACTTCTTGTTTCCATTTAGAAATTTCAGAAAAAAAATTGAGTTGCATGTGATTTGTTTGAAAAGTGTTGATTGTGTTTGGAAACTGTTTGATCTGAGTTCTATAATGATGTTATGCATGTTAGATGTTACTAGGGTCAGTTTGATTAAGTTTTAAGTTGCTTTGGTTTGATAAAAGTTGAAATCAGAATTTTAAAGTGGTGTTTGGAATCAGGTTTTAGCAAGATTTAAAATCTTGGTTTGTGATTTAAAACGTGTTTTGGTCATTAAACAAGGTTGAGATAGGTTGCATGATAGTACTAGGATAGATTAGAACAAGTTTTGAGCAAGTTGGGTGAGTTAAAAGTAAAAACATATAGAAAAATCTGCTAAGTCACTTTCTGTTTGAATTTCATAAAATTTTGGTGCTTGATTGTTCAAATCTGTTAAGTGATAGGGCATTTGAGTTATTGAGATTGATAGTGGGCTATGTGGAGCTTATGTATGCCAAGTTTGGGTGTTTGAATTTCATTTGAATCACAAGTAAGCAAGAAAAAGTCCACAGACCTAGTCTTAGAACCACAGAAACTTTCATTTGCTTGATCTTGATCTGTGTGTTGTATTTTTGTGCTATAAGTGTTTGCTTTTTCCTTGTAGTGACTCCCTACACTCCAAAGAGTGTAGGGGTGCCTTGTTTATCCAAGAACAACACCAAAAAAAGTATCACAAGCCAAATCCTTTTGGCCCTTTGCATCTGTTAAGAAAAGGAAGAACACAAAAGACTTGTGTTCTTCAAAGTTGTATCTGGAAACGAATTGGGGTTGAATTTGATTGAATCTTGCATAAAAAGTGTATTTGGATTGAGTTTTAAAGTCACATAAGGGTCACAATTGGGTTTGGAAAAGAAAAAAATAAAAAAAGGAAAAATTGGCAAAAAGTCGCCCGTACCGGACTCGAACCCCAGACCTCTCGAAGGAGGGTTAGGAGTCTTACCGGTAATCTAGACGCTTTTTTACGTTAAGGTCTCATAACAAAGGGTATTTAACCCCTTTTCTATTTCCTTTTTTCAATATAAGCCGTAACTTAATAAGCCATTCCTGGCTTATTGGCTTATTGTTTTTGCTTGATTTTATTTTTCCTAGATTAGAAATAGTGTTTAAGATTTTTCTAGCTAATTTTTATATTTTTCCCTTTATTAATTTATTTTCTAGAATTTATTTATTGGCCGGTTTTTAATAAATCATTAAAAAATAAAAAAAGAGTTTTTATTTTTAGGAAAAATAATTTTTAGCTTTTAAATAATCTTTTTGAGGTTTACATTTAGTTTTGGTTTTAAAAACTTTTATTTTTAATTTTATATTATTTTAAGGTTTTTTATAAACTTTAATCATTTTTATAAAATTATTAAAAAGGGTTTAGGAACTTTAATTTGCACTTTTATCTTAGTTCGAATATTTTAAGATTTTAGAAATTTTTTAGAATTAATTTTAGATACTTTTTATTTTTAGTATTATTTTAATATTATTTTATTATTAAAATTTCAAAGTTTTATTTTTCTTTATTTTTCATTTTTCCTAGATTCTTTAGCAATAATTAGGACTTTTCCAATTTGTAGAATAATTTTTAGGCTTTTCAATTAATTTTTAGAATTAATTTAAGATTTAATATATTTTAATAGTTTTTAGGAGTTTAAAAATAGTTTAAATTGGTTTTAAAATTTTAAAAAATAGTTTTTAGTTTAATTAGGTCATTTTTGAGGATTACAAATTATAAAATCTTGTTTAGGGCTTTTTAATATTTAAAAGTGATTTTTAGGGCTTTAATTAGCATTAAAAAGTCATTATTAAATTAATTAAAAGGTTTTGGCAAGTTTTGATTTTTTGTAAGCCCTTAGAATTTTATTGTGGATTTTTAGTAATTTTTAGGAATTTTTAGGTTAAAATTTTAAATTTTGCACTTTTTTACGTTCTACGTCGTAACTTTCTAGTAGTGTTTTTTGCCTTATTTTTTCTATTTTGTTTTTTCGTCTTCGTCATTTTCTCTTCTTTTCTTCTCATTAATAATCAAAAACAAATCAATCAATCATTCATTACACAACACACGTGCCTCCTCGAGAGAACGATCCCCATTTAGGGTCATAACTTGTGGTTTTCCTAAACCGCTCGTTAATACTTACCGCTATTTACGCTCTTTTCCTAAAGGGTAGTAAAAACGCTACATCACTTTTGGCGCCGCTGCCGGGGAGGCGTGTTGTGTTTTGATTGAACCATTGTTGTTTTTTAATACTAGCCATAATAGTATTTGTATTAATAGCACTCTATTAATACGTATTATCGTTTTTCGGTTTTTGTGTGAATACTATTACTATATTGTATACGTAGAACAATAAATACACAAGTACTCCAAATACGTGAGCAATCACAACCTTGATTCGGGATTTCATCACTCGATCATTGTATTCGAATCTCAAACCAAAGAAAAAGGCAAAAATAGATAAATACTTTCGTGAAGCTTGATTTTGATAATACAAACTATAAGGTGGGTATAAGGCGGTTGTATTTCACAACCTAAAGGAAAAAGGCTCTTAAGTGCTTCGCGCCGCCTCGTTTCCTCCGCTTGCTTGTGCGTATTTGATTTTGAGAGTGAATCGAGGGTTTTGCCGCCCAAAGTATTATTACATATCATATATATTTTCTTGGTTTCATATTGATTAAACCCTCTTGAACGATTTGGTGTTCCACCATCGTTCTAAAGTCATCGAAGGCGTTCACTCCACGTGATCATTTTCATTCCTTGAGGCCTTTTTAATCAAGAGATTTGATTAGTGAGGAGATTTGTGGACTCATTGTCTACCTAATACATTTCACCAAATTCCAAAAAAGGTTAATACAATCAAAAACCACAAAAAAAAATTGAAAAAAACACAAAATACCAAAAAGAATCTTCTTTGCTCGCCTTCTCGTTGTACGTGACGTTTATGCAAACTCGCTCTAAAGCTAGACGTGCTCGTAAACGAAGAAACAAATCACTCACTCAATCTAGTGAGGAGTCTCCAAGTGAGGAACCTATTGTAGAACAAGAAGCTATCATGGCTAATCGTACTATGATGGAGTTGCTTCAAGCACCCACCGAGGGTTTTGGAGAGGCCATTGTGATTCCCGCCATCCTTGCGGAGAACTTTGAGATCAAGACGGGTTTAATGTCTATGCTTCAAGCAAACAAGTTTCACGGTCATGAAAAAGACAACCCACATTATCACATTAGGCAATTTAATCGTCTCACCGCGACAAGCAAGTTTAAGGATGTACCACACGATGCCATTAAAATGATGTTGTTTCCTTACTCGTTAGATGGACCCGCCAAGATTTGGCTTGAGAAAGAACCGCCGAATTCGATTTTGACATGGGCCGATCTCGTGTCTAAATTTGTGAATCAATTTTTTCCACCATCTAAGACAACACATTTGAAAAACGAGATTTCACGTTTTACACAAAGACCAAATGAAAGTTTTTCAATGGCTTGGGAAAGATTTAAAGAAATGTTGCATGAATGTCCACACCATGATTTTTCCGAATTGCATCAAATTGACACTTTTTATAATGGGCTTAATGAACATGAACGAGATTATTTAAATGCCGCCGCGGGTGGTAATTTTTTGTGCAAAACGACCAATGAGGCTTTGAAAATCATAGAAAATAGGTCTAAGGTCTATAGCCCTCGAAACACACCGAGTGTTGCCAATTTGGGCTCGTCATCATATCGTTCCATTAATGCCTTGCAAGATGAAGCAAATGAGGAGAATCGGTTTTTCGATAGGTTTTCGACTCTTATGTCTCATTGGAAAGCTCAAGAAGCTTCAAACACCGCTTCGGTTAAAGCGGTTGCTAAGAGTTGTATTTCATGTGGTGGAGCTCATGATTTTTCCGAGTGCATTACCGCGGATGGTAACATTTCGAATGCTTATGTAGCCACGGGAACTTATAACCAAATCGGTCAAGGTTCACGTTCAAATCAAGCTCCACAAAATCAAAATGCTAATAACTATCGAAACAACAATCAAGGTGGAAATTACCAAGGAAATCAAAGGAATTATAACAAGGGTAATTACCAAAGTGGAAATGGGCAAATTTCAAACCAAAACCAAAACCGTGATTTTCAAACTCCCACTCAAGGTTTTCAAAATGCTCACACTAAAAATTTGCAAGGAGAATTTTTAGATTATGCTAAGGCTAATGATGCTAAGTTTGACAACATGCAACGTGAGATGATTAGCTTAAGGTCCGAGTTGAAAAACGAGCTTAAAACCGAACTTGCTAATGAACTTAAAACTCATGCTAATAAAATGGAAGGAAATGTCACACGACTCCAACAAAATCAACAAAAAATGGAGCAAGGTCAACATGAGATTAAGCAAGAATTGTTAAAAGCGGATGCTAGGCAATCTAAGTTTGAAGACCGTATGGCTAAAATGTTTGAAGCTATCATGTGTAAACCCTCTTCTTCGGGTGGTCTTCCTAGTGATACCATTGTGAACCCGAAAGGAGAATTGAAGGTTATTACTACTCGTAGTGGTAAAACTTTCAAAGAACCCACTTCTCGTCCAAGTACTTCTATGGAGAAGGAAAAAGAGAAAGAACCCGAGGTTGTGGTTGAAAAGGAGCACATTACAATCCCACGAAGTACCGCTCAAACCACACCTACGGTTGAACCAATACCCATAATGGAACCCGAGATTCCAAGGCCGATGCCTATGCCTAATTTGCCCCAACCCACACCACCTTTACCCTACCCATCAAGACGAGACAAGGAAAAGGCACAAGAACGAAATAATTATCAATTTGAACTCTTTATGAAAATGTTTCGTGACTTGCATTTTAATATAAGTTTTGTCGACGCCTTAGTCATGATGCCTCGATTTGCCGCGAACTTCAAAAGTATGTTGAATAACAAAGAAAAATTGCAAAAATCGTCTAGTTGTTCATCGGTTTTTCTAAGCCGCATACCTCAAAAAGTCGGTGATCCTGGAAAGTTTTTAATCCCATGTGCTATCCAAGACATGGAAGAATGCTACGCCTTGGCCGATCTTGGTGCTAGTATTAATTTGATGCCTCTTGAGATTTTTAAGTCACTCAATCTTCCAAATCTCACTCCCTCAAGAATGTCAATCGAAATGGCCGATCATTCTATGATTCTAGCTTGTGGAGTTGCCGAGGACGTCTTTGTGAAAGTTGGGAAATTCTATTATCCCGTGGACTTCATTGTTGTTGATATTCCCATCGATCCTAAAGTTCCGTTAATTTTAGGTCGATCTTTTTTGGATACCTCGAGAGCACTTATCGATGTGCATGCAAGAAAAATCACTCTTCGTTTCAATGAGGAAGAACTCGTCATTAATGCAACCCAAAACTCCACGCTTTCTCATGTTTATTCGATCACATCTTTGTACAATGTCAATACCATCAAAAACATTTGTCAAAAGATTTCAAATAGAGTTTTAGAAGTTGTTAAGAAAAATGAAGTTCCGTCCCCTCCGCCGATGGAGGTTAAGAGTGTTAAGCCTATGATTTCAATCTCGAGTGATTCTTCGGATGATGAATACGTTGATCCCGATGGGGAGGTTTTCTTTGTTGACAAAAGATTTGAAAACTTGCCACCACCTAAACCAAAACGCTTTCAAAATGTGAGAATTTTTAGTGTGACTAACATTGTTTTAGATACACCAAATATTTTTGACATAATCAAATCGGGTTTTCACAAGGAGAGTGTTAAAGATGAAAAAGGAAAAGATTTTGAATTTAATTTAAAAGATTTTTCTACAATTCTAACTCCGTCATCACCGCGTGTCTTGAGTACTACAAGCTCGTCTTCTCCTTTTGACGAGGCTTCGTGTGGACCTAGTGTGGGGGAAGCCCCTTATGTTCCCTCCCCTTTCTCCACCGAGGACGAGATATTTGATCCTGGAATTGCTTATATAGGGAAATCTCGGTCTTCCACCGATGCAATAAATGGAAAATCTTTTCATTTGATTGGTGCGAGTCTACCTCGAGTAGCTCAATGTTATGACTTACCCATTGTCCCACCCTTCTATTTCTTCTCTCCTATTTTCTTCTATCCCATTGGGATTTGTGTTGGAGTTGTGTTGTCTCGTCTTTCATCCGAAAACGAGGACGTTATCTTTGACCCCGGTATACGTCTATCGGATTTTTAAAGTACTCCACGTACTTTTGGGCCTTGTTTATCATGTAAGCCCCACCAAAAATTGACCAAACCATGATTATCCCTAAATGATCACATTTATGGGGATTCGAGTCGAGCTTTTGACTCGGTTATAAAAAACAAGGTGCCTCGTGGGGGAGACCCATGCTTATCCATGTACATATTATTGCTTTCTAATTAGTTTAATGTGAGGGGATTTGTGCCCTTCCAACCTTTGTTCCGTGGTTGTTTGTGAATTGTGTCTTTTAGATCATCATCTTCACGATTGGAGCCTCTCGTGTTCGTTTCATGGGAGCACTCGATCGTTTGCTTTGGAGGCCTTTCCCAATATCCATATGATATATCCTTTTATGTTCTAACCTTAGGTTTTTAGCACACTTCATAAACGGATATTACTTATTGGTTACACCCTTTCCATGCTAGATTAGGCATTCGACTACGTCTCTAGTATGGGGGTGTTTGCACCCCTAGACTCGAAACATTGAGGACAATGTTTAACTTTAGTATGGGGGGGGTGAATAGATACTTGCCTTGCCAAACCTTCATGCTTTCCAAAGTTTATCGTTTTGTTTATCGTTTTGTTGCAAAATAAGGCTAAAAATGGCCAAATTTTAAAAATTTTTCTCATGTTTTATATGTGTTTGAAGACACGAATGTAGATTTTCTGATGGCGAGAATGAGAGTAATTTTTGACTCGACCGTGCGTGTTGAGCACTTAGCTTTGATTCCTTAACTACACATTAGGCTAAGTCTCTTAAATGAGGACGAGAAATGATAGAGTTAATTATAAGTTACTATGCTAAACGTAGAATACTCGTGTTCTTTCAAAAACTCATGTGTTCTCGTTGTTTACTTATTCTCCCTTCACTTTTAAATATTTTTTGCTTAATAAATATTGACTTAGCGGTTTAGTTTTGATTGTTGGGTTTCTAGTCTTTTCTAGTAGCTTCCGTGTAATTAAATTGGGAAGACATTAAGGTATCGCCAGCGTCACGGTTTTGAAGTATTGGCAACCCGAATAATCGAAAGCTTCACCCAATAATAAGATTTCAAGTGCTCACCTAAATCTGGCAAACAATTTGAAGCCTCACAAGGCCGAAAAATCTATGCAAAATTGAAAGTGAATCAAGCCTTAATCTTCGAAGCTTTAAAGATCCAAAATTCGCTTTAGCGTGAGGATATACGTCTTTGGCTAATAAAACCACCGATGAGGCGGATAATAAAAGGCAAGGCAAGACCGAAGTCATAATAAAAGCTTCATGGCGAAGTTGAATAAAAGATGGAGGTAAACCAAAGATAATAAGGTCCTTCCGTTAGGGGGCGTATAAAAGTCTTGGTAATAAGTCTCATGTTCAAAACCGTTATAAAACCGTGTTTATCGATTCTTCTTGTCAACTTAATTTTTTAACATCGTTGTCTATTAGGAAGGGTTATTGATTTGATGGTCTTAGTTACACCGTTAGGACTCTATTTTTAGACCTAAATCTCTATTATCGCATAAGTCAACAATGTATCCTCGTGATCATTAAGACATAATAAAATATAAGAGATACAACTTAGGAATAATGGGAGAATAAGTACGTGATTAGGGCATATGAGTAGTGTTAGCATTACTAACTTATAATGACAATGATCTCGTTGCACACTTGGCATGGAATTAAGTTGAAAATCGAGGACGACGAAATTATTTCTAACGAAGCATTCACGTGTTCTTATTCTATGAACCTAAACGTCCCATTTTGCGATGAAAATCATACATTATGTCTAAAACACAAGTAGTAGCAAAAGTAGTAATGTAGCTAGTTATCATTTGAATAAAAGTCCATAAAATTGAATTTTGGAGATGCTTTATTCTAGCATTGCATGAGGGCACGGCAATGGTTTAGTATGGGGGAGTGATGAGACTGCTTTTATACATGGTCTCATTGTCCAAAACGGCCTTAAATTGCATAAAATATCATAAAATATGCCAAATATATGCTCGTGTTTGTTACTTGTGTATTTTTAGGTACGGATATTGTGGAATTGGCAAAAGAACACAAGAATCAATCAAAAACGAACACGGGAAACGAAGTCGCACAATGAACCGGGCCCAAGTTTGGATTTTGCAAAATGGCCCCTCATCTTTGAAGAACTTGTCACAATTGACCCTCCAAATGTCAATTGTACAAGAATGTTCCTTAATATTTGAAGATATTACACTTCCAGTCCTTGAAGAATCGAGTTTGTACAAGTTAAGCCCTTGGAAAAAGTTTTGGAAAGTAATTGTGCCATTTTCAGCAACTTGTCAAAAGTTGACAAAGGCTAAATGGGCGCTGATGGACAATTATTACAAAGTGAAAGAATGTTGAAACCTTGGGGACCAAATGTGCCAACTGCCCAAACAAACCCACCAACCAGACAGTGACACCTCAGCCCTACCCACCCATTTACCCACCACCCACCCACAAAACCAACCCTACCCATTAGCCCAATATCCCTATACCCGGTTTATTATTTAAATTGGTCAACCGGTCAAACCCCCACTTAACCCCATTCCCTCCTAAACAAAAATTTTAAAACAAATTATACCCAATTGGGATTAAACACTGGCTAATCCCACATAAACCCTACTCACCCTCCAGTTCCAATTCACCTCAAAACAAAGGGATATTACCCCTAATGCTCTAGATCCCTAATTCACGTCCCTCTCATCCTTTCCCACCTCACCCAACACACTCACATGCCTTGTGGGACCCTCCCCAAGCCTCCCCTGCTCCATCACTTTCACACAAAACCCCACCCCCGGCCAGATAAACGATTGGATGCAACTACTTGGTCCCCAAGATGAATCCTACGTCCAAGATTGAAGATTCCAAGCTGGCAAATCACATGGGTAACATTTAACCCAATTTTCGTCAAAGAACTCAAGGGCATTTAGGGCAATTCCATAGATTAGGGTTTGTAGTCCTAGAATGTTCCTAGTTAGTCTATTTAAGGAGCTTACAACATGTGTAATGCCCTTTGTTCCAGTTTTTTCCAAATCCTTTTGTAATTCCTTTTTTATAATATAAAGTTGGTGTTTGATCCTTTTATCTTTTATAAAAAGTTTGGTGTGAGTAATGCAAAGGCTGAGTTCCACATTTAATTGGTGAAAGTTTTGAGTAATTCAAATTTTCAAAAAAGGTTTTCAAAATAGGGTCAAATTTCATAAGTCATAGTTCTTTGAAGTGAAAGTGGAGAGGAACTGTTGATTTGTGGATTTTGAGTGTTTTTAAAACGTGTTTGTGAGGTTTAAAAAGGTTTGAGTAAGTTTTTAAGGAAGAAAAAGTTAAAACAGAATATATCATATACCTTGTGTTTGTTCTGTTTTTGATTTTACAGGTTTGAGCTTTGTTGTTGATCTTTGTTTCTGCATACACCCGGGTGTATTTGGAGGTGGATTATCATCCACAAGAACCCTGGATTGTAGGGTTCTAAGGTAACTTCTTGTTTCCATTTAGAAATTTCAGAAAAAAAATTGAGTTGCATGTGATTTGTTTGAAAAGTGTTGATTGTGTTTGGAAACTGTTTGATTTGAGTTCTATAATGATGTTATGCATGTTAGATGTTACTAGGGTCAATTTGATTAAGTTTTAAGTTTCTTTGGTTTGATAAAAGATGAAATCAGAATTTTAAAGTGGTGTTTGGAATCAGGTTTTAGCAAGATTTAAAATCTTGGTTTGTGATTTAAAACGTGTTTAGGTCATTAAACAAGGTTGAGATAGGTTGCATGATAGTACTAGGATAGATTAGAACAAGTTTTGAGCAAGTTGGGTGAGTTAAAAGTAAAAACATATAGAAAAATCTGCTAAGTCACTTTCTGTTTGAATTTCATAAAATTTTGGTGCTTGATTGTTCAAATCTGTTAAGTGATAGGACATTTGAGTTATTGAGATTGATAGTGGGCTATGTGGAGCTTATGTATGCCAAGTTTGGGTGTTTGAATTTCATTTGAATCACAAGTAAGCAAGAAAAAGTCCACAGGCCTAGTCTTAGAACCACAGAAACTTTCATTTGCTTGATCTTGATCTGTGTGTTGTATTTTTGTGCTATAAGTGTTTGCTTTTTCCTTGTAGTGACTCCCTACACTCCAAAGAGTGTAGGGGTGCCTTGTTTATCCAAGAACAACACCAAAAAAAGTATCACAAGCCAAATCCTTTTGGCCCTTTGCATCTGTTAAGAAAAGGAAGAACACAAAAGACTTGTGTTCTTCAAAGTTGTATCTGGAAACGAATTGGGGTTGAATTTGATTGAATCTTGCATAAAAAGTGTATTTGGATTGAGTTTTAAAGTCACATAAGGGTCACAATTTGGTTTGGAAAAGAAAAAAATAAAAAAAGGAAAAATTGGCAAAAAGTCGCCCGTACCGGACTCGAACCCAAGACCTCTCGAAGGAGGGTTAGGAGTCTTACCGGTAATCTAGACGCTTTTTTACGTTAAGGTCTCATAACAAAGGGTATTTAACCCCTTTTCTATTTCCTTTTTTCAATATAAGCCGTAACTTAATAAGCCATTCCTGGCTTATTGGCTTATTGTTTTTGCTTGATTTTATTTTTCCTAGATTAGAAATAGTGTTTAAGATTTTTCTAGCTAATTTTTATATTTTTCCCTTTATTAATTTATTTTCTAGAATTTATTTATTGGCCGGTTTTTAATAAATCATTAAAAAATAAAAAAAGAGTTTTTATTTTTAGGAAAAATAATTTTTAGCTTTTAAATAATCTTTTTGAGGTTTACATTTAGTTTTGGTTTTAAAAACTTTTATTTTTAATTTTATATTATTTTAAGGTTTTTTATAAACTTTAATCATTTTTATAAAATTATTAAAAAGGGTTTAGGAACTTTAATTTGCACTTTTATCTTAGTTAGAATATTTTAAGATTTTAGAAATTTTTTAGAATTAATTTTAGATACTTTTTATTTTTAGTATTATTTTAATATTATTTTATTATTAAAATTTCAAAGTTTTATTTTTCTTTATTTTTCATTTTTCCTAGATTCTTTAGCAATAATTAGGACTTTTCCCATTTGTAGAATAATTTTTAGGCTTTTCAATTAATTTTTAGAATTAATTTAAGATTTAATAGATTTTAATAGTTTTTAGGAGTTTAAAAATAGTTTAAATTGGTTTTAAAATTTTAAAAAATAGTTTTTAGTTTAATTAGGTCATATTTGAGGTTTACAAATTATAAAATCTTGTTTAGGGCTTTTTAATATTTAAAAGTGATTTTTAGGGCTTTAATTAGCATTAAAAAGTCATTATTAAATTAATTAAAAGGTTTTGGCAAGTTTTGATTTTTTGTAAGCCCTTAGAATTTTATTGTGTATTTTTAGTAATTTTTAGGAATTTTTAGGTTAAAATTTTAAATTTTGCACTTTTTTACGTTCTACGTCGTAACTTTCTAGTAGTGTTTTTTGCCTTATTTTTTCTATTTTGTTTTTTCGTCTTCGTCATTTTCTCTTCTTTTCTTCTCATTAATAATAAAAAACAAATCAATCAATCATTCATTACACAACACACGTGCCTCCTCGAGAGAACGATCCCCATTTAGGGTCATAACTTGTGGTTTTCCTAAACCGCTCGTTAATACTTACCGCTATTTACGCTCTTTTCCTAAAGGGTAGTAAAAACGCTACATCAATGGATGACCGATGGCGGCGTTGGGGTAATTACTTGGATGGTGGTTGATACAGGTTGAATGGTTTCGATTGTAGGTTCAATCTGGGGGACGGTTGTCACAACAGTGCTGAAAACTGGTGGTGGAGGGGGTATTTGTTGTTGGATAGGAAACAACGTCAGATGAGCATCGTCTACTGCTATCATTGTTGAAGGAGTTGGTAGTGGTTTGCTAAGGCTGACTTCCTTGTAAAGGATTGTTTCCATATCTTCTCCACCTTCTAAATTTTGGTCTTCAAGATCATAGTTGAAATAATCATCTACGTTGTCATCATCTTGGTTTGTTGGGTCTGTGATTTCTTCCTCTACTATGAGATCTTGTTCTTCTTCATCGTTTGAGTCGTCTAGATGTAACACTCTCAAATTTCGTATCGGTACAGCGGATGGGTATTTTAGAGTGTTACGGGATAACACAATAACTCCAATCATAGACAACACATAAAAATGGTTGTACAAGGTTCAACATACATTCATTCGATAAAAAGTTTTAAAGTGTACAATAGGTCCCAAATTATACAGGTCATTAAGTTTACAAAACATTGATCGAATGAACATTTTTAATATTATGTGGGCCATCAGAGTCGATCTCCATCTGGATTACCTTCAAGCACCTGAGATAAAAACATGCAAAAATCATATCAGCGAATGCCGAGTGAATTCATAGAGTTTAATAAAACCGTTATATAAATCAATCGTTGTAATCAGAACACAAGTATAATATCAGAAGTAAGTCCTCGTATTGCTAGTCAGGCAATATATAAATCAAGCATACATCTTAAACCGTCCATGAGACCGTAGCCTCAATATTACCATTATAGGTAATATTATTATCGTTATTAGCATCAATATTAAATCGTATTGGAATACATTATGGATTATTATTAGCCGCAGCCCGCATGACATTGTTACCTTACTATCAAAACAACGGGCCGCGAACCCGACAAACAATTTGCCCATCTAAGTTAGCGTGTCGTCACAAAAATCACCCTATGTAATTCTTCTCATACATAAATTCGCTTACCAATCAATGTGGTACGACGGGGATCAACCGTCAAGGAACGAACTGGGGTGATCGTCCCCAAATAGTACTATCATATGCATAAGCGTCTACCAAATCCCGGTAGTTCACAATTCATGCTAATGGGACTTTGAGTGACATAACCTAACTACTAATAATCCTTTTTATCTCTTTTATTGGGTCATAGCATCATTCGGGTCCATATCATTAAGCATACCATCGGGACTACTTGTGTTCTATTTTATCAAAAACTAGCATGTTCTCTCCCTCGCGGGTTTACAAATCATTTTATAAAACATTTAAATGAGTGCGAGGCTATGAACTCACGTTGATAATGAAAGGCGGATTATCGGCTACGGGCGTGCTTCGGTCACGGAAACCTATATAAATAATAATCGGTCTTAGACTTTTGTCCAATGACTTTATCAAAATAACAATATACATATGATGATTTTGTACATATGATGATGATCAAGTGGGTTTATACATTCTTATTTACTCATTTTAGTGTTTATGTATTGGTAACTTTTTACTAGTTTACTAGTTTTACCTATTTACATGTTTTAAGTCCAATAAACTTATTATAAGTTCTTTAACTTGTATTAGTCCATTTTATACTTGTATTATCAGTATTTATACTTTCCGTGTTGGGTCCAAATGGGTTAAGCCCAATAAATACTTTTTATAAGTGTTTAACTTATTTAGTTAAATTATTAGTCCAATATGGTAACTTAGCTCGTTAATGTCCGTATGTCATATAGTTCGGGTTTTATCGGTTTTTACTTGTATTAGGTACTTATATATCAGTATATAACTTTTAAAAACTTTACATTAGACGGGTTTGATCGTCTAAGTTTAAATTGGCGAAAAACGTTAATTTTACGGTAATAGCCGAAAAAGTCGTAAAAGTCATGTTTATAGTTTTTATAACTTATAAGTCTTATTCAACTACAACTTTTATAAAGTGTCCATTTATTTAACCTTATACATATTTATATAAATGAAATTTATAAGTTAGTGGGTTTTAATTTCACATTTTATACTATATTATTTGAGTGCTTATATAATAGTATTAAACATTAATTCTTCAAAATCTGATTTTTAGTTTCATCTTCACCATGTTTATCATATCTAGAGTTATACAATGAGTTAGAAGGTCATTTTTGGATGGCATGAACTTCATATTATTTGCTACAATTAAGTTAGTTATAGCTACTGCTCATTCTATGTCTAACTATCCTTAACAGTCCCTACAAAACAGACAATTCAGATTAGCACACTCATCTTGTTTTGATCATATCTCACTCATTTTGATGATTCCATTGCATGGCCAACTCTCACATGTGTATGACATCTTATACTTACTGTAAATGGATTCCACCTTGAAATTTTATCATTTTAAGTCTTGGTTACTTACTGTTTTTATACAGCCAACAATTTAAGCATGATTTTAGCCTTGTTTCTTATGGTTATTCATCTTTTTAAGCATATTTATCAACACTTGATCCCCACACAACATTTTTATCTTCATATATTCATCATATACATATACAACAAGAAAGAAAATACATTTGATCTTTACAAAAATAACAAGAGAAATGGAAAGGATGATCTTCTTTACCAACCAAGATTATATCTTGTTTTTGGAAGACAACAACTTGATGAACACCAAATATATCTCCAAGATCATCAATCACCAAGATAGTTTGTTGAGAAATTATCCCTAGCACACAAGCAAATCACCTCCTTTGTTGTTAAAATGGACACCAATCAATCAAGGCTTCAAGGTTTCTCCATAATATGGCTAGATAACATGTATCTTATGGCTAGAAAAGATCAAATGGTGGTGTAGGGTGGTGAAGTGGGATGGCAATGGGAGGAGTGGGAGAGAGTTCGTAAGTTGTTTGCATCTATGAAATGGAAGATAATGGTTTAGAAAGTGGTTTTGTGGGATGAGTGGCTTCAAAATGAAGCTAAGTTACAAGTGTAACTTAAGTTAGTGTAAGGATGCCACATCTTTGATGTGGTGTCCTCTAGTTTGGCCTTCCTTTTTAGTGGGGTGGGATAAATTAGTTTGTCCCATCCCGCTAATTTACGGGTATTCCTTGATTCTAGTTTCCTCGATTTGCGTGCCCTCGGGTCATTTTACGAAAAACGTTTTAATAAATTATGAATCAACGGCACAAAACGAATCTAATAAAAATTGTCTCATCAAAAACGAAGTTCAAAAACGTAAATACGTAATCCTAAGGTTTCTGGTTTAGTCGTAAAGGACGCTAAATTATGCACATAAGCCCAAATTTAAATCCGTAAATTGTGAGTTCATCAACCAACACAAAAATAAGTATCAAAATATTATACGAGAAAATAATTCACTACCTGAAAATGTTAGATTGTCACAGCTTTTCCTCCTAAAAGGGATCAACGTCCTCATGATCCATTTCATTTTGATGTCCGTGTCTTATTGAAATCGAAGAGGTGCGGATATTTCTTCCACATTTCATCCTCTCGTTCCCAAGTATATTCCGGTCCATGCTTTGAATTCCATCGGATCTTGACAATAGGTATCCGACTTTGTTTTAGTTGCTTTACCTCACGATTCATAACCTCTACGGGTTCTTCGATAAAATGCAACTTCCCATCTATTCGAACCTTATCCAATGAAATTTTCTCATCACTCACTGCTAGACATTTCTTCAGATTAGATACATGGAATGTGTTGTGAACACCATGAAGTTATGGGGGTAACTCTAGTTTGTAAGCCACCGGACCTACTCTAGATAAAATCTTAAAGGGTCCAATATAACGGGGATTCAATTTTCCTCGCTTTCCAAATCTTATAACGCCTTTCCATGGCGATACTTTCAACATTACTTGGTCACCCACTTTAAACTCCATCGGCTTCCACCGCACATCCGCGTAACTTTTCTGTCTACTACGGGCAGTCAACAACCTATTCTTAATCTGAACTATCATCTCCGTAGTCTCCCGGATCAATTCCGGTCCCGTGAGCTGGGTATCCCCAACTTCACTCCAACATACAGGAGATCTACACTTCCTACCATACAAAGCTTCAAACGGTGAAGCCTTAATACTAGAATGGTAACTATTGTTATACGAAAACTCTGCTAAAGGAAAATGTTTATCCCAATTCTTACCAAAATCTAACACACAAGCTCTCAACATATCTTCTAGTGTTTGTATCGTCCTTTCACTCTGCCCATCAGTCTGGGGGTGATAAGCAGTGCTCATGTCGAGATTCGTTCCCAAAGATCTTTGGAGAGATTTCCAAAAAATCGATGCGAATCTAGGATCTCGATCTGAAATGATCGATACAGGCACTCTATGCTTGCATACAACATTCTCAAGGTAAATACGAGTCAACTTCTCCAGTGAGAACTGTTCTTTAACCGGAATGAAGTGTGCTGATTTGGTCAGTCTGTCGACAATAACCCAAATCGAGTTGTTTCCAGATGATGTTCTAGGAAGCTTGGTGATAAAGTCCATCGTAATTCGCTCCCACTTACATTCAGGAATCTTTGGCTGTTGAAGTAGTCCTGATGGCTTTTGGTGTTCAGCTTTAACTATAGCACAAGTCAAGCATTGAAGAACATACATAGCAATATCAGCTTTCATATTCAGCCACCGGTACAACTTCTTCAAATCATGGTACATCTTATCAGATCCCGGATGAATGGAATACTTAGATTTATGGGATTCTAACATAATCAAACCTCTTAAGCCTCCAAACTTAGGTATCCACATACAACCTCTTATGCATTTCAATCCATCAGCTCTAACCTCTAAAGGATCTCCTTCTTCTCGGAACCCTTCATTAATAAAATTTTCTTTCTTACAAGCTTCTATTTGCGCATTTCTAATTTGCTTAGGCAAATTTATGTGCACGGTCAAGACTAGAGAACGTACCCTGATAGGCTCTCTATCTTTCCTACTTAATGCATCGGCAACAACATTGGCTTTTCCTGGGTGATATTTTATATCACAATCGTAATCACTCAACAACTCTATCCATCTCCGTTGCCTCATGTTCAATTCCTTTTGTTCGAGAATATACTGTAGGCTTTTGTGATCGGTGAATACCGTACACTTGGTGCCATACAGATAATGTCTCCACAACCTAAGAGCAAAGACTACAACTCCTAACTCAAGATCATGAGTAGTATAATTCTCCTCATTCTTCCTTAATTGCCTAGAAGCATAATCTATCACTTTCTCTCGCTGCATCAAAACAGCTCCATAACCCCTAAGAGATGCATCACAATATACTACAAAATCTTCACTCCCGTCGGGTAATGATAAAATTGGCGCACTACATAATTTTTTCTTCAATGTCTGAAATGCTCCATCTTCATCACTTCCCCAAACGAAAGGTTTATTCTTCTGGGTAAGCTTAGTCAAGGGTTTAGCTATTAAAGAAAATTCTTTAATGAATCGCCTATAATAGCCAGCCAATCCTAAGAACTGTCGCATTTCCGTCGACGTTGTCGGTGCAGACCAATTCTTAATGGCTTCAACCTTTGCAGGATCAACATGAATTCCATCTTTGTTAATCACATGACCAAGAAATTGCACAGAATCTAACAAAAAATCACATTTCGAAAACTTAGCATAGAACTTTTCATCCTTTAACAAATTCAAAATAATCCTTAAATGTTCTCCATGTTCATCTTCATTCTTAGAATAGATTAGAATATCATCAATAAACACAATCACAAATTTATCCAAGTAGGGCTTGCACACTTGATTCATTAAATCCATGAAAACCGCAGGTGCGTTAGTTAACCCAAATGGCATTACTTGAAATTCATAGTGTCCATAACGAGTTCTAAATGTAGTTATAGGAATATCTTCTTCACGGACGCGAAGTTGGTGATATCCTGACCGCAAATCTATCTTAGAATACACACTAGATCCTTGTAGTTGATCAAACAAATCATCAATCCTAGGTAAATGATATCGATTTTTAATTGTCAACTTATTCAGTTCCCTATAATCAATGCACATACGGAAAGATCCATCCTTCTTCTTAACGAACAAGACTGGAGCTCCCCAAGGCGACGAGCTCGGTCGAATAAAACCTTTATCAGACAACTCCTTAAGTTACTCAGATAACTCTTTTAATTCAGAAGGGGCTAATCGGTAAGGCGCACGTGCCACCGGTGCAGCACCAAGAATTAAATCGATTCGATACTCTACTTGCCTTATCGGTGGAAGTCCAGGTAAATCTTTAGGAAATACCTCAGGAAATTCACAAATAATAGGTACATCTTCCAATCGTTTCTCCCTAGACTCATTCCCGGTCACTTGAGCTAAGAATAACTCACAACCGTTCTTGATGTACTTTTGGACTTTAATACATGAAACGATTTTCAAACGGGATTCACCTCGATTACCATCAATTACTAACGTCTTATTCCTAAGAGGAATCTTAACCTTTTTCTCTCCACATAAAATAGTAGTTTTATTCAACGACAACCAATCCATACCAATAATAATATCAAAACTACCTAATTCTATCAACATCAAATCAATCGGAAAGGAATAGTTCAAGAGATTTAGACAGCATCCTTCTAATAGCTTATTAGTTTTCACTAATTTACCATCAGCCAATTCCACCTCATAACTGGTATTTATCTCAACATGTTCAATGTCAATAAGGGCACTAAATTTAGTGGATACAAAGCTCCTATCAGCACCCGAATCAAATAAAGCAACATCATAATGATTGTTGAGTAAAAACGTACCGGTAACGACATTTGGATCCTCTTTCTTCACCTCAATTGTTCCAAGTTGATAGACACCACCCTGGGGGTTTCTTCCAGGTACAATCGCTTTCAACTTGGGGCATTCCGATTTCCTATGACCTTCTTCATTACAGTTGAAGCAAATGGTTCCCTTCTTACACCTTTCAACCTTGTGTCCAGGCTTTCCGCAATTTCGGCACTTCCAGCAGTCGCCAGCATGCCTCTTGTTGCCACACTTAGGACATCTATCATCGTTGCGCGGTGTTTGTTGGTAAGAGCATTTGCATTCCCCTTTCTCTGGTTCTGACGGTGATTGAAATTCTTCCTATTATCACCTCTATTTACACGATCATCATCACCCTTTCTTTTTTCACCAACACGGGCTTCATCTTCCCTATCTTGAATTATCTGTACAATGAGTTGGTAAGCCATTCGAACAGCATCATCAATGGTCAGTGGTTTCGATGATGTCACGTCCCCCCGGATAGTCTTGGTCAACCCTTTAATATATTGCTCAATTCGGATCTCTTCGGGTTCCACCAATCGAGGACATAGCAAGGCCAACTCATGGAATCGGTTTGTGTAACTATCAATGTCCACACCTTTCATTCTCAAATGAATCAGCTCTTGTTCTAACCTAATGATTACACTACGAGGACTAAACTCCAAAGTCATCCACTTCTTAATTTCAGCCCAAGGAGTAGCATTAGCAACATCAATACCCATGAATGCAATTCTCCCGTTCCACCAAGTCAACGCACGACCTTTAAGAGTAGCCATAGCAAAAGTCACCTTATCTTCCTCTTTACACTTACTAATCCGAAACACCGACTCAATCTTCTCAATCCACTGGCTTAATCCTACAACACCTTCAGTTCCATTAAAAGGTAGAGGTTCACACTTTATGAACGTCACATAAGTACAGCCACCAACTTTAGGTGCATTAGTTCCAAGTCCTCCTATATTTCCTCCAACATTAGCATTCACATTATTAGCATTCACATTCACATTAGTACCACCAATTCCACTACCGCCAGCTCCACTACTGCCAGCTCCACTACCGCCAGCTCCACTACCGCCAGCTTCATTTCTAGCATTTGCCATAAATTCAGTCATAGATGCGGTAACTTGCTCCGTAACAATCCTACGTACATCATCCTCAGTCATAGCTTTCTTGGGTGGCATAGTTCTATAATTTCACAATTTCAAAGTATTAAGCATTTACCCAATCGAGGGATTCATATAATAGGGATTGAATTCATAATCAAGATACAAATAAGGCACGATATGGAACTCAAGACAAGATACATATTTCATTTGATTTGAAACAAAAGCATTGTCTTAATTACATCCCATATCAAAGTTCTAGCACTATACATACTCAAAATTTGTGCCAGGTCTACTACTAACAAGTCGGTTTAGTCAAAGCTACAAAAGTACAAAAGATACAAAGGTCACTACTAAACACAGACTGGTCTATTGAGAACCGCCAGATGGTCCATCATCCATCGTCTTCTTTATCTTTGTTGGACGATCACTAGACACATCTTCAGCTGGGCGCTTACGGATCACTCCTCTTTCAACCATATCAGCATAAAATCTACTATTCCAACCCACAAATATATTCAACTCCTTCTCAGATTTCTCACGCATCGCACGAGCTACATTCAACTGAATCTCCATAGAATTCACCTTTTTCTTCATAGCAGCAAACTCGACACATTCTAACACAGATAGCCTCCTAAAAGGCTCATTCAAACCACGCTCTACATCAGTCAAATCCAAACTCAGCAATTCCCGCTCTTTCTCACCAACCTTAGTCTTCGACTCTAAATAAGCATCATAAGTCTGAACAACACCTAATCTAATCTCTGTCATACTACTCTGAGCATGGGAAGCATCTAAATCATGTCTCAAGGCCCAAGGTGCAAGACCATCAATATTAGTAGCCTCTCGAACACTAGACGACTCTCCTATCACACGTCTACGAGTAGCAATACCATCTGTACCGTCAGGTGCATTATCATCCTCATCCTCCTATGATTCAGAATCAGATTCAGACGATTCAGACATTTCATCCCTAGGTAGCTCAACCTCAGAATCAAACAAATAAACTAGTGGGGGTAAGGGCTCGCCTTCTAGAACATCATAAGGGTAAATAAGCTCGGCTTCCTCATCATCATCAACTTCATCGTCTATACCTATATCTTCCTCGACATCCTCGTCGTCAATCTCATCATCTAAGTTATCTATCCCAATCTCATCATCATTCTCAATATCAACATTATCAATCTCATTCTCTACCATATCAACCTGAGGGGCAATCTGATCTCCTAGTCCTATCTCGGGCTCGGGATCCTCAAATGGTTCCTCCTGATTATCCATATCATAATCTACTAAGTCTAAATAAGGATCATCATCTATATTAGGATCGGGAATAGCATGGTTCTCTACAGGAATATTAGGGTCAGCCATGACAATCTGCATTTATATATATATCTCGTATTAGGATAACATACTTATTAAACAATTACATATTGAAACCACGATATATACATATATATAAATTAAATTATATATATCAAAATATATATCTTCTCAATAGGGCTTGTTGGTAACGTCGGAGATCTCTGGCACCGTTATAATCAAAAGATTTTTCAAATATTTTCTCAAATGTTCATAGTTAAAAGATTTTGAAAAGTTTTGTTCAAAACCTTGGTTTTTAAAATCTTTTGTTCTCTATAACGAGAGCTATGGTACCAAACTGTAAAACTCTCAAATTTCGTATCGGTACAGCGGAAGGGTCTTTTAGAGTGTTACGGGATAGCACAATAACTCCAATCATAGACAACACATAAAAATGGTTGTACAAGGTTCAACATACATTCATTCGATAAAAAGTTTTATAGTGTACAACAGGTCCCAAATTATACAGGTCATTAAGTTTACAAACATTGATCGAATGAACATTTTTAATATTATGTGGGCTATCAGAGTCGATCTCCATCCGGATTACCTTCAAGCACCTGAGATGAAAATATGCAAAAATCATATCAGCGAATGCCGAGTGAATTCATAGAGTTTAATAAAACCGTTATATAAATTAATCGTTGAAATCAGAACACAAGTATAATATCAGAAGTAAGTCCTCGTATTGCTAGTCAGGCAATATATAAATCAAGCATACATCTTATACCGTCCATGAGACCGTAGCCTCAATATTACCATTATAGGTAATATTATTATCGTTATTAGCATCAATATTAAATCGTATTGGAATACATTATGGATTATTATTAGCCGCATGACATTGTTACCTTACTATCAAAACAACGGGCCGCGAACCCGACAAACAATTTGCCCATCTAAGTTAGCGTGTCGTCACAAAAATCACGCTATGTAAATCTTCTCATACATAAATTCGCTTACCAATCAATGTGGTACGACGGGGATCAACCGTCAAGGCGCGAACTGGGGTGATCGTCCCCAAATTGTACTATCATATGCATAAGCGTCTACCAAATCCCGGTAGTTCATAATTCATGCTAATGGGACTTTGAGTGACATAACCTAACTACAAATAATCCTTTTTATCTCTTTTATTGGGTCATAGCATCATTCGGGTCCATATCATTAAGCATACCATCGGGACTACTTGTGTTCTATTTTATCAAAAACTAGCATGTTATCTCCGTCGTGGGTTTACAAATCATTTTATAAAACATTTAAAAGAGTGCGAGGCTATGAACTCACGTTGATAATGAAAGGCAGATTATCGGCTACGGGCGTGCTTCGGTCACGGAAAACTATATAAATAATAATCGGTCTTAGACTTTTGTCCAATGACTTTATCAAAATAACAATATAAATATGATGATTTTGTACATATGATGATGATGATCAAGTGGGTTTATACATTCTTATTTACTCATTTTAGTGTTTATGTATTGGTAACTTTTTACTAGTTTACTAGTTTTACCTATTTACATGTTTTAAGTCCAATAAGCTTATTATAAGTTCTTTAACTTGTATTAGTACATTTTATACTTGTATTATCAGTATTTATACTTTCCATGTTGGGTCCAAATGGGTTAAGCCCAATAAATACTTTTTATAAGTGTTTAACTTATTTAGTTAAATTATTAGTCCAATATGCTAACTTAGCTCGTTAATGTCCGTATGTCATATAGTTCGGGTTTTATCGGTTTTTACTTGTATTAGGTACTTATATATCAGTATATAACTTTTAAAAACTTTACATTAGACGGGTTTGATCGTCTAAGTTTTAATTGGCGAAAAACGTTAATTTTACGGTAATAGCCGAAAAAGTCGTAAAAATCATGTTTATAGTTTTTATAACTTATAAATCTTATTCAACTACAATTTTTATAAAGTGTCCATTTATTTAACCTTATACATATTTATATAAATGAAATTTATAAGTTAGTGGGTTTTAATTTCACATTTTATACTATATTATTTGAGTGCTTATATAATAGTATTAAACATTAATTCTTCAAAATCTGATTTTTAGTTTCATCTTCACCATTTTTATCATATCTAGAGTTCTACAATCAGTTAGAAGGTAATTTTTGGATGGCATGAACTTCATAATATGTGCTACAATTAAGTTAGTTATAACTACTGCTCATTCTATGTCTAACTATCCTTAACAGTCCCTACAAAACAGACAATTCAGATTAGCACACTCATCTTGTTTTGATCATATCTCTCATTTTGATGATTCCATTGTATGGCCAACTCTCACATGTGTATGACATCTTATACTTACTGTAAATGGATTCCACCATGAAATTTTATCATTTTAAGTCTTGGTTACTTACTGTTATTATACAGCCAACAATTTAAGCATGATTTTAGCCTTGTTTCTTATGGTTATTCATCTTTTTAAGCATATTTATCAACACTTGATCCCCACACAACATTTTTATCATCATATATTCATCATATACATATACAACAAGAATGAAAATACATTTTCTCTTTACAAAAATAACAAGAGAAATGGAAAGGATGATCTTCTTTACCAACCATGATTATATCTTGTTTTTGGAAGACAACAACTTGATGAACACCAAATATATCTCCAAGATCATCAATCACCAAGATAGTTTGTTGAGAAATTAGCCCTAGGACACAAGCAAATCACCTCCTTTGTTGTTAAAATGGCCACCAATCAATCAAGGCTTCAAGGTTTCTCCATAATATGGCTAGATAACATGTATCTTCTTGCTAGAAAAGATCAAATGGTGGTGTAGGGTGGTGAAGTGGGACGGCAATGGGAGGAGTGGGAGAGAGTTTGTAAGTTGTTTGCATGTATGAAATGGAAGCTAATGGTTTAGCAAGTGGTTTTGTGGGATGAGTGGCTTCAAAATGAAGCTATGTTACAAGTGTAACTTAAGTTAGTGTAAGGATGCCACATCTTTGATGTGGTGTCCTCTAGTTTGGCCGTCCCTTTTAGTAGGGTGGGATAAATTAGTTTGTCCCATCCCGCTAATTTACGGGTATTCCTCGATTCTAGTTTCCTCGATTTGCGTGCCCTCGGGTCGTTTTACGAAAAACGTTTTTATAAATTATGAATCATTGGCACAAAACAAATCTAATAAAATTGTCTCATCAAAAACGGAGTTCAAAAACGTAAATACGTAATCCTAAGGTTTCTGGTTTAGTCGTAAAGGACGCTAAATTATGCACGTAAGCCCAAATTTAAATTCGTAAATTGTGAGTTCATCAACTAACACAAAATAAGTTTCAAATATTATACGAGAAAATAATTCACTACCTGAAAATGTTAGATTGTCACACAGGATCTCAAAAAGCTTCCAGTGCTAACTCTGCAGGAGTTTTTGATCTAGAACCACTACCGGTTTTCTGTGCCTCCATCCTACTTAACTTTCATGCTATTCGCATCTGTTTTTTTTCCGACATTCGTACTGAAGGATCTTGTTCATCTGCATCTTCATCACGTAGTTGCTCTTTCCCTTTAGCTTTACCTTTTGTTTGGGGTGAGGAGGTCTTTTGGCGTTTGACAACAGTCTTTTTCCTTTTACCTTTTTGCTTTTCGGATGGATCTTCATTTGCTCTTTTAAACTGTGCTTCAATATCTAGGAGCATTTGTTTATAAGGTCCACTGTCCTTGATCCCATCATTGAGCATTGTGTCTGGCACTAAAGCTGGACGCAGTTTGTACTTGGTGTAATAACCGTCTTCAATCATTTGATCCAACACATAATCATCGTCTGATGTATGGTAGAAGAAATTCCCATGCTTGTTTATGGTTGGAATACTGTCCATGAAGTGTTTGATGATGACTTTGGTAAACCTTGGAAATGGAAGATGCAACGAATTTTTCTTGGTGCTTGTAAATTGATTGCAGAATTCTTCCCAAAGATGTAGGGCGTAGTCCACTTTAGATGCAGTGTAGAGACCCCAAAATGTATGAGCCTGAGGGGGTCTCATTGTATCAGCTCCACGAGCCTTTGAAGTGCAGCACTTTATGATAATAGTGAATATCGCTTTCCATGGTTGCCCGATTTTGGAAGTATGAAACTAAGATAAGGTATTAATTTGTCCTTCATAGTTTAAGTCGCGAATAACCTGAAGCATTGCTGCTGCATTTGGATTAGGAACATACTTTTCACCGGTTGCTAACCTAGGGAATTTGAACAGATGCCTGAACAGAGATAAGTTAAGGGTTAATTCCTGCTTATTGATCTCGAATGTAATCACCCTCTTAGATAGTTGTGATCCGGGGGATAATGATGCGGTGGCCCAAAATTCTTGCATATAAATTTCGGGAACCGATGCAGTGATTCTAAGGACATGCTTCAGTGGTGACATGTCGAGGATATCTGTGGCTACTTTGAAAGCAGCATAGTTAGGATCAAAATCCTCTCTCAGACAGAAGCTATTCTCTGCATTTGGGAGCCTATCAGTAAGAGGAACTAGTTGGATGTCTTGTTGTTGTTGTGTTTCTGTGAGTGCCATGGTTCCTGTTTAATATCATATAAGCACAATTTGATATATACAAGCATATTCATCGAATTATCCATGAATGAAAACCAAAGCATGGGATTTAGTACCACAAAAGTCATGACATTAAACATATTAAAATAAGACAGACAATGTCCAGATGAAGCACAGTCAATACATTAAGACTAGAAACCTAACTGCATGGAAGCATGACATAGACATGTTATTCAAGGGACCCAATTAACCTAGTTATAGTAACTTGAAGATTTAGGTTTCCTGGTTGTCATGACCAATACTTCAGTGGGAGAACTAGTATAAAGCTGACTACGAGGTTCCAACACCACTTCAGTAGGCCTAGGGATTAGTAAAACCTCAGAAGGTGTAGGCAAAGCCTTAACCTCAGTAGATTTTGGTAAAACCTCAACCTCAGTTGGTGTTCGTACAACCTCAACCTTAGTTGGTGTTCATACAACCTCAACCTCAGTAAGTTTTGGTAAAACCTCAATCTCAGTTTGTGTTCGTAAAACCTCAATCTCAGTGGGTGTTCGTAAAACCTCAACCTCAGTTGGATTGAACTCAGCAGCAGATTCCATAGCCTGAGAACAAAACACAATATATGGAATAAATAATTTTATCCCTTTAGTTTACAGAAAATTGCAACTTATAAGATAAGAAGAATTTTTTTAATAAGAAACCTTTCAAGTATTCTTATGAGAAAAAATAATTTAATTCCAATAAAATTGTGTTCGTGTGAAAGGCTTTAATTCTAACGACCTAGACAAATCTATGTTAAAATCGAATGAATAAGGAATGAGCAAGCTATCTTAATAAATTAGTGACACATAGTACTTAACAACACCCAACAAATCGTAAAAAAAAACTATAGCCATCTTAATATCCAACTAGAGGTTCCATCGCAATGTCTAAGAGGGTTCCATCTTACTATTGAGTGCCATCGTAAAAGCCAACTAGGGGTTCCATCGCAATGTCTATTAGTGAGTACCATCGTAAAATCCAACTAGGGGCTCCATCGCAATGTCCACTAGTGAGTTCCATCATAAAATCCAACTATGGGTTCTATCGCAATGTCTAAATAATCATCGTAATATCCGTTGCAATCTAGCATCGCAACACCCATCGCAATGACCATCGCAATGATGCATCACAATATTCATCGCAACATGTCATCAGAATGATCGTCGCAATGAATAATCTCAATACCGATCGCAAGAATGCATCGCAATACTCATTGCAACATGTCATCGTAATGAACGTCGCAATGTAGCATCGCAATACCCATCGCAATGACCATCGCAATGAGGCATCGCAATACTCATCGCAACATGTCATCGGAATGACCGTCGCAATGTAGCATCGCAATACCCCATCGCAATGATCATCGCAATGATCATCGCAATATGGGCGAGAAAACCAATGAGATGCTGGGTATTCGATTTTTGGGCACAAGACTGAACCTTAAACTTATCCAGGCAAAAGCTAAGTAAATCGAGATCAGATAAACAACAATCCGTTACGTTCTTACAACATACAAGCATAAATCCACCTAAAACCCTAATTAGGAGATTAGTATGATAGAACGAGATCCAGGATTGGGCACAGTTAAACGATATAGGCAAGGTATGAACAATACCTGGATCAGTAACCTCCGAAGATAATCACAGCAAAAAGATGAATGTGAGATCTTGTCAATGGCGGCAAGAAGTTAGAATGAGTGTGTGTTGTAATCAGACGGGAAAGAAAATAAACAAAAAGGGGAAAAGGGTTTGACTAAGGACAATCTTTTTAACTAAGTGTTTCCATAGTTGCAAAATGGTCCCCCCAATTTTGAAACATGTAATAAAACTAGTGATGAGACTAGTTAACAACACACTTTCCCGATTTCTTGTGAGTTGCAAGCACAAACACGCCAATAAAACCTAAGGCCAAATCAAAAATCCATACAAGGCACACATTGCACATAATGCACATAAGGTAAGATGACAAACAAATTATGTGAAGACCAAATCATGTTCACGATGATTTGATATTTGCTCCCCCTCAAATGCTGACCCGTTCTCTATTTAAAGAGCGGTAGTCATTGCATTTAATGAGACAAATATCGATGAAGACCTTTCCTGTTTAATGATTTTCTGAAACGATTCTAGGGGCAATAAGATTTCTCTTATTTTAACAAAATAGGTGCACTGAAACGTACACAAATTTGTGTTAGACCAAGTTATAAAGTAAACTTGATCCCTTACAAGGTTTTTAAGTAAACCTTGCCCGAGAAAATTAATTCCCGTTGTGAGCCAACGTTTTCAAAAGAAATACTTGACTTTAATGCGAAAAGCGGGTTGCAGTCTGAAATAACTACAAGCCATAATGGGCATGTTTTAAAACATGTACAACTTTTATACGGACTCTATTTATGGTGTCGTGTCAATTTTAATCGACATTTCTAAGGCCGTAAATATTACCGTACTAAAAGACATGCCCGTTTTGAAAATGAAAAATATTTTTGGATTTTCTTGATTTTATATTTTTTATGGATTTTGAATGTTTTATATTTTATATGGTTTTTCTATGTTTCATATTTTCGTATTTTTCTTTTGGTGGTTTAAATATATACGATAATATACAAGATCACGATCAAAGGATACTCGAGAATAGTTTACCACTTCTATTCTTCAGATTCTTCTGCCAACTCCTTATGTTTCGCTGGTGAGAATGATTTCATGCCTAGCTTTTCGATCAAAAACTTGATACGTCCCCGATCTAATGCCTTCTGGAAAATAACTGCCAGCTGATACTCAGTGTTGACGAAGTACAGTTCGATCACTCCATTTTCCACTTGCTATTTGATGAAGTGGTAGCATATGTCAATGTGCTTTGCCCTGGAATGTTGAACGTAGTTGCAGCACAGAGCAATTGCACTTTTGTTATCACAGTACATCGGGATTTTGTTGAATCCAAGACCGTAGTCAGTTAATTGTGATCGCATCCAAAGAACTTAAGCACAACAACCGGACATAGCAATGTATTCAGCCTCTGTACTTGATATCGCAGCGCTTTTCTGCCTTTTTGATGCCCAACTAACAAGTCTATCTCGAAGAAGTTGCACAATGCCGGAAGTGCTACGTCTAGTATCTTGACACCCAGCATAATCCGCATCTGCATATAAAATTAGTGCAATAGAAGAATCCTTCGGATACCACAGACCACGATTAAGTGTTCTTTTAAGATACCGAAAGATCCTTTTCACAACATGTAAGTGCTTTTCGGTAGGCCGAGCCTGATACCGGGCACACAGGCATATAGCAAATTGCAAATCAGGCCTGCTAGCAGTCAGATTAGAGAAGGGTGCCGGTCATTCTACGGTAAAGTTTAGGATCGACAGGTATCCCTTCCTTATCTTCATTTAACTTGGATCTCTACACCATTGGAGTATCCACGAGGTCACAATTTTCAAAATGATACTTCTTTAATGATTCAAGGGCAAATTTGGATTGATTAATGAAGATGCCTCTGGGATTCTGAGAAATTTGTAACCCTAAGAAAAATGAAATATTTCCCATCATCGACATCTTAAAACGTGTGGACATAATTTTCTGAAAAATGGTCAGACAATCGTTGATTAGTAGCAGCAAATATTATATCATCAACATAAATTTGTACTAGTATCATGTCGTTGTCCTCCTTGAGAATAAATAATGTTGGGTCCACTTTACCTTTGGAGAAGCCTTTCGAGATGAGATACGATGATAGGAGATCATACCACGCACGTGGAGCTTCTTTTAACCCCTAAAGAGCCTTCTTGAGCTTGTACACATGATTAGGATACTCCGAGTTGACGAATCCATTCGGCTGGCTTACGTAGACATCTTCCCTTAATTCATCATTGAGAAATGCCGTCTTAACATCCATTTGGTAGACGATCATGTTCATATGAGCAGCATAAGAAAGGAATAGTCTAATTGCCTCCAATCGTGCCACAGGTGCAAAGGATTCTTCAAAGTCAATACCCAAAGCTTGTTTGTAACATCTAACAACCAATCTAGCTTTGTTCTTTAGCACTCCACCTAACTCATCGAGTTTAACCTTATATACCCACAACAATGTAAGGATTTCAACGTTGATGGGTAAAGGAGCTAATTCCCACACTTCAAGACGTTGAAATTCATTAAGTTCCTCTTGCATGACTTCAATCCAAGATGATTTGGTCATGGCTTGTTGCTAGTTTTTAGGATCAGTGTCGGAAAGAAATGCATCGAAATAGCAGTATAATGCATGTTCTTGGAGTTGGTGGCGTGTTAAGACTGGTCGATCAATGTCACCAATGATATTGCGGATTGGGTGATCCTTTGTCCATTTTGTGTTGTGGGTTTCAATCCTTGGTGGTTGGGAGTGAACGATTGCAGGAGCTCCCTACAAGGTAGACGCACCGTTAGGGTCTTCAGGTATTTGTGAACCAAAGAAGGGAAGCTCTTGTAAGTGAGCATATTCCAAGTCGTGATCACAGGGATCCTCTTCAACATCATTAGGAACGAGTGGGGGTGAAAATTCAGGTGTAGTTTGTGAATTGGTGGGGGATGGGACATCTGGTTCAAGAGTAATAGTAGATGTCTCAGACTGATTTCCATTATCTTGAGCAACAACTTCAGGAATCGGAGCTACTGCTACAGGTGCTGGAGAATCATTACTCGGTGGATCAAATAGTTCATCAAACATAGGTTGAAATAACTCATCCCACTCGGACCTTGTAGGTGGGATAAATGATAGAGAAGTAGGATTGTTGGGAGTTAATCCGGAACTGATTGTACCGGTTCCCATCTCATGTAATGCGGGTTCAGAGTTGTGTTGCTCAGTGGCCATCGCTGTCAGCTCATCAAAATCGGCATCCAAAGTTTCTACTATCTTGCCAAGACGTCGGTTATAAATTCGGTAAGCTTTCTTTGCAGGCGAGTAACCAATTCCAATATCAGCCTTCGGTTGAAGTTTGCCCAAATTCTCACTATTTGTATTTGGATAACACAGTGCACCAAACACATGAAGAAATGAAATATCGGGTTTGTGTCCATGAAGTAGCTCATATGGAGTTTTACCATGGCATTTACGGATGATGGAGCGGTTTTGGGTATAGCATGCGGTTGCCACTACTTCAGCCCATAAAAATAAAGGAGCATTCGCATAAATCAACATAGTTCTAGCAACTTCCATAAGTGTACGGTTGCGTCTTTCAACGACACCATTTTGTTGTGGAATGCGAGCCACGGATGTTTCATGAAAAATACCAACATTTTCATAATATTTTCGAAGAATCTGATTAACGAACTCAGTACCGTTATCAGTTCGAATACGACGAACAGTAGCATTAAGGCGTACTTGGATCATCTTTAAGAAAGTAATAATATATTCTGGTGCTTGATCCTTGGATGTTAAAAACTTTACCCATGTAAACCTTGATAAATCATTCACCATGACGAGGATGTATTTTCTACCACTCACACTAGCCGTACGCATTGGCCCGCAAAGATCCATGTGCAAAAGATATAGTGGTTCTTGGTTGGTGTCTTCTGCTTTAGGTTTGTAAGATTTCTTGGTGCTTTTCCCCAAAGAACACGTGGAACATAAATGATCCTTGTCGAACTTAAGTTTTGGAAGACCACGAACAAGTTCGTTTTTAGCCAAATGGTTAATAGCATCAAAGTTAAGGTGAGATAACCGGCGATGCCACAAACATGACTTGGTCTTTAGATGCTATGGAGAGCAGGCAAACAGGAGAGGCGGCCATCATGTTTTTAATCGACAGCGTGTAAAGATTATCCCCTCGAGAACACTTTAACAAATAATTTCCTACAAGATCGCGAATAAAGCAAGTGTGTTGTCGAAAGGCTACTTCAAGGCTTAAATCGCAAAATTGTCCCACTGAAAATAGATTGTGACCAAGTCCCTCCACATAATAAACCCTAGAAATCGTAACATTCCCAATTTGGTATTCACCATAACCCATAGTCTTCGCAATATGGTCGTTGCCGAATTTAACCGTTCCTAGAAACTTGCTGACGAAATTTCTGAGCATCGAGCGGTCTCCAGTCATAAGTTTGGAGCAACCCGATTCCAAATACCAAAGAATAATTTGGACGACCTGAAAATATTACCAAACAAAGACAATGTATCGGAATCTAATTGTTCCTCTGAGTTAGCAGGTACAGATGTAATTATCTTAGATTTGCTATCAGACGAAACTTTAGGCTTCCAGATTTTCTTACTAGTTGTTGGCTTAGATTCTAGTTGTCTAGTATTCCGAGGTACTTTTTGACTGGGGACATTACCACTGGTAGGCACAATAGTGGGGGCAGACCTAGTTAAAGGGTGCTTTATCCATTTCTTAGTGCTAGTGTTCCTATTTAAAGGACTCTTAGACCTAACTTCCGTGGATGTGATCCTAGTTAAAGGGCACTTAGTTCCATTAGCAGTGAAGGTCCTACCAATGGGTTTCCATTGCCAACCAACTTGGGTGAATTTCATCCCCATTGGAATCCATTCAAGATTGTTCTTAATAGCATACATTTCATTCACATGATCAACAAGGCATAAATCATGACGCTGAGAAAACATGCATTCATTACAATTCCAACATTTCAAATTAGAATTCATATTTTGCTTAGGTTTCCATTCAGATGGAGAACCTTTTGTCTTAGCTACATGATTCTTTTTATTTAAAACTGAAATAACATTCCTAGGGTGAACTTCTACTTTCTTCTTGACATTCCTACTAGTGGAAGGCTTGATCTTATCTTTCTTTTCTTGAGATCCTTTAGCCTTAGTAGACATAATTACTCCTATAGAAGCCATGGGAACATTAGTGACAGATTTTGATGTAGCCTTGATGGGTGTGTTTAAAATAGGTTTAGATCCTGGATTCTTATTGAATGGAGTAATGGCAATGGTTGGGGTTTGCTGTTTCGTGGGTACATATATCAATTTCCCAATGTACTCTAAGTTTGCTAAACAATCCTGAACGCGATCCACATATAGTAAAAGCTCATATATAAGATGACTTGTGGGATCTAGTTCACGCATGTCATCAACTATCTCTCTAGCAAGATCAACATGTTCTAAGGCATTTTTCATATATGTGGCAAACTTGGTGGACTCTTCTTATATTTGGATCCCGATATAGCACACGTGGGTTGGTTTTGGGAGCACTAGAGGTCGAGGCAGAGACAGTAGCTGGATTATCAACACTTTCTCGTCTTTTGAGTTGAAGTTTCTCCTTTAATTCTTCTATAACCATGTTTTTGTCTATGAGCTGAATTTTTAGGTCAGAGGTTTCCTCACATTTCTTGTTCAGTTGGTCAATTAATGACTTTTGCTCTGTCGCATTAAAAGCGAGGCGTTCTTCTATTGAGCCAGAATTTTGTGAGTCACCCTGCCTTACTTGTTCACGTTCTCCTAGTATAGAATTAATTCTATTTTCTAGGACATGATTCTTAGTCTCTGCAGCCTCTAGTTCCGTTTTTGTTTCTAGTAATTCTCTATTAATTCTCATCATCTCTTCCTCTAAATCCTGAACCATCTGAATCATCTTGTCACTTGTCTCAATGGAGTTTCCACAATCATTTGGTTTTGAAAGAGTTTCATTTTTAGATTGATTTTCAATTTCAAGAGATATAGAATGTTCTTGAAGCTCATTAAAACTTTTTGAAAGTGTGTTATACGAATCTTGAAGTAAAAATTCAGCGTTGGATTCATGACAAGAATAATTATCTACAGTATTCACATGTTCAACAATATTCACAGATTCATGCACATCATCACAAATATTCACAGTGGATGAAATCTCATGAGTATATTTAAAAGTAACAACTTGCATCACTTCGGGAGACACCATATGTTCTAAGAATCTGTTAGAAATACGTTTTAACGTATATTAGAAGTATCGGTCACTCCACAATATGATTTATGTTGTAATAGCTCGTAGTTAGCAAATAGTTATTAGTTACTTATTAAGTTAAGTAAGAACCGGTCCATGGGCTTGTCATGGACCGGCCCAAGCCCAATGTTAGCTTGGAAGTATAAATACCCCTTTCCACCATGGAAAGGGGTTGGTTTTTGTTCATTTCATGCTTTCATATTAATAAAATCACACACATTTTCTCTCTCTTTCTCTCTCTAGTTTCTCTCACTAGAAAACATCAACCCACTTCATAGATTCATAGGTTATCAATATTCTACATTTGGTATCAAGAGCTATGGGGTGATTTAAGGTAAGGATTGTGTTGCTTTTTTAGTTTTTGAATCAATTAGTGATCTTTAGAAAAAATCAATCTTGAATCTTGTTGTTTTTGGTGTTTTTGTTATTGGGATTTATTGATAAGGATTGGGTTTAGCTTATTTTGGTAAAAATCATAAAACTTTTTTGTGGTTTTTGATCATAAAATCGGATTTAAAGCTGTTTTCCAAGTCTCGAACTATATTTCCAGTTTATTCCGAATAGAGATTCCGAATAGGAAGGTTTTCAGAATAGCGGGTTTATTCCGAATAGAGATTCCGAATAGGAAGGTTTTCAGAATAGCAGGTTTATTCCGAATAGACATTCCGAATAGGATAATTTTCAGAATAGCAGGATTTTTTCCGAATAGACTTTCCGAATAGAAGATTTTCCGAATAGCAGCATCTTTCCGAATAGGAAATTCTTTCCGAATAGCAACTTCTTTCCGAATAGCAATTTGTTTCCGAATAGCCAAAAACTTTCCGAATAGCCAAATCTTTCCGAATAGCCAAATTTTCCGAATAGCATTCCGAATAGCCAATTATTCCGAATAGCAAAGTTTTTCCGAATAGCCAATTGCCAAACATTCCGAATAGGGTTATTCAGTATAAGGGTTTTTCAGCATAGGGTTATTCCGAATAGAAATTATTCCGAATAGGGTTTATTCTGAGTTAGGGTTATTCCGTATAAGCAAGTTCAATGGGTATTTGAGTTTTTTCGACGATCTTTAGTGGATTTAATCTTGATTTCAACCAACACAACACAAATTCTCAACCTTTCTTCACTGCTCGATCAACCGATAATCTTTGAGTCTTTTAAGTGATCACAATGAATCCGAGTTCATTAATGCCTCAGATGACATCTCTTACGGATATCTCAATTATAACGGGAACTGATAGTCGTCCACCGATGCTTATCAAAGAGGTTTTTGAGGCATGGCAGGGCCGTATGATGCAATACTTGAAGGGCAAACCAACATACGGAAGGCTTATGGTCAAATCGATTTTGAATGGTCCACTCGACTATGGTACCATTGTGGCAAATAACGTGTCTCGACCAAGAGAATATGAAGAACTCACACCGGCACAACAACTCATTGCTGATGCTGATGAAAAGGCTCTACAGACTCTTCTCCAAGCTCTTCCGCATGATATTTATCGCATAGTAAGTCAATATACGGTTGCCAAAGATTTATGGGAACGTCTAAAGGTGTTGCTACAAGGTACGTCTCTTACCAAACAGGAAAGGGAATGTCAGTTGTATGATCTGTTTGATAGATTCACGTACAGCCCAGGAGAAACACTACACGACTATTACTTCAGATTCACTACTCTAATGAATGATCTGAATGTATACAATCTCGTGATTGCTCCATTCCAGGTTTACACCAAGTTCTTGAATACTTTACCTCAAGCTGAATGGGGTGAGTATATTACCGATGTTAAGTTAACCCGGGATTTGCATAAGTGCAATTTAGATCAAATCTATGCTTTTCTTTAGCAGCATGAGAAACATGTGATTATGCACCCTTCTCCTCGAGGTATGTACCCTGATTCCTTAGCTTTGATGGCGAATCAACCAAGCTTGTCACACAACAACACACCTTATATCTTGGGACATCAAGCCTATCATCCATCACCTTACATGACACCGACCTTCCCCCAATACTCGATTCTACCACAACCTCCCACCTCACATCAACAACAATATCGGTTTAATGCACCTTCACCATAGTATGCATCACAACTTCAACCAGCAAACATTGCACCTTATGCTCAGCCCTCATATTCTTCTTATCAAGAGAATGCAGCATATCCAACAAGCTACCCTGATCAAATGAGTATTCCTTCTAGTGATTATGCAGCTTATCAAGATCAAGCAATGTATTGTGATGATGAGGAAGTCCCTGTTCCTGTATTCAAACAAGGAGCTGACCCAGTTGAAGTGTTAACCACTATGTCTGCTTATCTCACAAGGACTTTAAGCAAACGAGGATACAGAGGATCAGCTCCTACCAACAATCAGTTGAGGAAATCATCCAATTCTCGCCAACAAGCTACTATTGAGAATGATAGGGTAATGGTTCAGCCTATTCAACCATATCAGGGGAGACCTACCACATCAACTACCAATGCTCGCACGGTTAATCAGGCTCCAATGGTCAATCCTGATCCACGGGCTAATTCCACAGGCAAGTTGAGAATGATTACATGTTACAATTGCAAGGAAGAGGGTCACATGTCCAGGGATTGTAAGAAACCCAAGAGGAGAAGGGATGGACAATGGTTTGCAGAGAAGATCTATCTGGTTAATGCTCAGGCACAAGGAAGGGAACTTGATGAAGAGGAGCTTGCATTTCTTGCTGATCCAGGGATTGCTGAACAAGACGTTGTCACCACACAGAATGCAGCATACCAAGCCGATGATCTTGATGCGTATGACTCAGACTGTGATGACTTTCAATCTGCAAAGGCTGCTCTCATGGCAACTATCTCCAGCTTAGGGCCAGAAAAGAGATCTGAGGTACTTATTAATACCACCGATAATACCACTGATGCTAGTATTCAACCACATCAAGTTGTGCAAGAGATTGCTGATTCGAATGATTCTTCGGTGGTGAGTCTTTCAAATGAGGAGACAATCAATGATAGCAATATCAATGTGAGTCCCCAGACTTTGAGTGAATCACAACCGGGAGCCATTTCGCATACGCCTAATCCTGCTCAACAAGATTTGGTCATGGTTCCTGCTACATTACTTAGCCAAATGAATGTTGCACTCTTAGAAACCCTAGCTAAGAATAAGAATTTGTCTGATGAGCTTGCCTTAAGCAATGAGAAAGTTCAAACCTTGGAATTAGTGCCTTCGTCTAGTGTTCTAACTAATCCCGAATATGATCACTTTCGAAACAAACAAATGGGTCACTTGCAAGAAATTGAAAACTTAAGAGCAAATCTTTCTAATGAACTTAAAGAAAAGGAGTTAGTGGTCACTAATTTTCAAAAACTTCAAACGGATTTTGAGTCACTCGAGTCTAAGAAGAATGAAATGGAGATTAATGCTACTAATAAGATTAGAAGTCTAGATTACTTGCTTTTAAGACAATACGCTGCTTTTCAACTAGTGCACTTATTTGATGCTTCATTTAGAGAATTTAACTTATCACGTCAAAAAGGCCTTCCCCCTAATCCTAGGTATGCAAAACAAGCTTTAAGACATAGTCCAAGACTTTATAATGCAACCCAATTAGGATTGGTCTTAGACCCGATTGTTATTTTTGATGATCGAACAAGTAAGGATATAGTTGATGAGGATCGGTCATACAATTCTACAAAATATCCTGAGTGTGATTATTTTAAAATGAATAAGGAGCTTGCTAAAACGGATTTTAGAATTCGCTTCCATATGGACAAAGATCTCATTACAGCACCAACCTACATGTTGAATGAAGAAAACCCTAGTACATTTCCTACACTTGTCAACATGGAAGGTCCTAAGGAAATTCCAAAGGATCTCCCACCTGTTAGCACTGTATGGTTAAACTTGCAAGAGATTAATCAATACTTTACTAATTTTGACAAGGTCATTTTGGAATATACGACTTCAAATGGCTTAAACGCCGGAGAATGGGCTTTCGAACACATGAACGAGTTGTTTAAAACTGAGATCAATCCGTTTGTCGAAAGTCTAAAAGGAAGTTTTGCATCTCTTAAAGAAAATCTTGTGTTTGAAATTGGTGAAGTTCAAAAAGTGTTTTATGAAATGGACACCGCTTACGAACTACAACTAATTGAAAAAGAAAAGATATTAACCGAATATGACCGATTCTTGTCTACAGTAATCTCGTGTGATGTGCTTACTATTGTAAATGTTAATTATTCAAATGAGCTTACATCCGCTATGATTAATTGTGATGCTGTGAATATTTGTGAGGATGTTTGTGATCTTTCTGTAAATGTTGCTGATACTGTAAATGAGGTAGATAATCATTCTTGTCACGAATCTAACGCTGAGTTTTTAAAGCTACAAGATTCTTACAATTTACTTTCAAAACGCTTTAATCAACTAGAACAACATTGTATATCCTTAGAATTAAAACAACAAACTCAAAATGAGAATATTTTGATATCAAATGTTTGTGAAAACGGTGTTGAGACGAGTGACAAGATGATTGAAATTGTTAAGGCATTAGAGGAAGAGATTATGAGATTGAAGAGAGATGTGTCATCAAATGAAACACTCAAATTGGAACTAGAGGCTGCAGAGTCTAAAAACCAGGTCTTAGAAATTAGACTTTCGTCTGTTCTAGGGGAGATGGATCGGACAAGACAGGGACTATCCGCTCTTTATGGTTCACTAGAAGAACGCTTAGCTTTTAATGCGGCACAGCAACTATATTATGTTGAACAACTGAACCAAAAGTGCGAGGAAATCTCTGACTTGAACATCCTGCTCATTGACAAAAATATGGTTTTGGCCGAGTTAAAGGAGACACTTCTTCTCACCCGACAAGAAGTTGTTGATAACTTAGCTACCGACTCTGCACCGTCCACTAGTGCTCCAACAACCAAGTCAGTAGTGCTTTATAAGAACCCGCTTCATAAGAGAAACCCGGTTACCTACGATGATTATATGAGGAATGCCATTAAGCATGTAGATCTTGTTAGGGATATTTTAGACGATCTTTATGCCTTAGATCCCTCAAGTAGCTACTATTATTCGGCTCATGAATATATTAAGCGAGTTCAATATTGCTTGGCATATTTGCAATACATAGGTAAACCAGGCTCTGCACTACTTACTAATAGGCCCATTGCTGTAACTCCATTTAATAAGACTCCAGGAGCAAAACCGTCATTGGCACAATCAAGTAAGGCACCTTTAAAATCTGTTGCTAATGTTCCCACTTTGCCTTCTACAGGATTAAATGAGACTACTAAGGCTAAAGGATCGCCACTCAAGAAAGATAAGATCAAGCCCTCCACTAGTAGTGCCAAAAAGAAGGAAGTAGAAGCTCACCATAGGAATGTTAGTTCAGTTTTAAAAAAGAAGAATCATGTTAAGACTAAAAGCTCTGCGCCTGTGCAGAAGCCTAAACCATTCGTGAATTCTAATTTGAATTGTTGGAATTGTAATGAATGTATGTTTTCCCAACGTCATGATTTGTGTCTTATTGATCATGTAAATGAAATGAATGCCATTAGGAATGGTCTTGAATGGAAGCCAACGGGTAGAACTCGTGCCCAAGTTGGCTGGCAATGGCGTCCCACTGGTAGGAACTTTAAATTAGATGGAAAAATGTGCCCTTTAACTAGGAATGCATCCATTGAGGTTAGGTCTGAGCGTCCTTTAGTTAGGAACACTCGCACTCAAGTATGGAAACAGCGCCCTTTAATTAGGTTAGCCCCCACTATAGTGCCTATCAGTGAAGAAATACCACAAGATTTAAGCCAACTAGAATCTACACCACCAATTAGGAAGAAGAAGGCTAGGAAATCTAAGAAACCTAGAGTTAGCAAATCTAAGATTATTAAATCTGTACCTGCTAATAACAAGGAACACTCAGATTCCGATACCTCTACATTGTCTTCGTGTGGTGATATTTTCAGGTGGTCCAAATCATCCTCTGGTATTTGGACTCCGGTTGTTCAAAACATATGACCGGCAATCACTCGATGCTCCGAAATTTTGTCAGTAAGTTTCTTGGTACGGTTAAATTCGGGAATGATCATATAGCTAAAATAATGGGGTATGGTGAATATCAGATTGGAAACGTGACGATTTCAAGGGTATACTATGTAGAAGGTCTTGGTCATAATTTATTCTCAGTAGGACAGTTTTGTGATTCCAACCTTGAGGTTGCTTTTCGACAACACACTTGTTTCATCCGCAACTTGGAAGGAAAAGATTTGTTGAAGGGATCTCGTGGTGAAAATCTTTATACCTTGTCCTTACAAGACATGATGGCCGCCTCTCCAGTATGTCTTCTCTCTAAAGCATCTAAGACCAAGTCATGGTTATGGCATCGCAGATTATCTCATCTTAACTTTGATGCTATTAATCATCTGGCTAAAAACGACTTAGTTCGTGGTCTTCCAAAGCTTAAATTTCACAAGGACCATTTATGTTCCGCGTGTTCAAGGAAGAAAAGTACCAAGAAATCTTACAAGCCCAAAGCTGAAGACACCAATCAAGAAAAACTTCATCTTTTGCATATGGATCTTTGTGGACCAATGAGAACTGAAAGTGTGAGCGGTAAGAAATTCATTCTGGTTATTGTGGATGATTTCTCCAGGTTTACATGGGTTAGATTTCTACGTACAAAGGATGAAGCACCGAAGGCTATCATCACTTTTCTGAAATTCATTCAGGTACGTTTGAATACTACTGTCCGCCGTATTCGTACAGACAATGGAACAGAGTTCGTCAACCAGACTCTTCGTGATTACTATGAAGGAGTTGGTATCTCACATGAAACATCCGTTGCACGCACTCCACAACAAAACGGTGTCGTTGAAAGACGGAATCGTAGACTTATGGAAGCTGCTAGGACTATGCTTATTTATGCGAACGCTCCATTGTTCTTGTGGGCAGAGGCTATATCTACTGCATGTTTCACCCAAAACCGTTCTATCATTCGGAAACGCCATGGAAAAACACCTTACGAGCTTCTACATGACCGTAAACCCGATGTTTCATTTTTTCATGTGTTTGGTGCTCTTTGTTATCCAAACATTAATAGTGAGAACTTGGGTAAGCTTCGACCAAAAGCCGATAAAGGTATTTTCATTGGTTACTCACCGTCCAAGAAAGCATACCGAATTTACAACCGTCGTCTTGGCAAGATTTTAGAAACTATGGACGCAGATTTCGATGAGCTGACAGCGATGGCTTCTGAGCAACACAGCTCTGAACCCGCGCTTCATGAGATGGGAACCGGTGCTATTAGTTCCGGATTAGTTCCCAATAATCCTACTTCTACATCATTTTTACCACCATCAAGGCCCGAGTGGGATAAACTGTTTCAACCATTGTTTGATGAATTCTTCGATCCCCCGACTGATGAAGTTCCAGCACCTGAAGTAATCGCTCCAATCCCTGAAGTGGTTGCTCAAGCTAATGAACCTTTATCTAATGCATCTTCAATTCACATTGAACCGGATGCACCTTCACCAAGTGATTCTCAAACTACACCTGAATCATCACCCCTACTAGTGCCTAATGATGTGGAAGAGGATTCTATTGATCACGACTTGGAATATGCTCACCTGCAAGAGCTTCCTTTCTTTGGTGTAGCGATACCTGAAAACCCGTCAGCCGCGTCTACCTCAGAAGAAGCTCCTTCTATTGTTCACTCCAGACCACCTAGGATTGAAAACCATAGCACTAAATGGACAAAAGATCACCCAATTAGGAATGTCATTGGAAATATAGATCGACCAGTCTCTACACGCCATCAATTAAAAGAGAGTGCACTCTATTGCTACTTTGATGCATTTCTCTCCGAAGTTGAACCTAAAAATTGGCAGCAGGCTATGACTCAATCATCTTGGATTGAAGCTATGCAGGAGGAACTAAATGAATTCCAACGACTTGAAGTATGGGAATTGGTTCCTCTCCCTGACAAGGTTAACATCCTTACTTTGTTATGGGTTTATAAGGTTAAACTTGATGAGATGGGTGCGGTATTGAAGAATAAGGCTAGATTGGTCGCTAGAGGATATAAACAAGCCTTGGGTATAGACTTTGAAGAATCTTTTGCTCCCATGGAAAGATTGGAGGCGATTAGACTATTCCTTGCGTATGCTGCTCATATGAACATGATCGTCTATCAAATGGATGTGAAGACGGCATTTTTGAACGGTGAACTAAGGGAAGAAGTCTATGTTAGTCAGCCGGATGGGTTCGTCAGTACGGAGTTTCCTAATCATGTGTACAAGCTTAAGAAGGCTCTCTATGGGTTGAAACAAGCTCCACGCGCGTGGTATGATCTCCTGTCAACATATCTCATTTCGGAAGGCTTCTCCAAAGGCAAGGTGGACCCCACTCTATTCACTCTCAAGGAAGGCGACGACATGATTCTGGTACAAATTTATGTTGATGATATAATATTTGCTGCCACTAACATTGAATTGTCAAATCGCTTTGAGAAGATAATGTCCACACGCTTTCAGATGTCGATGATGGGAAAAATTTCATTTTTCTTAGGATTACAGATTTCTCAAAATCCTAGAGGCATCTTTATTAATCAATCCAAATATGCTCTTGAATCTTTAAAGAAATATAACTTTGATAATTGTGACCCCGTGGACACTCCAATGGTGGAGAAATCCAAGTTAGATGAAGATAGGAATGGGACTATTGTCGATCCAAAACTTTACCGTGGGATGATCGGCACCCTTCTATATCTGACTGCTAGCAGGCCTGATTTGCAATTTGCTGTATGCATGTGTGCCCGGTATCAGGCTCGGCCTACCGAAAAGCACCTACATGTTGTTAAAAGGATCTTTCGGTATCTAAAAGGAACACTTCATCGTTGTCTATGGTATCCGAAAGATTCCTCTATTGCTTTAATATCATACGCAGATGCCGATCATGCTGGGTGTCAAGACACGAGGCGTAGCACTTTTGGATCTGTGCAACTCCTTGGAGATAGATTGATCAGTTGGTCTTCAAAAAGGCAGAAAAGTGCTGCAATATCAAGCACGGAGGCTGAATACATCGCCATGTCTGGTTGTTGTGCTCAAGTCCTTTGGATGAGATCACAATTAACTGACTACGGTTTGGGATTCAACAAAATCCCGATGTATTGTGACAACAAGAGCGCCATTGCCCTTTGCTGCAACTATGTTCAACACTCCCGGGCCAAGCACATAGACATTCGCTACCATTTCATTAAGGAGCAGGTGGAGAACGGAGTGATCGAGCTGTATTTTGTCACTACTGAGTATCAGCTGGTGGATATGTTCACCAAAGCCTTAGATCGAGGACGAATCGAGTTTTTGATCGACAAGCTTGGCATGAAATCATTCACTCCAGCGACTCTTAAAGAGTTGGCAGAAGAATCAGCTGAATAGTCGTGGTAAACTATTCAGAGTATCCTTTGTTCGTGATCATGTATATTATCGTAAATATATAAACCACAAAAAGAAAATACAAAAATATAAAACCAAGAAAAACCATAAAAAAATATAAAACCTACAAAAACCTTAAAAATTATAAAATCAAGAAAAACCAAAAATATTTTTCGTTTTTAAATCGGGCATGTCTTTTAGTACGGTAATATTTACGGCCTTAGAAATGTCGATCAATATTGATACGGTGCCATAAATAGAGTCCGTATAAAAGTTGTACATTTTTAAAACATGCCCATTATGGCTTGTAGTTATTTCTGACTGCAACCCGGTTTTCATATTAAAGTCACGTATTTCCTTGGAAAACGTTGGCTCACAACGGGAATTAATTTTCTCGGGCGTGATTTACAAGCCAAATCATGCAAAGGGATCAAGTTTACTTTACAACTTGATCTTACACAAATTAGTGTACGTCTCAGTGCATTATTTTGTCAAGATAAGAGAAATCTTGTCGACACCACGAATCGATCTTTTCAAAACATCAATTGGAAAATGTTTTTCATCATCATGTGCCTCGTTAAACAATGACTACAGCTCTTTAAATAGAAAACGGGTCATCGTTTAAGGGGGAGAAAATGTTACATCATCTTTCACATCAAAAAGATCTTCAAAAGTTTTCAAGGAAACTCAAAAAGCTCAATGGTTAATGGTTGGATTGCTTTGGCATTTGTCTTGTTGTTACTTATAAGTTTGTCATGAATAGATTTGTGCTTGTGTTAAGATAGGTTAATCACTAAGGCTCGGGATGTTAACATAAGATAGGGTCAAAATGACAAGAATTAAAACTTGGAAAAACAAAAGAATTTTGTTTGTAGAAAGAAGAAAAACTGAGGGGGTAAAGTTGACAATATGTCAAACTTGTGAAAAATTTGACCTAGTCAAATTCACCCACCCCGTCTCTTCTATTCTTTCCCTGTTTGATCGTTTTTCTCCCTTGCCGCCATTAACACACAAAAAATCACAAACAAACTCAAACATAATCTCCTATTTTCTGTGAATCAAAATTCAAGATCTTCAAAAAGGTATATTCCGCATAGGCCCAATGTTCCGAATAGACTTTTTATTCCGAATAGGGATTCTATTCCGCATAGATTGTTTATTCCGCATAGGCCTAATGTTCCGAATAGACCTATTATTCCGCATAGGATTTTTATTCAGCATAGATTGTTTATTCCGCATAGACCAATTATTCCAAATTGAATGATTATTCCGTATAGAAGATGTTTGAATGGTTTACAAGCTTAAGGGATTAGGTCATATGTTCAATGCTTAGGTTTAAAGTCATATTGATATTCATATTTGTATGTTTCAACCTTTGTGTTTTATCTTAAGCAGAGACGATGACTAACCCTACAGTACAACAAATACAAGACACCAGAGCCACCGCCATTGCCGAAGCCAAGACTCTAAAGTTTCTTCCAAACAACTTCCGTTTGAAGGAGGTATCTCATTCTACTCATAATGGATTTAAGGTAGGTACAGCCATACTTGATAAATCTCATCTAAAGCATGCGCTAAGGAGAAGTGCTTCAGTGCCCTATGACTACCTTTACGAGTTCTGGGCTACCAAAGAGAGGACGTCGAACAAAATCACATTTTCCTTGGACAACAAGCAGCAGACGCTTACTGTGTCAGACTTCAGGAAGATCTTTGGATTTCGGCCGACACTCAAAGGCCTATCATACTCAGCCAACCCGACTAAGGACCAGATCATGGAAATGTTCACTGCCATTGGATGTCTTGACATACGAACCGCGTCTGAGTTTACTACTGCCAAAGTTGGTCAACCATGGAAAGCTATTTTTGGGATTCTAAGCCGATGTTTAACACCCAAAACAACTGGGTTTGATGCTGTTCGTCCGCCAATCATCAAGATGTTTTATGGTATGTTTAAAGGTATGGGTATTGATTATGCATCATTGCTGTGGGAGGAGTTTACTTTTCAACTCTTCACTAACACGAAGGGTAAGGTTAAAAGTTACCAGTACCCTAGGTTCATTAAGCTGATCATACATTACTTTATGGAAAACGATGCATCCATTAATAAGCGTGCAGGTAGTCGTCACCACACGATGGATGATGATGATTTGGTAGACTTAAGGCAGGAGACTCATTCGAATACGGTTATTCCTGGTCCCATTCCCAGTCATCTTCGGACCGATGAGATTATCGCATCTGATGATTACAAGAACTTGCTACAGGAAATTGAGAATCAACGAGCAAGCATTCTAGCAGGTGAAGACTCATCTACCACGGTTAAGAGCAAAGGTAAACGGAAGCAAACATATTTACCTGAACCCAAAGCCAAAAAGAAGAAGACTGCAGTTAAGAAGGGAAAGGGTACGACTGATGAGTTAGTTCTCCATGATGAAGAAGATATTGATGATCCTGCTCTTAACAAGGCTGAGAGAAAAGAAATGACGATAGCTCTTGAAAGGAGTAGGAGAGATACGGGTGGTAGTGGTTCGGGTGCACGGGTAAATATTGAAGAAGAGTAAGTGGAACCAGATGATGTGTTTGAGTTTGGATCACCTGAAAAGTATTCTACTTCGAAGGAGACATCCACCCCCCTGTTTCAGCAAGTGTTGAAAAAGAGTCTACTCAACCTTTAGCAACTCAACTTCCACAAATACAACCCTTACCAACCAGACCGGTTTCAACACCATTTCTTCCACCACCAATAACTCCCATCCTTAGTACCGTAGTCACAACCGAGCCTATTCCATCAACCCAGAGCATCTCTGCAACGTCTACAATGGCTGCATTGGTAATGGCCGAAATGTTGGATAAACATACGGATAATCACAAACGAGAGATGGATGAACTTCGCCAAGAGCTACATAGACGAGTTCAAAGTGAAGAAGCATCTAGGAAAGCTCAAGAAGAGTTGATTGCTAAGTTCGCTGCAGATATGGAATTTACACGTAAAGCTCATGCAGAAGAACTTGCTCGGGTCAAAAAGGCTAAAGCTGATAGGCATGCAGCACGAATTACGAGACTTCGAGAAATTAAGGATAACTATAAGGAGCAGAAAGAAGCTCTTGAAGCTTCTATTGAGCAGAGAGTGAAAGAATCCGTTGAATCTCTTATGCCTAAACTACGTGATGAGTTGAAGACACTCGCTGCTGATAACTTGATGATCAAGTCATCCAATCCTTCAGAAGCCGCCTACAAGATTGCTTATGACTTGACGGATTTTGAATTGAAGAAGATCCTCAAAGCTCGTATGAGGGAACTTGGATCGTTTGATAAATCTAGGATTCAACGGGCTCTTTACAAATCCCTGAATGACGCTATCATGGAGGATGATAGGTTATTTAAAACGTTTGGAAGTGTGGTACCCTACCACATTCTCCCTGAGGAAGAAAGGGAAGAAAGTGAAGAAGAAGAGGGTACGGGTGAAGAAGAGGAAGAAGAAGAAGAAGAAGGAGAAGATAATGATGATGAGGATGATGATGATAAGAATGATGATGATGATGATGATGATGAGGATGATGATGATGAAGATGATGATGATGATGATGGTGATGATGGTGGTGATGGTAATGAGGAGAGTATTAGGGGGATCAACGGGGATAACGATGAGAATGATGATGAGGGTAAACAGTCTAAAGAGGGAGATAAGGTTGCCAGCTCAAAGAAACCTGCTAAGTCTGGCACCAAGTCTAAGAAAGATGCAGCAGCAAAGGAAAAATCTACTTCCACGGAATCCAGACGATCCAAGTGGCGCCACGATGTGAATGCCACTACAGCGTCATCTATTCCTGGTACATCTATCGCTGTATCTATACCTGTTACCACTAACCCTGTTAGTTCTATTGTTGTTGCTCCTGTGATTGCAGAATCGGTAACTGAACCTGAAGCTGCACAACACTCACCCGTCCATGACACTGCCGAGATGCCTGAATCAGAACCAGCAGATGTTCACGTCTCCACTCCTCTACAACAAGAACCACAATCTACTGTTCCAAGCACAAGGGACTGGGCAGACACGTTGGAGATTGACGAGACTGCACCACCACAGGCTTGGATCACGGCAGCGCCGCAATATGATCCGATCACAGACGCTGACAAAGATGTCTTGTATCTCCGTATCCGTAGTTCGATTGACTTATGTGCATTTCTTGCTCATGAGTATAAGACTTCGGTTACTCCATCTTTGGTGAAGAAAGCACTGAAGGATAAGAGACTTCGCGCCAAAACCCGGTTAACCCAAATGGAGTTTGAGTATTATGCCGATGAGATCCTGAAAGCTCTGAACACCGTTCAACGGCCAGGTCTTCATGAATCCGAAAGAGCTCCACCTCCACTTGATCCTACTCAAGATAATCAGATTGCTCTCGACTTCTTCGTCACCAATGATCTTGTGTATCTTCTGAAGGGGTCATCAAAGTACGCAACTTCCCTGACCTTGCTGAAAGCTGCCAACTGGGGGACAATACCCTTTATCGAGGAAAAGGTAAACCGACTATGGGTCCCAAAGGTAAATCGTAATTATGATATGTATGCTGTCATAGGTGCATCACACTGGGACGAACGAGTTCGAAGGGCGTACAGGGGCTGCTGTCTAGTCAAATCAGGGAGTAACGTTAGATCCGATATCCGCATCTCCAGCATCTTAGGGTTGAAAACTGAAGCCAAGAATGGCTATTATCATGTGACGGAGATTCGCTTGAAAAGGGAGGATGACAGAGAATACAAAGTCCAGCAGGGAGATTTTTCTATCATTCGCCTTGAGGATATCGAAGATATGTTGCTTCTGATGACCCGAGATCAACTCACACATATTCCTCGTGAAGACCTCATTGCCTTGAATACAGCACTTCGTATGTTCACACGAAGGGTTGTTATCAAGAAACGAGTTGAAGATCTTCAGTTGGGAGTCGAAAGCTACCAAAGGAAGCTCAACTTAACCCGTCCAGTGAATCAAGTTCTACCTCAACATGTAGATAGATGTCCCTATACTGGCATTTCTGTCCCGAATTACGGCATTTTCTACTTGAATAGTCGAGGTTTAATGAAGTTTATGAGGGTGGGTGAGCTTTACAAGTACAGTGATGGGACTCTTCTACAAGTTAGAGGAAAGTTGGAGCATCTTAATACGGGTGGCACTTTACCAGAGATGACCGAGGATTGGCATAAGGGTTATCGGCAGATGGCGAATTATGTGATCAAGAAGATCGATCAAAAGCTCCGTGAACGTAGATTGATGAGGAGCTTGGAAAGATTCGTTGGTGGTAGACCATATTTAGTGCACCACAAGCTACTGCAACGATCCATCTAATGGGTCGTACATTTCAGGTCCACTTTATATTGGTTTTTAACTGTGAGTATGTATATTTGTGAATATTGTGCTTGTACGGCTTGATGTAGTGTTAAGGTGTGATAATTTTTCAAGAATTTCTCACGAGATTCTAAATCTTTCAAAATATATCATACTAAAGCACTACAAATACCCCTTATTAAATTAAGGGGGAGCATTAACTTGTTCTATGGCCAAACATCGATTTCATTTTTTACCCAAAGACCGGTTAATCCATTCAATATCCCAAATATTAATGATTAACATTTTGGATAAGGGGAGAAAATGGGATTAAGGATACTTAAGTGATACTTGGCTAAAAGATGAAAAAGACTTAACGATAATCCAACTTAATATGTGTAAAGCACGTGTTAAGGGGGAGCGTTTTTGATGATAAAAAACATACGAAACTTTTGATATCAATATCACAAGTACTTTAGGTGATTTTCAATGATTTTTCATGGTGGCAATTCCTTCCCAAAACACGCTTAAATTCACGACGAATGTGGTGACAAAAGGGTGGTAGGAATAGGTTTAGTCCAATGATTCATCAGAGCCGATGGAATCTTCCCAAGGACAATTCCCTAGATAGAATTAGAAGTCCTAGGAAAGATGGAGAAAGAATGTGAACGTAGCTGAATGCCGACCAAGTACTTAAGCTAGCACTGGAACAATCACAACAAGGTGCTAGTGATGACGTATTGGTAAGCATTGAAGGGGTTGAAGAATGAAAAAGAATTGTAAAGATAAAGGGTGTAAAGAAAGAAGCCCTCCTTACAACTTTAGGCAGAAACCGGGTCAATACATATGCTATTGAGGTCATTTTTGCTAATGATTCTCGGTATTGAAGAAAGACATCATGGACCCAGTGATGCAATGCACAACCCTTCCCAGCTAACTCAAATATCTCTCAAAAGGTATTTGTTTTAATCACACGGAGATCAACACGTTATCTATTGGTTTATTCACTCCGAATAGACTGGTATTGAAAAGGTGGCACTCCTCTCCAGCCATCGCTCACTAAATCAAAACACACAATCGAGTCTAGAGCCAAGAGATCATCAAAAGTCTCATTAGGACACTTTCCATTTATTCCTTGCTTTCTCACACACTGTGAAAAGTAAGAGATTTTCATGAGTCCTACGCAGTATTCCTGTAATATTGCCAGAACATCAGAGTAATACGCAAGTATTACAATGAAGATGGAAATCCTGCTTGAGCCAACATCAAACAAGCTCATGGTAGGTTACACGTGCGGTTCTTTTAGAACCAATCTTGTGAAAAACTGGAAAGAAACAGTGGTTTAATTCTTAATTGAACTTAAACTCGTTCCAGGCCTCTTCGCATTATCATATGATCTTGTTAGAACACTCAGAGTGACTCTTTATTGATCACAGTGACGAGTGGAAATCCTTCTAGTGTTAACATCAAACAACACTTGGTAGGTGACGTGCAAGATTCTTTATGAATTGAGCTCGTGACAACTGGAAAGCAACGATGGTGAAAATCTTAATTGAAATTCACTTGTTCCAGGTTTCATGAATTGACGGCTTCAAATCACAAGGATAATTTATCCAAGTGATTCACTCTTTATGTTCGCAGTCAGCTTTGGACGGTCGAATAAAGAGAACGGGTTTACCCGTGAAATCCTGTCAGGAAGTTACTTAATTGAAACTATCCGTCACGGGTACGATATGTAATATCGTCCAACGGTCTTCACCGACCGGAGATAAAATGCTACCGAATTAGAATAAAATGTTCCAAGCCATTTTATTCGTGTCGTTGCTGTGTACCTGTTAAAGACGGTGGCGTTGCTGTGTACCTGTTGAAGACGGTGGCGTTGCTGTGTACCAGTGAAGACGGTGGTGTTGCGGTGTACCTGTAGAAGTCGTTCTCACATGCTTATGTTTTTCTGCATCAAAGTTTAGCAAAAATTCAAGAAAGTACAAGATAAAGTCTTTCGCTGTACCGAACTCTGAAACTTTCGAGAATTCAACAAAAAGACATAAGTGTGTGGAACATGGAGTCACGAGGAGGCAAAATTCACAAGAAGGCAAAAGATCGCACGTGAAAGGCCAAAAGAACAATGCTCTCAAGCCAAAGCCAAAAAGATCAAACCAACATATTCACAACAAAAGAAAGAAAAGAAGAAAAGACTACGAGCTAAAGAACGAAGACTTAGTATAGTATGCTAGGTTTAGAACTTTGTAACGTGGAGTGACCTCCCTTAGGGGGAGATTGTTAGAAATACGTTTTAACGTATATTAGAAGTATCGGTCACTCCACAATATGATTTATGTTGTAATAGCTCGTAGTTAGCAAATAGTTATTAGTTACTTATTAAGTTAAGTAAGAACCGGTCCATGGGCTTGTCATGGACCGGCCCAAGCCCAATGTTAGCTTGGAAGTATAAATACCCCTTTCCACCATGGAAACGGGTTGGTTGTTGTTCATTTCATGCTTTCATATTAATAAAATCACACACATTTTCTCTCTCTTTCTCTCTCTAGTTTCTCTCACTAGAAAACATCAACCCACTTCATAGATTCATAGGTTATCAATATTCTACAGAATCGGTCATATTCGGATACAATCTTTTCTTTTTCAATTAAATGTTGTTCATAAGCATCATCCATTTCATAGAAAACTTTTTGAACTTCACAAATTTCAAAACTTAGATTACCCGCTAGATCATAGACTCCATTTTTAATATGGTTCAAAAACGGAACGATCTCTTTCTCAAACACCGTTTTCATGTGTTCGAACGCCCATTCTCTAGTGGTTAGAGCCGTTGAAGTCGTACATTCCAGGATGACCTTGTCAAACTCGGTAAGGTATCGCTCAATCTCTTCCAAGCTGAGCTTTACCATACTAACCGGTGGAAGATTCTTAGGAATTTCCTTCGGTTGGTCCGAGTTAACGAGTGTAGGAATTATACTAAGGCATTCTCTAGTAGGCATGAAAGTGGATGTTTAGATAGTTCTCTTTTGCTTATTAAATCGAGTTCTAAGATCTATTGTAGCATTTTTTGCATTCATTTGAGCATAATCATATTCAGGATATGTAGGAAGTAATTTTAACCGCTTCTCTTCATATGGTGTCATGCTCTCAGATTCATTCAAGAACACAATTGGATCTAATACCAATCCTAACTTGGTTGCATCATAAAGTCGTGGGTTATGGTGAAGCGCTTGCTTTGCATACCCCGGGTTAGGTGGTAGGTCTATTAGACGCGATAGATTGAATTCTTTAAATGATGCATGAAACAAGTGTACTAGATGTGAAGCAGAGTATTGTTTTAAAAGCTTAATTTCCGTTTCTTTTATTCTTTCAGACGTCTTAATTTCCGATTCAATCAGTTTGGACTCAAGAATTTCGAAATCCGTTTGAAGTTGTTGAAAATTATTAACGACTGACTCTTTTTCTTTAAGTTCATTCGAAAGATTTGCTCTTAAACTCTCAATTTCTAGCAGATTGTCCATTTGAACTTTCCTAAACCTATCAAATTCAGGATTGGTTAAGGTAGTGGACACTGGAGTCAATTCCAAGGTATTAACCTTTTCCTTATGCAAAGCAAGCTCGGCAGATAGAGTCTGTTTAACATTGAGGGTTTCAAGGACCGCATTATTCATTTGGCTAAGCAAAGATGCCGAGACCATAACCAAATCAGGTTGAGCAGACGAATTTGTAGTCGGAATAGCTCCCGGTTATGGTTCACTCAATGTCTGGGGACTTGCATTGATATTGCTATCATTGTTTGTCTCCTCGATTGAAAGAAAAGATAGGGTGATGGCATTGACATTGTTGGTAGAAGAATTCTTCAAGGAAACCTTCATAAATGCTTGAAACATTTCTTGAGTCTTGTTAAGTTCTTGAAATATTACATTATGGTTCTTGAGGAATTGATTATCAATTTATGTATGAGCACTCTCTGGAACAACATGGACCACCTCACCTCTTTGATTATTTGTTTGAACCATGGCTTTTTTTCTCAATGATATCCTATGCATCTTGTGTGGATTTGAAAGAATGTTTCCACCCGCGACCGAGTTAAAGGAATCTTGATGGTGAGGTTTCAAAGCATTGTAGAAGGTGTTGATTTGGTGAACTTGGTTAAAACCATGGTTTGGGCACTTTCTCAACAACTCTTTAAACTCTTCCCAAGCCTCACTAATGTTTTGGTCTTGCTTTTGTTGAAAACCTATGATTTGGTTTCTCAAGGCTGTGGTTCGTGAAGGAGGAAATAACTTATTCAGAAATTTCTTCTTCAAATCCTCCCAAGTAAAAATGCTCATAGAAGGTTGCTTGTCTAACTAATTCCTAGCATTACCCTCTAAGGATAAAGGGAATAAGATCATCTTAATAGCATCATGAGGGATCCTATTATACTTAGGTGTATTGCAAAGTGACATGAATCTCTTGATGTGGTCATGGGGGTCATCCATGGGTCTCCCTAGGAAGGGGATAGAAGAAACCATATTAATCATGCATGTCTTAAGCTCAAAAGTGTTTGCGGGTATCTCGGATATAACAATAGCATCCGCATTCCCCTCCACATTTGATTCAACCGCGGCCATGACTTCTTGTGAGTTGTTCAAAGCACGATGCTCGGGATTAGCTTGTTGGACGGTGTTGTTCTTGTTCTTTTCTTCCTTTTGGGAGGAAGGGGTTGTACACCAAAAGGTATATGTGCACGCGCTCGAGTGCGCATGCAACTTAACTCGAAGAATGAGAGAGGAGCTCTCGGTCGACATTTGAGAGAGAAGAGATTATTTCTCTCGAGGTGCAATAATTAATATCCACAAGAAAATATATAGGTATGTAGTACTACTTGGGTGGCACACCACTCACTACTATCACCCTTGAAAGACCCACAAGGAAGCGGAGAAACGAGGCGGCGCGTAGCACTTAAGAGCCTGCTTCTTTAGAATGTGAAATACACTCGCCTTATACCCCACACACAGTGGCCTCTTTCTCAATTTCAAGTAGATTGTAGTATTTATCTATTGTGCCTTAATTATGTTTGATTGATACACGTAAATGGGACCGGAACACCCCCATGTACGGTGTATTGCAAAAGCAATACTTATGGAAGTAGGTAACTTGGTTGTTCGTATATGTATTTACATATAATAATATATCAAAAATATTTTTGTATTTATTTGATTTTTATAAAAATATAATATGTACGTAAAAACGAGTGAATTCAATATATACAATATACTTTTGGTGTAATCTTTTAGGAAAAGGATTACTTTTAGATTTTTTTTGGTTCAATTCTTAGCAAAGAATTGATTTTTGTGATTTTTTATTTTTTATATTTTTATCTTTTTTATTTTTTATATATTTTTTATTTATGATACGTAAAATGAACGTTCACAAGTGAACGGATCCCAAAATCCAATTGTAACCGTCAATCAATCGTTAATCTCCACGTAATGAACCTGCAGCGGAGCCATTTAATATTTCACTTTTAAGTTCGTTATTCCCAACTCAATACGAATTGATTGTCCAATAGAAATCAAGTTCACAAATTGTTATTGGTGTTAGATTTTTTAAAATTTTGGTATTCGAGGTCTAATTATGACAAAGCACGTAAAAATGTAAAAATATGATCTCTACGTATCCGTACTACACAAAAACAAAGTGCACATACCATATTTAATTCTAAATGTACAAGTAATCAATGCAAAAAAATGTAAATTGCTCAAAGTGTAAAGTTTATAAAAGTACAAGGACTGAAATTTTAAATTCTGAAACTTAATGGACTGAAAACGTAAGTATAACAAACTTGTAATTGTAACAAACTTGTAAAATACTAAACTGAAAATGTAACAAACAACTAATGACAGGGACCTAAATGCAAACCCTAAAGAGTTAAATTATTTTAAAAAAATTAAACACTTCCATAATCTTTAGGGACTAAAGTGCAACTAATACTAGTGTTTAACCAAAAACGGGCTACTAAGTACAATAAGCTAGAACTAAAGCATTAAGCCACCAAATAAGCTGAACTTGTTCTAAAAAGCTTAAAATCCAAAATTACCTAGGCAGATTGAAGGAATTTGGCTGAAATGGTCTATAAGCTCAATAAGCTATTTCTTAATAAGCACTTTGTTGGAAATACGTTTTACGTATAAAGAAATTCTCGGTCACTCCAACAATATAGTTATAGGCTCGTAGTAGTGTTTTAGTAACATTTATTAAATAGCCCGACCCATGAGCATGTTGACGGGCCGGAGGCCCAAGTCCATTAAGGACTTGGGTATATAAGCCTCTTTCCACCATGGAAAGAGGTGTTGGTTGTTTCATTTTCTTATAATATTACACATAGTTTCTTTCATTTCTCTCTCTAAGTTTCTCTCTCTAGAAAACATCAACCCTCTTGATTCATAAAGATTATCATTGTTCTACAATTTCCGTTGAAATGGTCCAAGAGATCCCCATTTTCCCCATGAATTAATTCATTGTGGGAAGAGTCGAGCTAGAGACTCCATAAATCAAGCTTGAATAACTAGGATTAGATCATTTAGTCTAGAGTGTGGTAGGATAGGAATAATTGGTTTATAGATGAGAAAAAGTGTAGAGGGTGCCTCTCTTTTTTCTTCTTGATGTTTGTAGGGTTGCTCTATCTTATTGCATGCATTGGAGCTCATGGAGGAGGCCCTTGTATCAGGTTCACTTCGTTACTATTGTGATTTTCAAAACATTGTGCTTAAAATGAATTCACTTTAGTAGACTTTTCCTTAGCTTGGGTTAAGCAAAGTTATCAATATCATAAGTGTAGGGGAGTTTACTCCAATACTCATAAACATTGAGGACAGTGTTTATCTTAAGTGTAGGGGGTCTTCTATCGAAGTGACCTTACCTAAAACATTGTGATTGCCTTCATGATAACTTGGAAATTATTTTTTTCAACATTTTTCAAATTTTTGATTTACTTTGGCCACCAAAAATATGCATTCATGATTTTTGCATTAGTCATTTTTCATTTACATTTCACATTTGCATTGTATATATTCTTCTTTTATTTTTCATCAAAATATATAAAAAGGAAAAAAATATAATAAAGTATATGGATTAACAAATTTAGACTTCTTTGACATATTAGACCCGCCATAGATACTTTGACTCAACCCGAGTTTGCTTATCAAAGCATTCTCTAGCTAGTATCCTTAACCATGTAAACCTTTATTGGTTTATTAGGCTAGGCATCCACTAGTCTCATTATTTGAGATTTTAAACTATGGAGAACAAGAGATGATAGAGTTTGAAGTAAGTGTAAAGAGCTAGATAAACCTCATATTAGTTAATTGTGGCTTTTATATCCCCTTTCGTAACCTTTACTTTCTTGTCAATGCATGTATATATGTTAATAAATAATCAAGAACGGTTTTAATTGGTTTGTAGTCTCTTATGCATTTTTTACTAATCATTCGTGGTTTGTATAAGTACGTCTTAAGATTCTAAGTTAGAACGTTTTATGTGTACTAGACTTATGTCATGCTTAATACTTAGCGGGTGTTTTTCCTTTTATTCTTTTCAACTTTCATTGTGAGGAATAAAGAAAAATAAGAGCGGCTTATGAAAAAATGAGTGGCTAGAAAAAGAGAAAAAGAAAAAGAAAGAAAAAAATATAATTATAGAAGACACCCAAGAGGGCCAGAGAAGTGTTAATTATGGTAGCTATTGAATTCCAATATTACTCTCACAAGGGCTGCGGGGATTTAATAGTTGCTCCAATCCAATATTACGTTGACGGGTTGCGGGATAGAAGATCCAAGGTCTCAAAAAGGCGGCGGATATAAACTATTACGTGAGTTTTATTTTTCTTTTCTTAGCGAGTGTGTAGCTACTTATTAATTTATGACATAAGGATCTTACACATAAGGCGAATGACTTATTATTTTTGGTCGAACTTATATCAATTGTGGCCGGTTTTTCAAGTAATGGATAAGATGGTTACTTAGAATTAAAACCGTGCTTCTTTATTTTCAGATTTTACACTTCTTATATTTCACACTTTAAATAATGACAAATTTGCCCAAAAGACATTTGCTCAAATAATAACCGGTTTTAGAGGCATAATAAGTGGAGGTATAATGGTAACACAAATAGTTTGTATGAATAAGTCGATGCACTTTCACTTATGGATAACAATGATCTTGTTTTTAAGCTTGGTATGGGGAAAGTGAAACTTGAGGATGATAAGTGTTCATGGTACCAAAGCCCTAATTAAAGTTTTTGATATATTAATGAGTTATTTCCATCAAAACCATTTCACGAAAAATAAAAAATATATAAATAGAATCATTTTCTTTGCATTGCATTGTAAAAATCAAAATCATGCATCATATAGTGCTGTGTAGGGTAGAAGCATTCCATATTAGCCAAGGTGGATTAATTATGAGAAAAGTGTAATTTGGTTCTTTAAAATGTGGCCTTGCATGAGGTCATGGCAATGATCAAGTGTAGGGGATCTGATATGAGTGAAATCTCATATCAATTATATCATATTTAACCCTAAAACACAATGTAAAATACCTGATTTTGATGTGTAAAAGCAGTATTATGGGTATTCTTTGTTGTTTATGCTTGTGTAGTAAAAAAGATACAAATGTGAAGCAAACATGGAATTCAAGCCATTATTGATGAAGAAAAGACTAAAGAAGGACAAAAGATGACAAGTCAAACAAAGTCAAAGGACCTTTCTTGACAACTTTGAAAGTACAGGGACTAAAAGTGACAAGTTGGAAAAGTCAAGAACCAAGTAAATATAGTCAAAGTTCAAGTCAACAAGTCAACGGATCATTATTGGTCAAGTATGAATTCAAAGGGCCTAAGATGACAAGATATTGAAGTTTGAAGTTCAAAATACAAAGTTGATAACAAGAGGGACTAAAGCTGCCAAAATGAAAGACAAGTCAAGCTTGATCCATGTGCTTTGCTTATCAACCAATGAGAGGCCAGTATTTTGTTAACGAAGATCACTAGCTTATATCATTTATGAAGAAAGAGAGTGGTTGGCATTAAACACCAAATCTCAACTGTGCAAACGCACTAACTCACATTTCCACCAATAACAAAAGCCCATGTCATTTTCATCATTGTTACAACGGATAGCGATCCATGTCTCTATTAATGGACCTATAAGAGCAAGACATGTGGCATCTTCATCCCCAGAACATGGAATACGATTGAGACACTTTCAGAGATAATGCTTAACATGAAAAATGCTTGTCATCACTAGACGAATCTATCCCACTTATCCAATTAAACTGAAACTCACTCATAAAGAAAATCCTAATTTGGATGAAGAACACAAATCTGCAATTGGAAGATTGAAGACACTTGGCAGTCCTTGATTGGTTACAAAACGTCATCATACTTCCCTAGCATCTATTTTCATTCTATAAATACCCCTTGTAGCTTTCATTTTTAACAAGTAGATAAAGTGTGAAATTCACACACACTTTAATTCTCTCTCATTTTGTTAGAAGGTAGTCAGTTAGAAACCTCTCAAAGTGATTGACAACCACTTTGAGAGAGTTTGTTAGTTTGTTAGAGAAGTTGTACCTACCTTTACACCACTAATAAAATTCAAGTTCATTCATTCACTCTAATACTCTCATACCATACTGCATTACTTCTATACTCACTATTCCTGTTGATTCCATTTATCACACTTGATCAATGGGATGTGTTTGATGATTTTGAGTGCCTAGTTTGTTATTAGAAGCTAACCAGCTCACAGCCATAGCCATTGTTCTTGATCAGACCTTGTAGCAGAGTAGATTGATGATGATGATGGTTGATTATGGTGTAGTAGAGTTGATTAGTTGATATTGGGTGATGATAGAGTCATAAGTGAACTCAACGCTCACTTCTGCATCAAAGGAAGCCTGCAATTGAACTAATAAGTGATTTCTTACAAAATTCCACTAAAACTCAGTCTACATGCTAATACTTGTTCTTTAGTGTAAAAATACTTGTGACTGCATGTTAACTGCTCATTCTTAGATATTTGATATAGTTTGACTATTAGCTTGCTTTATCAGTTGGTTTTGATTCCATCTTATAGCTTAATTTCTTGATTATCTAGTTAACTAGTGATAGGAAGTTGTTGTTAGAAGTTGATATTTTGGGTTCCAGAGTTCCGACCTATAAAGGAGTATTCAATCACTAGCTAGTAACAAGTGATACTACAAGTTTTAGGAGTCATACATAAAGTCAAACACGCAATTAATAATTAAAAATCTTTGGGTCAGTTTAACAACTAAAACATGCCTTTTTCAAACCCTTGCCAAATCTTCATTTCTTGGAATCAGGAAGTGAATTTTGTCTTTGGGTGTAGCTAATAGTATAAGCTTTATAGTGAGATAAGGGCTATGTTTGGAAAGATCTTTTTTAAAGCTTTTTTAGAGCTGTTAGCTTTTTTGTTAAAAAAATAATCTAATAGCTCTGTTTGGTACAACAATTTTTAAGAGCTGATAGCTTTTTATTTTCACCAAGTAGCTCTTAAATAAAAAGCTGTCTGATACGGCTTTTTAAATTGTCAAGAGTTATTAAATCTGTAGATTACTAATATACCCTCCAACCATATTATAATTTATTTAAATATGTCCTTTTAAGTCATTTTACATCTTAATTTTACAGTTAACAGCTAATATACCAAACACTTCTATTAAAAATAGAACTTTTTAATAAACAGCTTACAGCTAACAGCTAACAGCTAACAGCTTACAGTTAACAGCTTATAGTTAATAGCTTACAACTAATTTTACCAAACATAGCCAAGGTAGACTATACAATATTCACTAATAAGCTAGAAAATGGCCATAGAATAAGCACTAGAGCAAATGCAAGTTTCCCTGACAACTGCTTATTAGAATTTCATTTCCAGCTTATTTCTTTCATAAAACTTGTGATTTTCTTCCACAATTCAGTTACATAAGTTGAGAAAACAAGATTGGACCAAGGTCAAAGTTGGTCAACTTTGGTCAACGCCTGGTCGACATAAGCCAAAACAGCTTATTTGATTTTCCAGCTTATTCTTTGGAGATTTTTGAGATTTTCTTGGATATGTCTTACTCATTTGGCCTATAGGTCATGTTTTGAACAAATCAGCTATAGTGCTTAACTAAATAAGAAGATCTCTTAAAAGTGCTTATTATAGAAATAGCTTATTGAGCTTATATGCCATTTCAGCAAAATTCCTTTAATCTGCATAGGTAATTTTGGATTTTAAGCTTTTCAGAACAAGTTTCAGCTTATTTGGTGGTTTAATGCTTTAGTTCTAGCTTATTGTACTTTCTAGTAACCGGAACTTTAAAATCAACATTTAGACCGAGTTCTAATACAAATTCTATTATTCGGACCAATATTTATTAATCGACTTTTATTTGTCATGTTCGTTCGACGAATAATATTGATTTACATTCAAATCGTTAAATTTATGCCCGTTATGTATACTCTTTGCTTTGAATTTTGTTCATTTAACATTCATTAGAAACCTCAGGGGTGACTTTTCTATCTCTCACCTCTTCGCCCTTTAACCGAAGACTATTGAGACGAATTAAGCGCTGGGACATCGCTTCCTAAAGGGTTAGATAATGTAGTAACCCGAACTTTAAAATCAACATTTAGACCGAGTTCTAATACTAATTCTATTATTCGGACCAATATTTGTTAATCGACTTTTATTTGTCACGTTCGTTCGACGAATAATATTGATTTCCCGTCTAGACGACAAGGTTGAGGCTTTAACGTATCGAATATGTGTCGATTATTATTTATTGACAAAGTCTATGTCCGTCATCGATCATAAATATCCTTATTATGACAAAGAAATATTTTATATTGTCGTCATTTTAATTTATCATTTTACGAGCATTATTCGTAATTTACGTTAAACTTTTTGGTGTCATTCGTTTATATAATGCGTTAACGTGTTTTAAGTCATAATTCATCATTTATTTATCGAAATATAAATGATCTGCGAATGTCAACGTTTTTATTTTATATTGAGCGTTTATTTTTCATGGTTTAGCTCGTATCTTCTAAATCACATAACTTTTAAAATATCGTGTTTTGATAATACCCGCTTTATCTTATATCGAGATTAAATTTAACTAATATAATTCTCCCTTATCCTTTTATAACACGTGTTTAACAAACATTATATTTTACCTTGTGACTATGCATTTATAATACAAACACTTAAGTGTTTCATGTAAGAATATAACAAAAGTTCAGCTCATCTTTGCTGGTGGTATTCATTTCTACAAATGGAAACTCTTTCCTACCTTATGTATATTTCACGCATAGCATCAAGCTAGACACGCCAAAAGTAACGACCAGAGATCACTTGGAACCTCTGATTTCTCTACCTACATCCTCTTTATTTAATTCTACTTATTTCAAAACCAAGAAAATATATATAAAAGCATGACAAAACCCGAGAGAAAGAGGCGTGTAGGACTTTGTCCGCTGGTGATTTCTATGAGAAAGTCTTGGGGTTACACGTTACAAGATACGAGTTGGAAGTTTGTAGTCCGCGTTCGGGTTGGGCTTACGTGATTAGGAGATGTTCGTGTTTGTATCACTAGTCGATGGGCTGAATAATACAGCGAGTTCATATTCGAGTAAGACGTTTGATTTCGTCACTAGGGTTTGGTGGTCAAAGTCGAATGAATTTCTTGGAGGTACGTCTCGAACCCGGCGTATGCATAATATAAGCAATAAGTTCATTTATACATCATATATATATATAAATCGATAGTACTAGGATAAATATGTGTTCTGAAAACGGCTGTCTTTTACACCTAAATCTGTACATATCGGTGTGACCTTACGAATATTTAAAATTTTCCTGAAAATTAGACATTTCAAAGAACGCGTGGCCGCTCGAATCACTAAAAACAGAGTTATAATGAAGGAGGTATGATTTTTCTAAGATGTCATAAAAATAGTTGCAAAGTTGTCAAAACAGAAACAAATTCCAAAGCTTGGCGAATTCAAGTTTGTTAAGCAGTGTTTGGTTACGATTTTAAGGCAGTTAAAGTCAGAATTGGTAAATTTTACACAAGAACGTTTTTGTAGTATTCGCGGCGTAGTTTCTAAAAAACCAACCCTAATTATTTGAAAGTAAACAACCAATTAGATACAAGCCTTCAAACTTTCGGAAAAACCAACCCGTCTAATGTAAAATCGTCGGAAACATTATTTTGTAAGTTGTTTTTGACCCATTTCTAGTCCGAATCACGCCTAGCTCAGGACCATTATTATATCCTACCGTGTGGGCTATCCATAGGAGCTTGGTTTAGGTCATAAATCTAACGTATAAAGAAGTTACGGGTCCTTAAAGAAGGCGCCTTGGACACGTTTTAGAATCTTGCAAACGTTAAGAATTATCATAAAACTTGTTTAAATGATGTAAAATAGGTTATAAGTGTGAAGGCACAAGTTTGGTTGGTGGTGACATGAGTCTAAGTATCTGCATACGCATTTCGACATTCATTTTCATGGTTAGTAAACATATCATATTTACTTAGGTTGCGGATAAGTTCTCGTGCATTGTTTTCCGTGCCTCGTCGTATGTGCTACCAGTGTGCAATGCCGATGTGAGTTCATAGCCTCGATTTTACTACTTTATATGTGTTTATAAACCCGCGAGGGGGAATACATTCTCTTGGTATAAAAATATGATGTTTATATATATGGTTTTGAGAGAATACATGTTTATGAATAAACATGTGGTTTGCTATATGCTTTGAACGAATACATGTTGTTGTAAATGAATGTAAGATGGTAGATTGTATGCTTTTGAAAGATGAACACAAGCGTTGATTGTACTGATTGTGAACCGCTATTTGCTAAGTTTTGTATTGCCAAAATTTGAAAGTCCCTAAAACCCATGAACCGTTAACTACCTATAATGGGTAGGCGCTGCTACAAGCGGATTGATCCATCGAGGATGGCCCCCACCTGGGCAAGTCACACCTGTGGGTTGGAGGATCAGCCAGGTGTGTTGTATTTGAAGTAAGGGGGTATTCGGCAAAATACCTGACTAGGGCATTATTATACTTAAGGCTTCGGTGTCATGGATTAGTAGAATAGTGTGGACTTTCGGTATTGCATGTGTTGCACTATCGACAGTGGATGAGATTCTTGTGTTCGAAAGATTTATGGTTTATTTAAAATCTCATTATTGTTTATTTAAAAACCTATGAATTCACTCAACCGTTGTGTTGACATGTTAGCATGTATTCTCAGGTGTATAGGTTTAAGAGCAGCTGGAGCATGGAGCCGCGCAGGATAAAGTAAAGGCAAAACAAACAATTTCCATTCGATACATTTGACAAATCTTTCTTATTTCTTAAGGTTTGTATAAATTGGTGGGACCTCTTTTTAGTTAACTCTGATTTAATAAAATTATCGAATGGTTTATTTTATGAAACGTCTCTTTTGAGGTCGTTTTCTATTACTGTGTGATGTGCTATGAAGTAACACCCAAAGTTGATATTATGTTGCGTTGTAAATTTGAGGGTGCTACATATTGGTATCAGAGCACTTGTTATAGAGAACTAGGTCGTTTTGAACACCTGGACTATAACAGCTCTTTTGAAAATTTGTTTTGTTGCCTTACAAAGTATCTGCGCGCTCATGGCTCCTAGAGACCATTGTTTCGTTTTGATTGTGTGATCTTATGTGTATATAGGAATGATTGTATGTATATGTATGTACATACTATGGTATTTAAAGGCATTGCATGTGAAGCAATGGTCGTCGCGTGATTATCATGCTTTTTATAATGCGATTTTATATATATTGGCCTCACCGCCAATCACCGATCTTGATAATTAATTTATTATCTGAGTACGAGAGTGAAACTCGTTTGATACCTTGGGTATGTATATATTTTTCTGTAATCGATCACATATTGACTAATTTGAACTCGATTGTTGTTATCGCATCGTGATGTGCCATTTTAGGACATCCGCTTTCGAACGTAATTGATTAACGTGATATTCGTATTTCCGTTACTCCATATGATTTTGAAGAATCATTTGTTCAAGGAGACATCTTCTACGTAATAAGATGTTTAATTTAATTGTGTTTGATTACGTTTTATTGGCGAAAAGGAGGATGCCAATGTTGGACCAAAAATATATATACCCAAATAAACTATATATAATTTGGGTACAACAAAGATATCCTCATAGTAGTCATTAGTTGAGCAACTTAATACCTTATATTTAAATGGAATGAGAAATTTAAATATAGAGATTTTAAATTGTCCAACTATGTGTCGTTTAAAGTTCTCTTATTGAAATGGATTGGGACATTTGAATAAAAAAGTTATAAACCACTGGACCTTAGATTGTTTATGGCTTCTTTATTCAGATGGAATGGGACGTTTGAATACAGAAATCATGGAGTAAGTTTGTTGACACCCAGTACTTGTCGTGGTATGTATTTTGGTTATGATAATGTTTTGTGAGGGTATTACCTGAGTAGGATGACTTATAATCGTCTTGTTGAAATAAATTGGGACGCCTTTTTATTTGAACAAGAAAGTTATAAGTTCCCGAACCATAAATTTATAATTCTTGTTTACATAGATTGGGACCCCTTTGGATGTAAACAACGATTTATTAACGAGTGGGCTCAAGTGTGCCTGACTTGGTGTGTGATTATTTTGTATACGGACATATTTCTTCGACTCGTGATTCGTTGGTATGAATCATTCATTACCGTCGTATTTATGGTTATTATTGATTATCGTCTATGTACGAGTAACCCATTAGTCTTCCTTTGAGTTATGATTTGTCTTTATGGACCATTTCTAATGTGTCCCGACTATCGTCAGATTTATAAGCTAATCATTAAGAATCGTTACCCGTTAAGAGAACAGACAATTTGTCTAACCGACACTAAGATTTAAGTGTGTACTAGTGGATCAACCGATGGTTAAGTTATCACCGACAACTCATCGTGAATGAAAGGATTTTGAAATTTTTCGTTTTATTATCGATGGCTCATCCAATGAATTTTTTCAAACGTAACGATAATATCTATTGGGTATGAATCCATTTGTGAGCACCCTGTCATATCTTTTGGTTATTGATCCATTTGCGAGAACCCTGTAATATCATTTGGGTATGGATCCGTGTGTGAGCACCTTCGATGATAAAAATATTTTTTGGATATGCATCTATGACTGTCAGGCCCATGAACATCCTTTAACTTAAAAACTTTCCTTTGACTGGACTTATCCAAAAATCTTGTTAAATATTCTTATTTATCATGGCTTGGCTATTTAGCAAGCATGATTTAACTTTATTGAACTTATTGATTTGGCAAGGCTTGACTATTTTGCAAGCATGATGTAATGTGAGTAATAGAGCATGTATACTCCGAATGGTTCCCATGTCGATGAATTCACTTTTGACGAAACAGGTTTGCATGTTCGAGATCATGCAACTCGGTAAAGTTGTTTCGAATAGTTCAACAATGTTTTCGATGGATTTATATGGGATCCATGTGATTTTCCTTTAGGACGTAATTTTTTTTATGAAACCCGTGGATGATATGTGTTTCGATTTAATCGATGTGATCACTGACACTGATAGTTTTGAATTGACTGTCGCATTGGATAATTTTCAAATGTGGCCACTTGTTTTGATTCATCACTTGTCATTTGGACTTTTGCAAACTTATATTAACCGACGCATGTTTGATAAGATAGTAGTAATGTACCTTGAAACACTTCCAAAAATTGACGACGTGTTAATTTTTCTCTTCTAATAGCTTTTTGTTCGAGTAATATATTATTCTTTCCTTATAAGGATTGAAGCTACATTCAAATCTTTAATTTATGCCCGTTATGTATACTCGTTGCTTTGAATTTTGTTCATTTAACATTCGTAAGAAACCTCAGGGATGACTTTTCTATCTCTCACCTCTTCGCCCTTTAACCGAAGATTATTGAGACGAATTAAGCGCTGAGACATCGCTTCCTAAAGGGTTAGATAATGTAGTAACCCGAACTTTAAATTCAACATTTAGACCGAGTTCTAATACTAATTCTATTATTCGGACCAATATTTATTAATCGACTTTTATTTGTCATGTTCGTTCGACGAATAATATTGATTTCTCGTCTAGACTACAAGGTTGAGGCTTTAAAGTATCGAATATGTGTCGATTATTATTTATTGACAAAGTTTATGTCCGTCATCGATCGTAAATATCCTTATTATGACATAGAAATATTTTATATTGTCGCATTTTAATTTATCATTTTACGAGCATTTTTCGTAATTTACGTTAAACATTTTGGTTTCATTCGTTTATATAATGCGTTAACGTGTTTTAAGTCATAATCCATCATTTATTTATCGAAATATAAATGTTCTTCGAATGTCGACGCTTTTATTTTATATTGAGCGTTTATTTTTCGTGGTTTAGCTCGTATCTTCTAAATCACATAACTTTTAAAATATCGGGTTTCGATAATACCCGCTTTATCGTATATCAAGATTAAATTTAACTAATATAATTATCCCTTATCCCTTTATAACACGTGTTCAACAAACATGGTATTTTACCTTGTGACTATGCATTTAAAATACAAACACTTAAGTGTTTCATGTAAGAATATAACAAAAGTTCAGCTCGTCTTTGCTGGTGGTATTCGTTTCTACAAATGGAAACTCTTTCCTACCTTATGTATATTTCACGCATAGCATCAAGCTAGACACGCCAAAAGTAACGACCAGAGATCACTTAAAACCTCTGATTTCTCTACCTACATCCTCCTTTAATTATACTTATTTCTAAACCAAGAAAATATATATAAAAGCATGACAAAACCCCAGAGAAAGAGACGTGTAGGACTTTGTCCGCTGGTGATTTCTATGAGAAAGTTTTGGGTTACACGTTACAAGATACGAGTTGCAAGTTTGTAGTCCGCGTTCGGGTTAAGCTTACGTGATTAGGAGATGTCCGTGTTTGTATCACTAGTTGATGGGCTGAATAATACAACGAGTTCATATTCGAGTGAGACGTTCGATTTCGTCACTAGTGTTTGGTGGTCAAAGTTGAATGAATTTCTTGGAGGTACGTCTCGAACCCGACGTGTGCATAATATAAGCAATAAGTTCATTTATACATCGCATATATATAAAAATCGATAGTACTAGGATACATATGTAATATAGAATTTTGTCAATCCTATTTTTAACAATGTATGTTCGTTTTTCCTCGACTCACTCGAAATTGATATCCGGTTTTACGTAAGACTTAATTTATTCTTGGTAACGATACTTTTTGGTATTTTAAAACTAAAAATTAATTAACTAATAACTAATTTAAAATGATAAAACTAATTTTAAAAAACTATTAAAACAAATGTGAAAATTGATTTGAACTTTTAATAAAACGTAAATCTAATTAAATGAAAAATACTTTCAAATAAAACTTAACCAAACTAAAAGCTTTTAAATGACAATTATTTTAAAACAAAACGAATTTATAAAATTTAAACTAAATTTAAAACTATTTAAAATTTCTAAAAGTAAATAAAATTAAAATATTTTTTTATCTTTTTATATTTTTTTGAAACTGATTTAAAAGAAAATTGAAATAAACTTTTTAAATTTTAATTTAACTAAAACATAAAACTTAAAAACTTGTTTTAAACTACTTTAAATAAAAATGATAGAATTTAAAAAGCCTATATTAATTAAAAAGCGCATAATAAAACACAAGAATGGTACTAGATGAGTTGGTTAGGTCGTTTGCCTGATATGCTAGAGGTCAGGGGTTCGAGTCCCCTGACAGACAAATTTTGTTATATTATTTTTGATTTTTTTGGAACTTTAATTCTTTGGACAAAATTAACATCATCAGACCAAAAGAAATAATAAACCGAAACTTAAAGCTAAAGAAACCAAAAAGCAGATAAGCTAAGCAATAAGCAAATCAAACTAAGCTATGAACTATAAATAAGCAGATGACTCAAATAACAAATAAGCATAAAAGCAAACAAGCAAATTCAATAAGCTAAAATATCAAACCAAAAATAAGCAATCCTAAACTAATAATAATCTAAACATAGCAGATCCAAAATAACAAAAATCCAAACAGTGAATATAAACTTAAACAAGCAAATAATTCTAAAACCAAAAATAAGGCAGGCAGATTCAAACTACTTTAATACCCAAACAGATAAATAAAATAACATAAGCAGATAAAACATATGTCAAACTTAACACAAGTATTCCAAACAAAAGTAGATCAAAACAATTAAGCAGATAATATTAAACTAAATCAAAACTTAACTAGAACTTAAAAGAGAAAGAAGATTAGAACCTATTGTTGAATTCGTTGAGCCGAAGGTGGGCGCTGAACCCCCTTGTGAATCGAAATGAACCGTCACCAAACATCAACAATTCGAACCACCTCCTTCGTCTCGAACCAAAACTCGAACCGATGTAATATATACTTCGAACAATACTTTTTGATATCTTTCCAGTGGGGAAAGATTTAACACTTTCTTTAACTTATTTTTTTTATATTAATATTAAATAACTTCGAACAGTAACAAGAATGGATTAAAAATTGAATTATACTTTGACAGAAATTAAGTGGAGACGAGAATTAAAATAAAAATTACTTTTCATTAATCATAAAAAAAGTACAAATACTGGAAATAAAAAAATTACAATATTAAATCTAAAAACCTAATTTGCAGAAAAGTAAAAATAAAAGAAAAATGCTATCTAAAAATTACAGATTAAGGGGTTTTTATAGGAGAAACCCTCAAACCCTCTTGGTGTCTTAATAAGTAAGCATTAAATCTTGGCCGCTCTTTTTATCTTCTTTCCATCTCTTTCTTCATCAACGGTTGAAAACATTCCTTGTGCCACGGATTGCCAGCCTAGGCTATTTTTATTGGTGAAGGGGTTGTGGTGAGGTGGTGAGACCAATCAGGAGGAGGTATTTATCCACGTAGGATTTGGATTGAGGACCACTCCCTTGGTGGATCTTCCGATTCTTATGGGCATTTAATCCCCCTTTGTGTGAATTAACCCATAAGGGTAAAAGCCCCAAATTTCGGGTGGTAATTTTTGAGATATAAGCAATTAGGGTTTGGGTAAATGAGGGTTCTGTGTTTGTGTTTGTGGGAAGAGAAAGTGAAACAGTGAAATCACTTTGTTTGTAACGAAATATAAGAGTGGGTGGGTGGTAATTTATTAAAAGTGAGTGGGTGAGAGTTACGTTTGTGTGGTGTGAGGGTAAATTGATTTTTTTATATAAAAAACAAACGTGTGATGAACACACGTGTGAGGGTGAATGAATAAGTTATTGTGTGTGAGAGGTGTTGACTAGATATTTGACCGAATAAACTTTTCACTTTCATTTCTCAAACGTCCCAAGTTTATAAGCCAAATGGGCTTGTGGCCCAAAATGCTAATTCCAACCGTCTCATTTTGTTTCATCAAATGGGCTTTGGGTCCGTTTATCAAATTGGAGTTAGGCCATTTAACCCGTCTCATCATTTGGCAAATGGGCTTTTGGCCCATATTTTAAAGAACTTAAAAATCTTAATGGGCCTTTGGACCCAATACCCGAATGTGGGGCCCACTTGGCCCAAGTATCTTTATAAAATTAACTCCACTAAAAATCGAGCTCGATATCGGCTTCCTTAATCATTTTCTTCAAACTCGTGTCGGTTTAGCCGGTTTTCGTGAACTTGGGCACATATTGGTCTTTTAACTTTGTCTTCGTCTCTTTCTTGGATTTTTCTTCAACATTTGACCGTGAAATCCCGTGTTTTCTTTCCTTTTGATATTTTGTACCTATTAAACACAAAAACATAAAACCACGCGTAATTCCAACGTTTACGATACTAAACACATGATTAGGTCTTGTTTTTCCTTGATTTTAGTGGCAAAAGGATAAGTGTTTACACACTTATTAAATCCCTTACACTTGACCATTGCAATGACCCCAAGCAATGCATTATTTTAAAGCATAAAGTTACATTTTTCTCATTACTAATCCATCTCGGCCTTTATTACTATTGCTACTACTACTATGACGACAATATAAAATTTAAAAGGAGATAAAAGTTATAAAAAATTATTAACTTGGAAATTATTTGATGGAAGAAACTCGTAAAGAAATCTAAGACTTGAATTAGGGCTTTGGTGTTATGAATATAAATCACCCTCAAGTTACATTCCCCATACCAAGCTTAAAAACAAGATCATTGTTTACCATAAGTCCTTAAGTTAAAAACCACTTATATAAGATAATTGTGTAATACTCTTTCTCCAATTCCTACGTTGTATCTCCAGATTTTATTTATTGTCATTCACCCGTAGGCTCATTTGACTTATTTGATAATTATTATTCCAAAAATGAAGGCCAAACGGTGCAAACCCGACACTCAAAACCTAACCTCTTCCTCAAAAACGTTGTCACTAAAGTAAGCCCATATCAAGGATGATTTAACACGATTTGGGGAATAAATTCTCGGACCCAAAATTTGGCCAATAGTACTACTTATTAATTATTCCTCCAAAGTCATGTAGACTTTATGTGGAGTTTAGCAAGTTCACATCATATACCCTTAGGCTCTTTAAGATGTAAAAATGCTCCCCGTCTATTGTCCACACCCTAAGGCTCCTTGAACGATAAACAAGGGAATTGATTATTGATCAATTTTTATTCAACACTTACCATGCCATACACCCTAAGGCTCTAATGACAAGGTTCGTGCTACATGCCCCACACCCTAAGGCTCCTCGAGGTCATGTTTTAATCTTATTCTTTTTATTATGATATATATAGTAGGCCGAATTCCGCAGTCCCATGGTCTGAATACCTCATACTTAGTGGTTATGAGTCACCTTAGTCGGAAGTCCACAACGCTGTCACCCTTAATGTGTTAATGCTTTATTTACAAGGAGAATAAAGATTTGGCTAAGAGTTAAGATATCGAATCGACACCGCAAAAATCCTCATTTATTAAGCAATTAAATATACAAGTGGGAAGAAAGAGCCACAAAAACCATATAAGCAAAAATTAACCCTTAAACTTATTATCAACTCTATCATCTCTCGTTCTCCACAATTTAAAATCTCAAGGAATGAGACTCGTGGATGCTTAGCCTAATAAACCAATTAAGGTCCATATGGTTAAGGATACTAGCTAGAGTAAACTTGGATAAGTAAACTCGGGTTGAGTCAAAATATTCACGACGGGCCTAATATATCAAAAATATCTAAACTTGTTATAACCATTTAATTCATTTATTTATTTTTATTTTGCCTTTATTCTTTAAAAGGAAAATATAATGTGAAGACAAAAAGGAAAGAAAATAAAACAAAATACTACTAGGCCAAAATAGATCAAAAATTTGAAAAACGTTGAAATTTTTTTTAAATTTTCCGGTTAAATGGGGTCAAATTCATGGAAAAGTCCACTAAAATTCGATAGAAATCTCCCCTACACTTAATATAAACATTGTCCTCAATGTTTAGGCATATGGGAGAATAAACTCCCCTAAACTTAGGTCACTGAGCACGTTCTTTAAAATAAAGCTAAGGAAGGGACAACTAAAGTGATTACATTTATTTGTTTTATTTATATACAAGATAGAATCACAATATCAAAAACTTATCGAAGGAACCGGGTACACGGGAAACACGGGAACACGGGTCGCGTCAAAAGAACCAAAAGTGGATCATTAAGCACATGTCCTTGCACACAACATCACAACACACAAACAACCTACAAGGCTCCCCCTACACTTATTGTAGAAAATAGATAAAAAATAGATCATCGGGTTGCCTCCCGAGAAGCGCTTGTTTTTGTTAACCGAGTCACGAGACTGACTCGATCCCGAATTAAATGGTCCATGGGGAAGCCTCTAATGTAATACCGGGATCAAAAATCTTATCCTCGGTCCCGGAGAAACATAATAAATGAGAGGCAGGAGGATAAGTCATAAAAGGTAAAAAGGTCCTCGCAACATACGAAAAGTATGTGAGGTCGTGATCCACGGGAGGTGGGATGGGTAAAGGAGACAAATTGTCATCCCCCAAAGTCAATGGATGGTCACTATTCGGCAAAGCCGTAAAGGTATCAATCATAGAATGGTCAATGTCACCTCCCGGGTCAAAGCATTCATCCTCATTTCCCGGTATGAAATAAGGAGAGTAAAAGCGATACATCACCTGCTTGGGTGTGCACGCGGTAGGACGGGGTGGCAACATAATATGAGAAATATCAGAAGACATATCTACCACCCGCGTCACCTCAACAGACCGAATCAAACGGAAGGTAGGGTCAAATCTCTCCACCTCCTCTACGATGGGAGGTGGCATGGATAACAAAGAATGCTCATCAATAGCAATAGAGTCGGAGCTATCAATGTCCTCAATCCCCTCTTCAAAGAGAGGATTCACCTCAGTAGAGATGTAGGCGTCATCAAAATCAAATAAAGGGTTCGAATAAATCTTGAAATTTTCCTTCAGAACGTCTTCTTCGGATAGCGACTCGTCATTACTAGAAGTAAAATCATCATCGAGATCAAAAAGGTGATTAGAGAAAGCCAAAGAATCGTCTCCCAAGATGTCGGTGGGAGGTAATGAATCATCACTAGAAAGAGATTCACACTCATCATCACTATCGGAAGCAACCGTAGGCTTACTTTGGATTGGAATAAGAATCTCATCACAAGGAATAGTGATAAGACTCCCATCCCTCCATGATGAGAGAGGCATCGGTCTCCGTAGTGGAAGAATCGAGAATAGGAGTGGTAGTCTCACATGATGGATTGAGATTGTAAATATTATCCTCGTCATCATCGTAATAAAAATAACGCACAAGAGGCGGAGTATAATCGCTAAGATTAGATACTTGCTCTTGTTGCTGTCGCTTTTCCTCCTCCCTTGCTTCTTTTAGCTGAACAACGGCTTCTTGAAGTTGCAAAATAATGGCGTGTGTTTCGTCATTCAAAGTAGTGAGTTGTTGGGCAATACAAATTCTCTGAGAGGATTGATGATTGAGGGTGGGATGTGGGGGCACACAGTTATGAAAACCAGAATTATAGCACCGATGTGGCTCATAGGAAGTCATCGGCTGAGAAGAATTAGAACACGGATTTGGTTCATAATAATCCATCGGTGAAGAAAAATGAGGACACGGATTTGGCACATAATAATTCATTGGCTGAAAATAAGAAGTATCGTGAGGGCCCCCACAATGATTGCAACACGGGTATTGAGAAAAATCCGGTGCTTGTTGAGGATAGGGATTGTCATAGACGGGAGGGGGGGGGAGAAATTTGTGTAAGAGGAAAAGTACCAATTTCTTGAATTGCACAATGGACAAAATCCAAATTGTGTATTGTCGATATCAGAACCACACTTCGCACAAGTACACCATGGACATATTGGAAAACCAAGCCATGGTCTCCCACACCGAACGCAAGACGAATCCATGAAGAATTATAAATAAGAGGGGTAGAGAAAAGAATTAACACAATAGAGGATAAAGAAGAATATTTTTGGTGTAATACTTTAGGAAAAGTATTACTTTTTTATTTTTAAAATTTTTTTTGGTGCAAATCTTAGGAAAGAATTTGCTTTTGTGATTTTTTAATTATTTTGTATTTTTATATTTTTGATTTTTTATGTTTCAGATTTTTTTAAACAAGAAAAATAACGTTCAAAATCGAACGGATCCCAAAATCCAAATCGTCCCACGACAAATCGTCAATCGTAACGAGCGAAGCGGCAACGGCGCCATTTTAATGTAGCTATTTTTGTCAATTAAGTTTGTTTTCCACAAATCGACTCGAATTGAAATCGGACTTAACGTAAGACTTAATTGTTCTTGGTGAAACGTAATTTTGGTATTTTAAAAACTAAAAACTTTTGTAATTAAAACTAATTAAAAACTATTTAAATTTTAAATCTAAATTTAATTAAAACTATTTTAAAAATCTAATATTAACTAATTTTAATAAAATCTATTTTAAAACTTAAACAAAATTAAAACTAACTTTTGTGAAACTAAAATAAAGACTTTTTTAATGAAAACTATTTTATAACCAAACTAAACTAATTTTGAACTAATAAAAAAATAAAACTAATTTTAAATAAAAAGATTTAATTAAAGAAATTAAAATATATATTTTTTTATCTTTTTATTTTTCAAAACTGATTAAAGAAAATTTTAAATAAAACTTTCTAAATAAATTTTAATTAAACTAAAAACGTGTAATTTAAACTAGTTAATTAAAAACTGCCAAATAATAGACTTACTATATTAATTAACTAACCCAGAATTAAACACAAGAAAGGTGTTAGCTAAGATGGTAGGGTTGTTGGCTATTGTGCGAGGGGTCTGGGGTTCGAAACCCAGCCCAGACACTATTTTTACTATTTATTTTTTTTGGACGGAGAAACCAAACAGATCAATGTTATCTATTATATCAGCAAAACTAGTAAACCAAATAAGCCAATAAGAAACTAAATAAGCTATAAAACGAAACCAAATAAGCAAATATACAGAAAAGCAAATAAGATATATCTTAATAAGCTGAAAAACCAAATAAGCAAAAAGCTAAAAAATCAGCATAGGGAGACGCAATATAAGCCTAAACTTAATAAAACTAAAACCTAGACTTAATAAAACAAAAACAAATAAACCATAAGCAAATAAAACTTAATAAAACAAAAGCAGTTTTCAACACTAGCCAATAAACCATAAGCAAATATTAAAGCAGATCCAAACAACTTTAGATAAACGAAACAAGCAGAAATATCAAACACATAAACCGAATCAAAAGCCACTAAATATTAAACTAAATCAAATCTTAACTAAAACTTAAAAGAGGAAGGAGATTAGAACCTTTTGACGAATCCGTTGTGACGAAGGGTGGTGTTGAACCCCCTTATGAACCGAAATCAAACACCATCTTCATCAACTCGAAACATCAATCGAACAAGAACAATAAACCGGAACCAAACACAAGAACCTCGAACAGATTTCTATAATTTTCTAGTTGGGAAAATTAATTATCACTTTCCTTTATTTTTTTATTTTTTATTTCTTTATAATAATAATAATGAAACGTGAACAGTAAAGTAACAAAGAGTAATAAATTAAAGATGAATTAACTTTGACAGAAAATAAAATGGAGACGAGATTTAATTAAAAAGTAACTTTTCATTAATCATAAAAAATTACAAATTCTGAAAATAAAAAAAATACATTAACCCTAATCTAATTTTGTAGAAAATTAAAATAAAAGAAACATTTTATCTAAAAATTACAGATTAAGGGGTTTTTATAGGAGAAACCCTCAAGACCTCTTGGTGGCTTAATAAGTAAGCATTAAATCTTGGTCGCTCTTTTTATCTTCTTTCCATCTCTTTCTTCATCAACGGTTGAAAACATTCCTTGTGCCACGGATTGCCAGCCTGGGCTGTTTTTATTGGTGAAGGGGTTGTGGTGAGGTGGTGAGACCAATTAGGAGGAGGTATTTATCCACGTAGGATTTGGATTTGTTGGGAATAAATTAAGGCCAGATCACTTGAACGCTGACAAGAACAACTCAAGCGTTGACAAGAGCAAAGTGAGCGCTGACAGCTTAAGTGTTGACAGGTTAAAGTCAAGCGTTGACAGATTGAAGACAAGCACTGATGGAAGATGTGAGCTACACGTTTATTATATTCTAGAATACTTCTAGTAAGGATAGAAACGACAATGTATTTTCTATGTTTATCTTTACCTAGAATAGTTGATACGTAGCTTATTGTACAAGGCTTCTTGGTCTATAAAAGAAGGCCTTTAGGTTAATGTTTAATATCAAGTTTTCATTAAGTTTTCATTCGTAAACATCTTTCATTGTAAGCAAGTTCGACATTGATAATCAAAGTGAAAGTTTTGTTTACATCTTGTGTTCTTGTTTAAGTATTAAATTCCGCATAATACTTAGATTCACAAAGCATATAACAAAGGTTTCTCTACATGTTATACTTGATCTAATCTCGTATACACAAAGCTAATCGATCTAAGTTTGGGATCAACAAGTGGTATCAGATCCTCGTGGCTCGTGATGCTAGGACCAACAAGGTGTTCGTAATGTTGAAAAGAAGAAAAATCCGTCTAGGGTTTTTCTGGACGTTTTTGTGTGCGCAGCAGTATTCAGAAGGTCATAACTTTTGATTGAACCGTCGGATCGTCACGAAATTTTATATGTGTGTTCTACATACATAGATCTAAACATCCACCGGAGGGATTGTCGAGTTTTATTCCCAGGCAAAAGTTATTAAGCGTCAAAGTCAGCAGCAGGGTATATGCAGTTTTCTGTGAACAGCCATGTTCAAAACACGATCTCTCCTTCGTTAACCGTTGGATCTTCGTGATTTTTGAACTGTAGATTCTTGGCACTTGTGTCTAGAGTCTCACCGAAGGGATTTTAGATCTGAGCCCTAATGAAGAAGTTATTCGAGGTCGAAGTTGGCTGCAGACAAGGATTTACAAGTTTCTAGTTTACATAAAATCATGAAACTAGGGTTTCCACAAACCCTAGATCGATTCTTAAACAGTAAATATGAAGCTTCATCAGAATTTAATCCATGGTTTAGGGTTTCGTTTTTCTAAATCATATTATTAGGGTTTTTATAAACCCTAGGAACGGATTAATCACAGAAAACAAGGACGTTGATAGTTAACGTTGATAGTTAACGTTGTTGTTGTCTGCATAAGAAACAGTAACGATCATGTAGAGAAGAACAACTCAAGAACAACTCACATGCTCGTCAAGTCAAGAATCCTCTACATGCTCGTCTATTATTCACATGGGGCTGCATCTATATACAAGCTTTTCGTTCCTCATTGGTGGAAATTAGTGTGTTCACACGGTGCTCTCTATTTGATTGGTCAAATTTATTTGCAAGATCTGAGAAACAAGTGAAAGAGAAGCTTGTAATATCTTTGTGTTCACACGGCCAAGAGAAGCAAAAGTGATTGGAGGAAAAACTATGTGTTCACACGGTACATGATTTTTCATTGGTGGAAAGAACTTAAAATCACACGATTAGTTATACGAGCAAATATTACAAGCAAGTGATTTTGTGTTCACATGAAGCTCACGTTCTGATTGGTCAAAAGACTTGCGTTCACACGGCTAAAGGAAATCATATACTATATTCAGCGTTCATTTAATTAAAGTAACGTGAGGATATACTTTGTTTCACATATAGCATCAGTGTTTGATGTAAACGCTGACAAGAATGAGACAGACGTTGACAAGATGGGTTTGACGCTGAAAAGGACGTGGACGCTGACAAAGTTTAATATAGACGCTGACAGGAAGAATTTTGACGCTGACAGAATAAGTCAACGCTGATAGAGTTGACAGTGTCGTCCGATATATGTACTTCAACGCTGATAGGTATTGTCCGATATTGGATAATACATCTGACCAAGATATTGGACAGAAGAGGATATTGGACAACACAAGGTTTGCTGCTGTTTGAGAAAATTGGACGTTTTAAGCACACAAAAAGGAGGAAAATACACACAAAGGTACATGGAATCTCCGTTTTAATTTAGAATATCATGATGATATTTATGGCTCGGATATTTTAAAAGGAATTAATGATCTTAAAGCGAGTTAACAACTATTCATGAGGATTTGATGGATATTTTAAACTATGTAATCGGGATAGCCTTGTGAAAGAGTTATCCGTAGGGAACTTTTACATATGGTATGAAGATGTTATTCCATTAAATTCATCATGAAGAGGTGTTAGCTTAAGGGGAAGAATTCTTATGGTAAGTTTGATGATTGAAGAAGATTTTCGCGAGTTTGTGTTCTATCATATCTTAAAGTGCCGTAGACTTTAAAGGTAACTTGTTCGTGCTTTACATGGTTGGTGACGAAGACTTGTCATAACACTTGAAGGAGTTACATTATCGTGCTCAGTGTCTCACATAGGATGAGAATATTGACAAGGGATTGAGGTCTACTTATAGTTGGTCTGATATAAGTTCTTAGTCACATGGATAGTACAAGACATGGAACACAAGGTTGGGTTATTCTACTTCTACATCAAAAATAGTATATTAATTGTTCTTCAAGATCATTACTTAGAGCTACATTTGGAGAATCTTCAAAGATTGCAACATTGTTTACTTTCCTGTTGATGTGACAAAAAGGGGAAGAAAATACATGCTACACTTGAGGGGAAGCAATCTGAAGATCATGTATAACTTACAAGAGATACACATAGAGTTTTGCCACTATCAACTAGGGGAAGATTGTTGGGTCAAAAAGTTGATGTGGCAGAAACTCAAAAACAAAGAAAACATGAAGAAATTATCCAAGCGTTGTCAAGAGTTAATCAAGCGTTGACATGTATAATTTAGGCGTTGATAGCTCAAGAGTTGTCATGTACAATGTAAGCATTGTTACATGCAATTCAAGCATTGACAAAACGTAGACAAAGAAGCTTATGGAAGCTTCTATTTAGATAAACATGCAAAAGATATTCTGCATAAGTTTATTTAAATAGAAGATTTACTTGTTTATTCATCATTATCTCTTGTAAGCCCTAATCCTTACACTATAAAAGGAATAAAGGGTCATAGGTTTTGTTCATTCAATTCATTCACAATGTAAACCTAAAGTGTGTGTCGACTAGACGTGGGATTCAATGTATACACGTCTAGTGGTTGTTCGTTATTAATATAATGAGCAATCCTATTGTTTTAATTCATGTTATTGTGCCTAAACACCTTGTTAAAGGTTGTTGTTCTAATTCCGCTTTGATTGTATAATCATATGAACAATGATCATTCCTAGTAGCTTAAAAGATCCGGAAACCAAGGTTTCCACAGGATTGAGGACCACTCCCTTGGTGGATCTTCCAATTCTTATGGGGATTTAATCCCCCTTTGTGTGAATTAACCCATAAGGTAAAAGCCCCAAATTTCGGGTGGTAATTTTTGAGATATAAGCAATTAGGGTTTGGGTAAATGAGGGATCTGTGTTTGTGTTTGTGGGAAGAGAAAGTGAAACAGTGAAATCACTTTGTTTGTAACGAAATATAAGAGTGGGTGGGTGGTAATTTATTAAAAGTGAGTGGGTGAGAGTTACGTTTGTGTGGTGTGAGGGTAAATTGATTTTTTTATATAAAAAACAAACGTGTGATTAACACACGTGTGAGGGGGAATGAATAAGTTATTGTTTGTGTGAGGTGTTGACCAGATATTTGAACGAATAAACTTTTCACTTGCATTTCTCAAACGTCCCAAGTTTATAAGCCAAATGGGCTTGTGGCCCAAAATGCTAATTCCAACCGTCTCATTTTGTTTCATCAAATGGGCTTTGAGTCCGTTTATCAAATTGGAGTTAGGCCATTTAACCCGTCTCATCATTTGGTAAATGGGCTTTTGGCCCATATTTTAAAGAACTTAAAAATCTTAATGGGCCTTTGGACCCAATACCCGAATGTGGGGCCCACTTGGCCCAAGTATCTTTATAAAATTAACTCCACTAAAAATCGAGCTCGATATCGGCTTTGTTGGAAATACGTTTTACGTATTAGAAAGGATCGGTCACTCCAACAATAGTCCATGTTATAGCTCGTAGTTTAGTTATTTACATTCATTAAACAAAGCCCAAAACCGAGCCCATGGATTGTATGGGCCGGCGGCCTAATGTAAACCCAAGCCCATCTCATGGGCTTGGGTATATAAACCCTCTCCTTTGATGGTGAGGGTGGTGTGGTTTCATTATTTACACATAGTAAACATTGGTTTTCTCTCTCTAAGTGTGTGTGTAATCCACCATCTCTCTATCTCTTTCTCTCTCTAAAAACATAAGCATAGATTTACAATCCTACAAATGGTATCAAGAGCCATTGGATGATTGTTTAGTTCTTGTGTTTGTGTTCTTGATTCTCGCCATTTTTGATCCATTTTCATACGAACCAAATTTTTTTTTGTGTTTTTATGGGTTAATCTTGATTTACTTCATTTTATTACTTGTTCTAGTGATTTGGTATTGTTATTTGGGTTAAAAACACAAAATGTTTGGTTGTTTGATTCATATTTTGGCTTTGAATCTTGATTTGAACGTGTTACAGTACTTTCCGAGAAAAAAGGTACGTTAGAATCCATAGTACGATCTGACTTTGTGTTTGCATAAACCCTGGGGGTTTCTACTTGCGATCCATAGTTACGATCTGGTGTTACGATCTAACTACGATCAAGGTAAGTTTGGTCAGTACGATCTTCGTTACGATCCCTAGTATGATCCATCAGTCCGATCCTTAGTACGATCCATCAATTCGATCAGAGTGCGATCTCCTCAATACGATAGCTCACTACGATCCATCACCACGATTGTAGAGTACGATCAAGGTTTCATTCAGACTACGATCACTGCCTGCGATAAGGGAGTGCGATCAGGGTACGATCGTTGGGTACGATCTGGGAGTCCGATCTGAGTGCGATCATAGAGAGTGCGATCTCAACTACGATCTGAGTGTGATCACGACTGCGATCTGAGTACGATCACGACTGCGATCTGAGTGCGATCACCACTGCGATCTGAGTACGATCCAACATTTTTTCAAAAACGTGTTTTTGAAAATTTTTTAACATGTGTAATTTTAACTTGGATTTTTTGGTTTATCGAGGACATAATTTAGGGGATTTTAACATTATTTCTCAGTTTTAACACACTACAACAAACACATTTACTTTCTTTCATTGATCGATCAACTTTGTAAATCTTCACTTATTGAAATGGAGTACACATCTCTTACGGATAAGTCCATCCTCTCGGGTACGGATAATCGTCCACCAATGTTGGTGAAGACTATGTATGAGGAATGGGCTTCCCGAATGGAACTTTATATGTTGAACAAGGAGAATGGACATCTAATTTGGGCATCGGTGCTCAATGGACCATTAGATTATGGTACAGTGACGGAAGGTACGACTACTCGTCCTCGCACAACGGGTGAGTTGACTAGAGATATGAAGATTCAAGATAAATGTGATAAGTATGCTACAAACATCATTCTCCAAGCCCTTCCTCCAGATGTCTACAAACTCGTCAGCAAACATAAAGTTTCCAAAGAGTTATGGGATAGAATTCGGGTTCTAATGCAAGGCACCTCGTTAACTAAACAAGAACGAGAGTGTAAGCTTTATGATACTTTTGATAAGTTTGCCTATGTGCCAGGGGAGACTCTCAATGATTACTATCTGAGATTTACCCTATTGTTGAATGAGCTTAATATCTATGGCATGGCAATTCCTACCTTTCAATTGAACACCAAGTATTTGAACACTCTTCCTCCAGAATGGAAAAAATACGTGACGGATGTTAAATTGGCTAAGGACTTGCATAACACCAATGTGGATCAACTTCAAGCTTTTCTTCAACAACACGAATGCCATGTGATCGAGGCTCGGTTGTCTACACCTCAAGTTCATGATCCACTTGCAATGTATGCTTCTCAACAAAACATGGCTTATACTTATCAACAACCATCATACTTGCAGCAGCCACCACCACACATCTATCAACAACCATCTTATCAACCACCAATGATGCCACAGCAAGAATATCAACAAAGTGTTCATCAACAATCTTTTCAACAACAACCACCATATCAAACATCACCATCACAAGCGAACACTTCTCCATTGGGCTATACTCCTCAGCACGGATATTTTCCAATAGAAGCACAACCAGCACAAGCTTTCTACTCTAATGAACTTCCACCAATCCAAGCACCGGTCTTTACTCCAAATGATACGCCAGCTGATGTTCTAAACCATCTCACCGCCTACTTGTCAAAACTTGTTGCAACTAGAGGATTTCCACCAACAAACAATCAGCTCCGCACCTCATCAAATCCTCGACAACAAGCCACTGTTCAAGATGATCAAGTGACGGTGCAACCTATTCAGTGAAGGCAAAATTCATATGGACCTCCTACAAGGACTGAGAACAATCAAGCTGTGAATTCTCAAGCTAGTGGAAATGGGACTCCTATTGGTCCTAAAAAGTTCGTGACTTGCTACAATTGCCGAGGACAAGGTCATATGGCTAGGGAATGCACTCAGTCGAAAAGGAGAAGGGATGATGCATGGTTTCGTGAGAAGATGTATTTGGTTGATGCTCAGTCTAAGGGGAAGATTTTGGATTCAGAGGAGTTAGCATTTCTTGTAGACCCAGGGGCAGCAGATACTGAAGGCATTGCAGTTGTTTCCACTTCTAATGCAGCTTATCAAGCGGATGATCTTGATGCATATGATTCGGATTGTGATGACATTCACTCTGCCCAAGCTGCTCTCGTTGCTAATCTTTCTCACTACGGTTCTGATGTCATCAGTGAGGTACCAACCACATCTAATAATATTGATGATAACCAACATCAAGTTGGGCATGAAAATGACAACCTTGAACAGCATTCTGGAACTAGTAACTCAAATGATGTTGTACCCAATCCTACACATTTGAGTGAACCTCAACCAAATGCTACGACGGGTATGGAATCTTATGCTCAACATGATTTGGTCATGGTACCTAAACATATTGTTGATCAAATGCATATGGCCCTCAGACAATCCGTAGATACGAATTCCACCCTAACTGCTGAGCTTGCGTTGCATAAAGAAAAGGTTAAAACTTTTGAAATGGTCCCTCAAGAAGAGAAAATAACATGTTCTGAATTTGACCAATTTCGTTTTGAAAAGATTGAACACTTGAAAGAAATAGAATCATTAAAAGCTAATCTTTCTAATGAATTAAAAGAAAAGGAGTCGGTTGTCAATGATTTTCAGAAACTTAAAATGGATTTCGAAACTCTCGAGTCTAAAAAGGTTGAATCAGAAATTAATGCTACCAAACTTCTTAAATTCAAAGAACAACAGTTTTTAAAACAATACGCTTCCACATAAAAGGTTCATCTTTTAACTAAATCATTTAAAGAATTCGAACTTAAGCGTCTTCAAGATTTACCACCTAATCCTGGTTATGCAAAACAAGATCAGGAATATATTCCCGGTCTTTATGATATGACCATAATTGGCAAATTGAAAGAAGCACCTTTTGTTCGTAGTTCTGACGCGACAAAATCACTTGAGGATGAAACTCATTCTAAAATGCTTTCAAATTCCATACAATTGATTATGATCAACATAACAAAGATCAATTTTCGAAAAAAACACGCATTCGCTTAGAAAAGGAATTAGCAGAATTAACAGTTCTTGTGCCCCAAAGTTTGTCAAATGAAAACCTTCCTAGTACGTCTCCTACACTCGTCAAAAAGGATTTAACGAAGTTAATTCCACCGGTAAGTAAGGCGTCCGTTAACTTAAATACGGTTCACCAACACTTAGCCGATTTTGACAAGGTCATTTTGGAACGTACGATGGCCACGGCCATAACGGAAGGTGAATGGAACTTTGAGCACACTAGAGCTGCGTTTCGAGATGAAATTGTTCCGTTTGTAAACAATGTTAAAGCTTGTCTTCGTAATATTGATCAAGATTTGTTTTTGGAAATAGAAGAAGTTAGACGTGTTTTCAATGAAATGGAAGATGCTTATGAAAACAGTTTACTTGAAATAGAACGAGTTTCACGTCAGAATGATCAGCTTCTGAAGCAAGTGATGTCTCATGATATAGTTTCTGTCTGTGTGAATACAAGTATTGATAATGATTCTACTGTGCATAATATTGAAACTGTGGATAATGTGGTAGATAGTACTTGTCACGAATCTGACGCTGAATTTTTAAAGCTTCAAGATTCATATTCTTCGCATTCAAAACGTTTTGATGAGGTTCATACACATTGTATTTCGCTTGAATGCAAGCAACAATTTATTCAAGAAAACTTTGAAACGTCATTCGAAGGTGTTAATATCGATGATGCAAACTTTGAAAAGAGTTTTCGATTGAATTTACAATCAAAACAGCGTCAGCCAAGTGACAAGGTTGCTAAGTCTTTGCCGATAGACATAGAGAAATCTAAGGAGCTTAACTGTGTGAACGTACTTGAGGCCGCTGAGAATTTTAAAGTTGATCTAGATAATCGAGTTTCCAAGATTTTGTCCAAAGTTGATAACTTAAAACAGAAAAATACACGACTCTTCGATTCAGTAAAGCCCACATGTGTTGATACCACTGCACAGAATCAATCATTGATTGAACAATTGAATCGAAAGTCGATGGAAATATTTGATTTGAGGGAACAAATTTGTGATAAGAATTTGGTCTTGGCTGAGTTAAAGGAAACACCTCGTACTCTAAAAGGTAAGAATGTTGTGGATAACGCATCCACTATCTCAGCATCATCCTCTCGTGCAATAAAAAGAACCCTTATAGCCGTCACACCACTTAACAAAGGCCCTAGGACTAAACCATCTCAAACTTTGGTCACTAAAGATAAGGCGGAATCAAAACCAGCTTCTAATATTCCCGTGTTGCCTTCTACGGGAGTAAGCACCACTACTAAGGCTCAAAGATTTAAGCTTAAAAGAAACAAGAAGAATGATAGGATCTTGCCCCCATCTAGTAGTCAAGTGAAGAAGAAAGTAGAAGCCCATCCTAGGAATGTTATTTCTGTTTTGAATAAAAAGAATCATGTAGCTAAACCTAAAGGCTCTGCGGTTGTGTAGCGTTCTAAGCCTAGTGTGAATTCTAATTTGAAATGTTGGAATTGCAATGAATGTATGTTTTCTAGTCGTCATGATTCTTGCCTTATTGACCATGTGAATGAGATGTATGTCCGGAAAAATGGATTAGAATGGAAACCAACTGGGAAAGTGTTAACCCAAGTTGGTTGGATGTGGCACCCCACTGGTAGAACCTTCACTATAGTAGGAAATATGTGCCCTTTGACTTGGATCACTCCCACTACAGCGAAGAAAGAGTGCCCTTTAACTAGGAGTACCAAGGCTACCAAAACACAAGCGTGTCCTTTAACTAGGAACACCGACACTACTGTAGGAACCAAGTGCCCTTTAAATAGGTCTACTCCCACTGTAGTGCCCGCGAATAATCCAAAACCTAAGAAAGTTGGAACAGTAAAACCTGTTAGTGCTAAAACTATCATTAGAAAACGCAGGAAATCTAAGGGTCTCAAAAATGTTAGCCATTCTGATAATTCTATATCTGTATCTGCTAACACTCCGGAACCAATAGTTTCCAATGCATTGTCTACTGTTGTTGTTGAAAACAGGTGGTCGAAATTGTTCTCTGGTATTTGGACTCTGGTTGCTCCAAGCATATGACCGGAGATCGCTCTCAGCTCAGAAATTTCGTCAGCAAGTTTCTTGGTACGGTTAGATTTGGAAATGATCATATTGCAAAGATAATGGGTTACGGTGAATATCATATTGGGAATGTTATAATTTCAAGAGTGTATTACGTGGAAGGTCTTGGTCACAACTTATTTTCTGTAGGACAATTTTGTGATGCAAATCTAGAAGTTGCTTTTCGAGAGCATACCTGCTTCATTCGTAATTTGGAAGGGGTTGATTTATTGAAAGGTACTCGAGGAAATAATTTGTACACTTTGTCTCTACAAGACATGATGGCCGCTTCTCCCGTATGTCTTCTCTCCAAAGCATCGAAGACTAAGTCATGGTTATGGCATCGACGGTTATCTCATCTTAACTTTGACGCTATTAATCACTTGGCGAAAAACGAACTTGTTCGTGGTCTTCCTAAACTATCATTTCACAAGGATCATTTGTGTTCCGCGTGTACAATGGGGAAAAGCACTAAGAAGTCTTACAAACCCAAGACTGAAGACACCAACCAAGAGAAACTTTATCTGTTGCATATGGATCTTTGTGGGCCAATGCGTGTTGAAAGTCTTAGTGGCAAAAAGTACATCCTCGTTATTGTCGATGATTACTCTCGGTTTACATGGGTGAAATTTCTTAAAGCAAAAAATGAGGCACCTAAATTCATCATCGGATTTCTCAAGATGATTCAAGTGCGTCTCAACACTACTGTCCGACGCATTCGTACAGATAATGGAACCGAATTTGTGAATCAAATTTTGCGTGATTATTATGAAGAAGTTGGCATATCTCATGAAACATCCGTTGCACGCACTTCGCAAAAAAACGGTGTCGTTGAAAGGCGAAATCGCACACTTATGGAAGATGCTCGAACGATGTTAATTTACACAAAGGCTCCATTTTTTTTATGGGCCGAAGCAGTATCTACAGCAGTGTACACCCAAAACCGGTCACTAATTCGTAAACGCCATGGTAAAACACCTTATGAGCTTCTCCATAGAAAAGTACCAGATTTATCATATCTGCATGTATTTGGTTCTCTTTGCTATCCAAATAATGATGGTGACAATTTGGGAAAACTTCAACCAAAGGCTGATATTGGTATTTTCATTGGTTACGCACCCGCAAAGAAGGCATACCGAATCTACAACCGTAACTCTCGCAAGATCCTCGAAACTATGAATGTTGATTTTGATGAGCTGACAGCAATGGCTTCTGAGCAAAGCAGCTCTGAACCCGCACTTCATGAAATGGGACCCAGTAATATTAGTTCTGGTCTTGTCCCAAACAACCCTACTTCATCATCATTTACACCACCTACTAGGAAGGAATGGGATACGTTGTTTCAACTGTGCTTTGATGAATTCTTTACTCCTCCAAGTATTGTTGCTCCAGAACCTGAGGTAATAGCTCCGGTAACCGAAGTTGTCGCTCCAGCAACCGAAGCACAATCAGATACCTCTGCACCTACAATTGGTCTAGATATACCATCAACAAGTAATTCTCAAGCAACACCTGTTTCAACTACCTATGTCTTGCCTATTGATGATGAAGAGGATGATGATGATCACGATTTGGAATTCGCTCAAATGCGTGAACTTCCATTCTTTGGTATACCAATTCCCGCCTCTAATCAAGCCGGGTCGTCCACCTCAGAAGAAGCTCCTTCTACAGTTTACTCCAATCCACATATTCGTGAACATGATAGCAAGTGGACAAAGGATCATCCTATAGATTCTATTATTGGTGACCCTAATCGTCCGGTATCCACACAAAGTCAGTTACAAGAAAGTGCAATGTTTTGTCACTTTGATGCTTTTCTCACTGAAGTTGAACCTAAGACATGGCAACAAGCTTTTACTCAATCATGTTGGATAGAAGCTATGCAAGAAGAACTTAATGAATTTATACGTCTTGAAGTATGGGAACTTGTCCCATGCCCGGATCAAGTGCAGTTACTCACTTTGAAATGGGTTTACAAGGTGAAACTCGATGAGTTAGGCGGAATATTGAAGAACAAAGCTCGACTAGTAGCTCGTGGATACAAGCAATTATTGGGCATCGACTTTATGGAATCCTTTGCACCTGTTTCCCGTTTAGAAGCTATTAGACTATTCCTCGCTTATGCAGCCCACATGAATATGATCGTCTATCAGATGGATGTGAAGACGGCATTTCTTAATGGTGAAATCAAGGAAGAGGTCTATGTTCAACAGCCGGATGGTTTTGTGAATCCTAAATATCCTAATCATGTGTACAAGCTTAAAAAGGCTCTCTATGGGTTGAAGCAAGCTCCTCGCGCATGGTATGATCTACTGTCACAATTCTTCATTTCGCAAGGCTTCGCTAAAGGCAAGGTGGATCCCACGCTGTTCATTCAAAAACAAGGTAAGGATATGATTATGGTACAAATATATGTTGATGATATTATATTTGCAGCCTCGACCCAAACCTTATCGGATGAGTTTGGGACACTCATGTATTCCAAGTTTAAGATTTCAATGATGGGCAAGGTATCATTCTTCTTAGGTCTTCAGATATCTCAGAGTCCCAGAGGCATCTTTATCAATCAATCCAAGTATGCCCTTGAATCGCTTAAGAAGTATAAGATGGAATCTTGCGACCCCGTGGATACTCCAATGGTGGAACGAACTAAGCTTGATGCAGATCCACATGGAGTTGCTGTTGATCCGACACTTTATCGTGGAATGATCGGTACTCTTCTGTATATAACAGCTAGTCGACCTGATCTTCAGTTTGCTATTTGTATGTGTGCCAGGTATCAAACTAGGCCTACTGAGTTACACTTAGCTACTGTTAAAAGGATCTTTCAATATCTTAAAGGAACCATTAATCGGGGACTTTGGTATTCGAAGGACTCTTATATTGCACTAATGGCATATGCAGATGCGGATCACGCGGGTTGTCAAGATACACGACGTAGCACGAGTGAAACTTTGCAACTACTAGGAGATCGACTAATCAGTTGGGCATCGAAAAGGCAAAAAAGCGCTGCAATTTCAAGTACAGAAGCAGAATACATAGCTATGTCTGGTTGCTGTGCTTAAATTCTTTGGATGAGATCGCAATTAACCGACTATGGTCTAGGTTTTAACAAAATTCCGATGTACTGTGACAACAAGAGTGCAATTGCCTTATGCTGCAACAATGTTCAATTCTCCCGGTCGAAGCATATTGACATTCGCTACCACTTCATCAAGGAGCAAGTGGAAAATGGAGTAATCGAGCTTTACTTTGTCCGATCTGAGTATCAATTGGCGGATATTTTCACGAAGGCTTTAGATCACGCTCGAATTGAATTTTTGGCCGACAAGCTAGGAATGAGAACCTTCTCGCCTGAGACTCTAAAGGAACTAGCAGATGAAGCGAAAGAATAGTCTTGGTAAAACTATTCTCCGTATCCTTGGTGATAATCTGTATATATATTGTTTATATTTTAATCTACAAAAGCAAAATACAAAAATATAAAACCATATAAAAACCATTAAAATTGAAAAATTCATAAAAATCCAAAAATATTTTTACTTTATTTTTCTAAGGCATGTCTTTTGGTACGATAATATTTACGGCTTTAGAAATGTTGATTAATATTGACACGACGCCATAAATAGAGTTCGTACAAAAGTTGTAAATATTTCATAAAACATGCCCTAATGGCTTGTAGTTATTTCAGACTGCAACCCGGTTTTCATATTAAAGTCAAGTATTTCTTATGAAAGCTTTGGCTCACAACGGGAATTAATTTTCTCGGGCAAGGTTTACTTTAAAACCTTGTAAGGGATCAAGTTTACTTTATAACTTGGTCTAACATAAATATATGTACGTTTCAGTGCATTTATTTGTTAAAACAAGAGAAGTCTTGTTTTTATGAAGCTATCATCTCTACAACCATGCTATCTACAATTGGTATCTACATACTCGACGATGCGACTACTCAACCGACGACTACAGCTCTTTCGATAGAACAGGGTCAACAATTGAGGGGGAGCAATTGTCAAGCATTCAGAATCTTCGATACCGAACGTGCCAAGCTCACTAACTGGTGTCAAGACAACAATACCAATCGTACACGTGGTGTCAAGAGATGACTTCAGACGTGACGAGGCGACCAAAATATGCTGACAAGAACCATTTGATCTTATCATATGATGTTCTCATCAATCAGGTCCAACCTTGTCAATTCTTTTCTAATATGGTGAATATGTGATCATGTTACAAATCGATATCATATCTTATACATTTGGTATCATGAAGATAAAACGGACTTGCATTTTTCTTCCCAAAACTTTTGTTAAAACTTTATTAAATCAATTGATATTAAAAAGATTGATTGGGTTAATATTTTTAATATGGGGGAGAAAATGTGATTTAATATGGGATATTATCACAAATGGTTTGACATAATGTGTTGGCTCATCCCGACATGTGCGAAATGTTTTCGAATATCGTGACATATGTTAAGGGGGAGCAAAATGGATTTGCTATATCAAAATGGATTTTCATGGTGACATATACTTAACCAAAACCCATTTATTTCACGACGATGAAGATTGTGTGACATAAGGATGTTAGGATAGGTTAAGTCCTATGATTCTTCTAGAACCGGAGGAATCTTCCCAAGGACATTCCATAGCTAGAAATAGTAGTCCTTAGGAAAGATGGAGAAAGATTGTGAACGTAGCTGAATGTCGACCAAGTACTTAAGTTAGCACTAGAACAATCACAACAAGGTGCTAGTTATAACTTATTGGTAAGCATTGAAGGGGTTGAAGAATGAAAAAGAATTGTAAAGATAAAGGGTGTAAAGAAAGAAGCCCTCCTTACAACTTTAGGCAGAAACCGGGTCAACACATATGCTATTGAGATCATTTTAATGATTCTCGATATTGAAGACAGACATCATGGACCCAGTGATGCAATGCACAACCCATCCCAGCTAACTCAGATATCTCTCAAAAGGTATTTGTTTTAATCACACGGAGACAACGCATTATCTATTGATTTATTCACTCCGAATAAATTGGTATTGAAATGGTGGCACTCCTCTCCATCCTCCGATCACTAAAATCCAAAATGCACGATCGAGTCTAGAGCCATTTGAGATCATCAAATATCTCATTAGGACACACCTTCATATTTCCTTGCTTCTTCACACACTGTCAAAAGTAAGAAAGATTTTAAGAGTCCTACGCAAAATCTTCATGATCTTGCCTGAACATCCGAGTAATACGAAAGTATTTACAATGAAGATGGAAATCCTTCTTCAGCGAATATCAAAAAGCTCATGGTAGGTGACTTGTGCGATTCTTTATGAATCAAGCTTGTGATAACTGGAAAGCAACAGTGGTTTAATTCTTAACTGAACTTACACACGTTCCAGGCCTCTACGCAAAATCTCAGTGATCTTGCTAGAACACTCAGGGTGATACCTTAGTGTTCACAGTGATGAGTGGAAATCCTTCTAGTGTTAACCTCAAACAGCACTTGGTAGGTAACTTGCAAGATTCTATACGAATCAAGCTTGTGACAACTGGAAAGAAACGATGGTGCGGTTCTTAATTGAATTTCACTTGTTCCAGGAACATGAATTGACGGCTTCAAATCATGCGGATATTATTATCCAAATAATTCACTCTTTATGTTCGCAGTCAGCTTTGGACGGTCGAATAAAGAGAACGGGTTTACCCGCGAAATCCTGTCAGGAAGTTACTTAATTGAAACTATCCGTCACGAGTACGATATCTAATATCGTCTAACGGTCTTCTCCGACCGGAGGTAAAATTCTACCGATTTAAAATGAAATGTTCAAAGCCATTTCGTTCGTGTCTACTTATGTTGCGGCATTTGAAGACGGTGGCTTTGCGGTATCCAAGAAAAAGTCGTCCCCGCATGCTTATACTTTATGCACTTTATACCTCATCTAATTCAAGAAAGCCTAAAAGTTAAGTCTTCCGTTGTATCGAACTCTGAAGCTTTCAAGAATTACAAAGGTATAAGTATGTGGGACATGGTGTCATGAAGAGGCGAAGATGACAAGTCATGGATGCACGAGATCAAGGCAAAAGATTAATGCTCAAGATTGATATCAAAGATCACATCAACACGTTCACCGGAAAAGAAAAAGAAAAGAAAGACGAAGACTACGAGCTCAAGACAAGCATAGTATGCTATGTTTATTTCATTATTGTAACTCGGGTAACACCCATGTTTGGAGTGACCTCCCTTAGGGGGAGATTGTTGGAAATACGTTTTACGTATTAGAAAGGATCGGTCACTCCAACAATAGTCCATGTTATAGCTCGTAGTTTAGTTATTTACATTCATTAAACAAAGCCCAAAACCGAGCCCATGGATTGTATGGGCCGGCGGCCTAATGTAAACCCAAGCCCATCTCATGGGCTTGGGTATATAAACCCTCTCCTTTGATGGAGAGGGTGGTGTGGTTTCATTATTTACACATAGTAAACATTGGTTTTCTCTCTCTAAGTGTGTGTGTAATCCACCATCTCTCTATCTCTTTCTCTCTCTAAAAACATAAGCATAGATTTACAATCCTACTTCCTTAATCATTTCCTTCAAACTCGTGTCGGTTTAGCCGGTTTTCGTGAACTTTGGCACATATTGGTCTTTTGACTTTGTCTTAGTCTCTTTCTTGGATTTTTCTTCAACATTTGACGGTGAAATCCCGTGTTTTCTTTCCTTTTGATCTTTTATACCTATTAAACACAAAAACACAAAACCACGCGTAATTCCGACATTTATGATACTAAACACATGATTAGGTCTTGTTTTTCCTTGGTTTTAGTGGCAAAAGGATAAGTGTTTACACACTTATTAATATGTATTGTGAAAACGGCTGTCTTTTACACCAAAATATGTACATATCGGTGTGCGCTTACTAAGATTTAACATTTTTCCTGAAAATTAGACATTCCAAAGAACGTGTGGCCGCTCGAATCACTAAAAACGGAGTTATAATGAAGGAGATATGATTTTTCTAATATGTGAGAAAAATAGTTGCAAAGCTGTCAAAACACAAACAAATTTTAAACCCATTTCAAAGTGAGTAACTGCACTTGATCTGGGCATGGGACAAGTTCCCATACTTCAAGACGTATAAATTCATTAAGTTCTTCTTGCATAGCTTCTAATGTCTGGGCGAATTCAAGTCTGTTAAGCAGTGTTTGGTCACGATTTTAAGGAAGTTAAAGCCGGAATTGGTAAATTTCACACAAGAACGTTTTTGTAGTATTTGCGGCGTAGTTTCTAAAAAACCAAGCCTCATTATCTGAAAGTAAACAACCAATTAGATAGAAGCCCTCAAACTTTCGGAAAACCAACCCGTCTAGTGTAAAATCGTCGGAAACATTATTTTGTAAGTTGTATTTGACACATTTCTAGTACGAATCATGCCTGGCTCATGAGGACCATTATTATAGCCTACCGGGTGGGCTATCCATAGGAGCTTGGTTTAGGTCATAACTCTAACGTATGAAGAAGTTACGGGTCCTTAAAGTAGGCGCCCTGGACACGTTTTAGAATCTTGTAAATGTTCAGAGTTATCACAAAACTTGTTTAAATGATGTAAAATGGGTTATAAGTGTGAAGGCGCAAGTTTGGTTGGTGGTGATATGAGTCTAAGTATCTGCATACGCATTTCTATATTCATTTTCATGGTTAGTAAACGTATCATATTTACTTAGGTTGTGGATAAGTTCACATGCATTGTTTTCCGTGCCTCGTCGTATGTGCTACCAGTCTGCAATGTCGAGGTGAGTTCATAGCCTCGCTTTTACTGCTTTATATGTGTTTATAAACCTGTGAGGGGAATACATGCTCTTGGTATAAAAATATGATGTTTATATATATGGTTTTGAGAGAATACATGTTTATGAATAAACATGTGGTTTGCTATATGCTTTGTATGAATACATGTTGTTGTAAATGAATGTAAGATGGTTGATTATATGCTTTTGAAATATGAACATAAGCGTTGATTGTATTAATTGTGAACCGCTATTTGCTAAGTGATGTATTGCCAAAATTTGAAAGTTCCTAAAACCCAAGAACCGTTAACTACCTATAATGGGTAGGCGCTGGTACAGACGGATGGATCCATTGGGGATGGACCCCACCTGGGCAAGTCACACCTATGGGTTGGAGGCTTAGCCAGATGTGTTGTATTAGAAGTAATGGGGTATTCGACAAAATACCTGACTAGGGCATTATTATACTTAAGGCTTCGGTGTCATGGCTTAGTAGAATAGCGTGGACTTTGGGTATTGCATGTGTTGCACTATCGACAGTGGATGAGATTCTTGTGTTCGAAAGCTTTATGGTTTATTTAAAATCTCATTATTGTTTATTTAAAAACCTATGAATTCACTCAACCGTTGTGTTGACATGTTAGCATTTATTCTCAAGTGTGTAGGTTTAAGAGCAGCTGGAGCATGGAGCCGCGCAGGATAAAGTAAAGAAAAAACAAACAATTTCCATTCGATACATTTGACAAATCTTTATTATTTCTTAAGGTTTGTATAAATTGGTGGGACCTCTTTTTAGTTAACTTTGATTTAATAAAATTATCGAATGGTTTATTTTATGAAACGTCTCTTTTGAGGTCGTTTTCTATGACTATGTTGATGTGCTATGAAGTAACACCCAATGTTGATATTCCGCTGCCTTGTGAAATTGGGGGTGTTACATACTTAGTAGCCCATTTTTGGTTAAGCACTAGTATTCATTGCACTTTAGTCCCTAAAGATTAGGGAAGTTTTAAATCTGTTAAAAAATAGTTTAACTCTTTAGGGTTTGCATTTAGGTCCCTGTAATTAGTTGTTTGTTACATTTTCAGTTTTGTATTTTACAAGTTTGTTACGATTTTGTAACAAGTTTGTTATACTTACATTTTCAGTCCTTTAAATTTCAGAATTTAACAATTTTAGTCCTTGTACTTTTATAAACTTTACATTTTGAGCAATTTACATTTTTGTGCATTGATTACTTGTACATTAGAATTAAATGTGGTATGTGCACTTTATTTTAGTGTAGTACGGATACATAGACATCATATTTTTACATTTTACGTGCTTTGTGATAATTAGACCTAGAATACCAAAATTTTATAAAATCTAACACCATTAACAATTTGTGAACTTGATTTCTATTAGACAATCAATTCGTATTGAGTTGGGAATAACGAACTTAAAAATGAAATATTAACGCTTGAACTTCAAAGGATCCCTAGAATTCTTGAACTTGCACGAGAGTAACTTGAGCCTAACCGAAGACTTGATACACTCGAAAACCTGGCAGGCCGAACATTTCCGATTTTGAAAGAGCCTCAAGTTACGTTCCTACGAAACAAAGTAACAACAAGCCGCCACCACTAGCTTAGCAATCACTCCCCGAGCAGATCTGCGCTTCGGAAATGGAATAAAGGGTATCAACAATATCAATAATCGAGGCTGCAACATTGGAGAAACCATCCAAGTGCTTCATTTCGTTCCAAATCTGACAAGAGAAAACATATTTAAAAAAAGGTGCTCGTGAGAGTCCGGAGGACCATCACAAAGCGGGCATTGTAAGCTCACAACCCTCCTGTAGAAACTAGAAGGGGGTGGGGGGTTGAATAGTTTCTCTTCTATTGGCAACCAAATTAAAATTACTTTTAATTTGGTTTGTATCAAAACTATATTTTGTTTGAAGCTAAGTTGCATAATGATTAGGTTCAATTCGAATGCACTAGAAAAGATAATAGGTAAGTGTAATGATAATGAAATAAGTAAAGAGTAAGGAAGGAGAAAACCTAGTGAGGAGACACCAAGATTTATAGTGGTTCGACAACGAGGCTCTATCCTCGTTTCTACTCCACTCCTCGAGTACACCTACTCGAGATTTCCACTATATCCACAAGCTCCCTTCTTGGCGGAGAAAACCTTACATCGTCGCTTACATTATTTTCCGACACTAAGCTAAATGTCGAGACCTAATCTTTAGCTAGGACCAATCTACACAACGTTGCCTACTTCACAATTTAACGACACAAGGCTAGATGTCGAGTTCTAATCTTAAGGTAGAACCAATCTTCACGACGTTTCCTACTTCACCATTTTACGACACAAGGCTAGATGTCGAGTTCTAATCCAAAGCTAGAACCAATCTTCACAATTCTTCACTTTGAAGCTAAGTGAGAACTTCACACAACACAGCTACTAATCACTTTCAAGTTTAGTGAGAACTCTCAAGACACAACCACATCACTTTATAGTTTAGTTAGAACAACTAATCAAATCTATTACAACTCAACTAGACTTATCCAAGTACACACATGTAGATTGGATTTAAACAACACAAATCCAAGCAAACACATATGCAATGGATGTACACAACAAATCCAAGTATTCATAAATAACTTGGATGAACACAACTAGTCCAAGTATTCATAAATACAATGGATTGACATAAAACAAAAAGGGTATCATGATGAATATGACTAGTTCGTAGATTCATCTTTATCACAATACTAGTGAGTGAGTGATCTTCTCATTGGACAAGGTAAAGGAGGGGATCAAGAAGATAATCATATGTAAACATCCTTAACACTTTAAGTGATCATTTACTAATGATTATGCTATAGAAAATAGAAAGGGGGCTGAGAAAAACGTCCAAGAGGCTTATTGGAAAATGAGATTTGACCCACTATTTAAAGGAGACAAAGTATAACGGATATATAACGGCTATCTGGGTGCGGTACCTTATCTAGCCCGGCGGTTCCATATCGCTAAGGAACCGCCTAGCTACTTAAGGTACCGCCCCTAGAGTACGCTCTGTTTTTTGTCTTTTAGTGGGGTAGGAATATCTGAGGTATTTGAAGCCTTCAAAGGATATTCTAATAGCATATGGAATATGCTATTTTCAAATTTTCATTTTCCATTTTAATAAAACATTTTCTGAAAAAAGAAAGTTTATTAAAAAGTCTTTTGTCATATTAACAAAAGTGAGTTTTAAGGATAATCATTTTGATGACCACTAAGTATGGTTAAGAAAGGTTAGTGATATGATTATTACCTTGATGATAGTGTTAGTTAAATAATTCGTTTTGTGTTTTACACTAAATGTGTGGTATAGTTTGTTGTGATCAAAACTAAGAAAGATTAGTTAACACTAATAATGTATTTAGGCATCACTTGCATTAACAATCTCCCCCTTTTTGATTTCGATAAACGATAAACTCATTTACGTAGAAGCACAAAATATCGAATTATTAACTAGTTTATCACTATCATTTCTCCCCCTTTGTTGTAGCAAAAAGGTTAGCACAAGTCTTTTGAAGAAAATCGGACTTTGCTAGTAGCTCCCCCTTGGTGGTTGCTCCCCCTTGCTTGGGACACCAAGTATGTGAGCTAAGGTGACATGCTACACAAAGGTTAGTAGAAAGAAAAGAAACACCAATGTATATATGATCACTAACTTCTAAGTAACTTGAGAGGGAGAGAGAGAATAAATCTCAAATTAGAAGCAAGTATTTTGCTAAGTATGTCCAAAAATGTAATTGACAAAATCATGCTTCAATCCAATGAAGATGATAAACTTGTCAATGGGTTAAAGTTTAGAATTGATGGACTCACCCATAAGCAATTGTAAAAGTTAACCATGATCAACTCAAAAGAGAACTAAGGAAATAACACACAAACAACACAAAGTTTACATAAAAGAAAAGACATAACATGATAGATAGTCATACACAATATGAGTATCTAAAGCAAAAAAAAACTATGGAAAATAAAACACTAAGCATAAGCTATTCTAATAGTGATAATTTTCCAAGATTGCTTAAAAAATAAAAGACTCTAAAACAACTAAAGTAATAAAGACTCTAAGAGTAGTTAGTCCTTTAGTTGGAAAAATAAGACGACGATGCATCATTAGAAGTTTTGTCCACGGGAACGAAAACTTGGAAAGGAGGTCGAGTGAGGAGGAATTCAAGGAAATTTAACTTCTCATATACATGAGCAAGTTCAATTTGTTGAAATCGACAACAAGCACACGGGGATCCATGATGCAACACAAAATCGTTTGATGGGGTAAGGCATCAAACCTAGGGTTTGGTGGTGGTGGGGTAATGGGGTAGGAAATGTTTTCACAATGCCTTGTGAGGTTTGGGAAGGTTGAAAGGTCATTGAGTTGAGGGGTGTTGAAGGATTGAGGTGGTGGGGGAACATTTTCTTTTGCTCCGGTGATGGGGTTAATGGTATAAGTCTCATTCCAATACTTGATTGGAGAGAAGGTAGGGTTTTTGGGTGGTTTGGAGGAAGATGGTTCATTCTTCTTAACCCAAATAGGTCGAACCAAGACTTTCGGTTTCTTTGAAAGCTTGGATGAGGAAGCTTTGGGTGAGTGGGGTTGTGACAAAGAAATATCAAGGTTAGGAATGGAGGAGTTAGGCATTGTGAAGGTGTGAGAATGAAATCTCAAGGTTGGGAAGGTGTGAGAATGAAATCTCAAGGTTGTGTGAGAATGAATTCTCAAGGTTGGGAAGATGTGAGAATGAAATCTCAAGGTTGGGGTATAAGTAAAATGTAATCAAGGTAAGAATTTGAATAAAAAATGTGAAGTGTCAAGGAATGTTTAGCCAAAATGAGTAAACAAGGGATCTTGACAGGGTATAGGGTTTAAAGAATTTTGACCAAAAGTGTGTCAAAAGTCATTTACTGTCCGCGGTACCTTATAGGGATCGGCGGTTCCTTACCACTTAAGGAACCGCGGGACTTTAAGGATCCGCGTGCAGTGGACTTGAAACCAAGTTTTTCTAGGGTTTTGAGAAAAACTAAGACTTTTTCAAAAATTGCAAATCTTGGAATTTTACCTCTATTAGCAATAAATTATGCTAGGGTTGCATAAAAGGAACACATTCACAAAGAATGTTTTGACAAAGGGTGACAAAATATTTAGATATCATTTTGAACCAATTTTAGTCAAGGTTTTAGAGGTTGTGATAGATTTAGGTTCAATTTTAATTTCAAACTAAAGTTGATTAATGTGCACATAAGAATAGGAACACATAAAGCTAAATCCATAGAACAACTTCATGAAACACTCATGAAGGAAGAAAATACAATGACAAATGAAAAAACTAACTAATACATAGCTAGCTTAACATTAAATCTAGATGAGTAGTCTTCTTTTGTTTGGTTTTGTTAAAAAAACTTATTAAGAAAACTCATCATTCATCTCCTAGGAGGAGGCATGGAGAACAAGGTAAACAAGAACTCTTACAACCTCCTATGTAGTCCAAACATTTCCATCCTAAGGTTATGGATGATGTAGTGGTTGTAGAGGCAACATGGACAATTAGGACCATGAGTCTCTTGAAACCCGTAGTAAGGATCACCCAAAAGGAGGGAAAGTGGAACACCCAAAATTGGAATGTTTGAGTTTACTGGAGGTGGAGGAGGCATGTTCTCCAAGGGTGATGTGGGTGAGAGTGGAGGCATGTTCCCCAATGGAGAAATAGGTGAGTATGGAGGTAAGTTCTCCAAGGTTGGTGAAATGGGTGAGTTAGGAGGGTAAATGGTGAAGTCACCAAGGTGTCATCAAAGTCATTCACAAAAGGAATGCTTTGGATTGGTTGGGGTTGTGTGGTCACATCTAAGGGTGCACTTAGAGTGAAGGGTGAAGAGAGCTCATTCATTCTTGAGTTGAATGAAGAGGAGGTAGAACCAATGGTGTAGTTAGTACCATGGGTGGATGTTGTCTTGCAAGATGCAAGGGGTGGTGAAGGTGATGAGGAAATGAGGATTGGAACCATCTCATTTTTGGGTGTGTGAAAGGGTGAGGAGTTAGGCTTGGGTACCTTAATCCTAATCTTAAGTGTTTTCCTTGGGGTGTTTGAGGTTTTTGTAGAAACCATGGTTGACAAGGGTGGTTTAAGGGTTAGGGAAGGATGTTTTGTTGTGTGAAGAACATGACTAACAAGGTGGGTTTAAATGGGTGAGGGGATGATCCAAACTAGTAATGGGTTAAAATCATTTTAGGTGAATAATGAATTTAGGTAACCTAGTTTAGGAATTGTTGGAAATACGTTTTTACGTATTTATGAAGGATCGGTCGCTCCAACGATATATTATTGTATTAGGCTCGTGATCCAAGTATAGCCCATATAGCCCACATGTAGGGTGGGCTATATATACCCCTCCTAGCATGTTAGGAGGGGTGGTTCTTCCCATTTTTCACATTTCATTTATCTAATAACACTTTCTCTCTCTACTTTTCTTTTCTCTCCTTTCTCTCTCTATACCTCATCTCCTTCTTCCCCATTTTCCACCATCTAATCAATAGATCAATCCATCATTTACCAAATCCTTAGATATCGTAGACCTTCAATTGGTATCAAGAGCCATGGTTGAATCGTAGGATTTGCATATTTTTTTATCTTTTGATTTGGTGGTAAAAATCTTTTCTTTTCTTATTGTCTCTCTATTTTTTTTATCATCTTTTTATCTATCCATTTTATAAAGTTATTTATCAAGTTTATCAATTTTATAAAGTTTTTTCAATTTTATAAAGTTATTTTTGGATCGTGTTGAATTTTTACAAATTAATCAGTTTTTTTTTTATCAAATTTTTAAACTAATCAGTTTTTTTTTAAATTTTTTTTTGTTTTTTCGTTTATCAGTTTATTTTCTGGTACAACTTTGCCTAATCCTTTTTTAATCAGTCACTTTTTAATAATTTTTAATCAGTCATTTTTTTATTCTGTCATTTTTTAATCATTTTTTTAATGAGTCATTTTTAATCAGTTTTCTTCTTCATTTTCAAATCAGTCCAAAGTCTCAGGTTTTTGGTCAAATCAGTCCAATAATCCATATCCCATCAATCTGTCCAAACATATCCGAAGCTATCAGTTTTCGTATCAGATTTCCGTCTTTCCGCATAGACTTTCCGCATGGACTTTCCGCATAGGTTTTCCGCATAGACTTTCCGCATGGGTTTTCCGCATGGGTTTTCCGCATAGGTTTTCCGCATAGGTTTTCCGCATAGGTTTTCCGCATAGGTTTTCCGCATAGACGGTTTTCCGAATAGACTATTTGGAATTGACAGACTCTGGACTGACCCACCCTCTCAATACTCTCCATTCAAACACAACGGCAGACACACTCTCTCAAAAACACACACAAACTGACGAGCCCACAACACCCTCATCAGTCCCTCTACAACACTCAGACTCCTAAAAACAAACTCTCAATACAACCCAACTTCCACAAATCCAATACAACCCACAAGACCAACAAGACTCACGCCTACCAAACAACCTCTCCTCGAACCCCTCACCCCACTCGAACCCCTCACCCCAACAACTCCCAACACTCCCTCGACTCAATTCGACTACACCCACACTCACTCACTCCTCGAACAAAACCAACCCCTACCCAAACACCCTTGACAAAAGATTGGAACTCGGACTCCAAACACAAATACAAACTCCACGACACCCATCTTTAAAACCAGACTCAAAACAATTCAGAAACTTAATCTCAGAGTCATTCTATATGTCGTAGATCTTTTCAGATCTTATCCTTTTGAACGAAACTCATCACTGATCTGTGTTTTTGGTTAAAACCATCCTTTAATATACGAATCACGACTCATCCCAATCTCCACTTTCACCCAGACTCGATTTATCGATAGAAAGACTCGAACAGATGAAAGATAGACTCGATTGATCTCAAGATTAACAACCAGAAAACATAAAACAATAAAAACCACCTACCCGAGACCCCCATATAGAGATCTTGACGATTCGTTCTTGCGTCTATTTATTTCGAGGTGTACGTTTTGTTTTGTTTTTGTATCTTCTTTGGGATCCGGTTTTGATATCCATTAGAGTTGTTTAATGGTATCCATTAAGTTGTGAGGGAGAGGCGGCATAAACTAGTGAGAGTTTTGATTATCAGATTTAGTTTGAGGAGAGTTTGTTGTGTGAGTTTAGTATATTAGGGGAGAGAGAAGAAGCCAGACGGAGGTAACTATGTGAAATGAGTTTTGTAAGTTATTTAAAGTAGAAAAGAGGCGGAGGTTCCTAAGTCAAAGAAGGTGGGTACAAGGTCTCCACGTGTGTGATCTAAGTTACATTTGGTATTTTTGTGAGTAGTAATCTGCCACGTTTTTTTTTTTTTTTTGGCTTCTTTGAATACCTCGGGCCACGTTTTGGCTGCCCAGTATACACGAAAAAATGGTGTAGACAAATAAAAACTTTTGATTCATATTTTATACATCATTTTGTCTTTGTGTTAAGTTATGAACTTTTTTATATTTTTATTTTTATTGTCTATTTTTGAGTTAAGTCATTTTTTTTCAATATCAAATTTTTTTTTTCCAAATTTTAGATTTTTCTATTTTTTATTTTTTTTATTTTTTTATTTTTTTTATTTTTAGTTAAGTTATTTCTTTTCAGTTAACTTTTTATATTTGATTTTGTATTTTTGATATATTTGGATTTGGTACATCGTGCTGAGGTGGGTATTTCGAAAGAATCAAATTGGTAAAATATTTGACGGGTTAAAAGTTTTTGTGGCCGGATTTGAAGAAAACTGACGAGTCAACGTAACGGAATTTCTTTTTAGTGGCTACGAATTTTTGATCGGGTTTATCTTATCAACATTTGAGCCAATATAAAAAAAAAAAAAATTTGAGCCGAGAAAAGAGTTAAATCATCAATCGAGGATTATTTTTTTTTAGATTTACTACGGATCTTTTGTTGGTGTTGTCATATCCACAATCATTTGTCATCGACCTTTCAATGGATTCTTTGAATTCGACTTTTCAAGAGGGAAAATTGCATATATTGCAAGACGATACAAGAAGCAGCCACAAGAGAATAGAATCAGGAGGAAAACGGGAACCAAGTAACATGTCAGGTATAGATAATATTCTTCATATGTTGTCTGAAATGAATGCGCTAATTAACAATGCTGCTAATAGTTTTACGACTGCTTCATTAACCAATTCTGTGTCTAGGACTGAAGAGCTTGAAACCATTTTAGCTCAGCAATCCAAAGAGCTTGAGGATGCCAAAATTGAATTTTCAAAGAAAACGGAGAAATATGAAACATATTTTGAAAAACTTGAAAAGTCAAACGTTGTTCTTGAACGAAAATTGGATCAAATAGTTCTAGATTCCAAAGATGAAAGGATAATCTTTTGAAACAAATTAAGTTGCTTGAATCTAAGTTGGCATCCCAAGATGAATTGCTCAAATAAAATGAGACGTTAAAGGCCCAAGTTCAAGAAAAGGTGTTTGCTATAGCTGCGTTGAAAAACGAGTTAAGGAGAAATAGAGGACCTAGTGTGGACACTAAGCTTGAAAAACCATCAATCTTGGGGAAACCGCCTACAAATCAGTTCGTCAGACAACCGATTGTCAGACAACCTACTGCATTTAGATCCGAGCGACCACAATCCTCGAGACCGCGGTTTGCCTCCCAAGTTGATTTGGGACATATTTCTAGAACAGTCACACCACCAACTAGGCCTAATGTGACTAAATCAGTTTTAGCAAGACCTCATCACATGATTGCCCCTAGTTTCTCTAAGAATAGTTCAATGAACACGTCTAGAACTAGTTCAACTGATGTGCGCCATGATTTTGGTCAAAGGGAAGCTATTCAAAAGACACATGTAAGAGATAGTAATGTCCAACCTAGTCAGATGCCTTCTAGATTACCCAACACTGCTAACCATAGCATGTCATCTCCTAGGAGCATCGATCAATCATCTAGGAATTACTCGGACATTAAATATGCTACTTGTAAAACATGTAGAAAATGTGTCTTTACGGCAAATCATGATTCTTGTATCAAGAAATTACTTAATGAGGTGAACTCCCGTGCTAGACTTAAATCTCAGTGGGTCGCTAAAATCAAACCCTTTGGTAAAGTTTGGCGCCCCACTGCTAGAACTTTCACTCTTGTAGGAAACGAGTGCCCTTTAACTAGGATAGTCTCCGATTCTACTAAGACTACTAGGGAGGAAATTGATAAAGATGATACTTCACTTAAGCCTAAACTCAAGGTTTTCTATAAAAGGAAACGTTTGCCAGCTAAGATAAGTGAATCATCTACTCAGGTCGCCTCTGACACAAGTAAAGCCAACTATGAACCCCCACGTGCTTCTAAAATTGATATCGCTAACCCATGTCAAAGCAAGCAAATTCCTAATGAGAATACAGGTACCAAAGTTGATGTTCCAAAAGAACGAAGCGGTCCAATCGTTGTATACCGTTCAACTAAGGACACTCTTAGAGTTTGGTTGCTGAAGAAGCAGATATCAGAGAAACAAATGTCTCAGGGGATTCATGATTAAGCTGCAACACAAGGACTTACAGTCACATAACAGACTGTAACTCGATCTCAAAAGACAGGAAAGTTCATCCCGATGATGACTTATCCTAAAAACGAGAAATTCATTTTTCTCGGGCATGAGCTTATGTTAAAAACATTCCACGTTTTTAAGCTCATGCACAAGGACTTACAGTCACATAACAGACTGTAACTCGATCTCAAAAGACAGGAAAGTTCATCCCGATGATGACTTATCCTAAAAACGAGAAATTCATTTTTCTCGGGCATGAGCTTATATCAAAAACATTCCAAGTTTTTAAGCTCATGCATTAAGGCTTATAGATAAATGACAGTCTGTAACCCGTTCTTCAAAGGCAGGAAAGTTTATCGCCGATGATAAACTTATCCTTACAACGAGAAATTAATTTTTCTCGGGCATGAGCTAATATTAAAAACATTAGAAGTTTTTAAGCTCATGCACAATGACTTACAGTTAAATGTCAGACTGTAACTCGAACTTAAAATAAAGGAAAGATTATCTTTTATGATAACGTATCCTCTTAACGAGAAATTCACCTTTCTCGGTCATGAGCTTGTATTAAAACATTCGAAGTTTTAAGCTCAGAAAGGAAAGTGTATCTTTTAACTAAGAGAACTTTTCCTCGTAACGAGAAATTAACCTTTCTCGGTCATGAGCTTTCCGTTAAAACAGTCAAAGTTTTCAAGCTCATGAACACGACTTCTAAGTAAATGTCAGCTTAGGACTCGTTCTTCAGATAAAAGGAAAGTTTATCGCCGATGATAAACTTATCCTTAACAACGGGAAGTTTACAACTTCTCGGACTTGAGCTCGTTTTATAAGATATTCAACATCTTAAGCTCAAGTAATTGGTTTTCAAAACTTTGAACACAATTTTTCGAGAATTTCTCAAAAGGTTTTTCTAAATCTTTCAAAATTGTGTGTTCAAAAATGTTTTGATAAAAAGAGCATGTCTTCTGGAATCGATAATATTTACGAACCTAGAAATGTCATTCAATAATGACACGGGGTTGTAAATAAAGTTCGATCAGAAGTTCAAACTTTTAAAACATGCTCTAAATGGTTTGCTATTATTTCAGATAGCAACCCGCTTTTCATAATCAAGTCAAGCATTTCACCGGAAAGCTTTGACTCAACAACGGGAATTAATTTTCTCGGGGACGTGACGAGGTGACCAACATTCGTGAACAAGAACCATGTGCTTCTTTCATATGATGTTCTCCATTATTCAGGTCCAACCTCGTAAATTGCTAATCTTGTGAATTCATTATCATATATGATCTTTGCACGTGATAAATACCTTACAGTTGTGTTTAAAAGGTATTTAATTTACGTTTCAAGTACACCCTCATTAATTTGAGGGGGAGCTTATGTAATTCACGAAGATAATTGGATTTGCATTTTTCTTCCCAAATTTTCTTAAAAGGCTATTAAATCAATTGATATTAAAAACATCGATTGGGTTAATATTTTTAATATGGGGGAGAAAATGTGATTTAATATGGGAAATGATTAATCACAAATGGTTTGACTTAACGTGCTAGCTCATCCCGACATGTGCGAAATGTTTTCGGATATCGTGGCATATGTTAAGGGGGAGCAAAATGGATTTGCACTTCAAAATGGATTTCATGGTGACATACACTTACCCAAAAACATCTCTATTCACGACGATGAAGATTGTGGTGACATAAGGATGGTAGGATAGGTTAAAGTCCAATGATTTCTCTAGAACCGGAGGAATCTTCCCAAGGACATTCCATAGCTAGAAATAGTAGTCCTTAGGAAAGATGGAGAAAGATTGTGAACGTAGCTGAATGCCGACCAAGTACTTAAGTTAGCACTGGAACAATCACAACAAGGTGCTAGTGATGACGTATTGGTAAGCATTGAAGGGGTTGAAGAATGAAAAAGAATTGTAAAGATAAAGGGTGTAAAGAAAGTAGCCCTCCTTACAACTTAGGCAGAAACTGGGTCAATTCATATGCTATTGAGATCATTTATGATTCTCGATATTGAAGATAGACATCATGGACCCAGTGATGCAAAGCACAACCCATCCCAACTAACTCAGATATCTCTCAAAAGATATTTGTTTTAATCACACGGAGACAACACATTATCTATTGATTTATTCACTCCGAATAAATTGGTATTGAAAAGGTGGCACTCCTCTCCAGCCTCCGATCACTAAAATCCAAAATGCACGATCGAGTCTAGAGCCATTTGAGATCATCAAATATCTCATTAGGACACACTTTCATATTTCCTTGCTTCTTCACACACTGTGAAAAGTAAGAAAGATCCTAAGAGTCCTACGCAAAATCTTCATGATCTTGCCTGAACATCCGAGTAATACGAAAGTATTTACAATGAAGATGGAATTCCTTCTTGAGCGAATATCAAAAAGCTCATGGTAGGTGACTTGTGCGATTCTTTATGAATCAAACTTGTGATAACTGGAAAGCAACAGCTGTTTAATTCTTAAATGAATTTAAACACGTTCCAGGCCTCTACGCAATATCTTAGCGATCTTGCCAGAACATTCAGAGTAATACTATTAAGTATTTACAGTGACGAATGAAAATCCTTCTAGTGTTAACATCAAACAGCACTTGGTAGGTAACTTGCAAGATTCTATACGAATCAAGCTCGTGACAACTGGAAAGCAACGATGGTGCGGTTCTTAATTGAACTTCACTTGTTCCAGGAACATGAATTGACGGCTTCAAATCATGCAGATAATATTATCCAAATGATTCACTCTTTACATTCGCAGTCAGCTTTGGACGGTCGAGTAAAGAGAACGGGTTTACCCGCGAAATCTTGTCAAGGAGGTTCTTAATTGAAACTACCTGCCACAAGTACGATATTTAATATCGTCCAACGGTCTTCACCGACCAGAGGTAAAATGCTACCGAATTAGAATGAAATGTTCAAGGCCATTTCATCCGTGTATATTGTTTGTTGCTAACTGTCTTATGCAGCGTAACAAGAAGGTGGCATTGCGGTGTACAATCCAGAAGAAGTCGTCACCACATGCTTATACTACATACACTTAGTACTTCAACAAATTCAAGAAAGTCTGAAGGTCAAGTCTTCCGCTGTATCTAACTCTGAAGCTTTCAAGAATTTAAAGGTATAAGTATGTGGAACATGAAGTTACGAAGAGGCAAATTTCACAAGTGATGAATGCTCAAGGTCAAGGCAAGGAAACATGCTCAAGACTAAAGTCAAAGATCACATCAAGCATATTCACAAGAACAAGATCGAAGACTCAAGCATAGTATGCTAGGTTTAAGATTTTGTAAAATGGTGTGACCTCCCTTAGGGGGAGATTGTTGGAAATATGTTTTCCCAAAGAAAGTCTCGGTCACATCATTATTAGCATAGATCACGAGCTATAGAATATTTAGAACTTTGTAACTTGGAGCAACCTCCCTTAGGGGGAGATTGTTGGAAATACGTTTTTACGTATTTAAAAAGGATCGGTCGCTCCAACGATATATTATTGTATTAGGCTCGTGATCCAAGTATAGCCTATATAGCCCACATGTAGGGTGGGCTATATATGCCCCTCCTAGCATGTTAGGAGGGGTGGTTCTTCCCATTTTTCACATTTCATTTATCTAATAACACTTTCTCTCTCTACTTTTCTTTTCTCTCCTTTCTCTCTCTATACCTCATCTCCTTCTTCCCCATTTTCCACCATCTAATAAATAGATCAATCCATCATTTACCAAATCCTTAGATATCGTAGACCTTCAGAAAATATGCAGGTTTTTGCAAAAAATCATGCAAATTTTACACAGATTTAAGAAAACAGTGTAAAGCAAAAGATTCTACCGGACACAGTGGCGGCGGTTCCTTATCTAGGACAGGCGGTTCCTTATTGATAAGGATTCGCGGGTCGATATGGAACCGCGACCAGAGGTCTTTCAAAAATTTCACATCCCAAATTTTTGTTAACCCAGATTTTTACCAAAAGATTCACAAGCCAAATTTAACTACTGATCAAAATCTAAGAAGCTAACTATCATAAGGCATGCACAAAGTTATGTAAATCACAAACATGATGGCATAAGCAACATTTAGGATTAAAATAAATAACAATCCAAACATTTAGCATAAGTTAATACACAATCAAACCAAAGTAATAATAAGCAAATGTTTAAAGCATCACAAGACAAGTAAACTTTGACATAATAAAAGTCTTCACCTCCGTTTCTTCCCTAATCCCTTGATCATTTTTCCCAAGTACTTGATTCCCTTTCTTGACTCAATCCGGTGTTCATGCAAATCACCTTGGGTTCGAAGATTTTGACGGTAATATACCTCTAAATTGAGATTAGTAGGAACTTCACTTGAGGAATGGTGAGGAGGGGAAGCAATGTCATCTAAACCATCCACGAATGAGTTTGTGGAGTAGTAAGAAGAACTCGAAGCGTCAATGGGAGCACTTGTGCCAATGCCATCACCATCACTTGTTGGCATGTCCATGTCCTCATCATTGAACTCTTTTTGGTCAGATTTACGATCACATCTTGTCTTTCTCTTATATACCTCTTGAATAGGTAGCATGACCCGTTTGACCGGTTGAAACTGAGAAAGATCAAGATTTGGAAAATCATGGCCAACCCTTTTAAAAAGGCGAGTGAGAAGCATTACGTAAGTGAGGTTTGTTTTAAGCTTGTGAATAGAATAATTAATCCGTTGAGTGATAAAATATGCCAAATTGAATTAGGTGTTGGTAAAGATGCAATATAACATATGCACTAAACACGCCGGAACATGATCCCGGTTTTCAGCAAGACAAAACACATTTTCCCTAAGGATATTGGTCCATTGAACCATATTATCATTAAGGTCGCTTAAGAGAACCTCATGACGTTTCACCGAACGTACCTTAGTATGAAGGCTTCTCTTAACGTTTCACCGACAATGAAGTCAAGGTCAATTTCCTCATGATCATTTGGAGGACAATTGTAGGATTCAAAGAGAGCACTAAGCTTCCATTTATCCGTGAAGCGACAAGTGCCTACAAATGGGACATCAAGAATTTGACCAAAAACTTCAAGAGAGTATTGAATGAGTTGATCTTTCAAGATGAACCTAACAAATATTCCATCGTTGTTTTCAATGACGGAGTATGTGCTAAAGAACTCCAATAGGAATCGAGGATAGATGTCTTCCTTAATGTTCAACAAACAATCAAATCCAATGTTTTCAAACATGGACTTGATGTAGACATAATCCTTGATATCCTTTTGGACAACTCTACCCTCATGAAAGCAACGAGATTGAAGAGAGGAAAAAGTATGGGCAAGGTGAGTTGAGTGACAAAAGTCGGATAGGTTTGGCATATACTGTTTGGTGAGTTGATGATCCTTTTGGTATTGTGAAGGCATGATTAGTACCTAAATAAACATGAGACAATTTTTTTCCAATCACTCATATGAAAAGTAAAATCAAAAATCAAAAAATGAGAATGTGTTATATCAATTTCTTGACAAACAAAGGATTGAATCCATATCATTCTCATGTTCACAATGTAGCTATTCCATTATTTACCAAGAGCATATGAACTATGTTGGATCAACAATGGACTTAGAACATTGGTTTTTCAAAACAAGGTTTTTAGTTAAGCATTAACAATGTCATTACCTATTTGTTCATGGGTTCATCTCAAATCCATCTTTTAACCAAAATCATTTAGCCTAAATTCGGATTTGTTCTACAAGTGGGTTTTAGTGAAATCTTAATGAATATGAACCTAAGGAATCATAGTAAAATAACCATGTCAACCCACATTCCTATTAAGGTTTTAATTCCATTTCAATTTTAGAAATCCCCAATTATGAAAGGATGAACCCTAGAACAAAATAGATGAAATTGAAAGAAAATACTTACAATTAATTGATGTTAGATGAAGGATGAGTGAAACCCACAACTTGGAATCAATTAATTTGAGTGATTGAAGGTTTTGGAAGCTTCTACAATGGTGGAAAAAGGGTAAACCGTCGGCTGTGTGTTTTTGGGAGAGAGAGATAGTGGTTTGAAAAAGAATAAAATAATCAAACCGGCGCTTTGACAAACTTTACTGCCCGCGGTACCTTATCGATAAGGAACCGCGGGTTTGAGCCGCCTAGATAAAGAACCGCCTACAGAGTCAGGGTTTTATCAATGAAAAACACCAAATTTTAAAAACCAAGATTTTCTAAGATACTTAAAAATATATCATAAACCTTTTAGAATAACATTGGATCATCAAAAACACTAGGCAATATGTTTTAATGAAGGATTACGAGTTGAATCAAGATCGAAAAGAACTGAAACAGAAAAACGACTACTCGTAGCAAAACGGAAAAGTGGAGAGAAGTCAAGGGAAATGAATCCAGACTAGGACCAATGCTCAAGAGATTAATGACAATCTTCAAATAGTGGTAACGAAGATCTTGTGTCATATATAGTGGTTTAAGACGTGCCTTTCCGGTGAAACGTTAAACGGCTTTGGTAATGAATAAACACAAAGCAATTATTCATGTATAGACTAAGATCACTTTCAATAATAGTCTTAGTCTAAAACAAAATATGAGCAAGGTATTAATTCACTTTCTCTCCCAGAAAGGGCCTACTGACTGTATGGGTGCCTACGCATGGAAATCATGCTTGATACTTTAAGCTACTACTAACTCACTCTACATCACCATAGTGAGTCAAGTATCCAGGCAATGAAGGTTTGAGAGGATAAAAGAAAAGAATCACAAACCACAAACAATTGTCAAGGCAAGGATGCCAAGAACAAGCACATATTCAAGTAATGATCAAAAGATTGATCAAAGGGCGTGTGGAAGAACGAAAGCGTACCTTGGCCACAAATAGCAATCCATCAAGGAATAAATGCTATGCCCAACAATGACTATGATGAGTACTAAGTCTTCAAGGACTAGTATCATTCCCAATAATCTTGGTATTATCATTCAAAGATGTTAAAGATCAATGAAGATGAGTCTTCTACAAGTGCAAGTAACTCAATCCACAACCAATTAAGTGATTGATCTTCATGAGTACCTACACAAAGCAAGATGCAAACTAGTAGATACATTTCAAGAGTATATCTAAAATGCATAAAGGCTACTAATCTTAAGTGGGATGCAATATTAACAATTAAAGTACCTATTTTTCAAAAACAAAATAGTTTTGACCAAAAAGAAACTTTAGTACAACTTGATGAGACTGCTTTTATACATAGTCTCATCGTCCAAAAAGGGCTAAAAATGCATTAAATATCATCAAAATACACATATATATGCTTGTGTTTGTTGCTTGTGTATTTTAGGTACGGATATTGAGAAAATGACAAAAGATCACAAGAATCATGCAAAAACGAACACGGGAAACGAAGCCGCACAATGAACCAAGCCCTAATGAAAAATTTTCCCACGAAAACCCTTGAAGACTTGAAGAATTATGAAGAAGGGTCCTCCAATATGGAAGAATTGACACTTTATACCCTTGTATCCTCATAATTACAAGTTTGGTCCCTAAAGTTTGTCAAAATTACAAAAAGGGCCATCCACTTTGAAGAATTAACAAGTTTAGCCCCAACAAAGCTAAATTGTCAACCATTATCCTCCACAAAGTCAAATATATCATGAAGTCCTTCAAAGTACAAGAAATTACAAGTTTGGTCCTTTGAAAATCCCAAATTACAAAAAGGACCCTTAACTTTGAATATTTGGCAAAAATGGTCCCTCAATCATTATGACTTAGCAATTTCAGCCCTCAAAAATATCAAATATGCAAGTCAAGACCATTACCATTGAAGAAATTACCAAAACAGCCCTTCAAGAATCACAAAATGGCAAGAAATACCCCTGAATTCACTATGCAAAATGTTTTGGGGCAAAAGTGTGAAAAATGAAAAGTTGATAAAGCTTAAATGGGCGTTGACAGATTTTGGAATGAAAATGACAAGTATTGCAAAGTTGGAGGTTTAATGCTGGAAGACACAATTCTTACCTAGACCAACCAAATGGTGACATGTGTCCCACTACCACTCCACAACCAATCACAATCCACCAATCCTCCACCTCAGCTATCCACTCACTTATATTATTAACTAATCCTAACAGATTAGTTATAACTTGGCGCTTAACATATTTTTAAACCCAAATCTGGATTAAACGTCACACTATTCAATCAAGAACAAGGATTAGGGCTTTCTGATTAAGCAAAAATTAAGCCTCAATATGGTGCAGATTTATGATTAAGGGTCTTGTTAACACATCCCAAACCTTAAACATGACACCTCACCAACCTACATGATGCATGGGACCTCCCCTGCTACGTCAAAAGGGAAGAAGACAAAGAAATCCAGCAATCCAACGTCCCACAATTATTCTTACATCCTAAGCTTCATACAAGCCTTTGGATCACCTTTTCACTTGCCAGCTGCCACTAAACAACAAGAAGAGTCACATGATTCAAACAAGCTTCAAGGGCATTTTTGGAAGATCACAGATAGGGTTTACGTTTTCCTTTGCATTTCTAGATACATTGTATGCCTATATAAAGGCCCTAGGACTTTACATTTCAGCTGCCTTTGGTTATTCCTTGTTCAACTTCTTGTAAATCCTCTTTTCATTTAATGAAAGTGTGTTGAGTTTTGTTGAAGAAAGACCAAGTGCCATCTTATTTTAAGCTTTTTATTGATATATGTTAACTGTAATTGGACCTTAAAACGTTTTTCAAACCTTGTGTAAGAAATTACACATTGGATCAAAATTTGATATTTTGCTAAGTTCTTGTTTCAACCTTGGAATTCTTGGGTTATAGGGCTGATCATAGCATCCTAATTGTGATATTAAGGTGTGGTGAGGCTTATAACTTGGGGATAATCAAGTGTGGGGTAAAAAGGTTGCATTAATCAAGTTTATTTTCCAAAAAGTCACCTTTCTGTTTTTGATTTTGTGCTCTAACCTTGTTGAATCTTAGCAGGGTTGTTATTGGAAGCTTGTGCTTGTTCTAGCTAGCACGTAATCTCATAAATTCGTGGATGTGGATGTACATCCATGAGGTTTGTCTAAAATCCTTGAAAATCTGATAAATATTGGAATTTTTGTGGATTTGTGCTCTATTGGTGTTCTTGTTGATTTCTTGGCTTGAATCTGCTTAGTCTTGCATGATAAAGTTGTTTATATTCTAGATTGATCATTGGGTTAACTATATCACACTTTTTCTTGATTAAATTTGGATTTGAAAAGATAAAGGGGTGTTTGGGTCTACCTGTTTAAGCTTGAATCTTGTTATTGTGTTGTGTAAAGTTTGTATTTGTGTTCTATATCTGATATATTCCTTGTTGAGAGTGTTTTGCTGCAAATTTTTGGGTTTGAAACTTCAAATCAAACAATCTGCTATAACTTGGTGAATTTAGCTGTTTTTGACCTAAGATTTTGGTGAAATCTAGTATTTGTGCATGCTTAGGGTTGAAAGTTGTTAAAACATCATTATTGTAACTTATTTGATGGATCTTGAGGTTTGAATCTGGCTTATTGGTCAAATACATCAGCAAAGTAAAAAACTACACGTGTTAGTGTTCATCAGTAACATTTATTAGCTTAGATCTTGCTTAATTCTTTGAATCATTGCATGAAACTTGTTTAGACTTGTTCATTTAAGTTTAATATAGCTTGTGTATGCATTTGGTGGAATTTGGTTGGCTGAATTGTGCTCTAAGTGCTTTTTGAACCTAAACTGCTTATTGTTTCATGTTTGTGCTAGATCTGGTACTTTATTGATTAAACTGTATCAATTTGGTGATTGTGTTTGTGATATTTTGATTGTTATTGACTCCTTTTGATCCAAAGATCATTTGGGTGCCTTTGTGTAATCTGAATCTCCAAAAAGTTCACTAAAGACAAAAAGTCAAACAAGTCAAGCAGTGGAAAAAGTGTCCACTGCTCAACACCCAAAACTAGCCCCTGCTAGTGTTATTTTGAACTCAACTTATCAATAAGCTATTTCAGCTTATCTAGACCTGCAACAACTTATTTTTTGTGATAGATTTTCATTATTTGACCCATTTGATTAGACTGGAGCTTATTGGACTTTGACTTTGACTTTTTACTAGAAAACCAACTTATTTGACTTTTACATAAGTGCTTATTTTCTTTTTCCAGCTTATTGAGTCAGCTTATTTGAAAACTCTTTGTTGATTTTGCTTAATTAAGTCATTTAAAAGCTTTAGAAACTTGATTCAGCTTGTGGGGTGGCCTAGAACTCAAAAACGGCTATTTTGTCGTTTTCTATAGATTGCTTATTACATTTTCAGGCTTATTCCTTGGGCTTATTTCAAATTTCTTTTTACAGAAGTCTTATTTAGGACAAAAGAAGCTTGTGTGTCTAATTTCAGCTTATGGCATTGGCTTATAGCTTAATGGGCCAAAAAGCCCATTAAGAATAAGCTGTTTGGTATAAGCTAGCTTATTTCACACTTTCAGCTTTTGGGCTTTTGGAAAATGTTGTTTAAAATCAAATTTTGAGTCAAATAGTGCTTTTTGGGCTTATTTTGGACACTTTTTTATATTGGGCCTAAATTTGGCCCAATAGTGATCTGTTTTGGGTTTAGCCCACTTTTTAGGCCCATTAAGGGTAATTAGGTAATTTCACTTTCATTTCTTAGTTATTTAGGTTAAATTAAGCTAGTTTGCAATTTTTTAGAATTTTTTATGATTTTTGGACTTTTAATAATATTTTAATATTATTTTATTGTTAAAAATTAAAAGTCTGATTTTCTAAGTTTTTATATATATTTTCCTAGATTATAGACCCTTAATTAGGAATTTTGAAACTTTCCAAATATTTTTAGGGTCTTTTAATTATTTTCTAGAATTAATTTAAGTTTTAATTGATTTTAATAGTTGTTAATAGTTTAAAAATAGTTTTTAGTGGTTTTAAAATTTTGAAAAATACTTTTTAGCTTAATTAGGGTATTTTTGAGGTTTACAAACTTTATGATCTTATTGGGGACTTTTTAATAGTTAATTTTGATTTTTAGGGCTTTAATTAGTATTTAAAAGTCATTATCTAATTAATTAAAAGGTTTTGGCAACTTTGGATTTATTGTAAACTCTTAGAATATTTTTGTGGATTTTTAGTGATTTTTAGGAATTTTTAGGGTAAAATTTTATTTTTTGTGCTTTTTACGGTTTTACGTGTACACCTTTTTCGTCTTAGTTTAATTCGACATCGTAACCGTCATTCTCTTCTTATCTCATTTCTATTTTTCTTTCTCACAAATATAATCACAAAGATAATCATTTCATCACACACACACTAAGCCTCCTTGAGAACGATTCCCCATCTTGGGTCATTTGTACACGGTTTTCCTAAATCGTCGTACTTAATACTTGCCACTTTTGCTCTCTTTTCCTAAAGAGTAGTAAAACCACTACATCATTTTGGCGCCGCTGCCGGGGAGGCGTGTTGTGTTTTGATTTGGAATTGTTGTTTTTATATACTAACCAAAATAGTATTTGTATTAGTAGCACTCTACTAATACGTATTATCGGTTTTTGATTTTTGTGTGAATACTCTTACTATATTGTATACGTAGAACAATAAATTCACAAGTACTCCAAATACGTGAGAAATCACAACCTTGACTTGGGAGGTCATTACCCAATCATTGTATTCGAATCTCAAACCAAAGAAAAAGGCAAAAATAGATAAAAACTTTCGTGAAGCTCAATCTTGAAAAATACAAACTATAAGGTGGGTATAAGGCGGATATTATAAAATATATCCTAAGGAAAAAGGCTCTTAAGTTCTTTGCGCTGCCTCGTTTCCCCGCTTGCTTGTGAGTATTTGATTTTGAGAGCTAATCGAGGTTTTGCCGCCCAAAGTATTACTAAGTATCATATATATTTTCTTGGTTTCAATTGATTAAACCCTCTTGAACGTTTTGGTGTTCCACCAACGTTCTAAAGTCATCGAAGGCGTTCACTTCACGTGATCGTTTTCATTCCTTGAGGCTTCTTTAATCGAGAGATTTGATTAAGGAGGAGATTTGTAGATTTGTGTCTACTTAATACATTCACCAAAATCCAAAAAGGTTAATACAATCAAAAACCACAAAAAAAAAATTGAAAAATACAAAACACCAAAAAGAATCTTCTTTGCTTATCCCCTCGTTGTACGTGACGTTTATGCTAACTCGTAATCAAGCAAGACGTGCACGTAAACGAAAGAACAAAACTCCCACTCCCAATCTTTCTAGTGAGGAGTCTCCTATTGACGAACCCATTGTAAGAGAAGGACCAACCATGGCGAATCAAACTATGATGGAGTTACTTCAAGCACCCACCGAGGGTTATGGAGAGGCTATTGTGATTCCCGCTATCCTTGCGGAGAATTTTGAGGTGAAAACGGGTTTGTTGTCGATGATCCAAAACAACAAATTCCGTGGTGATGAGAAGGACAATCCACACAACCATATCCGCCAATTCAATCGTCTTACCGCCACTTGCAAGTTTAAGGATGTCTCGAATGACTCGATTAAGGTGATGCTTTTTCCGTATTCCTTAGCGGGGCCCGCTAAAATTTGGTTAGAGAAAGAGCCACCCAATTCTATAATGACGTGGAAGGATCTCGTGTCTAAATTTGTGAACCAATTTTTTCCGCCCTCTAAGACTACGCACTTGAAAAACGAGATTTCAAAGTTTTCACAAGAGTTTAATGAAAGTTTTTCAACGGATTGGAATAGGTTTAAGGAAATGTTACATGAATGTCCTCATCACGGTATTTACGACTTGCATCAAATTGACACGTTTTACAATGGACTTAATGATCATGAAAGGGATTATTTAAATGCCGCCGCGGGTGGTAATTTTTTGTGTAAAACGGTTGAGGAAGCTTTAATGATAATTGAGAATAGATCTAAGGTGTATAGTCCTCGTAGCACGTCTAGTGTTCGTAAGGCTTCGTCTTCGGCTTCACCTTCTTTCTCTACTACCATCGATGCTTGCCAAATTGAGGCGAACTTGGAAAACAAGATTTTTGATAAGCTAAAAGGACTTTTGATTGAGTTTAAAGTTGGTGAATCAAGTTCTCCCGCTACGGCTAAAGCGGTTGAGGTTTCTTGCATGTATTATGGTGGAGGTCATGATTTCTCCGAGTGCATTACCAACGGTGGTAACACTTCGAGTGCCTACGCGGCCACAGGAAATTACAACCAAAACGGTAAAGTTTCCCGCTCTAATCAATTGACTCCACCGGGTTTTGGTTCAAATCAAAATGCTAACAACAACTATCGCAACAATCAAGTTGGTTTCAAAAACAATTTCAGCAAGGGAAATTATGGTAATCAAGGGGCTAATAATCAAGTTTCAAACAAAAATCAAAATGATTTTCAAAACAACAACAAAGGTTTGCAAACTTTGAAAGATCTTACAAATGAATTTGTTGAATACGCTAATGGGAATGATGCTAGGTTTGAGAATATTCAAAGAGAAATCATTAGCCTAAGATCCGAGTTTAAGAACGACTTGAAGAAAGAGTTGAAAAATGAGTTAGCTAATGAACTTAAGATCCATACCAACAAGATGGAAGGAACCGTAACTAGGTTACAACAAAACCAACAAAAAATGGAACAAGGGCAACATGAGATAAAACAAGAAATGGTCAAAGCCGAGAAGAGGCAATCCAAATTTGAAGATAAAATCTCATCTATGTTTGAGGCAATTATGTGTAAACCGTCTTCGAGTGGTCTTCCTAGAAACACCGTATCAAACCCTAAGGGTGAGATGAAAGTAACTACCACACGTAGTGGTAAGACACTTAAGGACCTGACTCCTCAACCAATTGCTCCTACGGAGGAAGCAATTGAGGAAGAACCCGAGGAGGTGGTCCAAAAGGAGCATGTCCCAATCCCACGAAGTACCGCTCATGCCATACCTACGGTTGACCCTTTACCAACATTGGAACCCTAGATTCCAAAGGCTATGACTATGCCTCAAACCACACCACCTTTGCCCTATCCATCGAGACATAGGAAGGAGAAACGTCAAGAGCGCGAAAATTATCAATTTGAGCTTTTTATGAAAATGTTTCGTGATTTGCACTTTAATGTGAGTTTCGCCGATGCTTTGGTCATGATGCCTCAATTTTCCGCTAACTTTAAGAGTATGTTGAACAACAAGGAGAAATTGCACCAATTGTCTAGTTGTTCGTCAGTTTATCTTAATCGCATACCTCAAAAAGTCGGTGATCCCGACAAATTTTTGATCCCTTGTGCAATCCATGATATGGAGGAATGCTTCGCCTTGGCCGATCTTGGTGCTAGCATTAACTTGTGGCCACTTGCAATCTTCAAGTCGCTCAGTCTTCCTAATCTTACTCCTTCACTAATGTCTATCGAGTTAGCCGACCATTCCACGATTCCCGCATGTGGATTGGCGGAAGACGTTTTTGTGAAAGTGGGGAAGTTCTACTATCCCGTAGACTTTATCGTTGTTGATATCCCCACGGATACTCAAGTTCCTCTCATTTTAGGTCGTTCGTTTTTAGATACGTCTATGGCTTTGATCAATGTTCATGCTAGAAAGATCACCTTACGTTTCAACGACGAGGAACTTGTTATAAACGTAACTCAAAACTCTCAAATTTCTCATGTTTATTCCATTGCAACCATAAACCTCGTTGATATGATCGACGTGGTTTGCGAGGAATTTTCACAAGAAGTTCTAGGTTTTGGTGATGAAGAAACTAGTGGCAATCCCACTATGTTAGATCCAATTCTTGATAATTCGACACCAACCTTCACTCCATTTGAAGGTGGTGGTTTTACGTTGGAAGAATTCGATGTTCCACGTACTTGTAACGAAGACCTCGACAACGATGAGGACTTCTCGATTATCAAGGATTTTCTTAACGATTTCCCATTTCCTCCACCCGAGGAGGTTATGAGTATCGAGCCAAAATCTTCACTTGAGGAACCACCTATCATCGAGTTGAAAGATTTACCTCCTCATCTCGAATATGTCTATTTGGAGGAGGGCGACAAGTTGCCGGTTATTATTGCGAAGGAACTTTCGAATGATGAAAAAACCGCACTTGTCGATGTTCTAAAGGATCACAAAGGGGCAATTGCGTGGAAGTTATCCGACATTAAGGGGATCGATCCCAAGTTTTTTACCCACAAAATCTTAATGGATGAGGATTACAAGCCCGCAATCCAATGTCAAAGGAGGGTGAACCCCAAAATTCACGACGTCATCAAAAAGGAAGTCCTTAAACTCCTTGAAGCGGGAATGATTTACCCTATTTCCGATAGCCCTTGGGTGAGTCCTATTCATTGTGTCCCTAAAAAGGGAGGAATGACCGTTGTGCCAAACGATGCCAACGAGTTAATTCCCACTAGACTCGTGACCGGATGGAGAGTGTGCATTGACTATCGAAAGTTGAATGAAGCCACTCGAAAAGACCATTTTCCCTTGCCCTTCATGGACCAAATGTTGGAGCGTCTTGCGGGAAACGATTTCTATTGCTTTTTAGATGGTTTTTTCGGTTACTTCCAAATTCCCATCGATCCTCGTGATCAAGAAAAAACTACGTTTACGTGTCCATATGGAAAGTTTGCCTATCGTAGAATGCCATTCGGACTTTGCAATGCACCGGGAACCTTTCAAAGGTGCATGATGGCTATTTTTCATGACATGATCGAGAAGACGATGGAAGTCTTCATGGATGACTTTTCCGTGTTTGGTAATTCATTCACTTCGTGTTTGTCGAATCTTAAGAGAATGTTGAAACATTGTGAGGAAACCAACCTTGTGCTCAATTGGGAAAAGTGTCATTTTATGGTTAAGAGTGGAATCGTCTTAGTGCACAAGGTCTCGATAGCGAGGATTGAGGTAGATCAAGCAAAGGTAGACGTCATCGCCAAATTACCTCATCCCAAAACCGTTAAGGGAGTTAGGAGTTTCCTAGGCCACGTGGGCTTTTATCGTCGATTCATCAAGGATTTTTCAAAGATCTCTCGACCCATTAAACATCTTCTTGAAAAAGAGGCACGTTTTGTCTTTGACGAAGATTTTGTACGAGACTTTGAAATCCTTAAGAGGAAACTTACCGAAGCTCCCATTCTTGTTGCTCCCAATTGGAACCTCCCCTTTGAGCTCATGTGTGATGCTAGTGATTACGCTATTGGGGCCGTATTGGGGCAACGTCATGAAAAGCACTTCTTGCCTATTCACTATGCTAGCAAGACGATGACCGAGGCTCAACTTAAATACACTACAATAGAGAAGGAGTTCCTTGCCGTGGTGTATGCATTTGAGAAATTTCGACCTTATCTCGTCTTGACGAAATGCATAGTGTATACGGATCATTCGGCTACCAAGTATCTCATGGCTAAACAAGATTCAAAGCCGAGATTACTTCGTTGGATTCTCCTCCTTCAAGAATTTGACCAAAAAATTGTTGACAAAAAAGGAGCCGGGAATCTAGCGGCCGATCATCTTTCTCGTTTGGAAGATCCTCACCAAAGTGTTTACGAGCCCATGGAAATCACCGAAACATTTCCGCTTGAGACACTTGGTGTAGTGAATTCCAAGCTTGATTCTTCCACCCCATGGTTTGCGGACTTTGCAAATTACCATGCGGGTAACTTCATCATCAAGGGTATGACGACTCAAGAAAAACGAAAATTCTTTCGTGACGTCAAGTTCTACTTTTGGAACGACCCTTACTTGTTTCGAACTTGTGCGGATCAAATCATCCGACGTTTTGTATTTGGCACCGAAGCTTCTAATATCCTTAGAGCTTGCCATGAGGGACCCACGGGTGGTCACCACGGTGCTAATCTCACGGCTAAGAAGGTGTTTGATGCCGGCTTCTTTTGGCCTACTATTTACCGAGATGCACAAGATCTTGTGAAGTCGTGTGATTCATGCCAACGATAAGGAAAAACCTCACAAAAAGATGAAATGCCACAAAACATCATCCAAGTGTGTTAGATCTTTGACGTTTGGGGTATAGACTTTATGGGGCCGTTCCCATCATCTCGTGGTAATAAGTACATCCTCGTTGCGGTTGACTACCTATCTAAGTGGGTGGAAACTAAGGCTTTGCCCACTAATGATGCTCGTGTGGTAGTCAAGTTTTTGAAAAGCTTGTTTTCTCGGTTTAGAACCCCTCGTGCGATCATAAGCGATCGTGGAACCCATTTTTGTAACGACCAATTCGAGAGGGTCCTAAGGAAATATGGGGTTACACATCGGCTTTCTACGGCTTATCACCCACAAACAAGTGGGCAAGTCGAGGTTTCAAACCGAGCGTTGAAGAGGATCTTGGAGAGATCTGTTAGGGAAAACCGACAATCTTGGTCAGATAAGTTAGACGATGCTTTATGGGCCTTTAGGACGGCTCATAAGACACCCATTGGGTGCACTCCCTATAAGCTTGTGTATGGGAAGAATTGTCATTTGCCAATCAAATTGGAGCACAAGGCTTATTGGGCCCTAAAGCATTGTAATGATGATATGGAGACCGCGGGAAAACACCGGAAAATGCAATTAAATGAATTGGATAAATTAAGGGATATCTCTTATGAAAATTCATTGATTTACAAAGAAAAAACTAAAAAGTTGCATGATTCTAAAATTAAAAACCGGGTTTTTAACATTGGGGATCAAGTTTTGCTTTTTAACTCTCGATTGAAAATCTTTTCCAGTAAGTTGAAATCCCGTTGGTCCGGTCCATTCACTGTGACTCAAGTATTTCCGTATGGGACCATAGAGCTTGCTCAAAATGATGGCCCCAATTTCAAGGTGAATGGACATAGGTTGAAGCACTACTTTGGCGGGGAAGTTCCATCCTTGAACTACCTCGACCAAGTCACTTTCCCCAATGATAATTAGTATTGAGGGGATCGAGTCGAGCTCATGACTCGGTAATAAAAAATGAGGTGCCTCGTGGGGGAGTCCCATGCTTATCCTATGTATATATTATCGCTTTCTAATGTAGTAACGTGTGGGGATTTGTGCCCTTCCAACCTTTGTTCCGTTGTTGTTTGTGAATTGTGGACTTTAGATGATCATGATCTTCACGATTGGAGCCTCTCGTGTTCGTTCTATGGGAGCACTCGATCGTTTGATTTGAAGACTTTCTCAATATCTATGATATATCCTTTTGATGTTCTAACCTTAGGTTTATAGCACACTTCATAAACGGCTATTAATTTATTGGTTACACCCTTTCCATGCTAGATTAGGCATTCGACTACGTCTCTAGTATGGGGGTGTTTGCACCCCTAGACTCGAAACATTGAGGACAATGTTTAACTTTAGTATGGGGGGTGAATAGATACTTTCCTTGCCAAACCTTCACGCTTTCCAAAGTTTATCTTTTTGTTTATCGTTTTGTTGCAAAATAAGGCTAAAAATGGCCAAATTTTAAATTTTTCTCATGTTTTGTAAGTGTTTGAAGACACGAATGTAGGTTTTCCGATGGCGAGAATAAGAGTAATTTTTGACTCGACCGTGCGTGTTGAGCACTTAGCTTTGATTCCTTAACTTCACATTAGGCTAAGTCTCTTAAATGAGGATGAGAAATGATAGGGTTAATTATAAGTTACTATGCTAAACATAGAGTATTCGTATTCTTTCAAAAACTCATGTGTTCTCGTTGTTTGCTTATTCTCTCTTCGCATGTAAATATTTTTTGCTTAATAAATATTGACTTAGCGGTTTAGTTGGGACTGTTGGGTTTCTAGTCTTTTCTAGTAGCTTCCGTGTAATTAAATTGGGAAGACATTAAGGTATAGCCAGCGTCACGGTTTTGAACTATTGGCACCCTAATAATCAAAAGCTTCACCCAATAATAAGATTTCAAGTGCTCACCTAAATCAAGCAAACAATTTGAAGCCCCACAAGGCCGAAAAATCTATGCAAAATTGATAGTGAATCAAGCCTTAATCTTTGAAGCTTTAAAGATCCAAAATTCGCCTTAGCGTGAGGATATACGTCTTTGGCTAATAAAACTACCGATGAGGTGGATAATAAAAGGCAAGGCAAGACCAAAGTCATAATAAAAGCTTCATGGCAAAGTTGAATAAAAGATGGAGGTAAACCAAAGATAGTAAGGCCCTTCCGTTAGGGGGCGTATAAAAGTCTTGGTAATAAGTCTCATGTTCAAAACCGTTATAAAACCGTGTTTATCGATTCTTATTGTTGACTTAATTTTTTGACATCGTTATCTATTGGGAGGGGTTATTGATTTGATGGTCTTGGTTACACCGTTAGGACTCTATTTTTAGACCTAAATCTCTATTATCGCATAAGTCAAACAATGTATCCTCGTGAAACATTCAAGACAATATAAAATATAAGAGATACAACTTAGGAATAATGGGAGGATAAGTACGTGATTAGGGCATATGAGTAGTGTTAGCATTACTAACTTATAATAACAATGATCTCGTTGCACTCTTGGCATGGAATTGGGGTGAAAATCGAGGACGATGAAATTATTTCTAACAAAGCATTCACGTGTTCTTATTCTATGAACCTAAACGTCCCATTTTCCGATGAAAATCATACATTATGTCTAAAACGCAAGTAGTAGTAGCAATAGTAGTAGTATAGCTAGTTTATCATTCAATAAAGTGAATAAAAATGAATTTTGCAGATGCTACGATACTTTATTCTAGCATTGCGTGAGGGCACGACAATAGTTTAGTATGGGGGAGTGATGAGACTGCTTTTATACATAGTCTCATCGTCAAAAAAGGGCTAAAAATGCATTAAATATCATCAAAATACCCATATATATGCTTGTGTTTGTTGCTTGTGTATTTTAGGTACGGATATTGAGAAAATGAGAAAAGATCACAAGAATCATGCAAAAACGAACATGGGAAATGAAGCCGCACAATGAACCAAGCCCTAATGAAGAATTTTCCCAAGAAAACCCTTGAAGACTTGAAGAATTATGAAGAAGGGTCCTCCAATATGGAAGAATTGACACTTTATACCCTTGTATCCTCATAATTACAAGTTTGGTCCCTAAAGTTTGTCAAAATTACAAAAAGGGCCCTCCACTTTGAAGAATTGACAAGTTTAGCCCCTCAACAAAGCTAAATTGTCAACCATTATCCTCCACAAAGTCAAATATATCATGAAGTCCTTCAAAGTACAAGAAATTACAAGTTTGGTCCTTTGAAAATCCCAAATTACAAAAAGGACCCTTAACTTTGAAGATTTGGCAAAAATGGTCCCTCAATCTTTATGACTTAGCAATTTCAGACCTCCAAAATATCAAATATGCAAGTCAAGACCATTACCATTGAAGAAATTACCAAAACAGCCCTTCAAGAATCACAAAATGGCAAGAAATACCCCTGAATTCACTTTGCAAAATGTTTTGGGGAAAAAGTGTGAAAAATGAAAAGTTGATAAAGCTTAAATGGGCGTTGACAGATTTTGGAATGCAAATGACAAGTATTGCAAAGTTGGAGGTTTAATGCTGGCAGACACCATTCTTACCTAGACCAACCAAATGGTGACATGTGTCCCACTATCACTCCACAACCAATCACAATCCACCAATCCTCCACCTCAGCTATCCACTCACTTATATTATTAACTAATCCTAACAGATTAGTTATAACTTGGCGCTTAACATATTTTTAAACCCAAATTTGGATCAAACGTCACACTATTCACTCAAGAACAAGGATTAGGGATTTTTGATTAAGCAAAAATTAAGCCCCAATATGGTGCAGATTTATGATTAAGGGTCTTGTTAACACATCCCAAACCTTAAACATGACACCCCACCAACCCACATGATGCATGGGACCTCCCCTGCTACGTCAAAAGGGAAGAAGACAAAGAAAGCCAGCAATCCAACGTCCAACAATTATGCTTACATCCTAAGCTTCATACAAGCCTTTGGATCACCTTTTCACTTGCCAGCTGCCACTAAACAACAAGAAGAGTCACATGATTCAAACAAGCTTCAAGGTCATTTTTGGAAGATCACAGCTAGGGTTTACGTTTTCCTTTGCATTTCTAGATACATTGTATGCCTATATAAAGGCCCTAGGACTTTACATTTCAGCTGCTTTTGGTTTTTCCTTGTTCAACTTCTTGTAAATCCTCTTTTCATTTAATGAAAGTGTGTTGAGTTTTGTTGAAGAAAGACCAAGTGCCATCTTATTTTAAGCTTGTTATTGATACATGTTAACTGTAATTGGACCTTAAAACGTTTTTCAAACCTTGTGTAAGAAATTACACATTGGATCAAAATTTGATATTTTGCTAAGTTCTTGTTTCAACCTTGGAATTCTTGGGTTATAGGGCTGATCATGGCATCCTAATTGTGATATTAAGGTGTGGTGAAGCTTATAACTTAGGGATAATCAAGTGTGGGGTAACAAGGTTGCATTAATCAAGTTTATTTTCCAAAAAGTCACCATTCTGTTTTTGATTTTGTGCTCTAACCTTGTTGAATCTTAGCAGGGTTGTTATTGGAAGCTTGTGCTTGTTCTAGCTAGCACATAAGCTCATAAATTCGTGGGTGTGGATGTACATCGTTGAGGTTTGTCTAAAATCCTTGAAAATCTGATAAATATTGGAATTTTTGTGGATTTGTGCTCTATTGGTGTTCTTGTTGATTTCTTGGCTTGAATCTACTTAGTCTTGCATGATAAAGTTGTTTATATGCTAGATTGATCATTGGGTTAATTATATCATACTTTTTCTTGTTTAAATTTGGATTTGAAAAGATAAAGGGGTGTTTGGGTCTACCTGTTTAAGCTTGAATCTTGTTATTGTGTTGTGGAAAGTTTGTATTTGTGTTCTATATCTGATATATGCCTTGTTGAGAGTGTTTTGCTGCAAGTTTTTGGGTTTGAAACTTCAAATCAAACAATTTGCTATAACTTGGTGAATTTAGCTGTTTTTGACCTAAGATTTTGGTGAAATCTAGTATTTGTGCATGGTTAGGGTTGAAAGTTGTTAAAACATCATTATTGTAACTTATTTGATAGATCTTGAGGTTTGAATCTGGCTTATTGGTCAAATACATCAGCCAAGTAAAAAACTGTATGTGTTAGTGTTCATCAGTAACATTCATCAACTTAGATCTTGCTTAATTCTTTGAATCATTGCATGACACTTGTTTAGACTTGTTCATTTAAGTTTAATATAACTTGTGTATGCATTTGGTGGAATTTGGCTGGCTGAATTGTGCTCTAAGTGCTTTTTGAACCTAAACTGCTTATTGTTTCATGTCTGTGCTAGATCTGGTACTTTATTGATTAAACTGTATCAATTGGGTGATTGTGTTTGTGATATTTTGATTGTTATTGACTCCTTTTGATCCAAAGATCATTTGGGTGCCTTTGTATAATCTGAATCTCCAAAAACTTCACTAAAGACAAAAAGTCAAACAAGTCAAGCAGTGGAAAAAGTTTCAACTGCTCAACACCCAAAACTAGCCCCTGCTAGTGTTATTTTGAACTCAGCTTATCAATAAGCTATTTCAGCTTATCTAGACCTGCAACAACTTATTTTTTGTGATAGATCTTCATTATTTGACCCATTTGATTAGACTGGAGCTTATTGGACTTTGACTTTGACTTTTTACTAGAAAACCAACTTATTTGACTTTTACGTAAGTGCTTATTTGATTTTTCATCTTATTGAGTCAGCTTATTTGAAAACTCTTTGTTAATTTTGCTTAATTAAGTCATTTAAAAGCTTTAGAAACTTGATTCAGCTTGTGGGGTGGCCTAGAACTCAAAAACGACTATTTTGTCGTTTTCTGTATATTGCTTATTGCATTTTCAGGCTTATTCCTTGGGCTTATTTCAAATTTCTTTTTACAGAAGTCTTACTTAGGACAAAAGAATCTTGTGTGTCTAATTTCAGCTTATGGCATTGGCTTATAGCTTAATGGGCCAAAAAGCCCATTAAGAATAAGCTGTTTGGTATAAGCTAGCTTATTTCACACTTTCAGCTTTTGGGCCTTTGGAAAAAGTTGTTTAAAATCAAATTTTGAGTCAAGTAGTGCTTTTTGGGCTTATTTTGGACACTTTTTTATATTGGGCCCAAATTTGGCCCAACAGTGATCTGTTTTGGGTTTAGCCTACTTTTTAGGCCCATTAAGGGTATTTAGGTAATTTCACTTTGATATCTGAGTTATTTAGGTTAAATTAAGCTAGTTGCAAGTTTTTAGAATTTTTTATGATTTTTGGATTTTCAATAATATTTTAATATTATTTTATTGTTAAAAATTAAAAGTCTGATTTTCTAAATTTTTATATTTTTCCTAGATTATAGACACTTAATTAGGAATTTTTCAACTTTCCAAATATTTTTAGGGTCTTTTAATTATTCTCTAGAGTTAATTTAAGTTTTAATTGATTTTAATAGTTGTTAATTGTTTAAAAATAGTTTTTAGTGGTTTTAAAAATTTGTAAAATACTTTTTAGCTTAATTATGGTATTTTTGAGGTTTACAAACTTTATGATCTTGTTGGGGACTTTTTAATAGTTAATTTTGATTTTTAGGGCTTTAATAAGCATTAAAAAGTCATTATTTAATTAATTAAAAGGTTTTGGCAAGTGCGGATTTTTTGTAAACACTTAGAATATTTTTGTGGATTTTTAGTGATTTTTAGGGTAAAATTTTAATTTTGGTGCTTTTTACGATTTTACGTGTACACCTTTTTCGTCTTAGTTTAATTCGACATCGTAACCGTCATTCTCTTCTTATCTCATTTCTATTTTTCTTTCTCACAAATATAATCACAAAGATAATCATTTCATCACAAACACACTAAGCCTCCTTGAGAACGATTCCCCATCTTGGGTCATTTGTACACGGTTTTCCTAAATCGTGGTACTTAATACTTGCCACTTTTGCTCTCTTTTCCTAAAGAGTAGTAAAACCACTACATCACAACTTGACCTTCTAATTTGAGGAGACAATGGATCGATCCAAGTTTCAAAGTACAATATACTTCAAAGATCTTGAGTGACCATCGCTCTGATACCAATTGTAGAAACTAGAGGGGGGAGGGGGTTGAATAGTTTCTCTTCGATTGACAACCAAATTAAAATTACTTTCAATTTGGTTTGTATCAAAACTATCTTTTGTTTGAAGCTAAGTTTCATAATGATTAGGTTCAATTCAAATGCACTAGCAAAGATAATAGGTAAGTGTAATGATAATGAAATAAGTAAAGAGTAAGGAAGGAGACAACCTAGTGAGGAGACACCAAGATTTATAGTGGTTTGACAACGAGGCTCTATCCTCGTTTCTACTCCACTCCTCGAGTACACCTACTCGATATTTCCACTATATCCACAAGCTCCCTTCTTGGCGGAGAAAACCTTACATCGTCGCTTACATTATTTTCCGACACTAAGCTAAATGTCGAGACCTAATCTTTAGCTAGGACCAATCTACACAACGTTGCCTACTTCACAAATTAACGACACAAGGCTAGATGTCGAGTTCTAATCTTAAGGTAGAACCAATCTTCACGATGTTGCGTACTTCACCATTTTACGACAGAAGGCTAGATGACGAGTTCCTATTCAAAGCTAGAACCAATCTTCACGACTCTTCACTTTGAAGCTAAGTGAGAACTTCACACAACACAACTACTAATCACTTTCAAGTTTAGTGAGAACTCACAAGACACAACCACATCACTTTATAGTTTAGTGAGAACTACTAATCAAATCTATTACAACTCAACTAGACTTATCCATGTACACACATGTAGCTTGGATTTACACAACACAAATCCAAGCAAACACATATGCAATGGATGTACACAACAAATCCAAGTATTCACAAATAACTTGGATGAACACAACTAGTCCAAGTATTCATAAATACAATGGATTGACATAAAACAAAAAGGGTATCATGATGAATATGACTAGTTCATAGATTCATCATTATCACAACACTAGTGAGTGAGTGATCTTCTCATTGGACAAGGTAAAGGAGGGGATCAAGAGGATAATCATATGTAAACATCCTTAACACTTTAAGTGATCATTTACTATTGATTATGCTATAGAAAATAGAAAGGGGGCTGAGAAAAACGTCCAAGAGGCTTATTGGAAAATGAGATTTGACCCACTATTTAAAGGAGACAAAGTATAACGGATATATAACGGCTATCTGGGCGCGGTACCTTATCTAGCCCAGCGGTTCCATATCGCTAAGGAACTGCCTAGCTACTTAAGGTACCGCCCCTAGAGTACGCTCTGTTTTTTGTCTTTTAGTGGGGTAGGAATATCTGAGGTATTTGAAGCCTTCAAAGGATATTCTAATAGCATATGGAATATGCTATTTTCAAATTTTCATTTTCCATTTTAATAAAACATTTTCTAAAAAAGAATGTTTATTAAAAAGTCTTTTGTCATATTAACAAAAGTGAGTTTTAAAGATAATCATTTTGATGATCACTAAGTATGATTAAGAAAGGTTAGTGATATGATTATTACCTTGATGATAATGTTAGTTAAATAATTCGTTTTATGTTTTACACTAAATGTGTTGTATAGTTTGTTGTGGTCAAAACTAAGAAAGATTAGTTAACACTAATAATGTTTTTAGGCATCACTTGCATTAACACCTCCCATTTAAGTCCTAAGAACGAAGGACATCTTGAGTCTTAAGACGATGTTTAACAATCAACCACATGATGAAAGCATGGCGAGGAATGCAATTTGAAAACCACGCAACACTACACCAATTCACCTCTACAGCCCACGGACGAATACATTCCAAAACCCGAGCCATCGAGAAAGGTTTGGAAACCGCCGATGTGTCGAGCCAAACTAAACAGTCCTCGCGACCCGGAAGAATACAAGGGGCAACCAATGTCATAAGGTATGAATATTTGGAAGACAAATCTACGGGCCAATACCAGCTACCATCAATCACCGCGTCTTTCACTTTAGACGAAAGCTCAAACCCACCCCTATGAATGTCACGACCTGAGACAATCTCAGCCAAAGGATTATGAGTGTCCCATCTATCAAACCAAAGTGAACAAGACGCACCATCACCAATACGATACACCACATGGTATCGGATTAGCGGGCGAAGATGAAGAAGCTTCCTCCACCCTACGTCATATTACCTCGTAAATGGATTTCAAGAAAATGCCGACCTCTAAGCTTTTACTAAAAAATCCACCTAGCCTATAACGAACAAGAACAATACCCATGCGTTGCACGGATAGATAGATTGTTATATACTCCGTGTAAGTTAGGAATTCTTATCTTCATTTATCAAAGTGATTTTGAAAAGTTACTTTGAAACATTTCTTTTTTAATAGTGTTTTAAAACTCGGGTTGACTCGGTCGGTTGAACCGACTGAACCATAATCGACCGAAACATAAAATATTATGTCATTGTTTTTCTAATTGCTCCATAGACAACAATATTAATTACTGTACGTATAATATGAGGTATTAAAAAAACATGAAGTATGAAAAATACATGAGTTACTATTCCTTATTTTAACATGTACATAAGAAGGGAAACAAACTTGGTTCAAAGATCTAAAAGTACAACGTGTTCTACAGTTCTAATCCATGTCTTTCTCCCAATACTTCCAATGTCATAAAGAACACACAACAAACTTCAGTGCTAAATTAAATCATCATTTCACAGTCTTTATCCAATCTAAAATATTTCAATCACTTCACCTAACTGATATCAATCACACATCTCCATGACGATGCAAAGTCAAACACAAAAACCAATAATTAAACTCAAACTCTTTTAATCTTATCAACAAGATTAAAACACGAATAAAGAAGACAACTGATAAATATAAAAATCATTCTTTTTATTATGTCTAATCGAATTGATCTCCGGTTGATTGTGTGACTCAGTTGTCTTTGGTGGATGAAAGAAAATGTTGTCGTTGAGTATCTATTTTAAAATAAAAAGCTTAAAAAGTAAATGACAAGATAATAAAAGCGATAAAGTAAATAAAACTTAAACAAAAGACGTAAACGAATTAAATATAAAAGCTTGACAAAAAGTAAATGACGAAAACTTTAAATTTAAACTAAGATAAAACAAGTTTAAAACAACACTAAGTAAAAATGAGGGAAAAGTAAAATTTGAAATAAATATTAAAAAAACAGGAAATAAAATCAAACAAAGTAAGATCGCAGTCACGATCGCAACCAACGATCGTAGTCTGGATCGTACCCTGGATCACAGTCAAGAGATCGTACTCTAGATCTAAGTCTAGATCGCAGCCAGCGATCAAAGTTTTGGATCGTACTCCACCATGATCACAATAAGTGAATCGCAGTGGAAGATCTTGACCAATTGATCGTACCTACAATCGAAGCCTTGTATCGTAGTGAACGATCGGACTCCAGATCGTAGCCACAGATCGCAACCACAATCGTAACAAGTCGATCGTAGCTTAGATCGTGGTGAGTGATATTAGCCTTGATCGCAGTAATGGATCGCAAGTAGAAACCCTAGGGGTTTATGTGATCACACTTACTCGATCGGAACAAATGAAAACCCTTAAAAAAAGTTACGATGGAATACAATAAGCAAATATGCCGAACCAAATAAGCACTTTAACAATAAGCAATTACCAAAAACTTAATTAGAACAATAATAAGTAGAATAAATAAGCACAAATTTAAAAACTTTCAAAACACAAAATAAGCAAACTTTATAAAATAAACTAAAAGGTTAAACTTTTAAGAAAACTTAAAAAACAATAAGCTAGATACGAAATAAGCCAAAAAGAATAACAAGCTTAAAGCTTAAATCGTATAAAAACTTAGATAGGAATAAAAAGATAAACTTCTTAATCAAATAAGCAATAATATTAAGAAAAATGCATAATTAATCCGAATCAAGATCAAAATCAAAAACAAGAAAAGTAGAATAAGATGGATAATGAAAAGCTTGATTAAAGGAAAAGATTCAACAATTAAAAGTAAAGATTAAAACTTACAAATTTAAGGTGCAAGACAAGGAATTTAAATTGACAAGAAACTAAATGACATGAAAATAAATGGTGGAAGAACTATGTGTCAAATAGCCAACACCTCCTAATGACACATTAGGAGGGTATTTATAGGGAGGATTAGCATGTGTTGATGCTTTCTTCTTTCTTCTCGTCTTTTCGTCTTTTAAATTCTTCGACTTTCTCGACGTTGTCTTGGGATTTGTCGATATAAATTGAACTCGTCTATAATTTTCTTCTTTTATTAGACGTGGTTCTTCGACTTCATTAAACTTCCGTCTTTAGACTTTTTCTTCGACAAATCTTCAGAATAGGTCTTGGACTTCCGTTCTTTTTGCACTCTTGATCTTTTGACTTCGTCTTTTGTCTTTTTCCTCGATAAAAGCCCGTGAAAGCCCATGTTTTCTTCCCTTTTCACATTTTGGTCCTATATCACAACAAAAACACAAACCACGCATAATTCCGACATTTACGACATAAAATACATGTTTTGGCTTGGTTATTATTATAATTAAGTGGTAAAAGGATAAGTGTTTTCACACTTATTAAATCCCCTACACTTGACCATTGCAATGTCCTCATCCAATGCATTAGTTACAAAGCAAGTTTTACTTTTTCCATCATAATCAATCTACATTGGCATTTATTAAACACAGGACATTAAAGAGATACAAAATTGCAAAATATTAGAAAGAAGAAAACAAGTAAAGAGATAAAAGACTTACGTTAGTGTTTTGGAATGTCATGAATATTTTTCACCCTCAAGTTTCACGTTCACCAAACCAAGCTTAAAAACGAGATCATTGTTATTATAAGTTAGCAAACTAACACAAACTCACGTGGCCCAATTATTCACTTAGACTCCCTTATTCCTAGGTGTATCTCTTATATTTTATTATTGTCTTGAATGATCACGAGGATGCATTCTTGACTTATTTCGATAGTTATTTAGGCCGAAAATAAAGTCGTACGATTTAATCAATAGTTAGCTAAAGAACAAAATATTTTAAAACTACTTCTCGGGACCTCATAAAGTTCATATTGTGGCATAACTTGCTTCACGATTTGAGACCTTTCTCGGATCGATATTTGGCATTGAATTCATACTTCAAATCTTGAGAGACGGTCATGAAATAATGGTCTTCTCTTCATAATAGGAATTTCTTCACTTGAATGTTTTGAGAGATTCTTCATATATGGACCACGACTTCTTCATTTTTCTCCAATCTTTATTTGGGATTTTGATGTACAACGATCCGCCTCCTTTTAGGACTTGGATCTATTTATCCTCATACCTTGTTAGGGTCTTTTCGGATAGACTTCTCCATGATCTTTTCGGGAGTATTTGCTTTTCGTCGTGTGTCTCGATCCTTCATATTGATTTTTGATAAATGATTCTTCACATCACTTTTGGATCTTTAGCAACAAAATGTAGCCCTCATGCTTTGTTAGGGCCTTTTTAGACTCGCCAATCTTCGCATCTCGCTTCAATAAGTTATGCCTTGGCTATGAACTCTAATTAATATCGAGCAACTTTTAAACGATCTTGGGCTAGAAGCTAAGTCACTTTTCAAATCGTACGACCTTATTTATTGCAAATATATTTATTAACAAGTAATGGGAGAAAAAGCTTATAATTAACTCACATAAATTCATGAAAGAATACCAAACTTATAATTGACTCTATCATCTCTCGATCTCCATAATTTAAAATCTCAAAGAATGAGACTCGTGGATGCTTAGCCTATTAAATCAAAGTTTTGGGTTTTCAAGTCATCCATAGGATCTTGCAACTTCTTAGACTTTTTCAAGTTTAGAATTTGCATTTTAAAGTTCCCTTGATAAATGACTTTCTAGGATCAATTATAGGAACTTGCGAAAAGTTCTTGTTCTTAACCCGTAAGAGTTAAGACTTTCGCGTTTTAAAGTTCCCTATATAAAAGCCTAGCAAAACTTGATTTAAACACGTTAAGGATACTAGCTAGAGTAAACTTGGATAAGTAAACTCGGGTTGAGTCAAAAGATCCATGACGGGCCTAATATATCAAAGATATCTAAACTCATTAAAACTATTTTATTAAAATTTATTCTAGCAATGAAAGAAAATAACGATAACAAAGGAAAATACAACTAGGCCAAAATAGATCAAAAATTTTGAAAAATGTTGAAAAATCAGTTTTCCGGTTAAAATGAGGACAAATTAATGGAAAATCCCACTTAACTTCAATAGAAGTCCCCCTACACTTGATATAAACATTGTCCTCAATGTTTAAGCATTTGGGAGTAAACTCCCCTACACTTAGGACATTATGCACGTTGTTTAAATCTTGCTAAGGAAAGGACAATTAAAGTGATATCAATGTCAACATATAGGATATGAAATATTGAATCACAAGAGTTTAGGATAGAATCGGGAAGACGGGTACACGGGATCACGGGTCGTCAAAAGTCATCAAGAATGGATCTTTCAAAGCTCGAATCCCTGCACAACATAAGAAAGAAAACAACAAACACATAGTAGGGTCTCCCCCTACACTTATTATGAAAACAAATATAAAGGATAGATAATCGGGTTGCCTCCCAAAAAGCGCTTGTTTTTGTTAACCGAGTCACGAGCCTGACTCGACCCCGAATTAAATGATCCATGGGGAAGCCTCGAATGTAATACCGGGATCAAAGACCTTATCCTCGTTCCTGGAGGAAAATGATAAAGGAGAAGCCGGAGGATAAGTCTTGAAGGGTAGAAAATTCCTCTCAATAGACGAAAAGTAAGTGAAGTCTTGATCCACGGGAGGTGGGGTGGGTAAAGGAATCAAAATGTCATCCCCAAAAGACATATGATTATCATTGAGCGGCAAAGCCGTAAAGGTGTCAATCATGGAATGGTCAATGTCACCGCCCGGGTCAAAGCACTCATCCTCCGTAATGGTCTCTAAAGGAATAGATGAAAGGTGCTCGGGAGGGGGACTTGGGACAATATCTTCATGCAGCAAATTATCAAATAGAATATCCCCCTCCGTGTCATCATCATCAATACCTGGAGGTATTGAGAGAATGTCGATATCTTCCATAAATGTGTCATTATTCTCAACGGGAGTAATAGACGGAGGTAAGGACTCGGAAATAGGAGCAGAATTCAACGCTTCAACTTGAGCAATAAGAAGATGAACTTTCAGTAATTTGTCCCGAAGAATAACGTCTTCCACCTCATCTACAAGACCAAGTTCAGTGGTGTACTTCTCGTAAGTCGGAGAGAATAAATCAACATCGCCTTCATCGCCAGGAGGAGAAGGAGAAATTTTAAAGGTGATATTCTGATAGCATGAGGAAAAATCATCATTAAGAGCGACCTCTTCCGTAAGCTCCACAAAAGTCGGCACATCACAAACCTCATCAAAGAATTTGTCGAGACCAAAATCACTAATCTCACTCGATGACTCACTATCCTTAGACGCATTAGGGATATCAAGAGTAGGAGTAGTAATCTCAGAAGATGGGTTGAGATCATAGATATCATCCTCGTCATCATCATAATAGTCGTATGGACGTACAAGAGGAGGAGTATAAGCACTAAGATTAGATACTTGCTCTTGTCGTTGATCCTCTTGAAATTTTTCGATGTATTTAGTGAAATCTTTTTGAAGTTTTTGACATTGCTTAACAAGAGTGGCCCATTGTTCGTGGGGGCTCAAATGTTCGAAGGAAGGTTGATGATCGACGGTGTGACGTGGAGGCTCAAAATTTTGAAAACCGGAATTATAGCACGAATGCGGCTCATAATTCGTCGATTGAGAAGAATTAGAACACGGATGTGGGTCATAATAATTCATCGGTTGAAAATAAGAAGTATCGTGAGGGCCCCCACAATTATTGCAACACGGGTACTGAGAAAAACCCGGTGCATTTGGCAGATAGCTATGACCATTGTCATAATTGGAACCCGGTTCTTGCTCGTCAAGAGACGTGTATCGAATATGACAAAAAATATGCCAATGGGAATCGCTTCCACAATATATGCAAGAGGGGGGAGTAGGTGCATTAGAAGCAAAGGATGAATTAGTCGAATTGCACGATGGACAAAATCCAAAATGTGAAAATTGTGAATCGGAAACGGTTGGAAGATCTTTTCCGCATTGCTCGCAATAACACCATTCACATGATTCGAAACCATATAATCGTCTCCTACACCTTACACAATAAACATATGAATCCATGAAGAATTAAAAATAAGAAGGGTTGAGAAAAAGAATTAAACACAATAGAGGGTTAAGAGGAATATTTTTGGTGCAAAAATTTGAAAAAGAAATGCTTTTTATGATTTTTTTTAAGTTTTTTGTATTTTTTTTAATTTTTAATTTTTATGGATTTTTGAAAAATGCAAAAAAATAACGTTCTCGAATGAACGGATCCCAAAATCCACACGTCTCTCACAAAAAGTGTTAATCTTCACGAAAAGAGCCGGCAGCGGCGCCATTTGATAAATAGAAAAATCGTTCTTTTTATTATGTCAATTGATCTCCGGTTGATTGTGTGACTCAGTCGTCTTTGGTGGATGAAAGAAAATGTTGTCGTTGACTATCTATTTTAAAATAAAAAGCTTAAAAAGTAAATGACAAGATAATAAAAGCGATAAACTAAATAAAACTTAAACAAAAGACGTAAACAAATTAAATATAAAAGCTTGACAAAAAGTAAATGACGAAAACTTTAAATTTAAACTAAGATAAAACAAGTTTAAAACAACACTAAGTAAAAATGCGGGAAAGGTAAAATTTGAAATAAAAATTAAAAAACTGGAAATAAAATCAAACAAAGGTAAGATCGCAGTAACGATCGCAACCAACGATCGTAGTCTGGATCGTACCCTGGATCGTACCCAGGATCGCAGTAAAGCGACCGTACTCTAGATCTAAGTCTAGATCGCAGCCAGTGATCGAAGTTTTGGATCGTACTCCACCACGATCACAACAAGTGGATCGCAGTGGACGATCGTGACCAAGTGATCGTACCCACAATCGAAGCCTTGGATCATATTGAAGGATCGGACTCTAGATCGTAGCCATAGATCGCAACCACAATCGTAACAAGTCGACCGTAGCTTAGATCGTGGTGAGTGATCTTTGTCTTGATCCCAGTAATTGATCGCAAGTAGAAACCCTAGGGGTTTATGCGATCACACTTACTCGATCGGAACAAATGAAAACCCTTAAAAAAAGTTACGATGGAATACAATAAGCAAATATGCCGAACCAAATAAGCACTTTAACAATAAGCAATTACCAAAAACTTAATTAAAACAATAATAAATAGAACTAAATAAGCACAAATTTAAAAACTTTCAAGACACAAAATAAGCAAACTTTATAAAATAAACTAAAAGGTTAAACATTTAAGAAACTTAAATACAATAAGCTAGATACGAAATAAGCCAAAAAGCATAAAAAGCTTAAAGCTTAAATCGTATAAAAACTTAGATAGGAATAAAAAGATCAACTTTTTAATCAAATAAGCAATTAGATTAAGCAAAATGCATACTTAATCCGAATCGAGATCAAAATCAAAAACAAGAAAAGTAGAATAAGATGGATAATGAAAAGCTTGATTAAAGGAAAAGATTCAACAATTAAAAGTAAAGATTAAAACTTACAAATTTAAGGTGCAAGACAAGGAATTTAAATTGACAAGAAACTAAATGACATGAAAATAAATGGTGGAAGAACTATGTGTCAAATAGCCAACACCTCCTAATTACACATTAGGACGGTATTTATAGGGAGGATTAGCATGTGTTGATGCTTTCTTCTTTCTTCTCGTCTTTTAAATTCTTCGACTTTCTCGACGTTGTCTTGGGATATGTCGATATAAATTGAACTTGTCTTATAATTTTCTTCTTTTGTTAGACTTGTTCTTCGACTTCATTAAACTTCCGTCTTTAGACTTTTTCTTCGATAAATCTTCAGAATAGGTCTTGGACATCCGTTTTTTTTGCACTCTTGATCTTTTGACTTCGTCTTTTGTCTTTTTCCTCGATAAAAGTCCGTGAAGCCTATGTTTTCTTCCCTTTTCACATTTTGGTCCTATATCACAATAAAAACACAAACCACGCATAATTCCGACATTTATGACATAAAATACACGTTTTGGCTTGGTTATTATTATACTTGAGTGGTAAAAGGATAAGTGTTTTCACACTTATTAACAACATGTAGTACGTTTTCTACTCAAACTCGAATCATAAACATAACCCGGTTGTTTTATTCCTATTCAGAGCCATCCGAACCATCCATGGAGTCAAGAATCAAGAAGTATTCATCTTCAAGATCTATTAATTGGTCTTGGGTACATGCTTTATAATTTTATGTGAGTCTTTTGAATCAAAAACAATTATATGTTATAACAGTTTTATTAATAACAATTATATGGTTCAATCTTGATTGATGCTTTTGTTCTTTCGAGTTTTTTGTGATATTGGAGTTGAATGTTTCGGATGTAGATGAATACAACCTTTAGATATTCTGACTTATATAGTGATAGTGGCAGTCGAAAATGGTACAAAAAGTACCCAATACTGTTTTATTCCGAAAGTTTTACAAGTTAGGTAAAAGTAGGTTGTGAATAGATTAGTTTTGTTCTTATCTTCACCTGGTTAATAACTAAACGTGTTATAATATAATCCATATCTTCTCAACAGACAAGCCTAAGATGGGGCTTGAGTTTATGTGGTGCAGATTAATTTCTATATGAATTTATACGGTTTAGATAATGCCATGTCATGTTTTTTTATCATTGATGCGCCAGAAATACATAAGGTAAATTCGTCCGTGTAAGATTATTCCAGATATGGGTAATCATAAGAGCTTTATTGAAGATATCAAGCCGACGAATGCCAAGACCTCTCTTATTCTTAGGAAGGCAAATAAGCTCCCAAGAAACCTTAGCACGACCTTTCTTCATGTCCCCTTGACACCAAAGGAAGCTGTGACAATCTAACATTTTCAGGTAGAGAATTATTTTCTCATATAATATTTTGTAACTTATTTTTGTGTTGGTTGATGAACTCACAATTTACGGATTTAAATTTGGGCTTACGTGCATAATTTAGCGTCCTTTACGACTAAACCGGAAACCTTAGGATTACGTATTTACGTTTTTGAACTCCGTTTTTGATGAGACAATTTTTGTTAGATTCGTTTTGTGCCGTTGATTCATAATTTATAAAAATGTTTTTCGTAAAACGACACGAGGGCATGCAAATCGAGGAAACTAGAATCGAGGAATACCCGTAAATTAGCGGGATGGGAAAAAATAAATTATCACACCCCACTAAACAAGGGACGGCCCAAACTAGACACCACATTAAAGATGTGGCATCTTTATACTCATTAAGCTTACAAGTGTAAGCTTAGCCTTACACTTAAGCTACTTCAATCACAAAACCACAAGCTAAACCATTTACCACCATTTCTCTCATGCAAACAACTCTCAAAACTCTCTCACTCTCACCCCATTGCCGTCCCACTCTACCACCATACACCACCATTTGATCTTTTCTAGCCACAAGATACTTGTTATCTAGCTATATTATTGAGTAACCTTGAAGCCTTGATTACTTGGTGGCCATTTTAACAACAAAGGAGGTGATTTTCTTGTGTCCTAGGGCTAATTTCTCAACAAACTTTCTTGGTTTTTGATGATCTTGGAGATATATTTGGTGTTCATCAAGTTGTTGTCTTCCAAAAATAAGATATACTCTTGGTTGGTAAAGAAGATCATCCTTTCCATTTCTCTTTTTATTTTTGTAAGGATCAAATGTATTTTCTTTCTTGCTGTATATGTATATAATGAATATATGATGATAAAAATGTTATGTGGGGATCAAGTGTTGATAAATATGCTTAAAAAGATTAATAACCATAAGAAACAAGGCTAAAATCATGCTTAAATTATTGGCTGTATAAAAACAGTAAGTAACCAAAACTTCAACTGATAAAATTGCATGGTGGAATCCATTTACAATAAGTATAAGATGTCATACACATGTGAGAGTTGGCCATGCAATGGAATCATTAAAATGAGTGAGATATGATCAAAACAAGATGAGTGTGCTAATCTGAATAGTCTGTTTTGTAGGGACTGTTAAGGATAGTTAAACATAAAATGAGCAGTAGCTATAACTAACTTAATTGTAGCACATAATATGAAGTTCATGCCATCCAAGAATGAGCTTCTAATTAATTGTAGAACTCTAGATATGATAACAATGGTGAAGATAAAACTAAAAATTAGATTTTGAAGAATTAATGTTTAATACTATTATATAAGCACTCAAATTATAGAGTATAAAATGTGAAATTAAAACCCATGATAGGTGTGTAAACACCCATCTTTTCTACCACTTAATTACAATAATAACCGGACCAAAACGTGTATTTTATGTCTTTTATGTCGGAATTATGCGTGGTTTGTGTTTTTGTTGTGATTTAGGATGAAAAGGTGAAAAGTGGAGAAAACACGGACATTCACGGGCATTTACGGACTTTTATTGAAGAAAAGGATGAAAGACGAAGTCAAGAAGTCAAGAGTGCAAAAAGAACGGAAGTCCACGACCAATTCTGAAGATTTATCGAAGAAAAAGTCAAAAGACGGAAGTTTATCAAAACCGAAGAATTCAAGTCTATTTTATTGAAGAATTTAAAGACGAATTCAAAAGAAATCCCGAAGCCAAAAGTCCTTAAAGTCAAAGTTTAATGAAGATTAGAAGAAAAGGACTAAGTATGCAATTAAATGAAGATTAAAGAAGGAGGGGGTTAATCTTGCAATTAACAAGAAATGAAGAAGGGGAGGAAGCTTCCTTAATCCTCCCCTATATATAGATTAGGATAGTTATCATTTTCTCTTGTTGGCTAATAGTGACAATTAGACCTTCCACCATTTACTTATCTTGTCATTTACATATCTTGTCAATTTAAATTCATGTTATGCACCTTAATTACCATTTAATTCCAAGTAAGTTTTCATTTTAATTCTTGTCAAATCTTTACTTTATTTTGTTAATCTCTCATCTACCTTTCTTTATCTTTGATTTGTTGTGTTTAAGTTTATGTTCATGTTTATGCTTTTATTTTGATCCAAAGTGGTTTTTGATTATTGTGGTTAAAGTTGTTTAATTTCTTGTTTTTAACTGTGTGTTGATGTTTATTTGTTGATTCGTTACTGTTTAGATTAATCCGTGTGTTTGATTTTGGTTAATTTGTGTTTATATTTACTGTTTCTGTATCTCCTTGTTCTTCGGATAGTTTGTTCTTGTATCTGATCTTTCCAGGAGAAATCTTCCGAATCAAGACAAGGAAGTTGATTAATTCGGAACTTCCAAAGTTTCGAGTCAAGGTTGTTCATCCGGAAGATTTGGGATTAGCAAAAGTTCCGAGCCAAACTTGTTCATCCGGAACATTCAAAGTTCCGGACGAAGGTAAACTTCCGAACCAACAGTCATTCATTCGGAACTCCAAAGTTCCGAACCAGAAAAGCTTCATTCGGAACTCAAAAGTTCCAGATCAAGCACTGTTCATTCGGAACTTAAAAGTTCCGGATCAGTGGGTATTCATTCGAAAGTTTCCTAAGTTCCGAACCAAGAGTTGTTCATTCGGAACTTAAAAGTTCCGAATAAACTTCCGGATCAAGGGGAAACTTCCGACTCAAGAAGTGTTCATTCGGAAGTTCTAAACTTCCGAATCAAGGAGCTTCATTCGGAATCTTCCGAATCAAGGGAGACCAAAAAGTTCCGAATCAAGGGTGACAAAATACTTCCGAATCAAGGAAAAAATTTAGAGTTCCGAATCAGTAAAGTTCCGAACGAAGGATTGTTTTGGATAAGTGACATATTCAGATCAATTAGTTCAGGATCAAGGATTTTGGTAATATTCCAAGCGAAGAAGAATCATTTCAACTGAATGTGACATTCCGGACGAGTGATTGTTCCAAACAAAGGTTTATTCCGAATGAGCTGTATTCAGGTTCTTATTAGTTTTTGTCTTTGATTTTTATTTTCAAGCTTTATTTTCCCTGCCTTTTAATTAATTTCACTTTAAGATTATTTGCCTTAGTTTTATTTTAGACTTGCCTTAGTTTTAGTCGCACTTTAAGTTTTACTTAGATAGATTTAAGTTTACGTCATTTACTTTAGTGCCCTTTAATTTCAGTCACGTTTTTAAATACTTGCACTTTTATTTTAATTAGACTTAGATTTATTTTAAGAGCACTTTTAATTTTAAATCTTTGCACATTTTATTTAAAACACTACAACGACACATCTTTGTTTTCACCAAAAGATAACTGAGTCACACATTAAACACAAGTTTTTCAATTCGAAGAGAACACTAGAACGATATAATTTTAACTAGGTAAAAACCTAGTTATCAAATGGCGCCGCTGCCGGCTCTTTTCGTTAAGATTGACGGTTTTCTGTGATTGTCATGTTGCTTTTTGGGATCCGCTCACTTGTGAACGTTATTTTTTTTGCCTAAAAAATTCAAAAAATCATAAAAAAAAAATTTATTTATTAATATAAAAACCATAAAAATTAAAAATTTCAAAAATCCAAAAAGATTTTATCTTTATTGTGTATATATATTGTTTTTGTGTTTGGTTTTGTTTTCTTTTGCATTTTCAGGTGTATGCGTACTAGATCTTCTAATTATCAAGAGCCCGAGCCTCAAGAAGATTTAGATATGGCAGGTGTTAACAACAACAACATTCCACCGAACCTCAATAATAATAATAACAACAATGCTCTTCCACAACCCGATCTGCGGACCATGGAGGAACTTTGTCAACCAACCATGTTTGGACGAGGAGGACCGATTGCGCCGATGCAAATCAACGCTCCTGAGTTTTCGTTGAAGCACCACATGATTCAGCAAGTGCAAACAAACCCATTTAGAGGATTGCCTGATGATGATGCCAACAAACACCTCGACAAGTTCATTACAATCACCCAAAGCATGAAGTTGCCTGGGGCCACAATGGATGTTCTCCGCCTACAACTCTTTCCACATACTTTATCGCATCATGCCAAGAAATGGTTTGATCGTCTCCCGAAGAATTCTATTCACACTTGGGAGGATATGACTCAACGCTTTTTGTCGCGCTACTTTCCACCATCCATGGTCACTAGCCTTCGCAATCAGATCAGCGGTTTCATGCAAGATCCCGATGAATCTCTTTTTGACGCTTGGGAGAGATATAATGTCTTGATCGATAGATGTCCAAACCACAACATGCTCCCTGTGACCTTAATCGATACTTTCTACAACGGATTGACTTTTCGAGATCGTGATACGATTAATGCAGCCGCCGGTGGCACATTCATGAAAAGGAGACCCGAGGAGTGTAGAGAGTTAATTGAGAACATGACTACTCACCACAAGAACTGGGATTCCTCTGCATCTTCTAGGAACAACCCGAGAGTCAATGTTTCTTCGACCTCAGCAAACCCTGAGATGACCGAACTCACCCGCATGATGGCCGAAATGAGCAAAAGTATTACGCTTCTCGCTTCAAACCAACAACAACAACAAGTTAAAGCGGTTGCTAATCCTTGTGAAACATGTGGCGGTCCTCACTCATACACCGATTGTCCTTCGACACAAGGAAATCCGGAAAATGTGTATGTTGCTTACGGTAATTATTCACCGGAAAATTACCAAGCTAGACAACAAGGGGATAGAAATCTGCTGAGCTACCGTTCCAACAACTACCTTTCACCCGGTTTTTCTCCTCAAAACCAAAATCCCGCCAACAACTACAATAGAAGCAACCAAATTCCAACTCGTGCTTCTAACCCTTATCAACCACCCACCCAACAACACCCACCCATTAATCCCGATGTTGACACCATCATGAGAACTCAAGGTGAGCAAATCAAGAATCTACAGAGCCAAATAATCAATTTGAAAGGAGATATCTTGAAGCAAGGAAATGACATCAGAACCGAGGTTCGTGATAATCTTCAATCCTCCTTCATCACTCAAACAACTGAATTAAAGAATCTGTTGGCTAGTTTCTTGCCCGAAGCTCAACCTTCTTCTTCTTCGGGTTCTCTACCTTCAAACACCGTCACTAATCCGCGAGCTAATGTGAGTGCTATAACTACGCGTAGTGGAATTACCATTGTCGATCCACCTATCCCACCACCATCATCTACACATCCTCCACCACCATGTATCCCTACTCCTCCTACACCTAGTAGTAGTGCACCATTACCGTCTCCGCCTCGTCATGACGATGTATCTCGGAAGGACCCTTCAACATCACAACCTTTACCAACCACACCTTCACCGTCTCCCTATCAACCCAGAATCCCATACCCTTCTCGCATAGGCAAGACCAATGAGCTAACCAAGAATGACTGTCAAGTGTTGAAATATGTGGATATGCTATCTAAAATGACCATCAACATTAGCCTTGTTGAAGCACTTTGCCACATGCCGAAATTTGTCAAAGCATTTAAGGAATTGCTTAGCAAGAAGGAGAAGCTGATTGAACTCGCCAACACACGCTTAAATGAAAACTGCTCTGCAGTTCTTCTTCGAGAACTTCCGGAATAGCTTGGAGATCCCGGTCGTTTTGTGTTGCCTTGCGTGTTCAACAAAACTGAAGAATTTACTGCCCTTGCTGATCTCGGGGCTAGTATTAATTTGATGCCACTGAGTGTTTGGAAAACACTATCATTACCCGATCTCATTCCAACAAAGATGACTCTCGAACTTGCAAACCGCACTCTCGCTTACCCCGTTGGTATAGCCGAAGACGTGTTTATCAAAGTTGGCACATTTACTTTCCCGGTCGATTTTGTCGTAGTTGATTATGAAATGGACCCTCGTATTCCTTTAATACTTGGTCGGCCATTCTTGAGAACCGGACGAGCTTTAGTGGATGTGGCCGAAGGTGAGTTAATCTTACGAGTCGAGGATGATTCAAAAGTTTTTAAAATGGGGAAGCTTACAGGCAAATCCTTTGGAGGCCGAGAATCAGTGAATATGATAAATGTGCTCGATGACTTTACCGTCTATGACAATCCTCTATTCGAGTCTTCCACTGATAATCCACTCTTTAAAGATAATGTGGATGATTCTCACTCTACTTTGGACGCTTCTCCCATTTATGATTCTCAACCGGTCTTTGATGCTTATGATGATGATTCTAGCTCAGATTCGGATGATTTTGATTGTACTTCTGAGTATCCCGAGCTGCCCACTTTCGATGATTTTGATGAGGCCGATACTCTCTCGAGCGATTCTTCACATAATGAAGATCCTCCGCCATCACTCGATCCTACTTTGGACGATTATTCATTTGAGGACGATTTCTCTGAATTTCTCAACACATACTTCCCTCATGAGAGTGATGCTCCTCCTTTGGACTTTGAAGATTATCGTCTTGATCCTACTTTGGATTTGAAGAGCATTTTATCCAAGTAGAAGAAACCGGTCGACACCGAAATCCGTTGCACTTATGATTTGACACCTCTTTGTCCTCCTTCTGAGGACGAGGTTGTGCTTCTTTGCGGATCTTCTTCACACTCGGCTGAGCCTGAGTGCTATTTTCCCCTGAAGGAAAAGGTGTTCGACCCCGGTATTGAAGTTTTTAAGCCATCTCAGTATCCACCTGATGAAATAAAAGGAAAAATCTTTGGAACCATTGAAGACATGCTTGCACCACTTCATCCTTGCTTCTACTGTGCTCCATCACTTCTTAAAGGAACCTTGCCTACTCTTCTTTGACTTGCCTTGTTCGCCTTAAGCTCTTGCTTATTGATGGATGAAAACTATGTCTTTGATCCTGGTGGATATGTTTCATGCTTCTTCCGTTGATGATCAAGGTCGAGTCAGGCTCCCGACTCGGTTAACAAAAACCAAGCGCTTCTTGGGAGGCAACCCATGCATCTATCTTTTCGCTTTCTTTACCATAAGTGTAGGGGGGACCCTTTGGTTTGCTATTTCCTCTGCTCACTTCTTAATCAGGGATTCGAGCTTCAATGATCCACTCTTGATGATTCTTGACGACCCGTGATTCCGTGTTCTACTTCATCCCGGTTCTATCCTAAACTCTTTTCGATTCACTATTTTATATTTTCTCAATATTAAAATATGAATCTCTTTAGTGGTCTTTTCTTTAGCAAGATTTAAACAAAGTGCGCAATGTCCTAAGTGTAGGGGAGTTTACTCCCACATGCTTAAACATTGAGGACAATGTTTATCTTAAGTGTAGGGGGGACTTCTATCGAAGTTAAGTGGTCTTTTCCTTGTAATTGTCCTCATTTTAACCGGAAAATCAATTTTTTGACATTTTTCAAAATTTTTGATCTATTTTGGCCTATTAGTTTTTACCGTTGTATAGTTATTTTCCTTCTTTGCTAGAATAAATGTTTAATAAGTGGTTTTAATTTTCAAACGTTGTGAATCTTTTGACTCAACCCGAGTTTACTCTAGCTAGTATCCTTAACGTGTTTAAGTCAAGTTTTGCTAGGCTTTTATATAGGGAGCTATAAAACGCGAAAGTCTTAATCCTCACGGGTTAAGAACAAGAACTTTTCGCAAGTTCCTATTATTGATCCTAGAGAGTCGTTTATCAAGGGAATTTTAAAATGCGATTTCTAAACTTGAAAAAGTCCAAGAATTTGCAAGATCCTATAGGCGACTCGAAAACCCAAAACTTTGATTTAATAGGCTAAGTATCCACGAGTCTCATTACTTGAGATTTTAAACTGTGGAGAACGAGAGATGATAGAGCCAATTATAAGTTCGGTATTCTTTCATGAATTTATGTGAGTTAATTATAAGCCTATTCTCCCATCGCTTGCTAATAAATTTATCTGCTAATAAATAAGGTTGTACGATTTGAAAATTTACTTAGCTTCTAGCCCCAGATCGTTTAAAAGTTGCTCGGTATGGATTAGAGTTCATAGCCAAGGCATAACTTATTGAAGCGGGACGCGAAGATTGGCGAGTCCGAAAAGGCCCTAACAAGGCATGAGGGCTATATTTTGTTGCTAAAGATCCAAAGTGATGTGAAGAATCATTTATCGAAAATCAATATGAAGGATCGAGACACACGACGTAAAGCAAATACTCCCCAAAAGTCATGGAGAAGTGTATCCGAAAAGACCCTAACAAGGTATGAGGATAAATAGATCCAAGTCATAAAAGGAGGCGGATCGTTGTATATCAAAGTCCAAAATAAAGATTGGAGAAAAATGAAGAAGTCGTGGTCCAAGTATGAATCTCTCAAAACTTCAAAGTGAAGAAATTCCATTATGAAGAGAAGACCATTATTTCATGAACGTCTCTCAAGGTTTGAAGTATGAAGTCGCTGCCAAATATCGGTCCGAGAAAGGTCTCAAATCGCGAAGCGAGTTATGCCAAGATATGAACTTTATGAGGTCCCGAGAAGCAGTTTTAAAAGATTTGGTCCTTTAGCTAACTATTGATTAAATCGTTCACTTTATTTTCAGACTAAATAACTATCGAAATAAGTCAAACAATGCATCCTCGTGATCATTCAAGACAACGATAAAATATAAGAGATACCCCTAGGAATAAGGGAGTCTAAGTGAATAATTGGCCCACATGAGTTCGTGTTAGTCTACTAACTTATAATAACAATGATCTCGTTTTTAAGCTTGGTTTGGAGAAAGTGAAAACTTGAGGATTATGATTATTCATGACATTTCCAAAACCCAAGGTATGCTTTTGATTTATTTTGTATGTTTTTAATTTTCTATCTCTTTAATAAAGGCCAACGTGGATTGATTATGATGAAAAATGTAATCTTGCTTTGTAACTAATGCGTTGCATGAGGACATTGCAATGGTCAAGTGTAGGGGATTTGATAGGTGTGTAAACACCCATCTTTTCTACCACTTAATTACAATAATAACCGGACCAAAACGTGTATTTTATGTCTTTTATGTCGGAATTATGCGTGGTTTGTGTTTTTGTTGTGATTTAGGATGAAAAGGTGAAAAGTGGAGAAAACACGGACATTCACGGGCATTTACGGACTTTTATTGAAGAAAAGGATGAAAGACGAAGTCAAGAAGTCAAGAGTGCAAAAAGAACGGAAGTCCACGACCAATTCTGAAGATTTATCGAAGAAAAAGTCAAAAGACGGAAGTTTATCAAAAGCCGAAGAATTCAAGTCTATTTTATTGAAGAATTTAAAGACGAATTCAAAAGAAATCCCGAAGCCAAAAGTCCTTAAAGTCCAAGTTTAATGAAGATTAGAAGAAAAGGACTAAGTATGCAATTAAATGAAGATTAAAGAAGGAGGGGCTTAATCTTGCAATTAACAAGAAATGAAGAAGGGGAGGAAGCTTCCTTAATCCTCCCCTATATATAGATTAGGATAGTTATCATTTTCTCTTGTTGGCTAATAGTGATAATTAGACCTTCCACCATTTACTTATCTTGTCATTTACATATCTTGTCAATTTAAATTCATGTTATGCACCTTAATTACCATTTAATTCCAAGTAAGTTTTCATTTTAATTCTTGTCAAATCTTTACTTTATTTTGTTAATCTCTCATCTACCTTTCTTTATCTTTGATTTGTTGTGTTTATGTTTATGTTCATGTTTATGCTTTTATTTTGATCCAAAGTGGTTTTTGATTATTGTGGTTAAAGTTGTTTAATTTCTTGTTTTTAACTGTGTGTTGATGTTTATTTGTTGATTCGTTACTGTTTAGATTAATCCGTGTGTTTGATTTTGGTTAATTTGTGATTATATTTACTGTTTCTGTATCTCCTTGTTCTTCGGATAGTTTGTTCTTGTATCTGATCTTTCCAGGAGAAATCTTCCGAATCAAGACAAGGAAGTTGATTCATTCGGAACTTCCAAAGTTCCGAGTCAAGGTTGTTCATCCAGAAGATTTGGGATTAGCAAAAGTTCCGAGCCAAATTTGTTCATCCGGAACATTCAAAGTTCCGGACGAAGGTAAACTTCCGAACCAACAGTCATTCATTCGGAACTCCAAAGTTCCGAACCAGAAAAGCTTCATTCGGAACTCAAAAGTTCCAGATCAAGCACTGTTCATTCGGAACTTAAAAGTTCCGGATCAGTGGGTATTCATTCGGAAGTTTCCTAAGTTCCGAACCAAGAGTTGTTCATTCGGAACTTAAAAGTTCCGAATAAACTTCCGGATCAAGGGGCAACTTCCGACTCAAGAAGTGTTCATTCAGAAGTACTAAACTTCCGAATCAAGGAGCTTCATTCGGAATCTTCCGAATCAAGGGAGACCAAAAAGTTCCGAATCAAGGGTGACAAAATACTTCCGAATCAAGGCAAAATTTAGAGTTCCGAATCAGTAAAGTTCCGAACGAAGGATTGTCTTTTATAAGTGACATATTCAGATCAATTAGTTCAGGATCAAGGATTTTGGTAATATTCCAAGCGAAGAAGAATCATTTCAACCGAAGGTGACATTCCGGACGAGTGATTGTTCCAAACAAAGGTTTATTCCGAATGGGCTGTATTCAGGTTCTTATTAGTTTTTGTCTTTGATTTTTATTTTCAAGCTTTATTTTCCCTGCCTTTTAATTAATTGCACTTTAAGATTATTTGTCTTAGTTTTATTTTAGACTTGCCTTAGTTTTAGTCGCACTTTAAGTTTTACTTAGATAGATTTAAGTTTACGTCATTTACTTTAGTGCCCTTTAATTTCAGTCACGTTTTTAAATACTTGCACTTTTATTTTAATTAGACTTAGATTTATTTTAAGAGCACTTTTAATTTTAAATCTTTGCACATTTTATTTAAAACACTACAACGACACATCTTTGTTTTCACCAAAAGATAACTGAGTCACACATTAAACACAAGTTTTTCAATTCAAAGAGAACACTAGAACGATATAATTTTAACTAGGTAAAAACCTAGTTATCAACCCACTAACTTATGAATTTCATTTATATAAATATGTATAAGGTTAAATAAATGGACAATTTATAAAAATGGTAGTTGAATAATATTTATAAGTTATAAAAACTATAAACATGATTTTTACGACTTTTTCGGCTATTACCGTAAAATGAACGTTTTTCGCCAATTAAAACTTAGACGATCAAACCCGTCTAATGTAAAGTTTTTAAAAGTCATATACTGATATATAAGTATCTAATACAAGTAAAAACCGATAAAACCCGAACTATAGGACATACGGACATTAACGAGCTAAGTTAGCATATTGGACTAATAATTGGACTAAATAAGTTAAACACTTATAAAAAGTACTTATTGGGCTTAACCCATTTGGGCCCAAAATGTAAAGTATAAATACTGATAATACAAGTATAAAATGGACTAATACAATTTAAAGAACTTATAATAAGCTTATTGGACTTAAAATATGTAAATAGGTAAAACTAGTAAACTAGTAAAAAGTTACCAATACATAAACACTAAATTGAGTAAATAAGAATATATAAACCCACTTGATCATCATCATATGTACAAAATCATCATATGTATATTTGTTATTTTGATAAAGTCATTGGACAAAAGTCTAAGACCGATTATTATTTATATAGGTTTCCGTGACCGAAGCACGCCCGTAGCTTATAATCCGCCTTTCATTATCAACGTGAGTTCATAGCCTCACCCTCTTTTAAATGTTTTATAAAATGTTTTGTAAACCCGCGAGGGAGATAACATGCTAGTTTTTGATAAAAATAGAACACAAGTAGTCCCGATGGTATGCTTAATGATATGGACCCGAATGATGCTATGACCCTATAAACGAGATAAAAAGGATTATTAGTAGTTAGGTTATGTCACTCAAAGTCCCATTAGCATGAATTGTGAACTACCGGGATTTGGTAGACGCTTATGCATATGATAGTACTATTTGGGGACGATCACCCCAGTTTGCGCCTTGACGGTTGATCCCCGTCGTACCACATTGATTGGTAAGCGAATTTATGTATGAGAAGATTTCCATAGCGTGATTTTTGTGACAACACGCTAACTTAGATGGGCAAATTGTTTGTCAGGTTCGCGGCCCGTTGTTTTCATAGTAAGGTAACAATGTCATGCGGCTAATAATAATCCAAATGAAATCAAATGTAATTCAATAACGATGCAAATAACGATAATAATATTACCTATAATGGTAATATTGAGGCTACGGTCTCATGGATGGTTTAATATGTATGATTGATTTATATATTGCCTGGCTAGCAATACGAGGACTTACTTCTGATATTATACTTGTGTTATGATTTCAACGATTGTTTTATAAACGGTTTTATTAAACTCTATGAATTCACTCGGCATTCGCTGATATGATTTTTGCATGTTTTTATCTCAGTTGCTTGAAGGTAATCCGGATGGAGATCGACTCTGATGGCCCAAATAATATTAAACATGTTCATTCGATCTATGTTTTGTAAACTTAATGACCTGTATAATTTGGGACCTGTTGTACACTTTAAAACTTTTTATCGAATGAATGTATTTTGAACCTTGTACAACCGTTTTTAAGTGTTGTCTATGATTGGAGTTATTGTGCTATCTCGTAACACTCTAAAAGACCCTTCCGCTGCACCGATACGAAAATTGAGTGTGTTACAGTTTGGTATCAGAACTCTCGTTATAGAGCACAAAAGATTTTAAAAACCAAGGTTTTGGAACAAAACTTTTCAAAATCTTTTAACTATGAACATTTGAGAAAATATTTGAAAATCTTTTGACTATAACGGTGCCAAAGATCTCTGACGTTACCAACAAGCCCTATGAGAAGATATATATTTTGATATATATAATTTAATTTATATATATGTATATATCGTGATTTTAGTATGTAATTGTTTAATAAGTATGTTATCCTAATACGAGATATATATATAAATGTAGATTCTCATGGCTAACCCTAATATTCCTGTAGAGAACCATGCTATTCCCGAACCTAATATAGATGATGATCCTTATTTAGACTTAGTAGATTATGATATGGATGATGAGGTGGAACCATTTGAGGATCCCGAGCCCGAGATAGGACTAAGAGATCAGATTGCCCCTCAGGATGATATGGTAGAGAATGAGATTGATAATGTTGATATTGAGAATGATGATGAAATTGGGATAGATAATTTAGATAATGAGATTGAGGACGAGGGTGTCGAGGAGGATATAGGTATAGACGATGAGGTTGATGATGATGAGGAAGCCAAGCTTATTTACCCTTATGATGTTCCAGAGGGCGAGCCCTTACCCCCACCAGTTTATTTGTCTGATTCTGAGGTTGAGCTACCTAGGGATGAAATGTCTGAATCGTCTGAATCTGATTCTGAACCAGAGGAGGACGAGGATGATAATGCACCTGACGGTACTGATGGTATTGCTACTCATAGACGTGTGATAGGAGAGTCGTCTAGTGCTCAAGAGGCTACTCATATTGATGGTATTGCACCATGGGCCTTGAGACGTGATCTAAATGCTTCCCGTGTTAAGAGTAGTATGACAGAGATTGGATTAGGTGTTGTTCAGACTAATGTTGCTTATTTGGAGTCGAAGACTAAGGTTGGTGAGAAATAGCGAGAATTGCTTAGTTTGGATTTGACTGATGTAGAGCGTGGTTTGAATGAGGCTTTTAGGAGGTTATCAGTGTTAGAAAGTGGTGAGTTTGCTGCTATGAAGAAAAAGGTGAATTCTATGGAGATTCAGTTGAATGTAGCTCGTGCGATGCGTGAGAAAGCTGAGAAGGAGTTGAATATATATGTGGGATGGAATAGTAGATTTTATGCTGACATGGTTGAAAGAGGAGTGATCCGTAAGCGCCCAGCTGAAGATGTGTCTAGTGATCGTCCGACAAAGATACAGAAGACGATGGATGATGGACCATCTGGCGGTTCTCAGTAGACCAGTCTGTGTTTAGTAGTGACCTTTGTATCTTTTGTCCCTTTTGTAACTTTGACTGAACCGACTTGTTAGTAGTAGACTTGGCACAAATTTTGAGTATGTATAGTGCTAGAAGCTTTGATATGGGATGTAATCAAGACAATGCTTTTGTTTCAAATCGAATGAAATATGTATCTTATCTTGAATTCAATATTGTGCCTTATTTGTATCTTTGATAGGTGTGTAAACACCCATCTTTTCTACCACTTAATTACAATAATAACCGGACCAAAACGTGTATTTTATGTCTTTTATGTCGGAATTATGCGTGGTTTGTGTTTTTGTTGTGATTTAGGAAGAAAAGGTGAAAAGTGGAGAAAACACGGACATTCACGGGCATTTACGGACTTTTCTTGAAGAAAAAGATGAAAGACGAAGTCAAGAAGTCAAGAGTGCAAAAAGAACGGAAGTCCAAGACCAATTCTGAAGATTTATCGAAGAAAAAGTCAAAAGACAGAAGTTTATCAAAAGCCGAAGAATTCAAGTCTATTTTATTGAAGAATTTAAAGGCGAGTTCAAAGAAATCCCGAAGCCAAAAGTCCCTTAAGTCCAAGTTTAAAGAAGATTAGAAGAAAAGGACTAAGTATGCAATTAATGAAGATTAAAAGAAGGAGGGACTTAATGACGTAATTAAGAGAAAAGGAAAGAGGGGAGGAAGCTTCCTTAATCCTCCCCTATAAATAGTCATTAGGATTTACATTTCATTCTTGTTGGCTAATCGTGACAATTAGTTCTTCCACTTTTAATTACCTTGTCATTTAAATACTTGTCAAATTTAATTACCTTGTCTTGCACTTAATTACCATTTTAACTTCAAGTAAGTTTTTCTTTTAATTCTTGTTAATCTTTATCTTTATCTTGTTAATCTCATTCTACCTTTCTTTAATCTTTGTGTTGATTTGTTTATGTTCATGTTCTTAATTTTTGTTGATTTATTTAAGTGGGTTTTGATTATTTTGATTAAGTTTTGTGAGTTTGATTGTTTTGGATTGATTGTTTATGCTTAATAGTTGTTTTGTTATTAGTTTGATTTAATCTTGTGTTTGATTTAGCTTTGTTTTGGTTAGATTCGTGTTATTATTTTGTTCCTTGTTCTTCGCTTGGTTTGTTTCTGATCTTTCCCAGATTCTGCTTCCCCAGACATTCCGAACGGTTTATTTCACTGGTGTTCTATTCGGAATACTAGATATTCCGAGTTGCCTTGTTGTTCCGAATTGGAGATTATTCAGAATAGGGGTATTATTCCGAATAGGATTGGTATTCCGAATAGACTTCTTTATTCCGAATAGGGCAGTATTCCGGGTAGACAGGATATTCCGAATAAGGAGCTTTATTCCGCATAGCTTTAATTTAGTTTCATTCCGAATAGGCCTATATTCCGCATTGTAGTTTATTCTGGATTGAGTTCTTATTCCGAATAGGGTGACAATATTCTGGATAGGGGTACATTCCAAGTAGGCTAAATATTCCGAGTAGGGTAGATATTCCGAGTAGACCAATATTCCGAATAGAGGTATATTCCGGATAGGTGACATATTCCGAGTAGGCCATATATTCCGAATAAGGGTAATATTCCGGATAGGCCATTTTCAGTTTCTTTAAATTCAGTTTTTAATTTCAAGCTTTATTTTTCCCGCCTTTTTCTTTAGTCGCACTTTAAGTTTATTTGCCTTAGATTTATTTTAGTCTTGCCTTAGTTTAAGTTTTAGTTTTAGTTGCGTTTTAAATTTGCCTTAGTTAGATTTAAGTTTGCGTTATTTTAATTTAGTGCCTTTTAATTTTAGCCTCGCTTTTAAATACTTGCACCATTTATTTTAATTAGATTTAGATTTATTTTAACGCACTTTTACTTTAAAGTTTCGCACTTTTATTTAAAAACAACCAAAAATATTTGTTTTACCAAAATCAACTGAGTCGTACTTTAAGCCGGAAATCAATTCGTTAAGATATCGAGACTTGAACTTTAATTTTTATACGGGGTGTCAAAAGTCTTGTATTAAATGGCGCCGCTGCCGGCTCTTTTCGTAAAGATTAACGGTTTTCTGTGAGAGACGCGTTGTTTTTTGGGATCCGTTCACTTGTGAGCGTTACTTTTCTTGCATAAAAATTCAAAAAATCCATAAAAATTAAAAATTTCAAAAATCCAAAAAGATTTTATCTTTCTTGTGTATATATATTGTCTTTGTGTTTGGTTTCTTTTTCTTTTGTCTTTGTAGGTGCATGCGTACTAGATCTTCTAATTATCAAGAGCCCGAGCCTCAAGAATATTTAGCTATGTCTGGTGTTAACAACAATAATCCACCGCACCCTAATAATAACAACAATGCTCTTCCACAGCCCGATCTTCGGACCATGGAGGAACTTTGTCAACCTACCATGTTTGGACGAGGAGGACCGATTGCACCGATGCAAATCAACGCTCCTGAGTTTTCGTTGAAGCACCACATGATTCAGCAAGTGCAAACAAACCCATTCCGTGGATTGCCTGATGATGATGCCAACAAACACCTCGACAAGTTCATTACAATCACCCAAAGCATGAAGTTGGCCGGTGCCACAATGGATGAACTTCGCCTACAACTCTTTCCACACACTTTATTACATCATGCCGAGAAATGGTTTGATCGTCTCCCGAAGAATTCTATTCACACTTGGGATGATATGACTCAACGCTTTTTGTCGCGCTACTTTCCACCATCCATGGTCACGAGCCTTCGCAATCAGATAAGCGGTTTCATGCAAGACCCTGATGAATCTCTTTTTGACGCTTGGGAGAGATATAATCTCTTGATCGAGAGATGTCCAAACCACAACATGCTCCCTGTGACCTTAATAGATACTTTCTACAACGGTTTGACTTTTCGTGATCGTGATACGATTAATGCAGCCGCCGGTGGCACATTCATGAAAAGGAGACCCGAGGAGTGTAGAGAGTTAATTGAGAACATGACTACTCATCATAAAAACTGAGATTCCTCTGCTTCTTCAAGGAACAACCCGAGAGTCAATGTTTCTTCTACCTCAGCAAACCCTGAGATGACCGAACTCACCCGTATGATGACCAAAATGAGCAAAATGTTGGGTCAAAAAGTTGATGTGGTAGAAACTCAAAAACGAAGAAAACATGAAGAAATTGTCCAAGCGTTGTCAAGAGTTAATCAAGTGTTGACATGTACAATTTAGGCGTTGATAGCTCAAGAGTTGTCATGTACAATGTAAGCATTGTTACATGCAATTCAAGCATTGACAAAACGTAGACAAAGAAGCTTATGGAAGCTTCTATTTAGATAAACATGCAAAAGATATTCTGCATAAGTTTATTTAAATAGAAGATTTACTTGTTTATTCATCATTATCTCTTGTAAACCCTAATCCTTACACTATAAAAGGAACCAAGGGTCTTAGGTTTTATTCATATAATTCATTCACAATGTAAACCTAAACGTGTGTGTGCACTAGACGTGGGATTCAATGTATACACGTCTAGTGGATGTTTGTTATTAATATAATGAACATCCCATTTGTTTTAATTCATGTTTCGTGCCTAAACACCTTGTTAATGTGTTATGTTCTTATTCCGCTTTGATTGTATAATCATATGAACATGATGCATTCCTAGTAGCTTAAAAGATCTGGAAACCAAGGTTTCCACAATTGTATTAGTAGTATGGTATTATTTAGGTAGTGGTCGAAATCAAGGTTGCTTACATACAAGACCCCTATTTGGATCATGTCAAAAAGGGGAAGAAGTCTACACAATGCAATCTGTTGATCCTTGGTGTTATATGTTTTACAAAGAATGTGAACTTAAGGGGAAGTGTTTTTTACATCATCAACTAGGGGAAGATTGTTGGGTCGAAATTATGAGTTGATGCGTCAAAAACAACAAAATAAGAAGAGAAGGGCTAAAGTGTACAAGTTACAAAAGATCAAGCCGGTGGAGTCTTTTTATTACTTTAGCTTTCTTTGTAAGCTATGTTTTCTAGTATATAAAGAAAACATAGACCGTAGGTTTTATATATCTTTTCATTCACAATGTAACCTACAATAAGCTTTGATCTCTAGGTGTGGGATTCAATGTATACACACCTAGAGTTGTTTGTGTTAATCTTTAATACAAGCACTTTGGGAGAAATTCATCTTTGTTCTTATAACATCTTGTTACTAATCAATGTTCTATTCCGCTATGATTAACATCATATGAATGTTGATTATCCTAGATAGAATGGTTCTTAACCATTGAGTCTAACGATCATAGGACTCCACATGGTCTACGGAAAGGCATGTCACTTGCCAATTGAAGTCGAACATAAGGCGTATTGGGATCTTAAGCATTGTAACTTTGATTTGAGGACCGCGAGTGGTCATCGCAAGGTTCAATTGACGAACTAAGTGAATTAAGGGAGCAAGCTTATGAAAATTCTTTGATCTATAAAGATAAGACTAAGAGGATTCATGACTCTAAGATAAAAACCCGCGTTTTCAATGTTGGTGATCAAGTCCTGTTATTCAACTCTAGACTTAAGATTTTCTCGGGCAAGCTTAAATCCTGTTGGTCCGGACCATTCACCATTTCACAAGTTTTCCCTTATGGCACCGTTGAGCTTGCTCAAAAAGACGGGCCTAGCTTTAAGGTGAATGGTCATCGTGTGAAACACTACTTTGGAGGGGACATACCTACGGAGGTTGTTTCGGATCTTCAAACTTTCCCTAAGGACCAATAAATGCGGGGATCGAGTCGAGCTCATGATTCGGTTAACAAAAACGAGGTGCCATGTGGGGGAGTCGCATACATTCTATCTTCTTTCTATTTTCTAACACTAATAAGGCTTGATCTTTCAAGCTCGTGCTCGTGTTTTGTTGTGTTGTGAATCTTATGTATGACCCTAATCATTGAAGACTCTCGTGTTCGGTTTTTGCCGGTCCACTTGATCTTCCATTCTTTGATTGTAAAAAGGGGCACACTCTATCCTTTGATTTTTATCGACTAACGTTTTATCTTGAAGCATAATTAATAAACGACTTATATATTTGCGTGCTCTTACCATGTTAGGACTTTTGCATTAGACTCTTCGTGTTTTAGCAAGGGAGTGTTACTCTTGAGCTAAGAAACATTAAGGACAATGTTTAGTTTTAGCATGCGGGGGGGGGGGGGGGGGGGGGGGTCAATCGATATAATCGCTTGCAATTGCTTTAGTCGTGTCTAAACGTAAGTTTTTCTCGTTTTTCATAAAAAATTAAAATTTTTAGTGTTATTTTATGTTTTAATAAAGAAAATAAGTGCTTTTGACACAAATGTAGGCTTTCCGTTGGTGAAAATAAAAATAGTTTTTGAATCGACTTGGTTTTTACCTTAGCTTTTTCCTTAACGTGTTTAAATCAATTTTTGCTAGGCTTTTATATAGGGAACTTTAAAATGCGAAAGTCTTAACTCATACGGGTTTAAGAACAAGAACTTTTCGCAAGTTCCTATAATTGATCCTAGAAAGTCATTTATCAAAGGAACTATAAAACGCAAACTCTAAAACTTGAAAAAGTCTAAGAAAATGCAAGATCCTATAGATGACTTGAAAACCCAAAATTTTGATTTAATAGGCTAAGTATACATTAATTTCACATTTTTGAAATTCTACAATATGGAGAACAAGAGATGATATAGTTTAATCATAAGTTTCTAAAGTTAATTCTTCCTTGTAAAAGTATTTTTGTGTTTGATTTAATCTCCTCGTATTTATTTTTCACGCTTGAATAATAATTGCTTAATAAATGAAGTTTTTAGCGATTTATGCTTAATATCTTAACTCATAACTCCTTCTTTATCTTCCCTTGTAATTAAAGTGAGAACACATTAAGGGTGTCAGCGTCATGGACTTTTGATCATGGGATTTCGGAAATTTGGCATACTATACATATCATAATAAAAAGAAGAATAAATAAAAACATGTTCTCTATGAGCCTTCGGGTGGGAGTCATGTATCACTAACCTTGTCATTAGAGCCTTAGGGTGTATCTCATGGGGACGTGTTTAATAAAAATTTCTTCATCTTAAAGAGCCTTCGGGTGTGGATTATAAATAAGGAGCACGATTACATCTTAAAGAGCCACAAGGTGATATGATGTAATTGTTGCTAACTCCATTAATAAGGTCATAATTGACTTTGGAGGATTTATTGTTGCTTTAAGTAGTCCTATTAGCCAAATTTTGGATCCGGGGATTTATCCCTCAAATCGTGTTAAGTTATCCTTGATGTGGGCTTTCTTTAGTGACAACGGTTTTTAAAGTCGAAGTTAGGTTTTGAGTGTTGATTTTACACCGTTTTTGCCTTCATTTTTGGATTAATAAATATCAAATATGTCAAATGAGCCTTTGGGTGAAAGACAATAAAATCTAGAGATACAATTAGGAATAAAAGGAGATTGAGTTTAACACAAATTACTTGTATTAGTTGTTTTAATTTTGGGACTTATGATTGACAATGATCTTTTTTTAAACTTGGCATGGAAGAGTGAAAAGTCGAGGAATATGAATCTATTTGAGTTTTATGATCCTAAAAGTTATTTTTCAAATAACGAAAGCTTTACATTATGTCTTTGCTAAATAAAGTGTCAAAAGGTGAATAGTAGTGTAGTTTGTAGTTTAGTTTTATCATTGTGTGAGGACACGACAACTGCTTAGCAAGGGGGAGTTTGATATGAGTGATTTTACTCATATCATTTATATCATAAAACATACAATAAATGCATAAAACCAATGAATATTGCCTTGTTATGTGTTTTTGTTGTTTAATGTGTGTAGGTACCGAAGTCCGAGAAAACCGGCAAAATCGACACGGTTTTTGATGGAAAGATCAAGGAAGCCAAAACCGAGTTCTTTTTAGTGGATTTTATACTTAATGAAGTTAATTGGGCTTGTGGGTCCCACATTTGGATTATGGGCCCAAAAGCCCAATAAGGAAACAAGTGTTATTTACAAACCTAAACAAAGCCCAATATACCTTTTTTTGGGACGGATTGACTAATTCGATTTCAAGCCCAAACCAATGCACAAGTTATGAACGCGGACGTGTATCTTGGGCTTATAAAACCCATTAGGCTTTGGACAATTTAACTTAACAAACGAAAGTTATATTTATATAACTTTTTACTCTTTCATGCAGTCAAACATACATTCACCACACCCAGACACATTTATTCACTTTTTGATACTAACAAAGTAAATCCATCTCTCTTCTATTTCACCTCAAATAACCAGACACCACTATTCACCAAACCCTAAATAACAAAAACCAAATTGGGGCTTTTTGATATAAGAGGCGCGTGAAATACACGCTTGTTTAATTAAATCCCCATTGAACCGGAGCTTGAAGATGGGTAGAGATCAGTGACGTGACAATCTTTCTAGCATGTAATTGGATGATACACCTCATCCATCATTATCCTCCAATCAAAAATTAACATGTCAGCCTACAAGAAGCACAACTAGCACACTTGATTGCCACGTTGGCGATCCAAGTGTTAGTTGGCTAATTACAGCCATAGGATTGAATAGAAAGAAGAAAGAGAAGAGATCAAGGGCTGAGATTCAAGATTTCCTTCAACAAACTCCACCAACTAGCCATGGGGGTTGGCAATAAAAACCCCCAAATTCATTAATTTTTATTATCCATTTTTTTACTTAAAGTTATTATGTTAAAATAGAATTAGGATAAATTTGTATTTTCTTTCTCAGTATTGTAATCATTATTGATTATTAATAAAAGTTATTTGTGTTTGACTAAATTCGTGTTTAATTTTCTGTTTAATTTAATATTGCAAATTAATTCTAAAATCTGTTTTATTATAATAATGTTCATGTTATCTGATTTAAGCTCAATAATAGCTTAATTCGGATGGGGTTCAAAGGTGGTGTTGATGAATGACGAAAGGTGGTTTTGATTCGGTTCATTAGACAGTTCAGTGCTGATCTACTTTTCAAAGGTTACATCACTAGGTTCATTTCATCTTAATTTTAATGCTTTTATATTAATTTGTTTTTAATGCTTATGTGATTTAGTGGTAATATATTTTAGATTGATGATTTGTCTGATTTTAATATGATTAAGATTTATGGTTTTTCCTGAATGTTTTAATCTGATTTTTGAGTATTTTGATAGGCTTGTTGTGTATGAATCTGTTTCAAATAGAGGTTTTTGGATAAATCTGTATTAGTGAGGTTTTTATGCAAAGTTTTGATTAATGTTTTAAGAAGGGTTTTTTTTATATATCTGAGTTAGAGACAAATAGTTGATTGCTGAGATTTGGGTTAGTGTTATGTCTGCTGGTTTATTTGATTTTATAAAGTTTAATAAATCAGATTTGCAACTGATTAGAGTTTTTTTCTCTTCACATGCTTGCTTAGTATATCATTGTCTGCTGTTCTACTTGATTCTATGTTTGCTTGCTTTTTGTTTACTGATATTGTATCTTAACATGATGATTTGTATTCTTGCATTAGCTGAGTTTGTAGGTTTCTATTTTGCTGATGTAAGTCTATTTAGCTGATATAAGTTTACTTTGCTTTTATTGTGTGTTTTGCTGGTATTGTTGTTTTAGCAAATGCTATCAGACTTAACTGATCTGATAGTTTAATACTGATTTATCAGTCCCAAAATCACACCACACAAAGTCACTCCTGTGACTGTGAATTCATTTAATTTTGTCCAAAAAAGATAATAACCAAAAAACTGTCCCCAATGGGATTCGAACCCTTGACCTCAAGGGTGGGGACCAAACGCACTTACCATCTCATCCCGCTTTTCTTTTGTGTTTAAATATTGTAAGAGTAATTAATATAGTATAATAAGGGACTGTCAGCTTTTAGATTTTTTTAAATACATTGTTTTTAACTCTATTTAAATTTAAATCAATTTATATAATTTTAAAGTTTTAAAATAATAAATAAAAAAATGTTTTATTAATTTTAGAAATTTAATTAGTTCTAAAAATTAGTTTTTTTAAATGAATTAGATTTTAATTAATTTAGTTTTTAAATTAAATTAATTTTAAATAGATTTAGTTAAAGTGAAAATTAAATAGGTTTAATTAGTTTAAAGATTTTAAATAGTTTTTAAATTTGTATAAAAGATTTATAAATAGTTTAAATTTTAAATTGTTTGAATTTTAAATAATTGTCTTAGATTAAATTACGGGTAACGATTCATGCACTTTAGGATTTTAATTAAAAAAATTGTAGGAGTAATTTTAGATTAAAAACCGATAACCTATTCAAATTGATTGTCCAAATTGAAACAAAATGTCTCAAATTCACTTGATCATCATGTACAACAAACTTGGATCATCAACGTGTTTAATTATATTCGTCTTTGACTTATTTATGGTTTATTACCTTTTCCTAAGGGTAATTTCCTAATTTGTCCTATATCGTATCTAATTAAAATACACCGACATTCCTCATCACATCATCCGCCTTCCCGAAACAAAGGCCGATTCATTCGGGCTAAAAAGAAACTATAAATTATCCTTGAATATATTAGCAATTATCTTGCTAATTCATTTAAGAAGCACGTTACAGCAAGATATAGGTCGGTAATCATTTATATGATTTGGAGCAGCGACCTTAGGAATAAGAGGTATGATCGTATGATTAAGCTCCTTTAATATTTTCACATTCACAATGAACTCTTGAACCGCAAGTGTTACATCATCCGCCATAATATCCCAAGCTTCCTTAAAAAAGCACGCCGTATAACCATCAAGACCCGGGGATTTATCATTCCTCATAGAAAATAGAGTCTCTTTCACCTCAAGGTCAGTCACAGGTTTAACCATATCCAAAGCATCAGGTTGTAATTTCTTGTCAAAAAGATCATAAGAGAGCAAAGTAGTGACATTAGCCGGTTGCCCTAAAAACGTTTCATAATGAGACACAAAAGCATCCGGAACCCCTGATCAATGATTAAGTTTCCTTCCGTATTGGCAACCATCTCAATCCGGTTACGATATGCACACCCCTTAACTGATTTGTGAAAAAATGCTGAGTTTGAGTCCTCCACATGTAACCATTCGATTTTAGATTTATGCTTAAGAAATCTCTCTTCATCAATAAGGGTATCCGTATAAGCACTTACATACGCAGCCTCTTCCTCGCGAAGAATAATACTATTAAGATAAGCGTCTAAATCAATTTTCACCTGATCTAGCTCAGCCCTAAGTTTCTTCATGTTCTCATGAAGATTCCCTTTATTGAACAAAAGTTGTCGCAAAGGTTTCTTTAGCCCTTTTAACTTTTTCACCACCTGATACATATGAAAACCACTCACATGCATGTTCCATCCTTCATTCACAACTTCTTTAAAATTCGGAAAAGTAGCAACAACATTAGTGAACTTAAACGTTCTTGGAGTCACGATAGGAAACCTAAGCACAACCGGTGTATGGTCCGAGATTCTGTAGGGTTGGAAAACCGCATATGCATCGATAATCTCCGAGGAAAAATCCAAATTAGCCCTAATGTGATCTAACTTTTTAAGGAGACCATGATCACCTTTAGGTTTCTGGTTCCACGTAAATTGAAGACCAGATCTAGCGACATCCATCATTTCAGTGTCTTCCACACATTCTTTAAATTCCCGCATGGCAATGTCCATAACCGACGCACCAACCGACACATCCTCTAGATTTAAAGCAACATTAAAGTCCCCAAGAATACACCAAGGACGGTTACGGATAAAATACTTATGCATGCCCAAGTTTTCCCATAGACCTCGACGTTGAGAATAGCGATTATGAGCATACACGAAGGAACAAAACACTTCCTTTTTAGCAGCCTTGATCTAGAGACGGGTGTGCATCACTTGATCATCATGAAAAATCACATTTATGTCCATAATGTCCGCATTATAGCCAATAATAATCCTAGTACCTTTAGAGCAAGAGGAACTGTTAGATGACCAGTCCTATTGACGAAACACCCTAGGACACAACATGTCAAGACGAGAGCTAGGAATATGGGATTCCAAAATGGCACACACACACAAGTTGTTTTCATTGATAATATGTCGAACCTCCATTTGTTTGAGGGAAAGGTTCATCCCCCTACTGTTCCAAGAGGCCATAATGATCATGACGAAGAACGGTATTGGGAATGCTTGCCCCCATAGATGTACTAACATTAGATTGTTCTTCAAGCGATTCCACAACCAACTCATCATCTATTTCCTCACTATCACTCTCATTAATAACAGTAAACCCATTCTTACCGCTACATGAAGTCTTGCCATCCCAAACAGTTTCCTCTTCATCACAAAGCGATGAGAAAGAATTTGACAATGAAACACCAGATCTTTGGATAACCAATCCTTACGGGCAGATTTTAACACAGAACCATCACTCTTTGTTTGCTCGTTATCAACATGTTTTAACTTATCACCAGCCTCCTTTGGCAAGCCTTTATCAGCATGTTTCGACTTATCACCAGCCTCATTTGGCAAACAGTTGGAAAGGTGTGACAACGAAACACTAACAATAATAGTATTTGACGATTCTCCTTGTTCTTTAACATATTGTTTATTATTATTTCCCCCACAGAAGAGTAGTTTTAGGTCTATTAAACCTAAATCCCTCAAATTGTCTCACGTTATTCTCGCTAGGCATCACCTTGTTTTTTATTCTCCATAACGACCTTTGGGTGTTTCGGACAGTTATAAACAGAGTGTCCGAAGACATGACACTTATGACATAACTGAGGTCTCCATTCATATTTCGCCTACATGTGCACTATAGTATAACCAGTCCTATCAATCTTTGGAACGACCATAATAAATTCATATTTCAATTCTTTATCTACAATAACCTCGATAAGAGCACGAGAGTAGCCCATCCAAACCCATTCCTCAGTGCACATGGCATTAGTAAAAGCATCCAACATCACCGGAGTTCTGATTTGCGACCTAATAAGACTCAATCCATCTGTTATATATGCCATAACAGGAACTCTATGAATTTTAACCCAAACCAGCACAATTTTGACCACATCTTTAGACAACACCAAGTTCGGTAACCACTTAGTGAGAATGAGAGGTTGATTGCGTATCATCCATGTACCTCTCTCCAATACCTGATCCAATCTCGAGACCGTGGTAAATTTGAAGAAAAATACCCCCTCATCACGCACAACTTTCTGAAGGTCGTATTTTCACCATACGTTAGACACATAGTTCTTGACTAGGGGAAACACTACATGTTTTCCCACAAAAAAACCCACAAAGGTAGTTGGCAAACCTACTTTGAACAGCCTTAACGTTCTCAATAGGAAGGACAAAATCGGTGTTGTCAACTTTTTCAGATATAAACAGTGGCCAAAAATGGATCTGATACGGGTCATTTTTGGAAAGTCAACATAGCAGTCAACTCTACCATTTAGTATAAATACCCATTAGATAGTATTTTTCATGGAGATTATTAATTGTTGTTGTGAGAAAAAACACTTTTCTCTTTGGGTTATTGTAACCAACAATCTGTAACTAACTATCTTTGTAATTCAATTTCGAATTTAGTTCTAGTTCCTGAATTCCTAGTTGTTTTACGAACCGTTCTTCATATCCTATCGGATATCTAGTTTGGTTCATATCAATTGATACGGGTCATTTGGGGAAAGTAAACATAGCAGTCAATTCTACCATTTAGTATAAATACCCATTAGATAGTATTTTCATGGAGATTATTCATTGTTGTTGTGAAAACAAACTCTTTTCTCTCTGGGTTATTGTAACCAACAATCTGTAACTAACTATCTTTGTAATTCAATTTCAAATTCAGTTCTAGTTCATGAATTCCTAGTTGTTTTACGAACCGTTCTTCATATCATACCGGATATCTAGTTTGGTTCATATCAATTGGTATCAAGAGCAACTCCTAGCACCTTGGTCACCATTAATGGTGATATTCTGTTAGTTGTTACGAATCATTTAGGCAATTACAATTCGGTTAGAAAATTGTTATTTCTGGAAACTATTGGGGATTCTTGGGTTAATTTCAATTAGGGTTCTTAATTGGGGGTTTAGTAGCTTTCATTGATATGTAATCGGGAATGGATGATTAAAAGACGGAGCGACTCATTGCGTCTTTCTGCGAAATTAGCCAATTCCAAAGCGAACTTAAAGAGGAGTTTGTGCCACAACTTATGGAGGTCATTTCAAAGGGTTCTTCCAACGAAGGTATTGATCAAGTTTTATGTTGTAGGTTTTAAAATTATGATAGTGTAGATGATTTTATGATAAATGATGGTTATTGTGAGGTAAATTTGGGAATATTGATTGTGTACATGAGGTATTTGATGAAATGCCACTAAAGTAAGCTCATAATCAAGAAGTGGTTGGAGAAGCGGATAATAAGATTGAAGGGTAAGATTGTTGATGAGGTGAGTAATGTTGATGATGATATGATTAGGAAAGTGAAGAATGGAATGGATGTTAGTAGTTTGGTTTCTGAGGGTGGGATCTTTGATACAGTTTGTAATGATACGGGTAAAGTTAGCGACATGGATTCTTACGGGTCAAGTAAAGTTTCAAATGATATTAGGGAAGTACTGTTTGATGTTTTTTATCCACGCGGAAACCATGTTTGTAATGGAGTGAAATATGTTACTGTACATATTGATGTGATGCATGGAAATCGTTTAGTTGTATGCAATCAGTTGGTGCAAGAATGTCCAAGATTAGTGATGTTTGATGATTATGGTTGTGGTGGTATGGGAAACCAAACACGAGAACGGTCGTCGTCGAGGGGTTCAGTCCTTTGTTTTTTGTTGAAATTTGATGATTTTGGATTTGATGTTTTATTTTCGTCATCTTCAGCGGGTAATATTGTGGTTGAGCAGATTACCAACACTCGTGATTGGGGTTATGAGCCTAAGAAGGGGGGAGGAGGTGGTATGGATGGATTGTGTACAGATGGTGTTAAAGAAAGAAACAATATGTTTGGAATAGATACGGTGGTGATGAGGAAGTTGTCTAAAGGAGATGACGATATTGTGCATAAGAAGTGGAACTTTGATGTTTGGAAATGGACTTTGCGGAAGAAAGAACATATATGTTTCCCTAGCAACGAGATCGAGTTGTTTGCTCGTTGTTTTTTTGGCTGTGCTCAAGTTGTCTGACATTGATCGAAAGATTCATTGGAAGTTGGAAGCATTTGGTGTTGTGTTTATTGGTGAGTTAGATGCAGTTGGGAAACAAGGAACGCCTCCTCAGTTGTTGACGCAAGGAATACTTGCTATTCATGTGATAGATGTGGTTGGAACGGAAGCAGGTATAGGATGCGGAAGTGGTGGACGTCAACACACACTTCACCACTTGTGGATTGAAATGCAGTTGAAGCTAAAGGCGATTCGAGGCTACATAGGATTCGTACAGCAAGAACCAGGTTCAGATTAGGCAGTGAAGGGTGTTGTGCTTACACACTGTTTATAAACAGGCTGATTTTGGCACTTCACACAAATGAACAAGAAATGACCAATGTTTTCAAAGACATTCTTGAGGACAAGAATATTTTTGAGGGGAGTGGATAGATACGGGTCATTTGGGGAAAGTCAACATAGCAGTCAACTCTACCATTTAGTATAAATACCCATTAGATAGTATTTTCATGGACATTATTCATTGTTGTTGTGAAAACAAACTATTTTCTCTCTGGGTTATTGTAACCAACAATCTGTAACTAACTATCTTTGTGATTCAATTTCAAATTCAGTTCTAGTTCTTAAATTCCAAGTTGTTTTACGAACCGTTCTTCATGTCCTACCGGATATCTAGTTTGGTTCATATCAGGATCTTAGAGTTAACATCTTCGGTTGCAACAACAACAACAAAGGATCACTTTCCCACATCCACAATTTCCTTAACATTCTGGTCTTCCCATCCTGATCGCGTTATGTTCTCAGGAAACATATTAACATCATTAGACGTTAATGATACCGATTCTTTCACCTTGGTGTTATCCATATTTCCCTTCTGATTCGTACATTCAGACTTAAGAGCAGTAGCAAATGAGACTTTCAAAGAAGTACCATCTTTTTGAAGCGCTGAAGTCTCATCAATATTCTTGATTTTCATGTTATTACCATTGACCACATCAGCAGCCGACATTGTAGAAATAGAAGATAACTCGATATCGTGATCGTTCGCACCATCCCCAATAATACCCTCCACGGTCTCGATAGGTTTAGAGTTAACAACAGCAGCAAACGATACCTTCTTGGATGCATACTTGTTATCAAGATCAGTATCATTGGCTTCATCCCAAGGAACTTGAGTCGAAATAGTTGCCAAATCCCCAACAGAATAAATGGGAGCAACATGTACATCATCTTCCCTCTTACTAGTAACCACGTCATTCATTACATCTTCAAATGAAACCACCTTCAATGGAGCAGCTCTCATAACCACTTCATGGTCGGTTGAAGCACCTTTAACAGCCCTACGATGGTTTCCATCCGTTTTTAAGATATTTCCATCGATGTTTCTAATTTTCTTTGCCAACAAAAAACGAAAACCTCGTCTTCTCATTTGGATAATCCATCCATTAGCTTTCATCCTAACATTCGCTTGCAAAAATCCTTGTTTCATCCTAACACCTAGAAAGAAGTTTATCCTGAGAGATAAAGATACCATCTTGTTGATCCCAAACTTAGATCTATTTAGCTTGTGTAAACGAGATTAGATCAAGTTATACACGTAGAGAAACTTTGTTGTGTATAAAAAAATTTAAGTATTATGCAGAATTAATACTTAAATAAGAACACACAAAAAATTGTAAAACAAACTTTCACTTGATTGATAATAACGAACTTGCTTACAATGAAAGTGGTATACGTATGAAAAACTTACATGAAACATAACCTAAAGGTCTTCTTTTATAGACATAAGAAGCCTTGTACAAGAGTCTACGAATCAGCTATTCTAGGTAAAGATAATTATAGAAAATACATTGTTGATCCTATCTTTACTAGAAACAAACTAGAAACATAATACACGCATACCATATCTTTCTATCAGTGCTTGTCTTCAACCTATCAACGCTTGACTTCTCCCTGTCAATGCTTGATCTGTCAACTTTTGTTTTCTTCTTATCAACGCTTGTTTTCTTATTGTCAGCGTTCAAGTGGACTGGCTACATTTTATTCCCAACAATCCTCCCCTATACTTGATATCTACTCTAGCAATCAAGTTTCTGAATAAAAATTAAGAACTAGGAGGAATCTTACAAATCTTATCATATTGGTAATAAACATGCCTAATCAAATCTTCGGCCACGTCACTTGAATAATCAATCTCCAGCTGTGTTGTCTTCATATTGTCCAAAACTTCTTTGGACATAGGATACTCAGCATCTACAAGAAGATACTCAGCAAACTTTGTAGAGCTCAAATAATACACACCCACAGCTGAATACAAACGCCATTGAAGACCACTGATATCATCCTCAAGATCCTTCCAAACAGGATCTTCTTCTTCTGGTGCACACATTCTCTTGAATGTTAACCAAAGCTTTATTCCATTGACTGAAGTAGGAGCTTCAGTGTCATACTTGGCCATCAACAACCTCCAAAGGTCTGCCAAGTCTTCCCTATCCATACTTGCAAAGAGAGACATAAGAGTAGTAAATGTGTGTACCTCTTTCCCATATCTACCAATCTTCCAAAACCCACTTGCATCTTCTTCATAGCTAATGACAGGGTTTCTGTCATCAAGAGGTAACACTTGTACCATATCTGAAGCTTCCATGGGTGAGAGCTTAATGCTTCTTCAAAGAACAGCTTCACTGGGAACCACTTTATTTAGATCATTAGGAAACTCAAGTGGAACTCCCTTTTTCAAAGGCTTTGGAACAATCATTGCCTTCTGAATCTCCATCTCTTCTGCAAGTTCTTCTTTCCTTTCATCTGAAAGAAGTCTAAGAGTATTCATTTCCTGCACTCTTGCCCATATGGGATAAGCCTTGTACTCTAATTCTTCAAAGGATAATCCCTGCAATTTCTTGAAGGTCCATCCAGTTCCATGATATATGAGTAACATGTAGTAAAGCTCTCTTCTATCCCTCTTAAGCAGTGAGAAAACATTGCTAGCCTTGTGTTTTAGAATTACCTTGCAGTCTCTTTGAACTCTTAGAAGAATCTCCAATCCCCAAATTTGGTCTGAAATTGTCAAATCTGGATTCTCCATAATCGTATTCTCCCAAGCATGGTACATCTGAACAACTTCTGGCATATCAAAGTCTACTTGCAATTTTAACTCTCTAAGCTTCTCTCTTGCCAAGTCATCACCATATTCAAGTCTTTCTGGTTGTTCAATTATCATAACACTTGAATCTGAACGTCCTTCATCACTTCCCTCTTGTTCTTCAGAAGTGACAACAAATCGTGATTCACCAACCTCCTTCATTTCTTGTTCCACAAGTTGTGCAGCCAACCTTGAATCAAACTCTACTTGTGCTGCATCCTTTGGAACTTCTACTTCTACCATGATTCCTTTACCCTTATCTAATGGATCAATGATGGGTAAAGATGATGATGGTACATGTGAAGACACTTCTTTGATGATAGCTGATGACTGGAATACATCAACCATATCTGCAGGTCTGTCAACGCTCAAATTCCTTGTGTCAGCGCCCAAATTACTCTTGTCAGCGCTGGGTGTGTCAGCGTTCAAATTTTGCTTGTCAACGCCCAAATTACTTGTCTCAGCGCCTCTTGTAAACTGCTCCATCATAGCTGTAAAAGACAAGTTCAAGTTTGTAGGAGTAACCAGAGATGTATCAAAACCTGATTGCTTCTTCAATTCAGTAAGGTCTTCAGCAACACCCAAAGATTCTCCATCATATGAGACTTTTCCACTCAAATCAAACGGCTCTGTAGCAACTTCATGTGAGCCTTTATCACTCAAATTAACAGGCTCTGTAGCAGCGTCCTCCCCTTTGTAAGAATCCTCCTCTGATGAAAGGACTATTGTCTGCCTTCTCCTAGACTCAGCAGTTTCCAATACAACAATCCTCTCCCTCAATTGCTTGAGTTCAAGGCCTTGTGTACTGACCGTTTGTACCACGTTTGCATTTTGCTTTTGCAAGCTAATGCAGACAGCCGTCAATTCCATCATTGTGTATGGTTCCAATCTGCCCTCCTCTAGAATGGGTATTTGACCTCCCAAAGTAGAGTCAAGTGGCATGGATGTGGTCTTAAAGATGTTAGGATTGTCTTGGCTTGAATCTAAGCGAGTGCCACTAGTCCCAGCCTCATCCATAGCACCAACCACACTTGTGGTGGTGGTTCTCTCTACAACATGGCTAGGACCACTAGAGGAGAACACTCCAGTAGTCCTTGGGCGTTTTTGCAACCTAAATTCAGGTGGGGTAGAAGATGATGTGGAGTGGGTGGTTGTTTGAAGTTTAAGTGGTGTTTGGGTCTGTGAAGGAAAGGTGTCAACGTTTGGATTACTTGTGTCAACGCCAACATTTAATGTGTCAGCGTTGAAGGATTCTTGGTCAATTTCCATGTGCTGAGGTGAAGGTAAAGGTTCTGGTATTGGGTCAAGTTGTGGTTGTGGGTCTGGTTGGGGTTGTGCTGCTGTAATAACAGCAAGCATAGCTTTGGTCAGGGGTAATTCACGGTGAGGGGGTGAGTTCATCTTACTAAAAATAGCTTTCTTTTGCACAGGGATCTCATAAAAATCATCATGATCCCTTGTGCAGTAATGTTGCACATCAAAAACCATTTGCAAAAATCGTGGATAAGCTAAAGTCATCTTATTCCCTTTGTTTTTACACATGCCATCAAAAATTAGTTTTGAAAAATTAAACTTTTGCCCATTTGCAGTGCACACAATTGCGCTAGCAATTGATCTATTAATTTCATTGTGTGTAGTACATTTGGGACACAAATGTTGAAGGATGACATGTATGACGGGAAAACTCTTGTTTATGATATTTGTTTAAAGTACCCTCATCAGGGAAAGGATACCCCAAAGCCCGAAGTCCTTGTTCTATTTCATTAATGGGGAGGGTGGTTATACCATCTGCATCATTAAGATGCAAAGCCTGGCGAACCAAGGCTTCAGTAACCACACAAGTACGCCCATGAACAATAGCTGATAATGTAGTCACATTATTAATTGTTGAGGAACTAACAGTATTCCAAAACTGTTTAATATGAGTGACAGGGATAAGAGGAGCATGAGAAAGTGCATACCTAATTGGAGATGCATTCAAATACGCCACCATCTGGGTGTATTGTGGAAACAAAGTATCATCAGCCTCCAAATAAGCAATCATGTTGTGCTGACTCCAGAATCCCAATACCAAGTCAATTGGTTTAAACTTTGGTGCCATTGTTGAAGAAAGCTGTTTGTGAAAGATTTATGAAAGATGAATTATAGGAGAAAAAGTGTTAGACAAGAATATGAAGTACCCTGTTTAAAAATAGGAGCCAAATATATAGGAGAGATAGACACATGTGATTGGTCAAAAATAAGGCAAGTATTTCAAAATATAATGATGAAAATATTGAAAAGAAAATAAGTTATCTTGTGCATTAATTAAAAGTTATATACTCCCAAAATTACGGCCCCAAAATTTGTCAAAAATAACAATTGGGTAGGTCCCAATGAGTGTCAACGGTCAAACATAACCCATCAACGCCCAACGGTTATATTCTTATCAACGTTTGCCAAAGCCATGTTAGCATCTAAATTGGTCATAACAACGCTTGAAAAAATATTTGTCAGCGTCCAAAAATAAAAGTAATAAAAATGAAAAAAGACCTTAACAAAGTAATTTATCCTAGTGAAGATAACCTATAAATTGATAATTATTATAGGGTGGCAAGCACTGTCCAGTTATGCACACTTGCTTATGCAAGATAGATATAACAGTCCTCTAGTGTCCCTTGCTAACCAAAATTCTTAACAACTAAGTTATCTCATAAAATTCCTTGTAACTCCCAGGTAAATCTATTATAAACTATTCCCAAGTCTCCCAACAGACCACAACCAATTCTAGGCCAAAATTGTCTTGGCAGCATGCATTGTATGTCAAATTTGCATGCTATAGTGCCTCATGATTTAGTAAACTAACTCATACTCACCTGTGGACACAATCTAGAATTGTGATAAGAGTACTATAAGAATACCCAAAAGTCCTAAAGGTTCCTAAAGCCTCCCCTTAAACTGGGATACACAAGTTGCTAAATAATATGCATGTAAATAAAAATTTATGTCAAGATAGGAATAAAAAATATTCCAACCATCATCCATAAATTTAAACATGCTCCAATTGATTCTCCAAGGATCCATAAGCAACTCTGTATCCAATGGTATAATGCTAACAACGCCTGCACACTTAGATCAAAAACCACAAAACTAACATGTTGTTGACAATGTCACGATAACACTTATCAGCATTAAGATAACCTTTGTCAGCGTTAGACAAATATAGTGGAAAATCTAACTTTTCAAAAAGACCAATAACAATGCATATCATGTACATACTTTTACAAAAAGATCCCAAAACACATATTAAGTGAGATCGATCATTCCAATACTTGTTACCAAGTATTGAAACCTTCCAGTATCAAAAGGTTTAGTTAATAAATCAGACATATTTTCTTCTGTGTCAACCCTATCTGGTTGTATTAAACCCTTTTCAAAAGAATCTCTTATAAAATGATGTCTAATTTCTATGTGTTTTGTTTTAGAATGATGTACAGGATTTTTAATAATGCATTAAGTACTGTTATTGTCTACAACAATCTTGGTATGTATGAAATTATACCCATAATCCAATAGCTGGTTCTGAATCCATAAGACTTGTCCACAACAAGCAGCTGCAGCTACATATTCTGCTTCAGTTGTAGAATTGGCCACCACTGTTTGTTTCTTGCATTGCCAAGATATCAACCTACTCCCAAGAAACTGACATCCACCAGTTGTGGATTTTCTATCAAATTTATCACCACCATAGTCACTGTCTGAATATGCAATAAGCTCCAATGGTGAATCTTTTGGATACCATAATCTAAGATCTGGATAACATCTAAGGTACCTAAAGATTCTCTTGACAGCATGAAGGTGGCATTCTTTGGGAGTCACTTGATGGCGTGCACATGCACACACAGCAAACATAATGTCAGGTCTTGAGGCTGTGAGATACATCAATGAACCAATCATTGATCTATAGTGCCTGACATCCACATCTTTTCCATCTCCAACTTTTCCCCAAGGATGTTCTTTATCCATAGGAGTACTAGCCCGTTTTTCATGTGGAGAAAAGCCAACCTTCTTCAAGATTTCTGCTACATATTTATCCTGAGAGATAAAGATACCATCTTCTTTCTGCTGAACTTGTAACCCTAGAAAGAAGTTCATCTCCCCAATGGTTTAGACTCAATGGTTTAGACCATTTATCTAGGATTATATCAAGTTCTTATGTAATCAAACATAGCGGAATTAGAACAAGATACAAGAACAAGATGTTATTAACAAGATGAATTCTCCCAAAGTGCTTGTATTAATAATTAACACAAACAACTCTAGGCATGTATACATTGAATCCCATGCCTAGAGATCAAAGCTTATTGTAGGTTACATTGTGAATGAATGATATGAATGTAAAAACTGCGTCTATGTCTCTTTATATAATAGAGACATAGCTTACAAAGAAAGCTAAATTAATAAAAAGACTCCACCGGCTTGTTCTTTTGTAACTTGTACATTTTAGCCCTTATCTTCTTATTTTGTTGTTTTTGACGCATCAACTCATAATTTCAACCCAACAATCTTCCCCTAGTTGATGATGTCAAAAACACTTCCCTTTGAATTGTGAAAATCATTCTTGAATCTTCAAATTCTGTAGGCTTTATGTAATGATCACATATGAAGATATCTAATTACGACTTACTTGATGATGAAGTAGAATAACCCGAACTTGCACTCCATGTCTTGTACTAAACATGTGACTCCAAAACTCACGGCTATAATGAGTAGACTATAAAACTCACGGCTATAATGAGTAGTCTCTTGACAAAAATAGTTCTCTAGCAAATATGAGCATAGAGCGTCTTAAGAAAAATCGCATACCTTTGCTACCTTTTTATCAAGTCCGTTGTCACAAATTAAAAGAACCTACAAGTTACATTCAAATGCTCACAAAATTTGAAGATATGATAGAACATCAATCCGCGAAAATCTACTTCGTCTTCAAACAAGTAATAAATACTTTTCTTCGAAATCAATGAAAATAAAACGAGCCTTTATACCTTTAAGAACTAGTTGTGTGAATAAACCAAACTTCAACAGAATTATCTCCAAAATTGTCAGCGGTTGAGTCACAAGTGTCAGCGGCTAAATAATATGTGACAACGGCATGAATACGAGTGTCAGCGGGTAAACATAATAATATCAGCGGTTATTAAATATACCCATCTGTGACTGTTTTGCTCACTGTCAACACTATCTACACTCATGTACTCTCCATTATTGCTTTAAATCTTGAATAAAGAAGAACTATAAGCAATTCCACTTGACCTTTTTGATTACTGCTACACCTTTTCCTTTTACTTTTATCCCACGTGAAACCATCTGTACCACAAAAGTTCCTTTACTTTTGGACACTTTAAAAACACACTAACAAGACCACTTTGCTGCTTTATCTTCATTCGAACAATAAAGCCCAATAAAAAACCTCACTGTTTAACCCTTTGACTGCACATCTCTGTTCATTTTAATCTGCTGACTATATCATGATAATTACTAGCCCACCACATAGAGCGTGATAAACTAATCTCTACCCCTTTATAAAAGAAAAACCACTTTTTTTCAACCACCTTATTTCGGGAAATGTTGAAACTAAGTAAGGAAACTATAGGAATCTTTTTAGCATTACCATCTTGGATAGTTGACAATTGACAATTAAACCAAAGCAAACGCCAGAGAAATGAAATGTGTGTAGGCGGGATTTTTTCTAACTTTTCAAAATTTTGACAAACCCTAATTCTAATCCTATACAAACCACACCTATTCCAATGGAGTAAAGCACATCTTCTTTGCTTCTTTGTTCTCTGCTTCTTCTTTGCAACATCATCCATCAGCCGCCACACATATCGCCACACATATCACATTCTGTCGCCACCACTCCTAACATTGTAGGTGGGTTTGGCCGGTTGTTTTGAAGTAGGTGGTTTTGGCTGGTGGTTTTGGTATATGTGGTTTTAGTTGTGATGGTTTTGTGGTGTTGCCTGGTGTTTGAGATCAAATATGAGATGGTTATGATGGCCTCATGGCATAATCAGATCTTATGAGATCTCTAGTTATTTGTTGTGGTTTTTGTGGGTTCAAATTTGTGTTACTCGGTGGTTAACTTGCAGCAGGAAGGGATCTCAAGCCTGGAAAGTTGGGGAATATGATACAACGCTCAAATTCCTTGTGTCAGCGCCCAAATTACTCTTGTCAGTGATGGGTGTGTCAGCGTTCAAATGTTGCTTGTCAACGCCCAAATTACTTGTCTCAGCGCCTCTTGTAAACTGCTCCATCATAGCTGTAAAAGACAAGTTCAAGTTTGTAGGAGTAAACAGAGATGTATCAAAACCTGATTGCTTCTTCAATTCAGTAAGGGCTTCAGCAACACCCAAAGATTCTTCTTCATATGAGCCTTTTCCACTCAAATCAAATGGCTCTGTAGCAGCTTCATGTGAGCCTTTATCACTCAAATTAATAGGCTCTGTAGCAGCGTCCTCCCCTTTGTAAGAATCCTCCCCTGATGAAAGGACTCTTGTCTGCCTTCTCCTAGACTTAACAGTTTCCAAAACAACAATCCTCTCCCTCAATTGCTTGAGTTCAAGGCCTTGTGTACTGACCGTTTGTACCAAGTCTGCATTTTGCTTTTGCAAGCTAATGCAGACAACCGTCAATTCCATCATTATGTATGGTTCCAATCTGCCCTCCTCTAGAATGGGTATTTGACCTCCCAAAGTAGAGTCATGGGGCATGGTGAGGTTTTAAAGATGTTAGGACTGTCTTGGCCTGCATCTAAGCGAGTACCAATAGTCCCAGTCTCATCCATAGCACCAACCACACTTGTGGTGGTGGTTCTCTCTACAACATGGCTAGTACCACTAGAGGAGAACACTCCAGTAGTCCTTGGGCGTTTTTGCAACCTATATTCAGGTGGGGTAGAAGATGATGTGGATTGGGTGGTAGTTTGAAGGTTACGGGGTGTTTGGGTCTGTGAAGGAAAGGTGTCAACGTTTGGATTACGTGTGTCAACGCCAACATTTAATGTGTCAACGTTGAAGGATTCTTGGTCAATTTCCATGTGTTGAGGTGAAGGCAATGGTTCTGGTATTGGGTCAAGTTGTGGTTGTGGTTGTGCTGCTACAATAACAGCAAGCATAGCTTGGGTAAGGGGTAATTCACGGTGAGGGGGTGAGTTCATCTTACTAAAAATACCTTTCTTTTGCACAGGGATCTCATAAAAATCATCATGATCCCTTGTGCAGTAATGTTGCACATCAAAAACAATTTGCAAAAATCGGGGATAAGCTAAAGTCATCTTATTCCCTTTGTTTTTACACATGCCATCAAAAATTAGTTTTGAAAAATTAAACTTTTGCCCATTTGCAATGCACACAATTGCACTAGCAATTGATCTATTAATTTCATTGTGTGCAGTACATTTGGGACTCAAACATTGAAGGATGACATGTATGAGGTACTTCTAGGCTAGGGGAAACTCTTGTTTTTGATATTTGTTTAAAGTACCCTCATCAGGGAAAGGATACCCCAAAGCCTGAAGTCCTTGTTCTATTTCATTAATGGGGAGGGTGGTTATACCATCTACATCACTAAGATGCAAAGCCTGGCAAACCAAGGCTTCAGTAACCACCCAAGTACGCCCATGAACAATAGCTGATAATGTAGTCACATTATTAATTGTTGAGGAACTAACAGAGTTCCAAAACTGTTTAATATGAGTGACAGGGATGAAAGGAGCATGAGAAAGTGCATACCTAATTGGAGATGCATTCAAATACGCCACCATCTGGGTGTATTGTGGAAACAAAGTATCATCACCCTCCAAATAAGTAATCATGTTGTGCTGACTCCTGAATCCCAATACCAAGTCAATTGGTTTAAACTTTGGTGCCATTGTTGAAGAAAGCTGTTTGTGAAAGATTTATGAAAGATGAATTATAGGAGAAAAGGTGTTAGACAAGAATATGAAGTACCCTGTTTAAAAATATGAGCCAAATATATAGGAGAGATAGGCACATGTGATTGGTCAAAAATAAGGCAAGTATTTTCAAAATATACTGATGAAAATATTGAAAAGAAAATAAGTTATCTTGTGCATTAATTAAAAGTTATCTACTCCCAAAATTACGGCTCCAAATTTCGTCAAAAATAACAACTGGGTAGGTCCCAATGAGTGTCAACGGTCAAAAATAGCCCATCAACGCCCAACGGCTATATTCTTGTCAACGTTTGCCAAAGCCATGTCAGCGTCTAAATTAGTCATAACAACGCTTGGAAAAATATTTGTCAGCGTCCAAAAATAAATGTAATAAAAATGAAAAAGGACCTTAACAAATTAATTTATCCTAGTGAAGATAACCTATAAATTGATAATTATTATTGGTCGGCAAGCACTTTCCATTTATGCACACTTTCTTATGCAAGATATACATAAAAGTCCTCTAGTGTCCCTTGCTAACCGAAATTCTTAACAATTAAGTTATCTCATAAAATTCCCTGTAACTCCCAGGTAAACCCATTATGTCAAAAATGTCTTGGCAGCATGCATATTATGTCAACGTTGCATGCTACAGTGCCTCATGATTTAGTAAACTAACTCATACTCACCAGTGGACACAATCTGGAATTGTGATAAGAGCATTATAAGAATTCCCAAAAGTCCTAAAGGTTCCTAAAACCTCCCCTTAAACAGTGATACATAAGTTGCCAAATAATATGCATGTAAATAAAAATTTATGTCAAGATAGGAATATAAATATTCCAACCATCATCCATAAATTGAAACATGCTCCAATGATTCTCCAGGGATCCATAAGAAACTCTGTATCCAATGGTACAATGCTAAGAACGCCTACACTTAGATCAAAAAACACAAAACTAACATGTTGCTGACAACGTCACGATAACACTTATCAGCGTTAAGATAACCTTTGTCAGCGTTAGACAAATATAGTGGAAAATCTAACTTTTCAAATAGACGAATAACAATGCATATCATGTACATACTTTTACAAAAATATCCCAAAACACATATTAAGTGAGATTGATCATTCCAATACTTGTTACCAAGTATTGAAACCTTCCAGTATCAAAAGATTAGTTAATAAATCAGACACATGTTCTTCTGTGTCGACCCTATCTGGTTGTATTAAACCCTTTTCAAAACAATCTCTTATAAAATGATGTCTAATTTCTATGTGTTTTGTTTTAGAATGATCTATAGGATTTTTAATAATGCATAAAGTACTGTTATTGTCTACAAAAATCTTGGTATGCATGAAATTATACCCATAATCCAACAGCTGGTTCTGAATCCATAAGACTTGTCCACAACAAGCAGCTACAGCTACATATTCTCCTTTAGTTGTAGAATTGGCCACCACTGTTTGTTTCTTGAATTGCCAAGATATCAACCTACTCCTAAGAAACTGACATCCACCAGTTGTGGATTTTCTATCAAATTTATCACCACCATAGTCACTGTCTGAATATACAATAAGCTCAATTGGTGAATCTTTTGGATACCATAATCCAAGATCTGGATAACATCTAAGGTACCTAAAGATTCTCTTGACAGCATGAAGGTGACATTCTTTGGGAGTCACTTGATGGCATGCACATGCACACACAGCTAACATAATGTCAGGTCTTGAGGCTGTGAGATACATCAATGAACCAATCATTGATCTATAGTGCCTGACATCCACATCTTTTCCATCTCCAACTTTTCCCCAAGGATGTTCTCTATCCATAGGAGTACTAGCCCTTTTCTCATGTGGAGAAAAGCCAAACTTCTTCAAGATTTCTGCTACGTATTTATCTTGAGAGATAAAGATACCATCTTCTTTCTGCTGAATTTGTAGCCCTAGAAAGAAGTACATCTCCCCCATTGCACTCATCTTGAATTTGTCTGTCATTAGCTTGGAAAATTCTTCACTCATCTTTAGGTTTGTAGAGCCGAAGATGATATCATCCACATAGACCTGAACAAGTAAGACATCCTTACCAGTCTTCTTTGTATAGAAGGTCTGGTCTATGGTGCCCCTTTTGAATCCATTTTCCACCATACAGGTGGACAATGTGTCATACCATGCTCTTGGGGCTTGATGAAGTCCATACATAGTTTTCTTGACTCTATATACCTTGTCTGGATGCTCTGGATCTTCCAAACCAGGAGGCTGCATTACATAAACCTCCTCAACAATTGTGCCATAAAGGAAAGCACTCTTCACATCCATTTGATAGATAGTAAATCCCATGAAGGAAGCAAAGGCTATAAATATCCTTATAGCTTCAATCCTTGCAACTGGTGCAAAGACCTCCTCATAGTCTATCCCTTCCTCTTGTGTATATCCTTGAGCCACTAAACGTGCCTTGTTTCTGACCACAATGCCTCTTTCATCTTTCTTGTTTCTAAGAACCCATCTTGTCCCAATAGGTCTGACATATCTGGGACAATCAACTAACTCCCAAACATCCTGAATAGCAAATTGGTGAAGCTCAACCTGAATTGCTTCCACCCAACTTGGTTCTTTGAGAGCATCAAAAATATTCTTGGGTTCCTGTTGTGACAGAAAACAGGCAAACAAACATGCTTAAACAAGAGGGGTATCAACCTTCTTGTGAATATTAACAATCAATCCTCCAAGATTCTGATGAGATCTTCTAGTTTGAACAGGAGACATCACATCACCAATAATAAGAGAAAGAGGATGATTTTTGGTTGTAGTAGTAAGGCTTCCTCCTTCAATAAGTGTGTTGTCCTCAATCTCATCTTCCATATTGTTAATATCCTCTTCAGACTCTCTTCCATTAATATCTGAATGAACCTCTCCATTTCTGTGTGAAGGTTCACCTTGTTCATAATTGGAAGAGAAAATATGGTCAAAAGAGTTGTTAACGCCTGAATCAAGATTGTCAGCGTGTGGGCCATCAACGCCTGAACTAGAGTTTTCAACGTTTGAGCCATCAACGCCTGATTTGTCCTGTCAGCACCAAATTTTCCTTTGTCAGCGCCTGAAGGACCATGCATGTTGTTAACTGGTGATACTTGGGGACCACCATTTTCTTTTTAGCAGCAGCAGCAGTAGCAAAAGCATCTGTCCATATGGGAATAGTAACATACTCAAGTATGGGAGATGACTTGTCTGCTTGTGATCCAACCTCTTCATTAACCTGTGTACCTAAAACATCAACAACTGGTTCTTCCACAACACTTGAAGTTACCTTCACAATGTCTGGATTAGTAACAGGCATATAATTCAAATTCCTTGATAGAGGTTCCATGTCAAACAACCAAATTGGACCACTTTCAGGATCACTAGGTTTACTCTCTAAAAACCTAACATGTATTTTTTCAAGTATACATTTTTCCTTCTTAAGGTAAACCCTATCTCCTTTACTCTGCACTGAATAACCCATGAAATAGCCTTCATCACCTTTAGCACTAAATTTACCTAAGGCATCACTAGTATCTATGTGACAATCCGTCAATTTATGGTTGATATTTTATTCTCAAATATTATTTAAAAACATTATTTTAATGTTATATTATGAACTCACTTATTTCTGGGAAGAAATTTGAATTTACGTCTTGAAGTAGCATCGACTACGTCTAAACCGGAGGATTCTACGTTACGTGCTTACGTTTACATACACCGTCTTTTGTGACAGTCCGACATTTCAGAAAATAAATTTATCCGTAAATATTATTTTGGGATTTTTATTTTTGAGTTGGTTCATAAACTCACAAATTTACGAGAAGAGATTAGGATTTACGATTATAATTTAACGTCCTTTACGACTAAACCGGAAACCTTAGGATTATGTATTTACGTTTTCGAACTCCGTTTTTTATGAAACGATTTTTATTAGATTCGTTTTGTGCCGTTGATTCATAATTTATAAAAACGTTTTTCGTAAAACGACCCGAGGGCACGCAAATCGAGGAAACTAGAATCGAGGAGTACCCGTAAATAATTGGGGATGAGACAAAACAAGTTTTTCCCCACCCCCACATATGGATGGCATAACTTAGCTACAACAATTTTGAGGTGTCAAGCTTACAAAGTAAGCTAAGACACTTGTCCTAGCCACTTTGTAAACTAGCAACCAACTCAAAACCACTCACTTCCAAACAACTTCTCCATTTCCATCCATGCAAAACCACACAACTCTCCTCCCTCTCTCTAAAGAATTCGTCCCATATTCATCAAAAACAACCCTCATTTGATCCATTTTAACCATAAAATCATGTGTTATTCACACATATGATGAAGCCCTTTTGAAGCTCTATAGACTGGTGGTGATCTTAACATCCAAAGAGAAGTTTGCAAGATGAAGTAGGGCTGATTTTCCACAAGATGTTCATGAAGATAGGTGATCTTGAAGTTGATATTGGTATATCACAAGTCTTGCCATCAAAATCCAAGCCTTGTTCATCAACCTCATCTTTTCATCACTATGGTGGTATAAAGATTGTCCTCCCCATCCTTTTGTTAATTTTGATTATGTAATCATGTATTTTATTCTTAAATGTATATATGTATGATGATATATGATGATTAAAAATATTATGTGGGGATTTGGTGTTGATAGATTCGATAAACATGGGTAAAAAGATGGACAAACTACATGTAAAATGGTTAAATCTTGTTTAAATGGTAGGCTGTATAAAAACGGTAAATAACCATGTCATGAACTGATAAAATGGCATAGATTAATGGATATACAGTAAGTAATATGTCTTTTACACATGTGAGAGTTGGCCATGCAATAGAATCATTAGGATGAGTGAGATATGATCAAAACAAGTTTAGAGTACAAATCTGAGTTCACTGTTTTGGACGATTTTTAGAAAATATTTAGAGGCTGATTCAACAGTAGCTATAGGAGAGTTAAATGGAACACATATCATGTAGTTTATGTCATAAAAATTTGAGCTTCTATCTCCATATAGAACTCTAGATATGGCTGTTTTGGTGAACATGAAAGTAAAAATCAGATTTTGGGAAATTAAAGTATAATAGTATTATATAAGCACTCAAATAAAAATAGTATAAAATGTGAATTAAAACCCACTAACTTATATAATACATTTATATAAATATGTATAAGGATAAGTAAATGGAAATTTTATAAAAATGGTAGTTTGATAAGTTTTATAAGTTATAAAACTATAAACATGATTTTTACGACTTTTTCGGCTATTACCGTAAAATTAACGTTTTTGTTAAATAAAACTTAGAGGGTTGGACCCGTCTAATGTAAACTTTTATAAACTCATATACTGATATATAAACATATATAACAAGTAAAAACCGATAAAACCCGAGCTATATAACATACGGATATTAACGGGCTAAGTTAACGTTATTGGACTAATAATACAACAAAATGGGCTAAAACACTTATAAACTTATTTATTGGGCTTAACCCATTTGGGCCCAACTTGTAAAGTGTAAATACTGATAATAAAAGTATAAAATGGATTAATACAAGTTGAAGAACTTATAATAAGCTTGTTGGACTTAAAACATGTAAATAGGTAAAACTAGTAAACTAGTATAAAAGTTATCAACACATAACACTAAAATGAGTAAATGAGAATATGTAAACCCACTTGATCATCATATATATATATAATCATCATATGTATACATAATTTTTATTTTTATAAAGTCATTGGACATGAGTCTAAGACGAGTATTATTTGTCTAGGTTTCCGTGATTGAAGCACGTACCGTACGTCCGAATTGCCGATAACCCGCCTTCCCACATCCACGTGAGTTCATAGCCTCACACTCTTTTAAATGTTTTTATGAAATGTTTTATAAACCCGCGAGGGAGATAACATGTTAGTTTTTATAAAATAGGACACTAGTTGTCCCGATTGTCTGTTTATTGATTTGGACCCGAATGATTGTATGACCCTATGAATGATTAAATGACCTGATAGATGAAATAAAATGGATTATTAAAGTTAGGTTATGTCACTAAAAGTCCCATTAGCATGAATTGTGAACTACCGGGATTTGGTAGACGCTTATGCATATAATAGTACTATTTGGGGACGATCACCCCAGTTCGCGCCTTGACGGTTGATCCCCGTCGTGCCACATTAATTGGTAAGCGAATTTTGTATGAGAAGATTTCCATAGCGTGACCTTTGTGACGACACGCTAATTTAGATGGGCAAATTGAGTTTCGGGCTAGCTACCCGTTGTTTGGTTTAGTAAGGTAACAATGTCATGCGGCTTATAATAATCCAATTAACGAAATACTACTAGACGCACCGAATTACGATGTATTGCCTGACTAGCAATACGGGGTCATACTATTGATATTATGTTCGTGTCTTGGTTTTCATAACCATATTCATATAACGGTTTTATTTTTATACAACGTCATAAGACGTATTTTATGATGTTTTTACGACATTGGCTCGTTTAATGATTTTTAAGGAAAACGCCTATATTATGATTTTCGATAAGGATTTGTATAAAAATGACTTTGGCTATTTTATGGCCTATTACAATGATTTGTACGAAATGATTTTTGGTAATAATTTTATACCAAAGTTATATTGATGGAATTTATTAAACTCTATGAATTCACTCGGCGTTATCGCTGACCTTTTCTTTTAACATGTTTTATCTCAGGTACTTGAAGGTAATTCTCGGGAAGACAACAAGAATTCATGGTCCGCACTTAAATTATAATTTCCATTCAAATGCTTTGTAAAACCTGTATGAAATATAATGACTTGGGACCTATGTAACTTTGATATTTATGAATGGAAATGCTTTATTATTAAACGACGCGATTTTTAAGCGTTGTCTATGATGTGAGTAATGTGCTATCCCGTAACACCAACTAGTCTTCCGCTGTATTGAGTTGTATAAATTTGGGGGTGTTACAGTTTGGTACCAGAGATCTCGTTATAGAGAACGAAATATTTTTAAAACCAAGGTTTTGAAGAAAACATTTCAAAATCTTTTAACTATAAACATTTTTCACAAAATGTCTAAAAATCTTTTGACTATAACGGTGCCGAAGAATTCCCGAGTTACCGACAAGTCCAGACTGAGAAGTGTTATTTTAATATATATATAACTTGGATTATATATATATATATATATATATATATATATATATATATATATATATATATATATATATATATATATATATATATATATGATGTAATTTTATTACATGATTGTTTGATGATTATTTTGATATTTATACGAGGTATTTATACAACGTAGATTGTCACAAGGTACCCTAACTCCCTAGCAAATCAATCGAAGCTATTCTCGTAGGAATTCTAGCTATCCTAGATCTAAACCAAGTTGTGGATATTTATGATCCCAACAAAATGGTTGATAATCGTAGAAATGTTAATAGTAGTTGATTAAGATCTTGAAGAAGAATTGGCGAGATTAAATCTGATATCGATGACATGACGATCTTTCCAAATAGAGTGGAGTTTGACAAAACGTTACCACCTGGAATGGTGTCATCTGATTCGTTGTCACCCAATTCTTAAATTGAAATCTAAAGGGTGAATGTTGCACTTGAGGCTGTCATTGGAACCATTATCCAAAAGCCTCTGCCACTAGTACCTTTCCGAGAATTCTAGTTGAATGATCAAGTCCTTTCATACTAGTGACTCATTTGATAATTGCTGTTGTAAGAGCTATAGGATTGGAAATTAAATGTTGATCATATCAAGCTTTTATTGCCCTATTATGGTATAAAAATAAGGTTGAAAGTATTGAAGAATGAGGTAGGATATCGAATTGAATATAAAACTGGTTAAAACTTGAATAATGTAAAATTTAACTTGTATGGAATAAGAAATTGTTAAGAGGAAGTCGTTAAGGTCTTTGATTGAATTATAAGGTTTTAATTGATTGTAGGTTCGTGTTAAGGGTTGTTCCTAGGCCATTGTCCAATAATGAGGATGCCCAGTGTCCAATAAATAAATTGAAGAAATCTTCTTCTAAATTGGGACCGATGGATCTTCCGGGACATGTGGAACACCTAATGACTCTTGTAGATTAGTATTCATTGTGGTATCTTTTAAAAATCCCTAACTTAACTGAGACATCAGTTGGTAGTATGAGTTCTGAGAATTGTATGACATAGTGACACATAATGTGTTACGGTACAATTTAGACTTGTTTGTGATTAATGAAAAGACTACCTTTGATTGCTAAATCCTACATGTATCGATGTTATCTATCTTTTCTTGCTTCATCCTAATGTTCGCATTAGTGATGCAACCATTGAACAAGTACTCATCTCGATTTGAGTTACGTTGTGGATTATTCTTTTTGAGCGCCATCGAGGTCATGAACCTCATGATTATTTGGCTAAAGCTCATTTCCTAGTATATTGTAGTTAATTCTTGGTGAAGAACTTCTCATTACTCTTTTGCAGATCGCTCATTGTTTTTATAAGATACAATAGTATCCCTTGGGAAAAATGGAATTTTCATCACCATATGAAATATTTAAAGTGAGGTTTATAAATAATCGTTATCAAACTGAGGTTGTCTATAAAACACCTTGGAAAACCTAATTGTTTTCATAACAAGGAAAATATGTGTAAATTTATTTTGATTCTTATTTAAGAATTAAGCATGAAAATGTCTTTATTATAAACATGATGATAAAATTTTGACGAACTGAGTATTGCATCGTTAATCTTGAAATTGTATATAGTTGCGCGCCTATATACAATTTGGAATGGACCATGCAAGGCTGATTAGTAGTCACCATAAAACTGATTAATAAACACTAAATTTTCTTTGAAGATTGTGAAAGATTAAAATTTATGAGATCTGCAAGAAGTGAAAAATAAGGACATAGTGTTAGGGACACCTACATATGTGCCTATAGCATCTATTCTTCTGAGTCGAATTTACTCATCTGTGGAAATTGTCTTACTTGACAATTGACAATTCTTTCTTGTCCAATTCTCCCGTAGTGAGATTCTTAGGAAAAGTATTTGATTACCAAGTGTTGATACCCGACTGGATGTATTGACGTTCTTATCATTTCTTATGATTTGATTTCATTTGAATGACCTGGGTAACGATCTGAGGAGCTTTCGAATGCGTACTCAAATTATGAAAACATGGGATATATTGATATTCGTTAAATGTTTTCGTCTGTATCTGATTTGAAATTCTCTCGTTGATTATACGTTGACCTTACTCTTTTAAGGTTAGTCATGTCTCCAGATATCCTTGAATTATGAAGGATTATGTGTTATTATTAGTCTTTTGTGAAGTTCACATCTTATCGACGGCAATAAAACTGGAAAGTTGGTAGTGCCAGTAGAATAGATTGATTGATTATGACATGACGACATTGTCTTAATTGATGGGAACTCGAGTAGAATTCCCCTAAAGGATAAGATGCTGATTATCAAAAGCGATTTAAATAATTCCTGATGGATGACCATATCCTGCATTTAGACTTAAAATTATACCGTGAATGGTTGTGAATTAGTCATAGATATTATAATCTAGAAAGAACCTAAAATGAATTTATTAAATGATGTTTCCGTTATATAAAACTTTAGTAAGTATTTGTTGACGAATTACCTAGACTTTTGCCATTAAGGCAGATTGAAATTGGTATTGATTATATTCCCGGCGCTGCACCTATGGCGTGTGCACTGTACGTCAGCACCATCTGCATTAAAGGAATTACCGTACAACTGAGAGAGTTGTCGGAGAAAGATTTTATTCTACCGAGCTCGTCATCATGAAGAGCTATGGTGTTATCATTCCTTATGTTTATAGATTACTATGAACTGAGTAAATTGACAATCGAAAACGATATCCATAACTCGAAATGGAAGATTTGTTCGATCATTTACAAGGTTTTAGCGTATGTTTTAAAAATTTGATCCACGGCATGGTTATCGTCAACTTCGCGTCCGCGAAGAAGATTATCTATTCCAATCACTACATCCAGAAATTGTAATGAACATTATGAGTTTCACGTGATGTCGATTGGATTGACCAATGCACATGTAGCATTCATAAATTTGTTGAATCACGTGTGTAGGCTGTGATTTGATAAAGTCATGCTTGTGATCATTAAGGACCATTTGTTTGTTTATAAGAATAAGAATGAATTAATAATCCTTTATGAACTGCCCTAAATTGACCGAACAATGAAAACCTGTACTTTGAATATTTAACATATGACTTAAAACTTAATCCTTTACATGATTTAACCATGTGATTAATAGATAATGGAATATAAATTGACTCTTCAAAAAAAAAATTAGAAGTCATTTAAAACTTTGAGTTATACTAAAAAGAAAGTGCAAATATATTTTGACAAATGTTTTAACAAAGCATTTTTAAGGGATTATTCCCTTATACACAAACCATTTAACTAAACTTCTGTTTAGGGGTAAATGTTCGTGTATACTTCTAGACAACTTAAGAAGAATTTAGGAAACTATATAACCTATGACTTGAAATTTGAAACGATACTTTTTTCTTTTCAACTAAGAAAATTTTGACCAAAATATAAACAAAGATTTTTAGAACATTTACGAATCCTATTAATTATTTTTGATAAATCAACAAAAATCGTATTAATTAGATTAAAAATTATTTTGAACATTTTCATATAATTGGACGGACTAAGAAATTTAAAATCTTTACGTTACGTGTCATAAAAATCAAATATTTATTATTTAATTAGTCGTAATAATTATCGACGCTTTAGACGTCGGATTGAGTAAAACGGATAAAAATGATAGTTGAGAAGAAACTAAAACTTAGAAAATGTGAAGAAAGAAATTTTTAATGAATATAAATACTGACACGTTATGTAGGAAAGGATAAAGAACCAATTAGGATGTGTTCCTTAGTAACGATGGTACAAAATAAAATTTCCGAACAATTTAAATATGAACGATGTTTGTAAAAAGGATAATATATATAATAAAAAGGGGTTCACGGCTTATATGAACCATTAGAATTGAGAAGCCGATGGCGTTAGATGTATAAAAGGCCACTTGTGATTGTCTAAATATGGAGATTTAGAAATATAGTTATGTTTGAATCTTGTAAGTATAAGTATTATATGTATGTCATTTTTGACTAAAAGTATCTTTGTCTGAAGAAGTTGTACTAATGACAAATTATGACGGCAAACATCGCCTCATACATTAGTAAACGTCTAACTATTGCAAAAGTCATCATCTGAATTTGATTTGATTTGGGTCATCGTCGACAGACTGACCAAATCTGCTAATATCATTCTTGTTAATGATAGATTCTTGATGAAGAAATTGACTCTTTTGTATTTAAAGGAGTTGTGTAAACATGGTGTACCTGTATCGATCATCTCTATCAAGACCCTCGCTTCGCATCGAATTTCTAGAGATTTGCTCAGAAGTCATTGAGAACGAATCTTGATGAGAGTAATATGTACCACCCCAATCGAAGGGACGAGGTAAAGTAACGATACAAAATACTAAGTGATGTACTAGGTTTGAATGATTGATCTTTGGTAATAGACTGTATAATTGTTTCCCTTTGGAAAGATTATCATTGATAATTATCGTGTTAGTATCGAGATCGAATCTTGTTAGGATCTATATAAGAGTATCAGTAAGTAAGGATTGGGATGAAGACATCCGACATACACCCATTGTGAGTTGGACATGTCTTTTAGGTTTAAGGTTTCCTATAATGGCGAACCTAACCTTACAAAATACCCGACCCGTGAGACCTGAAATGATTATTGAAATTAGGATCTGATTATTGACTGCCGATAGTGGACACGAGGTAATGTGAATATGAAATGTAGATCTTGAAGTGCAGGATGGGTAGCGAAGTAATGCCAAAAATTTTCACCATAGAAAGATGAATTGAAGATCTGAAAGATCATGGGAATTAAGTCCCCGTTGTATGGGACCATTGAGATGATGTAAAAGATTGGTTTGAAAGGCATATAAGCTGGACCTACCCTAGGACTTCAAGAGCTGCGTGAAATATGTTTCGTATATCGAAGTTGATGAAATGTCTATCAAGTGAGAATCTGATCACTTCTTAATGAAGTTTAGATCGGCGAAAAGTTGCATTCATCAAAAACCCGTGAACATCATGGATAGAGAAAGTAAGTCAACAATAATCCTGATCTTATTCCCGTAGTTATGTTTGATGAAACTCGCGTATTGTAATGAATTACACTTGTGAGAAAAGACCGAATGTGGAGGAAATACCCACATGGCTTTAACTCTATAAGAAGCGAGTAGTAAGATAAGATGATCTTTGAGGACAAAGATCCTGTTTAGGGGTAAATGCTGTGACAATCCGTCAATTTATGGTTGATATTTTATTCTCAAATATTATTTAAAAACATTATTTTAGTGTTATATTATGAACTCACTTATTTCTGGGAAGAAATTTGAATTTACGTCTTGAAGTAGCATCGACTACGTCTAAACCGGAGGATTCTACGTTACGTGCTTACGTTTACATACACCGTCTTTGGTGACAGTCCGACATTTCAGAAAATAAATTTATCCGTAAATATTATTTTGGGATTTTATTTTGAGTTGGTTCATAAACTCACAAATTTACGAGAAGAGATTAGGACTTACGATTATAATTTAACGTCCTTTACGACTAAACCGGAAACCTTAGGATTACGTATTTACGTTTTCGAACTCCGTTTTTGATGAAACGATTTTTATTAGATTCGTTTTGTGCCGTTGATTCATAATTTATAAAAACGTTTTTCGTAAAACGACCCGAGGGCACGCAAATCGAGGAAACTAGAATCGAGGAGTACCCGTAAATAATTGGGGATGAGACAAAATAAGTTTTGCCCCACCCCCACATATGGATGGTATAAATTAGCTACAACAATTTTGAGGTGTCAAGCTTACAAAGTAAGCTAGGACACTTGTCCTAGCCACTTTGTAAACTAGCAACCAACTCAAAACCACTCACTTCCAAACAACTTCTCCATTTCCATCCATGCAAAACCACACAACTCTCCTCCCTCTCTCTCAAAAATTCGTCCCATATTCATCAAAAACAACCCTCATTTGATCCATTTTAACCATAAAATCATGTGTTATTCACACATATGATGAAGCCCTTTTGAAGCTCTATAGATTGGTGGTGATCTTAACATCCAAAGAGAAGTTTGCAAGATGAAGTAGGGCTGATTTTCCACAAGATGTTCATGAAGATAGGTGATCTTGAAGTTGATATTGGTATATCACAAGTCTTGCCATCAAAATCCAAGCCTTGTTCATCAACCTCATCTTTTCATCACTATGGTGGTATAAAGATTGTCCTCCTCATCCTTTTGTTAATTTTGATTATGTAATCATGTATTTTCTTCTTAAATGTATATATGTATGATGATATATGATGATTAAAAATATTATGTGGGGATTTGGTGTTGATAGATTGGATAAACATGGGTAAAAAGATGGACAAACTACATGTAAAATGGTTAAATCTTGTTTAAATGGTAGGCTGTATAAAAACAGTAAATAACCATGTCATGAACTGATAAAATGGCATAGATTAATGGATATACAGTAAGTAATATGTCTTGTACACATGTGAGAGTTGGCCATGCAATGGAATCATTAGGATGAGTGAGATATGATCAAAACAAGTTTAGAGTACAAATCTGAGTTCACTGTTTTGGACGATTTTTAGAAAATACTTAGAGGCTGATTCAACAATATCTATACGCGAGTTAAATGGAACACATATCATGTAGTTTATGTCATAAAAATTTGAGCTTCTATCTACATATAGAACTCTAGATATGGCTGTTTTGGTGAACATGAAAGTAAAAATCAGATTTTGGGAAATTAAAGTATAATAGTATTATATAAGCACTCAAATAAAAATAGAATAAAATGTGAATTAAAACCCACTAACTTATATAATACATTTATATAAATATGTATAAGGATAAATAAATGGACATTTTATAAAAATGGTAGTTTGATAAGTTTTATAAGTTATAAGACTATAAACATGATTTTTACGACTTTTTTGGCTATTACCGTAAAATTAACGTTTTTGTTAAATAAAACTTAGACGGTTGGACCCGTCTAATGTAAACTTTTATAAACTCATATACTGATGTATACACATATATAACAAGTAAAAACCGATAAAACCCGAGCTATATAACATACGGACATTAACGGGCTAAGTTAACGTTATTGGACTAATAATACAACAAAATGGGCTAAAACACTTATAAACTTATTTATTGGGATTAACCCATTTGGGCCCAACTTGTAAAGTGTAAATACTGATAATAAAAGTATAAAATGGATTAATACAAGTTGAAGAACTTATAATAAGCTTGTTGGACTTAAAACATGTAAATAGGTAAAACTAGTAAACTAGTATAAAAGTTATCAACACATAACACTAAAATGAGTAAATGAGAATATTTAAACCCACTTGATCATCATATATATATATATATATATAACCATCATATGTATACATAATTGTAGAATCTTGATAACCTATGAATCTATGAAGGGGTTGATGATTTCTAGAGAGAGAAACTAGAGAGAGAAAGTGAGAGAAAACTATGTGTTATTTTATTCAAATGGAAACAAGAAATGTTCAACAACCAACCCCTTTCCAAGGAGGAAAGGAGTATTTATACTTCCAAGTCTTATGTGGACTTGGGCCGGCCCATGACAAGCCCATGGACCGGTTCTTACTTAACTAAATAAGTATTTGTTAACTACGAGCTATTACAACATATATAATAGTGTGGAGTGACCGATACTTCTAATATACGTAAAAACGTATTTCTAACAATCTCCCCCTAAGGGAGGTCACTCCACGTTACAAAGTTCTAAACCTAGCATACTATACTAAGTCTTCGTTCTTTAGCTCGTAGTCTTTTCTTCTTTTCTTTCTTTTGTTGTGAATATGTTGGTTTGATCTTTTAGGCTTTGGCTTGAGAGCATTGTTCTTTTGGCCTTTCACGTGCGATCTTTGCCTTCTTGTGAATTTTGCCTCCTCGTGACTCCATGTTCCACACACTTATGTCTTTTTGTTGAATTCTCGAAAGTTTCAGAGTTTGGTACAGCGGAAGACTTTATCTTGTACTTTCTTGAATTTTTGCTAAACTTTGATGCAGAAAAACATAAGCATGTGGGAACGACTTCTACAAGTACACCGCAACACCACCGTCTTTAACTGGTACACAACAACGCCACCGTCTTCAACAGGTACACAGCAACGCCACCGTCTTTAGCAAGTACACAGCAACGACACGAATAAAATGGCATTGAACATTTTATTCTAATTCGGTAGCATTTTACCTCCGGTCGGTGAAGACCGTTGGACGATATTAGATATCGTACCCGTGACGGATAGTTTCAATTAAGTAACTTCCTGACAGGATTTCGCGGGTAAACCCGTTCTCTTTATTCGAACGTCCAAAGCTGACTGCGAACATAAAGAGTGAATCACTTGGATAAATTATCCTTGTGATTTGAAGCCGTCAATTCATGAAACCTGGAACAAGTGAATTTCAATTAAGATTTTCACCATCGTTGCTTTCCAGTTGTCACGAGCTCAATTCATGAAGAATCTTGCACGTCACCTACCAAGTGCTGTTTGATGTTAACACTAGAAGGATTTCCACTCGTCACTGTGATCAATAAAGAGTCACTCTGAGTGTTCTGGCAAGATCATATGATAATGCGTAGAGGCCTGGAACGAGTTTAAGTTCAATTAAGAATTAAACCACTGTTTCTTTCCAGTTTTTCACAAGATTGGTTCTAAAAGAACCGCACGTGTAACCTACCATGAGCTTGTTTGATGTTGGCTCAAACAGGATTTCCATCTTCATTGTAATACTTACGTATTACTCGGATGTTCTGGCAATATTACAGGAATACTGCGTAGGACTCATGAAAATCTCTTACTTTTCACAGTGTGTGAGAAAGCAAGGAATAAATGGAAAGTGTCCTAATGAGACTTTTGATGATCTCTTGGCTCTAGACTCGATTGTGCGTTTTGATTTAGTGAGCGATGGCTGGAGAGGAGTGCCACCTTTTCAATACCAGTCTATTCGGAGTGAATAAACCAATAGATAACGTGTTGATCTCCGTGTGATTAAAACAAATACCTTTTGAGAGATATTTGAGTTAGCTGGGAAGGGTTGTGCATTGCATCACTGGGTCCATGATGTCTTTCTTCAATATCGAGAATCATTAACAAAAATGACCTCAATAGCATATGTATTGACCCGGTTTCTGCCTAAAGTTGTAAGGAGGGCTTCTTTCTTTACACCCTTTATCTTTACAATTCTTTTTCATTCTTCAACCCCTTCAATGCTTACCAATACGTCATCACTAGCACCTTGTTGTGATTGTTCCAGTGCTAGCTTAAGTACTTGGTCGGCATTCAGCTACGTTCACATTCTTTCTCCATCTTTCCTAGGACTTCTAATTCTATCTAGGGAATTGTCCTTGGGAAGATTCCATCGGCTCTGATGAATCATTGGACTAAACCTATTCCTACCACCCTTTTGTCACCACATCGTCGTGAATTAAGCGTGTTTTGGGAAAGTATAGCCATCATGAAAAATCATTGAAAATCACCTCAGGTACTTGTGATATTGAAATCAAAAGTTTTGTACCTTAGGTGTTTTGTTCATCAAAAACGCTCCCCCTTAACACGTGCTTTACACATATTAAGTTGGATAATCGTTAAGTCCTTTTCATCTTTTAGCCAATTATCATTTAAGTCTCCTTAATCCCATTTTCTCCCCTTATCCAAAATGTTAACCATTAATATTTGGGATACTGAATGGATTAACCGGTCTTTGGGTAAAATTGAAATCGATGTTTGGCCATAGAACATGTTAATGCTCCCCCTTAAATTAGTAAGGGATAGTTGTAGTGCTTTAGTTTGATATATTTTGAAAGATTTAGAATCTCGTGAGAAATTCTTGAAAAATTATCATACCTTAACACTACATCAAGCCATTAAAGCACAATATTCACAAATTTACATATTCACAATTAAAACCAATATAAAGTGGACCTGAAATGTACGACCCATTAGATGGATCGTTGCAGTAACTTGTGGTGCACTCCATATGGTCTACCACCAACGAATCTTTCCAAACTCCTCATCAATATTGTTCACGGAGCTTTTGATCTATCTTCTTGATCACATACTTCGCCATCTGCCGATAACCCTGATGCCAATCCTCAGTCATCTCTGGTAAAGTCCCACCCGAGTTAAGATGCTCCAACTTTCCTCTGACGTAGATGAGAGTCCCATCACTGTACTTATAAAGCTCACCCACCCTCATAAACTTCATTAACCATCGACTGTTCAAGTAGGAAATCCCACAATTCGGAACAGAAATACCGGTATAGGGACATCTGTTGACATGTTGAGGTAACACTTGATTCACTGGACGGGTTAGGTTAAGCTTCCTTTGGTAACTTTTGACTCCCAACTGAAGATCTTCAACTCGTTTCTTGATAACAACGCTTCGTGTGAACATACGAAGTCCTGTATTCAAGGCAATGAGGTCTTCACGAGGAATATGTGTGAGTTGATCACGGGTCATCAGAAGCAACATATCTTCGATATCCTCAAGGCGAATGATAGAAAAATCTCCCTGCTGGATTTTGTATTCTCTGTCATCCTCCCTTTTCAAACGAATCTCCGTCACATGATAATAGCCATTCTTGGCTTCGGTTTTCAGCCCTAAAATACTGGAGATGCGGATATCGGATCTAACGTTGCTTCCTGAATTGACTAAGCAGCAACCCCTGTACGCCCTTCGGACTCGTTCGTCCCAATGAGATGCACCTATAACAGCATACATATCATAATTACGATTTACCTTTGGGACCCAGAGTCGGTTTACCTTTTCCTCGATAAAGGGTATTGTCCCCCAATTGGCAGCTTTCAGCAAGGTCAGGGAGGTTGCGTACTTTGATGACCCCTTCAGAAGATACACATGATCATTGGTGACGAAGAAGTCAAGAGCAATCTGATTATCTTGAGAAGGATCAAGTGGAGGTGGAGCTCTTTCTGAATCATGAAGACCTGGCCGTTGAACGGTATTCAAAGCTTTCAGGATCTCATCAGCATAATACTCAAACTCCATTCGGGTTAACCTGGTTTGGGCGCGAAGTCTTTTATCCTTTAGCGCTCTCTTCACCAAAGACGGAGTAACCGAGGTCTTATACTCATGAGCAAGAAATGCACACAAGTCAATCGGACTACGGATACGGAGATATAGAACATCTCTGTCAGCGTCCGTGATTGGATCATATTGAGCCGCCGCCGTGATCCAAGCTTGTGGTGGTGCAGTCTCGTCAATTTCCAACGTGTCTACCCAGTCCCGTGTGCTTGACTCAGGAACAATAGATTGTTGTTCTTGTTGTAGAGGAGTAGAAACGCGAACATCTGCTGGTTCTGATTCAGGCATCTCGGCGGTGTCATGAACGGGTGAGTGTTGTGCAGCTTCAGGTTCAGTTACTGATTCTGCAATCACAGGAGCAACAACAACAGGACTAACAGGGTTAGTGGTAACAGGTATAGATACAGCAATAGAAGTACCGGGAATCGATGACGCTGTAGTAGCATTCACATCGTGGCGCCACTTAGATCGTCTTGATTCCGTTGATGTTGATTTTTCCTTCTGCGCTGCATCTTTCTTGGACTTGGTTCCAGACTTAGCAGGTTTCTTTGAGCTGGTAACCTTATCCCCCTCTTTAGGCTGTTTACCCCCATCATCATCCTCATCGTTATCCTCGTTGCTCCCCCTAGCACTCTCCTCATTACCATCACCACCATCATCGCCATCATCATCATCATCATCATCATCATCATCATCCTCATCATCATCACCATCATCGTCATCGTCATCGTCATCATCCTTTTCTTCTTCTTCTTCTTCTTCACCTTCTTCTTCACCAGTACCCTCTTCTTCTTCACTTTCTTCCCTTTCTTCCTCAGGCAGAATGTGGTATGGTACCACACTTCCAAACGTTTTAAATAACCTATCATCCTCCATGATAGCGTCATTCAGGGATTTGTAGAGAGCCCGTTGAATCCTAGATTTATCAAACGATCCAAGTTCCCTCATACGAGCTTTGAGGATCTTCTTTAATTCAAAATTAGTCAAGTCATAAGCAATCTTGTAGGCGGATTCTGAAGGATTGGATGACTTGATCATCAAGTTATCAGTTGCGAGTGTCTTCAACTCATCACGCAGTTTAGGCATAATGGATTCAACGGATTCTTTCACTCTCTCCTCAACAGAAGCTTCAAGTGCTTCTTTCTGCTCCTTGTATTTATCCCTCATCGCTTGAAGTCTAGTGATACGTGCAGCATGCTTATCAGCCTCAGCCTGCTTAACCTGAGCTAGTTCGTCTGCATGTGCTTTTCGAGTCAACTCCATCTCTGCAGCGAACTTAGCAAGCATCTCTTCTTGTGCTTTCATAGATGCTTCTTCACTTTGAACTCGTCTATGTAGCTCTTGGCGAAGTTCATCCATCTCTCTTTTGTGATTATCCGTATGTTTATCCAACATTTCGGCCATCACCAATGCAGCCATTGTAGACGTTGTAGAGCTGCTCTGGGTTGATTGAAGAGGCTCGGTTGTGACCACAGTACTGAGAATAGGAGTTATTGGTGGTGGAAGGAATGGTGTTGAATCCGGTCTGGTTGGTAAGGGTTGTATTGGTGGAGGTTGAGTTGCTAAAGGTTGAGTTACTAACGGTTGAGTAGACACCATGATTGTAGGAGCACCGGACTCTTTTTCAACACTTGCTGAAACAGGGAATGATGTCTCCTTCGAAGTAGGATACCGCTCAGGTGACCCAAACTCATCAATATCCTCTGGCTCCTCATACTCTTCTTCAATATTTATCCTTGCACCTGAACCACTATCGCCCGTATCTTTCCTACTCCTTTCAATAGCTATCTTCATCATTTTTCTCTCCGTCTTGTCAAGAGTAGGATCAACAACATCTTCTTCGTCACGGAGAATTAACTCATCAGCCTTACCCTTTCCCTTCTTAACCTCAGTCTTCTTCTTCTTGGTTTCGGGTTCAGGTAAAGCAGCTGGTTGCTTGCGTTTACCTTTACTCTTGACCGTAGTAGACGAGTCTTCTCCAGTCTGAAGGTTTGCTTTTAGCTTCTTGATTTCTAGCAGCAGTAGCTTGTAATCAGCAGAACCTTTGATTTTATCCGTCAGAAGATAATCGGGAATAGGACCAGGAATCACACCACCAGATGGTCCTTCATGCCTTAGATCTACCGTATGATCAGCTTCTTCGGTGTGATGACGACTTTCTGCTCGCCTATCAATAGTAACATCATTCTTCATACAATAGTTGATGATATGCTTGATAAACCGAGGGTAAGCAAAGAAATTAGTCTTCAGCTTCTTGTTTTGGAAGAGTTGAAAGGTGAATTCTTCCCATAACAATAAAGCATAATCTGCATTTGCGCCTTTGTGCATCCCATGGAAGATGTTCATTATTGGACTACGCAAAGCATCATGCCCAGATGTTTTTGGTGTAAGACATCGACTAAGAATACCCAACATCGCTCTCCAAGGTTGTCCTACTTTAGCAGTGGTAAACTCAGACGCAACTCGTAAGTCAGGACATCCAAGAGCATCGAACAGCTCCATGAGTTCGTCTTTGGTAGGATCCTTCGAAAATGACATACCTTTGGGTGTATCCCGTATGCTAAATATCTTACGGAAGTCTGAAACCTTAATTGTCTGCTGCTTGTTGTCGAGAGTGAAGGTGATCTTGTTTGAAGTGATTTCCTTGGTAGCCCAGAACTCATACATATAATCATAAGGCACCGAGGCAGTACTCCTTAAATCATTCTTGAAATGAGATTGATCAAGAATTGCTATGGCGACTTTGAAACCATGGTGAGTGGATTTTGAGACTTGCTTCAGCCGGTAATTGTTTGGTATGAACTTGAGGGTTCGTGCTTCAGCAATAGATGCTGCTCTAGAGTCTTGGATAGCTTGTACTGTTGGATTAGTCATTGTATCTGCTTAAGATAAGACATGAAAGGTTGATGCACAAAAATATATAGATATGTATCATTATTACTTCTAAGCATAACACATTACATAACATAATTCAACAAGTACTTATAGACAAACACTATTAATCAAACAACTCTTCATCCGGAACTTTCCTTCATTCGGAACTATTCATTCTGAAGTCCTTCATTCGGAAGTTCTTCACTCGGAAGTTCTTCATTCGGAACTTCCTCATTCGGAACGTCTTCATTCGGAACTTCTTCATTCGGAACTTCTTCATTCGGAAGTTTTTCATTCGAAACTTCTTCATTCGGAAGTCCTTCATTCGGAACTTCTTCATTCAGAAGTTCTTCGTTCGGAAGTCCTTCATTCGGAAGTTCTTCATTCGGAAGTTCTTCATTCGGAACTTCTTCATTCGGAACTTCTTCATTCAGAACTTTTTCATTCGGAAGTTATTCATTCGGAACTTCTTCATTCGGCAGTTCTTCATTCGGAACTTCTTCATTTGGAAGTCCTTCATTCGGAACTTCTTCATTCGGAAGTCCTTCATTCGGAACTTCCTTCATTCGGAAGTACTTCATTCAGAACTTCCTTCATTCGGAAGTCCTTCATTCGGAAATTCCTTCATTCGGAAGTCCTTCATTCGGAACTTCCTTCATTCGGAAGTCCTTCATTCGGAACTTCTTTCATTCGGAAGTCCTTCATTCGGAACTTCCTTCATTCAGAAGTCCTTCATTCGGAACTTCCTTCATTCGGAAGTCCTTCATTCGGAACTTCCTTCATTCGGAAGTTTTTTTCCAAAAAATTCCTTCATTCGGAAGTTGTTATCCATGTTCATCCGGAACTTCATAAACACAGCCTATTTATGATTAATCTATGCGTGTTTGTGAGTTCTAAAGCAATCTAATGTAACCAACCATAATCTAAAGATATACCGAGCATAACCCATCTAAAACCCTAATCAATTAACCCTTAAATTAACACAAACCCTAATTGGATTAAATCTGCTTAAAATGGATTAATTCAGTTGATTAGAAACGAATTTAAACAAGATAATACTTGGGTATTTACCTTTTAGATTGAATGGAACCGATTGGATGATTAAAATGCTAGTTTAGTGAGCTTGTGTGTGTGTTTAATGGCGGCAAGAGTGAAAAAATGAATAGTGAAGAAGAATGAGTGGACGGGGGGGGGGGGGGGTTTGTTTTGACTTAGGTCAAATTTTTTGACAACTTTCTCAAATTGTCCCTTAAGTCCCTACAGTTTTCACTCCTTTTCCCTTTTTATTCCTTATCTTTTCATTTTTCCTAACCATTGTTAAACTTAGCCACTATTAACTTTCACACAGCTTAAGCATCACAACCTATTTGCAAATCTCCAAGATCTTAAAGTAATTCCTATCACATTGAACAAGCACAAGTCGTATTCTAAAGCAAGACCACTCAATTATCATTCAGCCAATTAATTTTCCACAAACACTTTTGAAAATCGATTTAATGACGAAGATGATTTAATATTTTCTCCCCCTTAAACGATGACCCGTTTTCTATTTAAAGAGTTGTAGTCATTGTTTAAAGAGTCAAATATTGATGAAAACATTTCCAATTAGTATCTTGAAAAAGATTGATTCGCGGTGTCAATAAGATTTCTCTTATTTTAACAAATTAATGCACTGAGACGTACAATAATTTGTGTTAGATCAAGTTGTAAAGTAAACTTGATCCCTTTGCATGATTTGGCTTGTAAATCATGCCCGAGAAAATTAATTCCCGTTGTGAGCCAACGTTTTCCAAGGAAATACGTGACTTTAATATGAAAACCGGGTTGCAGTCTGAAATAACTACAAGCCATAATGGGCATGTTTTAAAAATGTACAACTTTTATGCGGACTCTATTTATGGCACCGTGTCAATATTGATTGACATTTCTAAGGCCGTAAATATTACCGTACTAAAAGACATGCCCGTTTTAAAAACGAAAAATATTTTTGGTTTTTCTTGATTTTATAATTTTTATGGTTTTTCTAGGTTTTATATTTTTTATGGTTTTTCTTGGTTTTATATTTTTGTATTTTCTTTTAGTGGTTTATATATGTACGATAATATACATGATCACGAACAAAGGATACTCGGAATAGTTTACCACCACTATTCAGCTGATTCTTCTGCCAACTCTTTGAGAGTCGCTGGAGTGAATGATTTCATGCCACGCTTGTCGATCAAAAACTCGATTCGTCCTCGATCTAAGGCTTTGGTGAACATATCTGCCAGCTGGTACTCAGTAGTGACAAAATACAGCTCGATCACTCCGTTCTCCACCTGCTCTTTAATGAAATGGTAGCGAATGTCTATGTGCTTGGCCCGGGAGTGTTGAACATAGTTGCAGCAAAGGGCAATGGCGCTCTTGTTGTCACAATACATCGGGATTTTATTGAAACCCAAACCGTAGTCAGTTAATTGTGATCTCATCCAAAGGACTTGAGCACAACAACCGGACATGGCGATGTATTCAGCCTCTGTGCTAGAAATTGCAGCGCTTTTCTGCCTTTTTGAAGACCAACTGATCAATCTATCTCCAAGGAGTTGCACAGATCCAGAAGTGCTACGCCTCGTGTCTTGACACCCAGCATGATCGGCATCTGCGCATGATATTAAAGCAATAGAGGAATCTTTCGGATACCATAGACCACGATGAAGTGTTCCTTTTAGATACCGAAAGATCCTTTTCACAACATGTAGGTGCTTTTCGGTAGGCCGAGCCTGATACCGGGCACACATGCATACAGCAAATTGCAAATCAGGCCTGGTAGCAGTCAGATAGAGAAGGGTGCCGATCATTCCACGGTAAAGTTTTGGATCGACAATAGTCCCATTCCTATCTTCATCTAACTTGGATTTCTCCACCATTGGAGTGTCCACGGGGTCACAATTTTCAAAGTTATATTTCTTTAAAGATTCAAGAGCATATTTGGATTGATTAATAAAGATGCCTCTGGGATTCTGAGAAATCTGTAATCCTAAGAAAAATGAAATTTTTCCCATATTGACATCTGAAAGCGTGTGGACATTATCTTCTCAAAGCGATTTGACAATTCTATGTTAGTGGCAGCAAATATTATATCATCAACATAAATTTGTACCAGAATCATGTCGTTGTCCTCCTTGAGAGTGAATAGAGTGGGGTCCACCTTGCCTTTGGAGAAGCCTTCCGAAATGAGATATGTTGAAAGGAGATCGTACCACGCGCGTGGAGCTTGTTTCAACCCATAGAAAGCCTTCTTAAGCTTGTACACATGATTAGGAAACTCCGTACTAACGAACCCATCCGGCTGACTAACATAGACCTCTTCCCTTAGTTCACCGTTCAAAAATGCCGTCTTCACATCCATTTGATAGACGATCATGTTCATATGAGCAGCATACGCAAGGAATAGTCTAATAGCCTCCAATCTTGCAACAGGAGCAAGAGATTCTTCAAAGTCTATACCCAAGGCTTGTTTATATCCTCTAGCGACCAATCTAGCCTTATTCTTCAATACTGCGCCCATCTCATCAAGTTTAACCTTATAAACCCACAACAAAGTAAGGATGTTAACCTTGTCAGGGAGAGGAACTAATTCCCATACTTCAAGTCTTTGGAATTCATTTAGTTCCTCCTGCATGGCTTCAATCCAAGATGATTGAGTCATAGCCTGTTGCCAATTTTTAGTCTCAACTTCGGAGAGAAATGCATCAAAGTAGCAATAGAGTGCACTCTCTTGTAATTGATGGCGTGTAGAGACTGGTCGATCTAGATCTCCAATGACATTCCTAATGGGGTGATCTTTTGTCCATTTAGTGCTATGATTTTCAATCCTAGGTGGTCTGGAGTGAACAATAGAAGGAGCTTCTTCTGAGGTAGACGCGGCTGAAGGGTTTTCAGGGAACGGTATACCAAAGAAAGGAAGCTCTTGCAGGTGAGAATATTCCAAATCGTGATCAGTAGAATCCTCTTCCACATCATTAGGCACAAGTAGGGGTGACGATTCAGGTGTAGTTTGAGAATCACTAGGTAAAGGTGCATCTGGTTCAATGTTAATTGAAGATGCATTTGATAAAGCTTCATTAGCTGGAGCAACAACTTCAGGGATTGGAGCTATCACTACAAGTGCTGGAACTTCATCATTTGGGGGATCAAAGAATTCGTCAAACAACGGTTGAAACAGTTTATCCCACTCGGGCCTTGTTGGTGGTAAAAATGATGTAGAAGTAGGATTATTGGGAACTAATCCGGAACTAATAGCACCGGTTCCCATCTCATGAAGCGCGGGTTCAGAGCTGTGTTGCTCAGAAGCCATCGCTGTCAGCTCGTCGAAATCTGCGTCCATAGTTTCTACAATCTTGCCAAGACGACGGTTGTAAATTCGGTAGGCTTTCTTTGAGGGTGAGTAACCAATGAAAATACCTATATCGGCTTTCGGTTGAAGCTTGCCCAAGTTCTCACTATTAATGTTTGGATAACAAAGAGCACCAAACACATGAAAGAATGAAACATCGGGTTTACGGTCATGTAGAAGCTCGTAAGGTGTTTTTCCATGGCGTTTCCAAATGATAGAACGGTTTTGGGTGAAACATGCAGTAGAGATAGCTTCTGCCCACAAGAACAATGGAGCGTTCGCATAAATAAGCATAGTCCTAGCAGCTTCCATAAGCGTACGATTCTGTCTTTCAACGACACCGTTTTGTTGTGGAGTGCGTGCAGCGGGTGTTTCATGTGAGATACCAACTCCCTCATAGTAATCACGAAGAGTCTGGTTGACGAACTCTGTTCCATTGTCTGTACGAATACGGCGGAAAGTAGTATTCAAACGTACCTGAATGAATTTCAGAAAAGTGATGATAGCCTTCGGTGCTTCATCCTTTGTACGTAGAAATCTAACCCATGTAAACCTGGAGAAATCATCCACAATAACCAGAATGAATTTCTTACCGCTCACACTTTCAGTTCTCATTGGCCCACAAAGATCCATATGCAAAAGATGAAGTTTTTCTTGATTGGTGTCTTCAGCTTTGGGCCTGTATGATTTCTTGGTACTTTTCCCCCTTGAACACGCGGAACATAAATGGTTCTTGTGAAATTTTAGCTTTGGAAGACTACGAACTAATTCGTTTTTAGCCAGATGATTAATAGCATCAAAGTTAAGATGAGATAATCTGCGATGCCATAGCCATAACTTGGTCTTAGATGCTTTAGAGAGAAGACATACTGGAGAGGCGGCCATCATGTCTTGTAGGGACAACGTATAAAGATTTGCACCACGAGATCCCTTCAACAAGTCTTTTCCTTCCAAGTTGCGGATGAAACAAGTATGTTGTCGAAATGCAACCTCCAGGTTGGAATCACAAAACTGTCCTACTGAAAATAAGTTATGACCAAGACCTTCTACATAGTATACCCTTGAAATCGTAACGTTTCCAATCTGATATTCACCATACCCCATTATCTTTGCTATATGATCATTACCGAATTTAACCGTACCAAGAAACTTGCTGACGAAATTTCGGAGCATCGAGCGATCTCCGGTCATATGCTTTGAACAACCGGAGTCCAAATACCAGAGGATGATTTGGACCACCTGAAAATATCACCATACGAAGACAATGTAGAGGTATCGGAATCTGAATGTTCCTTGTTATTAGCAGGTACAGATTTAATAATCTTAGATTTGCTAACTTTAGGTTTCTTAGATTTCCTAGCCTTCTTCTTCCTAGTTGGTGGTGTAGATTCTAGTTGGCTTAAATCCTGTGGTATTTCTTTACTGATAGGCACTATAGTGGGGGCTGACCTAATTAAAGGGCGATGTTTCCATACTTGAGTGCGAGTGTTCCTAACTAAAGGACGCTCAGACCTAACCTCAATGGATGCATTCCTAGTTAAAGGGCACATTTTTCCATCTAATGTAAAGGTCCTACCAGTGGGACGCCATTGCCAGCCAACCTGGGCACGAGTTCTACCCGTTGGCTTCCATTCAAGACCATTCCCAATGGCATTCATTTCATTCACATGATCAATAAGACACAAATCATGACGTTGGGAAAACATACATTCATTACAATTCCAACAATTCAAATTAGAATTCACGAATGGTTTAGGCTTCTGCACAGGCGCAGAGCTTTTAGTCTTAACATGATTCTTTTTATTTAAAACTGAACTAACATTCCTATGGTGAGCTTCTACTTTCTTCTTTTTGGCATTACTAGTGGAGGGCTTGATCTTATCTTTCTTGAGTGACGATCCTTTAGCCTTAGTAGTCTCTTTTAATCCTGTAGAAGGCAAAGTGGGAACATTAGCAACAGATTTTAAAGGTGCCTTACTTGATTGTGCCAATGACGGTTTTGCTCTTGGAGTCTTATTGAATGGAGTTCCAGCAATGGGCCTATTAGTAAGTAGTGCAGAGCCTGGTTTACCTATGTATTGCAAATATGCTAAGCAATATTGAACTCGCTTAATATATTCATGAGCCGAATAATAGTAGCTACTTGAGGGATCTAAGGCATAAAGATCGTCTAAAATATCCCTAACAAGATCTACATGCTTAATGGCATTCCTCATATAATCATCGTAGGTAACCGGGTTTCTCTTATGAAGCGGGTTCTTATAAAGCACTACTGACTTGGTTGTTGGAGCACTAGTGGACGGTGCAGAGTCGGTAGCTAAGTTATCAACAACTTCTTGTCGGGTGAGAAGAAGTGTCTCCTTTAACTCGGCCAAAACCATGTTTTTGTCAATGAGCAGGATGTTTAAGTCAGAGATTTCCTCACACTTTTGGTTCAGTTGTTCAACATAAGATTGTTGTTGTGCCGCATTAAAAGCGAAGCGTTCTTCTAGTGAACCATAAAGAGCGGATAGTCCCTGTCTTGTCCGATCCATCTCCCCTAGAACAGACGAAAGTCTAATTTCTAAGACCTGATTTTTAGACTCTGCAGCCTCTAGTTCCAATTTTAGTGTTTCATTTGATGACACATCTCTCTTCAATCTCATAATCTCTTCCTCTAATGCCTTAACATTTGCAATCATCTTGTCACTCGTCTCAACACCGTTTTCACAACTATTTGATACCAAAAGATCCTCATTTTGAGTTTGTTGTTTCAGTTCTAAAGATATACAATGTTGTTCTAGTTCATTAAAGCGTTTTGAAAGTAAATTGTAAGAATCTTATAGCTTTAAAAACTTAGCGTTAGATTCGTGACAAGAATGATTATCTACCTCATTTACAATATCAACAACATTTACAGAGAGATCACAAACATCATCACAAATATTCATAGCATCACAGTTAATCATAGCGGATGTAAGCTCATTCGAATAATTAACATTTACAGTAGTAAGCACATCACATGAGATTACTTCGGATAAGAATCGGTCATATTCAGATAAAATCTTTTCCTTTTCAATTAGTTGTAGTTCGTAAGCGGTGTCCATTTCATAAAACACTTTTTGAACTTCTCCAATTTCAAATTCAAGATTTTCCTTAAGAGATGCAAAACTTCCTTTTAGACTTTCGACAAATGGATTGATCTCATTTTTAAACACCTCGTTCATGTGTTCGAAAGCCCATTCTCCGGCGTTTAGGCCATTTGAAGTCGTACATTCCAAAATGACCTTGTCAAAATTAGTAAAGTATTGATTAATCTCTTGCAAGTTTAACCATACAGTGCTAACAGGTGGGAGATCCTTTGGAATTTCCTTAGGACCTTCCATGTTGACAAGTGTAGGAAATGTACTAGGGTTTTCTTCATTCAACATGTAGGTTGGTGCTGTAATGAGATCTTTGTCCATATGGAAGCGAATTCTAAAATCAGTTTTAGCAAGCTCCTGATTCATTTTAAAATAATCACACTCGGGATATTTTGCAGAATTGTATGACCGATCCTCATCAACTAGATCCTTACTTGTACGATCATCGAAAATAACAATCGGTTCTAAGACCAATCCTAATTAAGTTGCATTATAAAGTCTAGGACTATGAGTCAAAGCTTGTTTTGCATACCGTGGGTTAGGGGGAAGGCCTTTTTGACGTGATAAGTTAAATTCTCTAAACGAAGCATCAAATAAGTGCACTAGTTGAGAAGAAGCGTATTGTCTTAAAAGCAAATAATCTAGACTTCTAATCTTATTAGCAGCATTAATCTCCATTTCATTCTTCTTAGACTCGAGTAATTCAAAATCCGTTTGATGTTTTTGAAAATTAGTGACCACTAACTCCTTTTCTTTAAGTTCATTAGAAAGATTTGCTCTTAAGTTTTCAATTTCTTGCAAGTGACCTATTTGTTTGTTTCGAAAGTGATCATATTCGGGATTAGTTAGAACACTAGACGAAGGCACTAATTCCAAAGTTTGAACTTTCTCGTTGCTTAAGGCAAGCTCATCAGACAAATTCTTATTCTTAGCTAGGGTTTCTAAGAGTGCAGCATTCATTTGGCTAAGTAATGTAGCAGGAACCATGACCAAATCTTGTTGAGCAGGAGTATGCGTATTCGAAATGGCTCCCGGTTGTGATTCACTCAAAGTCTAGGGACTCACATTGATATTACTATCATTGATTGTCTCCTCATTTGAAAGACTCACCACCGAAGACTCATTCGAATCAGCACTCTCTTGCACAACTTGATGTGGTTGAATACTAGCATCAGTGGTATTATTAGTGGTATTAATAAGTACCTCAGATCTCTTTTCTGGCCCTAAGCTGGAGATAGTTGCCATGAGAGCAGCCTTTGCAGATTGAAATTCATCACAGTCTGAGTCATACGCATCGAGATCATCTGCTTGGTATGCTGCATTCTGTGTGGTGACAGTGTCTTGTTCAGCAATACCTGGATCAGCAAGAAATGCAAGCTCCTCTTCATCAAGTTCCCTTCCTTGTGCCTGGGCATTCACCAGATAGATCTTCTCTGCAAACCATTGACCATCCCTTCTCCTCTTGGGTTTCTTGCAATCCCTGGACATGTGTCCTTCTTCCTTGCAGTTGTAGCATGTAATCATTCTCAACTTGCCTGTGGAATTAGCCCGTGGAGGATTGTTGACCATTGGAGCAGGATTGACCGTGCGAGCATTAGTAGTTGATGTAGTAGGTCTCCCCTGATATGGTTGAATAGGTTGAACCATTACCCTGCCATTCTTAATAGTAGCTTGTTGGCGAGAATTGGATGAATTCCTCAACTGATTGTTGGTAGGAGCTTGTCCTCTAAATCCTCGTTTTCTTAAAGTCCTTGTGAGATAAGCAGACATAGTGGTTAACACTTCAACTGGGTCAGTTCCTTGTTTGAACACAGGAATGGGGACTTCTTCATCATCATCACAATACATTGCTTGATCTTGTTGAGCTGCATAATCACTAGAAGGAATACTCATTTGATCAGGGTAGCTTGTTGGATATGCTGCATTCTCTTGATAAGAAGAATATGAAGATTGAGCATAAGGTGCAATACTTGCTGGGTGATGTTGTGAAGCATAGTTTGGTGAAGGTGCATTGAACCGATATTGTTGCTGATGTGAGGTGGGTGGTTGCGATAGAATCGAGTATTGGGGGAAGGTTGGTGTCATGTAAGGTGATGGATGATAGGCTTGATGTCCCAATATATAAGGAGTGTTGTTGTGTGACAAGCTTGGTTGATTCGCCATCAAAGCTAAAGAATCAGGGTACATACCTCGAGGCGAACGGTGCATGATCACATGTTTCTCATGCTGCTGAAGGAAAGCATAGAGTTGATCCAAATTGCACTTATGCAAATCCCTGGTTAACTTAACATCGGTAATATACTCACCCTATTCAGCTTGAGGTAAAGTATTTAAGAATTTGGTGTTAACCTGGAATGGAGCCATCACGAGATTGTATACATTCAGATCATTCATGAGAGTGGTGAATCTGAAGTAATAATCGTGAAGCGTTTCCCCTGGGTTTTACATGAATCTATCAAACAGATCATACAACTGACATTCCCTTTCCTGTTTGGTAAGAGACGTACCTTGTAGCAACACCTTAAGACGTTCCCATAAATCCTTTGCCACCGTATACTGACTTACCATCCGATAGATGTCATGTGGAGAATGGTTTGAAGAGCCTTTTCGTCTGCATCTGCAACAAGTTGTTGAGCTGGTGTGAGTTCTTCAAATTCTCTTGGTCGAGTCACATTGTTAACCACTATGGTACCATAGTCAAGTGAACCATTTAGAATTGACTTGACCATAAGCCTCCCATATACTAGTTTTCCCTTAAGGTAAGACATCATCCGGCCTTGCCATGCTTCAAAAACTTCTTTGATGAGCATTGGCGGGCGATTATCCGTTCCCGTAATGACGGAAATATCCGTAAGTGATGTCATCTGAGGCATTACTGAATTCGGATTCATTTTGTTCACTTCAAAGAGACAAAGATTATCGGTTGATCGAGCAGTGAAGTAAAGCTTGTGAATTGTGTTGAGTTTTTGTTGTAAGAAACCAAGATTAAATCCTCTAAAAATCGTCGAAAAAACAAGTAAAATAACCCTTGATTCGGAACTTTTTGTTGATTCGGAAGTGTTGATTCGGAAGATTTGGCTTGGAATACCTTGATTCGGAACTTTTGGTTCGGAAGTATTGATCCGGAACTTTCCCTTGATCCGGAACTTTTCCCTTGATCCGGAACTTTCCTTGATCCGGAACTTTCCCTTGATTCGGAACTTTTTCCTTGATTCGGAACTTTCCTTGATCTGGAACTTTCCCTTGATCCGAAACTTTTTCCTTGATCCGGAACGTTCCTTGATCCGGAACTTTTGGTTCGGAACTTCCTTGATCCGGAACTTTTGGTTCGGAAATTCTTGATCCGGAACTTTTGTTGATCCGGAACTTTTCGTTCGGAAATTTTGGTTCGGAACTTTTGTTTATCCGGAACTTTTTGTTGATCCGGAACTTTTCGTTCGGAACTTTTGGTTCGGAACTTTTGTCTGGGTAATCAGTAACTTGTAACCTGATGAACAGTCGATCAAAAAATCAAGATTAAACCCAGATTTTTACCAAATAACCCAAAAAGTTTTGTGATTTCTACAATAATAAGTAAAAACTAGTACTTATCTATTAATCCCAATAACAAAAACACCAAAAACTCCAATAATCAAGATGATCTTCTTAAAGAACACTAATACAATCAAAAACTAAAAAAACCACACAAATCATTACCTTAAATCACCCCATAGCTCTTGATACCAAATGTAGAATCTTGATAACCTATGAATCTATGAAGAGGTTGATGATTTTTAGAGAGAGAAACTAGAGAGAGAAAGTGAGAGAAAACTATGTGTTATTTTATTCAAATGGAAACAAGAAATGCTCAACAACCAACCCCTTTCCAAGGAGGAAAGGGGTATTTATACTTCCAAGCCTTATGTGGACTTGGGCCGGCCCATGACAAGCCCATGGACCGGTTCTTACTTAACTAAATAAGTATTTGTTAACTACGAGCTATTACAACATATATAATAGTGTGGAGTGACCGATACTTCTAATATACGTAAAAACGTATTTCTAACATTTTGGATAAGGGGAGAAAATGGGATTAAGGAGACTTAAATGATAATTGGCCAAAAGATGAAAAGGACTTAACGATTATCCAACTTAATATGTGTAAAGCACGTGTTAAGGGGGAGCGTTTTTGATGAACAAAACACCTAAGGTACAAAACTTTTGATTTCAATATCACAAGTACCTGAGGTGATTTTCAATGATTTTTCATGATGGCTATACTTTCCCAAAACACGCTTAATTCACGACGATGTGGTGACAAAAGGGTGGTAGGAATAGGTTTAGTCCAATGATTCATCAGAGCCGATGGAATCTTCCCAAGGACAATTCCCTAGATAGAAATAGAAGTCCTAGGAAAGATGGAGAAAGAATGTGAACGTAGCTGAATGTCGACCAAGTACTTAAGCTAGCACTGGAACAATCACAACAAGGTGCTAGTGATGACGTATTGGTAAGCATCATATGTATACATAATCGTTATTTTTATAAAGTCATTGGACATGAGTCTAAGACGAGTATTATTTGTCTAGGTTTCCGTGATTGATGCACGTACCGTACGTCCGAATTGCCGATAACCCGCCTTCCCACATCCACGTGAGTTCATAGCCTCGCACTCTTTTAAATGTTTTTATGAAATGTTTTATAAACCCGCGAGGGAGATAACATGTTAGTTTTTATAAAATAGGACACTAGTTGTCCTAATTGTCTGTTTATTGATTTGGACCCGAATGATTGTATGACCTGATTGTATGACCCTATGAATGATTAAATGACCCGATAGATGAAATAAAACGGATTATTAAAGTTAGGTTATGTCACTAAAAGTCCCATTAGCATGAATTGTGATCTACCGGGATTTGGTAGACGCTTATGCATATAATAGTACTATTTGGGGATGATCACCCCAGTTCGCGCCTTGACGATTGATCCCCGTCGTGCCACATTGATTGGTAAGCGAATTTATGTATGAGAAGATTTCCATAGCGTGACCTTTGTGACGACACGCTAATCTATATGGGCAAATTGAGTTTCGGGCTAGCTACCCGTTGTTTGGTTTAGTAAGGTAACAATGTCATGCGGCTTATAATAATCCAATTAACGAAATACTACTAGACGCACCGAATTACGATGTATTGCCTGACTAGCAATACGGGGTCATACTATTGATATTATGTTCGTGTTTTGGTTTTCATAACCATATTCATATAACGGTTTTTATTTTTATACAACGTCATAAGACGTATTGTATGATGTTTTTACGACATTGGCTCGTGTAATGATTTTTAAGGCAAACGCCTATATTATGATTTTCGATAAGGATTTGTATAAAAATGACTTTGGCTATTTTATGGCCTATTACAATGATTTGTACGAAATGATTTTTGGTAATAATTTTATACCAAAGTTATATTGATGGAATTTATTAAACTCTATGAATTCACTCGGCGTTATCGCTGACCTTTTCTTTTAACATGTTTTATCTCAGGTACTTGAAGGTAATTCTCGGAAAGACAACAAGAATTCATGGCCCACACTTAAATTATAATTTCCATTCAAATGCTTTGTAAAACCTGTATGAAATATAATGACTTGGGACCTATGTAACTTTGATATTTATGAATGGAAATGCTTTATTATTAAACGACGCGATTTTTAAGCGTTGTCTATGATGTGAGTAATGTGCTATCCCGTAACACCAACTAGTCTTCCGCTGTATTGAGTTGTATAAATTTGGGGGTGTTACAATCCAGTACAACTACATGACAACCAAAAGGTTTAAGAAAACCAATATTAGGTTTCCTTCCCCAAAGTAACTCATAAGGTGTTTTGTTATGTATCTTGTTGACTAATGCTCTATCTGAACATAATAAGCTGTATTCACAACCTCAGCCCAAAAAGCAATGGGAAAGTGAGCATCAGCCAACATAGTCCTGGCTGCTTCAATTAGGGTTCTATTCTTTCTCTCAGCAACCCCATTTTGCTGTGGGGTTCTGGCAACACTAAACTGTCTAGTAATCCCTTTCTTGGCACAAAAATCATCCAATAGCTAACTTCTAAACTCACCACCATTATCATTTCTAAGCATCTTAACTTCATTACCAGATTTCTTTTCTATTTGGTTAATAAAGTTAATTAAAGTATCAGCAGTGTCACTTTTCATGGCTAAAAAGAAAGTCCAAGTAAACCTAGAAAAGTCATCAGTGATGAAAAAACAATATGATTTACCATTCAAACTCTCTATATTAGTTGGACCAAACAGGTCCATATGCAGCAAGTGAAATGGTTTAGAACTAGAGTGCACCTGTTTAGACTTAAATAAGATCTTGTGCTGTTTGCCTTTAAGACATGCAACACAAGAGTGGTCATTGTGGAAAGCCTTTTCAGGCAAACCATCAACCAAGCCATGTCTCACAAGCCTATTTATATTTTTAAAGTTAATGCGCCCTAGTCTCTTGTGCCATAGATTACTCTCGTCAACTGAAGCTTTAGCATAAAGACATGACAAGTTATTATTCATCCTAATTCCATTAAGATTCACATTATAAATGTCCTTATGCCTAGGTGTCCTATAATCAATGAATTTCTCATCTGGTATTTTAAAATCCTTGCTCAACACCAAGCATTCAGTATCAGTAAAAAGAACCTTATTTTTGTTATCACAAACTTGTGATACACTAAAAAGATTATAGTCAAGTTCTTTTACCAGAAACACGTTTTCAAAACGCAAGTTGTTGGTGAGAAGAGTTCCTTTGCCTGTGATAGTTCCATATCCGCCTCCAAAGTAAACTTTATCACCATCCTCAATGGGAGTGAAGTTTGTGAGATAATCTTCCTTCCCAGTCATGTGCCTAGAGCATCCACTATCCAAATAGCCATAATCATTTACCTGCTTTTGAATTCCCTGCACATAAAGAAAAAAAATTAGTTTTCTTTGGGAACCCAAGCCTGAGCAGACTTGGATTCATCTGGTTGTTCAACAAGAACAGACTTAGTTCTCATAACAACCCCTTGTTCATCCCTTTTTGGATGAAACACCCAGTTAACCCCAATTGGTTTTGTGATGACCTTTGAAATATAATTAAATCTGTTACAGGTCATAGAAATCCCATTAGAATTAGGGTTTTGATCTTGCTTAGGTCTCCATGTCAAGCTAGAAGAAGCTTTAGACCCCTTTCCCTGTGGTTGCAAATATTTACCATTATTTGGTCTGGCAACGTTTCTCTCAGCTTTTGATTTGGTCTTGTCAACGCTGAAATTACCCTTATCAACGTTGAACCTAGGGTTTGCTACAAGAACCCATTGCCTATTAGACCATGTATTGGTCTTCTGAAAAGGTCTTTGTCCATAAGTGTTAGACCCATTTAGTAAAGAATAGGGCTGGTCTAACAACTTGTGGACTTTGCTACACAAAAGTTTTGGGCCTGACAGTGTTTAACATTTTGTCAGCGTTGACCTTGGAAGCGTTGACACACTTATAGGCTAAATGTGAAAAGCTACCACAAGTATAACAGGCTTTTCTAGACATAACTCTAGGTCTAGAAGAAAAGAAACTTGTTCCATTATCACTAACTTGGCTTTTTGGTGACCTAGTATTCCTATACATTTATGCATATTTAATGCTAGGTTTTCTAACAACGTTTGAGCCAAGGTCAACAGTCTTGCCAGTGATTGGGTTTGTTACTTTGATAGGGGTAGACTCATTTGGGCTATCACTAAGCATGCCACCCTTGACGAACAAGGTAGGGTTGGCTTTCTTCCATTCATTCAAATCAGTCAACTTTTGCCTATATTCTTCTACTGGGGTAAGGACTCTTGGTGGAGGAATAAATTCCTCTTCTTGGAGTTCTGGTAAACCATTCCAAGATAAGTCCTTTCTTTGGACACCGTAGAAGTCCCCAGCTGGTGGTGGAACACCAACATACTCTTTCATCCCAATCCCAGTCATACCCCTAGAATCTCTTTGTTTACTAACACATTCTCCTAGGGATTGTGAGGCTTTATCAAATCTCTGAATTTTAAGATCAACATTATCCTTATTCTTGATAGCCTCATCTAACTTAACCTGTAGTTCAGCATTGACCCTCTCCATGATGTTTCTAATATCAGTACCAGCATTTAAATCATATTTTAAGATATTTATTTTATCTTTTAGGTCAAACTCCATTTTTTATACTCAACTACAGTCTTTTCAGTTTGAGTAAGAGCAAGTTGATAGTTAGACAACTTGCATCTCTCATTACTCACATCTGTTGACAATCTTAAAACCTCTTTGTTAAGTATTTCATTATATAAACAAAAACCCTTACTACAAAAAGCACCATCATATACCTCATTGTCTGATGAAGATGAGGAGTGTGCCATGAGAGCATAGTGAACATGCTCTTCTTCTTCTATCTTAGCAACCAAAGCTTTATCCTCTTCCTCATCCTTAGCCAAATAGCTCCAATCCCATCCAACACCATCAATTTCTTTCATTGCCACCATGGCCTTAGGATCCTGAGCCTTAACAATTTGGCTTGAGGGTTTTCCAGCATCAGATCTTCTTGGAGATCTCCATTCTCTCATAAAGTGCCCCATACGACGACAATTGTAACATTCAACCTTAGATTTATCAAATACAGCAGTGTCCTTTGCATTAAAAGTCATCTTCTTCTTGAATCTTCTATTCCATCTGTTTGCTCTTATACTTGCAAGAGCCATGTTCCACTTTATATCCATCTCCTCCAAATGCTCATCACTTATTTGCTCAATGTCCTCATATGTAATCACTGAACCATTGGACAATGAAGAAATGTATGCACACACATTATCTAGATCAATACCAGCAGGCTTAACTCTTGGAGAGTCAATCTTGTATGTGTCAGTGTCTGAATGTGAGGCGTTGACAGTATATGATCCAGCGTTGACACATGTTGATCCTCTAACTAGGTTCATGTATGAATCCTTCTGATCAAATTGACCTTCACTATGTGAGAAGAAAGCCATGTTTCCATTGGTAGACTTACTTCCATGATCCAAAAGAGTTTCATTCTCCAACAGCCTCATTTTGTTGTAAACATCATCAAAAGTAGAAATTTTGTGAGTGTTGTTGGCAATTATAGATCTTGCCTCAATTTTCCATGCATCACCAAGGATTTTAAGAAAAGTGGCAATAATGTCAACATCACCAATTACTATCCCCATGAAGGACAGCTTGCTTGTAATGTCAAGAAGTCTGCTTCTCACACTACTTAGCTTCTAATGAGGTTGAGCCTTAAAAACAGCATACTCATGTAAGAGTTGCTTCTTTTTCTCTTCCACGGTATCAGCATTACCACCATAGGGTACTTCAAGGGCTGCCCAAAGGTCTTTTGCAGACTCATAACCTCTGTATTTGTGCTGATTTTCTTGTCCCAAAGAGAGTTTCAGAATGCTTAGGGTTTTCATATCAACCCTTCTCTTTGCTATGTCCTCAGCATACACAGCTCTACCATCTTCAGTTTTTGCTTTTCTATCTGCTTCAGAGCATCCTTGAACAGCTGTTCTTGTAGATATGGCAGATGCAATCTTTCGAGCTTTATCGAATGTGTTTCCATATTCAATGATTTCCCATAGGGTGTAATCATGGATTTGTAGATATTGCTCAAAGTTGAACTTCCATAGCTCAAAAATGTCTGCATCTAGCATGGGAATCTTAATGTTGTGGTTTGAGGAGGAGGAGGATTTTGTTTCTGGGGTAGACATGGTGTTTTTAGGGTTTTGTGAAAATTAGGCTTTTTGGTAGTTTAGGGTTCTTGTGTTCTTTTAGATCAAAGTTTCTCAACAAGCTCTGATACCACTTGTAGAAACCTTGGTTTCCTCGAATCTTTTAGCTACTAGGAATGCATCATGTTCATGTGATTAGATAACCAATGCGGAATTAGAACACAACACATTAACACGGTGTTTGGATACAAAGAACATGAATTAAAACAAACGGATTGCTAACTATATTAATGATTAACAATCACTAGGTGTGTAAACATTGAATCCCACACCTAGTCGACACACGCTTTAGGTTTACATTGTATATGAAAGTATATGAATAAACCTAATACCCTTGGTTCCTTTTATAGTGTAAGGAGTAGGGTTTACAAGAGATAATATCAAATAAAGATGTAAATCTTCTATTCAAATAAACATATACAGAATATATTCTGCATACTTATCTAAATAGAAGCTTCCAACAACTTTGTCAATGTTTCTGTCAATGCTTGGATTGCATGTGACAATGATTGTCAATGTTGACTTCTGTCAACGCTTGATTTGCTCTTGACAACGCCTGATTTGCTCTTGTCAACGCCTGAACAAATGTCTTCATGTTTTCTTCGTTTTTGAGTTTCTGCCACATCAACTTTTTGACCCAACATTTTTTCCATCTAAATCATCCTGAATTAAAGTTCTTTGTAGTATTTCGGGCTATAAATCTTGATATAACTCATTTATATCGATTTAGTAGGGATTTGGTTTGGTTTTTGTGGTAAAAATCGCAAGTTTTTGAGGTGCTTGGATTCATTTTTGAGTTACGGTTCGTTAATGCTTCAACATCATTCAGAAATAAGCTTTTCGGATAAGGGTTAATTATTCCAAAAAAAATATTTTCGGATAAGGGTTTTACTATTCCGAAGATTGTCTTTTCTCTGAATTCAGTTTATTCCGAAAAAGCATCTATTCCGAAGAAACGTTTATTCCGAAGAAGGTAAGTTTCTCTGAAATTTTCAATTTTTGTGAAAAAGTATATTATTCCGAAGATATTTCTCTAAAAATATCACATATTCCGAAGAATAATACTTATTCCGAAGATTCTCATTTCTCTGAAAATGTATACTTATTCCGAAGATATCATTTTTTCTAAAAATCCTTGTTTCTCTGAAAACCTCAAATATTCCGAAGAAGCTCAAATCTCTAAAAATTCTAATATTCCGAAGAAGCTCATTTCTCTGAAAACATCAAATATTGCGAAGAAGCTCATATCTCTGAAAACTCCAATATTCCGAAGAAGCTCATTTCCCTGAAAATATCCATTTTTCCGAAGAAAGCCAATTTCTCTGAAAATGTCTGTTATTCCGAAATTACTCGCCTTCGAATTTTTGTTTTCTTGTGAAGACAATTTTTAGGGGATTTAACATTTTTCATCGCCAACAACAATCACAACACATCTACTTAAGAACCATTTCAATTCATCGATTTCAAGTCTCTAGATATGGATTCTACTCAAGAATATCGTGTCACAAATAACAATATCATGGTGGCGGGGAATAAAGAGAGACCACCAATGCTTGTGTCTAGTCGGTATGCTCAATGGAAATCACGTTTCATACGATACCTTGATACAAGACCCAATGGTGATGCCTTGAGGAAATGTATTAATCATGGACCATATGTATTCAAGAAAATCTCAATTCCTCCAAGACCAGCCACATATACTACTGATCCAATACCTGCAAGTGAACGTGATGAAACAATAGCCGATCTCACACCTGAAAAATGTGCTTGGCATGATGCGGAGAAGGAAGCCATCTATATGGTTTTAAGTGGGATTGGAGATGATATTTATTCCACCGTTGATGCATGCCCTACAACACATAAAATGTGGACTGCTATTGAACGCTTGCAACAAGGAGAATCACTCAACAAACAAGATGTCAAAACAAACTTGTTTTGGAATTTTGGCAAGTTTACTTCAAGGGATGGAGAATCAATTGACTCTTACTACTCCAGGTTTTATAAAATGATGAATGACATGACAAGAAATAATCTGCAGGTCTCACCATGCAAGTCAATGTTCAATTTCTTCAAAAGCTTCAACCTGAGTGGACATGGTTCGTCACTTTGGTCAAACAACAAGAAAAGTTAGACGAGGTCTCCTATCATCGACACTTTGACATCTTGAAGAATTTTCAGAATGAAGCAAATGAGATTCGAGCTGAACGTGTTGCCAAGACGGCTAATCCACTGGCTTTAGTGACTACAACTCAACATGTTCAAGGTCATCACTCTCGTGCTCCTAAGTCATATTCCACTACATCATCTTCACCACGATCTTCCACATCATCTAAGTCTTCATCATCCACAAGATCTCGAGGTAAAGTGCCAAGAGAACCATCACCACCATCTGAAACATCATCTGAAGAAGATAGTGATGAAGACCAAGCTCAAAAGAATCGAGAGATGAAACAACAAATTGCTTTCATAATGAAGACTTACAAGAAAATCTACAAACCCACCAACAACAATCTTCGAACATCATCTAACACAAAGAACCAATATGTTGACAGTCCTCCAAGGTATTGTGGAAACCATTATTTACGGATCGATTAAGCTTACTAGGATATGCATCTCGTTCATATGATAAACATAGCGGAATTGAACAAGACACATAAACAAGTGGTTTACTTCCAACGATTACTTTATTCCAAACGATTACTTGCACTAAACGATTACAAGTAACCTCTAGGCGTGTATACATTAAATCCCACACCTAGAACACAAAGACACTTTAGGTTTACATTGTGAATAATTGAATGAAGGAACCTATGCAGGGTGTGTGTTTATATACTACACATAACCCTCTTTACAAGAAATCTAATTACACTAGAAGTCCCTCCATCTTTCGCTAATAAGTCCTCCTTGTTGTATGAAAGGGATCCATATTCTTGTAAATCTTGATAATTGCATACAAGTCCTTCTTGTTTCATTATTCTTGATTTGTCTCATCAAATTAATTCCCAACAATCTTCCCCTATTTGATGAAGACAAAACCAATCTTCAAATCTTGATCTTTCAAATCTTGATCCCAAACTTAGATCGATTTAGCTTTATGTATACGAGATTAGATCACGTTATACACTTAGAGAAACCTTTGTATATGTATATGATGATCTAAGTGTTATGCGGAATTAACACTTAAACAAGAACACAAAGATGTAAACAAACTTTCACTTTGATTAATGATAACAAACTTGCTTACAATGAAAGTATTTAACGTATGAAAATATATATTGAACAATAACCTAAAGGTCTTCTTTTATAGATATAAGAAGCCTTGTACAAGAGTCTACGTATCAACTATTCTAGGTAAAGATAATTATAGAAAATACAATGTTGAACTTATCCTTACTAGAAACAAACTAGAAACAATATACGCGTAGACTAAATCTTTCCATCAGTGCTTGTCTTCAATGTATCAAAGCTTGACTTCTTCTTGTCAACGCTTGATCTGTCAGCGTTTGGTTTCTTCCTATCAACGCTTGATTTACTCTTGTCAGCGCTCAAGTAGACTGGCAATATTTTATTCCCAACAATCCTCCCCTAAACTTGATATTTACTATAATAATCAAATTTCTAAATAAACATTAAGAACTAGGAGGAATCTTACAACACTTATCATATTGGTAATAAATATGTCTGATCAAATCTTTGGCCACGTCACTTGAATAATCAATTTCCAGCTGTGTAGTCTTCATCTTCTCCAAGACTTCCTTGGACATGGAATACTGAGCATCTACAAGAAGATACTTAGCAAACTTTGTAGAACTCAAGTAATATACACTAGCAGCTGAATACAAACGCCATTGAAGACCACTGAGGTCATCTTCAAGATCCTTCCAAACAGCAGGATCTTCATCTCTTGGTCCATACATTCTCTTGAATGTTGACCACAGTTTTATTCCATTGACTGAAGTTGGAGCTTCAGTCTCGTACTTGGCCTCTAAAAATCTCCATAGATCCACCAAGTCTTCTCTATCAAAACTTGCAAACAAAGATATAATAGTGGTAAAAGTGTGAACCTCTTTCCCATACCTGTCAATCTTCAAAAACCCACATTCATCTTCTTTATAGCTTATAATAGGGTTTCTGGAATCAAGAGGTAACCCTTGCACCATATCTGAAGCTTCCAATGGGGAGAGCTTGAGGCTCCTTCTTATAACAGCTTCACTTAGATTCAACCTATCCATATCTTTGGGAAACTCAAGAGGAACTCCCTTCTTCACAGGTCTGAGAACAATCATTGCCTTCTTAAGCTCCATTTCTTCTGCAAGTTCTTCTTTCCTTCCATCAGAAAGAGTCTTAGACTGTTTTCTTCCTGCACTCTTACCCAAATGGGATAAGCTTTGAACTCCAACTCTTCAAATGTCAATCCACTCAATTTCTTATAAGTCCACCCTGTTCCATGACATCTGAGTAGCATGTATTACAACTCCCTTCTATCCCTTTTCAACATTGAGAGAACATTGCTTGCTTTGTGTTTCAGAATAACCTTGCAGTCCTTTTGTACTCTCAGAAGAATCTCCAAACCCCATATCTGGTCTGAAATAGTCAAATGTGGATTCTCCATACACCTATCTTCCCAAGCATGGTACATCTGAACAACTTCTGGCATGTCAAAATCAACTTGCTATTTCAACTCATTCAACTTCTCTCTAGCCAACTCATCACCATACTCAAGCCTTTCTGGTTGTTCTATAATCATTACACTTGAGTCTGAACTGGCTTCATCACTTCCTTCTTGTTCTTCTGAAGTGATAATAAAAGGTGATTCACCCACCTTCTTTCTTTATTATTCCACAATTTGTGCAACCAATCTTCTATCAAACTCAATCTGTGCTGCATCCTTTGGAACATCTACTTGTACCATAATACCCTTACCCTTATCTAATGGATCAATGGTGGGAAAGGTAGATGGTAATACCTGTGAAGAAACTTCTTTTATGATGGTTGATGATTGGAATACATCAACCTCATCTGCAGGTCTGTCAACGCTCATTTTTGCTTTGTCAGCACCCAAGTTACTCATGTCAGCATTCAAATCTTGCTTGTCAACGCCCAAAGTACCTGTCTCAGCGCCTCTTGTAATTTCCTCCAACATGGCTGTAAATGACAAATTTAAGTTTGTAGGAGAGACTAGAGGCGTATCAAAACCTGTCTGTTTCTTCAAACTAGTTAGGGCTTCAGCAACACCCAAAGATTCACCATCATGAGAGCCCTTATCACTCACATTTATCTGTTCATCCTCCCCTTTGGAAGATTCCTCCATCCCACGCCTTGTGCTAGCATTTTCCAAAACAACAATCCTCTCCCTCAATTGCTTGAGTTCAAGGCCTTGTGTACTGACAATTTGTACCAAGTCTGCATTTTGCTTTTGCAAGCTAATGCAGACAGCCGTCAATTCCATTAAGGTTATTGGTTCCAGTCTGCCCTCCTCTAAAATGGGTATTTGACCTCCCAAGTTAGATTCATTGGGCATGGATGAGGTCTTAATAATAGTAGGACTGTCTTGGCCAGCTTCTAATCCAGAACCAATAGTCCCAGCCTCATCCATAGCACCAACCACACTTGTGGTGGTGGTTCTCTCTGCTACATGGCTAGGACCACTAGAGGAGAACACTCCAGTAGTCCTTTGGCGTTTTTGCAACCTATAATGTGTTGGGGGAGAAGATGATGTGAATTGGGTGGATGTGGGTTAGTTATGGGGTGTTTGGGACTGTAAAGGATTGGTGTCAACGTTTGGATTAGGCATGTCAACGCCAACATTTAAAGTGTCAGCGTTGAAAGGTTCTTGGTCAATTTGCATGTGTTGTGGTGAAGGTAAAGGTTCAGGAATTCGGTCAAGTTGAGGTTGTGGGTCTGGTTGCGGTTGTGTTGCTTCAATGATAGCAACCATAGCAGGAGTGAGGGGTAAATCACGATGTGGGGGTGAGTTCATCTTTGTAAAAATTACTTTCTTTTGCACAGGGATCTCATAAAAATCATCATGATCCCTTGTGTAGTAACTTTGGACATCAAAAACCATTTGTAAAAATCTAGGATAAGCTAAAGTCATTTTGTTCCCTTTATTCTTACACATTCCCTTAAAAATCATTTTGGAATAATTAAACATTTGCCCAGTAGCAATGCACACAATAGCACTAGCAATAGATCTATTGATCTCATTGTGTGCAGTACACTTGGGACTCAAACATTGCAAGAGGACATGTATTAGGTATTTCCAGGCTGGGGGAAACTCCTGTTTATGATATTTGTTTAAAGTTCCCTCATCAGGGAAAGGATAACCCAAAGCCCTTAGTCCTTGTTCTATTTAATTAATGGGGAGGGTGGTTCTACCATCAGCATCATCAAGATGCAAAGCTTGGCGAACCAAAGCTTCAGTAACCACCCATGTGCGCCCATGAACAATAGATGATAATGTAGTCACTCTATTAACTGTTGAGGAACTAACATTGTTCCAAAACTGTTTAATATGTGTGACAGGATTGAGTGGATCATGAGAAAGAGCATACCTATTTGGGGATGCATTCAAATACGCTACCATTTGTGTGTATTGGGGAAACAGAGTGTCATCAGCGTCCAAATATGCTACCATGTTGTGTTGACTCCTGAATCCCAATTCCAAACCAGATGGTTTAAATTTTGGTGCCATTGTTGAAAGCTGTTTGAAAGATTGATAAAGATGAAGTATAGGAGAAAATATTGTTAGACAAGAATGATAGGTTCCCTGTTTAAAATAGGAGCCAAATATATAGGAGAGAAAAATGCATGTGATTAGTCAAAAATTAGGAAACTATTTTTAAAATACAATCATGAAAATATTGAAAATAAATAAGTTTATCTAATGCATTAATTGAAAGTTATCTACTCCCAAAATTACGGCCCAAAAATTCGTCAAAAAGTAACAACTGGGTAGGTCCCATTGAGTGTCAACGGTAAAAAATAACCCATCAACGCCCAACGGCTATATTCTTGTCAATGTTTGCTAAAGCCATGTTAACTTCTAAATTGGTCACAACAACGCTTGGAAAAATACTTGTCAGCGTCCAAAAATAAAAATTTATAAAAATGAAAAATGACCTTAACAAAGTAATTTATCCTAGAGAAGATAACCTATAAGTTGATAATTATTATAGGGCGGCAAGAACTGTCCAGTTATGCACACTTGCTTAAGCAAGATAGACATAACAGTCCTCTAGTGTCCCATGCTAACCAAAACTCTTAACAACTAAGTTACCTCATAAAATTCCTTGTTAATGCCAGGTAAAACCCATGATAAAATCATTCCCAAGTCTCCCAACAGACCACAACCAATGCTAGGCCAAAAATGTCTTGGCAGCATGCATAGTATATCAACTTTGCATGCTACAGTGCCTCATGATTGAGTAAAACTAACTCATACTCACCAGTGGACACAATCTAGAATTGTGATAAGAGTATCATAAGGATACCCAAAAGTCCTAAAGGTTCCTACACCTCCCCTTAAAGTGTGATACAAATTTTGCCAAAAATATGCATGAACATAAAAAATTTATGTCAAGATAGGATAGAAAATTCCAACCATCATCCATAAATGAAAACATGCTCAAATGATTCTCCAAGGATCCATAAGCAACTCTGTATCCAATGGTAGAATGCTAACGCCACCTGCACATTTAGATTGAAAACCACAAAACTAACATTGTTGCTGACAACGCCCCGATAACACTTGTCAGCGTTAAGAAAAGCTTTGTCAGCGTTAGACAAATATATTGCTGACAACGTTACAATATATCAGCGTCAAAGCAACCTTTGTCAGTGTTAGGAAAATATAGTGGAAAATCTAAGTCCTAAAAAAGATCAATAACAACGCATTATCCTATACATACTTTTACCAAACGACTCCAAAACACATATTATGTGAGATTGATCTTTCCAGTACTTGTTACCAAGTATTGAAATCTTCCAGCATCAAAAGGTTTAGTTAGTAAATCTGACACATTTTCTTTTGTGTCAACCCTATCTGGTTGTATTAAACCCTTTTCAAAACAATCTCTTATAAAATGGTGTCTAATTTCTATGTGTTTAGTTTTAGAATGATGTACAGGATTCTTAATAATGCATAAACTGATGTTATTGTCAACAAATATCTTGGTATGCATGAAATTATACCTATAGTCCAACAGTTGGTTCTGAATCCATAAAACTTGTCCACAACAAGCAGTTGCAGCTACATACTCTGCTTCAGTTGTAGATTTTGCCACCAATTTTTGTTTCTTGAATTACCAAGATATCAACCTGCTCCCAAGAAACTGACATCCACCAATTGTGGATTTTCTATCAAACTTATCACCTCCATAGTCACTGTCTGAATATGCAATAAACTCCAAAGGTGAATCTTTTGGGTACCACAAGCCAAGACTGGGATAACATCTTAGGTACCTAAAGATTATCTTGACAGCATAAAGGTGACATTCTTTGGGAGATGGCGTCCACATGCACACACAACAAACATGATGTCAGGTCTGGAGGCTGTGAGATACATCAATGAACCAATCATTGATCTATAGTGTCTGACATCCACATCCTTTCCATCTCCAATCTTTCCCCAAGGGTGTTCTCTATCCATAGGAGTAGTAGCCCTCTTTTCATGTGGAGAAAAGCCAAACTTCTTCAAGATCTCTGCCACATATTTATCCTGGGAGATGAAGATACCATCTTCTTTCTGCTGAACTTGTAACCCAAGAAAGAAGTTCATCTCCCCCATAGCACTCATCTTGAATTTATCCGTCATGAGCTTGGAAAAGTCTTCACTCATCTTTGGATTTGTGGATCCAAAGATAACATCATCAACATAGACCTGAACAAGTAGAACATCCTTACCATTCTTCTTTGTAAACAATGTCTGATCTATGGTGCCCCTCTTGAATCCATTGTCCACCAAATAAGTAGATAATGTGCCATACCATGCTCTTGGGGCTTGATGAAGTCCATACATAGCCTTCTTGATTCTATACACCTTGTCTGGATTCTCTGGATCTTTAAAACCAGGAGGCTGCATTACATACACCTCCTCAACAATTGTTCCATATAGGAAGGCACTCTTCACATCCATTTGATAGATAGTGAAGCCCATGCAGGAACCATAGGCTAGAAATATTCTTATAGCTTCAATCCTTACAACTGGTGCAAAGACCTCCTCATAGTCTATCCCTTCCTCTTGTGTATATCCCTGAGCCACCAAACGTGCCTTTTTTTCTGACCACAATGCCTCTTTCATCTCTCTTGTTTCTTAGAACCCATCTCGTCCCTATAGGTCTGACATATCTGGGACAATCAACCAGCTCCCAAACATCCTGAAGTGCAAATTGGTGAAGCTCATCCTGCATTGCTTCCACCCAGCTTGGTTCTTTCAGAGCATCAAATATTTTCTTGGGTTCTTGTTGTGACAGAAAACAGGTAAATAAACATGCTTGCACAAGAGGGGTATCAACCTTCTTGTGTATATTGGGAATAAATCCACCAAGACTTTGATGAGATCTTCTAGTCTGAATAGGAATCATAATATCACCAATGATTTGAGAAGTAGGGTGATTTTGCATAGTGGAAGTAAGAACTCCTCCCTCAAAAAGTCTGGTATCTTCAATCTCATTATCCAAGTTGCCAATATCTTCATCAGACTCTTTTTCATCAATAGTAGGATGAACCTCTTCATATAAATTGGAAGGTCCACCTTGTTCAAAATTAGAAGAGAAATGATGCTCAAAAGTGTTGTCAACGCCTCAAACCTTGGTTGTCAGCGTTTGGGCTATCAACTCTTGAAATGTTTTTGTTAACGTTTGAGCTATCAACGTCAGAATTTGTCCTGTCAGCGCTAGATTTGCCTTTGTCAGCGCCTGAAGAACCATGCATGTTGATAACTGGTGGTACTTGGGGACCACCATTATCCTTTCCAGCAGTAGCAGCAAAAGCATCTATCCATATGGGAATTGTGACATACTCTTGTATGGGAGATGACTTGTCTGCTTGTGATCCAACCTCTTTATTAACCTGTGTACCTGAAACATCAACAACTTGTTCTTCCACAACATTTGAAGTTAGCTTCATAATGTCTGGATTAGTGACAGGCATATAATTTAAAGTCCTAGACAGAGGTTCCAAGTCAAACAACCAATTTGGACCACTTTCAGGATCACTAGGTTTACTCTCTAAAAACCTAACATGTACTCTTTCAAGTATACGTTTTTCCTTTTTAAGATAAACCCTATATCCCTTGCTCTGCACTGAATACCCCATGAAATACCCTTCATCACCTTTTGCACAAAATTTACCTAAGGCATCACTAGTATCAAGTACAACTACATGACAACCAAAAGGTTTGAGAAAACCAATATTAGGTTTTCTTCCCCAAAGTAACTCATAAGGTGTTTTGTTCTGTATATTGTTGACCAATGCTCTATTTTGAACATTGCATGCTGTATTCACAGCCTCAGCACAAAAAGCTATGGGAAAGTGAGCAACAACCAACATAGTTCTGGCTGCTTCAATTAGGGTTCTATTCTTTCTTTCTGCAACCCCATTTTGCTGTGGGGTTCTGGCAACACTAAACTGCCTAGTAATCCCTTTCTTGGCACAAAAATAATCTAAAAGATTATTCCTAAACTCACCACCATTGTCACTTCTAAGAATTTTAACTTTATTACCAGTTTTCTTCTCAATTTGAGTAATAAAATCAATTAAAATGTCAGCAGTATCACTCTTCATAGCCAAAACGAAAGTCCAAGTAAACCTAGAAAAGTCATATATGATGACAATGCAGTATGATTTACCATTCAAACTCTCTATATTAGTTGGACCAAATAGGTCCATATGCAGCAAGTGAAGTGGTCTAGTACTAGAGTGCACATGTTTAGACTTGAATGAGACCTTGTGCTGCTTGCCTTTAAGACATGCAACACAAGAGTGGTCGTTGTGGAAAGCCTTTTCAGGCAAGCCATCAACCAAGCCAAGTCTCACAAGCCTGTTTATATTCTTAAAGTTTATGTGCCCTAGTCTCCTGTGCCATAGATTACTCTCATACACTGAAGCTTTAGCATAAAAACATGACATATTATTATTCATCCTAATCCCATTAAGATTCACATTATATATGTCTTTATGTCTAGGTGTTCTATAGTCAATATATTTCTCATCAGGGATTTTATAATCCTTTCTTAACACCAAACATTCAGTATCAGTAAACAGAACTTTATTTTTGTTATCACAAACTTGTGATACACTAAAAAGATTGTAATCAAGTTCCTTTACCAGAAACACGTTTTCAAAACGCAAGTTCTTGGTGAGAAGTGTTCCTTTGCCTGTGATAGTTCCATATGCGCCTCCAAAGTAAACCTTATCACCATCCTTAATGGGAGTGAAGTTAGTCAAATAATCTTCCTTCCCTGTCATGTGCCTTGAGCATCCACTGTCCCAATATCCATAATCATTAACCTGTTTTTGAATGCCCTGCACATAAAGAAAACAAGTTAGTTTTCTTTGGGAACCCAAGTTAGCAGACTTGGATTCATCTGGTTGTTCAACAAGAACAAATTTAGTTCTCATAACAACCCCTTGTTCATCCCTCTTTGGATGAAATACCCAGTTAACCCCAATAGGTTTTGTAATGACCTTTGAAATGTAATTAAATCTGTTGTAGGTCATAGAATCCCATTATCATTAGGGTTTTGATCTTTCTTAGGTCTCCATGTCAAGCTTGAAGAAGCTTTAGACCCCTTACCCTGTGGTGGCAAATATTTAGGTCTGTTCACGTTTCTGTCAGCGTTGGATTTGGTCTTGTCAACGCTGAAATTACCCTTGTCAGCGTTGAACCTAGGGTTTGCTACAGAAACCCATTGCCTATTAGACCAAGTATTTGTCTTTTGAAATGGTCTCTGTCCATGAGTGTTAGACCCTCTAGTGAAGAAAGGGGCTGGTCTAACAACTTGTGGACTTTGCGCCACACAAGTTTTGGGTCTAACAATGTTTGACTTTTTAACAGTGTTGACCTTGGAAGCGTTGACACACTTATATGCTAAATGTGAAAAGCTACTACAAGTGAAACAGGCTTTTCTAGACATAACCCTAGGTCTAGAAGAAAAGAAGCCTGTTCCATCATTACTAACTTGGCTTTTAGGTGACCTATTATTTCTATACATTTCTGCATACTTGATGCTAGGTTTTCTAACAGTGTTTGAGCCAAGGTTAACAGCCTTACCAGTGATTGGGTTTGTTACCTTAATAGGGGTTGACTCATTAGGACTTTCACATAACAAGCCACCCTTAACAAATAAGGTAGGGTTGGCTTTCTTCCATTCATTCAAGTCAGTCAACTTCTGTTGATACTCTTCAACTAGGGTAATGACTCTTGGTGGAGGAATAAATTCCTCCTCTTGGAGTTCTGATAAACCAGTCTAAGATAGGTCCTTTCTTTGGACACCATAGAAGTCACCAGCTGGTGGTGGAACCACAGTATAGTCTTTCATCGCAATCCCAGTCATGTCCTTAGGATCCCTTTGTTTATTAACACATTCTCCTAGGGTTTGTGTGGCCTTATCAAATCTCTGAATTTTAAGGCCAATATTATCCTTATTCTTAATGACTTCATCTGACTTAGCCTGTAACTCACTATTAACCCTTTCCATGATGTTCCTTACATCATTACTAGCATCTAACTCATGTTTTAAGATATTTATTTTATCTTTTAAATCAAATTCCATTTTCTTGTACTTAGAAACTGTCTTCTCAGTTTGAGTGAGAGCTAATTGATAGTTAGACAGTTTGCATCTCTCAGTACTCACATCATCTAACAACCTTACTATCTCTTTGTTAAGTTTCTCAGTATTTAACCTACAACCCTTACTACAAAAAGCATCATCGTATACCTCATTATCTGATGAAGAGGAGGAGTGTGCCATGAGAGCATATTGAACATGCTCTTCTTCTTCTATCTCAGCAACCAAAGCTTTATCCTCTTCCCCATCTTTAGCCAAATAGCTCCAATCCCATCCCATACCATCAATTTCTTGCACTGCAACCATGGCCTTAGGATCCTGAGCCTTAACAATTTGGCTTGAGGGTTTGCCAGCATCAGATCTTCTAGGAGATCTGCATTCCCTCATGAAGTGCCCCATACGATGGCAATTGTAGCACTCAACTTTGGATTTATCAAATCCAGCAGTTTCCTTTGCATTAAAGGTCATCTTCTTCTTAAACCTTCTATTCCACCTGTTTGCTCTTATACTAGCAAGAGCCATGTTCCACTTAATGTCCATTTCTTCTAAGTGCTCATCACTTATTTGCTCAAGGTCCTCATATGTAATCACTGAACCATTGGGCAAAGAAGCAACGTAAGCACATACAGTATCTAGATCCAAACCAGCAGGTTTAACTCTTGGTGAGTCACTTTTGTATGTGTCAGCGTCTGAATATGAGGCGTTGACAGTGCATGTTCCAGCGTTGACACATGTTGATCCAGTAACTGGATGCATGTAAGAGTCCTTTTGATCAAATTGGCCTTCACTGAGGGAGAAGAAGGCCATGTTACTATTGGTAGACTTACTTCCATGCTCCAAAAGAGTTTCATTCTCCAACAGCCTCAGTTTATTGTAGATATCATCAAAAGTAGAACTTTTGTGAGTGTTATTGGCAAGAATAGATCTTGCCTCAATCTTCCATGCATCACCCAGGCTTTTCAGAAAAGTGGCATTAATGTCAACATCACCAAGTTCTGTCCCCATGAAGGAAAACTTGCTTGTAATGTCAAGCAATCTGCTTCTCACACTACTAAGCTTCTCATTAGGTTGAGCCTTGAAATAGCATACTCATGAATGAGTTGCTTCTTCTTCTCTTCCCTAGTATCATCATTGCCACCATATGCAACTTCAAGAGCTGCCCAAAGGTTTGCAGAATCATAACCTCTATATTTATGTTGGTTCTCTTGTCCCAAAGAGAGTTTTAGAATGTTTAGGGTTTTCATATCAACCCTTCTCTTTGATATGTCTTCAGCAGACACAGCTCTACCATCACCAGGTTTTTCTTTCTTATCTGCTTCTGGACATCCAGTAACAGCAGTTCTTGTAGCAATGGCAGCAGCAACCTTTTCAGCCCTATTGTATGTGTTTCCATATTCAATTATCTCCTAGAGAGTATAGTCATAGATCCCCAGATATTGCTCAAAGTTGAATTTCCACAATTCAAAGTTGGTTGCATCAAGCATGGAATCTTGATGTTTGGTAAAGGTGAGGAGGAGGGGGTTAATTCTGGATTTGACATGCTGTTTTTAGGGTTTTGAGAAAATTAGGGTTTTGGTGATTTTAGGGTTCTTGTGTTCTTTAAGATCTAAAGTTTCTCAACAAGCTCTAATACCACTTGGTGAGCCCAAACTTAGATTGATTTAGCTTTATGTATACGAGATTAGATCAAGTTATACACTTAGAGAAACCTTTGTATATGTATATGATGATCTAAGTGTTATGCGGAATTAACACTTAAACAAGAACACAAAGATGTAAACAAACTTTCACTTTGATTAATGATAACAAACTTGCTTACAATGAAAGTGTTCAACGTATGAAAACTTATATTGAACAATAACCTAAAGGTCTTCTTTTATAGATATAAGAAGCCTTGTACAAGAGTCTACGTATCAACTATTCTAGGTAAAGATAATTATAGAAAATACAATGTTGAACTTATCCTTACTAGAAACAAGCTAGAAACAATATACGCATAGACTAAATCTTTCCATCAGTGCTTGTCTTCAATGTATCAACGCTAGACTTCTTCTTGTCAACGCTTGATCTGTCAGCGTTTGGTTTCTTCCTATCAACGCTTGATTTACTCTTGTCAGCGCTCAAGTAGGCTGGCTATATTTTATTCCCAACACCCTTGTGATCCCAAACTTAGATCGATTTATCTTTATGTATACGAGATTAGATCAAGTGATACACTTAGAGAAACCTTTGTATATGTATATGATGATCTAAGTGTTAAGCGGAATTAACACATAAACAAGAACACAAATATATAAACAAACATTCACTTTGATTAATGATAACAAACTTGCTTACAATGAAAGTGTTTAACGTATGAAAACTTATATTAAACAATAACATAAAGGTCTTCTTTATAGATATAAGAAGCCTTGTACAAGAGTCTACGTATCAACTATTCTAGGTAAAGATAATTATAGAAAATACAATGTTGAACTTATCCTTACTAAAAACAAACTAGAAACAATATACGCGTAGACTAAATCTTTCCATCAGTGCTTGTCTTCAGTGTATCAACGCTTGACTTCTTCTTGTCAACGCTTGATCTGTCAGCGTTTGGTTTCTTCCTATCAACGCTTGATTTACTCTTGTCAGTGCTCAAGTAGACTGGCTATATTTTATTCCCAACAATCCTCCCCTAAACTTGATATTTACTCTAATAATCAAGTTTCTGAATAAACATTAAGAACTAGGAGGAATCTTACAAAACTTATCATACTGGTAATAAATATGTCTGATCAAATATTTGGCCACGTCACTTTAATAATCAATTTCCAGCTGTGTAGTCTTCATCTTCTCCAAGACTTCCTTGTACATGGAATACTGAGCATCTACAAGAAGATACTCAGCAAACTTTGTAGAACTCAAGTAATATACACCAACATCTGAATACAAACGCCATTGAAGACCACTGAGGTCATCTTCAAGATCCTTCCAAACAGCAGGATCTTCATCTCTTGGTCCACACATTCTTTTGAATGTTGACCACAGTTTTATTCCATTGACTGAAGTTGGAGCTTCAGTCTCATACTTGGCCTCTAACAATCTCCATAGATCCACCAAGTCTTCTCTATCAAAACTTGCAAACAAAGATATAAGAGTGGTAAAAGTGTGAACCTCTTTCCCATACCTGCCAATCTTCCAAAACCCACATTCATCTTCTTCATAGCTTATAATAGGGTTTCTGGAATCAAGAGGTAACACTTGCACCATATCTGAAGCTTCCAATGGTGAGAGCTTAAGGCTCCTTCTTATAACAGCTTCACTTGGATTCAACCTATCCATATCTTTGGGAAACTCAAGAGGAACTCCCTTCTTCACAAGTCTAGGAACAATCATTGCCTTCTTAAGCTCCATTTCTTCTGCAAGTTCTTCTTTCCTTTCATCAGAAAGAAGTCTTAGAGTGTTTTCTTCCTACACTCTTACCCAAATGGGATAAGATTTGAACTACAACTCTTCAAATGTCAATCCAATCAATTTCTTATAAGTCCACCCTGTTCCATTACATCTGAGTAGCATGTAGTACAACTCCTTTCTATCCCTTTTCAACATTGAGAGCACATTGCTTGCTTTATGTTTCAGAATAACCTTGCAGTCCTTTTGTACTCTTAGAAGAATCTCCAAACCCCATATCTGGTCTAAAATAGTCAAATGTGGATTCTCCATACACCTATCTTCCCAAGCATGGTACATTTGAACAACTTCTGGCATGTCAAAATCAACTTGCAATTTCAACTCAATCAACTTCTCTCTAGCCAACTCACCACCATACTCAAGCCTTTCTGGTTGTTCTATAATCATTACACTTGAGTCTGAACTGGCTTCATCACTTCCTTCTTGTTCTTCTGAAGTGACAACAAAAGGTGATTCACCCACCTTCTTTCTTTCTTGTTCCACAATTTGTGCAGCCAACCTTCTATTCCACCTGTTTGCTCTTATACTAGCAAGAGCCATGTTTCACTTAATGTCCATTTCTTCCAAGTGCTCATCACTTATTTGCTCAAGGTCCTCATATGTAATCACTGAACCATTGGGCAAAGAAGCAATGTAAGCACATACAGTATCCAGATCCAAACCAGCAGGTTTAGCTCTTGGTGAGTCACTTTTGTATGTGTCAGCGTCTGAATATGAGGCGTTGACAGGACATGTTTCAGCTTTGACACATGTTGATCCAGTAACTGGATGCATGTAAGAGTCCTTTTGATCAAATTGGCCTTCACTATGTGAGAAGAAGGCCATGTTACTATTGGTAGACTTACTTCCATGCTCCAAAAGAGTTTCATTCTCCAACAGCCTCAGTTTATTGTAGATATCATCAAAAGTAGAACTTTTGTGAGTGTTATTGGCAAGAATAGATCTTGCCTCAATCTTCCATGCATCACCCAGGCTTTTCAGAAAAGTGGCATTAATGTCAACATCACCAAGTTGTGTCCCCATGAAGGACAACTTGCTTGTAATGTCAAGCAATCTGCTTCTCACACTGCTAAGCTTCTCATTAGGTTGAGCCTTGAAAACAGCATACTCATGCATGAGTTGCTTCTTCTCCTGTTCCCTAGTATCATCATTGCCACCATATGCACCTTCAATAGCTGCCCAAAGGTCTTTTGCAGAATCATAACCTCTGTATTTATGCTGGTTCTCTTGTCCCAAAGAGAGTTTCAGAATGTTTAGGGTTTTCATATCAACCCTTCTCTTTGCTATGTCTTCAGTAGACACAGCTCTACCATCACTAGGTTTTTCTTTCTTATCTGCTTCTGGACATCCAGCAACAGCAGTTCTTGTAGCAATGACAGCATCAACCTTTTCAGCCCTATTGTATGTGTTTCCATATTCAATTATCTCCTAGAGAGTATAGTCATAGATCCCCAGATATTGCTCAAAGTTGAATTTCCACAATTCAAAGTTGGTTGCATCAAGCATGGGAATCTTGATGTTTGTTAAAGGTGAGGAGGAGGGGGTTACTTCTGGATTTGACATGATGTTTTTAGGGTTTTGAGAAAATTAGGGTTTTGGTGATATTAGGGTTCTTGTGTTCTTTAAGATCAAAAGTTTCTCAACAAGCTCTGATACCAATTGCGGAAACCATTATTCACGGATCTATTAAGCTTACTAGGATATGCATCTCGTTCATATGATAAACATAGTGGAATTGAACAAGACACATAAACAAGGTGTTTACTTCCAACTATTACTTTATTCCAAACGATTACTTGCACTAAACGATTACAAGTAACCTCTAGGCGTGTATACATTAAATCCCACCCCTAGAACACGAAGACACTTTAGGTTTACATTGTGAATAATTGAATGAATAAACCTATGCATGGTGTGTGTTTATATACTACACATAACCCTCTTTACAAGAAATCTAATTACACTAGAAGTCCCTCCATCTTTTGCTAATAAGTCCTCCTTGTTGTATGAAAGGGCTCCATATTCTTGTAAATCTTGATAATTGCATATAAGTCCTTCTTGTTTCATTATTCTTGATTTGTCTCATCAAATTAATTCCCAACAATTGTAGAAACCATTATTCACGGATCGATTAAGCTTACTAGGATATTCATCTCGTTCATATGATAAACATAGCAGAATTGAACAAGACACATAAACAATGTGTTTACTTCCAACGATTACTTTATTCCAAATGATTACTTGCACTAAACGATTACATGTAACCTCTAGGCGTGTATACATTAAATCCCACGCCTAGAACACGAAGACACTTTAGGTTTACATTGTGAATAATTGAATGAATAAACCTATGCAGGGTGTGTGTTTATATACTACACATAACCCTCTTTACAAGAAATCTAATTACACTAGAAGTCCCTCCATCTTTTGCTAATAAGTCCTCCTTGATGTATGAAAGGGCTCAATATTCTTGTAAATCTTGATAATTGCATATAGTTCCTTCTTGTTTCATTATTCTTGATTTGTCTCATCAAATTAATTCCCAACAATTGTAGAAACCATTATTCACGGATCGATTAAGCTTACTAGGATATGCATCTCGTTCATATAATAAACATAGCAGAATTGAACAAGACACATAAACAATGTGTTTACTTCCAACGATTACTTTATTCCAAACGATTACTTGCACTAAACGATTACAAGTAACCTCTAGGCGTGTATACATTAAATCCCACGCCTAGAACACGAAGACACTTTAGGTTTACATTGTGAATAATTGAATGAATAAACCTATGCAGGGTGTGTGTTTATATACTACACATAACCCTCTTTACAAGAAATCTAATTACACTAGAAGTCCCTCCATCTTTTGCTAATAAGTCCTCCTTGTTGTATGAAAGGGCTCCATATTCTTGTAAATCTTGATAATTGCATATAAGTCCTTCTTGTTTCATTATTCTTGATTTGTCTCATCAAATTAATTCCCAACAATCTTTCCCTATTTGATGATGACAAAACCAATCTTTAAATCTTGATCTTTTACGAATGAAACAAGCTTCCCCTCAAAGTAAGATTTCTTGTAAAACATATCACCACATAAAAATAAGTTGTATACCTTTATATTTGAATCATCTTCCCCTTTTTGTCACATCCAATAGGGGTCTTCGAAAGATAAATAACTAATAAACGCTTCCCCTTAAGTGGTGCATGTAAATGAATCACGAACCATGTAGACTCTAATTGTAGATTACGAATGAAGAAAAACAAATATAACCTATTTGTTGAAGAAGTGGAATCTCCCAAGCTTGTACCTTATATCTTGCACTATCCATGTGACGTCGAACTTATATGAAAACATTAAAGTATAAGCAGACCTCGATCTCTTGTCAAAATCCTCATCCTTTGTGAGACACTGAGCACGATAATGTAACTCCTTCAAGTGATAGCAAGCTGACAATTTGCTAGATTTGACAAGTCTTCGTCACCAACATAAACGAACAAGCAAGTTATCTCAAAAGAGAGGCAGGAATCTTTTGAGATATAATAAAATATAAACCTGCGAAAAACAACTCCAACACCAAAGAAGCAATAATCAATTGTCTTCATCGAAACCTCTAATTTGCAATGAAAATCATCTAAGTACAATATCATCCTCTTCTTTTATGCAACTGCTGCCTCTGTCGGCGTTCTGCTTCTAATCCAAGTCGGTACGTAACCGCAAGGTTAGCCTTGTCACATAATCAAATAAAACGTCATTGCACCAAAAACAATCTTCAAAAACGAGCCATAAAATTTTAAACAGTCAGTTATGTCCGAGATCATTTGTCATCCAACATATCATCAGTATGTACTGTCCTATATCGGACAATACGTGTCAGCGTTTGAAAACCAATATATCAGACAACACGCTGTCAGCGTCCAAATATAACGTGTCAGCGTCTTCTCTGTCAGCGTGTGTTTTATTCCTGTCAGCGGCTCGACTCAGCCACTGACACCATCTGTGGCTAAATAACTCTTGACAGTGACTATACTTTACAACACATAACGCACACTTTGTACTAGAGCCAATCACAAATCACTTCACATATACTATTTTGACCACTTTCATATCAATACCACGTGATCAATTCCAAACCATGTTCTCTTTGTACTTTTGTAACCATTCTGTTAATACGCACCTCGCTACCTTGTTTTATGTCACGATCAAGCACTTCTTGTTGTGTTCACACATGAACAACATTCAACCCATGTGAATAACTTCAAACTGACGTGATCCATAGCAATACTTTAGCTTCAATTAAATAAACCAAATATTGTCCATAAATAAATGCTATGTTCGATCAACAATAAACATCGTTCATCCATGTTCCTTTTGTATAATTGCTTGAATTAAATAATGCCCTTGACCATCGGACTGTTTGCTTTGCATAAGGCATGATGATAGGTGTGAAAACACCCATCCTTTTACCACTTATTTCTTGCTAAAGCAAGACCAAAGCGCGTATTTAATGTCATTTGTTTGGAATTATGCGTGGTTTATGTGTTTGTTGTGTTTTCAGAGCCAACCGGATAAATATTGAAGAAAACATGGGATTTCACGGGTTTAATCGAAGAGAAAGACTCAAGACGAAGTCTATTGTCCAAGAGATGCAAAAGATTTGAAGTCAATGGGCCTATTTGAAGATTTATCGAAGAAAAGGACCAAAGATGGAAGATTTACATATGTCGAAAGAACTCAAGTCTATTGAACGAAGGAATTAAAAGACGAGTTGAATTTATTCGTCGACAAATCCCGAATCGAAATTGAAAACGTCAACTTTTCTGAAAAGACGAGAAGACGAAAAGAACGGGAGAAAGCCCACTCACCAACCAAAGACAAGGCCTATATAAAGAGATCCCTTCACACATTTTCAGCTAGCTTTTAATTTCCAGTCTTTTCTTTTTTCTTTGTTTTTGTAGGAAGCCAACGCCATTAAGGTGTTGGTGATTTTTCATTTTTGTTAAATCTTTAATCTTGTAAGTTTTTAATCTTTCCTTTTGTTTACTCTACCTTAATCAATCAATATCATCTTCCATTTTCATCTTGTTCATCTTCATCTTTTTTATTTAAAGTTTAAAGTTCTTATTTGGTTGATTTTGATCTTCAAAAGTAAGTGGGTTTTATGTTTATAGTGTTTTGATTTGATGATTATGATTAGTAGATGATTAGTGGTTAAATTGGTTTAAGTTTTGGTTAAAAACTTGGTGATTTTGGTTAAATTCGCAGCTTTGTTGGTTTCCCTGTTCTTCGCATCTTCATAGTTTCCCAGCTTCCGAATGAACACCAATGTTCCGGATGAAGGATCTTAGTTAAAACATTTCGAACCAACGTTTTTCTTAATTGTTCCGAATCAGCTTGTTCATCCGGAATAATCAATATTCCGGATGAGTTGAAATATACCGAATCAAGGATTTTAGTTTATTATTCCGAATCAGTTTATATTCCGGGTCAAGCAAAAGATTCCGGATCAGTTTGTTGCATTTAGTCATTCCGAATCAAGTGTTCATCCGGAATAATTAATATTCCGGATGAGTGTTTATGTTCCGAATCAATTTTATTCTTAAATGTTCCGAATGAAGTTTTTTGTTTAAATTGTTCCGAATCAACAAATGTTCCGGATGAGCCATATTGTTCCGAATGATGGTCTGATATTCCGAATGAGCACTAAATGTTCCGAATGATGTATTTCTGTTAATTATTCCGCATGAGCAAATTGTTCCGAATCAAGCTTTTCGTTCTTGATTATTCCGCATGAAGGTGTTGTTCCGAATCAACAAGGACATTCCGGATCAACGAGTATTCCGAATGAAGGCTTTGAAGAGTTATATTCCGAATCAGTAATTTTTCTGAGTTAAGGTTTTTACTGTTTTATTTTAATTCAAGTTTAATTTGTTATTAATTGCTTTTAATTAATTTCTTTGAGTTTATCTTTATTTACTTCACGCAATTAACTTTTTGGTAGCATAGAAAACAAACCCCTTTTGAGTAACCAAGAACAACTATTCCACTTTGAACCGTGATCGATTCGAGAAGATACCGAGAATTAAAATTGAACCCATTCAAAATTATTTGTATCAAATGGCGCCGCTGCCGGCTCTTCTCGTAAGGATTAACAGTTTTTTGTGAGAACTTGGATTTTGGGATCCGTTCTCCGTGAACGTTACTTTTTGATAGGTGTGAAAACACCCATCCTTTTACCACTTATTTCTGGCTAAAACAAGACCAAAACACGTATTTAATATCATTTGTTTGGAATTATTCGTGGTTTTTATGTTTATTGTGTTTTCAGAGTCAACCGGATGAATATTGAAGAAAACATGGGATTGCACGGGTTTTATCGAAGAAAAAGACTCAAGACGAAGTCCATTGTCCAAGAGATGCAAAATATTTCAAGTCATTGCGCCTATTTGAAGATTTATCGAAGAAAAAGGCCAAAGATGGAAGATTCTTATATGTCGAAGAACTCGAGTCTATTAAACAAAAGATTATAAGACGAGTTGGAATTATTCACCGACACTTCTCAAAATCCAAAGTGGGAAACGTTTATTTAAAGAAACGTAAAGACTAAAGAAGAAGGAAGAAAAGAAGCCCAAAACCAAAGCCCATTAACAAGCCCACCATCACACGCCTATATATAGGATACCACTTCACAATTTTGGAGCTAGTTAGTCTTTGTTTTAGTTTTAGTTTTTCATTCTCTAGTTTTAGAGAGAGAAAGTTCTCAACTTTCTCTCACTAGTTTTCATCTTTCTTTCTTTCAAGATCAAACCTTTGTATTGTTTTTCATTAATCAATTTTAAATTCAAGCTTTTAATCTTTAATCTCATTCTACCTTTCTTGATTTTAGTTAACTTTTGGTGCGAATTACTTATGATCCGTGTTGTTCATCAATGTTTTCGTGCTTAAAAAGTTAATCTTTTTATGTTTCCTTAAGTTTCTACACGAATAAGCTTTAAGATCTTTGTGCTTATTGGCTTATTTGTAAGTTTAGCTTATTTACTTTTTAAAGTTTCCATAAAAAGTTCATCTTTTTATGGTTTGATTCAAGAGTTTGCTTAATCTAAGTTTAGATAAATTGTTATTTGAGCTTATTTGATTTGTTTCATATTAGATTCGTGCTAGTTTTGGAGTTAGCTTATTTCATAGCTTATTACACTAGCTTAATTTTCGGATCAAAAAGGGTAATCAGAAAGGGTTATAAACCCCTATCCGATTTGTGTATTCCGACCAGCAGCACCCCTTATTCCGATCGTATTGATCGGAAAAGGGTTTTGAAGATTCCGATTTTCCCTTTTGTTCATATTCCGATTTTGCTTGTTTTGGATATTCCGATTATTGGGGATTCTGGCATTCCGATTTGTTCTTGTTGTTAAACATTCCGATTATGGTATTTTGGCAATATCCGATCAGTACCCATTTTAAGTCATTCTGATTGCAACTCAATTTCCCACATTCCGATTTAAGCTATTTCTCATATTCCGATTGCACCTTCTTTTCATTATTCCGATCAAGCTTTCCGACAACAACATTCCGACGAGGGTTTGGTTTAACATTCCGATTAGACTTCTTGTTCACATTCGCATCAGATGATCGGAATATATTCCGATTTGGTACCTTTCCGATGGATTTAGTTTTTCGTTTTTATAAAGTTTTCAAGTGTTAGTTCTTATTAAGTGTTCAATTATTTTTCTAATATAGTCTTTAAGTTTTCAAGCATTTATTTTTAACTCGTTATTTTAGTTTAACCTTTAAAACTCTTTTCGCTCAATGACATTTACATTTAATTGTTATTAGTTTAAAATAGATAAACAAACCAACACCTTTTTATTAACCAAGAACAAATCATTCCACTTAGAACAGTGATCAATTCGAGGAGATACCGAGATTAAATCTGAACCCAATCAAAAGCTAGTATCAAATGGCGCCGCTTCCGGCTCTTCTCGTTAAGATCAACAGTTTTTTGTGAGAACTTGGATTTTGGGATCTGTTCACCGTGAACGTTACTTTTTCATAAAATTTTCAAAAATCCTAAAAATTATAAAACATAAAAAACCAAAAATATTTCTTTCTTGTTTTGTTAGTTCTTTTGCAGGTGCATGCGTACACGATCAACGTCTTATCAAGAGCCCGAGCCTCTCGAAGACTTAAACATGGTCGGTGTACAAAACAACAACAACAATCCACCTCAAAACAACAACAATAACAACCGACCCCTCAACAACAATAATAACAACAAAAATGAGCCTCTACCGGATAATCGCCCAATGATTGAACTTCTGCAAGCACATGTGGAGGGCAACAATGATCCAATTGTCATACCCGCGATTGCAGCCAACAACTTTGAGCTCAAATCCGGCTTTATTCAGATGGTCTCTGCTTAACCATTCTTGGGGCGTACCATTGATGATCCACATGACCACATCAAGAGATTCTTGCAACTCACTAATACGGTCAAATTCAATGGTGTTCCACAAGAGGTAATCTGTTTACAACTTTTTCCCTTTTCTTTAGAGGGACAAGCCCGGCATTGGCTTGCTAAAGAACCGCCACAGAGTATTCTTACGTGGACGGATTTGGAGACCAAGTTTATGTTGGAAATACGTTTTACGTATTAAGAAGGATCGGTCACTCCAACGATACTCCATGTAATAGCTCGTAGTTTAGTTAACTCTCTTTATTTATCAAACAAGTCCAAGCCAAGCCTACAACATGTGTAGGCCGGCCCAAACGTGTAAGCCCAAGCCCATTACAAGGCTTGGGTATATAAACCCTCTCCTTTGATGGAGAGGGTGTGTGGTTTCATTAGTTTACACATAGTTCTCTTAACTTTCTCTCTCTAAAAGTGTGAAATCCACCATCTCTTTCTCTCTCTAAAAACATAAGCAAGATTTACAATCCTACAAATGGTAGCAAGAGCCATGGGATGATTGTTTAGTTCTTGTGTTTGTGTTCTTGATTCTCGCCATTTTTGATCCATTTTCATACGAACCAATTTTTTTTTATGTTTTTATGGGTTAATCTTGATTTACTTCATCTTATTACTTGTTATAGTGATTTGGTATTGTTATTTGGGTTAAAAACACAAATTTTTTTGGTTTTTTGATTCATAATTTGGCTTTGAATCTTGATTTGAACGTGTTACTGTACTGTCCGAGAAAACAGGTACGTTGGAATCCATAGTACGATCTGACTTTGTGTTTGCATAAACCCTGGGGGTTTCTACTTGCGATCCATAGTTACGATCTGGTGTTACGATCTAACTACGATCAAGGTAAGTTTGGTCAGTACGATCTGTTGTTATGATCCCTAGTACGATCCATCGTCACGATCTATTGTTACGATCTAAATACGATCCTTAGTATGATCCATCACTATGATTGTAGAGTACGATCCCTCAATCTGATTGCTTAGTACGATCACTTGTTGCGATAAGGGAGTGCGATCAGGGTATGATCGTTGGGTACGATCTGGGAGTCCGATCTGAGTGCGATCACTTGTTGCGATAAGGGAGTGCGATCAGGGTACGATCGTTGGGTACGATCTGGGAGTCCGATCTGAGTGCGATCATAGAGAGTGTGATCTCAACTACGATCTGAGTACGATCACGACTGCGATCTGAGTACGATCACGACTGCGATCTGAGTGCGATCACCACTGCGATCTGAGTACGATCACCACTGCGATCTGAGTACGATCCAACATTTTTTCAAAAACGTGTTGTGTAATTTTAACTTGGATTTTTTGGTTTATCGAGGACATAATTTAGGGGCTTTTAACATTATTTTTCGGTTTTAACACATTACAACAAACACATTTACTTTCTTTCATTGATCGATCTACTTTGTAAATATTCACTTATTGGAATGGAGTACACATCTCTTACGGATAAGTCCATCCACTCGGGTACGGATAATCGTCCACCAATGTTGGTGAAGACTATGTATGAGGAATGGGCTTCCCGAATGGAACTTTATATGTTGAAAAAGGAGAATGGACATCTAATTTGGGCATCAGTGCTTAATGGACCATTAGATTATGGTACAGTGACGAAAGGTACGACTACTCGTCTTCGCACAACGGGTGAGTTGACTGGAGATATGAAGATTCAAGATAAATGTGATAAGTATGCTACAAACATCATTCTCCAAGCCCTTCCTCCAGATGTCTACAAACTCGTTAACAAACATAAAGTTGCCAAAGAGTTATGGGATAGAATTCGTGTTCTCATGCAAGGCACCTCGTTAACTAAACAAGAACGAGAGTGTAAGCTTTATGATACTTTTGATAAGTTTGCCTATGTGCCAGGGGAGACTCTCAATGATTACTATCTGAGATTTACCCTATTGTTGAATGAGCTTAATATCTATGGCATGGCAATACCTACCTTTCAATTGAACACCAAGTATTTGAACACTCTTCCTCCAGATTGGAAAAAATACGTGACGGATGTTAAATTGGCTAAGGACTTGCATAACACCAATGTGGATCAACTTCAAGCTTTTCTTCAACAACACGAATGCCATGTGATCGAGGCTCGGTCGTCTACACCTCAAGTTCATGATCCACTTGCTATGTATGCTTCTCAACAAAACATGTCTTATACTTATCAACAACCATCATACTTGCAGCAGCCACCACCACACAACTATCAGCAACCACAGCAACCATCTTATCAACCATCAATGATGCCACAGTAAGAATATCAACAAAGTGTTCATCAACAATCTTTTCAACAACAACCACCATATCAAACATCACCATCACAAGCCAACACTTCTCCATTGGGCTATACTCCTCAGCAAGGATATTTTCCAATAGAAGCACAACCAGCACAAGCTTTCTACTCTAATGAACTTCCACCAATCCAAGCACCGGTCTTTACTCCAAATGATACGCCAGATGATGTTCTAAACCATCTCACCGCCTACTTGTCAAAACTTGTTGCAACTAGAGGATTCCCACCAACAAATAATCAGCTCCGCACCTCATCAAATCCTCGACAACAAGCCACTGTTCAAGATGGTCAAGTGACGGTGCAACCTATTCAGGGAAGGCAAAATTCATATGGACCTCCTACAAGGACTGGGAACAGTGAAGCTGTGAATTCTCAAGATAGTGGAAATGGGAGTCCTATTGGTCCTAAGAAGGTTGTGACTTGCTACAATTGCCGAGGACAAGGTCATATGGCTAGGGAATGTACTTAGCCGAAAAGGAGAAGGGATGATGCATGGTTTTGTGAGAAGATGTATTTGGTTGATGCTCAGTCTAAGGGGAAGATTTTAGATTCAGAGGAGTTAGCATTTCTTGCAGACCCAGGGGCAGCAGATACTGAAGGAATTGCAGTTGTTTCCACTTCTAATGCAGCTTATCAAGCAGATGATCTTGATGCATACGATTCGGATTGTGATGACATTCACTCTGCCCAAGCTGCTCTCGTTGCTAATCTCTCTCACTACGGTTCTGATGTCATCAGTGAGGTACCAACCACATCTAATAATATTGATGATAACCAACATCAAGTTGGGCATGAAAATGACAACCTCGAACAGCATTCGGGAACTAGTAACTCAAATAAAGTGGTACCCAATCCAACACATTTGAGTGAACCTCAACCAAATGCTACGACGGGTATGGAATCTTATGCTCAACATGATTTGGTCATGGTGCCTAAACATATTATTGATCAAATGCATATGGCTCTCAGACAATCCGTAGATACGAATTCCACCCTAACTGCTGAGCTTGCGTTGCATAAAGAAAAGGTCAAAACTTTTGAAATGGTCCCTCAAGAAGAGAAAATAACATGTTCTGAATTTGACCAATTTCGTTTTGAAAAGATTGAACACTTGAAAGAAATAGAATCATTAAAAGCTAAACTTTCCAATGAATTAAAATAAAAAGAGTCGGTTGTCAATGATTTTCAGAAACTTAAAATGGATTTCGAAATTCTCGAGTCTAAAAAGGTTGAATCGAAAATTAATGCTACCAAACTTCTTAAATTCAAAGAACAACAGCTTTTAAAACAATACTCTTCCACATAAAAGGTTCATCTTTTAACTAAATCATTTAAAGAACTCGAACTTAAACGTCTTCAAGATTTACCACCTAATCCCGGTTATGCAAAACAAGCTCAGGAATATATTCCCGGTCTTTATGATATGACCATAATTGGAAAATCGAAAGAAGCACCTTTTGTTCGTAGTACTGAGGAAACACAATCACTTGGGGATGAAACTCATTCTAAAATGCTTTCAAAATTCCATACAATTGATTATGATCAACATAACAAAGATCAATTTTCGAAAAAGACACGCATTCGCTTACAAAAGGAATTAGCAGAATTAACAGTTCTTGTGCCCCAAAGTTTGTCAAATGAAAACCTTCCTAGTACGTCTCCTACACTCGTCAAAAAGGATTTAACAAAGTTAATTCCACCGGTAAGTAAGGCGTCCGTTAACTTAAATACGGTTCACCAACACTTAGCCGATTTTGACAAGGTCATTTTGGAACGTACGACGGCCATGGCCATAACGGAAGGTGAATGGAACTTTGAGCACACTAGAGCTGCGTTTCGAGATGAAATTGTTCCGTTTGTAAACAATGTTAAAGCTTGTCTTCGTAATATTGATCAAGATTTGTTTTTGGAAATAGAAGAAGTTAGACGTGTTTTCAATGAAATGGAAGATGCTTATGAAAACAGTTTACTTGAAATAGAACGGGTTTCACGCCATAATGATCTGCTTCTGAATCAAGTGATGTCTCATGATATAGTTTCTGTCTGTGTGAATACAAGTGTTGATGATGATTCTATTGTGCATAATGTTGAATCTGTGGATACTGTGGTAGATAGTACTTGTCACGAATCTGACGCTAAATTTTTAAAGCTTCAAGATTCATATTCTTCGCTTTCAAAACGTTTTGATGAGATTCAAACACATTGTATTTCGCTTGAATGCAAGCAACAATTTATTCAAGAAATCTTTGAAACGTCATTCGAAGGTGTTAATATCGATGATGCAAACTTTGAAAAGAATTTTCGATTGAATTTACAATCAAAACAGCGTCAGCCAAGTGACAAGGTTGCTCAATCTTTGCCGATAGACATAGAGAAATCTAAGGAGCTTAACTGTGTGAACGTACTTGAGGCCGCTGAGAATTTTAGACTTGATCTAGATAATCAAGTTTCCAAGATTTTGTCCAAAGTTGATAACTTAAAACAGAAAAATACACGACTCTTCGATTCAGTACAACCCGCATGTGTTGATACCACTGCACAGAATCAATCATTGATTGAACAAATGAATCGAAAGTCGATGGAAATATCTGATTTGAGGGAACAAATTTGTGATAAAAAACTGGTCTTGGCTGAGTTAAAGGAAACACTTCGTACTCTAAAAGGTAAGAATGTTGTGGATAACGCAACCACTATCTCAACATCGTCCTCTAGTGCACTCAAAAGAACCCTTATAGCCGCCACACCACTTAACAAGGGCCCTAGGACTAAACCATCTCAAACTTTGGTCACTAAAGATAAGGCGGAATCAAAACCAGCTTCTAATATTCCCGTGTTGCCTTCTATAGGAGTAAGCACCACTACTAAGGCTCAAAGATCTAAGCTTAAGAGAAACAAGAAGAATGATAGGATCTTGCCCCCATCTAGTAGTCAAGTGAAGAAGAAAGTAGAAGCCCATCCTAGGAATGTTATTTCTGTTTTGAATAAAAAGAATCATGTAGCTAAACCTAAAGGCTCTGCGGTTGTGCAGCATTCTAAGCCTACTGTGAATTCTAATTTAAAATGTTGGAATTGCAATGAATGTATGTTTTCTAGTCGTCATGATTCTTGCCTTATTGACCATGTGAATGAGATGCATGCCCGGAAAAATGGATTAGAATTGAAACCGACTGGGAAAGTGTTAACCCAAGTTGGTTGGATGTGGCGCCCCACTGGTAGAACTTTCACTATATTAGGAAATATGTGCCCTTTAACTAGGATCACTCCCACTGAAGTGAAGAAAGTGTGCCCTTTAACTAGGAGTACCAAGGATACCAAAACACAAGCGTGTCCTTTAACTAGGAACACCAACACTACTGTAGGAACAAAGTGCCCTTTAAATAGGTCTACTCCCACTGTAGTGCCCGCTAATACTCCAAAACCTCAGAAAATTGGAACTGTAAAACCTGTTAGCGCTAAAACTCACATTAGAAAATGCAGGAAATCTAAGGGTCTCAAAAATGTTAGCAAATCTGATAATTCTATATCTGTATCTGCTAACACTCCGGAACCAATAGTTTCCAATGCATTTTCTACTGTTGTTATTGAAAACAGGTGGTCCAAATTGTTCTCTGGTATTTGGACTCTGGTTGCTCCAAGCATATGACCGGAGATCGCTCTCAGCTCAGAAATTTCGTCAGCAAGTTTCTTGGTACGGTTATATTTGGAAATGATCATATTGCAAAGATAATGGGTTATGGTGAATATCATATTGGGAATGTTATAATTTCAAGAGTGTATTATGTGGAAGGTCTCGGTCACAACTTATTTTTTGTGGGACAATTTTGTGATGCAAACCTAGAAGTTGCTTTTCGAGAGCATACCTGCTTCATTCGTAATTTGGAAGGGGTTGATTTATTGAAAGGTACTCGAGGGAATAATTTGTATACTTTGTCTCTACAAGACATGATGGCCGCTTCTTCCGTATGTCTTTTCTCCAAAGCATCGAAGACTAAGTCATGGTTATGGCATCGACGGTTATCTCATCTTAACTTTGACGCTATTAATCACTTGGCGAAAAACGAACTTGTTCGTGGTCTTCCTAAACTATCATTTCACAAGGATCATTTGTGTTCCGCGTGTACAATAGGGAAAAGCACTAAGAAATCATACAAACCCAAGACGGAAGACACCAACCAAGAAAAACTTTATCTGTTGCATATGGATCTTTGTGGACCAATGCGTGTTGAAAGTCTTAGTGGCAAAAAGTACATCCTCGTCATTGTCGATGATTACTCTCGGTTTACATGGGTGAAATTTCTTAAAGCAAAAAATGAGGCACCTAAATTCATCATCGGATTTCTCAAGATGATTCAAGTGCGTCTCAATACTACTGTCCGACGCATTCGTACAGATAATGGAACCGAATTTGTGAATCAAATATTGCGTGATTATTATGAACAAGTTGGAATATCTCATGAAACATCAGTTGCACGCACTCCACAACAAAACGGTGTCGTTGAAAGGCGAAATCGCAAACTTATGGAAGCTGCTCGAACGATGTTAATCTACGCAAAGGCTCCATTGTTTTTATGGGCAGAAGCAGTATCTACAGCAATGTACACCCAAAACCGGTCACTAATTCGTAAACGCCATGGTAAAACACCATTTGAGCTTCTCCATGGAAAAGTACCAGATTTATCATATCTTCATGTATTTGGTTCTCTTTGCTATCTAAATAATGATGGTGACAATTTGGGAAAACTTCAACCAAAGGCTGATGTTGGTATTTTCATTGGTTACGCACCCGCAAAGAAGGCATACGGAATCTACAACCATAACTCTCGCAAGATCCTCGAAACTATGAATGTTGATTTTGATGAGCTGACAGCAATGGCTTCTGAGCAAAGCAGCTCTGAACCCGCACTTCATGAAATGGGACCTAGTAACATTAGTTGTCTTGTCCCAAACAACCCTACTTCATCATCATTTACACCACCTACTAGGAATGAATGGGATATGTTGTTTCAACCGTTTTTTGATGAATTCTTTACTCCTCCAATTATTGTTGCTCCAGAACCTGAGGTAATAGCTCCGGTAACTGATAGGTGTATAACCATCTTTTCTACCACTTAATTACAATAATAACCGGACCAAAATGTGTATTTTATGTCTTTTATGTCAGAATTATGCGTGGTTTGTGTTTTTGTTGTGATTTAGGACGAAAAGGTGAAAAGTGGAGAAACACGGACATTCACGGGCATTCGCGGCTTTTATTGAAGAAAAAGATTAAAGACGAAGTCAAGAAGTCAAGAGTGCAAAAAGAACGGAAGTCCAAGACCAATTCTGAAGATTTATCGAAGAAAAAGTCAAAAGACGGAAGTTTATCAAAAGCCGAGAAACTCAAGTCTTATTTATTGAAGAATTTAAAGAGCGAGTTCAAAAGAAATCCCGAGCCAAAAGTCATTTAAGTCCAAGTTTAAAGAAGATTAGAAGAAAAGGACTAAGCATGCAATTAATGAAGAATTAAAGAAGGAAGGACTTAAGCTTGTAATTAAGAGAAAAGGAAAGAGGGGAGGAAGCTTCCTAATCCTCCCCTATATATAGATTAGGACTAGTTAAATTTCTTTCTTGTTGGCTAAGTGTGACAATTAGTCTTCCACCATTTACTTATCTTGCACCTTTAATTTCCTTGTCATTTAAATACTTGTCAATTTAATTACCTTGTCTTGCACATTAAATTCCTTTAATTTCAAGTAAGTTTCCATTTAATTTTTGTCAATCTTTACTTTATCTTGTTAATCTCTCATCTACCTTTCTAAATCTTTGATTTTTATGTTTATGTTTGTGTTCATGTTCATGTTCTTATTTTGATCAATTGGGTTTTTTATTATTGTGGTTAAATTTGTTTGTTTTGTTGATTTAAATTGTTTGTTTATGTTTAACTGTTGAGTTGTTATTAGTTTAGCTTAATCGTTTGTTTTGATTTTGATTAATCTGTGTTAGATCTGTTGTTACTGTTATCCCTTGTTCTTCGGGGTTGTTTGTTTCTGTTTCTTTGTTCCCAGGAAAACTTCCGAACCAAGAGAAGAGAAAGCTTTCATTCGGAACTCAAAAGTTCCGGATCAAGAGTTCTTTCATTCGGAACTTCAAAGTTCAGGATCAAGGGCTTCATCCAGAACATTCAAAGTTCCGGACGAAGGACAACTTCCGACTCAAGCATTGTTCATCCGGAACATTCAAAGTTCCGGATCAAGAGACTTCATTCGGAACTCAAAAAGTTCTGGATCAATATCTTCTGAACGAAGTTCCGAATCAAGGGAAGGAAAAAGTTCCGGATCAACACCAAAACTTCCGAGTCAAGACTTCCGGACGAAATCTTCCGGATCAGTACTTCCGAACCAAAGTTCCGGGTCAAGAGGTTCATTCGGAACTCAAAAAGTTCTGGATCAACTTAAAAGTTCCAAATCAAGGTTTTGGGGTTTGGGAAGTTCCGACTCAAGACTGTTTCACTCGGAACTCAAAAGTTCCGAGTCAAGCCATTTCATTCGGAAGTTTTGAACTTCCGAATCAAGGTTTCTTTCAGTCTTTCTTTTTTTTAATTTATGTCCTTTATTTTTAAGCTTATTTTTCCCGCCTTTTTATTTAATTGCACTTTAAGATTATTTGTCTTAACTTTATTTTAGTCTTGCCTTAGTTTAAGTTTTAGTTGCGTTTTAAGATTGCCTTAGGTAGATTTAAATTTGCGTCATTTACTTTAGCGCCCTTTAATTTCAGTCACGTTTTTAAATACTTGCACTTACTTTAATTAGACTTAGATTTAAATTAACGCACTTTTACTTTAATTGCTTTGCACATTTATTTAAAAACAACGACACATATTTGTTTCACCAAAGAACAATAGAGTCACATAGAGAACCTAGATCAATTCGTTAAGATATCGAGACTTGAACTTTAATTTTTATACGGGCAAAAGCCTTGTATCAAATGGCGCCGCTGCCGGCTCTTTTCGTAAAGATTAACGGTTTTCTGTGAGAGACGCGTTGCTTTTTGGGATCCGTTCACTTGTGAGCGTTATTTTTCTTGCATAAAAAATTCAAAAATCATAAAAATTGAAAAATTGATAAAAATACATAAAAAATTAAAAATTTCAAAAATACAAAAAGATTTTATCTTTATTGTGTATATATATTGTTTTTGTGTTTGGTTTTGTTTTCTTTTGCATTTTCAGGTGTATGCGTACTAGATCTTCTAATTATCAAGAGCCCGAGACTCAGGAAGATTTAGCTATGTCAGGTGTAAACAACAATAATCCACCGCACCCTAATAATAACAACAATGTTCTTCCACAGCCCGATCTTCGGACCATGGAGGAACTTTGTCAACCAACCATGTTTGGACAAGGAGGACCGATTGCGCCGATGCAAATCAACATGATTCAGCAAGTGCAAACAAACACATTCCGTGGATTGCCTGATGATGATGCCAACAAACACCTCAACAAGTTCATTACAATCACCCAAAGCATGAAGTTGGCTGGTGCCAAAATGGATGAACTTCGCCTACAACTCTTTCCACATACTTTATTACATCATGCCGAGAAATGGTTTGATCGTCTCCCGAAGAATTCTATTCACACTTGGGATGACATGACTCAACGCTTTTTATCGCGCTACTTTCCACCATCCATGGTCACAAGCCTTCGCAATCAAATCAGCGGTTTCATGCAAGACCCTGATGAATCTCTTTTTGATGCTTGGGAGTGATATAATGTCTTGATCGATAGATGTCCAAACCACAACATGTTTCCCGTCACCTTGATTGATACTTTCTACAACGGTTTGACTTTTCGAGATCATGATACGATAAATGCAGCCGCCGGTGGCACATTCATGAAAAGGAGACCCGAGGAGTGTAGAGAGCTAATTGAGAACATGACTACTCATCACAAAAACTGGGATTCCTCTGCTTCTTCAAGGAACAACCCGAGAGTCAATGTTTCCTCCACCTCAGCAAACCCTGATATGACCGAACTTACCCGCATGATGACTGAAATGAGCAAAAGTATTACGCTTCTAGCTTCAAACCAACAACAACAACAACAAGTTAAAGCGGTTGCTAATCCTTGTGAAACATGTGGCGGTCCTCACTCATACACCGATTGTCCTTATACACAAGGAAATCCGGAAAATGTGTATGCAGCTTATGGTAATTATTCACCAGAAAATTACCAAGCTCGACCTCAAGGGGATAGAAATCTGCTGAGTTACCGGTCAAACAACTACCTTTCACCCGGTTTTTCTCCTCAAAACCAAAACCCCACCAACAACTACAATAGAAGCAACCAAATCCCACCAAGAGCTTCTAATCCTTATCACCCACCCGCCCAACAAAACCCACCCATTAACTCCGATGTTGAATCCATTATGAGAACCCAAGGTGAGCAAATCAAGAATCTACAGAGCCAAATAATCAATTTGAAAGGAGATATCACGAAGCATGGAAATGAGATAAGGTCCGAGGTTCGCGATAATATTCAATCCTCCTTCAGCACTCAAACGAATGAATTAAAGAATATGTTGGCTAGTTTCTTGCCCTCAACTCAACCTTCTACTTCAAGTTCTCTACCTTCAAACACCGTCACTAATCCGCGAGCTAATGTGAGTGCTATTACTACTCGTAGTGGAGTCACCATAGTAGGACCACCAATCCCACCCCATCATCTACACCTCCTCCACCATCATGTATCCCTACTCCTCCTACACCTAGTATTAGTACACCATTACCGTCTCCGCCTCGACGTGATGAAGTTCCCACGAATGATCCTTCAACATCTCAACCTTTACCTACACCTGCACCTTCACCACCCAAACCCAATATTCCTTATCCCTCTCATATAGGCAAGACCAACATGCTAACCAAGGAGGACTCCGAAGTGTCACGCTATGTGAAGATGATTTCTCAAATGAACTTCAACATTAGCTTTCTTGAAGCACTTGTCCACATGCCCAAATTTGTTAAAGCATTTAGGGAATTGCTTAACAAGAAGGAGAAGCTGATTGAACTCGCCAACACTCGATTAAATGAAAACTGCTCTGCAGTTATTCTTAAAGAACTTCCGGAAAAGCTTGGAGATCCCGGTCGTTTTGTGTTGCCTTGCGTGTTCAACAAAACTGAAGATTTTACTACCCTTGCTGATCTCGGGGCCAGTATTAATTTGATGCCTTTGAGTGTTTGGAAAACACTATCATTGCCCGACCTCACCCCAACAAAGATGACTCTTGAGCTTGCTAATCGCACTCTCGCTTACCCCGTTGGTATAGCCGAAGACGTGTTCATTAAAGTTGGCACATTTACTTTCCCGGTCGATTTTGTCGTCGTTGATTATGAAATGGACCCTCGTATTCCTTTAATACTTGGTCGGCCATTCTTGAGAACCGGACGAGCTTTAGTGGATGTGGCCGAAGGTGGGTTAATCTTAAGAGTCAGGGATGATGCACAAGTTTTTAAAATGGGGAAGCTTACAAGTACAACCTTTGGAGGCTGCGAATCAGTGAATATGATTAATGTGCTCGATGACTTTGTCGTCTACAACAATCCTCTATTCGAGTCTTACAACGATAATCCACTCTTTCAAGATGATATGGATGATTCTCACTCCACTTTGGAAGCTTCTCCCATTTATGATTCTCCACCGGTCTTTGATGCTTATGATAATGATGATTCTAGCTCAGCCTCAGATGATTTTGATGATTGTACTTCTGAGTATCCCGAGATGCCCACTTTCGATGATTTTGATGAGGCCGATACTCTTTCGAGCGATTCTTCACATGATGAAGATCCTCCGCCATCACTCGATCCTACTTTGGACGATTACTCATTTGAGGAACACTTCTCTGAATTTCTCAACACTTACTTCCCTCATGAGAGTGATGCTCCTCCTTATGACTTTGAAGATTATCGTCTTGATCCTACTTTGGATTTGAAGCACATTCTTTCTAAGGAGAAGAAACCGGTCGACACCAATATCTGTTGCACATATGATTTGACACCTCTTTGTCCCCCTTCTGAGGACGAGGTTGTGCTTCTTTGTGGATCTTCTTCACACTCTGCTGAGCCTGAGTGCTATTTTCCCTTAAAGGAAAAGGTGTTCGACCCCGGTATTGACATTCTACAGCCATCTCAGTATCCACCTGATGAAATAAAAGGAAAAATCTTTGGAACTTATGGAAATCTGCTTGCACCACTTCAACCTTGCTTCCACCGTGCTCCATCGCTGCTTAAGGGAACCTTGCCTACTCTTATTTGGCTTGCCTTGTTCGCCTTAAGCTTGTGCTATTTGATGGACGAAAACTATGTCTTCGATCCTGGTGGATATGTTTCATGCTTCTTCCGTTGATGATCAAGGTCGAGTCAGGCTAATGACTCGGTTAACAAAAATCAAGCGCTTCTTGGGAGGCAACCCATGCATCTATCTTTTCGCTTTCTTTATCATAAGTGTAGGGGAGACCCGTTGGTTCTTGTTCTATCTTTTCACTTCTTAATCATGGATTCGAGCTTCAATGATCCACTCTTGATGATTCTTGACGACCCGTGATTCCGTGTCCACTTCTTCCCGGTTCTATCCTAAACTCTTTTCGATTCACTATTTTATATTTTTTTTCAATATTAAAATAGGAATCTCTTTAGTTGTCTTTTCCTTAGCGAGATTTAAACAACGTGCACAATGTCCTAAGTGTAGGGGAGTTTACTCCCACATGCTTAAACATTGAGGACAATATTTATCTTAAGTGTAAGGGGGACTTCTATCGAAGTTAAGTGGTCTTTTCCTTGTATTTGTCCTCATTTTAATCGGAAAATCAATTTTTCGACATTTTTCAAAATTTTTGATCTATTTTGGCCTATTAGTTTTTACCTTTGTATAGTTATTTTCTTTCTTTGTTAGTATAAATGTTTAATAAAGTGGTTTTAATTTTCAAACGTTGTGAATCTTTTGACTTAACCCGAGTTTACTTATCCAAGTTACTCTAGCTAGTATCCTTAACGTGTTTAAGTCGAGTTTTGCTAGGCTTTTATATAGGGAGCTATAAAACGCGAAAGTCTTAACTCTCACGGGATAAGAACAAGAACTTTTCGCAAGTTCCTATAATTGATCCTAGAGAGTCGTTTATCAAGGGAACTTTAAAATGCGATTTCTAAACTTGAAAAAGTCTAAGAATTTGCAAGATCCTATAGGCGACTCGAAAACCCAATACTTTGATTTAATAGGCTAAGCATCCACGAATCTCATTCCTTGAGATTTTAAACAATGGAGAACGAGAGATGATAGAGCCAATTATAAGTTCGGTATTCTTTCGTGAATTTATGTGAGTTAATTATGAGCCTATTCTCCCATCGCTTGCTAATAAATTTATCTCCTAATAAATAAGGTTGTACGATTTGAAAAGTTACTTAGCTTCTAGCCCAAGATCGTTTAAAAGTTGCTCGGTATGGATTAGAGTTCATAGCCAAGGCATAACTTATTGAAGCGGGATGCGAAGATTGGCGAGTCCAAAAAGGCCCTAACAAGGCATGAGGGCTATATTTTGTTGCTAAAGATCCAAAGTGATGTGTAGAATCATTTATCGAAAATCAATATGAAGGATCGAGACACACGACGAAAAGCAAATACTCCCCAAAAGTCATGGAGAAGTGTATCCGAAAAGACCCTAACAAGGTATGAGGATAAATAGATCCAAGTCATAAAAGGAGGCGGATCGTTGTATATCAAAGTCCAAAATAAAGATTCGAGAAAAATGAAGAAGTCGTGGTCCAAGTATGAATCTCTCAAAACTTCAAGTGAAGAAATTCCATTATGAAGAGAAGACCATAATTTCATGAACGTCTCTCAAGGTTTGAAGTATGAAGTCGCTGCCAAATATCGGTCCGAGAAAGGTCTCAAATCGCGAAGCGAGTTATGCCAAGATATGAACTTTATGAGGTCCCGAGAAGCAGTTTTAAAAGATTTTGTCCTTTAGCTAACTATTGATTAAATCGTTCACTTTATTTTCAGACTTGATAACTATCGAAATAAGTCAAAAATGATCCTCGTGATCATTCAAGACAATAATAAAATATAAGAGATATACCTAGGAATAAGGGAGTCTAAGTGAGTAATTGGCCCACATGAGTTCGTGATAGTTTACTAACTTATAATAACAATGATCTCGTTTTTAAGCTTGGTTTGGAGAAAGTGAAAACTTGAGGATGATGATTATTCATAACATTTCCAAAACCCAAGGTATGCTTTTGATTTCTTTATTCTGAATGTTTTTAATTTTCTATCTCTTTAATAAAGGCCACTATGGATTGATTATGATGAAAAGTGTAAACGTGCTTTGTAACTAATGCATTGCATGAGGACATTGCAATGGTCAAGTGTAGGGGATTTGATAGGTGTGTAAACACCCATCTTTTCTACCACTTAATTACAATAATAACCGGACCAAAATGTGTATTTTATGTCTTTTATGTCGGAATTATGCGTGGTTTGTGTTTTTGTTGTGATTTAGGACTAAAAGGTGAAAAGTGGAGAAAACACGGACATTCACGGGCATTCGCGGCTTTTATTAAGGAAAAAGATGAAAGACGAAGTCAAGAAATCAAGAGTGCAAAAAGAACGGAAGTCCAAGACCAATTCTGAAGATTTATCGAAGAAAAAGTCAAAAGACGAAAGTTTATCAAAAGCCGAGAAACTCAAGTCTTATTTATTGAAGAATTTAAAGACGAGTTCAAAAGAAATCCCGAGCCAAAAGTCATTTAAGTCCAAGTTTAAAGAAGATTAGAAGAAAAGACTAAGCATGCAATTAATGAAGAATTAAAGAAGGAAGGACTTAAGCTTGTAATTAAGAGAAAAGGAAAGAGGGGAGGAAGCTTCCTAATCCTCCCCTATATATAGATTAGGACTAGTTAATTTTCTTTCTTGTTGGCTAAGTGTGACAATTAGTCTTCCACCATTTACTTATCTTGCACCTTTAATTTCCTTGTCATTTAAATACTTGTCAATTTAATTACCTTGTCTTGCACATTAAATTCCTTTTATTTCAAGTAAGTTTCCATATAATTTTTGTCAATCTTTACTTTATCTTGTTAATCTCTCATCTACCTTTCTAAATCTTTGATTTTTATGTTTATGTTTGTGTTCATGTTCATGTTCTTATTTTGATCAATTGGGTTTTTGATTATTGTTGTTAAATTTGTTTGTTTTGTTGATTTAAATTGTTTGTTTATGTTTAACTGTTGGGTTGTTATTAGTTTAGCTTAATCGTTTGTTTTGATTTTGATTAATCTGTGTTAGATCTGTTGTTACTGTCATCCCTTGTTCTTCGGGGTTGTTTGTTTCTGTTTCTTTGTTCCCAGGAAAACTTCCGAACCAAGAGAAGAGAAAGCTTTCATTCGGAACTCAAAAGTTCCGATCAAGAGTTCTTTCATTCGGAACTTCAAAGTTCAGGATCAAGGGCTTCATCCGGAACATTCAAAGTTCCGGACGAAGGACAACTTCCGACTCAAGCATAGTTCATCCGGAACATTCAAAGTTCCGGATCAAGAGACTTCATTCGGAACTCAAAAAGTTCCGGATCAATATCTTCCGAACGAAGTTCCGGATCAAGGGAAGGAAAAAGTTCCGGATTGACACCAAAACTTCCGAGTCAAGACTTCCGGACGAAATCTTCTGGATCAATACTTCCGAACCAAAGTTCCGGGTCAAGAGATTCATTCGGAACTCAAAAAGTTCCGGATCAACTTAAAAGTTCCGAATCAAGGTTTTGGGGTTTGGGAAGTTCCGACTCAAGACTGTTTCACTCGGAACTCAAAAGTTCCGAGTCAAGCCAGTTCATTCAGAAGTTCTGAACTTCCGAATCAAGGTTTCTTTCAGTCTTTCTTTTTTTAAATTTCTGTCCTTTATTTTTAAGCTTATTTTTCCCGCCTTTTTATTTAATTGCACTTTAAGATTATTTGTCTTAACTTTATTTTAGTCTTGCCTTAGTTTAAGTTTTAGTTGCATTTTAAGATTGCCTTAGGTAGATTTAAATTTGCGTCATTTACTTTAGCGCCCTTTAATTTCAGTCACGTTTTTAAATACTTGCACTTACTTTAATTAGACTTAGATTTAAATTAACGCACTTTTACTTTAATTGCTTTGCACATTTATTTAAAAACAACGACACATATTTGTTTCACCAAAGAACAATAGAGTCACATAGAGAACCTAGATCAGTTCGTTAAGATATCGAGACTTGAACTTTAATTTTTATACAGGCAAAAGCCTTGTATCAGTAATCGAAGTTGTCGCTCCAGCAACCGAAGCACAATCAGACACATCTACACCTACAATGGGTCAAGATATACCTTTAACGAGTAATTCTCAACCAACACATGTTTCAACTACCCATGTCATGCCTATTGATGATGAAGAGGATGATGATGATCACGATTTGGAATTCGCTCAAATGCGTGAACTTCCATTCTTTGGTGTACCAATTCCCGACCCTAATCAAGCCGGGTCGTCCACCTCAGAGGGAGCTCCAACTACAGTTTACTCAAATCCACGGATTCGTGAACATGACAGCAAGTGGACAAAGGATCATCCTATAGATTCTATTATTGGTGACCCTAATCGTCCGGTGTCCACACGAAGTCAGTTACAAGAAAATGCAATGTTTTGTCACTTTGATGCTTTTCTCACTGAAGTTGAACCTAAGACATGGCAACAAGCTTTTACTCAATCATGTTCGATAGAAGCTATGCAAGAAGAACTTAATGAATTTATACGACTTGAAGTATGGGAACTTGTCCCATGCACGGATCAAGTGCAGTTACTCACTTTGAAATGGGTTTACAAGGTGAAACTCGATGAGTTAGGCGGAATATTGAAGAACAAAGCTCGACTAGTAGCTCGTGGATACAAGCAATTATTGGGCATAGACTTTATGGAATCCTTTGCACTTGTTGCCCGTTTGGAAGCTATTCGACTATTCCTCGCTTATGCAGCCCATATGAATATGATCGTCTATCAGATGGATGTGAAGACGACATTTCTTAATGGTGAACTCAAGGAAGAGGTCTATGTTCAACAGCCGGATGGTTTTGTGAATCCTAATTATCCTAATCATGTGTACAAGCTTAAGAAGGCTCTCTATGGGTTGAAGCAAGCTCCTCGCGCATGGTATGATCTTTTGTCACAATTCCTCATCACGCAAGGCTTCGCTAAAGGCAAGGTGGATCCCACGCTGTTCATTCAGAAACAAGGTAAAGATATGATTATGGTACAAATATATGTTGATGATATTATATTTGAAGCCTCGACCCAAACCTTATCGGATGAGTTTGGGACACTCATGTCTTCCAAGTTTAAGATGTCAATGATGGGCAAGGTATCATTCTTCTTAGGTCTTCAGATATCTCAGAGTCCCAGAGGCATCTTTATCAATCAATCCAAGTATGCCCTTGAATCGCTAAAGAAGTATAAGATGGAATCTTGTGATCCCGTGGATACTCCAATGGTGGAACGAACTAAGCTTAATGCAGATCCTCATGGAGTTGTCGTTGATCCGACACTTTATCGTGGAATGATCGGTAATCTTCTGTATAGCACAGCGAGTCGACCTGATCTTCAGTTTGCTATATGTATGTGTGCCAGGTATCAAACTAGGCCTACTGAGTTACACTTAGCTACTGTTAAAAGGATCTTTCGATATCTTAAAGGAACCATTAATCGGGGACTTTGGTATTCGAAGGACTCTTATATTGCACTAATGGCATATGCAGATGCGGATCACGCGGGTTGTCAAGATACAAGGCGTAGCACGAGTGGAACTTTGCAACTACTAGGAGATCGACTAATCAGTTGGGCATCGAAAAGGCAGAAAAGCGCTGCAATTTCAAGTACGGAAGCAGAATACATAGCTATGTCCGGTTGCTGTGCTCAAATTCTTTGGATGAGATCGCAATTAACCGACTATGGTCTAGGATTCAACAAAATTCTGATGTACTGTGACAACAAGAGTGCAATTGCCTTATGCTGCAACAACGTTCAATTCTCCCGGTCGAAGCATATTGACATTCGCTACCATTTCATCAAGGAGCAAGTGGAAAATGGAGTAATAGAGCTTTACTTTGTCCGATCTGAGTATCAATTGGCGGATATTTTCACGAAGGCTTTAGATCGCGCTCGAATTGAACTTTGGGCCGACAAGCTAGGAATGAGAACCTTCTCGCCTGAGACTCTAAAGGAACTAGCAGATGAAGCGAAAGAATAGTCTTGGTAAAACTATTCTCTGTATCCTTGGGGATCATCTGTATATATTGTTTATATTTTTATCCACAAAAGCAAAATACAAAAATATAAAACCATATAAAAACCATAAAAATTGAAAAATTCATAAAAATCCAAAAATATTTTTACTTTACTTTTCAAAGGCATGTCTTTTGGTACCATAATATTTACGGCCTTAGAAATGTTGATTAATATCGACACGGCGCCATAAATAGAGTTCATACAAAAGTTGTAAATATTTCATAAAACATGCCTAAATGGCTTGTAGTTATTTCAGACTGCAACCCGGTTTTCACATTAAAGTCAAGTATTTCTTATGAATGCTTTTACTCACAACGGGAATTAATTTTCTCGGGCAAGGTTTACTTTAAAACCTTATAAGGGATCAAGTTTACTTTATAACTTGGTCTAACACAAATCTATGTACGCCTTAGTGCATTTATTTGTTAAAACAAGAGAAGTCTTGTTTTTATGAAGCTATCATCTCTACAACCATGCTATCTACAATTGGTACCTACATCCTCGACGATGCGACTACTCAACCAACGACTACAGCTCTTTCAATAGAACACGGGTCAGCAATTGAGGGGGAGCAATTGTCAAGCATTCAGAATCTTCGATGCCGAACGTGCCAAGTTCACAAGTTGGTGTCAAGACAACAATACCAATCGTACACGTGGTGTCGAGAGATGACTTCAGACGTGACGAGGCGACCAACATATGCTGACAAGAACCATTTGATATTATCATATGATGTTCTCATCTATCATGTCCAACCTTGTCAATTCTTTTTTAATATGGTGAATACGTGATCATGTTACAAATCGGTATCATATCTCATGCGTTTGATATCATGAAGATAAAACGGACTTGCATTTTTCTTCCCAAAACCTTTGTTAAAACTGCATTAAATCAATTGATATTAAAAACATCGATTAGATTAATATTTTTAATATGGGGGAGAAAATGTGATTTAATAGGGGATATTATCACAAATGGTTTGACTTAATGTGCTGGCTCATCCTGACATGTGCGAAATGTTTTCGAATATCGTGGCATATGTTAAGGGGGAGCAAAATGGATTTTCTATATCAAAATGGATTTTCATGGTGACATATACTTACCCAAAACCCATTTATTTCATGACGATGAAGATTGTGGTGACATAAGGATGGTAGGATAGGTTAAGTCCTATGATTCTTCCAGAACCGGAGGAATCTTCCCAAGGACATTCCATAGCTAGAAATAGTAGTCCTTAGGAAAGTTAGAGAAAGATTGTGAACGTAGCTGAATGCCGACCAAGTACTTAAGTTAGCACTGGAACAATCACAACAAGGTGCTAGCGATGACGTATTGGTAAGCATTGAAGGGGTTGAAGAATGAAAAAGAATTGTAAAGATAAAGGGTGTAAAGAAAGAAGCCCTCCTTACAACTTAGGCAGAAACCGGGTCAATACATATGCTATTAAGATCATTGTTTAATGATTCTTGATATTGAAGACAGACATCATGGACCCAGTGATGCAAGGCACAACCCATCCCAGCTAACTCAGATATCTCTTAAAAGATATTTGTTTTAATCACACGGAGACAACGCATTATCTATTGATTTATTCACTCCGTCTAAATTGGTATTGAAAAGGTGGCACTCCTCTCCAGCCTCCAATCACTAAAATCCAAAATGCACGATCGAGTCTAGAGCCATTTGAGATCATCAAATATCTCATTAGGACACACTTTCATATTTCCTTGCTTCTTCACACACTGTGAAAAGTAAGAAAGATTTTAAGAGTCCTACGCAAAATCTTCATGATCTTGCCTGAACATCCGAGTAATACGAAAGTATTTACAATGAAGATGGAAATCCTTCTTGAGCGAATATCAAAAAGGTCATGGTAGGTGACTTGTGCGATTATTTATGAATCAAGCTTGTGATAACTGGAAAGCAACAGTGGTTTAATTCTTAACTGAACTTAAACACGTTCCAGACCTCTACGCAAAATCTCAGTGATCTTGCCAGAACACTCAGAGTGATACCTTAGTGTTCACGGTAATGAGTGGAAATCCTTCTAGTGTTAACCTCAAACAGCACTTGGTAGGTAACTTGCAAGATTCTTTATGAATCAAGCTTGTGATAACTGGAAAGCAACAGTGGTTTAATTCTTAACTGAACTTAAACACGTTCCAGGCCTCTACGCAAAATCTCAGTGATCTTGCCAGAACACTCAGAGTGATACCTTAGTGTTCACGATGATGAGTGGAAATCCTTCTAGTGTTAACCTCAAACAACACTTGGTAGGTAACTTGCAAGATTCTATACGAATCAAGCTCGTGACAACTGGAAAGCAACGATGGTGCGGTTCTTAATTGAATTTCACTTGTTCCAGGAACATGAATTGACGGCTTCAAATCATGCGGATAATTTTATCCAAATGATTCACTCTTTACGTTCGCAGTCAGCTTTGGACGGTCGAGTAAAGAGAACGGGTTTACCCGCGAAATCCTGTCAGGAAGTTACTTAATTGAAACTATCCGTCACGGGTACGATATCTAATATCGTCCAACGGTCTTCACCGACCGGAGTTAAAATGCTACCGAATTAGAATGAAATGTTCAAAGTCATTTCGTTCGTGTCTACTTATGTTGCGGCATTTGAAGACGGTGGCGTTGCGGGATCCAAGAAGAAGTCGTCCCTGCATGCTTATACTTTATGCACTTAATATCTCATCTAATTCAAGAAAGCCTAAAAGTTAAGTCTTCCGCTGTTTCAAACTCTGAAGCTTTCAAGAATTACGAAGGTATAAGTATGTGGGACGTGAGGTCACGAAGAGGCGAAGATCACAAGTGTTGGATGCACGAGATCAAGGCAAGAGATTGATGCTCAAAGATTGATATCAAAGATCACATCAGCATGTTCACTAGAAAAGAAAAAGAAAAAGAAAGACGAAGACTACGAGCTCAAGACAAGCATAGTATGCTAGGTTTATTTTATTATTGTAACTTAGGTAACGCCCTTGTTTGGAGTGACCTCCCTTATGGGGAGATTGTTGGAAATACGTTTTACGTATTAAGAAGGATCGGTCACTCCAACGATACTCCATGTAATATCTCGTAGTTTAGTTAACTCTCTTTATTTATCAAACAAGTCCAAGCCAAGCCTACAACATGTGTAGGCCGGCCCAAACGTGTAAGCCCAAGCCCATTACAAGGCTTGGGTATATAAACCCTCTCCTTTGATGGAGAGGGTGTGTGGTTTCATTATTTTACACATAGTTCTCTTAACTTTCTCTCTCTAAAAGTGTGAAATCCACCATCTCTTTCTCTCTCTAAAAACATAAGCAAGATTTACAATCCTACAGTTTATAAACTACTTTTTCCCACCCTCTCGTACTACCGCTTTGCGGAATGAAATTATCAATTTTGAACAAAAGTACGATGAGTCTTTTAGTGAATCTTGGGACCGTTTTAAAGACCTTTTGAGAAAATGCCCACAACATGGTTTTATCAAAGTGCACCAAATTAACACTTTTTATAATGGTTTAAGCATGAATGACCAAGATTCACTAAACAGTGCCTCAGGGGGTAATATTTTGGTTAAGACTTCCAATGCCGCTTGGGATATTATTGAAAATAAGTCTCGTGTGCAAACCAAGAGTGTTCGGACCAATGCCGCTAGTGCTAGTACTAGTGACAGCGACAAGCGAATTGACAAAATCACTGCGCTTCTTGAATCGCTTGCTACCCAAACAGCTAGCAACACCAACAGCATCAATGCTAAAAACGCTCAAGTCAATGTTGTAAGCCAACCATGTGAAATATGCGGGGGTCCTCACTCTTACACCACTTGTACCGCCACCCAAGACTACCCTTCTGAGAATGTGAATGCAGCATACGGTACCTATCCTCCGGCCGCTTATCAAGCTCGTCCTCAAGGTGACCGCAACTTGCTTAGCTACCGTTCGAACAACTTTCTCTCACCAACCGGTTTTCCTCCTAACAACCCAAACCAACAACAAAACCTAAATCGCCCTCCTCAACAACAACAACAACCTCGTACACCATACATACCACCTCACAAACAACCATATCCACCTCAAAGAAACAACCAAGTTTACCAACAACCTGCTTATCAACCACCCGCATACAATGCTCCTCCCAACCAACCCACCGCATTACACCAAGACATTGGAAACTACATGAGGACTAATGATGTGATCATGGACAATCTCCAACGGGAAGTGCTCAACTTGAAAGCAGACCTGGTGAAATAAGGGAACGATCTGAGAGCTGATATGAGAAACACTTTGGATAGTAAAACGAATGACTTAAAGAACATGATGGCTAGTTTCTTCCAAGGTAATCAACCCTCTTCTTCGGGTACTCTTCCGAGTAACACCGTTGCGAATCCAAGAGGGGAGATGAAAGCAATCACCACTCGCAGTGGCAAAGGTACCAAGGAACCCGAGCTTCCTATACCTCCACCGGTGATTGTGACTAAGGAAAACGAGTCATCTGCTCCTATTCCTCATCCTTCTACTTCCCCAATTTCTCCACCTCTTTCTTCTACCCCTCCTCCACCCAAGGATGTGAGTGATCCTATTCTCCCAAAGCCTTCCTCTTCTTCCGATATACCTTATCCATCTAGGTTGAGGAAAGAGAAGCTCAAAAGAAAGGATGATATTCAAGTTTCGAACTTTCTTAAAATGTTTAAACAATTGAATTTTAACATCTCCTTCGCTGAGGCTCTCGCTCACATGCCTAAGTACGCGAAAATGTTCAAAGATCTTCTTAGTGACAAGGAGAAGTTTCTTGATATTGCTAACACCCAACTTAATGAGAATTGCTCTGCAGTACTCTTAAGGAAATTGCCAACCAAGCTTGGTGATCCGGGTCGTTTCTTAATCCCTTGTAACTTCCCGGGAGTAGAGAATTGCATGGCCCTAGCCGATCTAGGTGCCAGTATTAATCTAATGCCTCTAAGCGTTTGGATGCAATTATCTCTCCCTGAGCTAGTCCCCACCAAAATGTCTTTGGAATTAGCTAACCGTACGGTTGCTTATCCAGTGGGGATAGCCGAAGAGGTCTTTGTAGGAGTCGACAAATTCACTTTTCCTGCCGATTTCGTCGTCATCAACTACGAGATGGACCCTCGTGTGCCATTAATTGTTGGTCGACCATTCTTGAGGACCGGTCGCACTCTCATCGATGTTGAAGCCGGCGAGCTTATCATGAGAGTGGGTGACGATAAAATTGTCTTTAACATGGGAAAGTTGTCTAAACAGCCTTATTCTAACAAGAGTGTTAAATATATTGACGTTCTTGATGAGGCTTGTGAAGAACACTTCAAAGATTCTTGTAAAAGTATTCCTACCTCTCTTCCCAATGTTGAGACCGTTTCCTCTATTGATTCATCACTATCTCTATTTGTAGAAAGTGATTTCCTTTGGAAAGATTTGGAAGCCACCATGGGAGATGTGAACTTAGCTAATGACGATTCTCCCACCGATTGGGATGAAGATCTTCGCCTCATTGAGAACCTTCTCAAAGAAGACAATATTTCTCCACCATCTCCCACGGTTATTGCTATCGATGCTCCGACTTTGAAAACGCCTCCCATCGAAAATCCTCCGGATTTAGAACTTAAGGAGTTGCCGCCCCATCTCGAGTACGTGTTCCTTGAAGAAAACAAGAAGTCGCCTTTCATCATTGCTAAGGACTTGAAAGAAGAAGAAAAATCTCGCCTCATCGCCGTGCTTAAAAATCATAAGAAGGCAATTGCTTGGAAAATTTCCGATATCCGCGGAACTGTTCCGAACTTTTGTACTCACAAGATTCTCATGGAAGATGACTTTAAACCCGCAATCCAGAGCCAAAGAAGGGTTAATCCTCGCATTCATGACGTCATCAAACAAGAGGTTATCAAACTTCTAGATGCCGGCTTGATTTACCCTATTTCGGATTCGCCGTGCGTAAGTCCCGTCCATTGTGTGCCCAAGAAGGGCGGAATAACCGTTGTTTCCAATGAACACAACGAGTTGATTCCCGCTCGTCTCGTTACTGGGTGGAGAGTTTGTATTGACTATCGCAAGCTCAATGATGCCACGAGAAAAGATCACTTTCCTCTTCCTTTCATGGATCAAATGCTCGAGCGTCTAGTGGGTAATGATTATTACTGCTTTTTAGACGGTTTCTCCGGGTATTTTCAAATTCCCATCGATCCCAAAGACCAAGAAAAGACCACATTCACATGTCCCTACGGAACATTTGCTTACAAACGTATGCCTTTTGGTTTATGCAATGCTCCTGGGACGTTCCAAAGGTGTATGATGGTTATATTCCATGACATGGTGGAAGACACTATGGAAGTATTCATGGATGATTTCTCGGTTTATGGCGATTCATTCTCTGCTTGCCTTGCCAATTTAGAACGTATGCTTCAGCGGTGTGAAGACACTCGCCTTGTTCTTAATTGGGAAAAATGCCATTTCATGGTAAAAGAGGGCATCGTGCTAGGACACAAGATCTCCAAAGCCGGTCTTGAAGTGGACCGTGCTAAAGTCGATGTTATTTCTAATTTGCCTCCACCTTCAACCGTGAAGGGTGTGAGAAGTTTCCTCGGTCATGCGGGCTTCTACCGTCGATTCATCAAAGATTTCTCTCAAATCGCTCGCCCGATGACCCACCTCTTGGAGAAAGATACCCCTTTTATCTTTTCCAACGAGTGTATTGAAGCCTTCAACTTGCTTAAGGATAAGCTTACTAAGGCACCCGTCTTGGTTACCCCTAATTGGGAGCTTCCCTTCGAGTTGATGTGCAATGTTATTGGTTTTGCTATTGGAGCGGTTTTGGGCCAAAGAGTGAACAAACACTTCCAACCGATCCATTACGCTAGCAAGACAATGACGGGGGCTCAATTGCATTACACGACAACCGAAAAAGAGCTTTTAGTTATTGTCTATGCTTTTGAAAAGTTCCGCCCCTATCTTGTCCTTTCTACTACCATCGTGTATACCGATCATTCCGCGTTGAAGTACTTGTTGACTAAACAAGATTCTAAACCAAGACTTCTTCGCTGGGTTTTGCTACTCCAAAAATTTAAAATCGAAAATCGCGATAAAAAAGGAGCTGAATACCTAGCCGCGGATCATCTCGGCAGACTTGAGGATCCTTACCAAGGGGAACATCCGATCAAAAAGATCAATGACTCTATTCCCCTGGAGACCTTAATGTCCGTCAACTCGAATTCTGATGAAACCCCGTGGTTTGCGGACATTGCAAACTACTTGGCGGGTGGAATTCTCGTTGACGGATTAACATCCCAGCAAAAGAAGAAGTTCTTCAAAGACATTAAGACTTACTTTTGGAATGACCCGTATCTTTTCAAACAATGTGCCGACTTGATTATTCGCCGATGTGTTGATGGACCGGCAGCTTTAGAAATCCTTGACGCTTGCCACAAAGGACCCACCGGTGGTCACTTTGGTCCCAACTACACCGCCAAAAAAGTGTTTGACTCGGGATTTTATTGGCCCACCATCTATTGTGACGCTAACGAGATGGTTAAACGTTGTGATGCTTGCCAAAAACAAGGCAAGATAACACATAAAGACGAGATGCCTCAGAATTTCATTCAAGAATGTGAAATCTTTGATGTTTGGGGTATCGACTTTATGGGGCCATTCCCTTCTTCTAAAGGAAACAAATACATCCTTGTAGCCGTTGACTACGTTTCAAAGTGGGTTGAAGCCAAAGCTTTACCTACTAATGACGCAAGGGTGGTTTGTAACTTTTTGAAATCGCTATTCGCTAGATTCGGTGTGCCTCGTGCCATTATTAGTGATCGCGGGACTCATTTTTGCAATGACCAATTTGCTAGAGTCATGGCTAAGTATGATGTAAATCATCGTCTTTCCACCGCTTACCACCCACAAACTAATGGCCAGGCTGAAATACCCAACTGAGGCTTAAAGCGAATTCTTGAAAGAACCGTGTGAGAGCATCGTGCCTCATGGGCTGATAAACTTGATGATGCTTTGTGGGCTTTCCATACCGCATACAAGACTCCGATTGGTTGTACACCATATCGTCTCGTGTACGGGAAAGCATGCCACCTCCCCATTGAGTTGGAGCACAAGGCTTACTGGGCCTTGAAGTGGGCTAATTTTGATATCAACAAACCGGTGACCTACGCAAGATCCAACTCAATGAGCTGAATGAACTCCGTAATGAGGCTTATGAAAATTCTTTGATCTATAAGGAGAAGACTAAGCTCATTCACGACTCTAAGATTAAGAACCGAGAGTTCCAAGTTGGAGACAAAGTTTTACTCTTTAACTCTCGGTTGAAAATCTTTTCGGGAAAGTTGAAATCTCGTTTGTTCGGCCCATTCACCATTGCCCAAATTTTTCCATATGGTACTCTCGAGCTCGCTCAACCTAATTGACCTAATTTTAAGGTGAATGGCCAACGAGTGAAGTTGTACTTTGGTGAGGACATCTCTCAGGAGATGATTCCATCCCTCACCACGTTCCCCATGAACTAATTTTGGGTCGAGTCAGGCTCGTGACTCGGTTATAAAAAACAAGCGCTCCTCGGGAGGCAGCCCGAGTATCTATCCTTTTCCGTTTTAACCTCCTAAGTGTAGGGGGACCTATATAGGTGTTTGTATTTGTGTGGTGATGTGATTACAGGGATGAATGCACTCTTGGAACCTTTGAAGAACCGTGCTCCCGTGTTATCCGAAATCCGGTTCTATCTCTCAAACTATCGTGATTCAATTTTCTTCATACTCACATTTGAAATTGATCACTTTAGTCGTCCCTTCCTTAGCTTGATTTAACCAACGTGCACAATGTCATAAGTGTAGGGGAGACTTTTCCCACATGCTTAAACATTGAGGACAATATTTATCTTAAGTGTAGGGGGGACTTCTATCGAAGTTTTAAGTGGACTTTTCCATGAAAATGCCTTCATTTAACCGGAAAATCATCTTTTTCAGCACTTTTCAAATTTTTAATTAACTTTGGCCATGTAGTCGTAATTTTTAAATTTTTATCGTTTCTTTCATATGTATATATAATGTTCGGATTTTACTAGTTGAAAGTTCGTTTCTCGGTGTCTAATAAAATTGATTTCCGGTTCAAAGTGCGACTCAATTGTTCTTGGTGGAAATGAAAATGGTTTGGTTATCTATTACTAAGTAAAATGAAAATGTAAATTGCGATAAATAAAAGGAATGCAAAAGGAATGCGAAAGGAATGTAAAAGGAATGCTGAAAGGAATGCTAAAAGGAATGCTGATAGTAATGCTAATAGGAATGCTGATAGGAATGCTGATAGAAATGGTGAAAGGAATGTTGATAGGAATGCTGATAGGAATGCTAATAGGAATGCTGATAGGAATGCTGATAGGAATGCTAATAGGAATGCTGATAGGAATGCTGATAGGAATGCTGATAGGAATGCTGATAGGAATGCTGATAGGAATGCTGATAGGAATGCTAATAGGAATGCTGATAGGAATGCTATGATGAATGCTGATAGGAATGCTGATAGGAATGCTGATAGGAATGCTGATAGGAATGCTGATAGGAATGCTGATAGGAATGCTGATAGGAATGCGGATAGGAATGCTGATAGGAATGCTAATAGGAATGCTGATAGGAATGCTGATAGGAATGCTAATAGGAATGCTGATAGGAATGCTAATAGGAATGCTGATAGGAATGCTGATAGGAATGTAAAACCCTTTTCCAATCAAGATGATCGGAATGTAAAAGGAATGTATAAAAGGAATGTAAAACCCTTTTCCAATCAAGATGATTGGAATGTTAAAAAGAAAGTCCAAATCGGAATAATCATAAAAGGGGCAAATCGGAATAATCAAAACCCTTTTCCGATTGGGTGATCGGAAAGAGGGTGTGATGGTTGGAATGACAGATCGGAAAGATGCAATCGGAAAGGGGTTTTCCCTTTCTGATTTGTGTGGGATCCGAAAAGCAAAAGTAATAAGCTATGGAAAATAAGCTCAAACCAAAAACTTGAACGAATCAATAATTAAGCGAACAAAATAAGCATGAATAACAACTTTTCCAAACTTAAAATAAACAAACTTTTAGATCAAACCATAAAAAGATGAACTTTTTAAGCACGAAAACATTAATGAACAACACGGATCATATGTAATTCGCACCAAAAGTAAACTAGAATCAAGAAAGGAAGATGAGAGATTAAATAAGAAAAGTAAAGAATCAAGAACAATAAATAAAAACTTACTTGAAAATTAAATGATTAGAAGTGCATAACAATTAATTAAAGTGCAAGAAATGAAATAACAAGTATGAAAATGGTGGAAGTGGTGGTTTGTCAAACCACCCAACAACATGAAAATGAAACTAGGATCATCTATATATAGGGGTGATTAGGGAGGAGCTTAGGAAGCTTCCTCCCTCTTTCCTCTTTGCCTTAATTGCACACTTAAGTCCTTTTCTTCTTTATCTTTTGTTAATCTTGGACTTTGTCTTGGGATTTCTTTAACTCGTCTTGATTTTTCTTTATAAATAAGACTCGAGTTCTTCGGCTTTTTAGTAAACTTTCGTCCTTTGACTTTTTCTTCGATAAATCTTCAGAATTGGTCTTGGACTTCCGTTATTTTTCCACTCTTGATCTTTCGACTTCATCTTTCGTCTTTTTCTTCGATAAAAGCCCGTGAATGCCGTGTTTTCTCCACTTTTCACCTTTTCGTCCTAAATCACAACAAAAACACAAACCACGCATAATTCCGACATAAATGACATAAAATACACGTTTTGGCTCGGTTATTATTGTAATTAAGTGGTAAAAAGGATGGGTTTTTTCACACCTATCAAATCCCCTACACTTAACCATTGCAATGTCCTCGTGCAATGCATTAGTTACAAAGCACGTTTTACATTTTCCATCATAATCAACCTACCTTGGCCTTTATTAAACAACTAAGGAAAATCAAAAAGATAGAAAATAACAAGATGCAACAAGGAAGAAACTTGTAAAGAAATCTAAGACTTACATTAGGGCTTGTGTGTCATGAATGTTCATCACCCTCAAGTTTCACGTTCCCCATGCCAAGCTTAAAAACAAGATCATTGTTAGTACAAGTTAGCATAACAAACATTTACTCATGTGGTTCAATTAATCACTTAAACTCCCTTATTCCTACGAGTATCTCTTATATTTTATTGATGTCTTGAATGATCACGAGGATGCATTGTTGACTTATTTCGATAATTTATTTAGGCTGAAAGCAAAGTAGGACGATTTGATCAATAGTTAGCTAAAGGATAAAATCTCTTAAAACTGCTTCTCGGGATATCAAAAAGTTCATATCTTGGCATAACTTGGTTCACGATTTGAGACCTTTCTCGGGCCGATATTTGGCATGTACATCATACTTCATATCTTCGAGAGACGTTTCTGAGATAATGGTCTTCTCTTCGTTATAGAGTTTCTTCACTTGGAGACTTTTGAGGGGTACTCCAGTTTTGTTGACCACGACTTCATGATTATTTCTTCAATCTCTAATTGGGATTTTGAGATACAACGATCCGCCTCCTTTTCGGACTTGGATCTATTTATCCTCATACCTTGTTAGGGTCTTTTCGGATAGACTTCTCCATGATCTTTATGGGAGTTGATTGCTTTTCGTCGTAGTCTTAATCCTTCATATTGATTTTGGGAATCATGCTTTTCACATCACTTTGGATCTTCAGCAATAAAATTGAATCCTCATGCCTTGTTAGGGCCTTTTCGGACTCGCCAATCTTCGCGCCCCGCTTCATAAGTTATGCCTTGGCTATAAACTCTTATCATTACCGAGCAACTTTTAAACGATCTTGGGCTAGAAGCTAACTAACTTTTCAAATCGTACGACCTTACTTATTGCATTTATTTATTTACAAGCGAGGGGAGAAAAAGATCATAATTAAATCACATAAGTTAATGAAAGAACACCAAACTTGTAACCAACTCTATCATTTCTCGTTCTCCACAATTTAAAATCTCAAGGAATGAGACTCGTGGATGCTTAGCCGAATAAACCAATTAAGGTCTACACGGTTAAGGATACTAGCTAGAGTGAACTTGGATAAGTAAACTCGGGTTGAGTCAAAAAATTCACAACGGGCCTAATATATCTAAGATAACTAAATTTGTTAAAACCATTTTATTAAAATAAGAGAAAAATAGCAAAAATAAAGGGAACTACAACTAGGCCAAAATAGATTAAAGAATTTTGAAAAATGTCGAAAAATCGATTTTCCGGTTAAAATGAGGACAAATACAAGGAAAAGGCCACTTAACTTCGATAGAAGTCCCCCCTACACTTAATATAAACATTGTCCTCAATGTTTAAGCATGTGGGAGTAAACTCCCCTACACTTAGGACATTGTGCACTTTGTTTAAATCTTGCTAAGGAAGAGACAACTAAAGAGATTCCTATTTTAATATTGAGAAATATAAAATAGTAAATCGAAAAGAGTTTAGGATAGAACCCGGAAGAAGGGAACACGGAATCATGATTTTTCAAAAGTCATCTAGAGTGTGTCTTTGAAGCTCTAATCCCTGCATATGATAAGAAAGAGAACAAGAAACACCACGGGGCTCCCCCTACACTTATGGTGAAAACAAATAAAGATAGATAATCGGGTTGCCTCCCGAAGAGCGCTTTTTTTTGTTAACCGAGTCGCGAGCCTGACTCGTCCCCGAATTAAATGGTCCATGGGGAAGCCTCGAATGTAATACCGGGATCAAAGACCTTGTCCTCGTTCCCGGAGGACATCAACAAAGGAGAGGCGGGGGGATAAGTCTTGAATGGGAGAAAAACCCTTTCGACATACGAGAAGTATGTGAATTCAAGATCCATGGGAGGTGGGGTGGGTAAAGTAAGAACATTGTCATCCCCCAAAGACAATGGATGTTGAGCACTCGGCAAAGCCGTGAGGGTATCAATTATAGAATTGTCATTGTCACCTCCCGGGTCAAAGCACTCATCCTCATTTCCCGGTATGAAACGAGGAGAGTAAAAGTGATACATCACCCGCTTGGGTGTGCGCGTGGTAGGATGAGGTGGCAATATAATATGAGAAGTATGAGAAAAATTACCTTCCACCTGCGTCCCTTTTTCAGTAGATTCACGTCTTTCCACCTCTGGGATAGAAGGAGGTATGGCTAACAAAGTATGCGCATTAATTGCAAGAGAAGCAGCGCTATCAATGTCCTCAATCCCTTCGTTAAAGAGCGGATTTACCTCACTAGATATGTAGGCGTCATCAAAATCAAATAAAGGGTTCGAATAAATCTTGAAAGTTTCATGCAGAACGTCTTCATCGGATAGTGACTCGTCATCACTAGAAGTAAAATCATCATCTTGATCGAAAAGAGGATTAGAGAAAGCCAAAGAATCATCTCCCAAAGTGTTGATGGAAGGAACATCATCATTAAGAGAGACCTCATCCGTAAGCTCCTCAAAATTTAGCACATCACAAACCTCATCAAAGAATTTATCAAGACCGAAATCACTAATCTCACTCGAAGTATCACAATCCTTAGAGGCGTTGGGTAAATTAAGAGAGAGAAGTACAATTGCACTAGGACATTGAGCAACTAGATCATACCAAGAAATAGTATTCTCATCGTCATCATCATCATAATGGTATTGACGCACAAGAGGAGGGGTAGAATCACTAAGATTAGAAACTTGCTCTTGTTGCTGTCGCTTCTCCTCGTCCCTAATTTCTTTAAGCAGAACAACGGCTTCTTGAAGTTGCAAAACAATGGAGTGTGTTTCTTCATTCAAAGTAGTGAGTTGTTGAATTCTATGAGAGGATTGATGATTGAGGTTGTGATGTGGGGGCTCAAAGTGTTGAAAACCTGAATTATAGCAAGGTTGTGGCTCATAGTTGTTCATCGGTTGAGAAGAACTAGAAACCGGGTTTGGTTCATAATAATCCATAGGTGAAGAAAACTGAGGACCCGGATTTTGCTAATAATAATTCATTGGTTGACAATAATAGGTATCGTGAGGGCCCCCACAGTTGTTGCAAAACGGGTATGGAGAAAAATCAGGTGCGTCTTGTGGATAGCTATTATCATTGTCATAATTGCACCCCGGTTCTTGCCCGTGACCATACGGGTATCGAACCGGGCACGAAACATGCCAATGAGAATCGCTTCCACAATAGATGCACGGGGGAACAGGAGGAGGTGGGTTCAAAAAGGACGAATTAGTCGAGTTGCACAAAGGACAAAATCCTAGTTGTGAATCGATTGAAATAGGAGGAAGATCTCTTCCGCATCGCTCGCATGAACACCATTTACATTAGTCATTCCCAGAAAATTGTTTCCCACACCGGACGCAATGGACATAAAAATCCATAAAGAAAGATAGATAAGCAAGAAGAATATTTTTGGTGCAAAACTTTGAAAAAGAAATGCTTTTTATTATTTTTCAAATGTTTTTGGGATTTTTGAAAATTTTTGATATAAAAAATAACGTTCACGAGTGAACGGATCCCAAAATCCAACGCGTCTCTCACAAAAAACCTTTAATCTTCACGAAAAGAGACGACAACGGCGCCATTTTAATGTTCGGATTTTACTAGTTGAAAGTTCGTTTCTCGGTGTCTAATTGAATTGATTTCCGGTTCAAAGTGCGACTCAATTGTTCTTGGTGGAAATGAAAATGGTTTGGTTATCTATTACTAAGTAAAATGAAAATGTAAATTGCGATAAGTAAAAGGAATGCAAAAGGAATGCGAAAGGAATGTAAAAGGAATGCTGAAAGGAATGCTAAAAGGAATGCTGATAGGAATGCTAATAGGAATGCTGATAGGAATGCTGATAGGAACGCTGATAGGAATGTTGATAGGAATGTTGATAGGAATGCTAATAGGAATGCTGATAGGAATGCTGATAGGAATGCTAATAGGAATGCTGATAGGAATGCTGATAGGAATGCTGATAGGAATGCTGATAGGAATGCTAATAGGAATGCAGATAGGAATGTTGATAGGAATGCTAATAGGAATGCTGATAGGAATGCTGATAGGAATGCTGATTGGAATGCTGATAGGAATGCTGATAGGAATGTTGATAGGAATGCTGATAGGAATGCTGATAGGAATGCTAATAGGAATGCTGATAGGAATGCTAATAGGAATGCTGATAGGAATGCTAATAGGAAAGCTGATAGGAATGCTGATAGGAATGTAAAACCCTTTTCCAATCAAGATGATCGGAATGTAAAAGGAATGTATAAAAGGAATGTAAAATCCTTTCCAATCAAGATGATTGGAATGTTAAAAAGAAAGTCCAAATCGGAATAATCATAAAAGGGGAAAATCGGAATAATCAAAACCCTTTTCCGATTCGGTGATCGGAAAGAGGGTGTGCTGGTTGGAATGACAGATCGGAAAGATGCAATCAGAAAGGGGTTTTCCCTTTCCGATTTGTGTGGGATCCGAAAAGCAAAAGTAATAAGCTATGGAAAATAAGCTCAAACCAAAAACTTGAACGAACCAATAATTAAGCGAACAAAATAAGCATGAATAACAACTTTTCCAAACATAAAATAAACAAACTTTTAGATCAAACCATAAAAAGATGAACTTTTTAAGCACGAATACATTAATGAACAACACGGATCATATGTAATTCGCACCAAAAGTAAACTAGAATCAAGAAAGAAAGATGAGAGATTAAATAAGAAAAGTAAAGAATCAAGAACAATAAATAAAAACTTACTTGAAAATTAAATGATTAGAAGTGCATAACAATTAATTAAAGTGCAAGAAATGAAATAACAAGTATGAAAATGGTGGAAGTGGTGGTTTGTAAAACCACCCAACAACATGAAAATGAAACTAGGATCATCTATATATAGGGGTGATTAGGGAGGAGCTTAGGAAGCTTCCTCCCTCTTTCCTCTTTGCCTTAATTGCACACTTAAGTCCTTTTCTTCTTTATCTTTTGTTAATCTTGGACTTTGTCTTGGGATTTCTTTAACTCGTCTTGATTTTTCTTTATAAATAAGACTCGAGCTCTTCGGCTTTTTAGTAAACTTCCGTCCTTTGACTTTTTCTTCGATAAATCTTCAGAATTGGTCTTGGACTTCCGTTCTTTTTCCACTCTTGATCTTTCGACTTCATCTTTCGTCTTTTTCTTTGATAAAAGCCCGTGAATGCCGTGTTTTCTCCACTTTTCACCTTTTCGTCCTAAATCACAACAAAAACACAAACCACCCATAATTCTGACATAAATGACATAAAATACACGTTTTGGCTCGGTTATTATTGTAATTAAGTGCTAAAAATGATGGGTGTTTTCACACCTATCAATATATCCCGCAATAAAGTCAAATTTTAATAAAGTGGTGTAGCTAGTTCAGAAGTCTTTGACATATTAGGCCTGTTGCGATTATTTTGACTCAACCCGAATAGACTTATCTAAGTTTATTCTAGCTAGTATCCTTAACCATGTAGACCTTAAATAGTTTATTAGGCTAAGCATCCACGGGTCTCATTACTTGAGATTTTAAATTGTGGAGAACGAGAAATGATAGAGTCAATTATAAGTCGGTATTCTTGCACAAGCTCACTTGGTGTAATTATCTGCCTATTCTCCCATCACTTGCTAATAATTTATCTACAATAAGTAAGGTCGTAGGATTTGAAAAGTTACTTAGCTTCTAGCCCAAGATAGTTTAAAAGTTCCTCGGTAATGATAAGAGTTCATAGCCAAGGCATAACTTATGAAGCGGGGCGCGAATATTGGCGAGTCCGAAAAGGCCCTAACAAGGGTTGAGGATTCCATATTATTGCTGAAGATCCAAAGTGATGTGAAAAGCATTATTCCCAAAATCAATATGAAGGATCAAGACTCACGACGAAAAGCAATCAACTCCCATAAAGATCACGGAGAAGTTTATCCGAAAAGACCCTAACAAGGTATGAGGATAAATAGATCCAAGTCCGAAAAGGAGGCGGATCGTTGTATCTCAAAATCCCAATTAGAGATTGAAGAAATAATCATGAAGTCGTGGTCAACAAAGTTGGAGTACCCCTCAAAAGTCTCCAAGTGAAGAAACTCTATTAACGAAGAGAAGACCATTATCTCAAGAACGTCTCTCAAGATATGAAGTATGAAGTACATGCCAAATATCGGTCCGAGAAAGGTCTCAAATCGTGAACCGAGTTATGCCAAGATATGAACTTTTAGATATCCCGAGAAGCAGTTTTAAGAGATTTTGTCCTTTAGCTAACTATTGATCAAATCGTCCTACTTTGCTTTCAGCCTAAATAAACTATCGAAATAAGTCCAAAAGTGCATCTTCATGATCATTCTAAGACAAAAATAAAATATAAGAGATACACCTAGGAATAAGGGAGTTTAAGCATTTAATTAAGCCATGTGTGTAAGTGTTTGATTTGCTAACTTATAATAACAATGATCTCGTTTTTAAGCTTAGTTTGGGGAACGTGAAACTTGAGGGTGATAAATTGTCGCAGCACCGAAGCTCTAATGTAAGTCTTTGATCTCTTTGCAAGTTATTTCCACGTAGCTTATTTACATCCTTTTGTTTACTTTAAAGTTTTAATTTCTCTTAGTACTTTAATTTTTGTTTAGTAGTATGTCAATAAGGCCAAGGTTGATTGATTATGAGAAAAGTGTAAATTTGCTTTATCACTAAGCATTGCATGAGGGCATGGCAATGGTTAAGTGTAGGGGATTTGATAGGTGTGAAAACACCCATCCTTTTACCACTTATTTCTGGCTAAAACAAGACCAAAACACGTATTTAATATCATTTGTTTGGAATTATGCGTGGTTTTTGTGTTTATTGTGTTTTCAGAGTCAACCGCATGAATATTGAAGAAAACATGGGATTGCACGGGTTTTATCGAAGAAAAAGACTCAAGACGAAGTCCATTGTCCAAGAGATTCAAAAGATTTGAAGTCATTGCGCCTATTTGAAGATTTATCGAAGAAAAATGTAAAACCCGTAAAAATAAGGTCATAATTTAATTCTACTTTCAATTATTTGAAGTATTTTATAACATTAAATATTATTATGTTTAACGGTTTAAGTTGAAACCGATATTAAATATTATATTTTAATATTTTGACGAGTAACGAGGACCACTAGTGATTGCGATACCGACGGATGCCAAAAATTTTCTATTTTATTAGATCGTTTCGATATTTAATATTTTCAACGTTATCGTTTTAATTACGTATCGAGTCGTTATATTATTATTTTTCGTGTGCGTTTAAACTTTTTAGTATTTTTACGAAACCCGAGTCTCATAAATATTTTAAAATTTACAATTTACATTTTCTACCCTTTTAAACTATTTTATTACGTTTTGGACGAAAACTATCACAAATTGGCAAAATTAACCCTTGTACCACCATATAAAAGAGTTTTCACTTCCACTAACTTTTATAAAATAATAATAAAACAAAAAAAAAATGTCTCTCTCTCTCTTGTCTTCCATTTTGCCGAAACTTTCACCCCCATCTCAAATCCATACCATTTTCAATTTAACTCAAGATTTAGGATGATTTGAGCTAAACTAAAACAAGACCCATCTTAGTTTTGATCTTGTGATCACATTGGTAAGATTTTCTTCAACATGCATTAACATTTTTTTTCAAAAATTATTTTCTTGATGAACTATACTTGTTTGATCCAATTGGAAGGAATAAATAGGTGTTAATATTATTATATTACATAGTGGGGTGTTTGCATGTTTAAATTTTTGAGTTTGATTTATTATATTTGTACATGCAAGTGATTTACAAGTGTTAGGATTGGTTTATGATGATATTAGAGTATACAAATGATCATTTCTATGGTTGGTTTTGGTCAAAAAGTTGATTTTGTACAAGATTTTGGTACCCATTTTATAGCAGTAGGTAAACTGAAAAATCCGAATTTTTATGTTTTGAAAATGACTTAACTTATAGCCTAGGGTTGTAGATAATTTCCTTAGCTTCGATTTGATATAAAGTAGAGCTTCTAGCTCAAAACGAGCGCGAAGTTATGATGTTTTGAATAATCGTGTACCGGGAGACGAGTATCGACACTACATATAGTTGTTGTCGATATTTGGATCGAATCCCGGGGACTCTAAATGAAAGTTTTAAAATTTGTAACCTACTGATAATGAGGTATTTATTTATTAGGTAGAGTTTACTTTAAAACCCGAGTGTCGGTTTTGTAAACGGAGTCGTTTAAATAAGTTAAAACGGTTGTATGAAAAATTAACGTAAATCTGTCCGGATTTTGTGGTTTGAAAATAAGTCGAGTAAAGGACTTTAAAAGTAATTTCATTTGATAAACTTCTAGGAGGACTTTCTATATATAGTAAGTTAGTTTATCGAGTCGTTTCATAAACGGTTGACAAGTTTAAAAAGGGGTAAATAAGCTAGTACATGTAGTATGTACCGGCGGATTTTGTTAAAAGTATAAAATGGTAAAGTAAATGAGTAGTAAAGTATAATGAAGTTATTTATATCGTTTACTTTCGAGTGTATTGTGGTTTTATGAGTTCGAGTTTGATTTTATTAAGTATCATTTATTTCTCGAGTCTATTATTAAAGTACGCACCTTATTTGCTAGGTTGCGGTTATCGTGATTATCGGGCATCTACTATCGTCGGCGATCGTCTCATTACCACTATTGGCTAAGGTGAGTCTATAGCCTCGCTTGTGCACATTAAATTTTTTTAAAAACCCGCGAGGGGGAATACATGTTTTATAAACCTAGAACACAAGATTTTTATGGTATGCTTTGTCCCTCTATGAATGGACCCGTGGTTGCCTTTAAATTGCATTAAGTGATTGCCTTTGTTAAACCCTCAATTATGGACCGTTAACTAGCTTATGATGGGCTAGCCGCTAGTACAATTAATAGATCTATGGGGGAAGCCGCCCCGATTCAGTTTGTGTGGACTTGTCACAGAAGCTTAGGCCCGACCTCCACACTATTTGGACATATTGTATTGAGAAGTCAGGTATACGACAATGTACCAATAATCTGGAGGTAACCGACAATTAATAAATCTCTCGTCTTATTAGACTGATATGGGAGTGTCTAAGGGCTCGGTTCCATGAGCTTATTGCAATTTATGCTATATACAATTATCATTGTTGATGCAAATTATTATTTGATGCTTATAAGCATACCACAAACTTATAATCTTTGCTTGTGTTCAAATTGATTACATAAACCTATAGATTCACTCGGCATTTTTGCTGATTGTTTTACTCACATGTATTTCAGGTAATCAAGAAGTGGAAGCATGGAGGTCACGAGAATGAAGTTGTGCACTACTATGTTGTTTAAAACTCTTTGATTTATTTATCGTTCCATTTTTAAAACAAACTAACATGTTGTTTTAACTTATCTTTCGGTAACGATTACTTGGGACTACTCTACTTTGATGAATGTTTTGGGAACGATAAATCTAAAACGTCTCTTTTCGAGTCGTTCTTTATAAATTATGTGTTGTTGTATCATTGTTTAGCACCCAAAGATGTATTCCGCTGCGTGTCAATTTGGGGGTGTTAAAGATTGGTACCAGAGCCATGAGTTACAGTGAACTAGGTCTTTATTTTAAAAACCTAAACTATAACTGCTAGTTTTTATTTTTCAAAGAGTCATGTGCACCTGACTTCGCGTGACTTCAGGTGCAAGCTACTTCTGAGATTACAATTTTAGTATACGTTATTACGTATACCTTATTGGCAAGTATTTATAAATAAATACTATGATCCACTTATGGATATATATTTATATCTGGGATCCCTTTTATCGATATATATTTAGGTCGTTAAACTTTTCGATAAAAGTTTATCATTTATTAATGATTAACTTAAATAAATACAATGAATTTCATGATCTTTCTGTATTTATTTTTGAAGTATTTAAATTGCTTTTATTGCAAAAAATTTATATTATGACCTTACATACCTTCATCTGCGCGCGTTACTTTTATTGCTTAACCCTTTGAGATATCTATATAGATATCCAAATCGTCTTCCGACTGTTTGTATTTAGACGTCTTTTAACGTAATTTCTAGACCATTGTGTAGCTCAATGTGTCTTTGGAATAGACTAACCGCTATCGTGTGAGTCACACATTTTGAAATATTTCTTATAATCGTGTTGAATAATATCATGGTTTTTCATATTATTTTGTTGATTTTTATTAACGTTTTACACGACATGAGAAGATTTAATTCGTTGACATTTATATGTATCGACTCCGAAGTATATTGTTCCCTTATACCTCGGTAACGTCATCGTCATTTTATAAATCATCGTCTAGATTATGGCGCTATATTGGAATACAATTTTACTTCTATTAAATTGTATCATTTGTTTTCATTATCTTCTTGCTCTCGGAACGCAACCTATGAATGTTCCATTCTTTTCTTGTTATGTGTTGTGTTTTTGGACAATCGTGGCACCAAGGAGATTTGCCTACATTGCATTTTGAAATCTAAATTACGAACGTCTTTCACCGTTTTGCTTCCTAAATTTTGTGTTGAATATCTTGAAGCATCTTATGTCATTCCTTATACCATATTTTTAATTGATGCTCATTATGAGATTTATTTTTCGTTGTTGTAAAATCCACAAGACATGTGTGTATATATATATATATATATATATATATATTTTGAGCCGTTAGGAAGTGTCGAAAAATATATTTAATGGAGAAACTGCTGGGGCAGTATAAATAGGTCAAAACATAAAAGTAAAACCTGCGTTTTTAAAATAAAATAGTCAAACCTGCACAGAACTTGCAGGGGTATTTTAGTCCTTTTATATTAGGTTTCAGGTCTCGGGTAAAACTAGAAAGTCGTCTGAAACGTCGTTTTGCATCAAAATGCTTTAGACTCCGAGTCTTGGAGATGTCGTTTATCGGGTCAATTAATCGGCTCATATTTAAAAGTTAAATCTGATAGAAAATTCAGAACATGAGTTTTAAACGTTTCTAAGCAGTTTTAAGTTCATTTGAGATCGTAAAATTTTAATGAATATTATTTTACAACTAACTAATACTAGTTACATGTTAAAATGTTTAAAAATAGAAACATTACAGGATTAGCAATTACCGGATTAATGGTGTAATTTTAAAATGAATAATATATTTTCTTAAAAGCATGTTGTGTCGAGTATTAATATCTCGTTTATAGTTCGTTTTTCTCGACTCAATTCGAATGGATTTAACGTTTTAAGCTTGACTTAATCGTTTTTTGGTTATAAAATCTTGTTTGGTATTTATACTACTTGGCACGTAAAGTAAGAAATTAAACTACTCTATCCTATTGTATACGTAATACTACATAAAATTGTGCTAAAAAATGAAATGACTATAACAAAGAATAAAACAGTGCAAGCAATCTTAATTCAAACGGTGTAAGAATACTAAATGGACATATTGCTTAATTAAAGCTATCTTAATTGGGCTAAACTTACTAACATGACACTTCTATGAACCATTGATTTCACTAGCCTAATGCTAATTTTTATAAGCCTAGTCAACAAGAGCAGCTATCTATTTTATCTAACAAATAATACATCAGTTTATATAGACAGTGAACGAAAGATGATATTTGACTGAAATTTAATTTTTGAAAACTTTATTGAACGAAATCCTATAACTGGTTCAATTACCACTATGTGACTTTTTAGTCAAACAAAATTTTGCAAGGGAAAAAAATACTTTTTCAAACTGACTTATAAACTGATCCTAGCTGACTTCTATGAATTAAGATCTGATAAGATCAAAGGTTATAGCCAATGAACTACTTACAATCTATTTTATTCCCTAACTCTATCTAGAGAAACTCAAATGTAAATCTAAGAATGATGCTCAGGCTAAAATATAGAAGAACAATTCTACAACTGATCTAATTCCGCTACAAGCACAAAATTCATCTAATTTTAGGGAATACTTATTCTACACTAATTTCTATCCTTGAGAACTTCAAACCTTTCCAATTTAAACTCGATTCAATGCTGATTATGCAAGATCAAGCTTATTTCTGTCAGTGCCAAACACTAGCTACACTGACTTTAACCTACTCGCTGTCTGCAATTGGAGTAAACAGAATGAAAGTATCTCTAAACTAGCTATACCTATCTGATGATAACTAGCAGATTTAGCTACTATATGCAGAAAATAAAGTGCTTGACCTATGCATCCGAAGCGCTGAGCTCGCTTGTTTAACAAACACCACACTGAAAACTCGAACTATATCCTTGCTATCTGAATTAATTGCGATCTCAAAACTGAAAATCAAATCGCCTTTGCTACAATTGATCACCACTAAAATCCTTCTGAACTTCTACTGAAATCTTCACCAGCTTCCAAAATTACTTGCATCAAAAGGCAACAACTGAGATTCATATCATTTGCTACTACTGTGAATACTTGGTGAAAATCTCGATCAACCAGGGACCTGATACAAGGCTTTTGCCTAGTAAAAAGATTAATGTTCGTTTAAGTATGTCTAATCGAATTGATCTAGGCCTCTATGTGTGACTCAGTTGATTTTGGTGGAAACAAAGGTTTTTGGTTTGTTTTTAAATTTAAATGTGCAAGACGTAAAAGGTAAATGTCGTTGAAAGTAAAGTGGCGTTAAAGTAAAGTGCGTGAAAATAAATCTATGTCTAATTAAAAGTTAAATGTGCGATATTTAAAAACGTGACGGAAAGTAAATTAATTAAATGACTAAAAATTAAAGCGTGACGGAAATTAAAATTAGACAAGTGTTAAAGTGAGAATGTAAAAATAAAACAAGGCAAAGTATAAGAAAATAGCCTCCAATCGGAATATATTCCGATCACACCTTGATCGGAATATCAAACCAAACCTGATCGGAAAGTCAAAGATGTCCAATCGGAATATGTCACTTACACCAATCGGAATAACCAACGAACCTCAGATCGGAATGATGAGACCTACCTTGATCGGAATATTGGAATGGACTTGGTCGGAATGTAGATCGGAACCCACGATCGGAATAGCTGTCACCTTACCTAATCGGAATATCCAAAATGACACCTCAATCGGAATGAGTACTAGTCCTCCAATCGGAATGCTGTCTCACTTACCTGATCGGAATACCACTACTTTGTTCCGATCGGAATACCAAGAAACACCCCCAATCGGAATGTAAAACCCTAATCCGATCACACCGATCGGAATGTAATTCCCTTTTCCGATTGTCACGATCGGAATACGGAAGAAAGTACGCAAAATAAGCTACATAAATAAGCTAAGTTTCTAATAAGCACAAGACTAAATCCTTAAAGTAAACCGTGTAAAAATAAGCTACGAAACTGAAAGTTAACAACTTTTAAGACACGAAAAAGATGAACTTTAAGAAAAATAACTTTTTATATAAAAATAACTTTCGTAAAAACTATATAAACTTGAAAATAAATCAAATAAGCTATGAAAATAAGAGATATAAAACAATCAAAAGCATAAAAATCAAACCTTTAAACAACTTAACAAGATAAAAACGTGTAAATAAAAGATTAAAGAAAGGTAGAAGAAGATTAGCAAGATAAAGTAAAGGTGCGGGTAATAAAAGAAACACTTACTTGAAATTAAAGGTAATTAAAGGTGCAAAACATGTATTTAAATAACAAGTAAATAAAGGTGCATAAATGAAAGTGGAAGAATGGTTTGTCAAGCCACCAACAAAACTTAATGAATGAAAATGAGGGGTTTATATAGGTGATTAGGGAGTGGTTAGAGGAAGCTTCCTCTCTCCTTCCTTTCTTGTTAATTGCACCATCAAGTCCTTCCTTCTTAATCTTTTTGTTAATCTTGGAATGTGATGACTTTTGGCTCGGGATTTCTTTGGACTCGTATTTTAATTCTTCGATAATTAAGACTTGAGTTCCTCGGCTTTAAGTAAACTTCCGTCTTTTGACTTTATCTTCGATAAATCTTCAGAATTGGTCTTGGACTTCCGTTCTTTATCCACTTTTGACTTCTTGACTTCGTCTTTCATCCTTTTCTTCAATAAATGTCCGTAAATGCCCGTGAATTCCCGTGTTTTCTCCACTTTTCACCTTTTCGTCCTAAATCACAACAAAAACACAAACCACGCATAATTCCGACATAAAAGACATAAAATACACGTTTTGGTCCGGTTATTTTTGTAATTAAGTGGTAGAAAAGATGGGTGTTTACTCACCTATCAAATCCCCTACACTTGACCATTGCAATGTCCTCATGCAATGCATTAGTTACAAAGCATGTTTACACTTTTCATCTTAATCAATCCACGTTGGCCTTTATTAAAGAGATATAAAATTTTAAAAATGCAAAGCAAAGAAATTAAAAGCATACCTTGGGTTTTGAAAATGTCATGAATAATCATCATCCTCAACTTTTCACTTTCTCCAAACCAAGCTTAAAAACGAGATCATTGTTATTATAAGTTAGTAAACTAACACGAACTCATGTGGGCCAATTATTCACTTAGACTCCCTTATTCCTATGGGTATCTCTTATATTTTATTATTTGTCTTGAATGATCACGAAGATGCATTGTTTGACTTATTTAGATAATTATTAAGTCTGAAAATAAAGTGCACGATTTAATCAATAGTTAGCTAAAGGACCAAATCTTTTAAAACTGCTTCTCGGGATATCAAAAAGTTCATATCTTGGCATAACTTGGTTCGCGATTTGAGACCTTTCTCGGGCCGATATTTGGCAGCGACTTCATACTTCAAATCTTGAGAGACGTTCATGAAATAATGGTCTTCTCTTCATAATTGGAATTTCTTCACTTGGAATTTTTGAGAGATTCTTCATATATGGACCACGACTTCTTCATTTTTCTCCAATCTTTATTTTGGATTTTGATATACAACGATCCGCCTCCTTTATTGACTTGGATCTATTTATCCTCATACCTTGTTAGGGTCTTTTCGGATACACTTCTCCATGACTTTTTGGGAGTTTTTGCTTTTCGTCGTGTGTCTCGATCCTTCATATTGATTTTCGATAAATGATTCTTCACATCACTTTTTGGATCTTTAGCAACAAAACATAGCCCTCATGCCTTGTTAGGGCCTTTTCGGACTCGCCAATCTTCGCGCCCCGCTTCATAAGTTATGCCTTGGCTATGAACTCTCGTCATTACCGAGCAACTTTTAAACGATCTGGGGCTAGAAGCTAAGTAACTTTTCAAATCGTACAACCTTATTTATTAGCAGATAAATTTATTAGCAAGCGATGGGAGAATAGGCTCATAATTAACTCACATAAATTCACGAAAGAATACCGACTTATAATTGGCTCTATCATCTCTCGTTCTCCACAGTTTAAAATCTCAAGTAATGAGACTCGTGGATACTTAGCCTATTAAATCAAAGTTTTGGGTTTTCGAGTCGCCTATAGGATCTTGCAAATTCTTAGACTTTTTCAAGTTTAGAAATCGCATTTTAAAGTTCCCTTGATAAACGACTCTCTAGGATCAATTATAGGAACTTGCGAAAAGTTCTTGTTCTTAACCCGTGAGAGTTAAGACTTCCGCGTTTTATAGCTCCCTATATAAAAGCCTAGCAAAACTTAACTTAAACACGTTAAGGATACTAGCTAGAGTAAACTCGGGTTGAGTCAAAGGATTCACAACGCTTGAAAATTGAAACCACTTATTCAAAGATTTATTCTAGCAAAGAAAGAAAATAACTATACAAAAGGGAAAAACTAATAGGCCAAAATAGATCAAAAATTTTGAAAAATGTCGAAAAATTGATTTTCCGGTTAAAATGAGGACAAATACAAGGAAAAGACCACTTAACTTCGATAGAAGTCCCCCCTACACTTAAGATAAACATTGTCCTCAATGTTTAAGCATGTGGGAGTAAACTCCCCTACACTTAGGACATTGTGCACGTTGTTTAAATCTCGCTAAGGAAAAAACAACTAAAGAGATTCCTATTTTAATATTGAGAATATATAAAATAGTGAATCGAAAAGAGTTTAGGATAGAACCGGGAAGAAGTGGACACGGAGGCACGGGTCGTCAAGAATTATCAAGAGTGGATCATTGAAGCTCGAATCCCTGAGTAAGAAGTGAGGAGAGGAAATAGCAAACCAACGGGTCTCCCCTACACTTATGATCAAGAAAGCGAAAAGATAGATGCATGGGTTGCCTCCCAAGAAGCGCTTGGTTTTTGTTAACCGAGTCGTGAGCCTGACTCGACCTTGATCATCAACGGAAGAAACATGAAACATATCCACCAGGATCAAAGACATAGTTTTCATCGAGCAAATATCACGAGCTTAAGGCGAACAAGGCAAGCCAAAAGAGAAGTGGCAAGGTTCCCTTAAGCAGTGATGGAGCACAGTAGAAGCAAGGATGAAGTGGTGCAAGCATGTCTTCAATGGGTCCAAAGATTTTTCTTTTTATTTCATCAGATGGATACTGAGATGGCTTAAAGACTTCAATACCGGGGTCGAACACCTTTTCCTTCAGGGGAAAATAGCACTCCGACTCAGCCGAGTGTGAAGAAGATCCGCAAAGAAGCACAACCTCGTCCTCAGAAGTGGGACAAAGAGGTGTCAAATCATACGTGCAACGGATTTTGGTGTCGACCGGTTTCTTCTCCTTTGACAGTATGTTCTTCAAATCCAAAGTAGGATCAAGACGATAATCTTCAAAGTCATAAGGAGGGGCATCACTCTCATGAGGGAAGTATGTGTTGAGAAATTCAGAGAAATCTTCCTCGAATGAGTAATCGTCCAAAGTAGGATCGAGTGATGGCGGAGGATCTTCATCATGTGAAGAATCGCTCGAGAGAGTATCAGCCTCATCAAAATCATCGAATGTGGGCAGCTCGGGATACTCAGAAGTACAATCAAAATCATCCGAATCTGAGCTAGAATCATCATCATCATAAGCATCAAAGACCGGTGAAGAATCATAAATGGGAGAAGCGTTCAAAGTAGAGTGAGAATCATCCACATTATCATGAAAAAGTGGATTATCGATGCAAGAGTCGAATAGAGGATTGTCGTAGACGGTAAAGTCATCGAGCACATTAATCATATTCACTGATTCTCGGCCTCCAAGAGTTGTACTAGTAAGCTTCCCCATTTTGAAAACTTGTGCATCATCCCCGACTCTTAAGATTAACTCACCTTCGGCAACATCCACTAAAGCTCGTCCGGTTCTTAAGAATGGCCGACCAAGTATTAAAGGAATACGAGGGTCCATTTCATAATCAACTACGACAAAATCGACCGGGAAAGTGAATGCGCCAACTTTAATGAACACGTCTTCGGCTATACCAACGAGGTAAGCGAGAGTCCGATTTGCAAGTTCAAGAGTCATCTTTGTTGGAGTGAGGTCGGGCAATGATAGTGTTTTCCAAACACTCAAAGGCATCAAATTAATACTGGCCCCGAGATAAGCAAGGGCAGTAAATTCTTCAGTTTTGTTGAACACGCAAGGCAACACGAAACGACCGGGATCTCCAAGTTTTTCCGGAAGTTCTTTAAGAATAACTGCAGAGCAGTTTTCGTTGAATCGAGTGTTGGCGAGTTCAATCAGCTTCTCCTTCTTGTTAAGCAATTCCTTAAATGCTTTAACAAATTTGGGCATGTGGACAAGTGCTTCAAGAAAGCTAATGTTGAAGTTCATTTGAGAAATCATCTTGATATAGCTAGTTACTTGAGCGTCCTCTTTGGTTAGCATTTTGTTCTTGCCCAAGCGAGAAGGATAAGGAATATTGGGTTTGGGTGGTGAAGGTGCAGGTGTAGGTAAAGGTTGAGATGTTGAAGGGTCATTTGTGGAAACTTCGTCACGTCGAGGCGGAGACGGTAATGGTGCACTAATACTAGGTGTAGGAGGAGTAGGGATACATGGTGGTGGAGGAGGTGTAGATGATGGTGGTGGGATTGGTGGTCCTATGATGGTGACTCCACTACGAGTAGTAATAGCACTCACATTGGCTCGCGGATAGTGACGGTGTTTGAAGGTAGAGAACTTGAAGAAGAAGGTTGAGCAGGGGGCAACAAACTAGCAAGCATATTCTTCAAATCATTGGTTTGATTGCTGAAGGAGGATTGAATATCATTTCGAAGCTCGGATCTTATCTCATTTCCTTGCTTTGTGATATCTCCTTTAAGATTGATAATTTGGCTCTGCAGATTCTTGATTTGCTCACCTTGGGTTCTCATGATGGCCTCAACATCCGGATTACTGGGTGGGTTTTGTTGGGCGGGTGGGTGATAAGGATTAGAAGCTCTTGGTGGGATTTGGTTGCTTCTAGTGTAGTTGTTGGCGGGGTTTTGGTTTTGAGGAGAAAAACCGGGTGAAAGGTAGTTGTTGGAACGGTAGCTCAGCAGATTTCTATCCCCTTGTTGTCTAGCTTGGTAATTTTCCGGTGAATAATTACCATAAGCTGCATACACATTTTCTGGATTTCCTTGTGTTGAAGGACAATCGGTGTATGATTGAGGACCGCCGCATGTTTCACAAGGATTAGCAACTGCTTTAACTTGTTGTTGTTGTTGATTTGAAGCGAGAAGCGTAATACTTTTGCTCATTTCGGCCATCATGCGGGTGAGCTCGGTCGTCTCAGGATTTGCTGAGGTTGAGGAAACATTGACTCTCGGGTTGTTCCTTGAAGAAGCAGAGGAATCCCAGTTCTTGTGGTGAGTAGTCATGTTCTCAATTAACTCTCTACACTCCTCGGGTCTCCTTTTCATGAATGTGCCACCGGCGGCTGCATTTATCGTATCACGATCTCGAAAAGTCAAACCGTTGTAGAAAGTATCTATTAAGGTCACAGGGAGCATGTTGTGGTTTGGACATCGGTCGATCAAGACATTATATCTCTCCCAAGCGTCGAAAAGAGATTCATCAGGGTCTTGCATGAAACCGCTAATTTGATTGCGAAGGTTTGTGACCATGGATGGTGGGAAGTAGCGCGACAAAAAGCGTTGAGTCATGTCATCCCAAGTGTGAATAGATTTCTTCGGGAGACGATCAAACCATTTCTCGGCATGATGTAATAAAGTATGTGGAAAGAGTTGTAGGCGAAGTTCATCCATTGTGGCACCAGCCAACTTCATGCTCTGGGTGATAGTAATGAACTTGTCGAGGTGTTTGTTGGCATCATCATCAGGCAATCCACGGAATGGGTTTGTTTGTACTTGCTGAATCATGTGGTGCTTCAACGAAAACTCAGGAGCGTTGATTTGCATCGGCGCAATCGGTCCTCCTCGTCCAAACATGGTTGGTTGACAAAGTTCCTCCATGGTCCGAAGATCGGGCTGTGGAAGAGCATTGTTGTTATTATTAAGGTGCTGTGGTTGATTATTGTTGTTAACACCTGCCATACTTAAATCTTCTTGAGGCTCGGGCTCTTGATAATTAGAAGATCTAGTACGCATACACATGAAAATGCAAAAGAAAACAAAACCAAACACATAAACAATATATATACACAAGAAAGATAAAATCTTTTTGGATTTTTGAAATTTTTAATTTTTATGGTTTTTTATCAATTTTTAATTTTTTATGATTTTTTTGAATTTTTTTTGCAAGAAAAATAACGTTCACAAGTGAACGGATCCCAAAAAGCAACGTGTCTCTCACAAAAAACTGTTGATCTTTACGAAAAGAGACGGCAGCGGCGCCATTTGATACGGCTTTTGCCTAGTAAAAAGATTAATGTTCGTTTAAGTATGTCTAATCGAATTGATCTAGGCCTCTATGTGTGACTCAGTTGATTTTGGTGGAAACAAAGGTTTTTGGTTTGTTTTTAAATTTAAATGTGCAAGACGTAAAAGGTAAATGTCATTGAAAGTAAAGTGGCGTTAAAGTAAAGTGCGTGAAAATAAATCTATGTCTAATTAAAAGTTAAATGTGCGATATTTAAAAACGTGACGGAAAGTAAATTAATTAAATGACTAAAAATTAAAGCGTGACGGAAATTAAAATTAGACAAGTGTTAAAGTGAGAATGTAAAAATAAAACAAGGCAAAGTATAAGAAAATAGCCTCCAATCGGAATATATTCCGATCACACCTTGATCGGAATATCAAACCAAACCTGATCGGAAAGTCAAAGATGTCCAATCGGAATATGTCACTTACACCAATCGGAATAACCAACGAACCTCAGATCGGAATGATGAGACCTACCTTGATCGGAATATTGGAATGGACTTGGTCGGAATGTAGATTGGAACCCACGATCGGAATAGCTGTCACCTTACCCAATCGGAATATCCAAAATGACACCTCAATCGGAATGAGTACTAGTCCTCCAATCGGAATGCTGTCTCACTTACCTGATCGGAATACCACTACTTTGTTCCGATCGGAATACCAAGAAACACCCCCAATCGGAATGTAAAACCCTAATCCGATCACACCGATCGGAATGTAATTCCCTTTTCCGATTGTCACGATCGGAATACGGAAGAAAGTACGCAAAATAAGCTACACAAATAAGCTAAGTTTCTAATAAGCACAAGACTAAATCCTTAAAGTAAACCGTGTAAAAATAAGCTACGAAACTGAAAGTTAACAACTTTTAAGACACGAAAAAGATGAACTTTAAGAAAAACAACTTTTTATATAAAAATAACTTTCGTAAAAACTATATAAACTTGAAAATAAATCAAATAAGCTATGATAATAAGAGATATAAAACAATCAAAAGCATAAAAATCAAATCTTTAAACAACTTAACAAGATAAAAACGTGTAAATAAAAGATTAAAGAAAGGTAGAAGAAGATTAGCAAGATAAAGTAAAGGTGCGGGTAATAAAAGAAACACTTACTTGAAATTAAAGGTAATTAAAGGTGGAAAACATGTATTTAAATAACAAGTAAATAAAGGTGCATAAATGAAAGTGGAAGAATGGTTTGTCAAGCCACCAACAAAACTTAATGAATGAAAATGAGGGGTTTATATAGGTGATTAGGGAGTGGTTAGAGGAAGCTTCCTCTCTCCTTCCTTTCTTGTTAATTGCACCATCAAGTCCTTCCTTCTTAATCTTTTTGTTAATCTTGGAATGTGATGACTTTTGGCTCGGGATTTCTTTGGACTCGTATTTTAATTCTTCGATAATTAAGACTTGAGTTCCTCGGCTTTAAGTAAACTTCCGTCTTTTGACTTTATCTTCGATAAATCTTCAGAATTGGTCTTGGACTTCTGTTCTTTATCCACTTTTGACTTCTTGACTTCGTCTTTCATCCTTTTCTTCAATAAAAGTCCGTAAATGCCCGTGAATTCCGTGTTTTCTCCACTTTTCACCTTTTCGTCCTAAATCACAACAAAAACACAAACCACGCATAATTCCGACATAAAAGACATAAAATACACGTTTTGGTCCGGTTATTTTTGTAATTAAGTGGTAGAAAAGATGGGTGTTTACTCACCTATCAGGACCTAACAAAACTCAAACTCATCCACAAACTACACTGTCAAAAGCGCCATTCTCTCACAGCTACCTTCATCTAAAACACTACTGCACCGAATATCAATTGAACTGCTACTCCCCTTTATTTAACAATTCCAAAAGTGAAACTCATACTCTGATTATCTGGTTTTCAAGAACTTCAATTACTGAAATTCTTGATCACTTCAAACGAACAACAACCCTTGTGATCTTGTAGAATAGAATTCCTTAAGCTAACACTAGTATAGACTGAAATTCACGCTATCACTATCAACAAAATCAATTCATTTAACGGCTACGATAACAAGATTCCATCCAATCCTTGACTGCAGTGGAAACTCATCAAACTGCTACTCTTCAAGAACAGAAGATCGTAAATCAACTAAAACCAAACTGAATCTAAGTAAAAACTTCAAACTTCCATTATAGCTTCCATAGCAACTTCAATTCTAACTGCTGGAACTTCAGAACGCCAAAACGGATCAACAGTAATTGAATGAAGAGCATAAGCAGAACATATCGAAGATTGAAGTAAATTTAGAATGAAAGTGAATTTTATTAATCTTGAAAGGGAGTTGGTTACAAATCAGTTACACTAAATGTAACTGTCTAACTAATCTATGAGTGAGTGTGTGATGAGAGAAAGAGAACGTGAAAATGGAAGCTAACTAACTGCTATCTATATCTACTATGTGTAGATACACCTACACTAACTACTATCTACTAACTAACTGACTGTAAAAAATGAGGTGAATGAGGGTTTATATAGATGTGAGAGTGAGGTGTAGGTGACGTAGCTGTCCCAATCAAAATCGAACACGTGTAAAATACCAGGTTAGGGTTCATCGTGATTTTGGGGGAATTGGGTGTTTTCGCTGTAGTAGATGATAATGGAATTGGTCACTTGGGATAAACTCGTATTTATATGTAGAATAATTTCCCTGTTTTGAGTTTTTCGTTCCATCTTCATTTTGTATGATTTTGAGAAGGTGATGACGTGGCAGTCTCCCATTTGTCTTCAACATGTGACACGGATCATTATCTTGATCAAGAAATGTGATTGGCTGATTATTGTTGATCCATGTGATGCCTATATCTGAATTCTGATTGGACCATTTGGCAAGTAGAATGAAGACTTTCATTGATTGGCAGATTAGGTCCTTGTATTTTCTATAACTTTGGCATATTGTGTTTAATAAGTATTTCACTTTGAAAACTTTGGTCTTTTGCCATTATCAGCCCTTGATCTTTATAAAGCAGCAACTTAAGTCCCTCATCTTCATTAATATAGCAAAAGTAATCCTTGGAGCTTCATCGAATATCAACATTGGCCCTTGATCTTCACATATCTTGTATCTTTAGTCATCATTGGCTTCTTTTCTCATTTTCTTCGTCTTTTTGCCAAATAAATCCTTGAAAACGCGTGATTGCTCAAAAATGCATCTTTTTACCTGAAAACACATGGAACACAAATACACGCGTAATTCTGATATTTTACAGTTTAAGATAATGTATTTGACTGTGTTTTGAGTGGTTTATGGATCGTTATTGATGAGTGTTTTCACACTTATCAAGTATCTTACATAGAATACACATATGGATTGATTTATTCTTTTTATATATATGACTCATTTGTCATTCGATGTTATTTTATTTCCGTTTTCTTCTAACCTTCCATTGATTTGAGTTGAGTTTTGAAGTTTTGCCTTCACATTCTTTGTCGACATTCTTATCACGTGTTTCATGGGGTTTTCGTCTAAACCTTATAATCTTTTGAAACCTTAACAACTTGTAACCACTTCATTGGTTGTTTTATGAGCTAGTATTTGCCACTTTTTGCAAACCTTTGGCTACTTTATACGTTGTCATAATTTCACCTTATAAATTTTAAATCTAATATTGTCTTACGATTATTTTCACCAATTGTTTTTACTTTGGTCTTATAAAATACTTTTCGTAACATTAAAAGTTGCTTATTGAGTATCTCGCAAATTACTTGTATTCTATAATTTTATAAACTATTTATAAATTCCATTTTACAAATGACATGGTTTATATATAAACATAAGAAACGTAATACTCTTCGACGAAACTGAGCACTGCATTGCTAGCCCTAAATTATACATGGCCTGATCACCTATGTCTAATTTAGAAGGAGCCATGCTAGGCTGAATAGTAGTCACCTTAAAAATCTTGATAATAATCAACTTTTTACTTGTATTTATTATAAAGATAAATAAAATGAAATAAAGTGAAAAGAAGTTTTGAAAACCTTCATATCTTACGCAAGTAGAACAATTTCTATGCATCCGCATATGTTTTCTTACCTTTCGTTAAACGAATTACGTGATTTTAAGTACGTTTTTACTCGATGATTGTTTTTCCACTTGTTACTTCATTTTGTCTTATAACCGATTTATTTTGACTACTCGTCTAAGTATTGACTGTTAATAAATGACCTAAAAGTCTCGATATTTTATCCTTCCGTCTCGTCTAATTCTCTTTATGCGACTGGGTAGATCTTTGGAATGTCTCCGCACGTGAATAATGAATTATCACTAGAGTGATTTCCGTATATCCGGGATGACGTCCGTCACTTTCGTTTGCCTCGAAATCCACTCTTGTGAACCGTGCTTTGACTTCTCTCTTTAAACACTAACATCGTTCATTTGATTTGTTTTAATTACAAATTTTTGTATGGATCTTATTTCCGATCATGTATCGACCACCGCTAAGTGAACGAGCTGATGTTGGTGAACCATCGACCGCACTAACAAAATTGACAACTTGTTTAATATATTATTTCTTATCGTCTTACCATCAACGCCTTTATTTTATTATTCTCTATTCATACGACATTTGCTTCGTCCTCTTTTGTACTGTTGATTTCGTACTAATTGTTGACATTATTACCATTCGTATTCGTTTGTTATCTTGTCACACTTTGAAACCCGAATATATCCCATATTTATATTGAAATAATAAACACCTTTATGTACTTCTACAACGTATTATAAAATTTTATGGAACTTTTATACATTTTTCAATGATTTTCAATTATCGAAATAACCATCACAAGTAAAAGGTCAAATTTATACATCATATTTTGTATAACTAAAAGTAATGTTTAAAATGAAATCATGTTTTATCTATTGAAGTAATTGATTTATCATACTTTACTTTTAATATAATGAAAATACCAGTTTAATTTATATTCCTAATAATGATTTAATTTAGAAATTATATTTTCTAATTGTAACCATCAATACGAGTTTAATTAATAAATTCATGCCATTCTTTCAAAATTTCTTAAGACAACCAAAATAAATTATGAAGCTATTTAACTTCTATTTTTAATATATCATCCTTATCAAGAAAGTACCTCAATTGAATCTTAAGGTAAAACCAAATCCGGGACGGATAATTGTGACAAACGTTATTTTAATATTAATATTTAATTCATTCTTCGCTCTCATTTTTTCTAGTATTGTGAATTATTATGTTTTACGGTTACGTGAGTCGAGATCCCTCGTCGATCGTCAACCTTAAATCATTTTACCACATCTTGTCCGTTTATGCGTTTATTGAATTCTTTTTTATCTCGTTCTATTCCTCTTATTGAAGATCACTATTTTATTCTGAGTTTAAAATGAATCTCGGGAAGCAGTTATAAGAAGAAACGATAAGTGTCACCAGGATTTATGTGTGTACTTGTGGAATGATTGAGGACCGAATCTCTTAATGAATGGAGTTAATAAATATGTTACAACCTCGAGGAGTATGTTGAAGCCGACACCGTAAGTGGAAAGCCTCTTGAGATCAAGTGGTTATTATCAAGGGTTTGTTCAAGGTTTTCTCGATGATTAACGGTGGAAATCTATACTTGATGATTATTGTTCGACCTCTTATTTTTTATGTACTTATGTGGTATGTGATCTAGTCAAATGATCGTAAGTTGTGAGAACTTGAGGCGGCATCATCCGATGACGTCCGATCATGTAGAGCACATATTATGTAATATATTTTTGACTTTCAAGGATGATGTTCATTGAGTTTTTGAATGTGCGTTGGCGAAAGTGAGATGATGTCTTTGTATTATCTTTTGAGTAGGGACCCGCGTTTGAGCACCCTCCGATGACTAAAATGTTTTCTTGTTAGTTCTTTTGATGTGTGTCCATGGCTATCCGGCAAGTGGCTATCCTTTAAATTTCAACATTCCTTTAACTGGTCTTGCCTGAAAATCCTGTCATCTATTCTTGTTGTCGAATGAGCTTCGTGTGATCCATAGAATTTTCATGTGTCGAGTTTGACGGGTGACTGGTGGATAAGGATTTATTTATTCTTTTTTGGTGAGATACAACTGGACGACAAGTTGCGTTTTGTAAAAGAACCAGTGGAGATCGTGGATCGAGATTCACGTGGGAACGTGAAGAATTCTTATTAAGGAATGTCGTCATCCTCCCGGGTAGTGAACAACTCGTGTATGAGGCGAGTTGAGCGCCGGGACGTCGCTCCCTTAAGGTGGTGAGGATGTAAAACCCGTAAAAATAAGGTCATAATTTAATTCTACTTTCAATTATTTTGAAGTATTTTATAACATTAAATATTATTATGTTTAACGGTTTAAGTTGAAACCGATATTAAATATTATATTTTAATATTTTGACGAGTAACGAGGACCACTAGTGATTGCGATACCGACGGATGCCAAAAATTTTATATTTTATTATCGATCGTTTCGATATTTAATATTTTCAACGATATCGTTTTAATTACGTATCGAGTCGTTATATTATTATTTTTCGTGTGCGTTTAAACTTTTTAGTATTTTTACGAAACCCGAGCTCGTAAATATTTTAAAATTTACAATTTACATTTTCTACCCTTTTAAACTATTTTATTACATTTTGGACCAAAACTATCACAAATTGGCAAAATTAACCCTTGTACCACCATATAAAAGAGTTTTCACTTCCACTAACTTTTATAAAATAATAATAAAACAAATTTTTTTTTCTCTCTCTCTCTCTCTTGTCTTCCATTTTGCCGAAACTTTCACCCCCATCTCAAATCCATACCATTTTCAATTTAACTCAAGATTTAGGATGATTTGAGCTAAACTAAAACAAGACCCATCTTAGTTTTGATCTTGTGATCACATTGGTATGATTTTCTTCAACATGCATTAACATTTTTTTTCAAAAATTATTTTCTTGATGAACTATACTTGTTTGATCCAATTGGAAGGAATAAATAGGTGTTAATATTATTATATTACATAGTGGGGTGTTTGCATGTTTGAATTTTTGAGTTTGATTTATTAGATTTGTACATGCAAGTGATTTACAAGTGTTAGTATTGGTTTATGATGATATAGAGTATATAAATGATCATTTCTATGGTTGGTTTTGGTCAAAAAGTTGATTTTGTACAAGATTTTGGTACCCATTTTATAGCAGTAGGTAAACTGAAAAATCCGAATTTTTATGTTTTGAAAATGACTTAACTTATAGCCTAGGGTAATAGATAATTTTCTTAGCTTCGATTTGATATAAAGTAGAGCTTCTAGCTCAAAACGAGCGCGAAGTTATGATGTTTTGAATAATCGTGTACCGGGAGACGAGTATCGACACTACATATAGTTGTTGTCGATATTTGGATCGAATCCCGGGGACTCTAAATGAAAGTTTTAAAATGTGTAACCTACTGATAATGAGGTATTTATTTATTAGGTTGAGTTTACTTTAAAACTCGAGTGTCGATTTTGTAAACGGAGTCGTTTAAATAAGTTAAAACGGTTGTATGAAAAATTAACGTAAATCTGTCCGGATTTTGTGGTTTGAAAATGAGTCGGCTAAAGGACTTTAAAAGTAATTTCATTTGATAAACTTCTAGGAGGACTTTCTATATATAGTAAGTTAGTTTATCGAGTCGTTTCATAAACGGTTGACAAGTTTAAAAAGGGGTAAATAAGCTAGTACATGTAGTATGTACCGGCGAATTTTGTTAAAAGTATAAAATGCTAAAGTAAATGAATAGTAAAGTATAATGAAGTTATTTATATCGTTTACTTTCGAGTGTATTGTGGTTTTATGAGTTCTAGTTTGATTTTATTAAGTATCATTTATTTCTCGAGTCTATTATTAAAGTACGCACCTTATTTGCTAGGTTGCGGTTATCGTGATTATCGGGCATCTACTATCGTCGGCGATCGTCTCATTACCACTATTGGCTAAGGTGAGTCTATAGCCTCGCTTGTGCACATTAAATTGTTTTAAAAACCCGCGAGGGGGAATACATGTTTTATAAACCTAGAACACAAGATTTTTATGGTATGCTTTGTCCCTCTATGAATGGACCCGTGGTTGCCTTTAAAATGCATTAAGTGATTGCCTTTGTTAAAGCCTCAATTATGGACCGTTAACTAGCTTATGATGGGCTAGCCGCTAGTACAATTAATAGATCTATGGGGGAAGCCGCCCCGGTTCAGTTTGTGTGGACTTGTCACAGAAGCTTAGGCCCGACCTCCACACTGTTTGGACATATTGTATTGAGAAGTCAGGTATACGGCAATGTACCAATAATCTGGAGGTAACCGACAATTAATAAATCTCTCGTCTTATTAGACTGATATGGGAGTGTCTAAGGGCTCGGTTCCATGATCTTATTGCAATTTATGCTATATACAATTATCATTGTTGATGCAAATTATTATTTGATGCTTATAAGCATACCACAAACTTATAATCTTTGCTTGTGTTCAAATTGATTACATAAACCTATAGATTCACTCGGCATTTTTGCTGATTGTTTTACTCACATGTATTTCAGGTAATCAAGAAGTGGAAGCTTGGGGGTCACGAGAATGAAGTTGTGCACTACTATGTTGTTTAAAACTCTTTGATTTATTTATCGTTCCATTTTTAAAACAAACTAATATGTTGTTTTAACTTATCTTTCGGTAACGATTACTTGGGACTACGCTACTCTGATGAATGTTTTGGGAACGATAAATCTAAAACGTCTCTTTTCGAGTTGTTCTTTATAAATTATGTGTTGTTGTATCATTGTTTAGCACCCAAAGATGTATTCTGCTGCGTGTCAATTTGGGGGTGTTAAAAAAAAGGCCAAAGATGGAAGATTCTTATATGTCGAAGAACTCGAGTCTATTAAACAAAAGATTATAAGACGAGTTAGAATTATTCACCGACACTTCTCAAAATCCAAAGTCGGAAACGTTTATTTAAAGAAACGTAAAGACTAAAGAAGAAGGAAGAAAAGAAGCCCAAAACCAAAGCCCATTAACAAGCCCACCATCACACGCCTATATATAGGATACCACTTCACAATTTTGGAGCTAGTTAGTCTTTGTTTTAGTTTTAGTTTTTCATTCTCTAGTTTTAGAGAGAGAAAGTTCTCAACTTTCTCTCACTAGTTTTCATATTTCTTTCTTTCAAGATCAAACCTTTGTATTGTTTTTCATTAATCAATTTTAAATTCAAGCTTTTAATCTTTAATCTCATTCTACCTTTCTTGATTTTAGTTAACTTTTGGTGCGAATTACTTATGATCCGTGTTGTTCATCAATGTTTTCGTGCTTAAAAAGTTAATCTTTTTATGTTTCCTTAAGTTTCTACACGAATAAGCTTTAAGATCTTTGTGCTTATTGGCTTATTTGTAAGTTTAGCTTATTTACTTTTTAAAGTTTCCATAAAAAGTTCATCTTTTTATGGTTTGATTCAAGAGTTTGCTTAATCTAAGTTTAGATAAATTGTTATTTGAGCTTATTTGATTTGTTTCATATTAGATTCGTGCTAGTTTTGGAGTTAGCTTATTTCATAGCTTATTACACTAGCTTAATTTTCGGATCAAAGAGGGTAATCGGAAAGGGTTATAAACCCCTTTCCAATTTGTGTATTCCGACCAGCAGCACCCCTTATTCCGATCGTATTGATCGGAAAAGGGTTTTGAAGATTCCGATTTGCCCTTTTGTTCATATTCCGATTTGGCTTGTTTTGGATATTCCGATTGTAGGGGATTCTGGCATTCCGATTTGTTCTTGTTGTTAAACATTCCGATTGTGGTATTTTGGCAATATTCCGATCAGTACCCATTTTATGTCATTCCGATTGCAACTCAATTTCCCACATTCCGATTTAAGCTATTTCTCGTATTCCGATTGCACCTTCTTTTCATTATTCCGGTCAAGCTTTCCGACAACAACATTCCGACGAGGGTTTGGTTTAACATTCCGATTAGACTTCTTGCTCACATTCCGATCAGATGATCGGAATATATTCCGATTTGGTACCTTTCCGATGGATTTAGTTTTTCGTTTTTATAAAGTTTTCAAGTGTTAGTTCTTATTAAGTGTTCAATTATTTTTCTAATATAGTCTTTAAGTTTTCAAGCATTTATTTTTAACTCGTTATTTTAGTTTAACCTTTAAAACTCTTTTCGCTCAATGACATTTACATTTAATTGTTATTAGTTTAAAATAGATAAACAAACCAACACCTTTTTATTAACCAAGAACAAATCATTCCACTTAGAACAGTGATCAATTCGAGGAGATACCGAGATTAAATCTGAACCCAATCAAAAGCTAGTATCACTTTTTCATAAAAATTTTCAAAAATCCTAAAATATATAAAATTTTCAAAAATACAAAAAAATTAAAAAACATAAAAATCCAAAAATATTTCTTGCTTTGTTAGTTCTTTTGCAGGTGTATGCGTACTCGATCAACGTCGTATCAAGAGCCCGAGACTCTCGATAACTTAGACATGGCCGGTGTACACAACAACAATAACAATCCACCTTAAAACAACATGAATAATAACAACAATGAACCTCTACCGGACAATCGCCCTATGATTGAACTTTTGCAAGAAAATGGATCCAATTGTCATACCCGCGATTGTAGCCAACAACTTTGAGCTCAAATCCGGCTTTATTCAAATGGTCTCAGCTCAACCATTCTTGGGGCGTACTATTGATGATCCTCATAACCACATCAAAAGATTCCTTCAACTCACGAATACGGTCAAATTCAATGGTGTTCCACAAGAGGTAATCCGTTTAAAACTTTTTCCTTTCTCCTTAGAGGGACAAGCCCGACATTGGCTTGCAAAGGAACCGCCACAAAGTATTCTGACGTGGACGGACTTGGAGACCAAATTCATAAACTACTTTTTCCCACCCTATCGTACTACCGCTTTGCGGAATGAAATTATTAATTTTGAACAAAAGTACGATGAGTCTTTTAGTGAATCTTGGGACCGTTTTAAATACCTTTTAAGAAAGTGCCCACAACATGGTTTTACCGAAGTGCACCAAATTAATACCTTTTACAATGGTTTAAGCATGAATGACCAAGATTCACTAAATAGTGCCTCGGGGGGTAATATTTTGGTTAAGAGTTCTAATGCCGCTTGGGATATTATTGACAATAAGTCTCGAGTGAAAACCAAGAGTGTTCGGACCAATGCCGCTAGTGCTAGTACTAGTGACAACGACAAAAGACTTGACAAAATTACTTCGCTTCTTGAATCGCTTGTTGCCCAAACAGCTAGCAACACCAAAAGCATCAACGCTCAAAACGCTCAAGTCAATGCTGTAAGCCAACCATGTGAAATATGCGGGGGTCCTCACTCTTACACTACTTGTACTTCCACCCAAGACTATCCTTCTGAGAATGTTAACGCAACATACGGTACCTATCCTCTGGTCGGTTATCAAGCTCGTCCTCAAGGTGATCGCAACTTGCTCAGCTATCGCTCAAACAACTTTCTTTCCCCACCTGGTTTTCCACCACCCAATCAAAACCAACAACAAAACCTTAACCGACCCAACCAAAACCAACCACGAGCACCTTACCAACCACCACAAATACAACCATATCCACCTCAAAATCCTACTCAAGTTTACCAACCCGCTCCTTACCAACCACCTACTTATCAAGCACCTCCTCCTACTCAACCCACCGTTTTCAACCACGAGGTCAAAACGTACATGCGGACGAATGATGTGTTGGTGAAGAATCTGCAGACCCAGATTATTAATTTGAAGGGCGACATGGTGAAACAAGGGAATGATCTTAGAGCCGATATGCGAAACTCTTTGAGTAGTCAACGAATGACCAAAGGGACATGATGGCTGGTTTCTTCCAAGGTAATCAAACCTCTTCTTCGGGTACTCTTCCGAGTAACACCATGGCTAATCCAAGAGGGGAGATGAAAGCAATCACCACTCGCAGTGGCAAAGGTACCAAGGAACCCGAGCTTCCTATACCTCCACCGGTGATTGTGACTAAGGAAAACGAGTCACCTACTCATATTCCTCACCCTTCTACTTCCCCAATTCCTCCACCTCTTACTTCTACCCCTCCTCCACCCAAGGATGTGAGTGATCCTATTCTCCCAAAGCCTTCCTCTTCTTCCGATATACCTTATCCCTTAAGGTTGAGGAAAGAGAAGCTCAAAAGCAAGGACGATATTCAAGTTTCAAACTTTCTCAAAATGTTTAAACAATTGAATTTCAACATCTCCTTCGCTGAGGCTCTCACTCACATGCCTAAATACGCGAAGATGTTTAAAGATCTTCTTAGTGACAAGGAAAAGCTTATTGATATCGCTAACACCCAACTTAATGAGAATTGCTCTGCAGTGCTCTTAAGGAAATTGCCAACCAAACTTGGTGATCAGGGTCGCTTCTTAATCCCTTGCAACATCCCGGGAGTAGAGAATTGCATGGCCCTAGCCGATCTAGGTGCTAGTATCAATTTAATGCCCTTAAGCGTTTGTAAGCAATTATCTCTCCCTGAGCTAGGCCCCACCAAAATGACTTTGGAATTAGCTAACCGTACGGTTGCTTATCCAGTGGGGATAGCCGAAGACGTTTTTGTAGGAGTCGACAAATTCACATTTCCTGCCGATTTCGTCGTCGTCGACTACGAGATGGACCCTCGGGTTCCATTAATCGTTGGACGTCCATTCTTGAGGACCGATCGCACTCTCATCGATGTAGAAGCGGGTGAGCTTATCATGAGAGTTGGTGATGATCAAATTGTATTCAACATGGGTAAGATTTCTAAACAGCCTTATTCATACGAGAGTGTTAATTGTATCGACGTTCTTGATGAGGCTTGTGAAGAACACTTTAAAGATGCTTGTAAAAGTATTCCTACCTCTCCTCCCAATTTCAAGACCGTTGCCTCTATTGATTCATCACTAACTCTATTTGGAGAAAGTGATTTCCTTTGGAAATATTTCGAAGCAACCATGGGAGATGTGAACTTAGAATATGACGATTCTCCCACCGATTGGGATGAAAACATTCGTCTCATTGAGAAACTTCTCAAAGAGGACCATATTTCTCCACCATCTCCCAAGGCTATTGCTATCGATGAACCGACTTTGAATCCGCCTCCCATCGAAAATCCTCCAGATTTAGAACTTAAGGAGTTACCGTCCCATCTCGAGTACGTGTTCCTTGAAGACAAGAAGAAGTCGTCCGTCATCATTGCTAAGGACTTGAAAGAAGAAGAAAAATCTCGCCTTATCGCCGTGCTTAAAGATCATAAAAAGGCAATTGCTTGGAAAATTTCCGATATCCGCGGAATTGATCCAAACTTTTGTACTCAAAAGATTCTCATGGAAGATGACTTTAAACCCGCAATCCAGAGCAAAAGAAGGGTTAATCCTCGCATTCATGACGTCATCAAACAAGAGGTTTACAAACTTCTTGATGCCGACTTGATTTACCCTATTTCTGATTCGCCATGGGTAAGTCCCATCCATTGTGTGCCCAAGAAGGGCGGAATAACCATTTTTCCTAATGAACACAACGAGTTGATTCCTACTCGTCTCGTTACTGGGTGGAGAGTTTGTATCGACTATCGCAAGATGCCACGAGAAAAGATCACTTTCCTCTTCCCTTCATGGATCAAATGCTCGAGCGTTTAGCGGGTAATGACTATTACTGCTTCTTAGATGGTTTCTCCGGGTATTTTCAAATTCCCATCGATCCCAAAGACCAAGAGAAAACCACATTCACTTGTCCCTACGGAACATTTGCTTACAAACGCATGCCTTTCGGTTTATGCAATGCTCCTGGGACGTTCCAAAGGTGTATGATGGCTATCTTCCATGACATGGTTGAAGAAACTATGGAAGTCTTCATGGATGATTTCTCGTTTTATGGTGATTCATTCTCTGCTTGCCTTGCCAATTTAGAACGGATTCTTAAGCGGTGTGAAGACACTCGCCTTGTTCTAAATTGGGAAAAATGCCATTTCATGGTAAAAGAGGGCATCGTGCTAGGACACAAAATCTCTAAAGTCCGTCTTGAAGTGGACCGTGCTAAAGTCGATGTTATTGCTAAATTGCCTCCACCTTCAACCGTGAAGGGTGTGAGAAGTTTCCTTGGTCATGCGGGCTTCTACCGTCAATTCATCAAAGATTTTTCTAAAATCGCTCGCCCAATGACCCACCTCTTGGAAAAAGATACTCCTTTTATCTTTTCCAAATAGTGTATTGAAGCCTTCAACCTTCTTAAGGATCAGCTAACTAAGGCACCAGTCTTGGTTACCCCTAATTGGGAGCTGCCTTTCGAGTTGATGTGCGATGCTAGCGACTTTGCTATTGGAGCGGTTTTGGGCCAAAGAGTGAACAAACACTTCCAACCAATCCATTATGCTAGCAAGACAATGACAGGGGCTCAATTGCATTACACGACAACCGAAAAAGAGCTTTTAGTTGTTGTCTATGCTTTTGAAAAATTTCGCCCTTATCTTGTCCTTTCTACCACCATCGTGTACACCGATCATTCCGCGTTGAAGTACTTGTTAACTAAACAAGATTCTAAACCAAGACTTCTTCGCTGGGTTTTGCTACTTCAAGAATTTAAAATCGAAATTCGTGATAAGAAGGGAGCTGAAAACCTAGCCGCGGATCATCTCAGTAGACTTGAGGATCCTTATCAAGGGGATCATCCGAACAAAGAGATCAATGACTCTTTTCCCCTTGAGACCTTAATGTCTATCAACTCGAATAATGATGAAGCCCCGTGGTTTGCGGACATTGCAAACTACTTGGCGGGTGGAATTCTCATTGACGGGTTAACATCTGATGTTGAGTAAAACTACACCTTTAGGAAAAGGATGCAATAAATAGGGCAAGTGAGCACGACGATTTAGGAAAACCGTGTGTGAATGACCCAATTAAGTTCGTTCTCAAGGAGGCTAGTGTGTTATGTGTGAAATGATTTGGATTAATTTGTGATTATATTTGAGAAAAGAAAAATAGAAAAGGGATTAGAAGAGAATGACGGTTATGAAGACGGATTTAAACTAAGTCTAAAAAGGCGTACACGTAAAGTCGTAAAAACCACCAAAATTAAAATCTTAACCTAAAAATTTCTAAAAATTACCAAAAATCCCTAATAATATTCTAAGATTTTACAAAAAATCAAAACTTGCAAAAACCTTTTAATTAATTAGATAATGACTTTTTAATGCTAATTAAAGCCCTAAAAATCAAAATTAATTATTAAAAAGCCCTAAACAAGATTTTCAAGTTTGTAAACCTCAAAAATACTCTAATTAAGCTAAAAACTATTTTTCAAAATTTTAAAATCAATTAAAACTATTTTTAAGCAAGTAAAAACTCCTAAAATCAATTAAATCTTAAATTAATTATAGAAAATAATTAAAAGACCTAGAAAATATTTGGAAAGTTGCAAAAATCCTAATTAAGTATCTAGAACCTAGGGAAAATATAAAAACCTAGAAAATCAGACTTTTAATTTTTAATAATAAAATAATGTTAAAATAATATTAAAAATCCAAAAATTATAAAAAATTCTAAAAACTTGCAAACTAGCTTAATTTAACCTAAACAACTCAGAAATGAAAGTGAAATTACCTAAATACCCCTATTGGGCCTAGAAAATGGGCCAAACCCAAAACAGTCCCTTATTGGGCTTAATTAAGGCCCAATAAGAAAAAGTGCTCAAAATAAGCTCAAAAAGCACAGGTTGACTCAAAATTTGATTTTAAACAACTTTTTCCAAAGGCCCAAAAGCTGAAAATGTGAAATAAGCTAACTTATAATAAGCAGCTTATTCTTAATGGGCTTTTTGGCCCATTAAGCCATAAGATGTTGCCATAAGCTAAAATTTAACACACAACCTTCTTTTGACCTAACAAAGACTTTTGCAAAAAGAAATTTCAAATAAGACCACTCAATAAGCCAGAAACAAGTCAACAACTTATTCACAAAACGACAAAATAGTCGTTTTTATGATCTAGACCACCTCAGAAGCTGATTCAAGTTGCAAAATGTTTCTTTTGACAAAACTAAGCTTAAAAACCAAAGAACTTTCAAATAAGCACACTAAATAAGCTGGAAAATCAAATAAGCACTAATGTTAAAAGTCAAACAAGTTGGTTTTCTAGTAAAAAGTCAAAGTCAAAGTCTCATAAGCTCCAGTTCACTTAAATGGGTCAAATAATGAAGATCTATTACAAAAAATAAGTTGTTGCAAGTCAGAATAAGCTAGAATAGCTTATTGATAAGCTGATGACAAAATTGCACTAGCAGGGGCTAGTTTTGGATGTTGAGCAGTGGAAACTTTTTCCACTGCTTGACTATTTTGACTTTTTGTCTTTAGTGACTTTTTTGGAGATTCAGATTTCACAACGGCACCCAATTGATCTTTGGATCAAAAGGAGTCAATTACAATCAAAATAACACAATCACTAACACCCACTTGATACAGTTTAATCAATCATTCATCAGACATTGCACAGACATGAACAATAAGCAGTTTAGCATTCAAGAGCAGTTTTAGCAAAAATCAGCCAGCCAAATTCAACCAAATGCACACAAAAGCTATAATAAACTCCAATAAGCAAGTCTAAACAGGTTTCATGCACTGGTTCAAAGAATTAAGCAAGATTCAAGCTATGAAAGTTACTGATGAACACTACACATGCAGTTTTCTACTTTTGCTGATGTATTTGACACACAAGCCAATTTCAACACCTCAAATCTTTCAAACAGGTTATGTTAAATTTGTTTAAACCACTTTTATCCCTAAGCATGCATACACACTAAGTGTTCCCAAAATCCTAGGTCAAAACAAGCAGAAACAAGGCCTATATAGCAGATTGATTGATTCAAGTGTTCAAACCCAAAAACTTGCAGCAAAACACTCTCAAACAAAGGTATAGCAGATACAAAGCATAAACAACACTTTGCCTTAACACAAAAACAGATTACAAGCATAAACCAGTAGACCCAAACACCCCTTTAACTTTTTCAAATCAAGATTTTCAAAAGCAAAACAAGATTTCAGGCCAACCAAGCATCAATTAACACTAAAACAAGTCTAATAAACAGATTCAAGCAAGAACAAGCCATAAAATTCACAAGAACAACAGTTTCATACAAATATCACCAAAAATCACAATTTAAGCAGATTTGGAGATTAAGTATGCAAACCTCATGGATATACATCCACACCCACGAATTTTGAGCTTATGTGCTAGCAAGAACAAGCACAAGCTTCCACAAAAGCCTGCTAAGATTGAACAAGGGTTAAGCACAATAACATGAAAAATCAGAAACTTGGAAAAATCTTGATTGATGCAAACTTGTTACCCCACACTTGATTATCCCCAAGTTATAAGCCTCACCACACCTTAACCAACTCAGTTAGGATGCTATGATCAACCCTATAGCCCAAGAATTCCAAGATTGGAACAAGACATAGCAAAATATCAAGAAAATGAGGAAAATATGCAAACTTGTGCACACTCCTCTTTTGAAAACAGGTTTTAAACTTCAAAAGCAGTAAACTAAGAACATAAAGAAGCAGAATAAAGATGGCACTTGGTCTTTCTTCAAAGCACTTAACTCAAATTCATTAATCAGAAAAAGGATTTACAAGTGTTTGAACAAAGGAAAAACCAAAAGCAGCTGAAAAATGAAGGCCTAAGTGGCTTTATATAGCCTTACAATGAGCTAAGTTACAGCTAAAAACTAAAAACCCTAATGGTTGAAGTTCCCAAATTGCCCTCTTGAATTTGAACTCATATGCTTCATGTGACATATTCTTGGACGTATGTGAAGAAGATAGCTGTTGAAATTTGATCCAAGGGCTCAAACAAAGCTTAAAAAGTAAGCTTGTATCCGGATGGTTGATTCTCTGGCAAGGTTTTGGTAGTTTCCCAAAAGTGTGTAGCAGGGCACCTTTCATGTGCACCCTTGGTTGATGAGGTGGCACATATTAAGGTTGGGTTGTGATTATAGGACCCTTAATCATTATTGTGGAAAGAATTAGCCTTTAATTCATAATGATTAAGGAATGCCTAATTGTGTTCTTGAGCTGATGAACAAATGGTTTGATTTGTTTTTGTGTTGGATTAAGTTTAAATAAGTGTTAATGGCGCCAAGATTAAATTAATCTTAATTCAGCTGAGTGGGATTGTGACATGGAGGAAAGGTGAGCTGCCATTGTTTGAAAAGAGATAGTGGGGCACGTGGCAAGAGCTGGTTGGTCTAGGTAAGTTTTATGTCTGGCCCCTTTTGGTCCCTTCTTTCCTTCTTTCTTGTCACTTGTAAACAAAACTCTATCAACGCCCATTTTAGTCTTATCAACTTTTGACTTGTTACACTTTTGGCCCAAAAACTTTTGCAAAGTGAAATCAGGGGTATTTCTTGCCATAATTGAATTCTTCAAGGGCTGGTTTGGTATTTTCTTCAATGATAATGGTATAGACTTGCAATATTGATAATTTGGAGGACTGAAATTGCCAAGTCTTGATGATTGAGGGACCATTTTTGCCAAATGTTGAAAGTTGAGGGTCCTTTTTGTAATTTTGGATTTTTCAAAGGACCAAACTTGTAATTTCTTGTACTTTGAAGGACTCCATGATATATTTGACTTTGTGGATGATATTGGTTGACAATTTAGCTTTGTTGAGGGGCTAAACTTGCCAATTCTTCAAAGTTAAGGGTCCTTTTTGTAATTTTGACAAACTTTAGGGACCAAACTTATAATTATGAGGATACAAGGGTATAAAGTGTCAATTCTTCATAATTTGGAGGACCCTTCTTCATAATTCTTCAAATCTTCAAGGGTTGATCTTGGGAAAGTCTTTACTAGGGCTTGGTTCATTGTGCGGCTTCGTTTACCGTGTTCGTTTTTGTATGATTCTTGTGATCTTTTGTCATTATCTCAATATCCGTACCTAAAATACACAAACAACAAACACAAGCATATATTTGGGTATTTTGATGATATTTAATGCATTTTAAGCCCTATTTGGAAGATGAGACTATGTATAAAAGCAGTCTCATCAACATCCCAGCAAAAGAAAAAGTTCTTCAAAGACATTAAGACTTACTTTTGGGATGACCCGTATCTCTTCAAACAATGCGCTGATTTGATTATTCGCCGATGTGTTGATGCACCGGCCGCTCTAGACATTCTCGAAGCTTGCCACAAAGGACCCACCGGTGGTCACTTTGGTCCCAACTACACCGCCAAAAAAGTGCATGACTCGGGATTTTATTGGCCCACCATTGATTGTGATGCTCACGAGATGGTTAAAAAATGTGATGCTTGCCAAAAACAAGGCAAGATCACACATAAAGATGAGATGCCTCAAAATTTCATACAAGAATGTGAAATCTTTGATGTATGGGACATCGACTTTATGGGGCCATTCTCTTCATCTAAAGGAAACAAATACATCCTTGTAGCCGTTGACTACGTTTCTAAATGGGTTGAAGCCAAAGCTTTACCCACTAACGACGCAAGGGTGGTTTGTAACTTTTTGAAGATGCTATTCGCTAGATTCGGTGTGCCTCATGCCATTATTAGTGATCGCGGGACTCATTTTTTCAATGATCAATTCGCAAGAGTCATGGCTATGTATGGTGTCAATCATCGTCTTTCCACTGCATACCACCCACAAACTAATGGCCAGGCTGAAATATCTAACCGAGGGTTAAAGCGAATTCTTGAACGAACCGTGGGAGAGCATCGTGCCTCATGGGCCGATAAGCTTGATGATGCTCTGTGGGCTTTTCGTACCGCTTATAAGACTCCGATTGGTTGTACACCATATCGTCTCGTGTACGGAAAGGCATGCCACCTCCCCATTGAGTTGGAGCACAAGGCTTACTGGGCCTTGAAGTGGGTAATTTCGACATCAACAAAGCCGGTGACCTACGCAAAATCCAACTCAATGAGCTTAATGAACTCCGAAATGAGGCTTATGAAAATTCCTTGATCTATAAGGAAAAGACTAAGCTCATTCATGACTCTAAGATTAAAAACCGAGAGTTCCAAGTTGGAGACAAAGTTTTACTCTTTAACTCTCGGTTGAAAATCTTTTCGGGCAAGCTGAAATCTAGTTGGTCCGGCCCATTCACCATTGCCCAAATTTTTCCATATGGTACTCTCGATCTCGCTCAACCTAATGGACCTAATTTTAAGGTGAATGGCCAACGAGTGAAGTTGTACTTTGGTGAGGACATCTCTCATGAGATGATTCCATCCCTCACCACGTTTCCCATGAACTAACTTTGGGTCGAGTCAGGCTCGTGACTCGGTTATCAAAAACAAGCGCTCCTCGGGAGGCAACCCGAGTATCTATCCTTTTCCGTTTTACCTCCTAAGTGTAGGGGACCTATATAGGTTGTTTGTGTTTGTGTGGTGATGTGATTACAGGGATGAATGCACTTTTGGAACCTTTAAAGAACCGTGCTCCCGTGTTATCTGAAATCCGGTTCTATCTCTCAACTATCGTGATTCAATTTTCTTCATACTCACATTTGAAATTGATCACGTTAGTCGTCTCTTCCTTAGCTTGATTTAACCAACGTGCACAATGTCATAAGTGCAGGGGAGACTTTTCCCACATGCTTAAACATTGAGGAAAATGTTTATATTAAGTGTAGGGGCACTTCTATCAAAGTTTTAAGTGGACTTTTCCATTAAAATGCCTTCATTTAACCGGAAAATCATTTTTTTCAGCATTTTTCAAAATTTTAATTAACTTTGGCCATTTAATCGTAATTTTTAATTTTTTATCGTAATTTTTAAGTTTTTATCGTTGCTTTCATATGTATATATCCCACAATAAAGTCAAAAAGTTTAATAAAGTGGTGTAGCTAGTTTTGAAGTCTTTGATATATTAGGCCCGTTGCGATTATTTTGACTCAACCCGAATAGACTTATCCAAGTTTATTCTAGCTAGTATCCTTAACCATGTAGACCTTAATTGATTTATTAGGCTAAGCATCCACGAGTCTCATTACTTGAGATTTTAAATTGTGGAGAACGAGAAATGATAGAGTAAATTATAAGTCGGTATTCTTGCACAAGCACACTTGGTGTGATTATAGGCCTATTCTCCCATCGCTTGCTAATAATTTATCTGCAATAAGTAAGGTCGTACGATTTTATTGAATAACTTAGCTTCTAGCCCAAGATCGTTTAAAAGTTGCTCGGTAATGATAAGAGTTCATAGCCAAGGCATAACTTATGAAGCGGGGCGCGAAGATTGGCGAGTTCGAAAAGGCCCTAACAAGGCATGAGGATTCCATTTTATTGCTAAAGATCCAAGATGATGAGAAAGGCATTATTCCCAAAATCAATATGAAGGATCAAGACTCACGACAAAAAGCAATCAACTCCCATAAAGATCATGTAGAAGTCTATCCGAAAAGACCCTAACAAGGTATGAGGATAAATAGATCCAAGTCCGAAAAGGAGGCGGATCGTTGTATCTCAAAATCCCAAATAACGATTGAAGAAATAATGATGAAGTCGTGGTCAACAAAGTTGGAGTATCTCTCAAAAGTCTCCAAGTGAAGAAACTCTATTAACGAAGAGAAGACCATTATCTCAAGAACGTCTCTCAATATATGAAGTATGAAGTACATGCCAAATATCGGCCCGAGAAAGGTCTCAAATCGTGAAGCGAGTTATGCCAAGATATGAACTTTTTGATATCCCGAGAAGCAGTTTTAAGAGATTTTGTCCTTTAGCTAACTATTAATCAAATCGTCCTACTTTTCTTTCAGCCTAAATAACTATCGCAATAAGTCCAAAAATGCATCTTCATGATCATTCTAAGACAAAAATAAAATATAAGAGATACACCTAGGAATAAGGGAGTTTAAGCATATAATTAAGCCATGTGTGTAAGTGTTTGATTTGCTAACTTATAATAACAATGATCTCGTTTTTAAGCTTAGTTTGGGGAACGTGAAACTTGAGGGTGATGAATCTTCGCAGCAACCGAAGCCCTAATGTAAGTCTTAGATCTCTCTGCGAGTTATTTCCATATAGCTATTTTCAAGTGAAAATGGTCTTCTATCCCTTTTGTTTCATTCAAGTTTTTATATATCTCTTTAGTAGTAGTGGTTATTGTTAATAAGGCCAAGGTTGATTGATTATGAGAAAAGTGTAATTTTTCTTTATCACTAAGCATTGCATGAGGGCATGGCAATGGTTAAGTGTAGGGGATTTGATAGGTGTGAAAACACCCATCCTTTTACCACTTATTTCTTGCTAAAACAAGACCAAAACGCGTATTTAATGTCATTTGTTTGGAATTATGCGTGGTTTGTGTGTTTGTTGTGTTTTCATAGCCAACCGGATAAATATTAAAGAAAACATGGGATTGCACGGGTTTTATCGAAGAAAAAGACTCAAGACGAAGTCTATTGTCCAAGAGATGCAAAAGATTTGAAGTCAATGGGCCTATTTGAAGATTTATCGAAGAAAAGGACCAAAGATGGAAGATTTACATATGTCGAAAGAACTCAAGTCTATTAAACGAAGGAATTAAAAGACGAGTTGAATTTATTCGTCGACAAATCCCGAATCGAAATCGAAAACGTCAACTTTTCTGAAAAGACGAGAAGACAAAAAGAACGGGAGAAAGCCCACTCACCAACCAAAGACAAGGCCTATATAAAGAGATCCCTTCACACATTTTGAGCTAGCTTTTAATTTCCAGTCTTTTCTTTTTTCTTTGTTTTCGTAGGAAGCCAACACCATTAAGGTGTTGGTGATTTTTCATTTTTGTTAAGTCTTTAATCTTGTAAGTTTTTAATCTTTCCTTTTGTTTACTCTACCTTAATCAATCAATATCATCTTCCATTTTCATCTTGTTCATCTTCATCTGTTTTATTTAAAGTTTAAAGTTCTTATTTGGTTGATTTTGATCTTCAAAAGTAAGTGGGTTTTATGTTTTTAGTGTTTTGATTTGATGATTATGATTAGTAGATGATTAGTGGTTAAATTGGTTTAAGTTTTGGTTAAAAACTTGGTGATTTTGGTTAAATTCGCGGCTTTGTTGGTTTCCCTGTTCTTCGCATCTTCATAGTTTCCCAGATTCCGAATGAACACCAATGTTCCGGATGAAGGATCTTAGTTAAAATATTCTGAACCAACGTTTTTCTTAATTGTTCTGAATCAACTTGTTCATCCGGAATAATCAATATTCCGGATGAGTTGAAATATACCGAATCAAGGATTTTAGTTTATTATTCCGAATCAGTTTATATTCCGGGTCAAGCAAAAGATTCCGGATCAGTTTGTTGCATTTAGTCATTCCGAATCAAGTGTTCATCCGGAATAATTAATATTCCGGATGAGTGTTTATGTTCCGAATCAATTTTATTTTTAAATGTTCCGAATGAAGGTTTTTGTTTAAATTGTTCCGAATCAACAAATGTTCCGGATGAGCCATATTGTTCCAAATGAAGGTCTGATATTCCGAATGAGCACTAAATGTTCCGAATGAAGTATTTCTGTTAATTATTCCGCATGAGCAACTTGTTCCGAATCAAGCTTTTCGTTCTTGATTATTCCGCATGAAGGTGTTGTTCCCAATCAACAAGGACATTCCGGATCAACGAGCATTCCGAATGAAGGCTGTGAAGAGTTATATTCCGAATCAGTGACTTTTCTGAGTTAAGGTTTTAACTGTTTTATTTTAATTCAAGTTTAATTTGTTATTAATTGCTTTTAATTAATTGCTTTGAGTTTATCTTTATTTACTTCACGCATTTAACTTTTTGGTAGCATAGAAAACAAACCCCTTTTGAGTAACCAAGAACAACTATTCCACTTTGAACCGTGATCGATTCGAGAAGATACCGAGAATTAAAATTAAACCCATTCAAAATCATTTGTATCACATGACGTTGACACAACCAATAGCAACATCAAATCACGTGATGTATAAAACGAAAACTAGGACCACATGCTCCATATTTTTTTTTCTCTCAAAGTATACACAGAAGCAGCCACGTCTCTTTCACATGGACATTAACACTGTACCGATCAGAACATGATTCAATTTAGCTTGTAGAACCCCCACGTGAAAGCTACATGAGTGTACTCAAATCATTAGCTTTAATTGCTGTTACTTTTGCTCATGTCGACATCAATATTGGAATAATTAACACCAATTGTTTATTTGAACCGCAACCTTCTGTCAAAATCAATTTGTGCTGCATCCTTTGGAACATCTACTTGTACCATAATACCCTTACCCTTATCTAATGGATCAATGGTGGGTAAGGTAGATGGTAATACCTGTGTAGAAACTTCTTTGATGATGGATGATGACTAGAATACATCAACCTCATCTGCAGGTCTGTCAACGCTCATTTTTGCTTTGTCAGCGCCTAAGTTACTCATGTCAGCGTTCAAATCTTGCTTGTCAATGCCCAAAGTACCTGTCTCAGCGCCTCTTGTAATTTCCTCCAACATGGCTGTAAATCACAAATTTAAGTTTGTAGGAGAGACTAGAGACGTATCAAAACCTGTCTGTTTCTTCAAACTAGTTAGGGCTTGAGGAACACCCAAAGATTCACCATCATTAGAGCCCTTATCACTCACATTTATCTGTTCATCCTCCCCTTTGGAAGATTCCTCCATCCCACACCTTGTGCTAGCATTTTCCAAAATAACAATCCTCTCCCTCAATTGCTTGAGTTCAAGGCCTCGTGTACTGACAATTTGTACCAAGTCTGAATTTTGCTTTTGCACGCTAATGCAGACAGCCGTCAATTCCATTAAGGTCATTGGTTCCAATCTGCCCTCCTATAAAATTGGTATTTGACCTCCAAAGTTAGATTCATTGGGCATGGATGAGGTCTTAATAATAGTAGGACTATCTTGGCTAGCTTCTAAGCCAGAACCAATAGTCCCAGCCTCGTCCATAGCACCCACCACACTTGTGGTGGTGGTTCTCTCTGCTACATGGCTAGGACCACTAGAGGAGAACACTCCAGTAGTCCTTTGGCGTTTTTGCAACCTATATTGTGTTGGGGGAGAAGATGATGTGGATTGGGTGGATGTGGGTTGGTTAAGGGGTGTTTGGGACTGTGAAGGATTGGTGTTAACGTTTGGATTAGGCATGTCAACGCCAACATTTAAAGTGTCAGCGTCGAAAGGTTCTTGGTCAATTTGCATGTGTTGTGGTGAAGGTAAAGGTTCAGGATTTGGGTCAAGTTGAGGTTGTGGGTCTGGTTGGGGTTGTGTTGCTTTAATGACATCAACCATAGCAGGAGTGAGGGGTAAATCACGATGTGGGGGTGAGTTCATCTTTGTAAAAATTGCTTTCTTTTGCACAGGGATCTCATAAAAATCATCATGATCCCTTGTGCAGTAACTTTGGACATCAAAAACCATTTGTAAAAATCTGGGATAAGCTAAAGTCATTTTGTTCCCTTTAATTTTACACATGCCCTCAAAAATAATTTTGGAATAATTAAACTTTTGCCCAGTAGCAATGCACACAATAGCACTAGCAATAGATCTATTGATCTCATTGTGTGCAGTACACTTGGGACTCAAACATTGCAAGAGGACATGTATTAGGTACTTCCAGGATAGGGGAAACTCTTGTTTATGATATTTGTTTAAAGTTCCCTCATCAGGGAAAGGATAACCCAAATCCCTTAGTCCTTGTTCTATTTCATTAATAGGGAGGGTGGTTATACCATCAGCATCATCAAGATGCAAAGCTTGGCGAACCAAAGCTTCAGTAACCACCCATGTGCGCCCATGAACAATAGATGATAATGTAGTCACTCTATTAACTGTTGAGGAACTAACATTGTTCCAAAACTGTTTAATATGTGTGACATGAATGAGTGGTGCATGAGAAAGAGCATACCTAATTGGGGATGCATTCAAATACGCCACCATTTGTGTGTATTGGGGAAACAGAGTGTCATCAGCGTCCAAATATGCTACCATGTTGTGTTGACTCCTGAATCCCAATTCTAAATCAGATGGTTTAAATTTTGGTGCCATTGTTGAAAGTTGTTTGAAAGATTGATAAAGATGAAGTATAGGAGAAAATATTGTTAGACAAGAATGATAGGTACCCTGTTTAAAATAGGAGCCAAATATATAGGAGAGAAAAATGCATGTGATTGGTCAAAAATTAGGCAACTATTTTCAAAATACAATCATGAAAATATTGAAAACAGATAAGTTTATCTCATGCATTAATTGAAAGTTATCTACTCCCAAAATTACGGCCCAAAAATTCGTCAAAAAGTAACAACTGGGTAGGTCCCATTGAGTGTCAACGGTCAAAAATAACCCATCAACGCCCAACGGCTATATTCTTGTCAACGTGTGCCAAAGCCATGTCATCGTCTAAATTGGTCACAACAACGCTTGGAAAACAACTTGTCAACGTCCAAAAATAAATATTTATAAAAATGAAAAATGACCTTAACAAAGTAATTTATCCTAGAGAAGATAACCTATAAGTTTATAATTATTATAGGGCGGCAAGCACTGTCCAGTTATGCACACTTGCTTATGCAAGATAGACATAACAGTCCTCTAGTGTCCCTTGCTAACCAAAACTCTTAACAACTAAGTTACCTCATAAAATTCCTTGTTACTCCCAGGTAAAACACATGATAAAATCATTCCCAAGTCTACCAACAGACCACAACCAATGCTAGGCCAAAAATCTCTTGCCAGCATGCATAATATATCAACTTTGCATGCTACAGTGCCTCATGATTTAGTAAAACTAACTCATATTCACCTGTGGACACAATCTAGAATTGTGATAAGATTATCATAAGGATACCCAAAAGTCCTAAAGGTTCCTACACCTCCCCTTAAACTGTGATACAAATGTTGCCAAAAATATGCATGAACATAAAAAATTTATGTCAAGATAGGAATAGAAAATTCCAACCATCATCCATAAATGAAAACATGCTCAAATGATTCTCCAAGGATCCATAAGCAACTCTGTATCCAATGGTAGAATGCTAACACCACCAGCACATTTAGATTGAAAACCACAAAACTAACATTGTTGCTGACAACGCCCCGATAACACTTGTCAGCGTTAAGAAAAGCTTTGTCAGCGTTAGACAAATATATTGCTAACAACGTTACAATAACACTTATAAGCATTAAAGCAACCTTTGTCAGTGTTAGAAAAATATAGTAGAAAATCTATGTCCTCAAAAAGATCAATAACAATGCATTATCCTGTACATACTTTTACAAAAAGACTCCAAAACACATATTATGTGAGACTGATCATTCCAATACTTGTTACCAAGTATTGAAATCTTACAGCATAAAAAGGTTTAGTTAGTAAATCTGACACATTTTCTTATGTGTCAACCCTATCTGGTTGTATTAAATTCTTTTCAAAACAATCTCTTATAAAATGGTGTCTAATTTCTATGTGTTTAGTTTTAGAATGATGTACAGGATTCTTAATAATGCATAAAGTGCTGTTATTGTCAACAAATATCTTGGTATGCATGAAATTATACCCATAGTCCAATAGTTGGTTCTGAATCAATAAAACTTGTCCACAACAAGCAGTTGCAGCTACATACTCTGCTTCAGTTGTAGAATTTGCCACCATTGTTTGTTTCTTGCATTGCCAAAATATCAACCTGCTCCCAAGAAACTGACATCCACCAATTGTGGATTTTCTATCAAACTTATCACCTCCATAGTCACTGTCTGAATATGCAATAAGCTCCAAAGGTGAATCTTTTGGGTACCACAAGCCAAGACTGGGATAACATCTTAGGTACCTAAAGATTCTCTTGACAGCATAAAAGTGACATTTTTTGGGAGTCACTTGATGGCGTGCACATGCACACACAACAAACATGATGTCAGGTCTAGAGGCTGTGAGATACATCAATGAAACAATCATTGATCTATAGTGCTTGACATCCACATCCTTTCCATCTCCAATCTTTCCCCAAGGGTGTTCTCTATCCATAGGAGTAGTAGCCCTCTATTCATGTTGAAAAAGGTCAAACTTCTTCAAGATCTCTGCCATATATTTATCCTGGGAGATGAAGATACCATCTTCTTTCTGCTGAACTTGTAACCCAAGAAAGAATTTCATCTCCCCCATAGCACTCATCTTGAATTTGTCTGTCATGAGCTTGGAAAAGTCTTCACTCATCTTTGGATTTGTGGATCCAAAGATAATATCATCAACAAGACCTGAACAAGTAGAACATCCTTACCATTCTTCTTTGTAAACAATGTCTGATCTATGGTGCCCCTCTTGATTGTCCACCAAATAAGTGGATAATGTGCCGTACCATGCTCTTGGGGCTTGATGAATTCCATACATAGCCTTCTTGACTCTATACACCTTGTCTGGATTCTCTGGATCTTCAAAACCAGGAGGCTGCATTACATACACCTCCTCAACAATTGTTCCATATAGGAAGGCACTCTTCACATCCATTTGATAGACAGTGAAGCCCATGCAGGAAACATAGGCTAGAAATATTCTTATAGCTTCAATCCTTGCAACTGGTGCAAATACCTCCTCATAGTCTATCCCTTCCTCTTGTGTATATCCCTGAGCCACCAAACGTGCCTTGTTTCTGACCACAATGCCTCTTTCATCTCTCTTGTTTCTTAGAACCCATCTTGTCCCTATAGGTCTGACATATCTGGGACAATCAACCAGCTCCCAAACATCCTGAATTGCAAATTGGTGAAGCTCATCCTGCATTGCTTCCACCCAGCTTGGTTCTTTGAGAGCATCAAATATTTTCTTGGGTTCCTGTTGTAACAGAAAACAGGCAAATAAACATGCTTGCACAAGAGGGGTATCAACCTTCTTTTGTATATTGGCAATAAATACACCAAGACTTTGATGAGATCTTCTAGTGTGAATAGGAGTCATAATATCACCAATGATTTGAGAAGTAGGGTGATTTTTCATAGTGGAAGTAAGAACTCCTCCCTCAAAAAGTCTGGTATCTTCAATCTCATTATCCAAGTTGCCAATATCTTCATCAGACTCTCTTTCATCAATAGTAGGATGAACCTCTTCATATAAATTGGAAGGTTCACCTTGTTCAAAATTAGAAGAATAAAGATGCTCAAAAGTGTTTTCAATGCCCGAACCTTGGTTGTCAGCGTTTGGGCTATCAACGCTTGAAATGTTGTTGTCAACGTTTGAGCCATCAACGTCTGAATTTGTCATGTCAGTGCTAGATTTGCCTTTGTCAGCACCTGAAGAACCATGCATGTTGATAACTGGTGGTACTTTGGGACCACCATTATCCTTTCCAGCAACAGCAAAAGCATCTGTCCATATGGGAATTGTGACATACTCTTGTATGGGAGATGACTTGTCTGCTTGTGATCCAACCTCTTCATTAACCTGTGTACCTGAAACATCAACAACTTGTTCTTCCACAACATTTAAAGTTACCTTCACAATGTCTGGATTAGTGACAGGCATATAATTTAAAGTCCTAGATAGAGGTTCCAAGTCAAACAACCAATTTGGACCACTTTCAGGATCACTAGGTTTACTCTCTAAAAACCTAACATGTACTCTTTCAAGTATACGTTTTTCCTTTTTAAGATAAACCCTATATCCCTTGCTCTGCACTGAATACCCCATGAAATACCCTTCATCACCTTTTGCACTAAATTTACCTAAGGCATCACTATTATCAAGTATAACTACATGAAAACCAAAAGGTTTGAGAAAACCAATATTAGGTTTCCTTCCCCAAAAGTAACTCATAAGGTGTTTTGTTTTGTATCTTGTTGACCAATGCTCTATTTTGAACATAGCATGCTGTATTCACAGCCTCAGCCCAAAAAGCTATGGGAAAGTGAGCATCAGTCAACATAGTTCTGGCTGCTTCAATTAGGGTTCTATTCTTTCTTTCTGTAACCCCATTTTGGTGTGGGGTTCTGGCAACACTAAATTGCCTAGTAATCCCTTTCTTGGCACAAAAATCATCTAAAAGTTTATTCCTAAACTCACCACCATTGTCACATCTAAGCATTTTAACTTCATTACCAGTTTTCTTCTCAATCTGAGTAATAAAATCAATTAAAATGTCAGTAGTATCACTCTTCATAGCCAAAAAGAAAGTCCAAGTAAACCTAGAAAAGTCATCTGTGATGACAAGGCAGTATGATTTACCATTCAAACTCTATATATTAGTTGGACCAAATAGGTCCATATGCAGCAAGTGAAGTGGTCTAGTACTAGAGTGCACCTGTTTAGACTTGAATGAGACCTTGTGCTGCTTGCCTTTAAGACATGCAACACAAGAGTGGTCATTGTGGAAAGCCTTTTCAGGCAAGCCATCAACCAAGCTAAGTCTCACAAGCCTGTTTATATTCTTAAAGTTTATGTGCCCTAGTCTCCTGTGCCATAGATTACTCTCATCCACTGAAGCTTTAGCATAAAAACATGACATATTATTATTCATCCTAATCCCATTAAGATTCACATTATATATGTCTTTATGTTTAGGTGTTCTATATTCAATATATTTCTCATTAGGGATTTTATAATCCTTGCTTAACAGCAAGCATTCAGTATCAGTAAACAGAACTTTATTTTTGTTATCACAAACTTGTGATACACTATAAAGACTGTAATCAAGTTCCTTTACCAGAAACACGTTTTCAAAACGCAAGTTCTTGGTGAGAAGTGTTCCTTTGCCTGTGATAGTTCCATATCCGCCTCCAAAGTAAACCTTATCACCATCCTTAATGGGAGTGAAGTTAGTCAGATAATCTTCCTTCCCTGTCATGTGCCTTGAACATCCACTGTCCCAATATCCATAATCATTGACCTGTTTTTGAATGCCCTGCACATAAAGAAAACAAGTTAGTTTTCTTTGGGAACCCAAGCCTTAGCAGACTTGGATTCATCTGGTTGTTCAACAAGAACATATTTAGTTCTCATAACAACCCCTTGTTCATCCCTCTTTGGATGAAATACCTAGTTAACCCCAATAGGTTTTGTAATGACCTTTGAAATGTAATTAAATCTGTTGCAGGTCATAGAAATCCAATTATCATTAGGGTTTGGATCTTTCTTAGGTCTCCATGTCAAGCTTGAAGAAGCTTTTGACCCCTTATCCTGTGGTGGCAAATATTTAGGTCTGTTCACGTTTCTGTCAGCGTTTTATTTGGTCTTGTCAACGCTGAAATTACCCTTGTCAGCGTTGAACCTAGGGTTTGCTATAGAAACCCATTGCCTATTAGACCAAGTATTTGTCTTTTGAAATGGTCTCTGTCCATGAGTGTTAGACCCTCTAGTGAAGAAAGGGGTTGGTCTAACAACTTGTCGACATTGCGCCACACAAGTTTTGGGTCTAAAAACGTTTGACTTTTTAACAGTGTTGACCTTGGAAGCGTTGACACACTTATATGCTAAATGTGAAAAGCTACCACAAGTGTAACAGGCTTTTCTAGACATAACCTTAGGTCTAGAAGAGAAGAAGCCTGTTCCATCATTACTAACTTGGCTTTTAGGTGACCTAGTATTTCTATACATTTCTGCATACTTGATGCTAGGTTTTCTAACAGTGTTTGAGCCAAGGTCAATAGCCTTACCAGTGATTGGGTTTGTTACCTTAATAGGGGTTGACTCATTAGGACTTTCACATAACAAGCCACCCTTAGCAAATAAGGTAGGGTTGGCTTTCTTCCATTCATTCAAGTCAGTTAACTTCTGTTGATGCTCTTCAACTGGGGTAATGACTCTTGGTGGAGGAATAAATTCCTCCTCTTGGAGTTCTGGTAAACCAGTCCAAGATAGGTCCTTTCTTTGGACACCATAGAAGTCACCAGCTAGTGGTGGAACCACAGTATAGTCTTTCATCCCAATCCCAGTCATGTCCTTAGGACCCCTTTGTTTATTAACACATTCTTCTAGGGTTTGTGTGGCCTTATCAAATCTCTGAATTTTAAGGCCAACATTATCCTTATTCTTAATGGCTTCAGCTAACTTAGCCTGTAACTCACTATTAACCCTTTCCATGATGTTCCTAACATCATTACTAGCATCTAACTCATGTTTTAAGATATTTATTTTATCTTTTAAATCAAATTCCATTTTCTTGTACTCAAAAACTGTCTTCTCAGTTTGAGTGAGAGTTAATTGATAGTTAGACAGTTTGCATCTCTCAGTACTCACATCATCTAACAACCTTACTATCTCTTTGTTAAGTTTCTCAGTATTTAACCTACAACCCTTACTACAAAAAGCATCATCGTATACCTCATTATCTGATGAAGAGGAGGAGTGTGGCATGAGAGCATATTGAACATGCTCTTCTTCTTCTATCTCAACAACCAAAGCTTTATCCTCTTCCCCATCTTTAGCCAAAAAGCTCCAATCCCATCCCATACCATCAATTTCTTGCACCGCAACCATGGCCTTAGCATCCTGAGCCTTAACAATTTGGCTTGAGGGTTTTCCAGCATCAGATCTTCTAGGAGATCTGCATTCCATCATGAAGTGCCCCATACGATGGCAATTGTAGCACTCAACTTTGGATTTATCAAATCCAGCAGTGTCCTTTGCATTAAAGGTCATCTTCTTCTTAAACCTTTGGAGGCGTTCTAAGTTACCTCTTAACAACAATCTTCCCCTATTTGATGATGACAAAACCAATCTTCAAATCTTGATCTTTCACGAATGAAACAAGCTTCCCCTCAAAGTAAGATTTCTTGTAAAACATATCACCACATAAAAATAAGTTGTATACTTTGATATTTGAATCTTCTTCCCCTTTTTGTCTCATCCAATAGGGGTATTCTAAAGATAAACAACTAATAAACGCTTCCCCTTAAGTGGTGCATGTAAATGAATCACGAACCATGTAGACTCTAATTGTAGATTACGAATGAAGAAAAACAAATATAACCTATTTGTTGAAGAAGTGGAATCTCCTAAGCTTGTACCTAATATCTTGCACTATCCATGTGACGTCGAACTTATATGAAAACGTTAAAGTATAAGCAGACCTCGATCTTTTGTCAAAATCCTCATCCTTTGTGAGACACTGAGCACGATAATGTAACTCCTTCAAGTGATAGCAAGCTGACAATTTGCTAGATTTGACAAGTCTTCGTCACCAACATAAACGAACAAGCAAGTTATCTCAAAAGAGAGGCAGGAATCTTTTGAGATATAATAAAATATAAACCTGCGAAAAACAACTCCAACACCAAAGAAGCAATAATCAATCGTCTTCATCAAAACCTCCAATTTGCAATGAAAATCATCTAAGTACAATATCATCCTCTTCTTTTATGCAACTGCTGCCTCTGTCGGCGTTCTGCTTCTAATCCAAGTCGGTACGTAACCGCAAGGTTAGCTTGTCACATAATCAAATAAAACGTCATTGCACCAAAAACAATCTTCAAAAACGAGCCATAAAATTTTAAACATTCAGTTCTGTCCGAGATCCTTTGTCATCCAACATATCATCAGTATGTACTGTCCTATATCGGACAATACGTGTCAACGTTTGAAAACCAATATATCAGACAACACGCTGTCAGCGTCCAAATATAACGTGTCACCGTCTTCTCTGTCAGCGTGTGTTTTATTCCTATCCGTGGCTCGACTCATCCACTGACACCATCTGTGGCTAAATAACTCTTGACAGTGGCTATGCTTTACAACACATAACGCACACTTTGTGCTAGATCCAATCACAAATCACTTCACATATATTATTTTGACCACTTTCATATCAATACCACGTGATCAATTCTAAACCATGTTCTCTTTGTACTTTTTTAACCATTCTGTTAATACGCACCTCGCTACCTCGTTTTATGTCACGATCAAGCACTTCTTGTTGTGTTCACACATGAACAACATTCAACCCATGAGAATAACTTCAAACTGACGTGATCCATAGCAATACTTTAGCTTCAATTAAATAAACAAAATATTGTCCATAAATAAATGCCATGTTCGATCAACAAGAAACATCGTTCATCCATGTTCCTTTTGTACAGTTGCTTGAATTAAATAATGCCCTTGACCATCGGACTGTTTGCTTTGTATAAGGCATGACGTTGACACAACCAATAGCAACATCAAATCACGTGATGTATAAAACGAAAACTAGGACCACATGCTCCATATTTTTTTTCTCTCAAAGTAAACACAGAAGCAGTGATGAGACTGTATTTATACATAGTCTCATCGTCCAAATCGGGCTTAAAACGCTTAAAATATCATCAAATTACCCAAAAATATGCCTGTGTTTGTTCATTGTGTATTTCAGGTACGGATATCGTGAATTCACCAAAAGATCAAAGGAATCAAGCAAAAACGAACACAGGAAACGAAGCCGCACAAAGAACCGGACCCGATTCATGAATTTCCATTGAAGTCCTTGAAGTTTTGAAGATTTGACAAGAATGGTCACTCAACTTTTGAAGACTTGTCACTTTTGACCCTTGTAAAACTCTATTATTACAAGATTGTTCCTTAAGTTTCAAGAAAATACCATTTTGGCCCTTAAAGAATGCAAATTGTGCATTTAAAACCCTTGGTAAAAGTTTATGTAAATGACAAGCCAAAATTGACAAGATGGGCAAAGTATTTACAAAGGGAAAAAAGAGTTGTTTGCTGTTAAAGGGAAGTAGCAACCAAAAAGGAGTTTGGGGACTGAATCTGTCAAACAACCAAACATCTTCCACCTATTGCAGCATGCCACGTCTCCTAGACCCACCCATTTACCCTTCTACCCAACCACTTAAACCCGAAACCCAGCCCAAACCACCACATCACCCGGTTTTGTTTATAAACCAAGTCAAACAGGCCCCCACTTAATTTTTACAACCTGTTTTATATTAATTAAAAGTGGGGGGAAACACATACTATTCATCCACCCTCCCCAAATTATTCCCTAATTACCCCATATAAACCCTAATCTAATCCCTCACCAAAACAAAGGGGTTTTTATTCATTCTTTCTAGAACAATGATTTACCCTCCCCTAAGTGAAACCCACAACCCAAAAACCCTCACCCGTGACTTGTGGGTCCCCTACGTGGCTCCCCTGCAACAAGAAAACAAACAAAGACAGCAAATCAACGTCCCCATTTGATTTCGTGTTCCCAAAGGGTCCATATAACGGCCAAGATCAATTATCAACAGCTGGCTATCACTTTCATCACATGTGAGCCATGGAAGACCAAAATTCAGTCAACATTCAAAGGGCAAACTTGGAAAATCATTACTAGGGTTTGCATTGTTTTTATTGTATCTAGAATCTTCCTTAGCATAGTATAAAAGGAGCCAGCAGTATGTGCTTGTGCCCTTTGTTCCAGTTTTTGTATAAATTAAATTTAGTAATGAAAATGAAAGTTTTAACATTGCAAATTCTGAGTTCCAAAGTAGTATAGAGTTTATCTTTTATGCAAATTAGTTAAGTCTCAAAAGGGATTTTCAGTTTTTAAGAAGTTTTAGTTAAGTTCAAAATATTCAAAAAATTATAAAAGTTCATGAAGTGAAAGTGGATTGAATTTTTTTTTTATTTTTCTGAATTTGTGTTTCCAATATTAGCTCAAAACGTTTTCAAAAGCTTTTGTTGATTTAGTACCAAAACGTTTCAAAAAAGTTGGTGATTTCAAAAGATTTGTGAAAAATCTTATTTTCATTTTTTTATTATTTAATCTTTTACTGTAGCAAAAGCTACAAGCCCACGGCTTGTAGTCTTTTGCTACTTGAAGTTTGTTCTTGGTTTTTGGTGTTGTGTAGGGACAAGTAACAAGATTCTCATTCCAAGTTCCATTTTTCTGTTTTGTTGAAGACATATTGTCACCCCGGTTCAGTTGTTGAACCACAACGGGGTATCTCTACTTTTGAACAAGATCCCATGGTCCACTCTTTAAAGGCATCAGCCACTCAAAAGGTTTGGCTTGAACCCATTGAATAGACCTTGATTTATCTTGTTAAATTTTGTGGATGCATGCCTTTGATTGTATTATGTGTTTTATTGGTTGCTATTGCTTGTTTATGCTAATTTGAGTAAGTTATGCATCCAATGGTAGTGTTTAATCAGTCTTAGTTAAGTTTTTTTTTTGATATTATGTGAGAAAAACTTGTTTTCATCAGTTAAGGGGGTGTTTGGGTTAGTATTTTAAGCTGATTTAGATGACATTAAATGAGGCTAAAACTAATCAGACACACTCAAATTATTAGTGATAGGTTAGTCCTATTGCTTGTTTTCTGTATTGGTAGGTTTTAAAGCAATTGCATGATTAAAAAATGGTAAAAACTAGTTAAAATCAGAAATCCTTTCTTCTGTTTATATTAGTGTAAAATTTCCTTTGAGCTTGTGCTGATTGTTAGAAGATAAGGTGATCTAGGGTTTTAGATCAGTTGTGTGTGATTTGGTTGGGTATTAAGCAAGTATTTGGCCTTTAAAATTCAGCTTTGTGACCAATTGTATCAGCAAAGTTCATCAGACCCCTAGGAGCCTTATCAGCAACCTTAATTTGCCTCTTTTTGTGCTTAATTTGTATTGGGCTTGTTTGTTTTATATTTTTTGTTGACTCCCTACACTCCACTGAGTGTAGGGGTGCCCCTCTTGTCCATCAAAACAAACTCAATCTCAAGTTACAAGCCTATTAGTCCACAGACCCGTTTTTCATAACTGCCAGTGGGAACCAAGTTCCCACTGCTTTTGTATTTGTTTCCCCTGCTGTGCAAAAGGACAAACAGTCCACACATGTCACTTTCAGTTCTTTCTTGTTTTTGTCTTTAGTGGTGTTAATTAGGAGTTAGACTTTGAAACTTTTTCCATTGTTTTTCTTTTTTAATTTCTGATTTTTCTGTTTAATTTATTTTTCAGTTACTGTTCATTTGCTATTTTTTAGATTAATTAGCCATTTTAATTAACTTTTTATTATTCAGTTTTTGTCTTTTAGTGACAAAAACTAATATTTTTCTGTTTTAAAATTTTTCTTAGATTTAGAAAATTAATTTAAGATTTTTAGTTTAAAAATATTTCACTGTTCACTTTTTAATTATTTTTTAAAATTAATTTAGTTAATTAGGGTTTAATTATTAAACTGTTTTGTCTTTTAGTGCAAATTTTTACATTTTTCAAACTTTGTCATTTTTATACTATTCAATAGTGTAATTTAGGATTTTCAAAATTGTCAAATTAATTTTGGCATTATTTTATTATTTTTTATGATTATTTTAGTTTAAAAATAGTTTTTAGTGTTTTAAAAATAGAAAAATAGTTTTGAAAATTTAGGAAAAGTAATTTTTAGTCTTTAAATAATATAAGTAACTTATTAGTTCAATAAAATAATATTTTGGACATTTTGTTAATTATATTTGATTTTAGGGCTTTAATTAGCATTAAAAATTGAATATTTAATTAATAAAAGGTTTTAAAATATATTTGTTGGATTTTTATTGTTATTTATATTATTTTAGACTTAGTTTAATCTTTTAATTAATTTTTGGGTTTAATTTTTAATTTTGTCGCGTTTTACGTAATTACGTTCGCGTTTTACGTCAACGTCGTAGTTTAAATCGTAGTCTTAGCTCGTCTTTACTTTTTCTCTCTTTAAACCAAAAACGTCACTAATCCAAACATTGTTATTTTATATATTGGCACATTAATAAACACACCTCCTTCGAGAATGAACCCGCATTTATTCGATTCTTCGGTTTTCCTAAATCGTCGAGTTTAAATACTTGCCGCATTTATACGTTGTTTTCCTAAACACGTGTTTTTACTCAATATCAATTTGGCGCCGCTGCCGGGGAGGTGTTTTTAGTGTGCCATTATTAGTATCGTGTTTGTGTGAGTAGTGCGTTTTTGCTTTTCATTTTTGGAAAGCGTGAATATCGTACATACTCATTTTTGTTAATTTTCTCTATTATAGTATAATATCCAAATAAATCGTGTTTAATTTTCCTAAATTACACACATCAATCTTTTACTATATTGTAGATATATTGGTTTTCGTTTTTATTGTGAATATATTATTACTATATTGTACTACGTAAGAACAATAAATATACAAGTACTCCAAAAGCGTGAAAACGCAACCTTGATTCGGGATTTCATCACTCGATCATTGTATTCGAATCCAAAGCAAAAGTTTAAAGGCAAAATAGATAAATACTTTCGTGAGTCTTAATTTCAATTGACACAAACTATAAGGTGGGTATAAGGCGGTTGTATTTCACGACCTAAAGGAAAAAGGCTCTTAAGTGCTTCGCGCCGCCTCGTTTCCTCCGCTTGCTTGTGCGTGTTTTGAGAAAGAGGGCTAATAGAGGGTTTGCCGCCCAAGTATTATCTACGTATATTATATTTGCTTGTGTTTTCAAGATTAAACCCTCTTGAAGGTTTTGGTGTTCCACCAACGTTCTAAAGTCATCGAGAACGTTCACTCCACGTGACCGTGTTCATTCTTTGAGGCTCCTTTTATCGAGAAAGTCGATTCGGAATTTTGATCGTCTTTTAGCCACGAGCAAGTTTAAGAACGTCGATACCGATGTCGTCAAGCTTATGCTTTTTCCGTACTCGCTCGATGGTGCCGCCAAGGATTGGTACGAGAAAGAGCCACCTAATTCGATAGTTACGTGGAAGGATCTCGTCTCCAAGTTCGTTAATTATTTTTTCCCATCGTCTAAGACTACGTTTTTCAAAAACGAGATTACAAAATTTGAGCAAAAACCGAATGAATATTTTAGAGACGCGTGGGATCGTTTTAAGGAATTGCTTAGGCAATGTCCTCACCATGGTTTTTCCGAGTTGCACCAAATCGATACGTTTTACAACGGTCTTAATTTTCACGAACAAGACTCGTTGAATTCCGCCGCCGGTGGCAACTTTTTGTGTAAGACTCCGAAAGACGCATTGATAATTATCGAAAACTGATCCAAGGTTTACCAACTCCGCAACACACCGAGTGTTGCCAATGTCGCCAATGTTAGTAATTCTAATCGCGACATTGAGAGAGTTGATGCGAAAGTCGACAAGTTGACGAATGTGTTTACGTCTTTTCTCGTTGAGATGCAAAAGAAAGACGCTCCCGCTACGGTGAAAGCGGTTGAGGTTTCGTGTATGTTTTGTGGTGGACCTCATAATTATTACAAGTGTGCGGCTACGGATGGCCAAACGTCGAATGTGAGTGCGTTAAATGGAAACAACAATTTTTCAAATCAAAATAACGCGGGTCCATCACAACAAGGAAATTATAATCAAGGCAACAATTTTCAAAATCGAAACAATTTTCAAGGAAATAATCAACAAGGAAATTTTTCGAATCAAAATCAAGGAGGTTATAATCAAGGTCGTAATATAACTTGGCAAAATCGAGACAATAATCAAAACTCGAATTTTTCAAACAACAACAATCAAGGCAACAATTTTTCAAGTGGTAATCAAGGAAATTTTCAAAGAAACAATCAAAACCAAGGGAACTTTAATTCAAATCAAAATAGTTCGTCAAACAATTTTCAAAATTACATGAAAACGAATGAGGCTAATATGAGACGATTAGAGGGAGAAATTGGTACTTTGAAAAACGACTTTTCTAATACATTGAAATTGCAAAACACGAAGATTGAGCAAGGGCAAATTGATATTAAAAAGATGTTTTCGGCCATAATGAACAAGTCCTCGGGTGCGTCATCGAGTTCGTTACCTAGTGACACCGTAGCAAATCCGAAGGAACAATGTAAAGCCGCCTCGTCTCGTGAGAAAGGTCGTGTTTATGATATTTGTTTAAAGTTCCCTCATCAGGGAAAGGATAACCCAAAGCCCTTAGTATTTGTTCTATTTCATTAATGGGGAGGGTGGTTATACCATCAGCATCATCAAGATGCAAAGCTTGGTGAACCAAAGCTTCAGTAACCACCCATGTGCGCCCATGAACAATAGATGATAATGTAGTTACTCTATTAACTGTTGAGGAACTAACATTGTTCCAAAACTGTTTAATATGTGTGACAGGATTGAGTGGAGCATGAGAAAGAGCATACCTATTTGGGGATGCATTAAAATACGCCACCATTTGTGTGTATTGGGGAAACAGAGTGTCATCATGTGACACCCTAGAATCGAGGTCATTAACGATACCCTAAATTACGCTAAATTTTGAAATTTTTGATAAATTTTAATTTCTATAATTATAAGTATTTTGGTTAGAGCCGATGTTCGAGGTTATAATTTTTACGGTTGACGTTTTGAGAAGGACGATGACGATTACGATCCCGAGGGATGCCCAATTTTATATAATTTTTGACGATTTATCGATAATGTAATTTTTCGAGAATTTTATTTACGGTACGTGTTAAGTTGAGTCGTGTGAGTTTTATAGCCTTCCAAGTACATTTAAAGTATCCCAAAAATATTTTGGAGCATTCGGGAAGATTTCCGACTCCCGTAAAATTTTCAAAATTGACAAATGAGTCAAACCCGCAAAGTTTTGAGGTCGTTTTCTATTTAAGGACAAAAGAAGCCCTATATTGCACTTAGGTCCCTCCTAACCATCAAAAAGGGGCAAGGTGGACAAACACACAAACACACACAAAAATTTACAAGAAAAATCAAACCATCACTCTCCCTCTCTCTCTAAACTCACGGCACACCCAACCCACACAAAAATCCACCAAAAATCTTTTCTACTTGATTTTTCAAAAATCTAAGGTTAGACCACGCTTAGTTTGGTCATTACCCACCTATTCATGTAATCAAATCCAACATGCATTGATAAAAATTTTTCAAGATTTTTCATATGATCCAAAATTCGTTTTTGTGGCTATTTGAGCTAATGCATGTTAATTTTGAGTATTATGGAAGTATAAACACCATGAAAACCCACCAAAATCAATTTGGTTGTGGTGATTTGGTCACCCAAACCCCACGGCAAAGGGGGTGTTTGGGGAGCCATGGTGGTTGTTGATCATGCATGTTATTATTGTGTTTGGTTATTTGTTTTATGATGATTTACATAGGTGTTACTACTTGCATGTGTATTTTTCTTTGATTTTGATATTGAGATTGGTTGATCAATAGGGGTAGGATGGAAGTTTGATGTTAGGATATGTTTGGGAAGTCTTAGGATGATGTTTAGTGTTGGTTAGAAGTCTTGGAATCGAGTCTAAGCATGTTTTTGGTATAGTCATTTTTAGGCAGAAACATTTGGTCTATTTTGGAAAAATGATTTTTGTTTCAAGTCTTGAAAACTAAATATAGTGATAGAGGGTTTTTCTAGCTTTAATTTGGTATAAGGTAGAGCCCGTGACTCAAAACGAGCTAAAAGTTATGACATTTTAAAGATCGGGTACCGGGAGACGAGGACTTTCACAATCCGGATTTGTGTAAAGTTTTAGTCAAATCCCGAGGGTCACAAGTATAATTTGGTGAATGATCAAGGGTCAAAACTTGGTCCCTAACCTGTACAAATGAGTCTATATGTTGACTTATGAGTCAAGGAAGTCAAAGGTATTTTTCATATAGGTCAAAGTGGTCAAAATTGGTCGAAGCGCAATTTCAGCCCGTAAAATGTAGTCGTGGAAATGAGTTGTGTAACGGGTCGTAAAAGTGAAAACTTTTGTTGGACTTAAAAACATGTTATCTACAGGTCATATAGGATTTTTGGAAATTTTATCAAATTTTATAAGCATGGTTTAATAAGGTAAATCAGCCCGTACTTTAGTCAAGTACCGGCGAGAACGTGTAAAAATGGACAACGTAGGTTATAAGAATGAATGGTATAAAATGAATGATACTTGTTGTTTTTGTTTTTGGCGTGAGTTATATTTGTCTTAAGTGACTTATATATATGTATTTTATACAGTACCGTAAGTATTTAAATGAGATTACTCATTACGCGTTATTTGTGATAGGTGTTGATTTACCCGGGCATCCGTAACATCGTCAGTGAACACTCCTCGAACTACCGACTACTTAATATCTAAGGTGTGAATTTATAGCCTCGCTTATATTTATTTCAAATTGTTTTACCCGCGAGGGAAATGCATGCTAGTTTTTAAAAGGAACGTATATCATGAATGATTGTTAGACCCGAAAGTTGCCTTAGAAATTGTGTTGAGTACCAAAGTTGCAAAAGTCCCTAAATTCATGAACTATTAACTATTGTCTTGCCCTTGCGAAGGGGGAAATAGCCGCTTATGCAATTTGTAGTACTACGGGGTTAACGACCCAATGCTAGCCGAGAAGCTGTACTTATAGTAAGTTCTGCGGTAGATTATTTTGTATGAGAAATAAGGTATAATTGCAACTGATGCCTTTAGAGGGGCACTGGTTTCATCTGAATCATGCCGGTATATTTACGCGGGTGATTGAGTTAACGGATTAGTGTCATGAGCTTAAACACAATTGTCAGTATCCTGATTATAGTCTGTTTGATCGACAAGACTATAAATGATCACGAATGGTTTTTAATATATATACGTTCAAATGGATTGAAAAACCTATGAATTCCACTCAACGTTTTCGTTGACCAAATTTTTGGCATGTATTTCAGGTAACCGCTGAGCAGTAGGATGGAGCATGCATGGGATGGATGTTGTGTGATCGGCTTGGTGTCCGCTTGTTTTTCCCTCCTTTTCTACTTAAACAATTTTTATGTTTAATGTCATGTGTCTGTAAAACTGAAGTTTTTGGGGTTGAGATTCATGGGGACCGAAAACGCTAAACTCTGTGCACTATTTGGGGTTGGAAAAACTGTGGACATGTATTATCTAACAATTTTAAATGTTGAATTTTTAAGTCGACGTCTTTTTAGCGTCGTTTGATATCTCTTGTGTGCAATGAATACTGTGTAGCACCCATTGTTGTAGTTCCGCTGCGCATAACAATTGTGGGGGTGTTACAGATTGGTAATCAGAGCCACGAGTTATAGAGAACTAGGTCGTTTTTGAAAATCCTAAACTATAACTTTTGGTGTCGTAAGAAAGGGTCCAAGCACACACAACTATCCTGCATGGCTCCGGTAAGATTTATTGTTGTATTTATGGCATTTGACGTATACTTTTGAGTAAAGTATATATGTGGGTAATTATTATATAAGTATGGAATTACTATATGTAGACGTTAAATTTTACGTGAAATATCCGACATCGTAATTTTCATATTTATCATGCATGAGCATCATATTATTACATTTCGGGCATATGTACCACCTTTGCATTGCATTTGCATGCATATATTTATAACTATCGTATAATTACTTATGTACCCTCCGAAATTCGCTGTTATTGTAGGAATGGCCGAGGTACCGCCCAACGATAACGGTAACGATGTACGAGCCCAGGACCCCGACTCAAGGAGAACTACTTGTCCCACGCCTATGCGTACTTCCCATCTGGTTGGTGTACCAGATATCCCCAGAAGAGCCGAAGGTGCAATGAGCGCAAATTCTCTTCATCAAGGCATCCCAAGAATTTGCTGTCCCGGACCGAGGAATTATCATGACGTGCGACGGACTGTGAGAGGTTTGGAAGGATCGATGTGCATGAGGTATGTAGTGGAATCAAGAGTGGTCAGTAGATTCGACGAGAATGACAAGGCGGACGAAAGATTGTTGGAAAGGACTTCAAGAATTGCGTATGATGGGATGATGAACACAAGTGCCATCAACAGTTTGAAATCAATGGTTGCGAATTTGAGTGCTAGTCTTGATCGTGTGAGGGAAGATCAGATGAGGTTGTCGAGGATGCAGAGTTGGGAGCATCGTGTGAGGGATTCATTGCCCCCGGATTGGAGATTCGTGGACGATGTGGAGATGGAGGCGAACGACTTCATGGTTCAGCCGCCTACTGGAGGTGCTTGTATTTCGGTGGGAAATCAGGTAGCGATTGAGCATGGATCCACATCAGGGACGAGAAAGGAGACAGAATGTGGGCCGGATGAGAAAGGAAAGGGAAAAGTGGATGAGGTGGATGAGGACGTGAGTGATGAGGAAACCGAGGACGACGACGAGCCGCCATCCAAGAGGCAGTGTGGATCACCACATGCCTAGTTACTTGTTTTGTATTTTTCTTTGATCATTGTAATAGAACTATTTTAGACCTTTGTATGATGGTATTATGACGAGAAACTCAAGTACTTGATGTTTTGTGGTGAATGATTGTAGTGGCATTACTTGTCACGATTTTGGTTAACTATCAATACAATCTATGTTACCTTTCATGATCTGTGATATGTCTTAAATTTGATCTTTTGTGGCGTGAATTGATGAATATTAGTAACTCCGTAGTGATGTGTCGTTGTATGTATTTTATGTCTGGGAAACTTGATATGAATACTTACATTGTTTTTCTATTTTTCTTGTCTTGCAGAAAGAGATATTCGATAAAACAATGCCTCCAAAGTTGACTGCCGATCGTGTTAACAACATGATTCAGGAAGCGATAGCTAATGCGTTGGAAGCAGACCGAGCTGGGAGAAATCAGGATCCAGGAAGGAACGCGGGGAGACAACCAGCCCCGAGAGTGTGTACCTATTCGAGCTTTATGAAGTGCGGTCCCACGCAGTTCCGTGGATCAGGTGGAGCCCTAGAACTTAGGCGATGGTTGGAAAAAGTTGAGAGTACGTTTGAAATCAGTGGTTGTGCAGAGGCGGATAAGGTAAAGTTTGCAGCAGCTACATTTCTGGATGATGCGTTAAGCTGGTGGAACACCCAGGTAGCTACGGTGGGATTGGCTGTGGCAAATGCGAGAACGTGGAATGCGACCAAAGCTTTATTGACCAAGAAGTTTTGCCCAGAGGAGGAATTGGGGCAATTGGAGGACGAATTGAGACATTTGACCTTAAGGAACAACGATATAGCTGCTTACACCAGGAGATTCAATGAGTTAAGTCTTTTGTGTCCGGACATATTTGCCAATGACGCCAAGAAAATGAAGCAGTATATTAAGGGTTTATCTAGCAACATCAAGGGTGAAACAACTTCGTCGAAACCTGGAACGTTTGACGAAGCGGTTCAAATGGCTCACGCTTTGATGGATGTTAAGCTTCAGGACAAGCAGAACTACATTGCTGAGGGCAACAAAAGGAAATGGGAAGCGGCACAAGGCAATCAATCCCAAGGCCAGAACCGAGGAGGAAACCGAAACAACCAAGGGCCGAACCGTAATCAGCAGTTTAATCAGAGAAGGAACGAAGGAATGAGGGCCGTGACAAACCCTAGAGGTGTGAAAGTGAACCCCCATTGTGGAAAGTGCAACTTGTATCATGTTGGAAACTGCCCGCAGGCATGCGGCAAGTGTGGAAAGGCAGGTCATAGGACTGCTAGTTGTCGAATGGGAGGAGTAGCCACTGGGGCTAATGCTATCAGGATGAGAGGATGTTATAACTGTGGAGAAAGAGGGCATGTGCAAGCAAATTGCCCGAAGACAGGGAACAGACGGGGAGGAAATAATGCGGCAGCTGTGTATCAAGTGGGAACTGCTGATAAACCACAAGGTCCCAATGTGGTTACCGGTACGTTTTTGCTAGACGCTTGTTATGCTAGTATTTTATTTGATTCTGGCTCCGACAAGAGTTTTGTAGACGTTAGATTTAGTCGTCATATCGATAGAGAACCGGTATTGTTAACGACTAGTTATAATGTTGAATTAGCCGATGGAAAAATTGTTAGTACGAATTCTATACTGAAAGGGTGTACCTTGAAGTTAGGAAACTACGCTTTTAAAATCGACTTGATGCCTATAGAGCTAGGATCGTTTGACGTGATTGTGGGAATGGATTGGCTAATGGCGCATAGTGCTACGATCGTCTGTGGTGAGAGATTGGTGCAGATTCCGCTGAGGAATAGGGTTTTGACGGTAAAGGGAGACGAATGCACTTCTCGTTTGAAGGTGATTTCGTGTTTGAAGATGATGAAGTACGTAGAGAGCGGATGCGATGTGTTTTTGGCACAGGTTTCGAGCGATGGTGATGTAGAGGCGAGGATCGAAGAGGTACCAATTATTCGCGAGTATCCGGACGTTTTTCCAGACGAGTTGCCAGGTTTACCGCCTAATCGTGAGGTCGAGTTTCGAATTGATTTAGTGCCAGGAGCTGCACCGGTTGCACGTGCACCTTATCGCTTAGCACCATCTGAGTTAAAGGAGTTATCGGATCAATTGAAGGAGTTGATGGACAAAGGATTTATTAGGCCGAGCTCATCACCTTGGGGAGCGCCAGTGTTGTTCGTAAAGAAGAAGGATGGTTCGTTTAGAATGTGTATTGACTATAGAGAACTCAATAAGCTGACGGTTAAGAATCGGTACCCATTACCGAGGATTGATGATTTGTTCGATCAATTACAAGGTTCCAGTGTGTACTCAAAGATCGATTTAAGATCAGGGTATCATCAACTGCGTGTAAGAGAGGAGGATATTCCTGTAACTGCCTTTCGTACGCGGTATGGACACTTTGAATTTCGAGTGATGCCGTTTGGGTTGACTAACGCGCCTGCTGTATTCATGGATCTTATGAATCGCGTGTGCAAGCCGTATCTAGATAAGTTTGTTATTGTTTTCATCGACGACATACTTATTTACTCTAAGAGTAAGGAGGAGCACGAGAAGCACCTGAGAAAGATTTTGGAGTTGTTAAGGAAGGAGAAGCTGTATGCAAAATTCTCTAAGTGTGAGTTTTGGTTGGAATCAGTGCAGTTTCTAGGTCATGTGATTGATAAGGAAGGAGTTCGTGTAGATCCTGCTAAGATCGTAGCAATCAGGGAATGGTCAGCACCGACGACGCCGACTGAAGTTCGACAATTTTTGGGTTTAGCTGGGTACTATAGAAGGTTTATTGAAGGATTTTCGTTGATTGCGAAACCATTGACGCGGCTTACCGAGAAGAATAGGGTGTATGAATGGGGAAATGAGGAAGAGCTTGCTTTCGAAACGCTCAAGGATAAGTTATGTTCCGCGCCGATTTTATCATTGCCTGAAGGAACCGAAGATTTCGTAGTGTATTGTGATGCGTCTCGTAAAGGTTATGGAGCAGTATTAATGCAACGTGAAAAGGTGATAGCTTACGCGTCGAGGCAATTAAGGAAGAACGAGGAGAACTACACGACGCACGATTTGGAATTAGGAGCGGTAGTGTTTGCGTTGAAGCTGTGGAGACACTATCTGTATGGGACAAAGTGTGTTGTATTCACTGATCACAAGAGTTTGCAGCACATTTTAGATCAAAAGGAGTTGAATATGCGACAAAGACGATGGGTTGAACTATTGAGTGATTACGACTGTGAAATTCGCTATCACCCTGGGAAGGCGAATGTTGTAGCGGATGCATTGAGTAGGAAGGAGCGGGAGAAACCTTTGAGGGTTAGAGCTTTAGTGATGAGTGAGAGCGTTGACTTAACCGAAACCATACTGAAGGCTCAGGAGAGAGGATTGATGAAAGGGAATGTTGAAGCCGAGAATTTGGGACGAATGTTGAAACCTCTTTTTGTGATTAGGTCTGACGGACTAAGATATTTTGAGAATCGGATTTGGTTACCATTGTGTCCATCTGAGGAAGGAAAGCCTGGAGTTCGAGAATTGGTTATGAATGAGTCGCATAAGTCGAAGTATTCGATACATCCCGGATCGGATAAAATGTACCACGACCTGAAGAAAGTCTATTGGTGGCCGAATATGAAGGCAGATATTGCTCGTTACGTCAGCAAGTGTTTGACTTGCGCAAAGGTTCAGGCAGAACATAAGAAACCATCTGGATTGTTGGTACAACCGGAAATCCCAGAATGGAAATAGGAGAAAATCGCAATGGATTTTGTGACGGGTTTACCTAGGACTCCTAGTGGATGCGATATGATATGGGTAATTGTGGACAGGTTGACGAAATCTGCTCATTTCTTACCTATGAAGAAGACGGACAGCATGGAAAGACTCGCCAGCGTGTACGTGAAAGAGATCGTCTGTAGACATGGAGTGCCGTTATCGATCATTTCGGATCGTGACAGTAGATTTACGTCGGAATTTTGGAGATCGCTTCAACGTGCGATGGGCACTGAACTGAGTTTAAGCACGGCTTATCACCCGGAAACTGACGGCCAGAGTGAACGAACGATTCAAACGATGGAGGACATGCTCCGAGCGTGCGTGATTGATTTTGGAGGAAGTTGGGAACGCCACTTGCCTCTAGTGGAATTTTCGTACAATAATAGTTATCATGCGAGTATCAAAGCAGCACCGTTCGAAGCATTGTATGGAAGGAAGTGTAGATCGCCCGTGTGTTGGAGTGAAGTAGGGGAAAGTCAATTGACTGGACCCGAAATGGTTTTAGAAACGACAGAGAAGATCGTGCAGATCAAGAACCGACTACTTGCTGCGAGAAGCCGACAGAAGAGTTATGCCGATAACCGCAGGAAACCGTTGGAGTTTGAAGTTGGAGATATGGTTATGCTCAAGGTATCGCCATGGAAGGGTGTAATTCGTTTTGGAAAGAAAGGAAAGTTGAGTCCGAGGTATATTGGACCGTTTAAGATCGTTGAACGAATTGGACCAGTAGCGTACAAGTTAGAATTGCCGACCGAGCTTAGTGCTATTCATGACACGTTCCACGTATCGAACCTGAAGAAGAGTTTGGCGGACAAGGAATTGGTGATTCCTTTGGACGAGATTCGACTAGACGACAAAATGCAATTTGTGGAAGAACCTGTGGAAATCATGGACCGGGAGGTCAAGCGGTTGAAGCATAGTAGGATTCCCATTGTGAAGGTCCGATGGAATTCTAAGCGTGGACCGGAATACACCTGGGAACGTGAGGACTTTTTCAAGGAAAGGTATCCTCATTTGTTCCAGTAAGACGAAATGTGAGCCCAAGAAGAGGCGAGCGCCGGGACGTCGCTCTCTTTAAGGAGGGGTGGATGTGACACCCTAGAATCGAGGTCATTAACGATACCCTAAATTACGCTAAATTTTGAAATTTTTGATAAATTTTAATTTCTATAATTATAAGTATTTTGGTTAGAGCCGATGTTCGAGGTTATAATTTTTACGGTTGACGTTTTGAGAAGGACGATGACGATTACGATCCCGAGGGATGCCCAATTTTATATAATTTTTGACGATTTATCGATAATGTAATTTTTCGAGAATTTTATTTACGGTACGTGTTAAGTTGAGTCGTGTGAGTTTTATAGCCTTCCAAGTACATTTAAAGTATCCCAAAAATATTTTGGAGCATTCGGGAAGATTTCCGACTCCCGTAAAATTTTCAAAATTGACAAATGAGTCAAACCCGCAAAGTTTTGAGGTCGTTTTCTATTTAAGGACAAAAGAAGCCCTATATTGCACTTAGGTCCCTCCTAACCATCAAAAAGGGGCAAAGTGGACAAACACACAAACACACACAAAAATTTACAAGAAAAATCAAACCATCACTCTCCCTCTCTCTCTAAACTCACGGCACACCCAACCCACACAAAAATCCACCAAAAATCTTTTCTACTTGATTTTTCAAAAATCTAAGGTTAGACCACGCTTAGTTTGGTCATTACCCACCTATTCATGTAATCAAATCCAACATGCATTGATAAAAATTTTTCAAGATTTTTCATATGATCCAAAATTCGTTTTTGTTGCTATTTGAGCTAATGCATGTTAATTTTGAGTATTATGGAAGTATAAACACCATGAAAACCCACCAAAATCAATTTGGTTGTGGTGATTTGGTCACCCAAACCCCACGGCAAAGGGGGTGTTTGGGGAGCCATGGTGGTTGTTGATCATGCATGTTATTATTGTGTTTGGTTATTTGTTTTATGATGATTTACATAGGTGTTACTACTTGCATGTGTATTTTTCTTTGATTTTGATATTGAGATTGGTTGATCAATAGGGGTAGGATGGAAGTTTGATGTTAGGATATGTTTGGGAAGTCTTAGGATGATGTTTAGTGTTGGTTAGAAGTCTTGGAATCGAGTCTAAGCATGTTTTTGGTATAGTCATTTTTAGGCAGAAACATTTGGTCTATTTTGGAAAAATGATTTTTGTTTCAAGTCTTGAAAACTAAATATAGTGATAGAGGGTTTTTCTAGCTTTAATTTGGTATAAGGTAGAGCCCGTGACTCAAAACGAGCTAAAAGTTATGACATTTTAAAGATCGGGTACCGGGAGACGAGGACTTTCACAATCCGGATTTGTGTAAAGTTTTAGTCAAATCCCGAGGGTCACAAGTATAATTTGGTGAATGATCAAGGGTCAAAACTTGGTCCCTAACCTGTACAAATGAGTCTATATGTTGACTTATGAGTCAAGGAAGTCAAAGGTATTTTTCATATAGGTCAAAGTGGTCAAAATTGGTCGAAGCGCAATTTCAGCCCGTAAAATGTAGTCGTGGAAATGAGTTGCGTAACGGGTCGTAAAAGTGAAAACTTTTGTTGGACTTAAAAACATGTTATCTACAGGTCATATAGGATTTTTGGAAATTTTATCAAATTTTATAAGCATGGTTTAATAAGGTAAATCAGCCCGTACTTTAGTCAAGTACCGGCGAGAACGTGTAAAAATGGACAACGTAGGTTATAAGAATGAATGGTATAAAATGAATGATACTTGTTGTTTTTGTTTTTGGCGTGAGTTATATTTGTCTTAAGTGACTTATATATATGTATTTTATACAGTACCGTAAGTATTTAAATGAGATTACTCATTACGCGTTATTTGTGATAGGTGTTGATTTACCCGGGCATCCGTAACATCGTCAGTGAACACTCCTCGAACTACCGACTACTTAATATCTAAGGTGTGAATTTATAGCCTCGCTTATATTTATTTCAAATTGTTTTACCCGCGAGGGAAATGCATGCTAGTTTTTAAAAGGAACGTATATCATGAATGATTGTTAGACCCGAAAGTTGCCTTAGAAATTGTGTTGAGTACCAAAGTTGCAAAAGTCCCTAAATTCATGAACTATTAACTATTGTCTTGCCCTTGCGAAGGGGGAAATAGCCGCTTATGCAATTTGTAGTACTACGGGGTTAACGACCCAATGCTAGCCGAGAAGCTGTACTTATAGTAAGTTCTGCGGTAGATTATTTTGTATGAGAAATAAGGTATAATTGCAACTGATGCCTTTAGAGGGGCACTGGTTTCATCTGAATCATGCCGGTATATTTACGCGGGTGATTGAGTTAACGGATTAGTGTCATGAGCTTAAACACAATTGTCAGTATCCTGATTATAGTCTGTTTGATCGACAAGACTATAAATGATCACGAATGGTTTTTAATATATATACGTTCAAATGGATTGAAAAACCTATGAATTCCACTCAACGTTTTCGTTGACCAAATTTTTGGCATGTATTTCAGGTAACCGCTGAGCAGTAGGATGGAGCATGCATGGGATGGATGTTGTGTGATCGGCTTGGTGTCCGCTTGTTTTTCCCTCCTTTTCTACTTAAACAATTTTTATGTTTAATGTCATGTGTCTGTAAAACTGAAGTTTTTGGGGTTGAGATTCATGGGGACCGAAAACGCTAAACTCTGTGCACTATTTGGGGTTGGAAAAACTGTGGACATGTATTATCTAACAATTTTAAATGTTGAATTTTTAAGTCGACGTCTTTTTAGCGTCGTTTGATATCTCTTGTGTGCAATGAATACTGTGTAGCACCCATTGTTGTAGTTCCGCTGCGCATAACAATTGTGGGGGTGTTACACATCAGCGTCCAAATATGCTACCATGTTGTGTTGACTCATGAATCCCAATTCCAAATCAGATGATTAAAATTTTGGGGCCATTGTTGAAAGCTGTTTGAAAGATTGATAAAGATGAAGTATAGGAGAAAATATTGTTATACAAGAATGATAGGTACACTGTTTAAAATAGGAGCCAAATATATAGGAGAGAAAAATGCATGTGATTGGTCAAAAATTAGGCAACTATTTTCAAAATACAATCATGAAAATATTGAAAAGAAATAAGTTTATCTCATGCATTAATTGAAAGTTATCTACTCGCAAAATTACGGCCCAAAAATTCGTCAAAAAGTAACAACTGGGTAGGTCCCATTGAGTGTCAACGGTCAAAAATAACTCATCAACGCCCAACGGCTATATTCTTGTCAACGTTTGCCAAAGCCATGTCAGCGTCTGAACTGGTCACAACAACGCTTGGAAAAATACTTGTCAGCGTCCAAAAATAAAAATTTATAAAAATGAAAAATGACCTTGACAAAGTAATTTATCCTAGAGATGATAACCTATAAGTTGATAATTATTATAGGGCGGCAAGAACTGTCCAGTTATGCATACTTGCTTATGCAAGATAGACATAACAGTCTTCTAGTGTCCCATGCTAACCAAAACTCTTAACAACTAAGTTACCTCATAAAATTCCTTGTTACTCCCAGGTAAAACCCATGATAAAATCATTCCCAAGTCTCCCGACAGACCACAACCAATGCTAGGCCAAAAATGTCTTGGCAGCATGCATAGTATATCAACTTTGCATGCTATAGTGCCTCATAATTTAGTAAAACTAACTCATACTCACCTGTGGACACAATCTAGAATTGTGATAAGAGTATCATAAGGATACCCAAAAGTCCTAAAGGTTCCTACACCTCCCCTTAAACTGTGATACAAATGTTGCCAAAAATATGCATGAACATAAAATATTTATGTCAAGATAGGAATAGAAAATTCCAACCATCATCCATAAATGAAAACATGCTCAAATGATTCTCCAAGGATCCATAAGAAACTCTGTATCCAATGGTAGAATGCTAACGCCACCTGCACATTTAGATTGAAAACCACAAAACTAACATTGTTGCTGACAACGCCCCGATAACACTTGTCAGCGTTAAGAAAAGCTTTGTCAGCGTTAGACAAATATATTGCTGACAACGTTACAATAACACTTATCAGCGTTAAAGCAACCTTTGTCAGTGTTAGAAAAATATAGTGGAAAATCTAAGTCCTCAAAAAGATCAATAATAATGCATTATCCTATACATACTTTTACCAAAAGACTCCAAAACACATATTATGTGAGATTGATCATTCCAATACTTGTTACCAAGTATTGAAATCTTCCAGCATCAAAAGGTTTAGGTAGTAAATCTGACACATTTTCTTCTATGTCAACCCTATCTGGTTGTATTAAACCCTTTTCAAAACAATCACTTATAAAATGGTGTCTACTTTCTATGTGTTTAGTTTTAGAATGATGTACAGGATTCTTAATAATGCATAAAGTGCTGTTATTGTCAACAAATATCTTGGTATGCATGAAATTATACCTATAGTCCAACAGTTGGTTCTGAATCCATAAAACTTGTCCACAACAAGCAGCTGCAGCTACATACTCTGCTTCAGTTGTAGAATTTGCCACCACTGTTTGTTTCTTGCATTACCAAGATATCAACCTGCTCCCAAGAAACTGACATCCACCAGTTGTGGATTTTCTATCAAACTTATCACCTCCATAGTCACTGTCTGAATATGCAATAAGCTCCAAAGGTGAATCTTTTGGGTACCACAAGCCAAGACTGGGATAACATCTTAGGTACCTAAAGATTCTCTTGACAACATAAAGGTGACATTCTTTGGGAGATGGCGTGCACATGCACACACAACAAACATGATGTCAGGTCTGGAGGCTGTGAGATACATCAATGAACCAATCATTGATCTATAGTGCCTTACATCCACATCCTTTCAATCTCCAATCTTTCCCCAAGGGTGTTCTCTATCCATAGGAGTAGTAGCCCTCTTTTCATGTGGACAAAAGCCAAACTTCTTCAAGATCTCGGCCATATATTTATCCTGGGAGATGAAGATACCATCTTCTTTCTGCTGAACTTGTAACCCAAGAAAGAAGTTCATCTCCCCCATAGCACTCATCTTGAATTTGTCTGTCATGAGCTTGGAAAAGTATTCACTCATCTTTGGATTTGTGGATCCAAAGATAATATCATCAACATAGACCTGAACAAGTAGAACATCCTTACCATTCTTCTTTGTAAACAATGTCTGATCTATGGTGCCCTTCTTGAATCCATTGTCCACCAAATAAGTGGATAATGTGCCATACCATGCTCTTGGGGCTTGATGAAGTCCATACATAGCCTTCTTGACTCTATACACCTTGTCTGGATTCTCTGGATCTTTAAAACCAGGAGGCTGCATTACATACACCTCCTCAACAATTGTTCCATATAGGAAGGCACTCTTCACATCCATTTGATAGACAGTGAAGCCCATGCAGGAAACATAGGCTAGAAATATTCTTATAGCTTCAATCCTTACAACTGGTGCAAAGACCTCCTCATAGTCTATCCCTTCCTCTTGTGTATATCCCTGAGCCACCAAACGTGCCTTTTTACTGACCACAATGCCTCTTTCATCTCTCTTGTTTCTTAGAACCCATCTTGTCCCTATAGGTCTGACATATCTGGGACAACCAACCAGCTCCCAAACATCCTGAATTGCAAATTGCTGAAGCTCATCCTGCATTGCTTCCACCCAGCTTGGTTCTTTGAGAGCATCAAATATTTTTTTGGGTTCCTGTTGTGACAGAAAACAGGCAAATAAACATGCTTGCACAAGAGGGGTATCAACCTTCTTGTATATATTGGCAATAAATCCACAAAGACTTTGATGAGATCTTCTAGTCTGAACAGGAGTCATAATATCACCAATGATTTGAGAAGTAGGGTGATTTTTCATAGTGGAAGTAAGAACTCCTGCCTCAAAAAGTCTGATATCTTCAATCTCATTATCCAAGTTGCCAATATCTTCATCAGACTCTCTTTCATCAATAGTAGGATGAACCTCTTCATATAAATTGGAAGGTTCACCTTGTTCAAAATTAGAAGAGAAAAGATGCTCAAAAGTGTTGTCAACGCCTGAACCTTGGTTGTCAGCGTTTGGGCTATCAACGCTTGAAATGTTGTTGTCAACGTTTGAGCTATCAACGTCTGAACTTGTCCTGTCAGCGCTAGATTTGCCTTTGTCAGCGCCTGAAGAACCATGCATGTTGATAACTGGTGGTACTTGGGGACCACCATTATCCTTTCCAGCAGCAGCAGCAAAAACATCTATCCATATGGGAATTGTGACATACTCTTGTATGGGAGATGACTTGTCTGCTTGTGATCCAACCTTTTTATTAACCTGTGTACCTGAAACATCAACAACTTGTTCTTCCACAACATCTAAAGTTACCTTCACAATGTCTGGATTAGTGACAGGCATATAATTTAAAGTCCTAGATAGAGGTTCCAAGTCAAACAACCAATTTGGACCACTTTCAGGATCACTAGGTTTACTCTCTAAAAATCTAACATGTACTCTTTCAAGTATACGTTTTTCCTTTTTAAGATAAACCCTATATCCCTTGCTCTGCACTGAATACCCCATGAAATACCCTTCATCACCTTTTGCACAAAATTTACCTAAGGCATCACTAGTATCAAGTACAACTACATGACAACCAAAAGGTTTGAGAAAACCAATATTAGGTTTTCTTCCCCAAAGTAACTCATAAGGTGTTTTGTTCTGTATCTTGTTGACCAATGCTCTATTTTGAACATAGCATGCTGTATTCACAACCTCAGCCTAAAAAGCTATGGGAAAGTGAGCAACAGCCAACATAGTTATGGCTGCTTCAATTAGGGTTTTATTCTTTCTTTCTGCAACCCCATTTTGCTGTGGGGTTCTGGCAACACTAAACTGCCTAGTAATCCCTTTCTTGGCACAAAAATCATCTAAAAGTTTATTCCTAAACTCACCACCATTGTCACTTCTAAGCATTTTAACTTCATTACCAGTTTTCTTCTCAATCTGAGTAATAAAATCAATTAAAATGTCAGCAGTATCACTCTTCATAGCCAAAACGAAAGTCCAAGTAAACCTAGAAAAGTCATATGTGATGACAAAGCAGTATGATTTACCATTCAAACTCTCTATATTAGTTGGACCAAATAGGTCCATATGCAGCAAGTGAAGTGGTCTAGTACTAGAGTGCACCTGTTTAGACTTGAATGAGACCTTGTGTTGCTTGCCTTTAAGACATGCAACACAAGAGTGGTCATTGTGGAAAGCCTTTTCAGGAAAGCCATCAACCAAGACAAGTCTCACAAGCCTGTTTATATTCTTAAAGTTTATGTGCCCTAGTATCCTGTGCCATAGATTACTCTCATCCACTGAAGCTTTAGCATAAAAACATGACATATTATTATTCATCCTAATCCCATTAAGATTCACATTATATGTGTCTTTATGTATAGGTGTTCTATAGTCAATATTTTCTCATCAGGGATTTTATAATCCTTGCTTAGCACCAAGCATTCAGTATCAGTAAATAGAACTTTATTTTTGTTATCACAAACTTGTGATACACTAAAAAGATTGTAATCAAGTTCCTTTACCAGAAACACGTTTTCAAAACGCAAGTTATTGGTGAGAAGTGTTCCTTCGCCTATGATAGTTCCATATCCGCCTCCAAAGTAAACCTTATCACCATCCTTAATGGGAGTGAAGTTAGTCAGATAATCTTCCTTCCCTGTCATGTGCCTTGAGCATCCACTGTCCCAATATCCATAATCATTGACCTATTTTTGAATGCCCTGCACATAAAGAAAACAAGTTAGTTTTCTTTGGGAACCCAAGCCTTAGCAGACTTGGATTCATCTGGTTGTTCAACAAGAACATATTTAGTTCTCATAACAACCCCTTGTTCATCCCTCTTTGGATGAAATACCCAGTTAACCCCAATAGGTTTTGTAATGACCTTTGAAATGTAATTAAATCTGTTGCAGGTCATAGAAATCCCATTATCATTAGGGTTTTGATCTTTCTTAGGTCTCCATGTCAAACTTGAAGAAGCTTTAGACCCCTTACCCTGTGGTGGCAAATATTTAGGTCTGTTCACGTTTCTGTCAGTGTTGGATTTGGTCTTGTCAACGCCGAAATTACCCTTGTTAGCGTTGAACCTAGGGTTTGCTACAGAAACCCATTGCCTATTAGACCAAGTATTTGTCTTTTGAAATGGTCTCTGTCCATGAGTGTTAGACCCTCTAGTGAAGAAAGGGGCTGGTCTAACAACTTGTCGACTTTGCGCCACACAAGTTTTGGGTCTAACAACGTTTGACTTTTTAACAGTGTTGACCTTGGAAGCGTTGACACACTTATATGCTAAATGTGAAAAGCTACCACAAGTGTAACAGGCTTTTCTAGACATAACCCTAGGTCTAGAAGAGAAGAAGCCTGTTCCATCATTACTAACTTGGCTTTTAGGTGACCTATTATTTCTATACATTTCTGCATACTTGATGCTAGGTTTTCTAACAGTGTTTGAGCCAAGGTCAACAGCCTTACCAGTGATTGGGTTTGTTACCTTAATAGGGGTTGACTCATTAGGACTTTCACATAACAAGCCACCCTTAACAAATAAGGTAGGGTTGGCTTTCTTCCATTCATTCAAGTCAGTCAACTTCTGTTGATACTCTTCAACTGGGGTAATGACTCTTGGTGGAGGAATAAATTCCTCCTCTTGGAGTTCTGGTAAACCAGTCCAAGATAGGTCCTTTCTTTGGACACCATAGAAGTCACCAGCTAGTGGTAGAACCACAGTATAGTCTTTCATCCCAGTCCTAGTCATGTCCTTAGGATCCCTTTGTTTATTAACACATTCTCCTAGGGTTTGTGTGGCCTTATCAAATCTCTGAATTTTAAGGCCAACATTAACCTTATTCTTAATGGCTTCATCTAACTTAGCCTGTAACTCACTATTAACCCTTTCCATGATGTTCCTTACATCATTACTAGCATCTAACTCATGTTTTAAGATATTTATTTTATCTTTTAAATCAAATTCCATTTTCTTGTACTCAGAAACTGTCTTCTCAGTTTGAGTGAGAGCTAATTGATAGTTAGACAGTTTGCATCTCTCAGTACTCACATCATCTAACAACCTTACTATCTCTTTGTTAAGTTTCTCAGTATTTAACCTACAACCCTTACTACAAAAAGCATCATCGTATACCTCATTATCTGATGAAGAGGAGGAGTGTGCCATGAGAGCATATTGAACATGCTCTTCTTCTTCTATCTCAGCAACCAAAGCTTTATCCTCTTCCCCATCTTTAGCCAAATAGCTCCAATCCCATCCCATACCATCAATTTCTTGCACTGCAACCATGGCCTTAGGATCCTGAGCCTTAACAATTTGGCTTTAGGGTTTGCCAGCATCAGATCTTCTTGGAGATCTGCATTCCCTCATGAAGTGCCCCATACGATGGCAATTGTAGCACTCAACTTTGGATTTATCAAATCCAGCAGTGTCCTTTGCATTAAAGGTCATCTTCTTCTTAAACCTTCTATTCCACCTGTTTTCTCTTATACTAGCAAGAGCCATGTTCCACTTAATGTCCATTTCTTCTAAGTGCTCATTGCTTATTTGCTCAAGGTCCTCATATGTAATCACTGAACCATTGGGCAAAGAAGCAACGTAAGCACATACAGTATCCAGATCAAAACCAGCAGGTTTAACTCTTGGTGAGTCACTTTTGTATGTGTCAGCGTCTGAATATGAGGCGTTGACAGTACATGTTCCAGCATTGACAAATGTTGATCCAGTAACTGGATGCATGTAAGAGTCCTTTTGATCAAATTGGCCTTCACTGTGTGAGAAGAAGGCCATGTTACTATTGGTAGACTTACTTCCATGCTCCAAAAGAGTTTCATTCTCCAACAGCCTCAGTTTATTGTAGATATCATCAAAAGTAGAACTTTTGTGAGTGTTATTAGCAAGAATAGATCTTGCCTCAATCTTCCATGCATCACCTAGGCTTTTCAGAAAAGTGGCATTAATGTCAACATCACCAAGTTTTGTCCCCGTGAAGGAAAACTTGCTTGTAATGTCAAGCAATCTGCTTCTCACACTGCTAAGCTTCTCATTAGGTTGAGCCTTGAAACAGCATACTCATGCATGAGTTGCTTCTTCTTCTCTTCCCTAGTATCATCATTGCCACCATATGCAACTTCAAGAGCTGCCCAAAGGTCTTTTGCAGAATCATAACCACTGTATTTATGTTGGTTCTCTTGTCCCAAAGAGAGTTTCAGAATGTTTAGGGTTTTCATATCAACCCTTCTCTTTGATATGTCTTCAGCAGACACAGCTCTACCATCACCAGGTTTTTCTTTCTTATCTGCTTCTGGACATCCAGTAACAGCAGTTCTTGTAGCAATGGCAGCAGCAACCTTTTCAGCCCTATTGTATGTGTTTCCATATTCAATTATCTCCCAGAGAGTATAGTCATAGATCCCCAGATATTGCTCAAAGTTGAATTTCCACAATTCAAATTTGGTTGCATCAAGCATGGGACTCTTGATGTTTGGTAAAGGTGAGGAGGAGGGGTGATTGTAGAGTTTTACTACTCTTTAGGAAAAGAGCGTAAATAGGGAAAGTATCGAGTAATGATTTTAGAAAAAATCAACACTAATGACCCTTAATGAAATTCAAGTTCGTTTCCCAAGGAGGTATATGTGTGTGACTAAGATGTAAAAGATTTGAGATTAATATTTGGTTTAGAAGGGGATTAGAAGAGAAAATGACGAAGTCGTAAAAATAAAAATTAACTAAAAATCACTATTAGAAAGTTAAGACGTAGAACCTAAAAAATCACCAAAAATAAAATAAATACTAAAAATTACCAAAAATTCACCAAAAATCAAAAATAATAAACTAAGAGTTTACCAATTATCAAAACTTTTTCAAACCTTTTAAATAATTAAATATCCAATTTTTAAATGCTAATTAAAGCCCTAAAAATCAAATAAATTATCAAAAAGCCCAAATAAAGATTTTTCAATCGATAAACCTCTAAAATGACCTAAAATGATTAAAAACTATTTTTAGAAATTTTAAAACTAATAAAAATTATTTAAAATGAATTAAAAACTATTAAAACTTAAAATAATTATAAAAATTAATCTATAAGTGATAAAATTATTCTAAAAGTTGCTAAATTCCTATTTTAATGTATTTAACCTAAGAAAAATGTAAAAAGTTGGAAAATGTGAAATTTTAAAAATAATAATAAAATAATATTGAAAATCCAAAAATTATAAAAAATTCTAAAAACTTGCAAACTAGTTTATTTTAACCTAAATAATCAGAAAATGAAAGTGAAATTACCAAAATACCCCTAATGGGCCCTCAAATGGGCCAAATCCAAAAACAGTCAACACAAATGGGCTTTTGGGCCCAAAAAGTCAAACTTGGCCCAATTGATTTGGAAAAGCCCTATCTGACTTAAAATTTAATTCTAAGAACAAAACTCTAAGGGCCCAAAAGCTGAAAGTGTGCTTATCACAGCTTATTGAACACAAAGCTTATTCTTATTGGGCTTTTCAGCCCATTAAGCCATAAGCTAATGCCATAAGCTCTAATTTGACACACAACTCTCTTTTTGGATGCTTAACAGATCTGTCAAAAGAAATTTTCAATAAGCTCACTCAATAAGCCAGAAAATAGAAAAGTAAAATTCCACAAAACGACAAAATAATCGGGTTTGAGAAATAATGCACCTCAGAAGCTCTAGTTTGTTGCAAAAGCTCACAAATAGCTTAACTAAGAATAATCAATCAAGAAAATCACAAAAAGCCAAGTAGAATAAGCTGTAAGAACAGATAAGCTGGCTGAAAAAGCCAAATAAGCTAGTTTTCTAGCATAAGCTTAACCAAACGACTTGTAAACTTCCAGACTTGATATTAAGCTGAGAAAATGATTTCTATTACAAAAACTAAGTTGTTGCATGTACCAATAAGCAAAACAGATTCAAATAAGCTGAAAACCAAGTTTGACCAAAAGTCAAACGCTGATAAGTTGAAATCAAACGCTGACAGGAACAAAGTAGGCGTTGACAGACTTAATGATGTGTAAGGACTTGTTTTTCACCCTGCTGGTCAAGGTTTGAGTGCAAACCTTGTGAATCAAAGCTTACCAGTTGGGTAAACTTGATGTATTTTGGCACAAATAAGCCAATAAGCCAATGAGCTTATAAGCTATGAACAAAGCAATCCAAATAGCAAAAACCAATCACAAGCAGCACACAAATAAGATCCAAGCAACAATACAACAATCCTAATGCTAGAAATCAAAATGCAGCACCAAATGAGGTGGTCACTTTACTGATGCAAATGACCACTTCAGCAGACTTTGATAAGCTATAAAAACCACAATAAGCCACCAAATTCAACAAGCAGATAACCAATAGATAGCTTATCACCCAAACTATTCCCAAACCAAATTTCAGACCTTAGATCCAACTAACAAAGAAGTTATTGGATCTGATGTGTTTGACTAAATTCAAAACCACTTTTATCAGATTTTTGCAAAACTTCAAATCCCTTTTTTAAACTTTCAGAAAGTTAACCAATGATTAAAACTTGTATATTAGAGCTTGTTTAGACCACCCAAACCCAAAGAACCAAGGGCACAAGGCCACAAGGCCTTGATAACCAGTAATCCCAAACAACCCTTAATCAAGCACTTAATAAACAAACTTCTGATTTTAACTAATAACCTACTGATTTTAATGATCAAAAACACTTAAACAATAGCAACTAACACAATCAAACTCAAAAATCACCAGCACAAACACCAATACTCAAAATCAAAGCACCAAATCAAAAACAGTCATAAACATGAAATTTTGAGTGGAATCTTAACAAGGGATTATACCTGCCTTCCACAACATCCTAGGAAGGCCAGCTATGCTCCTTGGACCTTGTTCAACAACTAGAACAAGACCAAGGTACTTCAACAAAGATGATGCAAACTGCCTTGGTTGATGGTTCAAAGTAGAACCTCAAGGACTTTATATCTTCAACACAAACAGCAAACAACTCAACCAAGGGCTCTAATCCCTTCACAAGCTTGGTGTCAACAAGCTTGTAAGAGCTTATAGCTAATGGTCAAGGGTTAGTACACTAAATAACCAAAACAGAACCTATGATTTTAAGGTTTTCAAACCTTAAAAACCTTATGAAACAAGACGTGCCTTAACCACAAGATTAAGGTAGGCCTTCACAATCAAATGGAACTCAGAATTAGGCTACTCAAACACCAAACTTTTAACTAAATCAAAAAGAGATTTCACAATTTCAGAAATTCAAATTTTATTTAACTTAAAAAGGAATTACAAAGATTGATAGCCTAAAACTGGAACAAAGGTGAATGAACAGGCTCATCCCCTTTAAATACTACTAGAAAGAACTATCTAGAATATCAAAACCCTAAACATTGGATTGCCTAAAGTGCCCTTGAAGTCTTTGACTGAAAATGGGTCAAAAATCGTCCCATGTGACTTGACAGCTTGGAATCTTGATCAGGAACGTTGGATTGAACTTGGGGACCAAGGGGATGATCTGGGATGTTGATTTGGTCGGGACATAGGGTTTGGGGGAAAATGACTTGAGCAGGGGAGGTCTGGGGTGGGGTCCACAGGCCATGTGGGAATGTTTTAAGAGGTGGGATTAAGTGAGGGTGAGGGTAATTGTTGATCTGGACAAGCTTGGGAGATAACCCCTTGTTTTTGGCCTAATTGAAACTGGGGGTGATTAGGGTTTAAAGGGATTAAGGGGCGTTTTTGATCTGTTTTGGGGAAAAACAGGTTTTAAATTCCTGTTTTGGTGGGAAATAATTGGGTTAAGTGGGTTTTTGACTTTAGTTGACTGAGATTAAGTAATAAAACCGGGTATGGATGTGGGTAGGGTCGGGTTTATGGGTTGGTGGGTGGGTTTTATGACGTGTCATGAGTTGGTTGGGTGGGTGATTTTTGTGGTTTGGCAGGTTGAGTCCCCAATCTTTTCTATTGTCTTCACTTTGTAATAAATCCCATCAGCGCCCAAATTGTGCTTGTCAACTTTGGACAAGTTGTCAAATATAGCACATAAACTTTTAAAAACTTTATCCAAGGGCTTTTAATGTATATTCTTGATAGTTGATGGACTGGTCTAGTACAATCTTCAAACATTAAGGATTATACTTGTACAATTGACATTTTGAGGGTCAAATGTGACAAGTTCTTCAAAGATGAGGGACTAAAATTGCCAATCTTCAATTCTTCAAGGGTCTTTTTGCAAAAATCCAAACTTGGGCCCGGTTCATTGTGCGGCTTCGTTTCCCGTGTTCGTTTTTGATTGATTCTTGTGATCTTTTGCCAATTTCTCAATATCCGTACCTAAAAATACACAAGTAACAAACACGAGCATATATTTGGCATATTTTATGATATTTTATGTATTTTAAGCCCGATTTGGACGATGAGACCATGTATAAAAGTATTCTCATCACTCCCCCATACTAAACCATTGCCGTGCCCTCACGCAATGCTAGAATAAAGTATCAAAGCATCTCCAAAATTTAATTTTATTCACTTTATTGGAATGATAAACTAGCTACATTATTACTATTACTACTACTTGTGTTATAGACATAATGTATGATTTTCATCGCAAAATGGGACGTTTAGGTTCATAGAATAAGAACACGTGAATGCTTCGTTAGAAATAATTTCGTCGTCCTCGATTTTCACTCTAATTCCATGCTAAGCGTGCAACGAGATCATTGTCATGATAAATTAGTAATGCTAACACTACTCATATGCCCTAATCACGTACTTATTCTCCCATTATTCCTAAGTTGTATCTCTTATATTTTATTATGTCTTAATGATCACGAGGATACATCATTGACTTATGCGATAATAGAGATTTAGGTCTAAAAATAGAGTCTTAACGGTGTAACTAAGACCATCAAATCAATAACCCCTCCTAATAGACAACGATGTTAAAAAATTAAGTCAACAAGAAGAATCGATAAACACGGTTTTATAACGGTTTTGAACATGAGACTTATTACCAAGACTTTTATACGCCCCCTAACGGAAGGGCCTTATTATCTTTGGTTTACCTCCATCTTTTATTCAACTTCGCCATGAAGCTTTTATTATGACTTCGGTCTTGCCTTGCCTTTTATTATCCGCCATCATCGGTGGTTTTATTAGCCAAAGACGTATATCCTCACGCTAAAGCGAATTTTGGATCTTTAAAGCTTCGAAGATTAAGGCTTGATTCACTTTCAATTTTGCATAGATTTTAGGCCTTGTGGGGCTTCAAATTGTTTGCTTGATTTAGGTGAGCACTTGAAATCTTATTATTGGGTGAAGCTTTCGATTATTCGGGTGCCAATACTTCAAAACCGTGACGCTGGCGATACCTTAATGTCTTCCCAATTTAATTACACGGAAGCTACTAGAAAAGACTAGAAACCCAACAATCAAAACTAAACCGCTAAATCAATATTTATTAAGCAGAAAATATTTACAAGCGAAGGGAGAATAAGCAAACAACGAGAACACATGAGTTTTTGAAAGAATACGAGTACTCTACGTTTAGCATAGTAACTTATAATTAACTCTATCATTTCTCGTCCTCATTTAAGAGACTTAGCCTAATGTGTAGTTAAGGAATCAAAGCTAAGTGCTCAACACGCACGGTCAAGTCAAAAATTACTCTTATTCTCGCCATCGGAAAATCTACATTCGTATCTTCAAACACTTATAAAACATGAGAAAAATTTTAAAATTTGGCCATTTTTATCCTTATTTTGCAACAAAACGAAGGAAAAAAACAAAAATTTTGGAGTGCACGAGGGCGTAAGCAAAGTAAAGTATCTATTCACCCCCCCATACTAAAGTTAAACATTGTCCTCAATGTTTCGAGTCTAAGGGTTGGAAACCCCCATACTAGAGACGTAGTCGAATGCTTAGTCTAGCATGGAAAGGGTGTAACCAATAAGTAATAGCCGTTTATGAAGTGTGCTAATAACCTAAGGTTAGAACATAAAAGGATATATCATATGGATATTGGGAAAGGCCTCCAAAGCAAACGATCGAGTGCTCCCATGAAACGAACACGAGAGGCTCCAATCGTGAAGATCATGATCTAAAAATCACAATGCACAAACAACCACGGAACAAAGGTTGGAAGGGCACAAATCCCCTCACATTACACTAATTAGAAAGCAATAATATGTACATGGATAAGCATGGGTCTCCCCCACGAGGCACCTTGTTTTTGATAACCGAGTCAAAAGCTCGACTCGAATCCCCATAAATGTGATCATTTAGGGATAATCGTGGTTTGGTCAATTATTGGTGGGGCTTACATGATAAACAAGGCCCAAAAGCACGTGGAGTACTTTAAAAATCCGATAAACGTATACCGGGGTCAAAGATAGCGTCCTCGTTTTCGGATGAAAGACGAAGCAACACTACTCCAACACAAATCCCAATGGGATAGAAGAAAATAGGAGAGAAGAAATAGAAGGGTGGGACAATGGGTAAGTCAAAACATTGAGCTACTCGAGGTAGACTCGCACCAATCAAATGAAAAGATTTTCCATTTATTGCATCGGTGGAAGACCGAGATTTCCCTATATAAGCAATTCCAGGATCAAATATCTCGTCCTCGGTGGAGAAAGGGGAGGGAACATAAGGGGCTTCCCCCACACTAAGTCCACACAAAGCCTCGTCAAAAGGAGAAGACGAGCTTGTAGTACTCAAGACACGCGGTGATGACGGAGTTAGAATTGTAGAAAAATCTTTTAAATTAGATTCAAAATCTTTTCCTTTTGCATCTTTTATACTCTCCTTGTGAAAACCCGATTTGATTATGTCAAAAATATTTGGTGTATCTAAAACAATGTTAGTCACACTAAAAATTCTCACATTTTGAAATCTTTTTGGTTTAGGTGGTGGCAAGTTTTCAAATCTTTTGTCAACAAAGAAAACCTCCCCATCGGGATCAACGTATTCATCATCCGAAGAATCACTCGAGATTGGAATCATAGGCTTAACACTCTTAACCTCCACCGGCGGAGGGGACGGAATTTCATTTTTATCAACAACTCCTAAAACTCTATTGGAAATCTTTTGACAAATGTTTTTGATGGGATTGACATTGTACAAGGATGTGATAGAATACACATGAGAAAGAGTGGAGTTTTGGGTTGCATTAATGACGAGTTCTTCCTCATTGAAACGAAGAGTAATTTTTCTTGCATGCACATCGATAAGTGCTCTCGAGGTATCCAAAAAAGATCGACCTAAAATTAACGGAACTTTAGGATCGATGGGAATGTCAACAACAATGAAGTCTACAGGATAGTAGAACTTTCCAACTTTCACAAAGACGTCCTCGGCAACTCCACAAGCTAGAATCGTAGAATGATCGGCCATTTCGATTGACATTCTTGAAGGAGTGAGATTTGGAAGATTGAGCGATTTAAAAATCTCAAGAGGCATCAAATTAATACTAGCACCAAGATCGGCCAAGGCGTAGCATTCTTCCATGTCTTGAATAGCACATGGGATTAAAAACTTTCCAGGATCACCGACTTTTTGAGGTATGCGGCTTAGAAAAACCGATGAACAACTAGACGATTTTTGCAATTTCTCTTTGTTATTCAACATACTTTTGAAGTTCGCGGCAAATCGAGGCATCATGACTAAGGCGTCGGCAAAACTTATATTAAAATGCAAGTCACGAAACATTTTCATAAAAAGTTCAAATTGATAATTATTTCGTTCTTGTGCCTTTTCCTTATCTCGTCTTGATGGGTAGGGTAAAGGTGGTGTGGGTTGGGGAAAATTAGGCATAGGCATCGGCCTTGGAATCTCGGGTTCCATGATTGGTGTAGGTTCAACCGTAGGTGTGGTTTGAGCGGTACTTTGTGGGATTGTAATGTGCTCCTTTTCAACCACAACCTCGGGTTCTTTCTCTTTTTCCTTCTCCATAGAAGTACTTGGACGAGAAGTGGGTTCTTTGAAAGTTTTACCACTACGAGTGGCAACAACCTTCAATTCTCCTTTCGGGTTCACGATGGTATCACTAGGAAGACCACCCGAAGAAGAGGGCTTACACATGATAGCTTCAAACATTTTAGCCATACGGTCTTCAAACTTAGATTGCCTAGCATCCGCATTTAACAACTCTTGCTTAATCTCATGTTGTCCTTGCTCCATTTTTTGTTGATTTTGTTGGAGTCGTGTGACATTTCCTTCCATTTTATTAGCATGAGTTTTAAGTTCATTAGCAAGTTCGTTTTTAAGCTCGTTTTTCAACTCGGATCTTAAGCTAACCATCTCACGTTGCATGTTATCAAACTTAGCATCATTAGCCTTAGCATAATTCAAAAAATCTCCTTGAAGATTTTTGGTGTGATCGTTTTGAAAACCTTGGGCATTAGTTTGAAAATCACGGTTTTGGTTTTGGTTTGAAATTTGCCCATTTCCACTTTGGTAATTACCTTTGTTATAATTCCTTTGATTTCCTTGGTAATTTCCACCTTGGTTGTTGTTGCGATAATTATTAGCATTTTGATTGGGTGGAGCTTGATTCGAACGAGAACCTTGACCGATTTGGTTATAAGTTCCCATGGCTACAAAAGCATTCGAAGTGTTACCATCCGCGGTAATGCACTCGGAAAGATCATGAGCTCCCCCACACGACAAACAACTTTTAGAAACCGCTTTAACCGAAGCGGAATTGGAAGCTTCTTGAGCCTTCCAATGGGACATAAGGTTAGCAAATCTATCGAAAAATCGGTTTTCTTCATTTGCTTCATCATGTAATGCATTGATACTTTGAGACGATGATGAGCCCCTTTTGGCAACACTCGGTGTGTGACGAGGGCTATAAACCTTAGACCTATTCTCGATTATGACCAAAGCTTCTTCAACCGTTTTACACAAAAAATTACCACCCGCGGCGGCATTTAAATAATCTCTTTCATGATCGTTAAGTCCATTGTAAAACGTGTCGATTTGGTGCAAATCGGAAAAACCGTGATGAGGACATTCATGTAACATCTCCTTAAACCTATTCCAAGCCGTAGAAAAACTTTCATTTGATTCTTGTGAAAATTTAGAAATCTCATTTTTCAAATGCGTAGTCTTAGAGGGCGGAAAAAATTGGTTCACAAATTTTGAAACGAGATCCTTCCACGTCAATATAGAATTGGGTGGCTCTTTCTCTAACCAAATTTTAGCGGGCCCCGCTAAGGAATACGGAAAAAGCATCATCTTAATCGAGTCATTCGAGACATCCTTAAATTTGCACGTGGCGGTAAGACGATTAAATTGGCGGATATGGTTGTGGGGATTGTCCTTCTCATCACCACGGAATTTGTTGTTTTGGATCATCGACAACAAACCTGTTTTCACCTCAAAATTCTCCGCAAGGATTGCGGGAATCACAATAGCTTCTCCATAACCCTCGGTGGGTGCTTGAAGCAACTCCATCATAGTTCGATTCGCCATGGTAGGTGCTTCTCGTACAATGGGTTCGTCAATAGGAGACTCCTCACTAGAATGAGTTGGAGTGGGAGTTTTGTTCTTGCGTTTACGTGCACGTTTTGCTTGATTACGAGTGAGCATAAACGTCACGTACAACGTGGAGACGAGCAAAGAGGATTCTTTTTGGTATTTTGTGTTTTTCAATTTTTTTGTGGTTTTTGATTGTATTAACTTTTTTGGAGTTTGGTGAAATGTATTAGGTAGACAAAAAGTCCACAAATCTCCTCACTAATCAAATCTCTTGATTAACGAAACCTCAAGGAATGAAAACGATCACGTGGAGTGAACGCCTTCGATGACTTTAGAACGATGGTGGAACACCAAATCGTTCAAGAGGGTTTAATCAATAGAAACCAAGAAAATATATATGATACTTAGTAATACTTTGGGCGGCAAAACCCTCGATTCACTCTCAAAATCAAATACGCACAAGCAAGCGGAGGAAACGAGGCGGCGCGAAGCACTTAAGAGCCTTTTTCCTTTAGGTTGTGAAATACAACCGCCTTATACCCACCTTATAGTTTGTATTATCAAAATCGAGCTTCACGAAAGTATTTATCTATTTTTGCCTTTTTTCTTTGGTTTGAGATTCGAATACAATGATTGGGTAATGACCTCCCAAGTCAAGGTTGTGATTGCTCACGTATTTGGAGTACTTGTGTATTTATTGTTCTACGTATACAATATAGTAATAATATTCACACAAAATCGAAAAACGATAATACGTATTAATAGAGTGCTATTAATACAATTACTATTATGGCTAATATAAAAATCAACAATTGTTAATCAAAACACAACACGCCTCCCCGGCAGCGGCGCGAAAATGATTGTAGAGTTTTACTACTCTTTAGGAAAAGAGCGTAAATAGGGAAAGTATCGAGTAATGATTTTAGAAAAAATCAACACTAATGACCCTTAATGAAATTCAAGTTCGTTTCCCAAGGAGGTATATGTGTGTGACTAAGATGTACAAGATTTGAGATTAATATTTGGTTTAGAAGGGGATTAGAAGAGAAAATGACGAAGTCGTAAAAATAAAAATTAACTAAAAATCACTATTAGAAAGTTAAGACGTAGAACCTAAAAAATCACCAAAAATAAAATAAATTCTAAAAATTACCAAAAATTCACCAAAAATCAAAAATAATAAACTAAGAGTTTACCAATTATCAAAACTTTTTCAAACCTTTTAAATAATTAAATATCCAATTTTTAAATGCTAATTAAAGCCCTAAAAATCAAATAAATTATCAAAAAGCCCAAATAAAGATTTTTCAATTGATAAACCTCTAAAATGACCTAAAATGATTAAAAACTATTTTTAGAAATTTTAAAACTAATAAAAAATATTTAAAATGAATTAAAAACTATTAAAACTTAAAATAATTATAAAAATTAATCTATAAGTGATAAAATTATTCTAAAAGTTGCTAAATTCCTATTTTAATGTATTTAACCTAAGAAAAATGTAAAAAGTTGGAAAATGTGAAATTTTAAAAATAATAATAAAATAATAATAAAATAATATTAAAAATCCAAAAATTATAAAAAATCTAAAAACTTGCAAACTAGTTTATTTTAACCTAAATAATCAGAAAATGAAAGTGAAATTACCAAAATACCCCTAATGGGCCCTCAAATTGGCCAAATCCAAAAACAGTGAACACAAATGGGCTTTTGGGCCCAAAAAGTCAAACTTGGCCCAATTGATTTGGAAAAGCCCTATCTGACTTAAAATTTAATTCTAAGAACAAAACTCTAAAGGCCCAAAAGCTGAAAATGTGCTTATCACAGCTTATTGAACACAAAGCTTATTCTTATTGGGCTTTTCAGCCCATTAAGCCATAAGCTAATGCCATAAGCTCTAATTTGACACACAACCCTCTTTTTGGATGCTTAAGAGATCTGACAAAAGAAATTTTCAATAAGCTCACTCAATAAGCCAGAAAATAGAAAAGTAAAATTCCACAAAACGACAAAATAATCGGGTTTGAGAAATAATGCACCTCAGAAGCTCTAGTTTGTTGCAAAAGCTCACAAATAGCTTAACTAAGAATAATCAATCAAGAAAATCACAAAAAGCCAAGTAGAATAAGCTGTAAGAACAGATAAGCTGGCTGAAAAAGCCAAATAAGCTAGTTTTCTAGCATAAGCTTAACCAAACGACTTGTAAACTTACAGACTTGATATTAAGCTGAGAAAAATGATTTCTATTACAAAAACTAAGTTGTTGCATGTACCAATAAGCAAAACAGATTCAAATAAGCTGAAAACCAAGTTTGACCAAAAGTCAAACGTTGATAAGTTGAAATCAAACGCTGACAGGAACAAAGTAGGCGTTGACAGACTTAATGATGTGTAAGGACTTGTTTTTCACCCTGCTGGTCAAGGTTTGAGTGCAAACCTTGTGAATCAAAGCTTACCAGTTGGGTAAACTTGATGTATTTTGGCACAAATAAGCCAATAAGCCAATGAGCTTATAAGCTATGAACAAACCAATCCAAATAGCAAAAACCAATCACAAGCAACACACAAATAAGATCCAAGCAACAATACAACAATCCTAATGCTAGAAATCAAAATGCAGCACCAAATGAGGTGGTCACTTTACTGATGCAAATGACCACTTCAGCAGACTTTGATAAGCTATAAAAACCACAATAAGCCACCAAATTCAACAAGCAGATAACCAATAGATAGCTTATCACCCAAACTATTCCCAAACCAAATTTCAGACCTTAGATCCAACTAACAAAGAAGTTATTTGATCTGATGTGTTTGACTAAATTCAAAACCACTTTTATCAGATTTTTGCAAAACTTCAAATCCCTTTTTTAAACTTTCAGAAAGTTAACCAATGATTAAAACTTGTATATTAGAGCTTGTTTAGACCACCCAAACCCAAAGAACCAAGGGCACAAGGCCACAAGGCCTTGATAACCAGTAATCCCAAACAACCCTTAATCAAGCACTTAACAAACAAACTTCTGATTTTAACTAATAACCTACTGATTTTAATGATCAATAACACTTAAAGAATAGCAACTAACACAATCAAACTCAAAAATCACCAGCACAAACACCAATACTCAAAATCAAAGCACCAAATCAAAAACAGTCATAAACATGAAATTTTGAGTGGAATCTTAACAAGGGATTATACCTGCCTTCCACAACATCCTAGGAAGGCCAGCTATGCTCCTTGGACCTTGTTCAACAACTAGAACAAGACCAAGGTACTTCAACAAAGATGATGCAAACTGCCTTGGTTGATGGTTCAAAGTAGAACCTCAAGGACTTTATATCTTCAACACAAACAGCAAACAACTCAACCAAGGGCTCTAATCCATTCACAAGCTTGGTGTCAACAAGCTTGTAAGAGCTTATAGCTAATGGTAAAGGGTTAGTACACTAAATAACCAAAACAGAACCTAGGATTTTAAGGTTTTCAAACCTTAAAAACCTTATGAAACAAGACGTGCCTTAACCACAAGATTAAGGTAGGCCTTCACAATCAAATGGAACTCAGAATTAGCCTACTCAAACACCAAACTTTTAACTAAATCAAAAAGAGATTTCACAATTTCAGAAATTCAAATTTTATTTAACTTAAAAAGGAATTACAAAGATTGATAGCCTAAAACTGGAACAGAGGTGAATGAACAGGCTCATCCCCTTTAAATACTACTAGAAAGAACTATCTAGAATATCAAAACCCTAAAAATTGGATTGCCTAAAGTGCCCTTGAAGTCTTTGACTGAAAATGGGTCAAAAATCGTCCCATGTGACTTGACAGCTTGGAATCTTGATCAGGAACGTTGGATTGAACTTGGGGACCAAGGGGATGATCTGGGATGTTGATTTGGTCGGGACATAGGGTTTGGGGGAAAATGACTTGAGCAGGGGAGGTCTGGGGTGGGGTCCACAGGCCATGTGGGAATGTTTTAAGAGGTGGGATTAAGTGAGGGTGAGGGTAATTGTTGATCTGGACAAGCTTGGGAGATAACCCCTTGTTTTTGGCCTAATTGAAACTGGGGGTGATTAGGGTTTAAAGGGATTAAGGGGCGTTTTTGATCTGTTTTGGGGAAAAACAGGTTTTAAATTCCTGTTTTGGTGGGAAATAATTGGGTTAAGTGGGTTTTTGACTTTAGTTGACTGAGATTAAGTAATAAAACCGGGTATGGATGTGGGTAGGGTCGGGTTTATGGGTTGGTGGGTGGGTTTTATGACGTGTCATGAGCTGGTTGGGTGGGTGATTTTGGTGGTTTGGCAGGTTGAGTCCCCAATCTTTTCTATTGTCTTCACTTTGTAATAAATCCCATCAGCGCCCAAATTGTGCTTGTCAACTTTGGACAAGTTGTCAAATATAGCACATAAACTTTTAAAAACTTTATCCAAGGGCTTTTAATGTATATTCTTGATAGTTGATGGACTGGTCTTGTACAATCTTCAAACATTAAGGATTATACTTGTACAATTGACATTTTGAGGGTCAAATGTGACAAGTTCTTCAAAGATGAGGGACTAAAATTGCCAATCTTCAATTCTTCAAGGGTCTTTTTGCAAAAATCCAAACTTGGGCCTGGTTCATTGTGCGGCTTCGTTTCCCGTGTTCGTTTTTGATTGATTCTTGTGATCTTTTGCCAATTCCTCAATATCCGTACCTAAAAATACACAAGTAACAAACACGAGCATATATTTGGCATATTTTATGATATTTTATGTATTTTAAGCCCGATTTGGACGATGAGACCATGTATAAAAGCAGTCTCATCAAGGGGTTTAATTCTGGATTTGACATGATGTTTTTAGGGTTTTGAGAAAATTAGGATTTTGGTGATTTTAGGGTTCTTGTGTTCTTTAAGATCAAAAGTTTCTCAACAAGCTCTGATACCACTTGTTGATCCCAAACATAGATTGATTTAGCTTTATGTATACGAGATTAGATCAAGTTATACACTTAGAGAAACCTTTGTATATGTCTATGATGATCTAAGTGTTATGCGGAATTAACACTTAAACAAGAACACACAGATGTAAACAAACTTTCACTTTGATTAATGATAACAAACTTGCTTACAATAAAGTGTTTAACGTATGAAAACTTATATTGAACAATAACCTAAAGGTCTTCTTTTATAGATATAAGAAGCCTTGTACAAGAGTCTACATATCAACTATTATAGGTAAAGATAATTATAGAAAATACAATGTTTAACTTATCCTTACTAGAAACAAACTGGAAACAATATACACGTAGACTAAATCTTTCCATCAGTGCTTGTCTTCAATGTATCAACGCTTGACTTCTTCTTGTCAACGCTTTATCTGTCAGTGTTTGGTTTCTTCCTATCAACGCTTGATTTACTCTTGTCAGCGCTCAAGTAGACTGGCTATATTTTATTCCCAACACCCTTGTGATCCCAAACTTAGATCGATTTAGCTTTATGTATACGAGATTAGATCAAGTTATACACTTAGAGAAACCTGTGTATATGTATATGAAGATCTAAGTGTTATGCGGAATTAACACATAAACTAGAACACAAAGATATAAACAAACATTCACTTTGATTAATGATAACAAACTTGCTTACAATGAAAGTGTTTAACGTATGAAAACTTATATTGAACAATAACCTAAAGGTCTTCTTTTATAGATATAAGAAGCCTTGTACAAGAGTCTACGTATCAACTATTCTAGGTAAAGATAATTATAGAAAATACAATTTTGAACTTATCCTTACTAAAAACAAACTAGAAACAATATACACGTAGACTAAATCTTTCCATCAGTGCTTGTCTTCGATGTATCGACGCTTGACTTCTTCTTGTCAACGCTTGATCTGTCAGCGTTTGGTTTCTTCCTATCAACGCTTGATTTACTCTTGTCAGCGCTCAAGTAGACTGGCTATATTTTATTCCCAACAATCCTCCCTTAAACTTGATATTTACTCTAATAATAAAGTTTCTGAATAAACATTAAGAAATAGGAGGAATCTTACAACACTTATCAGATTGGTAATAAATATGTCTGATCAAATCTTTGGCCACGTCACTTTAATAATCAATTTCCAGCTGTGTAGTCTTCATCTTCTCCAAGACTTCCTTGGACATGGAATACTGAGCATATACAAGAAGATACTCAGCAAACTTTGTAGAACTCAAGTAATATACACCAGTAGCTGAATACAAACGCCATTGAAGACCACTGAGGTCATCTTCAAGATCCTTCCAAACAGCAGGATCTTCATCTCTTGGTCAACACATTCTCTTGAATGTTGACCACAGTTTTATTCCATTGACTGAAGTTGGAGCTTCAGTCTCATACTTGGCCTCTAACAATCTCCATAGATCCACCAAGTCTTCTCTATCAAAACTTGCAAACAAAGATATAAGAGTGGTAAAAGTGTGAACCTCTTTCCCATACCTGCCAATCTTCCAAACCCCACATTCATCTTCTTCATAGCTTATAATAGGGTTTCTGGAATCAAGAGGTAACACTTGCACCATATCTGAAGCTTCCAATGGTGAGAGCTTGAGGGTCCTTCTTATAACAGCTTCACTTGGATTCAACCTATCCATATCTTTGGGAAACTCAAGAGGAACTCCTTTCTTCACAAGTCTGGGAACAATCATTGCCTTCTTAAGCTCTATTTCTTCTGCAAGTTCTTCTTTCCTTTCATCAGAAAGAAGTCTTAGAGTGTTTTCTTCTTGCACTCTTACCCAAATGGGATAAGCTTTGAACTCCAACTCTTCAAATGTCAATCCAATCAATTTCTTATAAGTCCACCCTGTTCCATGACATCTGAGTAGCATGTAGTACAACACCTTTCTATCCCTTTTCAACATTGAGAGAACATTGCTTACATTGTGTTTTAGAATAACCTTGCAGTCCTTTTGTACTCTCAGAAGAATCTCCAAACCCCATATCTGGTCTGAAATAGTCAAATGTGGATTCTCCATACACCTATCTTCCCAAGCATGGTACATCTGAACAACTTCTGGCATGTCGAAATCAACTTGCAATTTCAACTCATTCAACTTCTCTCTAGCCAACTCATCACCATACTCAAGCCTTTCTGGTTTTTCTATAATCATTACACTTAAGTCTGAACTGGCTTCATCACTTCCTTCTTGTTCTTCTGAAGTGACAACAAAAGGTGATTCACCCACCTTCTTTCTTTCTTGTTCCACAATTTGTGCAGCCAACCTTCTATTCCACCTGTTTGCTTTTATACTAGCAAGAGCCATGTTCCACTTAATGTCCATTTCTTCCAAGTGCTCATCACTTATTTGCTCAAGGTCCTCATATGTAATCACTGAACCATTGGTCAAAGAAGCAATGTAAGCACATATAGTATCCAGATCCAAACCAGCAGGTTTAGCTCTTGGTGAGTCACTTTTGTATGTGTCAGCGTCTGAATATGAGGCGTTGACAGGACATGTTTCAGCGTTGACACATGTTGATCCAGTAACTGGATGCATGTAAGAGTCCTTTTGAACAAATTGGCCTTCACTGTGTGAGAAGAAGCCATGTTACTATTGGTAGACTTACTTCCATGCACCAAAAGAGTTTCATTCTCCAACAGCCTCAGTTTATTGTAGATATCATCAAAAGTAGAACTTTTGTGAGTGTTATTGGCAAGAATTGATCTTGCCTCAATCTTCCATGCATCACCCAAGCTTTTCAGAAAAGTGGCATTAATGTCAACATCACCAAGTTGTGTCCCCATGAAGGACAACTTGCTTGTAATGTCAAGCAATCTGCTTCTCACACTGCTAAGCTTCTCATTAGGTTGAGCCTTGAAAACAGCATACTCATGCATGAGTTGCTTCTTCTTCTCTTCCCTAGTATCATCATTGCCACCATATGCACCTTCAAGAGCTGCCCAAAGGTATTTTGCAGAATCATAACCTCTGTATTTATGCTGGTTATCTTGTCCCAAATAGAGTTTCAGAATGTTTAGGGTTTTCATATCAACCCTTCTCTTTGCTATGTCTTCAGCAGACACAGCTCTACCATCACTAGGTTTTTCTTTCTTATCTGCTTCTGGACATCCAGAAACAGCAGTTCTTGTAGCAATGACAGCAACAACCTTTTCAGCCCTATTGTATGTGTTTCCATATTCAATTATCTCCCAGAGAGTATAGTCATAGATCCCCAGATATTGCTCAAAGTTGAATTTCCACTATTCAAAGTTGGTTGCATCAAGCATGGGAATCTTAATGTTTGGTAAAGGTGAGGAGGAGGGGGTTACTTCTGGATTTGACATGATGTTTTTAGGGTTTTGAGAAAATTAGGGTTTTGGTGATTTTAGGGTTCTTGTGTTCTTTAAGATCAAAAGTTTCTCAACAAGCTCTGATACCAATTGTGGAAACCATTATTCACGGATCGATTAAGCTTACTAGGATATGTATCTCGTTCATATGATAAACATAGCGGAATTGAACAAGACATATAAACAAGGTGTTTACTTCCAACGATTACTTTATTCCAAACGATTACTTGCACTAAACAATTACAAGTAACCTCTAGGCGTGTATACATTAAATCCCACGCCTAGAACACGAAGACACTTTAGGTTTACATTGTGAATAATTGAATGAATAAACCTATGCATGGTGTGTGTTTATATACTACACATAACCCTCTTTACAAGAAATCTAATTACACTAGAAGTCCCTCCATCTTTTGTTAATAAGTCCTCCTTGTTGTATGAAAGGGCTCCATATTCTTGTAAATCTTGATAATTGCATATAAGTCCTTCTTGTTTCATTATTCTTGATTTGTCTCATCAAATTAATTACCAACAAATGTAGAAACCATTATTCACGGATCGATTAAACTTACTAGGATATGCATCTCGTTCATATGATAAACATAGCAGAATTGAACAAGACACATAAACAATGTGTTTACTTCCAACGGTTACTTTATTCCAAACGATTACTTGCACTAAACGATTACAACTAACCTCTAGGCGTGTATACATTAAATCCCACGCCTAGAACACGAAGACACTTTAGGTTTACATTGTGAATAATTGAATGAATAAACCTATGCAGGGTGTGTGTTTATATACTACACATAACCCTCTTTACAAGAAATCTAATTACACTAGAAGTCCCTCCATCTTTTGCTAATAAGTCCTCCTTGTTGTATGAAAGGGCTCCATATTCTTGTAAATCTTGATAATTGCATATAAGTCCTTCTTGTTTCATTATTCTTGATTTGTCTCATCAAATTAATTCCCAACAATCTTCCCCTATTTGATGATGACAAAACCAATCTTCAAATCTTGATCTTTCACGAATGAAACAAGCTTCCCCTCAAAGTAAGATTTCTTGTAAAACATATCACCACATAAAAATAAGTTGTATATCTTTATATTTGAATCTTCTTCCCCTTTTTGTCTCATCCAATAGGGGTCTTCGAAAGATAAACAACTAATAAACGCTTCCCCTTAAGTGGTGCATGTAAATGAATCACGAACCATGTAGACTCTAATTGTACATTACGAATGAAGAAATACAAATATAACCTATTTGTTGAAGAAGTGGAATCTCCCAAGCTTGTACCTTATATCTTGCACTATCCATGTGACGTCGAACTTATATGAAAACGTTAAAGTATAAGCAGACCTCGATCTCTTGTCAAAATCCTCATCCTTTGTGAGACATTGAGCACGATAATGTAACTCCTTCAAGTGATAGCAAGCTGACAATTTGCTAGATTTGACAAGTCTTCGTCACCAACATAAACGAACAAGCAAGTTATCTCAAAAGAGAGGCAGGAATCTTTTGAGATATAATAAAATATAAACCTGCGAAAAACAACACCAACACCAAAGGAGCAATAATCAATCGTCTTCATCGAAACCTCTAATTTGCAATGAAAATCATCTAAGTACAATATCATCCTCTTCTTTTATGCAACTGCTGCCTCTGTCAGCGTTCTGCTTCTAATCCAAGTCAGTACGTAACCGCAAGGTTAGCCTTGTTACATAATCAAATAAAACGTCATTGCACCAAAAACAATCTTCAAAAACGAGCCATAAAATTTTAAACAGTCAGTTCTGTCTGAGATCCTTTGTCATCCAACATATCATCAGTATGTACTGTCCTATATCGGACAATACGTGTCAGCGTTTGAAAACCAATATATCAGACAACACGCTGTCAGCGTCCAAATATAACGTGTCAGCGTCTTCTCTGTCAGCGTGTGTTTTATTCCTGTCAGCGGCTCGACTCAGCCACTGACACCATCTGTGGCTAAATAACTCTTGACAGTGGCTATACTTTACAACACATAACGCACACTTTGTTCTAGAGCCAATCACAAATCACTTCACATATACTATTTTGACCACTTTCATATCAATACCACGTGATCAATTCCAAACCATGTTCTCTTTGTACTTTTGTAACCATTCTGTTAATACGCACCGCGCTACCTTGTTTTATGTCACGATCAAGCACTTCTTGTTGTGTTCACACATGAACAACATTCAACCCATGTGAATAACTTCAAATTGACGTGATCCATAGCAATACTTTAGCTTCAATTAAATAAACTAAATATTATCCATAAATAAATGCTATGTTCGATCAACTAGAAACATCATTCATCCATGTTCCTTTTGTACAACTGCTTGAATTAAATAATGCCCTTGACCATCGGACTGTTTGCTTTGCATAAGGCATGATGATAGGTGTGAAAACACCCATCCTTTTACCACTTATTTCTTGTTAAAGCAAGACCAAAACGCGTGTTTAATGTCATTTGTTTGGAATTAAGCGTGGTTTGTGTGTTTGTTGTGTTTTCAGAGCCAACCGGATAAATATTGAAGAAAGCATGGGATTGCACGGGTTTAATCGAAGAAAAAGACTCAAGACGAAGTCTATTGTCCAAGAGATGTAAAAGATTTGAAGTCAATGGGCCTATTTGAAGATTTATCGAAGAAAATGACCAAAGATGGAAGATTTACATATGTCGAAAGAACTCAAGTCTATTAAACGAAGGAATTAAAGACGAGTTGAATTTATTCGTCGACAAATCCCGAATCGAAATCGAAAACGTCAACTTTTCTGAAAAGACGAGAAGACAAAAAGAACGGGAGAAAGCCCACTCACCAACCAAAGACAAGGCCTATATAAAGAGATCCCTTCACACATTTTCAGCTAGCTTTTAATTTCCAGTATTTTCTTTTTTCTTTGTTTTCGTAGGAAGCCAACGCCATTAAGGTGTTGGTGATTTTTCATTTTTGTTAAATCTTTAATCTTGTAAGTTTTTAATCTTTCCTTTTGTTTACTCTACTTTAATCAATCAATATCATCTTCCATTTTCATCTTGTTCATCTTCATCTTTTTGAGTTAAAGTTTAATGTTCTTATTTGGTTGATTTTGATCTTCAAAAGTAAGTGGGTTTTATGTTTTTAGTGTTTTGATTTGATGATTATGATTAGTAGATGATTAGTGGTTAAATTGGTTTAAGTTTTGGTTAAAAACTTGGTGATTTTGGTTAAATTCGCAGCTTTGTTGGTTTCCCTGTTTTTCGCATCTTCATAGTTTCCCAGATTCCGAATGAACACCAATGTTCCGGATGAAGGATCTTATTTAAAACATTCCGAACCAACGTTTTTCTTAATTTTTCCGAATCAGCTTGTTCATCCGGAATAATCAATATTCCGGATGAGTTGAAATATACCGAATCAAGGATTTTAGTTTATTATTCCGAATCAGTTTATATTCCGGGTCAAGCAAAAGATTCCGGGTCAGTTTGTTGCATTTAGTCATTCCGAATCAAGTGTTCATCCGGAATAATTAATATTCCGGATGAGTGTTTATGTTCCGAATCAATTTTATTTTTAAATGTTCCGAATGAAGTTTTTTGTTTAAATTGTTCCGAATCAACAAATGTTCCGGATGAGCCATATTGTTCCGAATGAAGGTCTGATATTCCGAATAAGCACTAAATGTTCCGAATGAAGTATTTCTGTTAATTATTCCGCATGAGCAACTTGTTCCGAATCAAGCTTTTCGTTCTTGATTATTCCGCATGAAGGTGTTGTTCCGAATCAACAAGGACATTCCGGATCAACGAGTATTCCGAATGAAGGCTGTGAAAAGTTATATTCCGAATCAGTGACTCTTCTGAGTTAAGGTTTTAACTGTTTTATTTTAATTCAAGTTTAATTTGTTATTAATTGCTTTTAATTAATTGCTTTGAGTTTATCTTTATTTACTTCACGCAGTTAACTTTTTGGTAGCATAGAAAACAAACCCCTTTTGAGTAACCAAGAACAACTATTCCACTTTGAACCGTGATCGATTCGAGAAGATATCGAGAATTAAAATTGAACCCATTCAAAATCATTTGTATCAAATGGCGCCGCTGTCGGCTCTTCTCGTAAGGATTAACAGTTTTTTGTGAGAACTTAGATTTTGTGATCCGTTCGCCGTGAACGTTACTTTTTCATAAAAAATTTCAAAAATCCTAAAAAATATAAAATTTTCAAAAATACAAAAAAATTAAAAAACATAGAAAGCCAAAAATATTTCTTGCTTTGTTAGTTCTTTTGCAGGAGTATGTGCACTCGATCAACGTCTTATCAAGAGCCCGAGACTCTCGATAACTTAGACATGGCCGGTGTACACAACAACAATAACAATCCACCTCAAAACAACATGAATATTAACAACAATGAACCTCTACCGGACAATCGCTCTATGATTGAACTTTTGCAAGCAAATGTAGAGGGCAACAACGATCCAATTGTCATACCCGCGATTGCAGCCAACAACTTTGAGCTCAAATCCGGCTTTATTCAAATGGTCTCAGCTCAACCATTCTTGGGGCGTACCATTGATGATCCTCATAACCACATCAAAAGATTCCTTCAACTCACGAATACGTCAAATTCAATGGTGTTCCACAAGAGGTAATCCGTTTACAACTTTTTCCTTTCTCCTTAGAGGGACAAGCCCGACATTGGCTTGCAAAGGAACCGCCACAAAGTATTCTGACGTGGACGGACTTGGAGACCAAATTAATAAACTACTTTTTCCCACCCTATCGTACTACCGCTTTGCGAAATGAAATTATTAATTTTGAACAAAAGTACGATGAGTCTTTTAGTGAATCTTGGGACCGTTTTAAATACCTTTTAAGAAAGTGCCCACAACATGGTTTTACCAAAGTGCACCAAATTAATACCTTTTACAATGGTTTAAGCATGAATGACCAAGATTCACTAAATAGTGCCTCGGGGGGTAATATTTTGGTTAAGAGTTCTAATGCCGCTTGGGATATTATTGAGAATAAGTCTAAAGTGCAAACCAAGAGTGTTCGGACCAATGCCGCTAGTGCTAATACTAGTGACAACGACAAAAGACTTGACAAAATTACTTCGCTTCTTGAATCGCTTGCTGCCCAAACAGCTAGCAACACCAAAAGCATCAACGCTCAAAACGCTCAAGTCAATGCTGTAAGCCAACCATGTGAAATATGCGGGGGTCCTCACTCTTACACTACTTGTACTTCCACCCAAGACTATCCTTCTGAGAATGTTAACGCAGCATACGGTACCTATCCTCCGGCCGGTTATCAAGCTCGTCCTCAAGGTGACCGCAACTTGCTCAGCTATCGCTCAAACAACTTTCTTTCCCCACCCGGTTTTCCCCCACCCAATCAAAACCAACAACAAAACCTTAACCGAACCAACCAAAACCAACCCCGAGCACCCTACCAACCACCTCAAATACAACCATATCCACCTCAAAATCCTACTCAAGTTTACCAACCCGCTCTTTACCAACCACCTGCTTATCAAGCACCTCCTCCTACTCAAGCCACCGTTTTCAACCACGAGGTCAAAACGTACATGCGGACGAATGATGTGTTGGTGAAGAATCTGCAGAACCAGATTATATTAATTTGAAGGGCGACATGGTGAAACAAGGGAATGATCTTAGAGCCGATATGCGAAACTCTTTGAGTAGTCAACGAATGACCTAAGTGACATGATGACTGGTTTCTTCCAAGGTAATCAAACCTCTTCTTCGGGTACTCTTCCGAGTAACACCGTGGCTAATCCAAGAGGGGAGATGAAAGCAATCACCACTCGCAGTGGCAAAGGTACCAAGGAACCCGAGCTTCCTATACCTCCACCGGTGATTGTGACTAAGGAAAACGAGTCAGCTACTAATATTCCTCACCCTTCTACTTCCCCAATTCCTCCACCTCTTACTTCTACCCCTCCTCCACCCAAGGATGTGAGTGATCCTATTCTCCCAAAGCCTTCCTCTTCTTCCAATATACCTTATCCTTCAAGGTTGAGGAAAGAGAAGCTCAAAAGCAAGGACGATATTCAAGTTTCAAACTTTCTCAAAATGTTTAAACAATTGAATTTCAACATCTCATTCGCTGAGGCTCTCGCTCACATGCCTAAATACGCGAAGATGTTTAAAGATCTTCTTAGTGACAAGGAAAAGCTTCTTGATATCGCTAACACCCAACTTAATGAGAATTCCTCTACAGTGCTCTTAAGGAAATTGCCAACCAAACTTGGTGATCCGGGTCACTTCTTAATCCCTTGCAACTTCCCGAGAGTAGAGAATTGCATGGCCCTAGCCGATCTAGGTGTTAGTATCAACTTAATGCCCTTAAGCGTTTGTAAGCAATTATCTCTCCCTGAGCTAGTTCCCACCAAAATGACTTTGGAATTAGCTAACCGTACGGTTGCTTATCCAGTGGGGATAGCCGAAGACGTTTTTGTAGGAGTCGACAAATTCACATTTCCTGCCGATTTCGTCGTCGTCGACTACGAGATGGACCCTCGGGTTCCATTAATCGTTGGACGTCCATTCTTGAGGACCGGTCGCACTCTCATCGATGTAGAAGCGGGTGAGCTTATCATGAGAGTTGGTGACGATCAAATTGTATTCAAAATGGGTAAGATTTCTAAACAGCCTTATTCATACGAGAGTGTTAATTGTATCGACGTTCTTGATGAGGCTTGTGAAGAACACTTTAAAGATGCTTGTAAAAGTATTCCTACCTCTCCTCCCAATGTTGAGACCGTTGCCTCTATTGATTCATCACTAAATCTATTTGGAGAAAGTGATTTCCTTTGGAAAGATTTTGAAGCAACCATTGGAGATGTGAACTTAGAATATGACGATTCTCCCACCGATTGGGATGAAAACATTCGTCTCATTGAGAAACTTCTCAAATAGGACCATATTTCTCCACCATCTCCCAAGGCTATTGCTATCGATGAACCGACTTTGAATCCGCTTCCCATCGAAAATCCTCTAGATTTAGAACTTAAGGAGTTACCGTCCCATCTCGAGTACGTGTTCCTTGAAGACAAGAAGAAGTCGCCCGTCATCATTGATAAGGACTTGAAAGAAGAAGAAAAATATCGCCTTATCGCCGTGCTTAAGATCATAAGAAGGCAATTGCTTGGAAAATTTCCGATATCCGCGGAATTGATCCAAACTTTTGTACTCACAAGATCCTCATGGAAGATGACTTTAAACCCGCAATCCAGAGCCAAAGAAGGGTTAACATCGCATTCATGACGTCATCAAACAAGAGGTTTACAAACTTCTTGATGCCGGCTTGATTTACCCTATTTCGTATTCGCCATGGGTAAGTCCCGTCCATTGTGTGCCCAAGAAGGGCGGAATAAACGTTGTTCCTAATGAACACAACGAGTTGATTCCTACTCGTCTCGTTACTGGGTGGAGAGTTTGTATCGACTATCGCAAGCTAAATGATGCCACGAGAAAAGATCACTTTCCTCTTCCCTTCATGGATCAAATGCTCGAGTGTCTAGCGGGTAATGACTATTACTGATTCTTAGACGGTTTCTCCGGGTATTTTCAAATTCCCATCGATCCCAAAGACCAAGAGAAAACCACATTCACTTGTCCCTACGGAACATTTTCTTACAAACGCATGGCTTTCGGTTTATGCAATGCTCCTGGGACGTTCCAAAGGTGTATGATGGCTATCTTCCATGACATGGTTGAAGAAACTATGGAAGTCTTCATGGATGATTTCTCGGTTTATGGTGATTCATTCTCTGCTTGCCTTGCCAATTTAGAACGTATGCTTAAGCGGTGTGAAGACACTCGCCTTGTTCTAAATTGGGAAAAATGCCATTTCATGGTAAAAGAGGGCATCGTGCTAGGACACAAAATCTCTAAAGCCGGTCTTGAAGTGGACCGTGCTAAAGTCGATGTTATTTCTAAATTGCCTCCACCTTCAACCGTGAAGGGTGTAAGAAGTTTCCTTGGTCATGCGGGCTTCTACCGTCGATTCATCAAAGATTTTTCTAAAATCGCTCGCCCAATGACCCACCTCTTGGAAAAAGATACTCCTTTTATCTTTTCCAAAGAGTGTATTGAAGCCTTCAACCTTCTTAAGGATCAGCTAAATAAGGCACCAGTCTTGGTTACCCCTAATTGGGAGCTGCCTTTCGAGTTGATGTGCGATGCTAGCGACTTTGCTATTGGAGCGGTTTTGGGCCAAAGAGTGAACAAAAACTTCCAACCAATCCATTATGCTAGCAAGACAATGACAGGGGCTCAATTGCATTCCACGACAACCGAAAAAGAGCTTTTAGTTGTTGTCTATGCTTTTGAAAATTTTTGCCCCTATCTTGTCCTTTCTACCATCATCGTGTACACCGATCATTCCGCGTTGAAGTACTTGTTAACTAAACAAGATTCTAAACCAAGACTTCTTCGCTGGGTTTTGCTACTTCAAGAATTTAAAATCGAAATTCGTGATAAGAAGGGAGCTGAAAACCTAGCCGCGGATCATCTCAGTAGACTTGAGGATCCTTATCAAGGGGATAATCCGAACAAAGAGATCAATGACTCTTTTTCCCTTGAGACCTTAATGTCTATCAACTCGAATAATGATGAAGCCCCGTGGTTTGCGGACATTGCAAACTACTTGGCGGGTGGAATTCTCATTGACGGGTTAACATCCCAGCAAAAGAAAAAGTTCTTCAAAGACATTAAGACTTACTTTTGGGATGACCCGTATCTCTTCAAACAATGCGCTGATTTGATTATTCACCGATGTGTTGATGCACCGGCAGCTCTAGACATTCTCGAAGCTTGCCACAAAGGACCCACCGGTGGTCACATTGGTCCCAAATACACCGCCAAAAAAGTGTTTGACTCGGGATTTTATTGGCCCACCATTGATCGTAATGCTCACGAGATGGTTAAACATTGTGATGCTTGCCAAAAACAAGGAAAGATCACACATAAAGATGAGATGCCTCAAAATTTCATACAAGAATCTGAAATCTTTGATGTATGGGGCATCGACTTTATGGGGCCATTCCCTTCATCTAAAGGAAACAAATACATCCTTCTAGCCTTTGACTACGTTTCTAAATGGGTTGAAGCCAAAGCTTTACCCACTAACGACGCTAGGGTGGTTTGTAACTTTTTGAAGACGCTATTTGCTAGATTCGGTGTGCCTCGTGCCATTATTAGTGATCACGGGACTCATTTTTTCAATGATCAATTCGCAAGAGTCATGGCTAAGTATGGTGTCAATCATCGTCTTTCCACCGCATACCACCCACAAACTAATGGCCAGGCTGAAATATCTAACCGAGGGTTAAAGAGAATTCTTGAACGAACCGTGGGAGAGCATCGTGCCTCATGGGCCGATAAGCTTGATGATGCTCTGTGGGCTTTTCGTACCGCTTACAAGACTCTGATTGGTTGTACACCATATCGTCTCGTGTAGGGAAAGGCATGCCACCTCCCCATTGAGTTGGAGCACAAGGCTTACTGGGCCTTGAAGTGGGCTAATTTCGACATCAACAAAGCCGGTGACCTACGCAAAATCCAACTCAATGAGCTTAATGAACTCCGAAATAAGGCTTATGAAAATTCCTTGATCTATAAGGAAAAGACTAAGCTCATTCATGACTCTAAGATTAAAAACCGAGAGTTCCAAGTTGGAGACAAAGTTTTACCCTTTAACTCTCGGTTGAAAATATTTTCGGGCAATTTGAAATCTCGTTGGTCCGGCCCATTCACCATTGCCCAAATTTTTCCATATGGTACTCTCGAGCTCGCTCAACCTAATGGACCTAATTTTAAGGTGAATGGCCAACGACTGAAGTTGTACTTTGGTGAGGACATCTCTCATGAGATGATTCCATCCCTCACCACGTTTCCCATGAACTAATTTTGGGTCGAGTCAGGTGATTGTGGTAAAATTACACCTCTTAGGAAAAAGGCGTAAAAGTGGTAAGTATCAAACAAATGATTTTAGGAAAAATCAAGTGTTAGTGACCCTTAATGGTGTGAAAGTTCGTTTCCCAAGGAGGTATATGTGTGTGAGAAATTTGTTAAATGTTTGTGATTAATGATTGGTTTAGAAGGGGATGAGAAAAGAAATTGACGGAGACGTGAAAATAAAAATTAACAAAAAATCACTACTAGAAAGTTAAAACGTAGAACCTTAAAAACCACAAAAATAAAAATAAATTCTAAAAATTACCAAAATTCACCAAAAATCAAAATAAATAAACTAAGAGTTTACCAATGATCAAAACTTTTTCAAACCTTTTAAATAATTAAATATTCAATTTTTAAATGCTAATTAAAGCCCTAAAAATCAAATAAATTATCAAAAAGCCCAAATAAAGATTTTTCAATTGGTAAAACTCTAAAATGACCTAAAAAGATTAAAAACTATTTTTAGAAATTTTAAAACTAATAAAAACTATTTAAAATGATTTAAAAACTATTAAACTTAAAATAATTATAAAAATTAATTTAAAAGAGATAAAATTATTCTAAAAGTTGCTAAATTCCTATTTTAATGTATTTAACCTAAGAAAAATGTAAAAAGTTAGAAAAAGTGAAATTTTAAAAATAATAATAAAATAATAATAAAATAATATTAAAAATCCAAAAATTATAAAAAATTCTAAAAAACTTTCAAACTAGTTTATTTAAACCTAAATAATCAGAAAATCAAAGTGAAATTACCAAAATACCCCTATTGGGCCCTCAAATGGGCCAAATCCAAAAACAGTCAACCTAAATGGGCTTTTGGGCCCAAAAAATCAAACTTGGCCCAATTGACTTGGAAAAGCTCTATCTGACTTAAAATTTAATTCTAAGAACAAAACTCTAAAGGCCTAAAAGCTGAATGTGAGCTTATCACAGCTTATTGAACACAAAGCTTATTCTTATTGGGCTTTTCAGCCCATTAAGCCATAAGCTAATGCCATAAGCTCTAATTTGACACACAACCCTCTTTTAGGATGCTTAAGAGATCTGTCAAAAGAAATTTCCAAAAAGCACACTCAATAAGCCAGAAAATAGAAAAGCAAAAATCCACAAAACGACAAAATAGTCGTTTTTGAGAAATAATGCACCTCAGGACTTGATTCAACTTGCAAAAGCTTTCAAATGGACTCAATAAGCAATATCAATCAACAAAAATCCAATAAGCACAACCAATAAGCCAGAATAAGCACAAATGAACTTATGTAAAAGTCAAAGGAGTTGGTTTTCTAGTCAAACCTAAAAGTCAACCACCCAAATGCTCCAGTATGAACAAATGGGTCAAAATATGAGCACCTATTACAAAAACAAAGTTGTTGCTGGTTGGAATAAGCTATTATAGCTTATTGATAAGCTGACACCAATTTTGCACTATCAGTGGCAACCAGCAGGGGAAAGGAGTTCCCACTGCTTTGACTAATTGACCAAGCTTATTTGAGAGTTCTGGTTTGATTCAATTGGGAACAAAGGCACCCTTGTGATCAGTGAATCACAAGGAGTCAATAGCAACAATAAAATCACAAAATGGTTCACACAATAAGCCATAATAAGCCAAACAGTTACCAGATATGCTCCAGATATGCAAATAAGCAGTTAAGCACTTAATAAGCAGATTTAAGCAGAATAAGCCAACCAAACTTAACAGGATGCATACACAAGCTATATAAACTAAGAACAAACACAAAGCAACAAGAATCAAACACTGAATCAAAGTAAATAACAAGATCAAAGCATAAAAAGTTACTGATGAACAATGAACATATGCAGAAAACAGGTTTGCTGATATACTTGACACTTGATCCAATTTCAAGCCTCAAATCCTTCTTCCCTGGTGTGATTAACTATGATTTAGCACTTATTAGCCCTATCCTAAGCCTAGATCTAGGTGTCCTCAAAATCCTAGCCAATTTTACCAAGTATTTAAGATTTTATAGCCAATCTATAAACCTATGTGATCAAACCCACAAAACCTGCAAACAGATGAACACAAGCACCTAAATAACAGATACCAATACTTGCTAACAACACACAAGCACTTAACAAGCCATAATCCAAACTTATGCAGTAATCCCAAACACTCCTTAATCAGTCACTTATCAAAGAAACTTGTGATTTCTTCTAATAACCTACTGATTTTAATGATCAAAAACACCTACTAGGCAGCAACTAACACAATCAAACACATAAATCACCAGCACAAACACAAATACTCAAAATCAAAGCACAAAATCCAAAACAGTCATAAACATGAAATTTTTAGGGGAATCTTAACAAGAGCTTATACCTGCCTTCCACAACATCCTAGGAAGGCCAGCAATGCTCCTTGGACCTTGTTCAACAACTAGAACAAGACCAAGGTACTTCAATGAAGGAGATGCAAACAGCCTTGGTTGATGGTTCAAAGTAGAACCTCAAGGACTTTATATCTTCAACACAAGCAACAAACAAACTCAACCAAAGGCTTAGAATCCTTCTCAGGCTTGGTGTCAACAAGCTTGATAGAACTCAAGGCTTAAGGCTAAGGGTTAGTACACAAAATAAGCCAAAACAGAACCTAGGATTTCAAGGTATTCAAACCTTAAAAACCTAATGAAACAAGACGTGCCTTAACCACAAGATTAAGGTAGGCCTTAACAATCAAATGGAACTCAGAATTAGGCTACTCAAACACCAAACTTTTAACTAAATCAAAAAGAGATTTCAAATTTCAGAAATTCAAATTTTATTAAGCTTAAAAAGGAATTACAAAGATTAATAGCCTAAAACTGAAACAAAGGGACTCTTACATGTTAAGGTCTCCTTTTATAGGCAAATGCCTGGCTAAACACTATTCACAAACCCTAGATGTGATTTCTCTATTATGCCCTTGGTTCTTCTAGACGAATTCTTGGTGTGAGCTGTCCAAAGTGATCAAGGCTGTTCATTTTAGCTTTGGAATGAAGCAAGGATCCTAGGCTGTTGATTTGGACACGTAGGATAACTTGGGGGTTAAGTTGCATTCTGATTGGTTGAGGGGGAATTGGGGGTGGGGTCCATGGTGATGTGATGGGTGAGTTCAAGTGTGGGATGTATACGTGTGAGGGTTAATTACTTTTTGGTCAAGGTAATTTGGATTAACCCTTTGTTGGGTAAAAGTAAAATATGGGTGGAAGAACATGAATAGTGGACCCCTTTGATCCGTTTTGGGTGGAGTGGAACTTGTTTGGCGCATTTTCAGATTTGAAAGTTTGAAAGTGGCAACTTAGGTCCTTGTGTTTTGAGATTTTTGGTAAACAAAGCATTTCAGCCCTAAAACGTATTCTCCTTTGTTAATAAGTTTCACCATTTGTCACTTTTGGCACAAAACTTTGGAAAAAGGATTTCAAGGGTTATTTTTGCCATTTTTGGATAATTCAAGGGCTGATCTTGGACATTGTTGATCTTCAATGGTCTTCATTTGTTTCTTTGACTTCATGAGGGACCATTATTGGAAATTTTGATTTGTTGAGGGACTAATCTTGCCATTTCTTCAAAGTTGAAGGACCTTTTGTGTAATTTTGACAAACTTAAGGGACCAAACTTGTAATTAAGAATATAAAAGGGTTTTAAGTGTCATTTCTTCAATAAATGAGCATCAATCTTGTTTGTCTTCAAGTCTTCAAGGGTATTTGTTGAGAATTCCATGATTAGGGCCCGGTTCTTTGTACGGCTTCGTTTCTCATGTTCGTTTTTCCTTGTAACTTGTGATCTTTTGTCTTTTTCACGATATCCATACCTAAAATACACAAGTAAACAAACACAAGCATATATATCGTATTTTATGACATTTTTATGCATTTAAAAGCCCGAAAAGAACGATGAGATCATGTATAAATGCCATCTCATCACTCCCCCATACTAAGCCATTGCCGTGCCCTCACGCAATGCTAGAATAAAGTATCTAAGCATCACCAAAGTTCAATTTTATTAACCTTTATTAAAGAGTAAAAGACTTGCAACATACTACGATGACGTGTAAAGACATAATGTATGATTTTCATCACGAAAAGTGACTTTTAGGGTCAAAGAATAGAAACAAGTAAATGTCCCTAAGAGTAAACTTCGTCATCCTTGATTGTCATACATTCCATGCTAAGTGCAAAAACAAGATCATTGTTGGTACAAGTCACAATGCTAACACTACTCATACGTCCAAATTGTGTAATACTTTTTCTCCCCGCAATCCTAGTTATTATAGAAGGAAATGGGTTACTAGCATTTTTTATCTATTTGTCATGGATCACAAGTGATTCATATTGACTTATTTGAGTAGTTATTAGTCCGAAAGCAAAGTAGCACGATTTGATCAATAGTTAGCCGAAGGACAAAATCTTTTAAAACAGCTTCTCGTGTATCTCCTTAAGTTCATATCTTGGCATAACTTGTTTCACGATTTGAGACCTTTCTCGGACCGATATTTGGCATGTACTTCATACTTCAAATCTTGGGAAGACGTTCTCGAAATTATGGTCTTCTCTTCATATGTTTGGAATTTCTTCACTTGACGTTTTTGAGAGATTCTTCATATTGGACCATGACTTCATCATTTTTCTTTAATCTTTACTTTGGATTTTGATATACAACGATCCGCCTCCTTTTCGGACTTGGATATATTTATCCTCATACCTTGTTAGGGTCTTTTTGGATAGACTTTCTCCATGATCTTTAGGGGAGTAATTGCTTTTCGTCGTGTGTCTCGATCCTTCATATTGATTTAGGAATAATGATACTTCACATCATCTTTGGATCTTTAGCAAAAATAGAGCTCCTCATGCCTTGTTAGGGCCTTTTTGGATGATCGCCAATCTTCGCGTCCCGCTTCAATAAGTTATGCCTTGGCTATGAACTCTATTCAACCCCGAGAAACTTTTAAACGATCTTGCGCCAGAGGCTAAGTAACTTTTCAAATCGTACGACCTTACTTATTGCAATTATGATTTATTCCTAATGCATTGATCTTATGGGAAGAAAAAGCCACAATTAAAAACATATGAGTTTTTGAAAGAACACTTTCATGTTCTACGTTTAGCATGATCACTTGTCTAACTCTATCATTTCTCGTTCTTCAATATATAAAGACCTCTAATTAAAGAGACTCGTGAATACTTAGCCATGCAAGTCAAAATTAAGCCAAATTTGGATTAGCTTTCATTAAGACTATATCAAATCAAAGTTTTGGGTTTTCAAGTCACCTATAGGATCTTGCACTTTCTTGGACTTTTTCAAGTTTAGAGAATGCGTTTTAAAGTTCCCTTGATAAGTGACTTTCTCGAATCAATTATAGGAACTTGCGAAAAGTTCTTGTTCTTAACCCGTATGAATTAAGACTTTCGCGTTCTAAAGCTCCCTATATAAAAGTCTAGCAAAACTTGAATTGAGCGGGTTAAGGAATGTAAATGGCTCCAAATGCCCATCAAGTCAAAAATTAACTCTTATTCTACCCAACGGAAAATATACATTCGTGTCTTAAAAACACTTATTAAAACTAAGAAAAATTTTAAAATTTGGCCATTTTTAGCCTTATTAGCAAAACAAAACATTGAAAATTGGAAAGTGTGAGGGCGTAGCAAAGCAAGTACCTATTCACCCTACCCCATACTAAAATTAAACATTGTCCTCAATGTTTCGAGTCTAAAGGTGGAGCACCCCCATACTAGAGACGAAGAGTCGAATGCTTAGGATCTAGCATGGAAAGGGTGATCAACAATATATCTAAAGCCGTTTATTAAGTATGCTAAAAGATAATTGTTAGAACAATAAAGGATATGTCATGGAATCGTGAAAAACTTCTTCAAACGAACGATGGAGGCTCACGTAAACAAACACGAGAGTCTTCAATCGTAGATGATGATGATCTAGATAACACAATCACAAACAACCACGAGACAACGAGTTGAAAGGGTACAAGTCCCCTTATTAATGAATAGTGAGCATAAAAGATAAGCATGGGATTTCCCCCACGAGGCACCTCGTTTTTTATTACCGAGTCATGAGCTCGACTCAATCCCCTCAATGCTAATTATCATTGGGGAAGGTGACTTGGTCAAGGGCAACCATTGAAGGAATTTCCCCACCAAAGTAGTGCTTAAGCCTATGTCCATTCACCTTGAAATTAGGACCATCATCTTGAGCTAGCTCAATGGTCCCATACGGAAACACTTGTGTAATGGTGAACGGACCCGACCAACGAGATTTCAATTTTCTGGAAAATATCTTAAGATGAGAGTTAAAAATCAACACTTGATCACCAACGTTAAAAATCCGGTTTTTAATCTTTGAATCATGAAACTTTTTAATCTTTTCTTTAAAAATTAATGAATTTTCATAAGCATTATCTCTTAATTCATCCAATTCATTCAATTGTATTTTCCGGTGATCTCCCGCGGTTTTCAAGTCAAAATTTGCATGCTTAAGGGCCCAATATGCCTTATGCTCCAACTCAATGGGCAAATGACAATTCTTCCCATAGACTAACTTATAAGGAGTGCAACCGATAGGTGTCTTATAAGCGGTCCTAGAGGCCCATAAAGCATCATCAAGTTTGTCGGACCATGAAGCACGGTTTTCTCCAATTGACCTCTCTAAAATCCTCTTCAAAGCTCGGTTCGAAACCTCGACTTGCCCACTCGTTTGCGGGTGATAAGCCGTAGAAAGACGATGAGTAACTCCATATTTCTTTAGAACCTTTTCGAATTGGTCATTACAAAAATGGGTTCCACGATCGCCTATAATAGCACGAGGGGTTCCGAACCGAGAGAATAGTTGCTTCAAAAACTTCACTACCACACGAGCATCATTAGTAGGCAAAGCCTTAGCTTCCACCCACTTAGAAAGGTAGTCCACCGCGACGAGGATATATTTGTTGCCATGAGACGATGGGAACGGCCCCATAAAGTCTATTCCCCAAATGTCGAAAATCTCACATACTTGAATTATGTTTTGCGGCATTTCATCACGTTGAGACGATTTTCCTTGACGTTGGCACGAATCACACGACTTCACAAGTGCGTGTGCATCACGATAGATAGAAGGCCAAAAGAAACCGGCATCGAACACTTTCTTACCCTTGTGAGATTAGCACCGTGGTGACCACCCGTGGGTCCCTCGTGACAAGCTCTAAGGATATTAGAAGCTTCGGCACCAAACACACAACGTCGAACGAGTTGATCCGCACAAACCCGAAAGAGATAAGGGTCGTCCCAAAAATAGAACTAGACGTCACGAAAGAATTTTCGTTTTTGTTGTGTCGTCATACCCTTGATTATGAAATTGCCCGCATGGTAATTTGCAATGTCGGCAAACCATGGGGTGGTGTCTTTAGAATTCACTACACCGAGAGTCTCAAGAGGAAATGTTTCGGTAATTTCCTTGTTCTCGAAAACATCTTTGTGAGGATCTTCTAGACCAGAGAGATGATCGGCCGCTAGTTTCTCGGCTCCTTTTTTATCAAGCACGGTGACATCAAATTCTTGGAGGAGGAGCATCCAACGAAGCAATCTCGGCTTAGCATCTTGCTTAGCTAAGAGATACTTGATAGCCGAATGGTCGGTATACACGATGCTTTTAGTCAAGACGAGATAAGGTCGGAATTTCTCAAAAGCATAGACCACGGCAAGGAATTCCTTTTCCGTTGTGGTGTACTTTAATTGAGCCTCGGTCATCGTCTTACTAGCATAGTGGATAGGACGGAAATGCTTGTCATAACGTTGCCCTAAGACGGCCCCTATTGCATAATCACTTGCATCGCACATGATTTCAAAGGGTAATTCCCAATTAGGAGCAACAAGAATGGGAGCTTCGGTAAGTTTCCTTTTGAGAGTTTCGAAAGCCTTAACACAATCCTCATTGAAATTAAAAGGAGCATCCTTCTTGAGAAGGTGTGTCATAGGACGAGAGATTTTCGAAAAGTCCTTGATGAAACGACGATAAAAGCCCGCGTGGCCTAGGAAACTCCTAACTCCCTTAACGGTTTTGGGATGAGGTAACTTGGCGATGACGTCTACCTTAGCTTTATCGACCTCAGTCCCCGCCTTTGACACCTTATGTCCTAAGACGATTCCTTGTTTACACATGAAATGACATTTTTCCCAATTAAGCACAAGATTGGTTTCTTCACAACGTTTTAACATTTGTTCGAGATTAGATAAACATGACGTGAACGAATTACCAAACACCGAGAAGTCATCCATAAACACTTCCATCGACTTCTCGATCATATCGTGAAAAATTGCCATCATACACCGTTGAAACGTACCGGGTGCATTACAAAGTCCGAAAGGCATCCTACGATAAGCGAATGTCCCATAAGGACACGTAAACGTAGTCTTCTCTTGATCACGAGGGTCGATAGGGATTTGAAAGTAACCGGAAAAACCATCTAAAAAGCAATAGAATTCATTTCCCGCAAGTCGCTCCAACATTTGATCCATGAATGGCAAAGGAAAGTGGTCTTTACGAGTGGCGTCATTTAACTTTCGGTAGTCAATACACACCCTCCAACCGGTCACAACACGAGTGGGAATTAACTCGTTGTTTTCATTGGGCACAACGGTCATTCCTCCCTTTTTTGGGACACAATGGATTGGGCTCACCCATGGGCTATCGGATATAGGATAAATCATTCCCGCGTCAAGGAGTTTAAGGACCTCCTTTTTAATGACATCGTGAATTTTGGGATTCACCCTTCTTTGACTTTGAATTGCGGGTTTGTAGTCTTCCTCCATTAAAATCTTGTGAGTACAAAATTTTGGGTCAATTCCCTTAATGTCGGATACTTTCCACGCAATTGCCCCTTTATGAGCCTTAAGAACTTTCAAGAGCTCGGTTTTTTCATTATTAGCAAGACCTTTTGCAATAATAACTGGCAACTTGTCATCACCTTCCAAGAATGCATATTCAAGGTGAGAAGGAAGATCTTTCAATTCAAGGATAGGTGGTTCCTCGATTGAAGATTTTGGTTCAACACTCATAACTTCCATCGGCAAAAGAAATGGTGGAATAGAAATTTCATCACTAATCAACACCTCATCTTCATTGTCGATTTCATTTGAAGTGAAATCGCCTCCTTGGAATGGAGTGAGATTTGGTGTAGAATTAGCGAGAATCAGATCCAAAATAGTGGGATTGCCACTTGACGAGCTATCGGAAAAACCTAACACTTCTTGTGAAAACTCATCGCAAACCACATCAACGATGTCAATGTGATTGATGGTAGCGATTGCATAAACATGAGAAGGTTTTGAGTTTTGAGTAGCGTTTATAACAAGTTCCTCTTCGTTGAATCTTAAAGTGATAGTTCTTGCATGAACATCGATAAGCGATCTCGAAGTATCTAAAAATGAACGACCTAAAATTAGAGGAACTTGAGGATCCGCGGGGATGTCAACTACTATAAAATCAACGGGATAGTAGAACTTCCCCACTTTCACGAAAACATCTTCGGCTACTCCACATGCCATAATCGTAGAATGATCGGCCATCTCGATGGACATGTTCGAAGGAATGAGAGCCGGAAGCGAAAGCGATTTCCAAATGGAAAATGGCATCAAATTAATGCTCGCACCAAGATCGGCCACGGCGAGGCATTATTTCATATCTTGTATGTCACAAGGAATGAGAAACTTTCCAGGATCACCAACTTTTTCCGGTATGCGGTTAAGATAAACCGAAGAACAATTAGCAAGCTTTGAAAGCTTTTCCTTATCGCTCATCATACTTTTAAAAGTGGAAGCGAAACGAGGCATATATAACAACGCGTCGGCTAAACTCACATCAAAATGCACTTGTTGAAACATTTTTATAAAAATCTCGATTTGTTGTTTGTTACGTTCTTGCAATTTCTCTTTGTTTCGTCTCGAAGGGTAAGGTAAAGGTGGTGTGGGTTGGTCATTAGGCAACGGCCTTGGAAACTCGGGTTCCACAATTGGTATTGGTTCAACCGTAGGTGTGGTATGAGCGGTACTTCGTGGGATTGTAATATGCTCCTTTTCGACCATCACCTCGGGTTCTTTCTCGATTTCCTTCTCCTTAGAAGTACTTGGACGAGAGATTGGTTCTGTGAAAGTTTTACCACTTCGTGTAGTAATAACCTTCATTTCTCTCTTCGGGTTTGTAATGGTATCACTAGGAAGACCACCCGAGGAAGAGGGTTTACACATGATTGCTTCAAACATCTTAGCCATTCGGTCCTCAAATTTTGATTGCCTAGCATCCGCTTTTAATAATTCTTGCTTAATCTCATGTTGTCCTAATTCCATCTTTTGTTGATTTTGTTGAAGACGTTGGACATTTCCTTCCATTTTGTTTGCATGAGTTTTAAGTTCATTAGCAAGTTCATTTTTTAACTCGTTTTTCAACTCGGATCTTAAGCTAATCATCTCATGTTGCATGTTATCAAATTTAGCATCATTAGCTTTAGCATAATCCAAAAATTATCCTTGCAAATTTTTAGTGTGAGCATTTTGAAAACCTTGTGTAGTGTTTTGAAAATCACGGTTTTGGTTTTGATTAGAAATTTTTCCATTCCCACTTTGATAATTCCCTTTGTTGTAATTGCGTGTGTTGCCTTGGTAATTACCTTGGTTGTTGTTTCGATAATTGTTAACATTTTGGTTTGGTGGAGCTTGATTTTGGCGGGAACCTTGACCGTTTTGGTTGTAAGTTCCCGTTGCTACATAAGCACTCGAAGTGTTACCATCCGCGGTAATGCACTCGGAAAGATCATGAGCTCCCCCACAAGATAAACAACTCTTAGCAACCGCTTTAACCGAAGCGGAATTGGAGGCTTCTTGAGCCTTCCAATGGGACATTAGATTAGCAAATCTATCAAAAAACCGATTTTCCTCATTAGCTTCATCATGTAAAGCGTTAATGCTACGAGACGATTGTGACGAAGATGACGAACCCATATTGGCAACACTCGGTGTGTTACGAGGGTTATAAACCTTAGATCTATTTTCAATGATTTGTAAAGCCTCATTTGTCGTCTTGCACAAAAAATTACCACCCGCGGCGGCATTCAAATAATCTCGTTCATGATCATTAAGCCCATTATAAAAAGTATCCACTTGATGCAATTCCGTAAAATCATGGTGTGGACATTCATGTAACATTTCTTTAAATCGTTCCCATGCCATTGAAAAACTTTCATTATTTCTTTGCACAAATCGTGAAATTTCATTTTTCAAGTGTGTTGTTTTAGATGGTGGAAAAAACTTGTTCACAAACTTAGAAACGACATCGGCCCATGTCAAAATCGAATTTGGCGGTTCTTTCTCAAGCCAAATTTTTGCGGGTCCATCTAACGAGTATGGAAACAACATCATCTTAATGGCGTCATGTGAAACATCCTTAAACTTGCTAGTGGCGGTGAGACGGTTGAAATTCCTAATATGGTAATGCGGGTTGTCTTTCTCGTGACCTCTAAACTTATTTGCTTGCAACATAGACATTAAACCCGTCTTAATTTCGAAATTCTCCGCAAGGATGGCGGGAATAACAATAGCCTCTCCAAAACCCTCGGTGGGTGCTTGTAGCAACTCTATCATAGTACGATTAGCCATGACGACTTCTTGTTCTATGATACACGCTTTTAGTGTGGGTTCTAATATATTTCTCGGTATCCTCTCGAATTGATCTCGGTTTAAATTGGAACGATTTGTTCTTGGTGACAAAAAGGAGTTTGGTTTTCTATTCTATTAATAAGTAAGCTAGACTTAAAGATTTAAACTAAACAGCAAATGAAAAATACCCAAGCAGAAAATTCCCTATTCAGAATGTATGTCTATGCGGAAAAGGAAGGCTATTCGGAAAGAACACCCTTATGCGGAAAAATATGGTCTATGCGGAAAATATCACTTATGCGGAAAACTCTGCTTTATGCGGAAAGATAAGGCTATTCGGAAAAACAAGGCTATTCGGAAAATCAAGTTCTATGCGGAATAACACCTCTATTCGGAAAAACATGCCTATTCGGAAAATAACCTCTATGCGGAATAATGTGCTCTATGCTGAATGTTTTACTATGCGGAATAAAATATGGCCTATGCGGAAAAATACCTTACTCGGAATAATGTGCTCTATTCGTAAAATAATGACTATTCGGAATATCTGTGATATTCCGAATAAAGAAGAAAAACAACCTCTACTCGGAATAATTGAAATATTCCGAATAAAGGCAACCCCAGAATCCCTATTCGGAATCTGGGAACTCAGAAATGCGAAGAACAGGGGACTCGGATTTTATCAAAATCAAACTCAACAATCAAAAAGGTTTAACCAAATCAAACATAAATCATTTAAATACCATAAGTAACAAATCCCACCAATAAAAACACTAAATCAACAACTTTTTAGGATCAAACTTGAATCAAATAAAAACTTAAGAACTTGCAATAGAAGATGATGAAGATCAAGATAAATGAAAAGATGGAATAGATTGATTAATGTAAAAGTAACAAGATGTAATGATTAAAAGTTACAAGATTGAAAGAAAAAGATGAAAATCACCAAACACCCTAATGGTGTTTGTGATGGAACGAACAAAGAACTGGGAAAAAAGAAAAATGAAGCTAACTCCCTAAAATGTGAAGGGAGAATCTATTTATACTCCTAGTGGTTGGTTGGTGAGTGGGCTTTCTCCCTTTCTTCTTGTCTTCTCGTCTTTTCAGAAAAGTTGACGTTTTCGATTCTGATTCGGGATTTGTCGTCGATTAAATCCAACTCGTCTTTTAATTTCTTCGTTAAATAGACTTGAGTTTCTTCGACTTATGTAAATCTTCCGTCTTTGGTCCTTTTCTTCGATAAATCTTCAAATAGTCCCATTGACTTCAAATCTTTTGCATCTCTTGGACAATAGACTTCGTCTTCAGTCTTTTTCCTTGATAAAACCCGTGCAATCCCATGTTTTCTTTAATATTCATCCGGTTAGCTCTGAAAACACAATAAACACAAAAACCACGCATAATTCCAAACAAATGATATTAAATACGTGTTTTGGTCTCGTTTTAGCCCGAATTAAGTGGTAAAAGGATGGGTGCTTACACACCTATCAAATCCCCTACACTTAACCATTGCCATGCCCTCATGCAATGCTTAGTGATAAAGCAATTTTACATTTTTCTCATAATCAATCAACCTTGGCCTTATTTAAATTCTCCTAAACAACAATTAAAATACTAAGAGAACTTAAAACTTTAAAATAAACAAAAGGATGGAAATAACTTGTAAAGAAATCAAGGACTTACATTAGGGCTTTGGTGTTGTGAAGATTTATCACCCTCAAGTTTCACGTTCCCCAAACTAAGCTTAAAAACGAGATCATTGGGGTTAGTAAATCAAACACTTACACACATGGCTTAATTAAATGCTTAAACTCCCTTATTCCTAGGTGTATCTCTTATATTTTATTTTTGTCTTAGAATGATCATGAAGATGCATTTTTTGGGACTTATTTCGATAGTTTATTTAGGCTGAAAGCAAAGTAGGACGATTTGATCAATAGTTAGCTAAAGGACAAAATCTCTTAAAACTGCTTCTCGGGATATCAAAAAGTTCATATCTTGGCATAACTTGGTTCATGATTTGAGACCTTTCTCGGGCCGATATTTGGCATGTACTTCATACTTCATATCTTCGAGAGACGTTCTTGAGATAATGGTCTTCTCATCATAATAGAGTTTCTTCACTTGGAGACTTTTGAGGAGTACTCCAACTTTGTTGACCACGACTTCATGATTATTTCTTCAATCTCTAATTGGGATTTTGAGATACAACGATCCGCCTCCTTTTCGGACTTGGATCTATTTATCCTCATACCTTGTTAGGGTCTTTTCGGATAGACTTCTCCATGATCTTTATGGGAGTTGATTGCTTTTCGTCGTGAGTCTTGATCCTTCATATTGACTTTAGGAATAATGCTTTTCACATCACTTTGGATCTTCAGCAATAAAATGGAATCCTCATGCCTTGTTAGGGCCTTTTCGGACTCGCCAATCTTCGCGCCCCGCTTCATAAGTTATGCCTTGGCTATGAACTCTTATCATTACCGAGCAACTTTTAAACGATCTTGGGCTAGAAGCTAAGTAACTTTTCAAATCGTACGACCTTACTTATTGCAGATAAATTATTAGCAAGTGATGGGAGAATAGGCAAATAATTACACCAAGTGAGCTTGCGCAAGAATAACGACTTATAATTGACTCTATCATTTCTCGTCCTCCACAATTTAAAATCTCAAGTAATGAGATTCGTGGATACTTAGCCTAATAAACCAATTGAGGTCTACATGGTTAAGGATACTAGCTAGAATAAACTTGGATAAGTCTATTCGGGTTGAGTCAAAATAAACGCAACGGGCCTAATAGATCAAAGACTTCTAAACTAGCTACACCACTTTATTAATATTTTTGACTTTATTGCGGAATATATACATATGAAAGCAACGATAAAAATTTAAAAATTACAACTAAATGGCCAAAGTTAATAAAAAATTTGAAAAATGTTGAAAAAGACGATTTTTCGGTTAAATGAAGGCATTTTCATGGAAAAGTCCACTTAAAACTTCGATAGAAGTCTCCCCTACACTTAAGATAAACATTGTCCTCAATGTTTAAGCATGTGGGAAAAGTCTCCCCTACACTTATGACATTTTGCACGTTGGTTACCTCGAGTTAAGGAAGAGACGACTAAAGTGATCAATTTCAAATGTGAGTATGAAGAAAATTGAATCACGATAGTTGAGAGATAGAACCGGATTTCGGATAACACGGTAGCATGGTTCTTCAAAGAATTCCAAGATTGTAGTTATCCCTGTAATCACATCACCACACAAACACAAATGACCAAAATAGGTCCTCCCCTACACTTAGGGGGTTAAAGGGATAGATACTCGGGCTGCCTCCCGAGGAGCGTTTGTTTTTGATAACCGAGTCGCGAGCCTGACTCGACCCAAAATTAGTTCATGGGGAACGTGGTGAGGGATGGAATCACCTCATGAGAGGTGTCCTCACCAAAGTACAACTTCACTCGTTGGCCATTCACCTTAACATTCGGTCCATTAGGTTGAGCGAGCTCGAGAGTACCATATGGAAAAATTTTGGCGATGGTGAATGGGCCGGACCAACGAGATTTGAGCTTGCCCGAAAAGATTTTCAACCGAGAGTTAAAAAGTAAGACTTTTTCTCCAACATGGAACTCTCGGTTTTTGATCTTGGAGTCATGAATGAGCTTAGTTCGTTCCTTATAGATCAAAGAATTTTCATAAGCCTCATTCCGAAGTTCATTCAGCTCATTGAGTTGGATCTTGCGTAGGTCACCGGCTTTGTTTATATCAAAATTAGCCCACTTCAAGGCCCAATAAGCCTTGTGCTCCAACTCAATGGGGAGGTGGCACGCTTTCCCGTACACAAGACGATAAGGCGTACAGCCGATCGGGGTCTTGTAAGCGGTACGAAAAGCCCACAAAGCATCATCAAGTTTATCAGCCCATGCGGCACGATGCTCTCCCACGGTTCTTTCCAGAATTCGGTTAAGACCTCGGTTGGATATTTCAGCCTGGCCATTAGTTTGTGGGTGGTAGGCTGTGGAAAGACGATGATTTACACCGTACTTAGCCATGACTCTAGCGAATTGGTCATTGCAGAAATGAGTCCCACGATCACTAATAATGGCGCGAGGCACACCGAATCTAGCGAATAAAGCTTTCAAAAAGTTACAAACCACCCTTGCGTCATTAGTAGGTAAAGCTTTGGCTTCAACCCACTTTGAAACGTAGTCAACGGCTACAAGGATGTATTTGTTTCCTTTAGAGGAAGGGAATGGCCCCATAAAGTCGATACCCCAAACATCAAAAATTTCACACTCTTGAATGAAATTCTGAGGCATCTCGTCTTTATGTGTGATTTTGCCTTGCTTTTGGCAAACATCACATCGTTTAACCATATTGTGAGCATCACGATATATGGAGGGCCAATAAAATCCCGAATCAAACACTTTTTTGGCGGTGTAGTTGGGACCAAAGTGACCACCGGTGGGTCCTTTGTGGCAAGCATCAAGGATTTCAGACGCTGCCGGTCCGTCAACACATCGGCGGATAATCAGGTCGGCACATTGTTTGAATAGGTAAGGGTCGTCCCAAAAGTAAGACTTGATATCGGTGAAGAACTTCTTCTTTTGTTGAGACGTCAACCCTTCCTTGAGAATTCCACCCGCTAAGTAGTTTGCAAAGTCCGCAAACCACGGGGTTTCATTCGGCTTCGAGTTTATAGACATTAAGGTCTCCAAGGGAAAAGAATCATTGATTTCTTTGTTCGGATGATCCCCTTGGTAAGGATCCTCAAGTCTGCTAAGATGATCCGCGGCTAAGTTTTCTGCTCCTTTTTTATCGCGAATTTCGATTTTAAATTCCTGGAGCAGCAAAACCCAACGAAGAAGTCTTGGTTTGGAATCTTGCTTTGTCAACAAGTACTTCAACGCGGAATGATCGGTATACATAATTGTGGTGGAAAGGACAAGACAGGGGCGGAATTTTTCAAAAGCATAGACAACAGCTAGAAGCTCTTTTTCGGTTGTCGTATAATGCAATTGTGCCCCCGTCATTGTCTTGCTAGCGTAATGGATCGGTTGGAAGTGTTTGTTCACTCTTTGTCCAAGAACCGCTCCAATAGCAAAATCACTAGCATCGCACATCAACTCAAAAGGTAGCTCCCAATTAGGGGTAACTAAGACGGGTGCCTTAGTTAGCTTATCCTTAAGCGAGTTGAAGGCTTCAAGGCACTCTTTGGAAAAGATAAAAGGAGTATCTTTTTCCAAGAGGTGGGTCATCGGGCGAGCGATTTGAGAAAAATCTTTGATGAATCGTCGATAAAAGCCCGCATGTCCCAGGAAACTTCTCACACCCTTCACGGTTGAAGGTGGAGGCAACTTTGCGATAACATCAACTTTAGCACGGTCTACTTCAAGACCGGCTTTCGAGATCTTATGTCCAAGCACGACGCCTTCTTTTACCATAAAATGGCATTTTTCCCAATTTAGAACCAGGCGAGTGTCTTCACACCTCTTTAGCATACGTTCCAAATTGGCAAGGCATGAAGAGAATGAATCCCCGAAGACCGAGAAATCATCCATGAAGACTTCCATGGTTTGTTCAACCATGTCATGGAAGATAGCTAACATGCACCTTTGGAAAGTCCCAGGCGCATTACATAAGCCAAAAGGCATTCTTTTGTAAGCAAAAGTGCCATAGGGACAAGTGAATGTAGTCTTCTCTTGATCTTGGGGATCGATGGGTATTTGAAAATAACCCGAGAAACCATCAAGAAAGCAGTAATATTCATTACCAGCTAATCGTTCAAGCATTTGGTCCATAAAAGGTAGAGGGAAATGATCCTTTCTCGTGGCATCATTGAGTTTGCGGTAGTCTATACAAACTCTCCACCCAGTAATGAGACGAGTGGGAATTAACTCGTTGTGTTCATTGGGAACAACGGTTATTCCGCCCTTCTTGGGCACACAGTGGATTGGACTAACCCATGGTGAATCCGAAATAGGGTAAATCATACCCGCATCAAGAAGTTTGAGAACCTCTGTTTTGATGACTTCATGGATTTTTGGATTCACCCTTCGTTGGCTTTGAATTGTGGGCTTAAAGTCGTCCTCCATGAGAATTTTGTGTGTGCAGAAGTGAGGATCAATTCCACGAATATCCGAAATCTTCCAAGCGATAGCCTTCTTATGATCCTTCAACACAGCGACTAGTCGAGCTTTCTCTTCATCCTTCAAATCCTTAGCAATGATGACTGGCGACTTCTTCTCTTCTTCGAGGAATACATACTCAAGATGGGGAGGCAACTCCTTAAGTTCCAATTCCGGAGGATTTTCGACGGGAGGCGTATTCGAAGTCGGAGTCTCGATAGCAATAACAGTGGGAGATGGAGGGGAAGGATTGTCTTCTCTGAGGAGGTTTGCAATGAAACTAAGATCGTCATCCCAATTAGCAGTAGAATCGTCATTGTCTTGCTTCACATCTTCCAAGGTGGCTTCCAAATCTTTCCAAAGAAAATCACTTTCTCCAAATAGAGATAGTGATGAGTCGATGGAGGAAACGGTCTCAACATTAGGAAGAGAGGTAGGAATGTTTTTACAAGCATCCTTGAAGTGTTCTTCACAAGCCTCATCAAGAACGTCAATACAATTAACACTCTCGTAAGAATAAGTCTGTTTAGAAAGCTTTCCCATGTTGAAGACTACTTTATCGTCACCCACTCTCATGATAAGCTCACCGGCTTCAACATCAATGAGAGTGCGACCGGTCCTCAAGAATGGATGACCAACAATGAGTGGCACACGGGGGTCCATCTCGTAGTCGACGACAACAAAATCAGCAGGGAAGGTGAATTTGTCGACTCCTACAATGACGTCTTCGGCTATCCCCACTGGATAAGCAACCGTACGGTTGGCTAATTCCAAAGTCATTTTGGTAGGGACTAGCTCTGGGAGAGATAATTGCTTCCAAACACTTAGAGGCATGAGATTAATACTGGCACCTAGATCGGCTAGGGCCATGCAATTCTCTACTCCCGGGAAATTGCAAGGGATAAGAAAACGACCCGGATCACCAAGCTTGGTTGGCAATTTCCTTAAGAGCACTGCAGAGCAGTTCTCATTAAGTTGGGTGTTGGCAATATCGAGGAGCTTTTCCTTGTCGCTCAGAAGGTCTTTAAACATTTTGGCATACTTGGGCATGTGAGCGAGAGCCTCAGCGAAGGAGATATTGAAATTCAGTTGTTTGAACATTTTAAGGAAATTCGAAACCTGAATATCATCCTTGCTCTTTTGCTTCTCTTTCCTCAACCTTGATGGATAAGGTATATTGGAAGAAGAGGAAGGCTTTAGGGGAATATGATCACTCACAAGCACGGGTGGAGGAGGGGTAGAAGGAAGAGGTGGAGAAATTGGGGAAGGAGAATGATGAGGAATAGGAGCAGGCGACTCGTTCTCCTTAGTCACAACCACCGGTGGAGGTATAGGAAGCTCGGGTTCCTTGGTACCTTTGCCACTTCGAGTGGTGATTGATTTCATCTCCCCTCTTGGGTTCGCAACGGTGTTACTCGGAAGAGTACCCGAAGAAGAGGGTTGACTACTTTGGAAGAAACTAGCCATCATGTTCCTCAGATCATAGTTTGGCTATCCAACGTATTTCTCATATCAGCTCTCAAATCATTTCCTTGCTTGACCAAGTCTGCTTTCAGGTTGAGCACCTCTCTCTTAAGATTTCCCACTATCGCATCGTTAGTCCTCATATAAGTTTCCACTTCTTGGTGAAGAGCGGTGGGTTGGTTGGGAGGAGCATTGTATGCAGGTGGTTGGTAAGCAGGTTGTTGGTAGACTTGGTTGTTTCGTTGAGGTGGTTGTTGCTGCTTGTGAGGTGGTATGTATGGTTGTCGAGGTTGTTGTTGTTGTTGAGGAGGGCGATTAAGGTTTTGTTGTTGGTTTTGGTTGGCAGGAGGGAAACCAGGTGGTGAAAGATAGTTGTTGCTGCGATAGCTAAGCAAGTTACGGTCACCTTGAGGTTTAGCTTGATAAGCAGGTTGAGGATAGGTGCCATATGCCGCATGCACATTCTCAGCAGGGTAGTCTTGGGTGGCAGTACAAGTGGTGTAAGAGTGAGGACCACCGCATATCTCACAAGGTTGGCTGACAGCATTCACTTGAGCGTGTTTGGCGTTGTTGCTGTTGTTGTTGCTGACGGTGTGGGTGACAAGCAATTCAAGAAGCGTAGTAATTTTGTCTAATCGCTTGTCACTGTCATTAGTGCTAGCACTAGCAACATTGGTCCGAATACTCTTGGTTTGCACACGAGATTTGTTCTCAATGATGTCCCAAGCAGCATTGGAAGTCTTAGCCAATAAATTACCCCTTGAGGCACTGTTCAGTGAATCTTGGTCACTCATGCTTAAACCATTGTAAAAAGTATTGATTTGATGTACTTTGGTAAAACCATGTTGTGGGCATTTTCTTAAAAGATCTTTAAAACGATCCCAAGATTCACTGAATGACTCATCGTACTTTTGTTCAAAATTTATAATTTCATTCCGCAAAGCGGTAGTACGAGAGGGTGGGAAAAAGTAATTGATGAATTTGGTTTCCAAATCCGTCCACGAGAGAATACTCTGTGGCGGTTCCTTAGCAAGCCAATGCCGGGCTTGTCCCTCTAAAGAAAAGGGAAAAAGTTGTAACCTTATAACTTCTTGTGGAACACCATTGAACTTGACCGTGTTGGTGAGTTGTAGAAATCTCTTAATGTGGTCGTGTGGATCATCAATGGTTCGTCCCAAGAATGGTTGAGCGGAGACCATCTGGATAAAGCCTGATTTGAGCTCGAAGTTGTTGGCGTCAATTGGAGGTATGACAATTGGATCCGTGTTGCCATCTACATGAGCTTGCAGTAGTTCAATCATCGGGCGATTATCCGGAAGGTGCTCATTATTGTTGTTATTGTTCATGTTGTTGAAAGGCGGGTTGTTGTTGTTATTATTGTTTGGAGGTGGTACACCGGCCATGTCTAAGTGATCGAGAGGCTCGGGCTCTTGATATGACGTGGATCGAGTGCGCATACACCTGCAAAAGAACGAACAAAGAAAAACAAAGCAAAAATATTTTTGGTTTTTATGGTTTTTTACTTTTTAGGATTTTTTAAAATTTTATATTTTTTAGTGTTTTTGAAAATTTTTGTGAAAAAGTAACGTTCACGGGGAACGGATCCCAAAATCCAAGTTCTCACAAAAAACTTTTGATCTTAACGAGAAGAGCCAGCAGCGGCGCCATTTGATACACGCTTTTAGTGTGGGTTCTAATATATTTCTTGGTATCCTCTCGAATTGATCTCGGTTTAAAGTGGAACGATTTGTTCTTGGTGACAAAAAGGAGTTTGGTTTTCTATTCTATTAATAAGTAAGCTAGACTTAAAGATTTAAACTAAACAGCAAATGAAAAATACCCAAGCAGAAAATTCCCTATTCGGAATGTATGTCTATGCGGAAAAGGAAGGCTATTCGGAAAGAACACCCTTATGCGGAAAAATATGGTCTATGCGGAAAATATCACTTATGCGGAAAAATCTGCTTTATGCGGAAAGATAAGGCTATTCGGAAAAACAGGGCTATTCGGAAAATCAAGTTCTATGCGGAATAACACCTCTATTCGGAAAAACATGCCTATTCGGAAAATAACCTCTATGCGGAATAATGTGCTCTATGCTGAATGTTTTACTATGCGGAATAAAATATGGCCTATGCGGAAAAATACCTTACTCGGAATAATGTGCTCTATTCGGAAAATAATGACTATTCGGAATATCTGTGATATTCCGAATAAAGAAGAAAAACAACCTCTACTCGGAATAATTGAAATATTCCGAATAAAGGCAACCCCAGAATCCCTATTCGGAATCTGGGAACTCAGAAATGCGAAGAACAGGGGACTCGGATTTTATCAAAATCAAACTCAACAATCAAAAAGGTTTAACCAAATCAAACATAAATCATTTAAATACCATAAGTAACAAATCCCACCAATAAAAACACTAAATCAACAACTTTTTAGGATCAAACTTGAATCAAATAAAAACTTAAGAACTTGCAATAGAAGATGATGAAGATCAAGATAAATGAAAAGATGGAATAGATTGATTAATGTAAAAGTAACAAGATGTAATGATTAAAAGTTACAAGATTGAAAGAAAAAGATGAAAATCACCAAACACCCTAATGGTGTTTGTGATGGAACGAACAAAGAACTGGGAAAAAAGAAAAATGAAGCTAACTCCCTATAATGTGAAGGGAGAATCTATTTATACTCCTAGTGGTTGGTTGGTGAGTGGGCTTTCTCCCTTTCTTCTTGTCTTCTCGTCTTTTCAGAAAAGTTGACGTTTTCGATTCTGATTCGGGATTTGTCGTCGATTAAATCCATCTCGTCTTTTAATTTCTTCGTTAAATAGACTTGAGTTTCTTCGACTTATGTAAATCTTCCGTCTTTGGTCCTTTTCTTTGATAAATCTTCAAATAGTCCCATTGACTTCAAATCTTTTGCATCTCTTGGACAATAGACTTCGTCTTCAGTCTTTTTCCTTGATAAAACCCGTGCAATCCCATGTTTTCTTTAATATTCATCCGGTTAGCTCTGAAAACACAATAAACACAAAAACCACGCATAATTCCAAACAAATGATATTAAATACGTGTTTTGGTCTCGTTTTAGCCCGAATTAAGTGGTAAAAGGATGGGTGTTTACACACCTATCATTCTACAATAGGTTCAACAATTGGAGGTTGTTCTTCAACCAACGTCTCTTGATTGGGTTGCTTTTGAAGACGTTTACGAGCTCGTTTTGCTTGATTACGAGTGATCATAAACTTCACGAAGAATGGGAGGTGAGCAAAGAAGATTCTTTTTGGGTGTTTTGTGAATTTTCAATTTTTTTGTGTTTTTGATGATATTTAATTTTTTTGGATTTTGGTGTATCTTCGTAGACAACAATCTACAAAATCTCTCCTCGAATCAAACTCTTGATTAAAGAAGCCTCAAAGGAATGAAAACGATCACGTGGAGTGAACGTCTTCTAATGACTTTAGAACTTTGGTGAAAACCAAATTGTTCAAGAGGGTTTAATCACAAAGAAACCAAGCAAATATATTATACGTAATAATACTTTGGGCGGCAAAACCCTCGATTAGCCTTCAATCTCAAAATACTCACAAGCAAGCGGGGAAACGAGGCGGCGCGAAGCACTTAAGAGCCTTTTTCCTTAGGGTATATTTTATAATACCCGCCTTATACCCACCTTATAGTTTGTATCTTTCAAAATCGAGCTTCACGAAAGTATTTATCTATTTTTGCCTTTTCTTTTTGTTTGAGATTCGAATACAATAATTGAGTGATGAAATCCCAATTAAGGTTGTGTTTTCACACTTTTGGAGATATTGTGAATTTATTGTGATACTTAATACAATATAGTAATAATATTTGTACAAGAAAAACCAAGAAAACCGATAATACGTATTAGTAGAGTTCTACTAATACAAATACTATTTGGTTAATATTAAAAACAACAATACAAATTAATCACGACACACCTCCCCGGCAGCGGCGCCAAAGTGAATGTGGTAAAATTACACCTCTTAGGAAAAAGGCGTAAAAGTGGTAAGTATCAAACAAATGATATTAGGAAAAATCAAGTGTTAGTGACCCTTAATGGTGTGAAAGTTCGTTTCCCAAGGAGGTATATGTGTGTGAGAAATTTGTTAAATGTTTGTGATTAATGATTGGTTTAGAAGGGGATGAGAAAAGAAATTGACGGAGACGTGAAAATAAAAATTAACAAAAAATCACTACTAGAAAGTTAAAACGTAGAACCTTAAAAACCACAAAAATAAAAATAAATTCTAAAAATTACAAAAAATTCACCAAAAATCAAAATAAATAAACTAAGAGTTTACCAATGATCAAAACTTTTTCAAACCTTTTAAATAATTAAATATTCAATTTTTAAATGCTAATTAAAGCCCTAAAAATCAAATAAATTATCAAAAAGCCCAAATAAAGATTTTTCAATTGGTAAAACTCTAAAATGACCTAAAAAGATTAAAAACTATTTTTAGAAATTTTAAAACTAATAAAAACTATTTAAAATGATTTAAAAACAATTAAAACTTAAAATAATTATAAAAATTAATCTAAAAGAGATAAAATTATTCTAAAAGTTGCTAAATTCCTATTTTAATGTATTTAACCTAAGAAAAATGTAAAAAGTTGGAAAAAGTGAAATTTTAAAAATAATAATAAAATAATAATAAAATAATATTAAAAATCCAAAAATTATAACAAATTCTAAAAAACTTGCAAACTAGTTTATTTTAACCTAAATAATCAGAAAATCAAAGTGAAATTACCAAAATACCCCTATTGGGCCCTCAAATGGGCCAAATCCAAAAACAGTCAACCTAAATGGGCTTTTGGGCCCAAAAAGTCAAACTTGGCCCAATTGACTTGGAAAAGCCCTATCTGACTTAAAATTTAATTCTAAGAACAAAACTCTAAAGGCCCAAAAGCTGAATGTGAGCTTATCACAGCTTATTGAACACAAAGCTTATTCTTATTGGGCTTTTCAGCCCATTAAGCCATAAGCTAATGCCATAAGCTCTAATTTGACACACAACCCTCTTTTAGGATGCTTAAGAGATCTGTCAAAAGAAATTTCCAAAAAGCACACTCAATAAGCCAGAAAATAGAAAAGCAAAAATCCACAAAACGACAAAATAGTCGTTTTTGAGAAATAATGCACCTCAGGACTTGATTCAACTTGCAAAAGCTTTCAAATGGACTCAATAAGCAATATAAATCAACAAAAATCCAATAAGCACAACCAATAAGCCAGAATAAGCACAAATGAACTTATGTAAAAGTCAAAGGAGTTGGTTTTCTAGTCAAACCTAAAAGTCAACCACCCAAATGCTCCAGTATGAACAAATGGGTCAAAATATGAGCACCTATTACAAAAACAAAGTTGTTGCTGGTTGGAATAAGCTATTATAGCTTATTGATAAGCTGACACCAATTTTGCACTATCAGTGGCAACCAGCAGGGGAAAGGAGTTCCCACTGCTTTGACTAATTGACCAAGCTTATTTGAGAGTTCCGGTTTGATTCAATTGGGAACAAAGGCACCCTTGTGATCAGTGAATCACAAGGAGTCAATAGCAACAATAAAATCACAAAATGGTTCACACAATAAGCCACAATAAGCCAAACAGTTACCAGATATGCTCCAGATATGCAAATAAGCAGTTAAGCACTTAATAAGCAGATTTAAGCAGAATAAGCCAACCAAACTTAACAGGATGCATACACAAGCTATATAAACTAAGAACAAACACAAAGCAACAAGAATCAAACACTGAATCAAAGTAAATAACAAGATCAAAGCATAAAAAGTTACTGATGAACAATGAACATATGCAGAAAACAGGTTTGCTGATATACTTGACACTTGATCCAATTTCAAGCCTCAAATCCTTCTTCCTTTGTGTGATTAACTATGATTTAGCACTTGTTAGCCCTAGCCTAAGCCTAGATCTAGGTGTCCTCAATATCCTAGCCAAATTTACCAAGTATTTAAGATTTTATAGCCAATCTATGAACCTATGTGATCAAACCCACAAAACCTGCAAACAGATGAACACAAGCACCTAAATAACAGATACCAATACTTGCTAACAACATACAAGCACTCAACAAGCCATAATCCAAACTTATGTAGTAATCACAAACACTCCTTAATCAGTCACTTATCAAAGAAACTTGTGATTTCTTCTAATAACCTACTGATTTTAATGATCAAAAACACCTACTAGGCAGCAACTAACACAATCAAACACATAAATCACCAGCACAAACACAAATACTCAAAATCAAAGCACAAAATCCAAAACAGTCATAAACATGAAATTTTTAGGGGAATCTTAACAAGAGCTAATACCTGCCTTCCACAACATCCTAGGAAGGCCAACAATGCTCCTTGGACCTTGTTCAACAACTAGAACAAGACCAAGGTACTTCAATGAAGGAGATGCAAACAGCCTTGGTTGATGGTTCAAAGTAGAACCTCAAGGACTTTATATCTTCAACACAAGCAGCAAACAAACTCAACCAAAGGCTTAGAATCCTTCTCAGGCTTGGTGTCAACAAGCTTGAAAGAACTCAAGGCTTAAGGCTAAGGGTTAGTACACAAAATAAGCCAAAACAGAACCTAGGATTTCAAGGTATTCAAACCTAAAAACCTAATGAAACAAGACGTGCCTTAACCACAAGATTAAGGTAGGCCTTAACAATGAAATGGAACTCAGAATTAGGCTACTCAAACACCAAAATTTTAACTAAATCAAAAAGAGATTTCAAATTTCAGAAATTCAAATTTTATTAAGCTTAAAAAGGAATTACAAAGATTAATAGCCTAAAACTGGAACAAAGGGACTCTCACATGTTGAGGTCTCCTTTTATAGGCAAATGCCTGGCTAAACACTATTCACAAACCCTAGATGTGATTTCTCTATTATGCCCTTGGTTCTTTTAGACGAATCCTTGGTGTGAGCTGTCCAAAGTGATCAAGGCTGTTCATTTTAGCTTTGGAATGAAGCAAGGATCCTAGGCTGTTGATTTGGACACGTAGGATAACTTGGGGGTTAAGTTGCATTCTGATTGGTTGAGGGGGAATTGGGGGTGGGGTCCATGGTGATGTGATGGGTGAGTTCAAGTGTGGGATGTATACGTGTGAGGGTTAATTACTTTTTGGTCAAGGTAATTTGGATTAACCCTTTGTTGGGTAAAAGTAAAACCTGGGTGGAAGAACATGAATAGTGGACCCCTTTGATCCGTTTTTGGTGGAGTGGAACTTGTTTGGCGCATTTTCAGATTTGAAAGTTTGAAAGTGGCAACTTAGGTCCTTGTGTTTTGAGATTTTTGGTAAACAAAGCATTTCAGCCCTAAAACGTATTCTCCTTTGTTAATAAGTTTCACCATTTGTCACTTTTGGCACAAAACTTTGGAAAAAGGATTTCAAGGGTTATTTTTGCCATTTTTGGATAATTCAAGGGCTGATCTTGGACATTGTTGATCTTCAAAGGTCTTCATTTGTTTCTTTGACTTCATGAGGGACCATTATTGGAAATTTTGATTTGTTGAGGGACTAATCTTGCCATTTCTTCAAATTTGAAGGACCTTTTGTGTAATTTTGACAAACTTAAGGGACCAAACTTGTAATTATGAATATACAAGGGTTTTAAGTGTCATTTCTTCAATAAATGAGGATCAAACTTGTTTGTCTTCAAGTCTTCAAGGGTATTTGTTGAGAATTCCATGATTAGGGCCCGGTTCTTTGTACGACTTTGTTTCTCGTGTCCGTTTTTCCTTGTAACTTGTGATCTTTTGTCTTTTTCACGATATCCATACCTAAAATACACAAGTAAACAAACACAAGCATATATATGGTATTTTATGACATTTTTATGCATTTAAAAGCCCGAAAAGAACGATGAGATCATGTATAAATGCCATCTCATCATCAGGCTCGTGACTCGGTTATCAAAAACAAGCGCTCCTCGGGAGGCAACCCGAGTATCTATCCTTTTATGTTTTACCTCCTAAGTGTAGGGGACCTATATAGGTTGTTTGTGTTTATGTGGTGATGTGATTACAGGGATGAATGCACTTTTGGAACCTTTGAAGAACCGTGCTCCCGTGTTATCTGAAATCCGGTTCTATCTCTCAACTATCGTGATTCAATTTTCTTCATACTCACATTTGAAATTGATCACGTTAGTCGTCTCTTCCTTAGATTGATTTAACCAACGTGCACAATGTCATAAGTGTAGGGGAGACTTTTCCCACATGCTTAAACATTGAGGACAATGTTTATATTAAGTGTAGGGGGACTTCTATCGAAGTTTTAAGTGAACTTTTCCATTAAAATGCCTTCATTTAACCGGAAAATCATTTTTTTCAGCATTTTTCAAATTTTTAATTAACTTTGGCCATTTAATCGTAATTTTTAAATTTTTATCGTAATTTTTAAATTTTTATCGTTGCTTTCATATGTATATATCCCACAATAAAGTAAATTTTTTTAATAATGTGGTGTAGCTAGTTTTGAAGTCTTTGACATATTAGGCCCGTTGCGATTATTTTGACTCAACCCGAATAGTCTTATCCAAGTTTATTCTAGCTAGTATCCTTAACCATGTAGACCTTAATTGGTTTATTAGGCTAAGCATCCACGAGTCTCATTACTTGAGATTTTAAATTGTGGAGAACGAGAAATGATAGAGTCAATTATAAGTCGGTATTCTTGCACAAGCACACTTGGTGTGATTATAGGCCTATTCTCCCATCGCTTGCTAATAATTTATCTGCAATAAGTAAGGTCGTACGATTTCATTGAATAACTTAGCTTCTAGCCCAAGATCGTTTAAAAGTTGCTCGGTAATGATAAGAGTTCATAGCCAAGGCATAACTTATGAAGCGGGGCGCGAAGATTGGCGAGTCCGAAAAGGCCCTAACAAGGCATGAGGATTCCATTTTATTGCTAAAGATCCAAGATGATGTGAAAGGCATTATTCCCAAAATCAATATGAAGGATCAAGATCATGGAGAAGTCTATCCGAAAAGACCCTAACAATGTATGAGGATAAATAGATCCAAGTCCGAAAAGGAGGCGGATCGTTGTATCTCAAAATCCCAAATAACGATTGAAGAAATAATGATGAAGTCGTGGTCAACAAAGTTGGAGTATCCCTCAAAAGTCTCCAAGTGAAGAAACTCTATTAACGAAGAGAAGACCATTATCTCAAGAACGTCTCTCAAGATATGAAGTATGAAGGACATGCCAAATATCGGTCCGAGAAAGGTCTCAAATCGTCAAGCGAGTTATGCCAAGATATGAACTTTTTGATATCCCGAGAAGCAGTTTTAAGAGATTTTGTCCTTTAGCTAACTATTAATCAAATCGTCCTACTTTACTTTAAGCCTAAATAACTATCGCAATAAGTCCAAAAATGCATCTTCATGATCATTCTAAGACAAAAATAAAATATAAGAGATACACCTAGGAATAAGGGAGTTTAAGCATATAATTAAGCCATGTGTGTAAGTGTTTGATTTGCTAACTTATAATAACAATGATCTCGTTTTTAAGCTTAGTTTGGGGAACGTGAAACTTGAGGGTGATGAATCTTCACAGCAACCGAAGCCCTAATGTAAGTCTTAGATCTCTTTGCGAGTTATTTCCATATAGCTATTTTCAAGTGAAAATGGTCTTCTATCCCTTTTGTTTCATTCAAGTTTTTATATATCTCTTTAGTAGTTATGATTATTGTTAATAAGGCCAAGGTTGATTGATTATGAGAAAAGTGTAATTTTGCTTTATCACTAAGCATAGCATGAGGGCATGGCAATGGTTAAGTGTAGGGGATTTGATAGGTGTGAAAACACCCATCCTTTTACCACTTATTTCTTGCTAAAACAAGACCAAAACGCGTATTTAATGTCATTTGTTTGGAATTATGCGTGGTTTGTGTGTTTGTTGTGTTTTCAGAGCCAACCGGATAAATATTGAAGAAAACATGGGATTGCACGGGTTTTATCGAAGAAAAAGACTCAAGACGAAGTCTATTGTCCAAGAGATGCAAAAGATATGAAGTCAATGGGCCTATTTGAAGATTTATCGAAGAAAAGGACCAAAGATGGAAGATTTACATACGTCGAAAGAACTCAAGTCTATTAAACGAAGGAATTAAAAGACGAGTTGAATTTATTCGTCGACAAGACAAGGCCTATATAAAGAGATCCCTTCACACATTTTGAGCTAGCTTTTAATTTCCAGTCTTTTCTTTTTTCTTTGTTTTTGTAGGAAGCCAACACCATTAAGGTGTTGGTGATTTTTCATTTTTGTTAAATCTTTAATCTTGTAAGTTTTTAATCTTTCCTTTTGTTTACTCTACCTTAATCAATCAATATCATCTTCCATTTTCATCTTGTTCATCTTCATCTTTTTGATTTAAAGTTTAAAGTTCTTATTTGGTTCATTTTGATCTTCAAAAGTAAGTGGGTTTTATGTTTTTAGTGTTTTGATTTGATGATTATGATTAGTAGATGATTAGTGGTTAAATTGGTTTAAGTTTTGGTTAAAAACTTGGTGATTTTGGTTAAATTCACGGCTTTGTTGGTTTCCCTGTTCTTCGTATCTTCATAGTTTCCCAGATTCCGAATGAACACCAATGTTCCGGATGAAGGATCTTAGTTAAAACATTCCGAACCAACGTTTTTCTTAATTGTTCCGAATCAACTTGTTCATCCGGAATAATCAATATTCCGGATGAGTTGAAATATACCGAATCAAGGATTTTAGTTTATTATTCCGAATCAGTTTATATTCCGGGGCAAGCAAAAGATTCCGGATCAGTTTGTTGCATTTAGTCATTCCGAATCAAGTGTTCATCCGGAATAATTAATATTCCGGATGAGTGTTTATGTTCCGAATCAATTTTATTTTTAAATGTTCCGAATGAAGTTTTTTGTTTAAATTGTTCCGAATCAACAAATGTTCCGGATGAGCCATATTGTTCCGAATGAAGGTCTGATATTCCGAATGAGCACTAAATGTTTCGAATGAAGTATTTCTGTTAATTATTCCGCATGAGCAACTTGTTCCGAATCAAGCTTTTCGTTCTTGATTATTCCGCATGAAGGTGTTGTTCCCAATCAACAAGGACATTCCGGATCAACGAGTATTCCGAATGAAGGCTGTGAAGAGTTATATTCCGAATCAGTGACTTTTCTGAGTTAAGGTTTTAACTGTTTTATTTTAATTCAAGTTTAATTTGTTATTAACTGCTTTTAATTAATTGCTTTGAGTTTATCTTTATTTACTTCACGCATTTAACTTTTTGGTAGCATAGAAAACAAACCCCTTTTGAGTAACCAAGAACAACTATTCCACTTTGAACCGTGATCGATTCGAGAAGATACCGAGAATTAAAATTGAACCCATTCAAAATCATTTGTATCACATGACGTTGACACAACCAATAGCAACATCAAATCACGTGATGTATAAAACGAAAACTAGGACCACATGCTCCATATTTTTTTTTCTCTCAAAGTAAACACAGAAGCAGCCACGTCTCTTTCACATGGACATTAGCACTGTCCCGATCACAACATGATTAACTTTATCTTGTAGAACCCCTACGTGAAAGCTATATGAGTGTACTCCAATCATTGGCTTTAATTGCTGTTACTTTTGCTCATGTCAACATCAATATTGGGATCATTAACACCATATGTTTATTTGAACCGCAACCTTCTGTCAAAATCAATCTGTGCTGCATCCTTTGGAACATCTACTTGTACCATAATACCCTTACCCTTATCTAATGGATCAATGGTGGGTAAGGTAGATGGTAATACCTGTGAAGAAACATCTTTGATTATGGATGATGACTGGAATACATCAACCTAATCTGCAGGTCTGTCAACGCTCATTTTTGCTTTGTCAGCACCCAAGTTACTCATGTCAGCGTTCAAATCTTGCTTGTCAACGCCCAAAGTACCTGTCTCAGCGCCTCTTTTAATTTCCTCCAACATGGCTGTAAATCACAAATTTAAGTTTGTAGGAGAGACTAGAGATGTATCAAAACCTGTCTGTTTCTTCAAACTAGTTAGGGCTTGAGCAACACCCAAAGATTCACCATCATTAGAGCCCTTATCACTCACATTTATCTGTTCATCCTCCCCTTTGGAAGATTCCTCCATCCCACGCCTTGTGCTAGCATTTTCCAAAACAACAATCCTATCCCTCAATTGCTTGAGTTCAAGGCCTTGTGTACTGAGAATTTGTACCAAGTCTGCATTTTTCTTTTGCAAGCTAATACAGATAGCCATCAATTCTATTAAGGTCATTGGTTCCAATCTGCCCTCCTCTAAAATGGGTATTTGACCTCCCAAGTTAGATTCATTGGGCATGGATGAGGTCTTAATAATAGTAGGACTGTCTTGGCTAGCTTCTAAGCCAGAACCAATAGTCCCAGCCTCATCCATAGCACCTACCACACTTGTGGTGGTGGTTCTCTCTGCTACATGGCTAGGACCACTAGAGGAGAACACTCCAGTAGTCCTTTGGCGTTTTTGCAACCTATATTGTGTTGAGGGAGAAGATGATGTGGATTGGGTGGATGTGGGTTGGTTAAGGGGTGTTTGGGACTGTGAAGGATTGGTGTCAACGTTTGGATTAGGCATGTCAACGCCAACATTTAAAGTGTCAGCGTCGAAAGGTTCTTGGTCAATTTTCATGTGTTGTGGTGAAGGTAAAGGTTCAGGAATTGGGTCAAGTTGAGGTTGTGGGTCTGGTTGGGGTTGTGTTGCTTCAATGACAGCAACCATAGCAGGAGTGAGGGGTAAATCACGATGTGGGGGTGAGTTCATCTTTGTAAAAATTGCTTTCTTTTACACAGGGATTTCATAAAAATCATCATGATCCCTTGTGCAGTAACTTTGGACATCAAAAACCATTTGTAAAAATCTGGGATAAGATAAAGTCATTTTGTTCCCTTTATTTTTACACATGCCCTCAAAAATAATTTTGGAATAATTAAACTTTTGCCCAGTAGCAATGCACACAATAGCACTAGCAATAGATCTATTGATCTCATTGTGTGCAGTACACTTGGGACTCAAACATTGCAAGAGGACATGTATTAGGTACTTCCAGGCTGGGGGAAACTCCTGTTTATGATATTTGTTTAAAGTTCCCTCATCAGGGAAAGGATAACCCAAAAGCCCTTAGTCCTTGTTCTATTTCATTAATAGGGAGGGTGGTTATACCATCAGCATCATCAAGATGCAAAGCTTGCCGAACCAAAGCTTTAGTAACCACCCATGTGCGCCCATGAACAATAGATGATAATGTAGTCACTCTATTAACTGTTGAGGAACTAACATTGTTCCAAAACTGTTTAATATGTGTGACAGGAATGAGTGGAGCATGAGAAAGAGCATACCTAATTGGGGATGCATTCAAATACGCCACCATTTGTGTGTATTGGGGAAACAGAGTGTCATCAGCGTCCAAATATGCTACCATGTTGTGTTGACTCCTGAATCCCCATTCCAAATCAGTTGGTTTAAATTTTGGTGCCATTGTTGAAAGTTGTTTGAAAGATTGATAAAGATGAAGTATAGGAGAAAATATTGTTAGACAAGAATGATAGGTACCCTGTTCAAAATAGGAGCCAAATATATAGGAGAGAAAAATGCATGTGATTGGTCAAAAATTAGGAAACTATTTTCAAAATACAATCATGAAAATATTGAAAAGAAATAAGTTTATCTCATGCATTAATTGAAAGTTATCTACTCCCAAAATTACGGCCCAAAAGTTCGTCAAAAAGTAACAACTTGGTAGGTCCCATTGAGTGTCAACGGTCAAAAATAACCCATCAACGCCCAACGGCTATATTCTAGTCAACGTTTGCCAAAGCCATGTCAGCGACTAAATTGGTCACAACAACGCTTGGAAAACTACTTATCAGCGTCCAAAAATAAAAATTTATAAAAATGAAAAATGACCTTAACAAAGTAATTTATCCTAGAGAAGATAACCTATAAGTTGATAAATATTATAGGGCGGCAAGCAATGTCCAGTTATGCACACTTGCTTATGCAAGATAGACATAACAGTCCTCTAGTGTCCCTTGCTAACCAAAACTCTTAACAACTAAGTTACCTCATAAAATTCCTTGTTACTCCCAGGTAAAACCCATGATAAAATCATTCCCAAGTCTCCCAACAGACCACAACCAATGCTAGGCCAAAAATCTCTTGGCAGCATGCATAATATATCAACTTTGCATGCTACAGTGCCTCATGATTTAGTAATACTAACTCATACTCACCTGTGGACACAATCTAGAATTGTGATAAGAGTATCATAAGGATACCCAAAAGTCCTAAAGGTTCCTACACCTCACCTTAAACTTTGATACAAATGTTGCCAAAAATATGCATGAACATAAAAAATTTATGTCAAGATAGGAATAGAAAATTCCAACCATCATCAATAAATGAAAACATGCTCAAATGATTCTCCAAGGATCCATAAGCAACTCTATATCCAATGGTAGAATGCTAACACCACCTGCACATTTAGATTGAAAACCACAAAACTAACATTGTTGCTGACAACGCCCCGATAACACTTGTCAGCGTTAAGAAAAGCTTTGTCAGCGTTAGACAAATATATTGCTAACAACGTTACAATAACACTTATCAGCATTAAAGCAACCTTTGTCAGTGTTAGAAAAATATAGTAGAAAATCTAAGTCCTCAAAAAGATCAATAACAATGCATTATCCTGTACATACTTTTACAAAAAGACTCCAAAACACATATTATGTGAGATTGATCATTCCAATACTTGTTACCAAGTATTGAAATCTTCTAGCATCAAAAGGTTTAGTTAGTAAATCTGACACATTTTCTTATGTGTCAACCCTATCTGTTTGTATTAAACGCTTTTCAAAACAATCTCTTATAAAATGGTGTCTATTTTCTATGTGTTTAGTTTTAGAATGATGTACGGGATTCTTATTAATGCATAAAGTGCTGTTATTGTCAACAAATATCTTGGTATGCATGAAATTATACCCATAGTCCAACAGTTGGTTCTGAATCTATAAAACTTGTCCACAACAAGCAGCTGCAGCTACATACTCTGCTTCAGTTGTAGAATTTGCCACCATTGTTTGTTTCTAGCATTGCCAAGATATCAACCTGCTCCCAAGAAACTGACTTCCACCAGTTGTGGATTTTCTATCAAACTTATCACCTCCATAGTCACTGTCTGAATATGTAATAAGCTCTAAAGGTGAATCTTTTGGGTACCACAAGCCAAGACTGGGATAACATCTTAGGTACCTAAAGATTCTATTGATAGCATAAAGGTGACATTTTTTGGGAGTCACTTGATGGTGTGCACATGCACACACAACAAACATGATGTCAGGTCTAGAGGCTGTGAGATACATCAATGAACCAATCATTGATCTATAGTGCCTGACATCCACATCCTTTCCATCTCCAATCTTTCCCCAAGGGTGTTCTCTATCCATAGGAGTAGTAGCCCTCTTTTCATGTGGAGAAAAGTCAAACTTCTTCAAGATCTCTGCCACATATTTATCCTGGGAGATGAAGATACCATCTTCTTTCTGCTGAACTTGTAACCCAAGAAAGAAGTTCATCTCCCTATAGCACTCATCTTGAATTTGTCTGTCATGAGCTTGGAAAAGTCTTCACTCATCTTTGGATTTGTGGATCCAAAGATAATATAATCAACATAGACCTGAACAAGTAGAACATCCTTACCATTCTTCTTTGTAAACAATGTCTGATCTATGGTGCCCCTCTTGAATCCATTATCCACCAAATAAGTGGATAATGTGCCATACCATGCTCTTGGGGCTTGATGAAGTCCATACATAGCCTTCTTGACTCTATACACCTTGTCTGGATTCTCTGGATCTTCAAAACCAAGAGGCTGTATTACATACACCTCCTCAACAATTGTTCCATAGTGGAAGGCACTCTTCACATCTATTTGATAGACAGTGAAGCCCATGCAGGAAGCATAGGCTAGAAATATTCTTATAGCTTCAATCCTTGCAACTGGTGCAAATACCTCCTCATAGTCTATCCCTTCCTCTTGTGTATATCCCTAAGCCACCAAACGTGCCTTGTTTCTGACCACAATGCCTCTTTCATCTCTCTTGTATCTTAGAACCCATCTTGTCCCTATAGGTCTGACATATTTGGGACAATCAACCAACTCCCAAACATCCTGAATTGCAAATTGGTGAATCTCATCCTGCATTGCTTCCACCCAGCTTGGTTCTTTGAGAGCATCAAATATTTTCTTGGGTTCCTGTTGTAACAGAAAACAGGCAAATAAACATGCTTGCACAAGAGGGGTATCAACCTTCTTATGTATATTGGCAATAAATCCACCAATACTTTATGAGATCTTCTAGTCTGAATAGGAGTCATAATATCACCAATGATTTGAGAAGTAGGGTGATTTTTCATAGTGGAAGTAAGAACTCCTCCCTCAAAAAGTATGGTATCTTCAATCTCATTATCCAAGTTGCCAATATCTTCATCAGACTCTCTTTCATCAACAGTAGGATGAACCTCTTCATATAAATTGGAAGGTTCACCTTGTTCAAAATTAGAAGAGAAATGATGCTCAAAAGTGTTGTCAATGCCTGAACCTTGGTTGTCAGCGTTTGGGCTATCAACGCTTGAAATGTTGTTGTCAACGTTTGAGCCATCAACGTCTGAATTTGTCCTGTCAGTGCTAGATTTGCCTTTGTCAGCACCTGAAGAACCATGCATGTTGATAACTGGTGGTACTTGGGGACCACCATTATCCTTTCCAGCAGCAGGAGCAGCAGCAAAAGCATCTGTCCATATGGGAATTGTGACATACTCTTGTATGGGAGATGACTTGTCTGCTTGTGATCCAACCTCTTCATTAACCTTTGTACCTGAAACATCAACAACTTGTTCTTCCACAACATTTGAAGTTACCTTCACAATGTCTGGATTAGTGACAGGCATATAATTTAAAGTCCTAGATAGAGGTTCCAAGTCAAACAAAAAATTTGGACCACTTTCAGGATCACTAGGTTTACTCTCTAAAAACCTAACATGTACTCTTTCAAGTATACGTTTTTCCTTTTTAAGATAAACCCTATATCCCTTGCTCTGCACTGAATACCCCATGAAATACCCTTCATCACCTTTTGCACTAAATTTACCTAAGGCATCACTAGTATCAAGTACAACTACATGACAACCAAAAGGTTTGAGAAAACCAATATTAGGTTTTCTTCCCCAAAGTAACTCATAAGGTGTTTTGTTCTGTATCTTGTTGACCAATGCTCTATTTTAAACATAGCATGCTGTATTCACAGCCTCAGCCCAAAAAGCTATGGGAAAGTGAGCATCAGCCAACATAGTTCTGGCTGCTTCAATTAGGGTTCTATTTTTTCTTTCTGTAACCCCATTTTGGTGTGGGGTTCTGGCAACACTAAACTGCCTAGTAATCCCTTTCTTGGCACAAAAATCATCTAAAAGTTTATTCCTAAACTCACCACCATTGTCACTTCTAAGCATTTTAACTTCATTACCAGTTTTCTTCTCAATCTGAGTAATAAAATCAATTAAAATGTCAGCAGTATCACTCTTCATAGCCAAAAAGAAAGTCCAAGTAAACCTAGAAAAGTCATCTGTGATGACAAAGCAGTATGATTTACCATTCAAACTCTATATATTAGTTGGACCAAATAGGTCCATATGCAGCAAGTGAAGTGGTCTAGTACTAGAGTGCACCTGTTTAGACTTGAATGAGACCTTGTGCTGCTTGCCTTTAAGACATGCAACACAAGAGTGGTCATTGTGGAAAGCCTTTTCAGGCAAGCCATCAACCAAGCAAAGTCTCACAAGCCTGTTTATATTCTTAAAGTTTATGTGCCCTAGTCTCATGTGACATAGATTACTCTCATCCACTGAAGCTTTAGCATAAAAACATGACATATTATTATTCATCCTAATCCCATTAAGATTCACATTATATATGTCTTTATGTCTAGGTGTTCTATAGTCAATATATTTCTCATCAGGGATTTTATAATCCTTGCTTAACAGCAAGCATTCAGTATCAGTAAACAGAACTTTATTTTTGTTATCACAAACTTGTGATACACTAAAAAGATTGTAATCAAGTTCCTTTACAAGAAACAGGTTTTCAAAACGCAAGTTCTTGGTGAGAAGTGTTCCTTTGCCTGTGATAGTTCCATATCCGCCTCCAAAGTAAACCTTATAACCATCCTTAATGGGAGTGAAGTTAGTCAGATAATCTTCATTCCCTGTCATGTGCCTTGAGCATCCACTGTCCCAATATCCATAATCATTGACCTGTTTTTGAATGCCCTGCACATAAAGAAAACAAGTTAGTTTTCTTTGGGAACCCAAGCCTTAGCAGACTTGGATTCATCTGGTTGTTCAACAAGAACAGATTTAGTTCTCATAACAACCCCTTGTTCATCCCTCTTTGGATGAAATACCCAGTTAACCCCAATAGGTTTTGTAATGACCTTTGAAATGTAATTAAATTTGTTGTAGGTCATAGAAATCCCATTATCATTAGGGTTTGGATCTTTCTTAGGTCTCCATGTCAAGCTTGAAGAAGCTTTTGACCCCTTATCCTGTGGTGGCAAATATTTAGGTCTGTTCACGTTTCTGTCAGCGTTTTATTTGGTCTTGTCAATGCTAAAATTACCCTTGTCAGCATTGAACCTAGGGTTTGCTACAAAAACCCATTGCCTATTAGACCAAGTATTTGTCTTTTGAAATGGTCTCTGTCCATGAGTGTTAGACCCTCTAGTGAAGAAAGGGGCTGGTCTAACAACTTGTGGACATTGCGCCACACAAGTTTTGGGTCTAACAACGTTTGACTTTTTAACAGTGTTGACCTTGGAAGCGTTGACACACTTATATGCTAAATGTGAAAAGCTACCACAAGTGTAACAGGCTTTTCTAGACATAACCTTAGGTCTAGAAGAGAAGAAGCCTGTTCCATCATTACTAACTTGTCTTTTAGGTGACCTAGTATTTCTATACATTTCTGCATACTTGATGCTAGGTTTTCTAACAGTGTTTCAGCCAAGGTTAATAGCCTTACCAGTGATTGGGTTTGTTACCTTAATAGGGGTTGACTCATTAGGACTTCACATAACAAGCCACCCTTAGCAAATAAGGTAGGGTTGGCTTTCTTCCATTCATTCAAGTCAGATAACTTCTGTTGATACTCTTCAACTGGGGTAATGACTCTTGGTAGAGGAATAAATTCCTCCTCTTGGAGTTCTGGTAAACCAGTCCAAGATAGGTCCTTTCTTTAGACACCATAGAAGTCACCAGCTAGTGGTGGAACCACAGTATAGTCTTTCATCCCAATCCCAGTCATGTCCTTAGGATCCCTTTGTTTATTAACACATTCTTCTAGGGTTTGTGTGGCCTTATCAAATCTCTGAATTTTAAGGCCAACATTATCCTTATTCTTAATGGCTTCATCTAACTTAGCCTGTAACTCACTATTAACCCTTTCCATGATGTTCCTAACATCATTACTAGCATCTAACTCATGTTTTAAGATATTTATTTTATCTTTTAAATCAAATTCCATTTTCTTGTACTCAAAAACTGTCTTCATAGTTTGAGTGAGAGCTAATTGATAGTTAGACAGTTTGCATCTCTCATTACTCACATCATCTAACAACCTTACTATCTCCTTGTTAAGTTTCTCATTTAACCTACAACCCTTACTACAAAAAGCATCATCATATACCTCATTATCTGATGAAAGGAGGAGTGTGCCATGAGAGCATATTGGACATGCTCTTCTTCTTCTATCTCAGCAACCAAAGCTTTATCCTCTTCCCCATCTTTAGCTAAATAGTTCCAATCCCATTCCATACCATCAATTTCTTGCACTGCAACCATGGCCTTAGGATCCTGAGCCTTAACAATTTGGCTTGAGGGTTTTCCAGCATCAGATCTTCTAGGAGATCTGCATTCCCTCATGAAGTGCCCCATACGATGGCAATTGTAGCACTCAACTTTGGATTTATCAAATCCAGCAGTGTCCTTTGCATTAAAGGTCATCTTATTCTTAAACCTTTGGAGGCGTTCTAAGTTACCTCTTAACAACAATCTTCCCCTATATGATGATGACAAAACCAATCTTCAAATCTTGATCTTTCACGAATGAAACAAGCTTCCCCTCAAAGTAAGATTTCTTGTAAAACATATCACCACATAAAAATAATTTGCATACTTTGATATTTGAATCTTCTTCCCCTTTTTGTCTCATCCAATAGGGGTCTTCTAAAGATAAACAACTAATAAACGCTTCCCCTTAAGTGGTGCATGTAAATGAATCACGAACCATGTAGACTCTAATTGTAGATTACGAATGAAGAAAAACAAATATAACCTATTTGTTGAAGAAGTGGAATCTCCAAAGCTTGTACCTTATATCTTGCACTATCCATGTGACGTCGAACTTATATGAAAACGTTAAAGTATAAGCAGACCTCGATCTCTTGTCAAAATCCTCATCCTTTGTGAGACACTGAGCACGATAATGTAACTCCTTCAAGTGATAGCAAGCTGACAATTTGCTAGATTTGACAAGTCTTCGTCACCAACATAAACGAACAAGCAAGTTATCTCAAAAGAGAGGCAGGAATCTTTTGAGATATAATCAAAATATAAACCTACGAAAAACAACTCCAACACCAAAGAAGCAATAATCAATCGTCTTCATCAAAACCTCCAATTTGCAATGAAAATCATCTAAGTACAATATCATCCTCTTCTTTTATGCAACTGCTGCCTCTGTCGGCGTTCTGCTTCTAATCCAAGTCGGTACGTAACCGCAAGATTAGCCTTGTCACATAATCAAATAAAACGTCATTGCACCAAAAACAATCTTAAAAAACGAGCCATAAAATTTTAAACATTCAGTTCTGTCCAAGATCCTTTGTCATCCAACATATCATCAGTATGTATTGTCCTATATCGGACAATACGTGTTAACGTTTGAAAACCAATATATCAGACAACACGTTGTCAGCGTCCAAATATAACGTGTCACCGTCTTCTCTGTCAGCGTGTGTTTTATTCCTGTCTGCGGCTCGACTCAGCCACTGACACCATCTGTGGCTAAATAACTCTTGACAGTGGCTATGCTTTACAACACATAACGCACACTTTGTGCTAGATCCAATCACAAATCACTTCACATATACTATTTTGACCACTTTCATATCAATACCACGTGATCAATCCTAAACCATGTTCTCTTTGTACTTTTGTAACCATTCTGTTAATACGCACCTCGCTACCTTGTTTTATGTCACGATCAAGCACTTCTTGTTGTGTTCACACATGAACAACATTCAACCCATGTGAATAACTTCAAACTGACGTGATCCATAGCAATACTTTAGCTTCAATTAAATAAACTAAATATTCTCCATAAATAAATGCTATGTTCGATCAACAAGAAACATCGTTCATCCATGTTCCTTTTGTACAGCTGCTTGAATTAAATAATGCCCTTGACCATCGGACTGTTTGCTTTGCATAAGGCATGACGTTGACACAACCAATAGCAACATCAAATCACGTGATGTATAAAACGAAAACTAGGACCACATGCTCCATATTTTTTTTTCTCTCAAAGTAAACATAGAAGCAGCCACGTCTCTTTCACATTGACATTAGCACTGTCCCGATCAGAACATGATTCACTTTAGCTTGTAGAACCCCCACGTGAAAGCTATATGAGTGTACTCCAATCATTGGCTTTAATTTCTGTTACTTTTTCTCATGTCAACATCAATATTGGGATCATTAACACCAATTGTTTATTTGAACCGCAACCTTCTGATTTCTTTGCTGGACCAACAATTTCGAAAACACATCTACCATGTTTCTTTGATAGCAACAATACATATTAAACAAGGATTTATTCTGGTCAGTCTTCAAACATAAATCACACCAGCAACAAACGCGCAACATCGATCTAGGGTTTATAATTTTATGCATCGAGACCCTAACTTAGGGTTTGTAAACCAACCTTAGCTTGAATCTTGTATCATTATGCATTATAACAGCTACGAACCTCTTATTTTTCTGCTTTTCAAGTCGATCTAGGGTTTAGGGGAAGAAGCCCTAAATCTTTTTTTTAATAAAAACAAAAACAGAAAATTTTGTACCTCTCTCAGTAGCCAACTTCGACAGACTATAAATCTTTCTTGAAAGCTCATATCGAAGATCCCTCCGGTGAGATCGTGGACACATATACTGAGAACACTCATGCCAAATTTCACGACGATCCAACGGTTAACGAAGGAGATATGGCTGTTGGAAAACGACTGCAAAATAAGATCCAAACTTAAAAACATGGAAGGATTTTAAGCTTTCTTCGTTCTTCGACTCGAACACCTTGTTAGTTCCTAGTATCGAGAGCCACCCGCTCTGATACCAATTGTGGAAACCATTATTCACGGATCGATTAAGCTTACTAGGATATGCATCTCGTTCATATGATAAACATAGCGGAATTGAACAAGACACATAAACAAGGTGTTTACTTCCAACGATTACTTTATTCCAAACGATTACTTGCACTAAACGATTACAAGTAACCTCTAGGCGTGTATACATTAAATCCCACGCCTAGAACACGAAGACACTTTAGGTTTACATTGTGAATAATTGAATGAATAAACCTATGCAGAGTGTGTGTTTATATACTACACATAACCCTCTTTACAAGAAATCTAGTTACACTAGAAGTCCCTCCTTCTTTTGCTAATAAGTCCTCCTTGTTGTATGAAAGGGCTGCATATTCTTTTAAATCTTGATAATTGCATATAAGTCCTTCTTGTTTCATTATTCTTGATTTGTCTCATCAAATTAATTCCCAACAGGTATGACACACGTCGACGTGGTAAAAGTCCTTCTAGGGTATGATCGACATAATCTAACACATGTTGAGGGTTCTACAAGGTATGATCGACAAACTGCAAAGTATGATACTTAGAGGATTGTTGCTGCTACTGGGAATAGGGAAACTGTTGGAATTCAAGTGGTTCAGCCGAGTGGGAATCAATGTTTTAATTTCCAAGGATATGGGCATTTGGAAAAGGAATGCAGGAAGCCGAAAAGGGTTAGAGACTCCAGCTATCACAAGGAAAAGATGCTGCTATGCAAGAAGATAGAAGTAGGGGTTAAATTGTCAGCTGAGGAAGGAGCAATGCTTAATGATACTGATGATGAAGATTCTGATCAAGAACTCGATGCACATTACTCGTACATAGAAAAGGTTGAAGAATTTCTCAAAGTCACTGAAGATGACAATGGCCCTATCTTTGACACTGAGCCAATCGATAAGGTACACACTACTAATGAATATAATGTGTTTGGTGATATTCATGAGCATAGTGATCTACCCAATGCCATTAATGACACGTGTATGATGGAAACGGTTGATAGCAATACCACACCCGATTCATCAGACATGTGCAATAATGAGTCTGAGGATGATCAACATGCAAATGAGTATGATGAAGAGGAACGTATTGCTCTTGCTAATTTAATTGCCACTTTACAAAAAGATGTCACTAAAAATAAAAAGAGTCAAAAGGAATTAAAGAAAGCAAACGCTACGCTCACTCAAAATTTTGAAGAATGCAAAGCTGATCTTATCAAATCAAGTGAGATGACTCAAAGCTATAGAGATGAGCTCCTTTAGAAAACCAAAGAGCTTGAGGGTTACAAGGGTAGTGCGTTAAAAAGTCAAAAGGACGATTTTGAAAACAAATATAATACAACTCTTGAGTTATTAGCCAAAGAGAAGCATCAATTTAATGTTTTCTTAATGGATGAACGTCAAAAAACGTACCTTGCCAATACCAAAGTTAATGAACTTGAACAAAAGCTCTCTATGACCACTACCGACTCTACTAAAATTCTTGAGGTTAAGAAACAAGAGGGAGATGCGTTAAAACAAGACTTCAAAAGTAGATATGATAAAGAAAACGAAAAAGTTACGAAACTAGAAGAACAAGTCGAATTTTTGAAGAAAGTTGTTTATAAAACGCATGATTCTATTCAATCCGTAAGAATGCTAGCACCTTCGTCTATGTTTAAGGGTCAAGCTATCTTTGCAAGTCCTGAGTACCTTGCCAAAGCTCAAGCTACGAACCCGTGTCTTTATCTTGATGAGACTGAAAGGACCGATCTTGATTGCATGCCTGTTAGTTCCGATAGTGAAGAGACTGTCCTTTGGGATGATGATAGTCGCCCTCTTGTCAATACGGAGTTTGTAAAACCATATAATTATGCTTATGAGAATAGTCTTTATGGTCTTTTCAACAAACAAACTCAGAAAACTCGTGAGGAAGTGTTTCTAGAATGCAAACAAAAGCGAACTCAATGGAAGAAAGCATTTGCCCCTAAGAAATCTAATGTTTACAAATACATAAACTACCTCCCTCTAGATGAATCTAAAAGCAAGAGTAGGAAAAAATTAGGTATTCTTAAACACCACATAGATAATGTTAAATCTATTGTTGAAAGAGATTGGGAAAAACGTGAAAATGCTGAGTGGCAACGCCCGATTCCTCAAGATATTACCTTGCTTGTGAAAGAACTCTTAATTCCAAACACGGCGTTGATTAAAGAAACTGTTCTTCAACTTGAGGAGTTCATTCGAACTGAAATGTATGATGATTTAAATTATGTTGAATCTCTTGAGAAACACATTGATGATCTTCAAATGGAGAAGTCTGATTTTCCAGATGAATATGACTTACTATTGCAAGAATGCGTTTCTAACGATGTTATGTGTGCTTATTTTACATCTTGTGCTGATATTGATGAATATTCCGATGTTGCATGCAAATATATTGATAAGATCAAAGAATGTGAGCGTCTTGAAATTGATCTTTCGAAACGTAAAGAAAATGTTGATAAAAATGCGTTTGAGTTACTTCAACACAAAACTGATTTCCTTCAAAAACATTGTCATTCCCTTGAACTTACTTTGCAAAAAGACGTTGGTAGTTTTCCACATGATAATAAATTGCAAGAAAAACTTCCCCAAACATTTCGAGAAATGAATGAAAAGAATTTGGAAATTAAAGTGTTGAAAGCTCAGTTACAAGACAGGGCCACACGATAGCAGAGTTGTAGAAACTCGTTGCTAAAATGGGTGGGAAAGTTGTGGAATCTAGCATTAAGAAACATGTTGTTAGACAACCCAATGCCTCTAAAGAGAATAGATCATCTATCTTGGGAAAACCATCTGCTTTATCAAATTCCTCGTTTGCAAAACCTGTGTTTGCCCCCAGGATGGATGGAAAGGAAAGGTCACCACTTAATCAACCAAAAAAGAATGTCATAGCACCAAGCGTTAAGCACAATAATGTGATTAAACCAGGGATGTATAGAATGACCACTAAGCCCACAAACAAAGTTACTCAATCGCCTTAGACTTCTAGAAACACTAATATTCGTGTGTCTTCTACTACAGGAATAGTCTCTACCACTAGTGTTAGCCGGCCTCAACTTAAGCGCACTTAAGTGAATGACAAGGTCTGGAAACACAAGAGTCAAGAGAAGATGAAGGAAGTAGAAGAATACCCTAGGAATTTGAATGTGTACAAGAATAAAAAATCTGTAATCGCATGTAATGACGATTTGAATGATGTGAATGCTTTGAATGATATGAATGTGAAATTTGTTTGTGTCAAATGTGGAAAGTGTGCTAATGCTAATCATTCTATGTGTGCTATGAATAAAGTAAAAGGCGTAGATACTAGAACTAAGAAGCAAGTTGCGATGCCTATTAGTGCTAGTAAACCCAAACGCAAAGTGAACCATTCTGGTGCTACCCCCACTAAGAAAAGTAATGCATCAGACTCCACCACTAAGAATCCTAGAAGCAAAGTTAAGGAATTATATGAGTCTGCTAGCAAGTCTTGGAAATGGTGGTTTGTTAATCAATGTCCTCCAGGATATAAATGGATGCCTAAAGTTAGGACAGAAAATGTGACTTCGAGTGTTAGTATGTCTTTAAATGTTGATAAGGACACTAATGATTCTACTATCACAACTACTGTGGTATCCAATTTAGCAAACGCTCCATCGTGTTCTAAGTCTTCTGCAGGTGATACAAATAATTCTCTTCATATTGGACTCCGGATGCACGAAGCACATGACGAGGAATCTCAAGCTTCTAATTAACTTCGTGGAGAAGTACCTAGGTACGGTCCGATTCAGAAATGATCAATTTGCACCGATCCTAGGATATGGAGATTTGGTTTAGGGGAATATCACGATCAAAAGGGTATATTTAACACCCCCAAATTTACACGCAGCAGAATACATCTTTGGGTGCTAAACAATGATACAACAACACATAATTTATAAAGAACGACTCGAAAAGAGACGTTTTAGATTTATCGTTCCTAAAACATTTGTCAGAGTAGCGTAGTCTCAAGTAATCGTTACCAAAAGATAAGTTAAAACAACATATTGGTTTGTTTTGAAAATGGAACGATAAATAAATCAAAGAGTTTGAACAACAAAAGCAGTGCACAACTTCATTCCCCGTGACCTCCAAGCTTCCACTTCTTAATTACCTGAAATACATGTGAGTAAAACAATCAACAAAAATGCCGAGTGAATCTATAGGTTTACGAAATCAATTTGAACACAAGCAAAGATTATAAGTTTGTGGCATGCTTATAAGCATCAAATAATAATTTGCATCAACAATGATAATTGTATATAGCATAAATTGCAATAAGCTCATGGAACTGAGCCCTTAGACACTCCCGTATCAGTCTAATAAGACGAGAGATTTATTAATTGTCAGTTACCTCCAGATTATTGGTACATTGCCGTATACCTGACTTCTCAATACAATATGTCCAAACAGTGCGGAGGTCGGGCCTAAGCTTCTATGACAAGTCCACACAAACTGAACAGGGGTGGCTCCCATAGATCTATTAACTGTACTAGCGGTTAACCCATCATAGGTTAATTAACGGTCCATAATTGAGGTTTTAACAAAGGCAATCACTTAATGCAATTTAAAGGCAACCACGGGTCCATTCATAGAGGGACAAAGCATACCATAAAAATCTTGTGTTCTAAGTTTATAAAACATGTATTCCCCCTCGCGGGTTTAAAATCATTTAATAACTAGTATAAAGCGAGGCTATAGACTCACCTTAGCCAATAGTGGTAATGAGACGATCGCCGACGATAGATGATGCCTTTCAAACACGAGAACCACAACCTATCAAATGAGGTGCGTTCATTAATAATAGACTCGATAAATAACCCATACATAAGAATATAAAACTCGACTCAGAAAATCACGACAAAATCGAGAAAACGATACAAGTGATTCTATTACACTCTCCTATATATTCATTTTATTATTCTACGCCTTTAATAAAAATCTGCCGGAACATACCGAATGTCCAAGCCGTTTTCCCATACTTAGACACATCAACTTTTTATGATACTACTCAGAGAACTTACTTACTACATGTATAAAGTCCTCCCAAGAGCCCATCAAAATATTTTACTTCTAAAGTTCCCTGCCCGACTCATCTTTGAATCACAAAATCCGGACAGTTTAGCGACCTTGACTTACGAAACCATTTTGACCATTCTAAACAACTCCATTTGTAAAACCGCCACTTGATTCTAAAAATAGACTCAAAATACTAAACTTGGAGCCTGAGAACAGCCCTTGAATCATTTTGAAACTCATTTTATAGTCCCCGAGATTCGATCCAAATATCGACAACAATTTTCGGATTGTGTCGACACTCGTCTCCCGGTACACGAAAATCAAACTAGTGTATCTTCCACCTCGTTTGGAGTTGGAAGGCCTACTTTATATCAAATCGAAACTAACGAAATTCTCTACGACATGATCCCATCATATCAACCTATACTCAGAGTTAAGATTTCCGAAAATGCCCCTAAACCTACTGCCCAAAAATACATCTTTCAAAACCACATCAAATCAATATTTGGATCAAAACCAATCATTTTCATCATCAACCTAACATCCTAATATCACCATAAACCAATCCTAACACTTGTATCATCATCAAAATCAAAAACCCAAAAATTAAAAATCAACTTTTTAACAAAAACATTGCAATAACATCATTTGATCATCACTAGTAACATATGCATGATCAAAATCTCCACCTAACAATAAAAAAAATAAAACTTGATGCATGTATGTAAAAATGGTATCATTAGAATCACCTTTCAAAAATAGGAATGGGACTTGTTTTGTTTTTGGATGGATCAAAGTTGATCATCAAAAATTTTGATGATTGGTGTTGATGGGGTGTATGGCTAAGAAAGAAAAATGGAGGAGGAAGGAAGAAATTTTTGTTAAATAAATTTTAAAATGAAAATGAGATAGTGGAAATATTATATATAGTGTAAGGTTAGGGTAGTTTTTGCCAATTTGTGATAGTTTTGGTCTAAAATGGAATAAAATAGTTTAAGAGGGTAGAAAATATAAATTGTAAATTTTGAAATATCTACGAGACTCGGGTTTCGTAAAAATACTAAAAAGTTTAAACGCACACGAAAAATAATAATATAACGACTCGATACGTAATTAAAACGATATCGTCGAAAGTATTAAATATCGAAACGATCGATAATAAAATATAAAATTTTAGGCATCCGTCGGTATCGCGATCACTAGTAGTCCTCGTTACTCGTCAAAATATTAAAATATAATATTTAATATCGGTTTCAACTTAAACCGTTAAACATAATAATATTTAACGTTATAAAATACTTCAAAATAATTGAAAAATATAATTAATTTATGACCTTATTTTTTTTACGGGTTTTACATCCTCACCACCTTAAGGGAGCGACGTCCCGGCGCTCAACTCACCTCATACACGAGTTGTTCACTACCCGGAAGTATGACGACATTCCTTAATAAGAAGTCCTCACGTTCCCACGTGAATCTCGATCCACGATCTCCACTGGTTCTTTTACAAAACGCAACTTGTCGTCAAGTTGTATCTCACCATAAAGGAATAAATAAATCCTTATCCACCAGTCATCCGTCAAACTTGACACATGAAAATTTTATGAATCACACGAAGCTCGTTCGACGACAAGAATAGATGACAGGATTTTCGGGTAAGTCCAGGAAAAAGGAAGGTTGCAAATTAAAGGATATCCATCGGCCGGATAGTCATGGACACACATCAAAAAGAACTAACAAGAAAAACATTTTCGTCATCGGAGGGTGCTCACACGCGGGTCCCTACTCAAAAGATAATACAAAGACACCATCTCACTTTCGCCAACGTGCAATAAAGTCTCAATAAATATCGCCGTTGAAAGTCAAAAAGATATTACATAATATGTGTTCTATATGTTCGGACGTCATCGGATGATGCCGCCTCAAGTTCTCACAACTTACGATCATTTGACTAGATCACACACAATATAAGTACATAAAATAAAAGGTCGAACATAAACATCGAGTATAGATCTCCACCGTTAATCATCGAGAAAACCTTGAACGAACCCTTGATAATAACCACTTAATCTCAAGAGTCTTTCCACTTGCGATGTCGGCTTCAACATACTCCTCGAGGTCGTAACGAATTTATTAACTCCATTCATTAAGAGATTCGGTCCTCAATCATTCCACAAGTACACGCATAAATCCTGGTGACACTTATCGTTTCTTCTTATACACTGCTTCCCGAGATTCATTTTAAACTCAGAATAAAATAGTAATCTTCAATACGAGGAACAGAACGAGATAAAAATGACTTCAATAAACGCATAAACGAACAAGATGTGGTAAAATGATTTAAGATTAACGATCGACGAGGGATCTCGAATCACGTAACCGTAAAACATAATAATTCGCAATACAAGAAAAATGAGAGCGAAGAAAGAATTAAATATTAACATTAAAGTAACATTTGTCACAATCATCCATCCCGGTTTTGGTATTACCTTAAAACGCAATTGAGGTACTTTCTTGATAAAGATGATATATCAAAATAGGAGTTAAATAGCTTCATAATTTATTTTGGTTGTCTTAAGAAACTTTGAAAGAAAGACATGAATTTATTAATTAAACTCGTATTGATGATTACAATTAGAAAATATAATTTCCAAATTAAATCATTATTAGAAATATAAATTAAACCGGTAATTTTATTACATTAAAAGTAAAGTATGATAAGTCAATTACTTCAAAGATAGAGATAATTTCATTTTAAACATTAGTTTTAGTTATACAAAATATAATGTATAAATTTGACCTTTTACTTGTAATGGTTATTTCGATAATTGAAAATCATTTGAAAATGTATAAAAGTTCCATAAAAAATTTATAATACGTTGTAGAAATACATAAAGGTGTTTATTATTTCAAAATAAACATGGGATATATTCGGGTTTCGAAATGTGACAAGATAACAAACGAATACGAATGGAAATAATGGTTAACAATCAGTACGAAATCCACGGTACAAAAGAGAACGAAGCAAATGTCGTATGAATTCTTAAAGAGAATAATAAAATAAAGGCGTCGATGGTAAGACGATAAAAAAATAATAGATTAAACAAGTTGTCAATTTTGTTAGTGCGGTCGATGGTTCACCAATATCAGTTCGTTAACTTAGCGGTGGTCGATACATGATCGGAAAGAAGATCCATACAAAAAAAAAATTAATAAATAAAATTCCTAATAATCACTTGTAATTAAAATAAATCAAATGAACGATGTTAGTGTTTAAAGAGAGAAGTCAAAGCACGGTTCACAAGAGTGGATTTCGAGACAAACGACAGTGACGGACGTGATCCCGGATATACGGAAATCACTCTAATGATAATTTATTATTCACGTGCGGAGACATTCCAAAGATCTACCCAGTCGCATAAAGAAGATTGGACAAGAAGATAGGATAAAACATCAAGACTTTTAGGTCATTTATCAACAGTCAATAATTAGACGAGCAGTCAAAAGAAATCAGTTATAAGACAAAATGAAGTAACAAGTTGAAAAACGATCGTCGAGTGAAAACGTATTCGTAAGCGGGTAATTCATTCAAGAAAAGGTAAGAAAACATATGCGGGTGCATAGAAATTGCGCTACTTGCATAAAATATAAAGGTTTTCAAAACTTCTTTTCACTTTATTTCATTTTATTTAACATTATCATAAATACAAGTAAAAAGTTGAGTATTATCAAGATTTTTAAGGTGACTACTATTCAGCCTAGCATGGCTCCTTCTAAATTAGACATAGGTGATCAGGCCATGTATAATTTAGGGCTAGCAATGCAGTGCTCAGTTTCGTCGAAGAGTATTACGTTTCTTATGTTTATATATAAACCATGCCATTTGAAAAATGGAATTTAAAAATAGTTTATAAATTTATAGGATACAAGTAATTTGTGAGATACTCAATAAGCAAAAATTTTTTTATTTTTTTTTTACGAAAAGTATTTTATAAGACCAAAGTAAAAACAATCGGTAAAAATAATCGTAAAACAATATCAGATTTATTTATAAGGTGACATTATGAAAACGTATAAAGTAGCCAAAGGTTTGCAAAAAGTAGCAAATAGTAGCTCATAAAACAATCAATGAAATGGTTACAAGTTGTTAATGTTTCAAAAGGTTATAAGGTTTAGACGAAAACGCCATGAGACACGTGATGAGAATATCGACGAAGAATGTGAAGTCAAAACTTCAAAACTCAACCCAAATCAGTTGAAGGTTAGAAGAAAACGAAAATAAAATAACATCGAATGACAAATGAGTCATATATATGAAAAGAATAAAATAATCCACATGTGTATTCTTTGTAAGATACTCGCCACAACATGCTTTTAAGAAAGTATGTTATTCGTTTTTAAATTACACCATTAATCCGGTAATTGCTAATCCTGTACTGTTTCTATTTTTAAATATTTTCACATGCAACTAGTATTCGTTAGTTGTAAAATAATTTTTGTTAAAATTTTACGATCTCAAATGAAATCAAAACAGCTTAGAAACATTTAAAACTCATGTTCTGAATTTTCTATCAGATTTAACTTTTAAATATGAGCCGATTAATTGACCCGATAAACGACATCTCCAAGACTCAGAGTCTAAAGCATTTTGATGCAAAACGACCTTTCAGACGACTTTCTAGTTTCACCCGAGACATGAAACCCAATATAAAATGACTAAAATACCCCTGCAAGTTCTATGCAAGTTTGACTATTTTATTTTAAAAATGCAGGTTTTACTTTTAAGTTTTGACCTGTTTATACTACCCCTACAGTCTCTGCATAAAGTGTATTTTTCGACACTTCTTAACGGCTCAAAATATATACATATATACACACATGTCTTGTGGATTTTATAACAACGAAAAATAATTCTCATAATGAGCATCAAGTAAAAATATAGTATAATGAATGACATAGGATGCTTCAAGATATTCAACACGAAATTTAGGAAGCAAAACGGTGAATGACGTTACCAAGATATAAGCGAACAATACACTTCGGAGTCGATGCATATAAATGTCAATAAGTTAAATCTTCGCATGCCGTGTAAAACGGTGATAATAATCAACAAAATATTATGAAAAACCATGATATTATTCAACACGATTATAAGAAATGTTTCAAAATGTGTGACTCACACGATAGCGGTTAGTCTATTCCAAAGACACATTAAGCTACACAATGGTCTAGAGACTACGTTTCAAAACGTCCAAGCACAAACAGCCGAAAGACGATTTAGATATCTACATAGATATCACAAAGGGTTAAACAATAAAAGTAACGCGCGTAGATGAAGGTATGTAAGGTCATAATATAAAATTTTTGCAATAAAAGCAATTTAAATACTTCAAAAATAAATACAGAAAGATCTTGAAATTCATTGTATTTATTTAAGTTAATCATTAATAAATGATAAACTTTTATCGAAAGTTTAACGACATAAATATATATCGATAAAGGGATCCTAGATATAAATATATATCCATAAATGGATCATAGTATTTATTTATAAATACATGCCAATAAGGTATACGTAATAACGTATACTAAAATTGTAATCTCGGAAGTAGCTTGAACCTGAAGTCACGCGAAGTCCTGTGCACCGACTCTTTGAAAAATAAAAACTGACAGTTATAGTTTAGGTTTTTAGAAAAAGACCTAGTTCTCTATAACTCATGGCTCTGGTACCAATCTTTAACACCCCCAAATTTACACGCAGCGGAATACATCTTTGGGTGCTAAACAATGATACAACAACACATAATTTATAAAGAACGACTCGAAAAGAGACGTTTTAGATTTATCGTTCCTAAACATTTGTCAGAGTAGCGTAGTCCCAAGTAATCGTTACCAAAAGATAAGTTAAAACAACATATTGGTTTGTTTTAAAAATGGAACGATAAATAAATCAAAGAGTTTGAACAACAAAAGCAGTGCACAATTTCATTCCCCGTGACATCCAAGCTTCCACTTCTTGATTACCTGAAATACATGTGAGTAAAACAATCAGCAAAAATGCCGAGTGAATCTATAGGTTTACGAAATCAATTTGAACACAAGCAAAGATTATAAGTTTGTGGCATGCTTATAAGCATCAAATAATAATTTGCATCAACAATGATAATTGTATATAGCATAAATTGCAATAAGCTCATGGAACCGAGCCCTTAGACACTCCCATATCAGTCTAATAAGACGAGAGATTTATTAATTTTCGGTTACCTCCAGATTATTGGTACATTGCCGTATACCTGACTTCTCAATACAATATGTCCAAACAGTTCGGAGGTCGGGCCTAAGCTTCTATGACAAGTCCACGCAAACTGAACCGGGGCGGCTTCCCCCATAGATCTATTAACTGTACTAGCGGTTAACCCATCATAGGTTAATCAACGGTCCATAATTGAGGTTTTAACAAAGGCAATCACTTAATGCAATTTAAAGGCAATCACGGGTCCATTCATAGAGGGACAAAGCATACCATAAAAATCTTGTGTTATAAGTTTATAAAACATGTATTCCCCCTCGCGGGTTTAAAATCATTTAATAACTAGAATAAAGCGAGGCTATAGACTCACCTTAGCCAATAGTGGTAATGAGACGATCGCCGACGATAGATGATGCCTTTCAAACACGAGAACCGCAACCTATCAAATGAGGTGCGTTCATTAATAATAGACTCGATAAATAACCCATACATAAGAATATAAAACTCGACTCAGAAAATCACGACAAAATCGAGAAAACGATACAAGTGATACTATTACACTCTCCTATATATTCATTTTATTATTCTACGCCTTTAATAAAAATCTGCCGGAACATACCGAATGTCCAAGCCGTTTTCCCATACTTAGACACATCAACTTTTTATGATACTACTCAGAGAACTTACTTACTATATGTATAAAGTCCTCCCAAGAGCCCATCAAAAGATTTTACTTCTAAAGTTCCCTGCCCGACTCATCTTTGAATCACAAACTCCGGACAGTTTAGCGACCTTGACTTACGAAACCATTTTGACCATTCTAAACAACTCCATTTGTAAAACCGCCACTTGATTCTAAAAATAGACTCAAAATACTAAACTTGGAGTCTGAGAACAGCCCTTGAATCATTTTGAAACTCATTTTATAGTCCCCGAGATTCGATCCAAATATCGACAACAATTTTCGGATTGTGTCGACACTCGTCTCCCGGTACACGAAAATCAAACTAGTGTATCTTCCACCTCGTTTGGAGTTGGAAGGCCTACTTTATATCAAATCGAAACTAATGAAATTCTCTACGACATGATCCCATCATATCAACCTATACTCAGACTTAAGATTTCCGAAAATGCCCCTAAACCTACTGCCCAAAAATACATCTTTCAAAACCACATCAAATCAATATTTGGATCAAAACCAATCATTTACATCATCAACCTAACATCCTAATATCACCATAAACCAATTCTAACACTTGTATCATCATCAAAATCAAAAACCCAAAAATTAAAAATCAACTTTTTAACAAAAACATTGCAATAACATCATTTGATCATCACTAGTAACATATGCATGATCAAAATCTCCACCTAACAATAAAAAAAATAAAACTTGATGCATGTATGTAAAAATGGTATCATTAGAATCACCTTTCAAAAATAGGAATGGGACTTGTTTTGTTTTTGGATGGATCAAAGTTGATCATCAAAAATTTTGATGATTGGTGTTGATGGGGTGTATGGCTAAGAAAGAAAAATGGAGGAGGAAGGAAGAAATTTTTGTTAAATAAATTTTAAAATGAAAATGAGATAGTGGAAATATTATATATAGTGTAAGGTTAGGGTAGTTTTTGCCAATTTGTGATAGTTTTGGTCTAAAATGGAATAAAATAGTTTAAGAGGGTAGAAAATATAAATTGTAAATTTTGAAATATTTACGAGACTCGGGTTTCGTAAAAATACTAAAAAGTTTAAACGCACACGAAAAATAATAATATAACGACTCGATACGTAATTAAAACGATATCGTCGAAAGTATTAAATATCGAAACGATCGATAATAAAATATAAAATTTTAGGCATCCGTCGGTATCGCGATCACTAGTAGTCCTCGTTACTCGTCAAAATATTAAAATATAATATTTAATATCGGTTTCAACTTAAACCATTAAACATAATAATATTTAACGTTATAAAATACTTCAAAATAATTGAAAAATATAATTAATTTATGACCTTATTTTTTTACGGGTTTTACAGTATACTACGTCGAAGGGCTTAATCACAATCTTTTCTCGGTTGGTCAATTCTGTGATGCGGATTTGGAGGTTGCTTTCAGAAAGAAGACATGTTTTGTTCGTGATTATGAAGGGAATGACTTACTTACCGGTACACGGGGTACTGATCTTTACACAATTTCACTTCAAGACACAACCTCTTCATGTAATGACGATTTGAATGATGTGAATGCTTTGAATGATATGAATGTGAAATTTGTTTGTGTCAAATGTGGAAAGTGTGTTAATGCTAATCATTCTATGTGTGCTATGAATAAAGTAAAAGGCGTAGATACTAGAACTAAGAAGCAAGTTGCGATGCCTATTAGTGCTAGTAAACCCAAACGCAAAGTGAACCATTCTGGTGCTACCCCCACTAAGAAAAGTAATGCATCAGACTCCACCACTAAGAATCCTAGAAGCAAAATTAAGGAATTATATGAGTCTGCTAGCAAGTCTTGGAAATGGTGGTTTGTTAATCAATGTCCTCCAGGATATAAATGGATGCCTAAAGTTAGGACAGAAAATGTGACTTCGAGTGTTAGTATGTCTTTAAATGTTGATAAGGACACTAATGATTCTACTATCACAACTACTGTGGTATCCAATTTAGAAAATGCTCCATCGTGTTCTAACTCTTCTGCAGGTGATACAAATAATTCTCTTCATATTGGACTCCGGATGCACGAAGCACATGACGGGGAATCTCAAGCTTCTAATTAACTTCGTGGAGAAGTACCTAGGTACGGTCCGATTCAGAAATGATCAAATTGCACCGATCCTAGGATATGGAGATTTGGTTTAGGGGAATATCACGATCAAAAGGGTATATTTAACACCCCCAAATTTACACGCAGCGGAATACATCTTTGGGTGCTAAACAATGATACAACAACACATAATTTATAAAGAACGACTCGAAAAGAGACGTTTTAGATTTATCGTTCCTAAAACATTTGTCAGAGTAGCGTAGTCTCAAGTAATCGTTACCAAAAGATAAGTTAAAACAACATATTGGTTTGTTTTGAAAATGGAACGATAAATAAATCAAAGAGTTTGAACAACAAAAGAAGTGCACAACTTCATTCCCCGTGACCTCCAAGCTTCCACTTCTTGATTACCTGAAATACATGTGAGTAAAACAATCAACAAAAATGCCGAGTGAATCTATAGGTTTACGAAATCAATTTGAACACAAGCAAAGATTATAAGTTTGTGGCATGCTTATAAGCATCAAATAATAATTTGCATCAACAATGATAATTGTATATAGCATAAATTGCAATAAGCTCATGGAACCGAGCCCTTAGACACTCCCGTATCAGTCTAATAAGACGAGAGATTTATTAATTGTCAGTTACCTCCAGATTATTGGTACATTGCCGTATACCTGACTTCTCAATACAATATGTCCAAACAGTGCGGAGGTCGGGCCTAAGCTTCTATGACAAGTCCACACAAACTGAACCGGGGGGGCTTCCCCCATAGATCTATTAACTGTACTAGCGGTTAACCCATCATAGGTTAATTAACGGTCCATAATTGAGGTTTTAACAAAGGCAATCACTTAATGCAATTTAAAGGCAACCACGGGTCCATTCATAGAGGGACAAAGCATACCATAAAAATCTTGTGTTCTAAGTTTATAAAACATGTATTCCCCCTCGCGGGTTTAAAATTATTTAATAACTAGTATAAAGCGAGGCTATAGACTCACCTTAGCCAATAGTGGTAATGAGACGATCGCCGACGATAGATGATGCCTTTCAAACATGAGAACCGCAACCTATCAAATGAGGTGCGTTCATTAATAATAGACTCGATAAATAACCCATACATAAGAATATAAAACTCGACTCATAAAATCACGACAAAATCGAGAAAACGATACAAGTGATACTATTACACTCTCCTATATATTCATTTTATTATTCTACGCCTTTAATAAAAATCTGCCGGAACATACCGAATGTCTAAGCCGTTTTACCAAACTTAGACACATCAACTTTTTATGATACTACTCAGAGAACTTACTTACTATATGTATAAAGTCCTCCCAAGAGCCCATCAAAAGATTTTACTTCTAAAGTTCCCTGCCTGACTCATCTTTGAATCACAAAATCCGGACAGTTTAGCGACCTTGACTTACGAAACCATTTTGACCATTCTAAACAACTCCATTTGTAAAACCGCCACTTGATTCTAAAAATAGACTCAAAATACTAAACTTGGAGCCTGAGAACAGCCTTTGAATCATTTTGAAACTCATTTTATAGTCCCCGAGATTCGATCAAAATATCGACAACAATTTTCGGATTGTGTCGACACTCGACTCCCGGTACACGAAAATTAAACTAGTGTATCTTCCACCTCGTTTGGAGTTGGAAGGCCTACTTTATATCAAATCGAAGCTAACGAAATTCTCTACGACATGATCCCATCATATCAACCTATACTCAGACTTAAGATTTCCGAAAATGCCCCTAAACCTACTGCCCAAAAATACATCTTTCAAAACCACATCAAATCAATATTTTGATCAAAACCAATCGATTTCATCATCAACCTAACATCCTAATATCACCATAAACCAATCCTAACACTTGTATCATCATCAAAATCAAAAACCCAAAAATTAAAAATCAACTTTTTAACAAAAACATTGCAATAACATCATTTGATCATCACTAGTAACATATGCATGATCAAAATCTCCACCTAACAATAAAAAAAATACAACTTGATGCATGTATGTAAAAATGGTATCATTAGAATAATCTTTCAAAAATAGGAATGGGACTTGTTTTGTTTTTGGATGGATCAAAGTTGATCATCAAAATTTTTGATGATTGGTGTTGATTGGGTGTATGGCTAAGAAAGAAAAATGGAGGAGGAAGGAAGAAATTTTGGTTAAATGAATTTTAAAATGAAAATGAGATAGTGGAAATATTATATATAGTGTAAGGTTAGGGTAGTTTTTGCCAATTTCTGATAATTTTGGTCTAAAATGGAATAAAATAGTTTAAGAGGGTAGAAAATATAAATTGTAAATTTTGAAATATTTACGAGACTCGGATTTTGTAAAAATACTAAAAAGTTTAAACGCACAGGAAAAATAATAATATAACGACTCGATACGTAAATAAAACGATATCGTCGAAAGTATTAAATATCGAAACGATCGATAATAAAATATAAAATTTTAGGCATCCGTCGGTATCGCGATCACTAGTAGTCCTCGTTACTCGTCAAAATATTAAAATATAATATTTAATATCGGTTTTAACTTAAACCATTAAACATAATAATATTTAACGTTATAAAATACTTCAAAATAATTGAAAAATATAATTAATTTATGACCTTATTTTTTACGGGTTTTACAGTATACTACGTCGAAGGGCTTAATCACAATCTTTTCTCGGTTGGTCAATTCTGTGATGCGGATTTGGAGGTTGCTTTCAGAAAGAAGACATGTTTTGTTCGTGATTATGAAGGGAATGACTTACTTACCGGTACACGGGGTACTGATCTTTACACAATTTCACTTCAAGACACAACCTCATCAACTCCAATTTGCTTCATGGCTAAAGCTTCAACGACTCAGGCATGGTTATGGCATCAACGTTTATCTCATCTTAATTTTGATACCATCAACTTGCTTTTCAAGAAAGATATTGTGAGAGGCCTTCCAAGTTTGAAATTCATCAAAGATCATCTTTATTCTTCTTGTGAACTTTGTAAAGCTAAACGAAGTAGCTTCAAAACAAAGACCACACCAAGCTCTAAAGGACAGTTAGATCTTCTTCACATGGATCTGTGTGGTCCCATGCGTGTTCAGAGTATCAATGGAAAGAAATATATTCTGGTAATTGTCGATGATTACTCAAGGTACACATGGACTCACTTCTTGAGGTCCAAGGATGAAACACCCGAAGTTCTCATCAGCTTTCTTAAATTGATACAACGTGGTCTTCAAGCTCAAGTTAAAGTGGTTTGTATTGACAGAGGTACAAAATTTTTGAATTCAAATCTGAGAAACTATTTTGAAGCCGAAGGAATTGAACATGAAACATCTATTGCTCGAACACCCGAACAAAACGGCGTTGTTGAAAGACGAAACCGTACTTTAGTTGAGGCTGCTCGAACATTACTATCCGCTTCAAAACTTCCACTATACTTTTGGGCTGAAGCCGTGTCAACCGCATGATATACACAAAACCGATCCTTAATTATCCCAAGACACGAAAAGACACCATATCACATAATTCATGATCGAAAACCTTCACTCAAACACCTTCATGTTTTTGGACGTACTTGTTACATTATTCGAGATGGTGAAAATTTGGATAAGATGAAAGAGAAAGGTGATGCATGTATTCTTATGGGATATGCAACTCAGTCTAAGGGATATAGAGTGTATAACAAGAGAACAAAATTGATTGTCGACACCATTCACATTCGATTTGAAGAATTACAAGAAATGGCACTTGAACAAAACAGTTTAAGTCCCGATCCACAATGACAAACGACTTCCGTTCACAACCGGACGGAACTCGGAACTCAAGACCACAACAATGAACTGTCAAGTTCAACGCTGGTTCCAGAAAATGTTCCTAGAGCTGATATGACAGTCGACACGACAATTGAAGAGTTGGAAATGTTATATGGACCAATGTATGATGAATATTTCACGGGGAAGAAACAAGTTGTATCGAAGTCTTCCGATGTCACTCATGATAAGAATGATGATACCGATCATCGACAACAAAAGGATACAACTTCATCTACTTCAACACCGGTTGACGCAGAGTTACTTCCTTAGAATATTACTTCCACAATCGATCCTACAACATCCACAACTACTGTCATTGATCCAGAGAACACAAATCAAGCAGACAATGCATTATCTGACGAAGGCTAATTTGTCAACCCATTCGGTACACCGGTACACGAAACTGGAGAGTCTTCTACTCGCCATGTTGATTCGTCAAATATGCATACGTTCTATCGATGACATCCTTCAACACATCGTTGGACCCGAGATCATCCTTTGGTTCATGTAATTGGAAATCCTTCACAGCCCGTTCGTAGAAGACGACAGCTTCACACCGATGGCGATGTTTGCATGTTCGCACTCGCTGTGAGTTCGGCTGAACCGAAAAACATCAAAGAAGCCATGGCTGATCATGCTTGGATTGAATTGATGACGGATGAACTTCAACAATTTGAAAGACTTAAAGTCTGGGAACTTGTTGACAGACCATACGATGTAATACCATTAAATCTTCGATGGATCTGGAAAAACAAGATGGATGAAGAGAACACGATCATCAAGAATAAATCTAGGCTAGTGGCTATAGGGTATGGACAGAAAGGGGGTATTGATTTTGAAGAATCATTTAAACCAGTAGCTCGAATGGAAGCGGTCAGGATTTTTCTTGCCTATGCTGCACATAAGGGATTCATTATCTATCAAATGGACGTAAAGACGGCGTTTCTTAACGGTCCTTTGAAGGAAGAAGTTTATGTCACGCAGCCGGAAGGATGATCCTCATTATCCTGACAAGGTGTATCGTCTCCACAAAGCACTTTATGGACTCAAGCAAGCTCCAAGGGCGTGGTACGACGAGCTCTCGAAATTTCTGGTCTCCAAAGGTTTCTCAAAAGGTTCCATTGATCTAACTTTGTTCACTTATAAATATGGGGATGACATTTTTCTTGTGCAGATTTATGTTGATGATATTATTTTCGGGTCTACAAAACCAAAAATTTCAAAATGGTTTGAAAAAGTAATGCACAGCAGATTTGAAATGTCTATGATGGGCGAACTAAAACTCTTTCTAGGAATTCAAGTTCACCAATCCCCAAGTGGTATCTTTATTAACCTAGCTAAGTATTGTCAAGAGATAATCACAAAGCATGGTATGACATCATGTGACCCCGTTGGGACACCATTATCAACCACATCCCTAGATGCTGATTTGGAGTGTTTACCCATAGATCAAACGAGATATCGTTCCATGATCGGGTCCCTCATGTACTTAACAGCAAGCAGACCTGATATTCATCATGCTACATGTTATTGTGCATGATATCAAGCACGAACCACTGAGAAGTACCTCAAGGAGGTTAAACGGATCTTTCGGTACCTTAAGAATACCATTCATATGGGACTCTGGTATCCGAGGGAAACCGGTTTCTTTCTAACGGCCTATTCAGATTCTGATCATGCAGGGTGTCTTGATACACGTAAAAGTACTTCTGGTGGTGCACAATTTCTAGGCCAAGATAAGCTTGTGGGATGGTCTTCCAAGAAGCAGGATTGCACATCATTGTCATCAGCCGAAGCGGAGTATGTGTCTATATCTGCGTGTTGTGCTCAATTTCTTTGGATGAGAACACAACTCACGGATTATGGCTTCCACTTTGATAAAGTACCTATGTACCGTGACTCAAAGTCTGCCATAGCCATCTTCTGCAATCCGGTACAGCATTCCCGCACGAAGCACATCGATGTCAGATATCACTTCATTAAGGAACAAGTTGAAAAGGGTATTGTGGAATTATACTTTGTTGGAACTGATTACCAATTAGCTGACTTGTTTACAAAAGCTCTTTCGAAAGAGAGGTTTGCGTATCTAGTTAGGAAAATTGGTATGAGATGTTTGACTCCAGCAGAACTGGAGGTTCTGGAAAAGAAGCCTGCTGGATTCATCTATCAAACATCTACTTGTAAATATTAATGAAAAAGCAAAATACAAAATTAAAAAATCTTTGATAATCCAAAAATATTCTTCTCGACATGTCTTTCAGTATTGATAATATGGACGTACCTAGAAATGTCGCTCAATAACGACACGGGTGTGTACATAAAGCTCAAATGAAAGTTGTAAATATTTTTTTCAAAACATGTCATTTCTATCTTTGACAACGGAAATTGTCTCTTTTGGACAATATTTCCAACAACGGGTAGAGAAATCTATCTTGGGTTGAGCTTGTCACAAAACATTCAACGTTTTGAGCTCAACACAATGGCTTGTAATCATTTTCAGATTGCAACCCGGAATTATATTCACGGGGGAGTGTACGATTTCGTGCTCTTACCCTTAGCAAAAGAAGTTAAATCTTCTTACACTTGAGGGGATTCGTCAAGACATTCAAAGTCTATGAACTCAAGTTTATGCTTTAGAAATACCTTTTCGACAAAAAGAATTGATTTTTCAAAAAGCGTTGAACATAATTTTTTCAAGAATTTCTCAATGATATTCAAAATCTTTCAAAAATTTGGTGTTCGACAACTCCTATCCTCGAAAATTGAAATGTGGATCACATCCTCACAATGACAATTCAACTGGATCAATCTTTGAGGGGGAGCTTTCCAAATATCATGCTAAGTTTGACACATTTTTCTCCCGAAGGATTTCAAGACTATTTTTCAAAATATATTTTAATCAAATTTTGTATCTCTAATATCAAAAGATTTCATATATTAGAGATAGGGGGAGAAAATGTGATTAAAAATGTGATCTAAAGACTCAAGCACTCATGGTTTCGATCAAATAACCACAACATCTTTAATTCACGACGTTATTGGTGTCAAAAGGGTGGTTAGGTTTAAGTCCTATGATCCAACCAGAACCGGAGGGATCTTCCTAGGGAAAATCGAATAGATTATTAGAAGTCCATAGGAAAGATGGAGTAGAATGTGAACGTAGCTGAATGCCGACTAAGTACTGATGCTAGCACTGGAACAATCACAACAAGGTGCTAGTAATGATGTCTTGGTAAGCATTGAAGGGGTTGAAGAATGAAAAAGAAATGTAAGGATAAAGGGTCTAAAGAAAGAAGCCCTCCATACAACTTAGGCAGAAACCGGGTCAACTCATCATGAAGACAAACTCATCATGGACCCAGTGATGTGAAGCACAACCCTTTCCTAGCTACTCAGGCTTCTCTCAAAAGAAGTTTGTTTTATTGTCACGGGGATCAACATGACTTCTATTGACTTTCTCACTCCGAGATAGTTTATATTGAATAGGTGGCATCTGCTCCAGCCTCCGAACACTAAAAGTGCACAAATCGAGTCTAGGGCCAAGAGATCAATCAAATCATGTTAGGACACACGGATGAAGAACAAGAGAGTCATACACTATATCCTTGTGATATTGCTAGAACAATTAGAGTGATACTACTTAGTATTCACAATGATGAGTGGAAATCCTTCCAGTGTTAACATCAAACAGCACTGCGGTAGGTCATGTGTAAGATTCTTTATGAATTGAACATATGTAAAACTGAAAAGCAACAGTGGTTTGATTCTGAATTGATTGAAACTCGTTTCAGGTTTCTACGCAATATCTTTATGGTCTTGCCAGAACATTCAGAGTAATATTCATTAATATTCACAGTGGAAAATGGAAATCCTTCTAGCGTCAACATCAAACAGCGCTACGGTAGGTGACTTGTGAGATTCTTATGAATAAAACTTGTGTCAACTGGAAAGCAACAATGGTAAGATTCTTAATGAATCAAACTTGTTCCAGGAATTAGAATTGACGACTTTAATCAAGCGGATATTTATCCTATTTATTCACTCTTTATGTTCGCAGTCTTTCTTTGAGACGGTCGAGTAAAGATAACGGCTAGTACAGTCGCGAAACCCTGTCAGTGCGATTCTTAATTGAAGCTACCTAATCGCCGGTACGATATTTAATAACGTATAATGGTCTTCACCGACCGGAGGTAAAACGCTACCGATTTAGGGCGAATGTCAAAGCCATTCAGTCTGTGTCTATGTTTTGTCTCGAGAAGGTGGCGTCACGGTATACTCAGAAAAGTCAAAGATTCAAAACCACATATTCATGCCCAAAGACTTATTCAACAATTAATAGTGTGAGCACGTGAATAAAGACACAAGATCGCAAGATGGAAAGACAAGTCAAGGATGATTTGAAGATTTCAAGATAAAAGACTAAGTCGAAAGACAATGACAAAGGCTCAAAGATCACAACATGAAGGAACAACACTACTATTACATGTTCAAGATTCATTTATGACGAAATTCATAAATCTCCATTGGAATCCAAATAACGAAGAGGAATGACCTCACATTGGGGGAGATTTTTAGCCTCAAAATATTGAGTCAAACAAGAATGTTCGGTCATAGGTTTATATTGTAAATTTTATTAGAACGTTGTAATAGATAGTTAAATAGTCGTGGTTCACAGGCTTGGATTTAAACTAATTAAAATCCAAAAGACAAGCCCGGCCCAATATATATAGCCCATTAAAACCCGCATGTGGGTGGACTATATATACTACCCTCCTAGCATGTTAGGAGGGTTGGTTGTTCATTTTTCTCACTTCTCAATCTAATATTCACCAAGTTAATCATCTTTCTCTCTACTTTCTCTCACTATTTTCTCTCTCTAGGAATCCATCTCTTTTCATCTATTTTCTATCATTAATCATCATAATAATATGGGACAACACATTTTTCCATTCCAAATTTCTTTAGAATTTCGAGCACATATTTGGACTGATTTATGAAAATCCACGGGGGGATTGGTTAACTTGGAGACCAAGGAAAAGCGTCTTTTCATAAGGTCCGCAAATAATATGGAATACTTTGGGTTAGTGGAACCAAATAATATATCATATACGAAGACTTGAGCCACCAAGATGTCGTTGCTGTAGTGCTTGATAAACAACGTTGGATCAACGGTTCCTTTGCTGAAGTGATTTTGAAAAAGAAAGGATGATAGTTCGTCGTACCATGACCTCGGTGCTTGTTTTAATCCATCAATTACCTTTTTCAACTTATAGAAATGGCTTGGATGGTCGGTGTTGATGAAGTCTCTAGGTTGACATACGTAAAGATCTTTCTTTTAACGGCCTATGTAAGAAAGTCGTCTTCACGTCCATTTGGTACACAGTGAACAATTTGTGTGTTGCGTATGCCAAGAAAATCCTAATATATTCCATTCGTGCAACCGGGGCAAAATATTATTCGAAATCAATTCCCTCCTACTGTGTATAACCTCTCACAACCAAACGAGTTTTGTTTCTTATGACCGTTTGCTCTTCATCCAACTTGTTTTTGAATAACCATTTTAAAGTAAGGGGATCCACATTATCTGGACGTCGTACTAACTCTCATACATCAAGTCGGATGAAATGATTGAGCTCTTCTTGAATAGACTCAATCCATGATGCGTCGGTCATTGCTTCTTTAACACTTTCTAGTTCCATTATGTAAACCGATAGTTCATAGATACACATATCGCCATCGGTACGCAGTTGATTTCTGGTCGAGACTAGGCATGTGAGATTGTCAATCACTTGAACTAAAGGATTATCCTTAGTCCACTTGTGTTCATGTGGAAGTGTATGAGAAACTTGATGCGAGCTTGACGGATCTACATATGGTTTTGTTGTCCCATATAATTTGTAATGATTAAACAAGAAATAATGAAGAAAGATAGATGAATTCTAGAGAGAGAAAGTAAAGAGAGAAAAGAGATAGAATGGTTGGAAACTTGGTGAAAAATAGATTAATGAGAGTGAATACAAATGAGCCAACTTCCTCCTAACATGCTAGGAGGAGGGTATATATAGTCCACCCACATGCGGGCTTGTATGGGATATATATTAATGGGCCGGCCTTTCCTTTTAGGCTTTAGTTACTTATTAATGAACTTTAGCTTAAAGTTAAGCCCGTAAAACACGACTAACCTTCTACCTATTACAACGTTCTAAAATACGATACATAATAAACATATTGTTAGTGCAAACATTACGATGTTTAGCCGATATAATCTCTTCGTGTTTTGTTGATGACAAACGTATAATTCACAATACATTATATAAAATGGTAAGGTACTCGTAATCACTCAAGAATACATTTGTATACTTCTCTCGACATCTCCAAGATCGCATTCGGTATGAATCACTCATGGTATGAGTAAACTTGTCATTAACCTAACTAAGTGATCAAGGGTTAATATTTTCTTCACTTTTATACAAAGTGACAAAGTAATTTTTAATTAACTTTATTTTTTAGAAAATGTTTTATTAAAAAGAAAAATGGAATTTTGAATTTGGAATATTCCAAAGGATATTCCCTAAGGTATATTCCAAAGAATATTCTTTAATTTGAATTTGGCATATTCCATATGCCAAAGGAATATCCTTTGAGGGTATTAACTACCCCATATGGCATATCCCCACTAAAGGACAAAAATGCACGGACTCCAAGCCGGAGGTTCCTTAAAGGAACCCACGGTTACTTATTGATAAGGAACCGCAGGGGTACTTAAGGAACCGCGGGTCTTTATAGCCGTTGCATTGTTGTCCTATAAATAGTGGATCATTTCCAGGTTTTCTTTCAACCCTTTTTGCACAGTTTCTTCAAAAACATCTTTAAACCCTTGATTAGTTAGTTTAGATTAATCTTGTTTAAGATGTGATTCTCTCCTCAAATCTCCTCATCCTCTTAAGTGCAAAGAGAAGATCACTTACACATTTATGATGTGATTAAAGATGAAGTCTTGATGAAGATCATCATGTTCATCATTTTTATTTGTGTCTTGTGTAGATCCAACGTATATGTGTATACTTGGATCAATCTTGTGTAGATCCAATGATTATGGGTATACTTGGATCAATATTGTGTAGACCCAATGTATTTGTGAATACTTGGATTAGTTGTGTTAATCCATTGTATTTGTGAATACTTGGATTAAATCTTGTGTAAATCCATTGTATATGTGTATACTTGGATTTATGTTGTGTAGATCCAAGTTACATGTGTATACTTGGATATGTGTTTTATTGAGTTGTAATAGGTAAGAGTTGTGAGTTCTCACTAAACTATAAAGTGATGTGCTTGTGTCTTGTGAGTTCTCACTAAACTATAAAGTGATGTAGTTGTGTCTAGTGAAGTTCTCACTTAGCTTCAAAGTGAAGAGTCGTGAAGATTGGTTCTACCTTTTGATTAGAACTCGACATCTAGCCTTGTGTCGTAAAATGGTGAAGTAGGCAACGTTGTGAAGATTGGTTCTACCTTTCGATTAGAACTCGACATGTAGCCTTGTGTCGTTAAATGGTGAAGTGGGCAACGTTGTGTACATTGGTCCTACCTAAGATTAGGACTCGACATCTAGCTTAGTGTCAGAAATTGTGTAAGCGACGTGTATGGTTTTCTCTGCCTTGAAAGGAGTTTTGTTGACTAGTGAAGTAACTCTCGAGTAAGGTGTACTCGAGGAGTGGAGTAGGGCGAAGAGGAGCTTCGTAACCGAACCACTATAAATCATCGTGTCGGTACTTCCTTTTACATTTATTTCTTTACTATTATAGATGTATTTATATGTTGTGTGTTGTGTGCATCTCATAATCTAAACATCTAAGTTGCGAAAAAGCTAAAGCTTAGTACATGTGTGCTTAGTGTTTAGATTATGGTCAAGTGTGCATCCTTTAGTCTAAACATCTTAGTTGCGGAAAAGATAAGGCTTAGTACGTGTGTATGCTTAGTGTTTAGACTATTGCTTGATGTACACTAGATTTTATGTGTTTGTGTGTTTCCTTACTTATAGTTATTATCTATTACAAACACATCTCATATCTAGTCAAGCTTAATCGAGAATTTGATACAAACGATTGTCAAGGTTTACAATGTATCAATATTTGGCATCCACTGTAGGCGATTCTTTATTGAGCCCGCGGTTCTTTATTGATAAGGAACCGCGGTGATCTTTAAGGAACCGCGACCAGTGGAATAAACGAAATGTTTTGAAAATGAACTAGAAACTATTCAACCCCCCTTCTAGTTTCTACAATTGGTATCAGAGCGAGGTTATTCAAGATCTTTGAAGTATATTGTACTTGAAAGCTTGGATCGATCTTTGCTCTCCTTTTCAAAACAAATGGTTTTTAAAAATGAAAACGGATTTTAAACATAGAGACGATCTTTGTATCAAATTGTTCATGAAGAGTGATTACTTATGAAATGTGTTTTGTTGTTTCATTCGTACAAGTTATGGTGTTAAATAAACTTTGTATAATAGCTTGAATTATATCTTTTCATGTTTGGAAGTATAAAAATCTTTTGTATCATAATTAACTCTAAAATACGAGTTCTATGTGTCTAAAATGATTTTTTAAAGTCCTAAGTCCTTCCAAAAAGTTACCAAATGATTTTGGCCAAAAACCCATTTTTGTCCTCTGGACGCGGTTCTTTATCTATTCCCCACAGTTCCTTATCAATACTGAACCGCGGTCAGTCCGACACAGATTTTTGAAAACTTTAAAAATTCATATAAAATCAACCATAAGTCCGTAGAAGTCGTTCCACCCGTCATTTCTAACGTAATTGAATTTTATTTCAATTAAAAATGCTTCCAAACCTTTATTCAAACTTTAAAATTTGGATGGTTTCTAAGTTCCATACTTTGTCCAAAGTATTGAGCGTCGGTTTGTCCTAAAACTTGTGTTTTACTCTTTTCTATTAAGTTGGACATCTCTTGGTGATATATCTTTAAAAATTGATATATTTAAAAAGTGTTAAACTTAATTAAATTATAAATGGATCAAAGACTATTTTCAAATAAAATCAAGCTATGAATACTTTGTTGTATAACATGGACAAATGCTTTTATGTGTTAAGCTAATTGTTTGCGTGTGTTTCCTTATGTGTTACTATTATATGTAGACATTATTAAGTGTTATTTGATATTTGTAGTAATTGCTTATATGTCTAGTCTCTTGTGCCTTGCTTGGTATTTGTTAGTATCTAGTTTTTCCTAATTAGGATGTATGCTAGATTTCTTGCATTTTAGTTGCAACATTATTTGTGCATTGCATATAGGATCAACATCTCTAGGTTTACATATGTTATCCTCAAAATATTGAGTCAAACAAGAATGTTCGGTCATAGGTTTATATTGTAATATTTATTAGAACGTTTTAATAGGTAGTTACTTAGTCGTGGTTCACGGGCTTGGATTTAAACTAATTAAAGTCCAAAAGACAAGCCCGGCCCAATATATAGTCCATTAAAGCCCGCATGTGGGTGGACTATATATACTACCCTCCTAGCATGTTAGGAGGGTGGATGGTCATTTGTAACAAATTCTTTTCTCTAATCTAATATTCACCAAGTTAATCATCTCTCTTTCTACTTTCTCTCACTACTTTCTCTCTCTAGGAATTCATCTCTTCTTCATCTATTTTCTTTCTTTCTTCATTGCTTAATCAATCACAAATACATGGGACAACATTTGGTATCAATCGCCATGGGGTAGTTATGTGATTCGTTGTTCATTTTACTTGGTTCGTGTGATTTTTCTCTTATAATCATCTCGAATTCAAGATTCTTTTTGTGTTTTCTATGCTCTAAATCTTGATATAAATCTTCTACATAGCTGTGGTAGGGATTTGGTCGCATTTGGTTGGTTCAAATCACGGATTTCTTGTCGAAAAATTCATCTTTTTACCTCAAAATCTCGTAACTGCACTATTATTCCTATTGGTGTAATTGGAAAATGGATTATAGATTCCGATTATGATTCCAATCAGTAGCATCGGAAACGGGTTTCAACATTCCGACCAGCTTTCCAATCTCATTCCGACTGGACTTCAAATTTTCAGATTTGCATTCCGATTAGGTTATTCCGACAAGATTATTCCGATTAGATCATTCCGACAAGGATTCCGATTAGGACATTCCGATAACATTTCGATTTGGTTATTCCTATTAGGACATTCCGATTAGGACATTCCGATTAGGACATTCCAATTAGGACATTCCAATTAGGACATTCTGATTAGGGGACATTCCGATGATGTGTTTTGCTAAATTTTGTTTGAGTATTTTTTAGACTTAGCCACCATCTAGACTAGTTTCGGAATATTGTTTACACGAAGATAAAAAAAAAAAAAAAAAAGAAGAAAAAAGAGTTAAAATTTTTTCGTCAAGTAAATTCAAATTTTTTCCATACTAGTTTTAGGATATTTCTAGCTCGATTTCAAATTTTGGCGATTACAAAATTTTTTGGTCTACGGTTTTGTCGGACTGGAGAATTTATTGTCGGACTGGAGAAAAATTGCAATTTTCGGAATTTAAACCACCACAACAATCATAACAAATCTACTTAAGATCCATTTTCACTTCATCATTTCAGAGTATATTGAGATAGATTCTACTGCCGAATATCGTGTGACGAACAACAACATAATGGTGGCGGGTAACAAAGAGAGACCACCAATGCTTGTATCTGGTCGGTATGCTCAATGGCAATCACGTTTCATACGATATCTTGATACAAGACCTAATGGTGATGCCTTGAGGAAATGTATTACTCATGGACCATATATATTTAAGAAGATCTCAATTCCTCCAAGAGCAGCCACAGATACTACTGATCCAATACCTGCAAGTAAACGTGATGAAACAAGAGCTGATCTCACACCTGAAAATTGTGCTTGGCATGATGCGGAGAAGGAAGCCATCTATATGGTTCTAAGTGGGATTGGAGATGACATTTATTCCACGGTTGATGCATGCCCTACAGCACATGAAAAGTGTAATGTGGATCAAATCCTCGTAATGACAATTCCATTGGATCAATTTTTGAGGGGGAGCAATTCAACTTCATGCAAAAGAATAGCACATCTTTCTCCCGAAGATTTTCAAGACTATTTTTCACAATATATTTTAATCAAATTTGGTATCTCCAATCTCAAAAGATTTTATATATTAGAGATAGGGGGAGAAAATGTGATTAAAATGTGATCTTATATAAGACTCAAGCACTTTAACTCTTACCAACATCTGCGAAACACTTTCGATTATCGATGCACATGTGAAGTGGGAGCATTTCTGAAACGGCAAAACTAGCAAGGTGTTAAATGTTTTTCAAACACTTTGTTAGAATTTAAAGTGGTTTTCATGGTTACGATCAAATACCCACAACATCTTTAATTCACGACGTTATTGGTGTCAAAAGGGTGGTTAGGTTTAAGTCCTATGATCCAACCAGAACCGGAGGGATCTTCCCAGGGACAATCCAATAGATTATTAGAAGTCCGTAGGAAAGATGGAGTAGAATGTGAACGTAGCTGAATGCCGACTAAGTACTGATGATAGCACTGGAACAATCACAACAAGGTGCTATTAATGATGTCTTGGTAAGCATTGAAGGGGTTGAAGAATGAAAAAGAAATGTAAGGATAAAGGGTCTAAAGAAAGAAGCCCTCCATACAACTTAGGCAGAAACCGGGTCAACTCAACATGAAGACAAACTCATCATGGACCCAGTGATGTAAAGCACAACCCTTTCCTAGCTACTCAGGCTTCTCTCAAAAGAAGTTTGTTTTATTGTCACGGAGATCAACACGACTTCTATTGACTTTCTCACTCCGAGATAGTTGATATTAAATAGGTGGCATCTGCTCCAGCCTCCGACCACTAAAAGTGCACAAATCGAGTTTAGAGCCAAGAGATCAATCAAATCTCGTTAGGACACACGGATGAAGATCAAGAGAGTCCTACGCTATATCCTTTTGATATTGCTAGAACACTCAGAGTGATACTACTTAGTATTCACAATGATGAGTGGAAATCCTTCTAGTGTTAACATCAAACAGCACAGCAATAGGTCATATGTAAGATTCTTTATTAATTGAACATATGTAAAACTGAAAAGCAACAGTGGTTTTATTCTGAATTGATTCAAACTCGTTTCAGGTTTCTACGCAATATCTTTATGGACTTGCCAGAACATTTAGAGTGATATTCATTAATACTCACAGTGACGAATGGAAATCCTTCTAGCGTCAACATCAAACAGCGCTACGGTAGGTGACTTGTGAGATTCTTATGAATCAAACTTGTGTCAACTGGAAAGCAACAATGGTAAGATTCTTAATGAATCAAACTTTTTCCAGGAATTTGAATTGACGACTTTAATCAAGCGGATATTTATCCAATTGATTCACTCTTTATGTTCGCAGTCTTGCTTTGAGACGGTCGAGTAAAGAGAACGGCTAGTACAGCCGCGAAACCCTGTCAAGGAGATTCTTAATTGAATCTACCTAATCACAGGTACGATATTTAATATCGTATAACGGTCTTCACCGACCGGAGGTAAAACGCTATCGATTTAGGACGAATGTCAAAGCCATTCAGTCTGTGTCTATGTTTTGTCTCGAGAAGATGGCGTCACGGTGTACTCAGAAAGTCAAAGATTCACAACCACATATTCATGCCCAAAGACTTATCCAACAATTGATAGTGTGAGCATGTGGATAAAGACACAAGATCGCAAGATGGCAATGACATGTCAAGGATGATTTGAAGATCTCAAGACTAAAAGACAAAGTCGAAAGACAACAAAAAGGCTCAAAGATCACAGCATGAAGGAACAAAACTATTGTTACACGTTCAAGACTCATTTATGACGAAATTCATAAATCTCCTTTGGAATACAAATATCAAAGAGGAATGACCTCACATTGGGGGAGATTGTTAGCCTCGAAATATTGAGTCAAACAAGAATGTTCGGTCATAGGTTTCTATTGTAATATTTATTAGAACGTTGTAATAGGTAGTTATTTAGTCGTGGTTCACGGGCTTGGATTTAAACTAATTAAAGTCCAAAAGACAAGCCCGGCCCAATATATAGTCCATTGAAGCCCGCATGTGGGTGGACTATATATGCTACCCTCCTAGCATGTTAGGAGGGTGGATGGTCATTTGTAACAAATTCTTTTCTCTAATCTAATATTCACCAAGTTAATCATCTCTCTTTCTACTTTCTCTCACTACTTTCTCTCTCTAGGAATTCATCTCTTCTTTATCTATTTTCTTTCTTTCTTCATTGCTTAATCAATCACAAATACATGGGACAACAACATATGTTATATAAACATCTTGTACACCTCATTATGTTTATTAACAATCTTAGGTTTGAAAGCTTTGTGAGCTTGTCAAATCTTTTGATTTGGGTCGTCTTACTCGATCATTGTGTTATTAGTTCAAGTAGATAAATGTCTCACTATAAAACATAAAACACCCTTTGAAAATATTAGTTATTTTCTCTTAAAAAGTGTTTCTGGGAATCAAGAAAGATTTTGATTAAATACCAATGCATTATTCAAACTATTATTGGTATCATTATCAAATCTAATTGACATGTTTCTTAGTGTTGACATGAATGTGGTTTATTAATAATATACATCGGATTATAACTCACACTTGTGTTGATGGTGTTATATTGAATCTACTTGTTCAAATTGTTAGACATATTTTGTTTAATAATTACTTATAACACACAATAGAGTCGGTTTGATAACTTGGATGTTTCATCCGAAATACTCAAGTAATTTACATTGCTATGCAATTTATAAATGTGTCATTTCCGAAAGACCAATCAAGAGTGTTCCTTTGGTTTGTGTAAACTTTTTTTATACACTTCAAAGTTATTGGCCTCAAGTTCTATTAAGGTAAATAAACATAACTAGACTTGTTTGACAAGATATGCAATGGTGCATTCTAAAACCTCATTAGGTCATGCATTGTCTCGCCATGCAAGTTTCATCCTTGCTAAACTTTATTAGGCAAACGTTGGATTTACATTTTGTCTAACTTGAGAATGACTACTAGAGAATTTATGCACTAGGATCTTAATTTTACATAACGATTGAATTACTTCCATGTGGGAAGTTGAGTTGGTGTATAACTCATAAAAATGGTCGTGTTTAGCCTTAGTTGAGCACCTCTAGTGATAGTCTCATACTCATTCTCTAAATTGGCTAAATGGCTCTTCCTATATATGACTAATGATAGTTTACTTTGATGAAATTTGTATGTCATTAGGAGTCTTTTTCTTTTGTAACCATTAGTTTTTTCTTAACTTTCTTCCTACGTGCTAATTGAACCTATGTGTTTTTCCTTTGTGTGTGCTCTAGTTTTTATTGCTCTTAAGCATGACTTTATGATAAGTTAGACTAGAACATTAGGATTTGCTGAATTGGAAAATCCTCCATTCACCACCTAAACCAAGCCTCTGTAGGCGATTCTTTAAATAGACCGCGGCTCCATATCAATATGGAACCGCCGATGGAGATAGAGAACCGCGGGCAGAAGCTCTCAAATTCGGGTTTTCTGAAACTTCTGAATTGTTCTAACACCCTTTGGAATCTTTGTTTCAAAACTTTTATCAACCCCTCATCCTTTTAAACCTACCTTGTTAGCCATGTTCTACACACATCAAACCATTCATCCTTAACCCTTAAACCACTCATTACAACCATGGTTTCTACAAGAACCTCAAACTCATCCAAAACCTCCACTTCAAAGAAAAACCTTAAGATTAAGTTGCCCAAACATAACTCTTCACCCTTTCACACACCCAAGAATGAGATTGTTCCAATTCTCATCTCTTCATCACCCTCACCACCTCTTGCTCCATGCAAGAGTACCTCAACCTATGGTACCAACCATTCTCATAGTTCTACCTCCTCTTCATTCCAATCTAGCATGAATGAGCTAACCTCACCCTTCACTCCAAGTACTCTCTTGGATGTGACCACCCAACCTCAACCCATCCAAATCATTCCCATTGTGAATGACTTTGTTGATACCTTGGTGACTTCACCTTTTACCCCTCCAAACTCACCCACATCACCTATCTCACCTTTGGAGAACATATCACATCCTCCACCACCCACATCACCCATCACCTTGTCTTATAATCAAGCATGTGCATTGCTTATTAATAAGACACCCAATTTAAGCAAATCTTAGATTTCTAGTGTAACTAGTATTAAAATTATGCTTAAGTTTTAGGCTTGTGTTCCATACATTTTTGTATGATCTTTACTCTCCTGTATTTCCTTTCATGTTTTTTAATAAGTGTGAAAACACATATCCTTTTACCACTTAATTATAATAATAACCAAGCCAAAACGTGTATTTTATGTCGTAAATGTCGGAATTATGTGTGGTTTGTGTTTTTGTTGTGATTTAGGATCAAAATGTGAAAAGGGAAGAAAACACGGGCTTTCACGGGTTTTTATCGAAGAAAAAGACAAAAGACGAAGTCAAAAGATCAAGAGTGCAAAAAAGACGGAAGTCCAAGGCCTATTCTGAAGATTTATCGAAGAAAAAGTCTAAAGACGGAAGTTTAATGAAGTCGAAGAACTCAAGTCTAATAGAGGAAGAAAATTATAAGATGAGATCAATTTATGTCGACAAATCCCAAGACGACGTCGAGAAAGACAAAGAACTATATCGAGTCGAGAAAACAAGAAGAAAGAGAGAAGACACAAGACCTTCCCCTCCTCCTATATATACCCTCCTAATATGTCATTAGGAGGGTGTTAGTTAGTTAATTTTTCTAGTTTAATTTTTAAGTGTGTTTAATTTTATTCTCTCTAGTTTTCTTTCAAGCTTATCAAACATTAATCTTCTAATCTTTTGATCTTAATCTTCAATTTAATCAAGCTTATTTCTTAATTCTCATTCTACTTTTCTTAATAATCTATTGTTTTTGTTTAATTAATCATGTAGTTGATTTAATTTTGTTGATGATGTGATTGTTTAGCTTAAGGTGTTCATTTGCTTAATTTTCATGTTTATTAGTTTTTAAAATAAGTTGATTTTGGTAGCTTAATAGTTTTATAAAAAGTTTATTTTTAATATTTAGATTATTTAGTGTTTTCATAGTTTTTAAATTGTGGCTCATTTACTTTTTCTAAAATTCAATGTGGTTAAAGTTTTGGTAAGTGCTTATTTTGGATTTGCTTATTTGCTTAATTTTTGTGTTATCCTGGTATCTTAAACCCTCACATTCTGAATAGTAGCCGTAACAGATTATTCCGGATTGCGCCCTTAGTTAATATTCCGGATTGCATTGTTTACTTATTCCGGATTGTATCCGGAATATTGATTCGGGATAAGCTGCATCAATAACATTCCGGATAGTGTGTTTAAAATAAATTCCGGATAAGCATCTTTATTAAGAATTCCGGATAAACTCTAGTTGTTGTATTCCGGATATGAGTCTTAAGCTACATTCCGGATAAGAGCCTTCAAACAAATTCTGGATAAGCTCCATAAACAAGGATTCTGAAATAGCTTAAGAAGAGCTGATTCCGGATAAGAAACCAAAGAGGTATTACGGATTGTGCTAGTTTTTTGGATTCCGGGTAGTTTCTGTAAGACAGATTCCGGATAAGCGTGTGAACATAGATTCCGAATAGGGGATTTCTTCACATTCAGAATAAAGCTTTAACACATTTCGGATTGCATTATCTTGTGATTCCGGATAAAGTTAAGTTAGTGTTTTCCCAGATTAAATTTTTATTGATTTAAAATTATATTTTTCCCGCCATTTCTTAAGTTTAATTTCAAAATTGCTTTGTCCTAGTTTTATTTTCAAGTTTACATTTTTAGAAAGTTTAAAGTTTTTAGTTTAATCTTTTCATGTTTTCAATTTTATTTTAAAATAGATAATCAAACCATTTTATTTTCCACCAAGAACGACTGAGTCTCACTCTCAAATGGTAATCAATTCGAAAAGATTGGAATAACGAATCACTTTTATACTTGGCTAAAACATTGTATTAAATGGCGCTGCTGCCGGCTCTTTTCGTTAAGATTAACGGTTTTTAGTGAGAGATGCGTTGGATTTTGGGATCGGTTTTTAGTGAGAGATGCGTTGGATTTTGGGATCCGTTCATTTTTGTATTAAATGCGTTGGAACCGCCACAAAGTATTCTTACGTGGTCGGATTTAGAGACCAAATTCATCAACTATTTTTTCCCGCCCTCAGGTACTACCGCTTTGCTGAATGAAATCATTAACTTTGAACAGAAGTACGGTGAGACATTTAGTGAATCTTGGGACCGTTTTAAGGAACTTTTAAGAAAGTGTCCACAACATGGTTTCCCAAAGTGCATCAAATTAATACTTTTTACAATGGTTTAAGCATGAATGACCAAGATTTACAAATAGTGCCTCAGGGGGGCAATATTTTGGTTAAGTCTTCTAATGCCGCGTGGGATATTATTGCGAATAAGTCTAGAGTGCAAACTAAGAGTGTTCGGGCTAATGTGGCTACTGCTAGTACTAGTGATGCCGACAAGAGAATTGATAAGCTTACTTCGATTGTTGAAGCACTTGCTCTATAAACCGCCAACAATGCCAAAAACATCAATGCGCAAGTTAATGCCATGAGTCAGGCATGTGAAATATGCGGGGGTTCTCATTCATACACTGATTGTCCTTCGACTCATGACAATCCAGAAAATGTGTATGCCGTTAACGGTAACTTTTCAACGGGAGGCTATCAAGCACGTCCTCAAGGTGACCGAAATTTGCTCAGTTATCGTTCAAAAAACTTCCTTTCACCACCCGGTTTTCCACCTTAAAACCCAAACAACCTCAATCGCAACAATCAAAACCAAACTCGAGCTCCCAATCAACATTAAACCTAAAGAAACCCATATCCACCTCAAGGAAGCAACCAAGTTTACCAACAACCCGCTTATCAACCACCTACTTACCATGCTCTTCCTCCCACCCAACCCACCGCATTTACTCACGAGGTTGAAACTTACATGAGGACTAATGACGCACTGGTGTAGAATCTTCAGCGACAAATCATCAACTTGAAAGGAGATATGGCGAAACAAGAGAATGATCTTCGAGCTGATATGCGAAACTCTTTGAGCAGTCAAACAAATGACTTAAGGGATATAATGTCTAGTTTCTTCCAAAGTAATCAAGCCTCTGGTTCGGGTTCTCTTATGAGTAACACCGTTGCTAATCCAAGAGGGGAGATGAAAGCAATCACCACCCGGAGTGGCAAAGGTTTAAAGGAACCCGAGATTCCTACACCTACACCGGTGATTGTGACAAAGGAAAACGAGTCCCCTTCCCCAATTCCTCCACCTTCTACTTCCACCCCTCCACCACCCAAGGATTTAAGTGAGAATTCCATTCTAAAGCCTTCATCTCAACACAATATACCTTATCCCTCAAGGTTGAGGAAAGAGAAGTTGAAGAACAAGGATGATATTCAGTTTCTAACTTTCTTAAAATGTTTAAACAACTGAAATTCAACATCTCCTTTGTCGAGGATCTCGCTCACATGCTGAAATATGCTAAAATGTTTAGAGATCTTCTCAGTGACAAAGAAAAACTCCTTGATATATCCCAGACCCAACTTAATGAGAATTTCTCCGCAGTGCTCTTAAGAAATTACCAACCAAACTTGGTGATCCGGGTCGTTTTCTGTAAACTCCGTAAAAATAAGATCATAATTTAATTCTATTTTTCGGATATTTTTGAAGTATATGATGACATTAGTTATTATGATGTTTAAAGGTTTAAGCTGAAACCAATATTGAACGTTTTAGTTTTTTGTTCTGACAAGTAACGAGGACTACTAGTGATCGCGATGCCAATGGATGCCTAAATATTATATTGTAATATCGATTATTTCGATATTTGATATTTCTTAATTTTTACGTTTACGTCTTATAAATTAAATAATTATTATTTAATTACTTGGAGTATTTTTCGACGTTTAGTGTCGGACTGAACGAAACTAATAAAAATAATAGTTGAAGCGATTTAAAACTAAAACTTTGGAAATTTGAAGAAATAATATTTTTCATTATATCCTAAAACGTTGCTAATAACGTGAGTAAAAGAATTTACGTTTTATTTATACGGCGAAATTTAACCGAAATAGCCAAAAACGATTAAACGAGCATTTGAATAAATAATAGCAAATGTTTTCGAAACTCGACGAAGTAAGGACTCGTATTTATTGTAAAAATGATTTTAAAAACGATGGCGAAAGTCTCGTGACTTGAATCGTCCGTTAAGTCGTCCAAACGAACCTCGAACGCTTACTTTACAAAAGTAAATAAAACATTTACGAAACTTACCCTAGACTAACACTTACTTGACACTTCAATTTAAAGTACTAGTATAAATAGATTTTTTATTTCATTTCTTTAATTTACAACTAAAAACAACACACACACAACTTGAAAGCTCTCTCCCACTCTCCCATGGCTTCCAGCCGCCGGCCACCAGGCTGCCGCCGCCACCGCCGCCGGAAAACTTTCCCGGTGAGTTTTCCAGCGAAACCTCCATTTTTTCCGGCGAGTTTGAATAAATCCGAGACCCCTCCTTGTTCCAACACCCCTAAAATCATCACCTTCTCGCTGCCATCCTCAAACAGCCGCGGCCACCCTACTGTGGTGGTGTTTTCCGGCCGCTGCCGCCATATGGTGGTGTGTGGGTGACGGATTCACCATTTGAACATATGGGTATACCTTAAAAACCCTTAAAACCCTTGGATCTTGTCCCAATCTACACATGCAAGATGGTTACATCAAGATTTTTTTTAAATGGTTTATTAAATTTATTTTTATTTTACTTTATGGTGGTTTTTGGCTATATTCTTGACCAAAAGAAGGGTTGCCGCCGCCGGACCACCGCTGTGGTGGCGGTCGGACGACGGGAACGACCACAGCCACACCTTTGGTGGGTTGGTGGTGGTGACATCTATTTTGGCTATCTAAGCATTATTTTGTGGTTATAAATTTATATAATTAACTTTAAATAATATGTAAATAAAATAAATAAATAAATAAATAAAGGATATGATAAATTTAGAAGGGATGAATGTACATATTTTGAGGTTATATAATAATAACAATAATTATTATTTGATATAATTGGTTGACTTACTATTTGAGGAGATATAAAAAGAAATAAATAAAATCATAATCAATTATTTAATAAGTTATTTTTATTATTGTTATTATTATGTAAAAAGGGTGATTTATAAAAGAGATAAAATAAATAAATAAAGGAAATAACAATAGTGGGATATATGAAAATATATATTTTGAGGATAATATAATAATTATTATTATTAAAAATAATTAGGGTATAATAAAATATAGAGTGTAAGAATTCAGAAAATATTATAATAATAATTGTTATTATTTGATATAATGGGATATATAATTATTTGAGGACATATAATAAATAAATTAATAAATACATATTTAAATAATATTGTTATTAATATTATTATTAATAAATGGTATATTAAAATATAAAATTATTTAATGTTATATGGAAAGTAATTAAAACATTGATGGTGAATAATTAATATATTAATTATGGTATTAATTGAAATATGGAAAGAAATTAATTAAGGAAATATGGAAAATAATTAAAATATTAATGGTGGGAATATATAATTAATATAATAATTATATTGATTAAGAATACCTTAATTAGACTATTGATTGACAAAAGTATTAATTGGGTATTGATTGAGACAAAGTGGGAAAAAAATTATGTATTTTATATACATGGAAACGTTAAAAAAACGGAAAGGTCATGCCGAAATTTTCTAAAAATGTATACTTTTATAAAAGAAATTGATAACAAATAACTACGTTATATAATAAGTTTCGAAAAATATTATTCCAGTTAAGATGACATTTAACGTATAATTATGGTAAATAAATTTTAATGAGTTACATAATATTTTCGAACGAGTGTCGAATTATATAAAAATAACTTTGTATACACTATTAATTCTGAAGGATTATGTATATAATTTAAGAAATACATTTTTGAATGTTTGTTCTAAATAGTAATTTATGACATGAATCATTTGCGTCATTTTCACTTATAAAATATATACTGGATATATATTATATAATTTGTTTTATTATTTTATTTTACTTGGCCAACCACCAAGATTTTACGAGTTGAATTTTATTAATTTATTTTGTGTCGAGTTGATGTAACCATCCATCGTGAAAACACCAAAACCTAAACCTCACAAAACGATTGGAGCATAGCTGTAGAATGAATTGCAACCACGAAAGGATACAGTTGACGCTACATGATTATTAGCTATTTATGGTGTATTACGACTATTGGAATCATGCCGTATAGATTATGATGCTGTGTTGATAATTATGTGAAGCAGTATTGGGTTATGATATGCCGTGTGGTATTGATACTTATATTCTTCTGATTTTCTGCATCTAAGGTGAGTTCATAGCCTCGTATTTAAATCCTTTACTGTTTTTCAAACCCGCGAGGGGGATACATGCTTGTTTTAGAAAATCGAACACAAGTAGCTTTTATGTGAACGTTGCAATGAGTGTTATGTAGTGGCCTTTCCTTCATGAACCGTTAATTACCGATAACCGGTAAACGCTAGTGCAATAATAATAGATCTATTTTCGCCTAACGACCTATCCGGAGTATGGTGTCTTGCGAGAAGCGTACGAGGATATATTGTATTTAGTATTGGGAGTGTCTCACTCCAGGTTGGGCACATGGTTAAGGTTCGGTTCGTGGCTCTAGCATCGTTTGATTGTTCTATGAATAGAATGTTTATTAAGCTTGTGTTCAAAGTTACTATTTATAAACTCTATGGATTCACTCAACATTTTTGTTGAATTTAAGCATGTTTATCTCAGGTTTATATTGGCATGCTTGGATAGGATTGGATGCGGATATCGAAGGAAGTGGACTTGGTGAACTTTGTACATAAAATAAAAATCTTTTCTTTTAAAAAGATAAAACAAAAACTTGTATATTGCAACTTATTTGAAAATAAGTTTTCTTAATTTATTGGGACCTTATAACTCTGATCTTTCGATGAAATCATCATTGGTAAACGTTTATATTAAAAATACGTTTACTGTGACTCGTGAGCTTGTATTATGAAGTAGCACCCCAATGTTGTATTCTGCTGCGTTGTAAATGTGGGGGTGTTACACATTGGTATCAGAGCACGAGTCATAGCGAACTAGGTCGTTTTTCAAAACCTGGACTATGATTGTTTTCTAAAAAATTTCACGAGTTGTTCACCGATGTCTGATATCCGTGCGTGCAATCCTTTCCGCTTCTTTATGTGCTTGGTGCTAGGTCTTTAATTGTATACTTTATACCATATGCGTGCGTGGTATAAATTATAATTATATACTTACGATACCGTTCTTTGACAAACTATTAGATCGCTATTTACACCTTACGATCATTCCTATGGACGTACTTTCGATTGTACTATTTATACTAAATAATAGTGTTTCCATTATCATCCGATATGGTAAATCTCGTACATATGTAATATATATATATATACGTTACGGTATTATATATACATCTATATATATATATATGTAACATGGTTAGATATTGTTTGTGTTCTGGTTTGGTTTTTCTCTTTTGAGTCGCGACTAAGGAACGCATGAAAGAGGCGAAACTATTTTCTCTATAGTCTTTTTGGTAAATCAATTAAAGTAATCTCTATTACTAATGTAATCCTTTGTTTTACGACATAACTTGTTGTTGATAAATGTCGGTGATGAGATCCGTCGAAAACTTGCTTAGATTTGTTGAAAGAATGGTTGAGAAATTTTCACGATTTGAAACGCATGTATACATGGGTCTAAACATGATATAAAATGATTTTTGGGTCAAATATAAACTTTGGCATGTTTCATAATATACGCTCGTGAATGGGAACTTGTCACGTATTTGGAGGTTTGAGATTTTGTAAAAACTTATTGTTAAATTTTAAATAAGATAAAATTTATTTTTATGAATATTTTAACATAAGACAAAGCTTGTATTTTGTTATAATAAATAAACTAGAGAAAAAAAAATATACACTATAAGTGTAAATTTAAATACTTGAAAGTTATTAATTAAAAGTTGACATAAATTTTGGAAGAGCGATCGAGTATTTTAGAGTCAGTTTTAGCCATCCGGCAAAAAACGATTCTTGTTCGAAAGGTCGTTGTTACCTAGAAACTCTTGACATATCTTAGGTGTATCTTGACTCATAGTATAAGCAATTTCAGTAGCAAATATATTGCTCGTTCACCTCATTCAATCTCATTGATTCTTGATTCCTGCTATTTATACTTGCATCGATCCTTGATTTCAAGCCACCTTAGCGTCATTTTATGATGTAAAATTTTTCGAGAATATATATTAATATATAACGTATTTTATCGAACCAAATACCAAATTTTGTTGATATTTTTTTTTACAAGAAGGCGAAGGAAAAATATGTTTCCTAAGAATGAATATACAAATAGTTGATGTATTTCTAGAAACAGGTTAAAAATAATTTCTGATTTCTATGTCACGTGATTTACTTATTTTCGAGAATAAGTAAAAAATCTTCATAATCTTGTATGATGGTGCAATAATTATAAAGTTTTTTTTTGTAGCGTCGAATATGTCATTACTCGGTCCTCAGTTATGCATATCCTAGCTAACTACCCATAATTCAGGAAGAATCGTGACGTATTAGATGTGTCGTTGCTTGGTCCTTAATTATACATAGCCTAGCTAACTATGCATAATTCAGGAAGAGCCACGTCGTGTCAGGTCAGTCATTGCCTTCTAAAATCGTGGTTTTGAATAAATGTTTGGGTGAGAACACTTCCAAATGGTGGATCGTTATGCAAGTAATCATGTTCGATTCGACTCCGTAAGAACATGTCCCAAATTTCCTTGTATCCTTTGACATATTCTCTTTCGACTAGTGTTAGCTTAGAAAGTAACCTTGACCGAATATTTTTGTAAAACATTTTTATGGTGTCATGTACAACGTGTGAATCCCGTCTAAATCACCATGTTGGCGACGAATTACCAAGGAACCTCGTACCGAAACGAAGAAGAAATTTTAACAAGATCAGCAGACCGCCAAACCGGAGGAAAGTCGAGTTTGAGTAACTTCGAGGCCATTGAAGAAGACATATTCCCCCGAAACGTATTTGTTCGGTCAGCTTATGTGACGGACGAATCTACATAGACTCGAGTTTTGAATTCGAGGTGTTTGATTTGTTCCTATTCTGCCTTGTGAACTCTTATACCAACGTAGAGTGCTGACTCGTATACCAACGTAGGGTCACACAAGGATGGTTCAAAAAGGAGAGCCTTCGGCGCGAGAGCCAAGCACAATGGACGGATCCTACTAGATCCAGTGGTGTCGTCCATCATCATCATCTGTAGGGAATAAAACGGTATGCGATGGATAGTTGAACTTTGCCGACCGCGCATCGGTAGATGAAAGACAATCCGGGTTGCCGTCTTCCTTTATTCAGTTGAGGAATCCTTGTGCTTGACTCGATCCCCTTTGATTGTCGATGATCGAACGGTGGATAGCCATAGTTGAAATTATGTGCAAAACCTTGCTTGTTATGTGTTTATGTGATATGTGACTTAGTCGAGTGATCGTACATGGTGCGAGCTCGAGGTGGCATTGTGAAATGCTGCCCGATCGGAAGGTAACGCGTACCTATATTACCTTGGGTATGCATCCGTTTGTGAACACCCCGTAATATCATTTTGGGTATGTATCCGTATGTGAACACCCCGTAATAAATTTTGGGTATGTATCCGTGTGTGAACACCCTCCTATGATAAAAGTCGTTTTGGATGTACATCCATGGCTATCAGGCCCGTGGACATCCTTTAATATGTAAACTTTCTTTTGACTGGACATATCCAAAAATCCTGTCAAATACTTATAATTATCATGGCTTGATTTTTTTAGCGAGCATGAGTTAACTTGAATGAACTAATTGATTCAACATGCTTGGTTAGTTTGCAAGCATGTCGTAATGTGATTATATGTGCTTAATGATAGCATTCAATGTTTTAATTTACGTCGTAGTGCGTTCGATGGAGTAATGTATACTCCGAATGATTTCTGCTTCGAAGAAATCTCCTTTGATGGAAGGTTTCCCTAGCGATCATGTGATTAGGTGATTTCGTATGATTAGTAACGATTACCTTGTTTTAAGTAATTTTGTAACGCATTCGATGAAGTTATGTACTCTCGAGAAGATTTTCTATGACGTGATATCTTTTAACGAGCCCCGGGACGGTGCTCCCTTAAGGTGGTGAGGATGTAAACTCCGTAAAAATAAGATCATAATTTAATTCTATTTTTCGGATATTTTTGAAGTATATGATGACGTTAGTTATTATGATGTTTAAAGGTTTAAGCTGAAACCAATATTGAACGTTTTAGTTTTTCGTTCTGACAAGTAACGAGGACTACTAGTGATCGCGATGCCAATGGATGTCTAAATATTATATTGTAATATCGATTATTTCGATATTTGATATTTCTTAATTTTTACGTTTACGTCTTATAAATTAAATAATTATTATTTAATTACTTGGAGTATTTTTCGACGTTTAGTGTCGGACTGAACGAAACTAATAAAAATAATAGTTGAAGCGATTTAAAACTAAAACTTTGGAAATATGAAGAAATAATATTTTTCATTATATCCTAAAACGTTGCTAATAACGTGAGTAAAAGAATATACGTTTTATTTATACGGCGAAATTTAACCGAAATAGCCAAAAACGATTAAACGAGCATTTGAATAAATAATAGCAAATGTTTTCGAAACTCGACGAAGTAAGGACTCATATTTATTGTAAAAATGATTTTAAAAACGATGGCGCAAGTCTCGTGACTTGAATCGTCCGTTAAGTCGTTCAAACGAGCCTCGAACGCTTACTTTACAAAAGTAAATAAAACATTTACGAAACTTACCCTAGACTAACACTTACTTGACACTTCAATTTAAAGTACTAGTATAAATAGATTTTTTATTTCATTTCTTTCATTTACAACTAAAAACAACACACACACAACTTGAAAGCTCTCTCCCACTCTCTCATGGCTTCCAGCCGCCGGCCACCAGGCTGCCGCCGCCACCGCCGCCGGAAAACTTTTCCGGTGAGTTTTCCGGCGAAACCTCCATTTTTTCCGGCGAGTTTGAATAAATCCGAGACACCTCCTTGTTCCAACACCCCTAAAATCATCACCTTCTCGCTGCCATCCTCAAACAGCCGCGGCCACCCTACTGTGGTGGTGTTTTCCGGCCGCCGCCGCCATATGGTGGTGTGTGGGTGACGGATTCACCATTTGAACATATGGGTATACCTTAAAGACCCTTAAAACCCTTGGATCTTGTCCCGATCTACACATGCAAGATGGTTACATCAAGATTTTTTTAAATGGTTTATTAAATTTATTTTTATTTTACTTTATGGTGGTTTTTGGCTATATTCTTGACCAAAAGAAGGGCTGCCGCCGCCGGACCACCGCTGTGGTGGCGGCCGAACGACGGGAACAACCACAACCACACCTTTGGTAGTGGGTTGGTGGTGGTGACATCTATTTTGGCTATCTAAGCATTATTTTGTGGTTATAAATTTATATAATTAACTTTAAATAATATGTAAATAAAATAAACAATTAAATAAATAAAGGATATGATAAATTTGGAAGGGATGAATGTACATATTTTGAGGTTATATAATAATAACAATAATTATTATTTGATATAGTTGGTTGACTTACTATTTGAGGAGATATAAAAAGAAATAAATAAAATCATAATCAATTATTTAATAAGTTATTTTTATTATTGTTATTATTATGTAAAAAGGGTGATTTATAAAAGAGATAAAATAAATAAATAAAGGAAATAACAATAGTGGGATATATGAAGATACATATTTTGAGGATAATATAATAATTATTATTATTTATAATAATTAGGGTATAATAAAATATAGAGTGTAAGAATTCAGAAAATATTATAATAATAATTGTTATTATTTGATATAATGGGATATATAATTATTTGAGGACATATAATAAATAAATAAATAAATACATATTTGAAGAATATTGTTATTACTATTATTATTAATAAATGGTATATTAAAATATAAAATTATTTAATGTTATATGGAAAGTAATTAAAACATTGATAGTGGATAATTAATATATTAATTATGGTATTAATTGAAATATGGAAAGAAATTAATTAAGGAAATATGGAAAGTAATTAAAATATTAATGGTGGGAATATATAATTAATATAATAATTATATTGATTAAGAATACCTTAATTAGACTATTGATTGACAAAAGTATTAATTGGGTATTGATTGAGACAAAGTGGGAAAAAAATTATGTATTTTATATACATGGAAACGTTATAAAAGCGGCAAGGTCATGCCGAAATTTTCTAAAAATGTATACTTTTATAAAAGAAATTGATAACAAATAACTACGTTATATAATAAGTTTCGAAAAGTATTATTCCAGTTAAGATGACATTTAACGTATAATTATGGTAAATAAATTTTAATGATTTACATAATATTTTCGAACGAGTGTTGAATTATATAAAAATAACTTTGTATACACTATTAATTCTGAAGGATTATGTATATAATTTAAGAAATACATTTTTGAATGTTTGTTCTAAATAGTAATTTATGACATGAATCATTTGCGTCATTTTCACTTATAAAATATATACTGGATATATATTATATAATTTGTTTTATTATTTTATTTTACTTGGCCAACCACCAAGATTTTACGAGTTGAATTTTATTAATTTATTGTGTGTCGAGTTGATGTAACCATCCATCGGGAAAACACCAAAACCTAAACCTCACAAAACGATTGGAGCATAGCTGTGGAATGAATTGCAACCGCGAAAGGATACAGTTGACGCTTCATGATTATTAGCTATTTATGGTGTATTACGACTATTGGAATCAAGCCGTATAGATTATGATGTTGTGTTGATAATTATGTGAAGCAGTATTGGGTTATGATATGCCGTGTGGTATTGATACTTATATTCTGCTGATTTTCTGCATCTAAGGTGAGTTCATAGCCTCGCATTTAAATCCTTTACTGTTTTTCAAACCCGCGAGGGGGATACATGCTTGTTTTAGAAAATCGAACACAAGTAGCTTTTATGTGAACGTTGCAATGAGTGTTATGTAGTGGCCTTTCCTTCATGAACCGTTAATTACCAATAACCGGTAAACGCTAGTGCAATAATAATAGATCTATTTTGGCCTAACGACCTATCCGGAGTATGTTGTCTTGCGAGAAGCATACGAGTATATATTGTATTTAGTATTGGGAGTGTCTCACTCCAGGTTGGGCACATGGTTAAGGTTCGGTTCGTGGCTCTAGCATCGTTTGATTGTTCTATGAATAAAATTTTTATTAAGCTTGTGTTCAAAGTTACTATTTATAAACTCTATGGATTCACTCAACATTTTTGTTGACTTTAAGCATGTTTATCTCAGGTTTATATTGGCATGCTTGGATAGGATTGGATGCGGATATCGAAGGAATTGGACTTGGTGAACTTTGTACATAAATAAAAATCTTTTCTTTTAAAAAGATAAAACAAAAACTTGTATATTGCAACTTATTTGAAAATAAGTTTTCTTAATTTATTGGGACCTTGTAACTCTGATCTTTCGATGAAATCATCATTGGTAAACGTTTATATTAAAAATACGTTTACTGTGACTCGTGAGCTTGTATTATGAAGTAACACCCCAAGGTTGTATTCCGATGCGTTGTAAATGTGGGGGTGTTACATTTTCTCATTCCTTGCAACTTCCCCGGGGTAGAGAATTGTATGGCCCTAGCCGATCTAGGTGCTAGTATAAACATAATGCCATTAAGTGTTTGGAAACAATTATCTCTACCCGAGCTAGTCCCCACACGAATGACTTTGGAATTAGCTAACCGTACGGTTGCTTATCCAGTGGGGATAGCCGAAGATGTCTTCGTTGGTGTCGACAAATTCACCTTTTCGGCAGATTTTGTTGTCGTTGACTACGAGATGGACCCCTGTGTTCCATTAATCGTTGGACGTCCATTCTTGAGGATCGGTCGCACTCTCATTGATGTAGCCCCGGGATAATTAATCATGAGAGTTGGTGACGATAAAATCGTCTTCAACATGGGTAAACTTTCTAAACAGCCTTCTGAAAACGAGAGCGTTAATTTCATTGATGTTCTTGATGAGGCTTGTGAAGAACATTTCAAAGACGCTTGTAAAAGTGGTTCTTCTTCTCTACCCATTGTTGAGACCATTGCCTCTATTGCTCCATCACTAACTCCATTTAGAGAAAGTGATTTCCTTTTGAAAGAATTTGAAGCAACTTTGGGAGATGTGGACTTACAATATGACGACTCTCCCTCCAATTGGGATGAAGACATTCGTACCATTGAGAAACTTCTCAATGAGTACCATCTTTCTCCACAGACTCCTAAGGAAATCTCTATCGATGATCCTAATTTGACTACGCCTTCCATCGAAAATCCTCCGGATTTAGAGCTTAAGGATTTACCGTCTCATCTCGAATACGTTTTCCTTGAAGACAATAAGAAGTTACCCGTCATCATCGCTAAGGACTTGAAAGAAGCAGAAAAATCTCGACTTATCGACGTGCTGAAGAATCATAAGAAGGCAATTGCTTGGAAAATTTCTGATATCCGCGGAATTGATCTGAACTTTTGTACTCATAAAATTCTCATGGAAGATAACTTTAAAACCGCAATCCATAGCTAAAGAAGGGTTAATCCTAAAATCCATGACTTCATCAAGAAAGAGGTTATCAAACTTCTAGATGCCGGAATGATTTACCCTATTTCGGATTCGCCATGGTAAGTCCCGTCCAATGTGTGCCTAAGAAAGGCGGAATAACCATTGTTCCTAATGAAAACAACGAGTTGATTCCTACTCGACTTGTCACGGGTTGGCGAGTTTGCATAGACTATTGCAAGCTCAATGATGCCACTCACAAGGATCATTTTCCTCTTCCTTTCATGGATCAGATGCTCGAGCGTCTAGCGGGTAATGACTATTATTGCTTCTTAGACAGTTTCTCCGGGTATTTTCAAATCCCCATCGATCCTAAAGACCAAGAGAAAACCACATTCACTTGTCCTTATGGAACATTTGCTTACAAAAGAATGCCCTTCGGTTTATGCAATGCTCCTGGGACTTTCCAAAGGTGTATGATGGCTATCTTCTATGACATGGTTGAAGAAACTATGGAAGTCTTCATGGATTATTTCTCGGTCTATGGTGATTCTTTCTCTACTTTCCTTGCCAATTTAGAACGTATGCTCAAACGGTGTGAAGACACTCGTCTCGTTCTTAATTGGGAAAATGCCATTTCTTGGTAAAAGAAGGCATTGTTCTTGGACATAAAATCTCCAAAGCCAGTCTTGAAGTAGACCGTGCTAAAGTCGATGTTATTGCTAAATTGCCTCCACCTTCAACCGTGAAGGGTGTGAGAAGTTTCCTTGGTCATGCGGGCTTCTATCGTCGATTCATTCAAGATTTTTCTAAAATCGCTCGCCCGGTGACCCACCTCTTGGAAAAAGATACTCCTTTTATCTTTTCTAAAGAGTGTCTTGAATCTTTCAATCTTCTTAAGGATAAACAAACTAAGGCACCGGTCTTGGTTACCCCTAATTGGAAGTTACCTTTTGAATTGATGTGTGATGCTAGCGACTTTGCTATTAGAGCGGTTTTTGGCCAAAGAATGAACAAACAATTCCAACCAATCCATTATGCTAGCAAGACAATGACGGGGACTCAATTGCATTATACCACTACCGAAAAGAGCTTTTAGCTGTAGTGTATGCTTTTGAGAAATTTCGCCCCTATCTTGTCCTTTCCACCACCATTGTCTATACCGACCATTCCGAGTACTTGTTAACTAAACAAGATTCCAAGCCAAGACTTCTTCGTTGGGTTTTGCTCCTACAAGAATTTAAAATCGAAATTCGTGATAAAAAGGGAGCGGAAAACTTAGCCGCGGATCATCTTAGTAGACTCGAGGATCCTTATCAAGGGGAGCTCCCAAATCAAGAGATTAATGACTCTTTTCCCCTTGAGGCCTTGATGTCTATTAACTCCAATCTTGATGAAACCCTATGGTTTGCGGACATTGCAAACTATTTGGCGGGTGGAATTCTCAAGGAAGGGTTAACGTCTCAACAAAAGAAAAAGTTCTTTAAAGACATTAAACACTATTTTTGGGACGACCCTTACCTTTTCAAACAATGTGCAGATCTTGTCATTCTTTGGTGTGTTGATGGGCCGTCAGCTTTATTAATCCTTGAAGCTTGCCATAAAGGACCCACCGGTGGTCACTTTGGTCCTAACTATACCGCGAAGAAAGTGTTCGACTCTGGATTCTATTGGCCCTCCATTTATCACGACGCTCATGAAATGGTTAAACATTGTGATGCTTGCCAACGCCAAGACAAGATCACACATAAAGATAAGATGCCTCAAAATTTCATCCAAGAATGTGAAATCTTTGACGTATGGGGCATCGACTTTATGGGGCCATTTCCATCATCTAAAGGGAACAAGTACATCCTCGTAGCCGTTGACTACGTCTCTAAATTGGTTGAAGCAAAGGCTCTCCCTACGAACGATGCGAGGGTGGTTGTGAATTTTATGAAGCAGCTTTTTGCTCGATTCGGTGTTCCTCGTGCTATCATCAGTTGTAACACCCCCAAATTTATACAATTCAATACAACGGAAGACTCGTTGGTGTTACGGGATAGCACATTACTCACATCATAGACAACGCTTAAAAATCGCGTCGTTTAATAATAAAGCATTTACATTCATAAATATCAAGTTTACATAGGTCCCAAGTCATTGTATTTCATACAAGTTTTACAAAAAATTTGAATGGAAATTATTATTTAAGTGCGGGCCATGAATTCTTGTTGTCTTCCCGAGAATTACCTTCAAGTACCTGAGATAAAACATGTTAAAAGAATAGGTCAGCGAAACGCCGAGTGAATTCATAGAGTTTAATAAAATCCATCAATATAACATCGGTATAAAATTATTACCGAAAATCATTTTGTACAAATCATTGGAATAGGCCATAAAATAGCCAAAGTCATTTCATACAAATCCTTATCGAAATTATAATATAGGCTTTCGCCTTCGAAATCATTATACGAACCATTGTCGTTAAGAACATCACACAATATGTCTTATAACGTTGTATAGATTAAATAAAACCTTATATGAATATGGTTATGAAAACAAAAACACGAACATAATATCAATAGTATGACCCCGTATTGCTAGTCATGCAATATATCATAATTTAGTGCGTATAGCAGTATTTCATTATTCATGGATTATTACAAGCCGCATGACATTGTTACCTTACTAAACCAAACAACGGGTAGCTAGCCCGAAACTCATTTTCCCATCTAAATTAGCGTGTCGTCACAATAATCACGCTTGTGTAAATCTTCTCATACATAAATTCGCTTACCAATCAATGTGGCACGACGGGGATCAACCGTCAAGGCGCGAACTGGGGTGATCGTCCCCAAATAGTACTATTATATGCATAAGCGTCTACCAAATCCCGGTAGTTCACAATTCATGCTAACGGGACTTTTAGTGACATAACCTAACTTTAATAATCCATTTCATTTCATCTATCGGGTCATATAATCATACATCGGGTCATACAATCATTCGGGTCCAAATCAGTAAACAAACAATCGGGACAAATGGTGTCCTATTTTAGTAAAACTAACATGATATCTCCCTCGCGGGTTTATAAAATATTTCATAAAAACATTTAAAAGAGTGCGAGGCTATGAACTCACGTTGATGTGGGAAAGCGGGTTATCGGCAATTCGGATGTACGGTACGTGCTTCAATCACGGAAACCTAGACAAATAATACTCGTCTTAGACTCTTGTCCAATGACTTTATAAAATAACAATTATGTATACATATGATGATTTTCTACATATGATGATGATCAAGTGGTTTTATACATTCTTATTTACCTATTTTAGTGTTTATGTATTGGTAACTTTTTACTAGTTTACTAGTTTTACCTATTTACATGTTTTAGGTCCAATAAGCCTATTATAAGTTCACTAACTTGTATTAATCTATTTTATACTTGTATTATCAGTATTTATACTTTACATGTTAGGCCCAAATGGGTTAAGCCCAATAAGAAATTTTTATAAGTGTTTAACTTATTTAGTTAAATTATTAGTCCAAATATGCTAACTTAGCTCGTTAATGTCCGTATGTCATATAGTTCGGGTTTTATCGGTTTTTACTTGTATTAGGTACTTATATATCAGTATATGACTTTTAAAAACTTTACATTAATTGGTGAAAAACGTTAATTTTACGGTAATAGCCGAAAAAGTCGTAAAAATCATGTTTATAGTTTTTATAACTTATAAACCTTATTCAACTACCATTTTTATGAAGTGTCCATTTATTTAACCTTATACATATTTATATAAATGAAATTTATAAGTTAGTGGGTTCTAATTCACATTTTATACTATATTAGTTTGTGTGCTTATATAATACTATTAAACATTAATTCTTCAAAATCTGATTTTTAGTTTCATCTTCACCATTTTTATCATATCTTGAGTTCTATAAGGAGATAGAAGCTCATTTTTGGATGGAATAAACTTCATATTATGTGCTACAAATAAGTTAGTTATAGCTACTTCTCATTCCATTAACTATCCTTAACAGTCCCTACAAAACAGACTATTCAGATTGGTACACTAATCTTGTTTTGATCATATCTCACTCATTTTGATGATTCCATTGCATGGCCAACTCTCACATGTGTATGACATCTAACACTTACTGTAAATGGATTCCACTTTAGCATTTTTTCATTTTAACCTTTGGTTACTTACTGTTTTTATACAGCCATCATATTTAGCAAGATTTTAACCATTTTACATGTGGTTTTCCATCTTTTTACCCATGTTTATCAAATCTATCAACACCAAATCCCCACATAATATTTTTAATCATCATTCATCATCATATACATATACATAAATAAAGAAAATACAATATTACATAATCAAAATAACAAAAGGATAGGAAGAACAATCTCTATACCACCATTAGTGATTAAAAGATGAGGTTTTTGATGAACAAGACTTGGTTCTTGTAATCAAATCTTCAACTTGGCAAATGAACTTCTTCGGTCCTTCAAATGGATGATTATCTTCTTTGAAAATCAGTCCATAACTCCATGGAAACTCCTTTTTGGATTTTAAGATCCCCTCCAATCTTAATAACTTCAACTAGGCTTCAACATATGTTGATTATAGCCTTGGGTTATGGCTAGATTTTTGATCAAAGGGGTGGTTTATGGTGGATATGGGACGAAATTTAGAGAGGAAAGAGAGAGAGTTGTGGTAGTTTGCATGGATGGAAATGGAGAAGTGGTTTGATTTAGTGGTTTTAGTGTTTTGAAAGCTTACTAGTTAAGTTAGCTTACAAGTGTTATCTTGTTAGCTACATTTTGCCACATCTTGTGATGTGGTGGCATACTTTGGCCGTCCCATGTTAGTGGGGTGGGGCAAAACTTGTTTTGTCTCATCCCACTAATTTACGGGTATTTCTCTATTCTAGTTTTCTCGATTTGCGTGCCCTCGGGTCGTTTTACGAAAAACATTTTTATAAATTATGTATCAACGGCACAAAACGAATCTAATAAAAATTGTCTCATCAAAAACGGAGTTCGAAAACGTAAATACGTAAACCTAAGGTTTCCGGTTTAGTCGTAAAGGACGTTAAATTAAAATCGTAAGTCCTAATCTCTTCTCGTAAATTTGTGAGTTTATGAACCAACTCAAAATTAAAATCCCAAAACAATATTCACGGATAAATTTATTTCCTGAATTGTCGGACTGTCACCAAAACGGTGTATGTAAATGTAAGCACGTAACGTAGAATCCTCCGGTTTAGACGTAATCGATGCTACTTCAAGACGTAAATCCAAATTTCTTCCGAAAAATAAGTGAGTTCATATTATAACATTAAAATAATGTTTTCAAGTAAATATTGAGAATAAAATATAAACCATAAATTGACGGATTGTCACAGCATTTACCCCTAAACATGATCTTTGTCCTCAAAGATCATCTTATCTTACTACTCGCTTCTTATAGAGTTAAAGCCATGTGGGTATTTCCTCCACATCCGATCTTTTCTCATAAGTGTAATCCATTAAAATATGTGAGTTTCTTCAAACATAACTACGAGAATAAGATCAGGCTAAATGTTGACTTACTTTCTCTATCCATGATGTTCACGGGTTTCCGATGAATGCAACTTTTCGCCGATCTAAACTTTACTAAGAAGCAATCAGATTTTCACTTGATAGACATTTTATCAAGTTCGATATACTAACCATAATTCACGCAGTCCTTGAAGCCATAGGGTAGATCCAGCTTATATGCCATTCAAACCAATTCTTTATATTATGTCAATGGTCCCATACAACGGGGACTTATTTCCCATGATCTTTCAGATCATCAATTTACTTCTCCATGGTTAAAATTTTTGGCATAACTTCGCTACCCATCCTGCACTTCAAGATCTACACTTCATATTCACATAACCTCCTGCCCACTACCGGCAGTCAATAATCGGATCCTAATTTCAACAATCATTTCAGGTCTCGCGGGTCGAGTATTTTGCAAGGTTAGGTTTGTCATCATAGGAAACCTTAAACCTAAAAGACATGTCTAACTCACAATGGGTGTATGTCGGGTCTCTTCATCCCAACTCCTGTTTACAGATGCTCTAATATATATCCTCACAAGATTCGATCTCGATCCTAATACGATAGTTTTCAATGATAATCTCTCCAAAGGAAAACGATTTTTACTGTTTATTACCAAAGGTCAATCATTCAAACATAGAACAACACTTATAGTATTTTGTATCGTTACTTTACCTCGTCCCTTCAATTGGGGTGGTACACAGTACTCTCATCAAGATTCGTTCTTAATGACTTCTGAGCAAATCTCTAGAAATTCAATGCGAAGCGAGGATCTTGATAGAGATTATGGATACAGGCACACCATGTTTACACAACTCCTTTAAATACAAAAGAGTCAATTTCTTCATCAATAATCTATCATTAACAGGACTGATATTAGCAGATTTGGTCAGTCTGTCGACGATAACCCAAATCGAATCAAATTCAGATGATGACCTTTGCAATAGTTAGAGGTTTACTAATCTATGAGGCGATGTTTGCCTTCATAATTTTCCATTAGTACAACTTCTTCAGACAACGATACTTTTAATCAGAAATGACATGAATAAAATACTTATACTTACAAGATTCCAACATAACTATATCTCACAATCCTCTATATTTAGACAATCACAAGTGGCCTTTTAATCATTTAGCGCCATCGGCTTCTCAATTCTAATGGTTCACATTAGCCGCGAACCCCTTTTTATTATCTATATTATCCTTCTTATAAACATCAGTTATTTTTAAATTGCTTGGCAATTTATTTTGCACATTCATTATTAAGGAACACATCCTAATTGATTCTTTATCCTTTTTACATTATACGTCAGTATTCACATTCATCTTTCCTGGTGGAATAATTATCATGTCTACAATTTACTCAGAAATTATTTCTTCATATTTTCTAAGTTTTAGTTTCGTCTCCACTATCATTTTGATCAGTTTTGCTCAATCCGACGTTTAAAGCGTCGATAATTACTACAAGTAATTAAATAATAAATATTTAATTTTTATGAAACGTAAACGCAAAAAGTTTTTAAATTTTCTCAGTTTGTCCAATTATATAAAAATGTTCAAAATAAATTTGAATTTAATTAACACAATTTTTGTTGATTTATCGGAAATAATTAGTAAGATCCGTAAATGTTCGAAAAAAACATTTGGTTATACTATGGTCAAAATTTTCTTAGTTGAAAAGCAAAAATTGTCGTTTCAAATTTCAAGTCATGGTTTAAATGGTTTCCTCAATCCCTCTTAGGTTGTCTGGAGGTATGCACAAACATTTACCCCTAAACAGTAGTTTAGTTAAATGATTTAGTTATAAGGTATGATTCCTTTAAAATCCTTTGTTAAAACGTTTGTCAAAACATATTTGCACTTTTTTTTGGTATAACCCAAAGTCTTAAATGGCTCTAATTTTTGAAGAGTCAATATTATCCATTATCTATTAATTACACTGTCAAATAATATAAAGGATTAAGTCTTTAATCACATGTTAATTATTCAAGGTACAGGTTTTCTTTGTTCGGCCAATTCAGGGTAGTTTATAAATGATTATTAACTCCTTCCTATTCTTATAAACAAACAGATGGTCATTAATGATCACAAGCATGAATTTATCAAATTACAGCCTACACACGTGATTCACCAAATTTATGGATGCTACATGTGCATTGGTCAATCCAAACGACATCACGCGAAACTCATAATGTTCATGGATGTAGTGATTGGAATAGATAATCTTATTTGCGGACGCCAAGTTGATGATAACCATGATGTAGATCAAATTTTTAAATATATACTAGAACCTTGTAAATGATCGAACAATCTATTATCTTGGGTAGTGGTTATAGATTTTAATCGTCAATTTACTTAGTTCACGGTAATTAATAAATATAAGGAATGATAATACCATAGCTCTTTCATGATGACGAGCTTGGTAGAATAAAAGCTTTCCCCGGCAACTCTTTCAGTTGTACGGTAACACTTTCGATTTAGATGGTGCTGATGTACAGTGCACACGCCACAGGTGCAGCACCAAGAATATAATCAATACCAAATTCAACTTGCCTTAATGGCGAAAGTCTAGGTAATTTACCAACAAATACCTTCTAAAGTTCCAGATAAAAGAAACATCTTTTAATAAATTCATATTAGGTTCTTTTAGATTACAATATCTATGACTAGTTCACAACCATTCATGGTATAATTTCAAGTCTAAATGCAGGATATGGTCACCATCAAGAATTATTTAGATCACTTTTGATAATCAACATCTTATCATTTAGGGGAATTCTACTCGAGTTCCCATCAATTAAGACAATGTCGTCATGTCATAATCAATCAATCCATTCTACTGGCACTATCAACTTTCCAGTTTCATTACCGTTGATAAGATGTTTCTCAAAAGACTAATAATAACTCATAATCCTTCACAAATTCAAGGATATATGGAGACACAACTACCATTAAAAGAGTAAGGTCAACGCATAATCTACGCGAGAGAATTTCAAATCAAATACAGACGAAAACATTTAATGAATATGAATATATCCCATGTTTTCATAATTTGAGTACGCATTCGAAAGCTCCTCGGATCGTTACCCAGGTCATTCAAATGAAATTAAATCAAAAGAAATGATAGGAACGTCGATACATCCAGTCGGGTATCAACACTCGGTAATCAGATACTTTTCCTAAGAATCTCACTACGGGAGAATTGGCCAAGAAAGTATTGTCAATTGTTAAATAAGACAATTTCCACAGATGAGTAAATTCGACTCAGAAGAATAGATGCTACAGGCACATATGTACGTGTACCTAACACTATGTCCCTATTTTTCGCTTCTTGCAGATCTCATAAAATTTAATCTTTCACAATCTTCAAAGAAAATTTAGTGTTCATTAATAATTTCATGGTGACTACTAATCAGCCTTGCATGGTCACTTCCAAATTGTATGTAGGCGCGCAACTATATACAATTTCAAGATTAACGATGCAATACTCAGTTCGTCAAAATTTTATCATCATGTTTATAATAAAAACATTTTCATGCTTAATTCTTAAATAAGAATCAAAAATAAATTTACAAATATTTTCTTTGTTATGAAAACAATTAAGTTTTCCAAGATGTTTTATAAACAACTTCATTTTGATAACGATCACTTATAAATCTCACTTTGAATAATCCTTATAGTGATGAAAATTCAATTTTTCTCAAAGGATACTGTTTTATCTTATAAAAACAATGAGTGATCTGCAAAAGAGCGATGAAAGCTTGTTCACCAAGAACTAACTACAATATGCTAGGAAATGAGCATTAGCCAATTAATCATGAGGTGCATGACCTCGATGGCACTAAAAAAGAATAATCCACAACGTAACTCAATTCGAGATGAGTACTTGTTCAATGGTTGCATCACTAATGCGAACATTAGGAATAAGCAAGAAAGATAGATAACATCGATACATGTAGAATTTAGCAATCAAAGGTAGTCTTTTCATTAATCACAAACAAGTCAAAATTGTACCGTAACACATTATGTGTCACTATGTCATACAATTCCAAGAACTCATCCTACCAAATGATGTCTCAGTTAAGTTAGGGATTATTTTTAAAAGATACCACAATGAATACTAATCTACAAGAGTCAGTAGGTGTCCCGCCTGTCCCAGAAGATCCATCGGTCCCAATTCAGAAGAAGATTTCTTCAATTTATTTGTTGGACACTGGGCATCCTCGTCATTGGACAATGGCCTAGGAACAACCCTTAACATGAATCAACAATCATTTAAAACCTTATAATTTAATCACAGAACTTAACGACATCCTCTTAACAATCTCATATTCCATACGAGTTAAATTTTTACTTTATTCAAGTTTCAACCAACTTATACTCAAGGCGATATCCTACCTCATTCTCCAATACTTTCAACCTTATTCATAAACCTTAGAAGGGCAATAGAAGCACGATATGAACAACACTTAATTTCCAATCCTATAGCTCTTAAAAGAATAGCTATCAAATGAGTCACTAGTATGAAATGACTCGATCATTCAATTAGACTTCTCGGAAAGGTACTAGTGGCATGAGGCTTTTGGGTAATGGTTCCAATGACAGCCTCAGGTGCAATATTCACCCTTTGGATTTCAAATTTAAGAATTGGGTGACAACGAATCAGCTGACATCTTTCTAGGTGGTAACGTTTTGTCAAACTCCTCTCTATAAGGAAAGATCGTCATGACATCGATATCAAATTTAATCTCGCCAATTCTTCTTTAATATCACAATCAACTAATATCAACATTTCTACGAATATCAACCATTTGTTGGGATCATAAATATCCACAACTTGGTTTAGATCTAGGATAGCTAGAATTCCTACGAGAATAGCTTCGATTAATTTACTAGGGGATTTAGGGTTCCTTGTGACAATCTACGTCGTATAAATACCTCGTATAAATATCAAAATAATCATCAAACAATCATGTAATAAAATTACATCATATATATATAGTCCAAGTTATATATATCTATATATATATATATATATATATATATATATATATATATATATATATATATATATATATATATATATATATATATATATATATATATATATATATATTAAAATAACACTTCTCAGTCTGGCCTTGTCGGTAACTCGGGAATTCTTCGGCACCGTTATAGTCAAAAGATTTTTAGACATTTTGTAAAAAATGTTTATAGTTAAAAGATTTTGAAATGTTTTATTCAAAACCTTAGTTTTAAAAATCTTTCGTTCTCTATAACGAGAGCTCTGGTACCAAACTATAACACCCCCAAATTTATACAATTCAATACAGCGGAAGACTCGTTGGTGTTACGGGATAGCACATTACTCACATCATAGACAACACTTAAAAATCGCGTCGTTTAATAATAAAGCATTTCCATTCATAAATATCAAGTTTACATAGGTCCCAAGTCATTGTATTTCATACATGTTTTACAAAGAATTTGAATGGAAATTATTATCTAAGTGCGGGCCATGAATTCTTGTTGTCTTCCCGAGAATTACCTTCAATTACCTGAGATAAAACATGTTAAAAGAAAAGGTCAGCGAAAACGCCGAGTGAATTCATAGAGTTTAATAAAATCCATCAATATAACATCGGTATAAAATTATTACCGAAAATCATTTTGTACAAATCATTGGAATAGGTCATAAAATAGCCAAAGTCATTTCATACAAATCCTTATCAAAATCATATATAGGCTTTCGCCTTCGAAATCATTATACGAACCATTGTCGTTAACATTATTATACAATACGTCTTATAACGTTGTATAGATTAAATAAAACTTTATATGAATATGGTTATGAAAACCAAAACACGAACATAATATCAATAGTATGACCCCGTATTGCTAGTCAGGCAATATATCGTAATTTAGTGCGTATAGCAGTATTTCATTATTCATGGATTATTAAAAGCCGCATGACATTGTTACCTTACTAAACCAAACAACGGGTAGCTATCCCGAAACTCATTTGCCCATCTAATTTAGCGTGTCGTCACAATAATCACGCTTGTGTAAATCTTCTCATACATAAATTCGCTTACCAATCAATGTGGCACGACAGGGATCAACCGTCAAAACGCGGACTAGGGTGATCGTCCCCAAATAGTACTTTATATGCATAAGCGTCTACCAAATCCCGGTAGTTCACAATTCATGCTAATGGGACTATTAGTGACATAACCTAACTTTAATAATCCATTTCATTTCATCTATCGGGTCATATAATCATACATCGGGTCATACAATCATTCGGGTCCAAATCAATAAACAAACAATCGGGACAAATGGTGTCCTATTTTAGTAAAACTAACATGTTATCTCCCTCGCGGGTTTATAAAATATTTCATAAAAACATTTAAAAGAGTGCGAGGCTATGAACTCATGTTGATGTGGGAAAGCGGGTTATCGGCAATTTGGATGTACGGTACGTGCTTCAATCACGGAAACCTAGACAAATAATACTCGTCTTAGACTCTTGTCCAATTACTTTATAAAATAACAATTATGTATACATATGATGATGATCAAGTGGGTTTATATATTCTTATTTACCTATTTTAGTGTTTATGTATTGGTAACTTTTTACTAGTTTACTAGTTTTACCTATTTACATGTTTTAGGTCCAATAAGCCTATTATAAGTTCATTAACTTTTATTAATCCATTTTATACTTGTATTATCAGTATTTATACTTTACATGTTGGGCCCAAATAGGTTAAGCCCAATAAGAAATTTTTATAAGTGTTTAACTTATTTAGTTAAATTATTAGTCCAAATATGCTAACTTAGCTCGTTAATGTCCGTATGTCATATAGTTCGGGTTTTATCGGTTTTTACTTGTATTAGGTACTTATATATCAGTATATGACTTTTAAAAACTATACATTAGATGGGTTTGATCGTTTAAATTTTAATTGGTGAAAACGTTAATTTTACGGTAATAGCCGAAAAAGTCGTAAAAATCATGTTTATAGTTTTTATAACTTATAAATCTTATTCAACTACCATTTTTATGAAGTGTCCATTTATTTAACCTTATACATATTTATATAAATGAAGTTTATAAGTTAGTGGGTTTTAATTCACATTTTGTACTATATTAGTTTGAGTGCTTATATAATACTATTAAACAATAATTCTTCAAAATCTGTTTTTTAGTTTCATCTTCACCATTTTTATCATATCTTGAGTTCTATAAGGAGATAGAAGCTCATTTTTGGATGGCATAAACTTCATATGCTACAAATAAGTTAGTTATAGCTACTGTGTGACAATCCGTCAATATATGGTTGATATTTTATTCTCAAGTATTATTTAAAAACATTATTTTAATGTTATATTATGAACTCACTTATTTGTTTGGAAGAAATTTGGATTTACGTCTTGAATTAGCATCGACTACATCTAAACCGGAGGATTCTACGTTATGTGCTTACGTTTACATACACCGTTTTTGGTGACAGTCCGACATTTCAGGAAATAATTTTATTCTTGAATATTATTTTGGGAATTTAAATTTGTGTTGGTTCATAAACTCACAAATTTACGCCGAGAAAAAATTAGAGCTTACGTGCATAATTTAACGTCCTTTATGACTAAACCGGAAACCCTAGGATTACGTATTTACGTTTTTGAACTCCGTTTTTTATGAGATAATATTTATTAGATTCGTTTTGTGCCGTTGATTCATAATTTATAAAAAAGTTTTTCGTAAAACGACCCGAGGGCACGCAAATCGAGGAAACTAGAATCGAGGAATACCCGTAAATTAATGGGGATGAGACAAGATAACTCTTGACCCACCCCCTACATGTGGCATCCAAGAGTATACAACACACTTGAGGTGTGTCAACTTTACATGAGAAGACTAGGACACTTGTCCTAATCTTTACACCAAACCATATAACCTCAAAACAACTAGCATAAACCACTAACTCATAATTTCTACATGCAAACACACAACTCTATCTTGTTCCCTATCTATGAACGTCCCATATACCCCCATAAACCACCATTTGATCAAAAATTCAACGATGAATCATGTGTTTAACTTACACAAGTTGAATACCCTGTGAAGATATGAAGATTGGAGGTGATCCTAACCTATGAAAAGGAGTTTTCATGGAGGTTTTTGGGCTGATTTTCAAGAAGGAGTTTAGGGCTGATTCCATGGAGGTTTTCATCCATTTTAAGGACTCAAGAAGTTGCCTTGCTAAAGTTGAAGGTTTGGTAACAAGGAACCAAGTCTTGTTCATCAAAAACCTCATCTTTTCATCACTAATGGTGGAATAGCGATTGTTCTTCATATCCTCTTGTTATTTTGATTATGTAATCTTGTATTTTCTTTATTTATGTATATGTATATGTATATAATGATGAATGATGATTAAAAATATTATGTGGGGATTTGGTGTTGATAAACATGGGTAAAAATATGGAAAACCACATGCAAAATGGTTAAAATATTGCTTAATGTGATGGCTATATAAAAACAGTAAGTAACCAAATGTTAAACTGATAAAATGGTAAAGTGGAATCAATATACAGTAAGTACTATGTGTTATACATATGTGAGAGTTGGCCATGCAATGGAATCATCAAAATGAGTGAGATATAATCAAAACAAGTTTAGAGTGCAAATCTGCCTACACTGTTTTGGACGAATTTATTAAAATATTTAGAGGTTGATTCATCGGTAGCTATAAGGGAATAAAATGAAGCACATATCATGTAGTTTCTGTGATAAAAATTTGAGGTCCTATCTCATTACAAAACTCTAGATATGGATATTTTAGTGAATTTAAAACTTAGGACTGATTTTGTGAAATTAAAGTTTAATATTATTATATAAGCACTCAAATAAATATAGTATAAAATGTGAATTAAAACCCACTAACTTATATATTTCATTTATATAAATATGCATAAGGATAAATAAATGGACATTATATAAAAATAGTAGTTTGGTAAGTTTTATAAGTTAGAAAACTATATACTAAGTTTTACGTCTTTTCGGCTAAAACCGAAAGATTAACGTTTTTGTCAAATAAAACTTAGACGGTCGGAACCGTCTAATGTAAACTTTTATAAACTAACATACTGATATATGAACTTATATAACAAGTAAAAACCAATAAAACCCGAGCTTTACAACATATAAACATTAACGGGCCAAAGAAGCTTTATTGGACTATAAACCCGACTAGTTAGTAAAACACTTATAAACTTACTTATTGGGCTTAACCCATTTGGACCCAACATGTAAAGTATAATACTGATAATAAAAGTATAATTGGGCTAATATAATATATTGGGCTTGTAATGGGACCATTGGGCCTCAAAATGTAAACAAGTTGAACTAGTGTAACTAGTCTTGAAAATTTCCAACACATAACATTATAATGTGGAATAAAGATGTACAATCCCACTTGATCATCATCATATTTATAAAATCATCATATATATACATAGTTATGATTTTTATAAAGTCATTGGACAAGAATCTAAGACAAGTATTATTTGTCTAGGTTTTCGTGATTGGAGCACGTACCGTACATCTGAATTGCCGATAACCCGCTTTCCCACATCAACATGAGTTCATTGCCTCACACTCTTTTAAATGTTTTTATGATATGTTTTATAAACCCGCGAGGGAGATAACATGTTAGTTTTTATAAAATAGGACACTAGTTGTCCCGATTATCTGTTTATTGATTTGGACCCGAACGATTGTAGGACCCGATGAATGATTAAATGACCCGATAGATGAGATGAAATGAATTATTAAAGTTAGGTTATGTCACTAAAAGTCCCATTAGCATGAATTGTGAACTACCGGGATTTGGTAGACGCTTGTGCATATAATAGTACTATTTGTGGACGATCACCCCAGTTCGCGCCTTGACGGTTGATCCCCATCGTGCCACATTGATTGGTAAGCGAACTTATGTATGAGAAGATTTATATAAGCGTGATTATTGTGACGACACGCTGTTTTAGATGGGAAAATGAGTTTCGGGTTAGCTACCCGTTGTTTGTTATAGTAAGGTAGCAATGTCATGCGGCTTATAATAATCCAATTAACGAAATACTGCTATACGCACTGAATTACAATGAATTGCCTGACTAGCAATACGGGGTCTTATTATTGATTTTATATTCGTGTTTTGGTTTTTCATAACCATATTCATATAACGATTTTTATTTAACTCTATATAACGTTATAAAACGTATTGTATGATGTTTTTAACGACAATGGTTCATATAATGATTTTGAAGGCAAAAACCTACATTATAATTTTTTATAAGGATTTGTATAAAATGACTTTGGCTATTTTATGGCCTATAACAAAGATTGGTACAAAATGATTTTCGGTAATAATTTTATACCGATGTTATATTGATGGATTTCATTAAACTCTATGAATTCACTCGGCGTTTTCGCTGACCTTTTCTTTTAACATGTTTTATCTCAGGTACTTGAAGGTAATTCTCGGGAAGACAACAAAGAATTCATGGCCCCCACTTAAATAATAATTTCCATTCTAATGCTTTGTAAAAATTGTATGAAATACTATGACTTGGGACCTATGTAAAATTTGATATTTATGAACGGAAATGCTTTATTATTAAACGACGCGATTTTTAAGCGTTGTCTATGATGTGAGTAATGTGTTATCCCGTAACACCAACGAGTCTTCCGCTGTATTGAATTGTGTAAATTTGGGGGTGTTACAGTTTGGTACCAGAGCTCTCGTTATAGAGAACGAAAGATTTTTAAAACCAAGGTTTTGAATAAAACATTTCAAAATCTTTTAACTATAACGGTGCCGAAGAATTCCCGAGTTACCGACAAGTCCAGACTTAGAAGTGTTATTTTAATATATATATAACTTGGATTATATATATATATATATATATATATATATATATATATATATATATATATATATATATATATATATATATGATGTAATTTTATTACATGATTGTTTGATGATTATTTTGATATTTATACGAGGTATTTATACGACGTAGATTGTCACAAGGAACCCTAAATCCCCTAGTAAATTAATCGAAGCTATTCTCGTAAGAATTCTAGCTATCCTAGATCTAAACCAAGTTGTGGATATCTATGATCCCAACAAAATGGTTGATATTCGTAGAAATGTAGACATTAGTTGATTGTGATATTAAAAAACAATTGGCGAGATTAAATCTAATATCGATGTCATGACGATCTTTCCTTATAGAGGGGAGTTTGACAAAACGCTGCCACCTGGAAAGGTGTCATCTAATTCGTTGTCACCCAATTCTTAAATTTGAGAATCGAAAGGGTGAATGTTGCACTTGAGGCTGTCATTGGAACCATTACCCAAAAGCCTCATGCCACTAGTACCTTTCCGAGAAGTCTAATTCAGTGTGTGAGTCATTTCATACTAGTGACTCATTTGATAACTATTGATGAAGGAGCTATAGGATTGGAAATTAAGTGTTATACATATCGAGCTTTTATTTCCCTTTTAAGGTCTAAGAATAAGGATGAAAGTATTGGAGAATGAGGTAGGATATCGAATTCAATATAAGTTGATTGAAAACTTGAATAAAGTAAAATCTAACCCGTATGGAATATAATATTGTTAAGAGGAAGTCGTTAAGTCCTGTGATTCAATTATAAGGGTTTAAATGATTCGTGTTAAGGGTTGTTCCTAGGCCATTGTCCACTAACGAGGATGCCCAGTGTCCAAGAAATAAATTTAAGAAATTTTCTTCTGAAATGGGGACCGATGGATCTTCCGGGACAGGTGGGACACCTAATGACTCTTGTAGATTAGTATTCATTGTAGTATCTTTTAAAAATCCCTAACTTAACTGAGACATCAGTTGGTAGGATGTGTTCTTGGAATTGTATGACATAGTGACACGCAATGTGTTACGGTACAATTTTGACTTGTCTGTGATTAATGAAAAGACTACCTTTGTTTACTAAATTCTACATGTATCGATGCTATCTATCTTTTATTGCTTCAACCTAATGTTCGCATTAGTGATGCAACCATTGAACAAGTACTCATCTCGAATTGAGTTACGTTGTGAATTATTTTTTTGAGCGCCATCGAGGTCATGAACATCATGATTAATTGGCTAAGCTCATTTCCTATCATATTGTAGCTAGTTCTTGGTGAAAAACTTTTCATCACTCTTTTGAAGATCACTCATTGTTTTTATAAGATAAAACAGTATCCTTTGAGAAAATTGAATTTTCATCACCATATGGATTATTTAAAGTGAGACTTCCTAATAATCGTTATCGAAATGAGGTTGTTTATAAAACACCTTGGAAAACTTAATTGTTTTCTTAACAAAGAAAATCTTTGTAAATTTATTTTGATTCTTACTTAAGAATTAAGCCTGAAAATGTTTTTATTATAAACATGATGATAAAATTTTGACGAACTGAGTATTGCATCGGTAATCTTGAAATTGTATATAGTTGCGCGCCTACATACAATTTGGAATGGACCATGCAAGGCTGATTAGTAGTCACCATAAAACTGATTAATAAACACTACATTTTCTTTAAAGATTGTGAAAGATTAAATTTTATGAGATCTGCAAGAAGTGAAAAATAGGGACATAGTGTTAGGGACACCTTCATATGTGCCTGTAGCATCTATTCTTCTGAGTCGAATTTACTCATCAGTGGAAATTGTCTTATTTGACAAATTGATATTCCCTTCTTGTCCAATTCTCCCGTGGCGAGATTCTTAGGAAAAATATCTGATTACCGAGTGTTGATACCCGACCGGATGTATCGACATTCCTATCATTTCTTTTGATTTGATTTCATTTGAATGACCTGGGTAACGATCCGAGGAGCTTTCGAATGCGTACTCAAATTATGAAAACATGGGATATACTCATATTCGTTAATGTTTTCGTCTGTATCTGATTTGAAATTTTCTCGCATAGATTATGCGTTGACCTTACTCTTTTAATGGTAGTTGTGTCTCCATATATCCTTGAATTTGTGAAGGATTATGAGTTATTATTAGTCTTTTGAGAAATTCACATCTTATCAACGGTAATGAAACTGGAAAGTTGATAGTGCCAGTAGAATGGATTGATTGATTATGACATGACGACATTGTCTTAATTGGTGGGAACTCGAGTAGAACTCCCCTAAAAGATAAGATGTTGATTATCAAAAGTGATCTAAAGAATTCTTGATGGATGACTATATCCTGCATTTAGACTTGAAATTATACCGTGAATGGTTTTGAATTAGTCATAGATACTATAATCTAGAAAGAACTTAAAGAAAATTTATTAAAAGATGTTTTCGTTATCTGAAACTTTAGGAGGTATTTGCTGGTGAATTACCTAGACTTTCGCCATTAAGGCAAGTTGAAATTGGTATTGATTATATTCCCGGTGCTGCACCTATGGCATGTGCACTGTACGTCAGCACCATCTGAATTAAAGGAATTACCGTACAACTGAGAGAGTTGTCGGAGAAAGATTTTATTCTACCGAGCTCGTCATAATGAAGAGCTATGTTGTTATCATTCCTTATGTTTACTGATTACCTAAATTGACGATCGAAATCGATATCCACTACCCAAGATGATAGATTTGTTTGATCATTTACAAGGTTCTAGCGTGTATTCAGGAATTTGATCCACGGAATGGTTATCACCAATTTCGCGTCCGCGAAAAAGATTATCTATTCCAGTCACTACATTCAGAACTCGTAATGAACATTATGAGTTTCATGTTATGTTGTTTGGATTGACCAATGCACATGTGGCATCCATAAATTTGGTGAATCACGTCTGTAGGCTGTAATTTGATAAATTCATGCTTGTGATCATTAAGGATCATTTGTTTGTTTATAAGTATAAGAAGGAGTTAATACATGTATAGACTTCCCTGAGTTGGCCGAGTAGTGAAAACTTGTACCTTGAATATTTAACATGTGATGAAAGACTTAATCCTTTACATTATTTGACCGTGTGATTAATAGAAAATGGTATATATTGACTCTTCAAAAATTGGAACCATTAAGGCTTTGGGGTTTACCAAAAAGAAAATGGAAATATGTTTTGACAAATGTTTTAACAAAGGATTTTTAAGGGATTATTCCCTTATACACATATCATTTAACTAAAGTTCTGTTTAGGGGTAAATGTTTGTGTATACCTCAAGACAACCTAAGAGGGATTGAGGAAACCATTAAACCATGACTTAAAATTTGAAACGAAAATTTTTGCTTTTAAACTAAGAAAATTTTTACCAAAGAATAAACGAAGGTTTTTCGAACATTTACGGATCTTACTAATTATTTCCGATAAATCAACAAAAATTGTGTTAATTAAATTCAAATTTATTTTGAACATTTTTATATAATTGGACAAACTGAGAAAATTTAAAAACTTTTTGCGTTTACGTTTCATAAAAATTAAATATTTATTATTTAATTACTTGTAGTAATTATCGACGCTTTAAACGCCGGATTGAGCAAAACGGATAAAAATGATAGTTGAGACGAAACTAAAACTTAGAAAATATGAAGAAAGAATTTCTGAGTGAATTGTGGTCATGATAATTATTTCATCCGGAAAGGTGAATGTTAATACTGACACATTATATAGAAAGAATAAAGAATCAATTAGGATGTGTTCCTTAGTAATGACTGTGCAAAATAAATTGCCAATCAATTAAAAATAGCTGATGCTTGTAAAAAGGATAATATTAATAAAAGGGGTTCGCGGCTAATGTGAACCATTAGAATTGAGAAGCCGATAGCGTTAAATGTATAAAAGGCCACTTGTGATTGCCTAAATATGGAGATTTAGAGATTTAGTTATGTTGGAATCTCATAAGGTTAAGTATTCTATTCGTGCCATTTCTATTTTAATGTATCTTTAGCTGAAGAAGTTGTACTGATGGCAAATTATGAAGGCAGACATCGCCTCATACATTAGTAAACGTCTAACTATTGCAAAGGTCATCATCTGAATTTGATTCGATTTGGGTCATCGTCGAAAGACTGACCAAATCTACTAATATCATTCTCGTTAATGATAGATTCTCGATGAAGAAATTGACTCTTTTGTATTTAAAGGAGTTGTGTAAACACAGTGTGCCTGTATCGATCATCTCTATCAAGATCCTCGCTTCGCATTGAATTTCAAGAGATTTGCTCAGAAGTCATTAGGAACGAACCTTGATGAGAGTACCGTTTACCACCCCAAATCGAAGGGACGAGGTAATGTAACGATACAAAACACTAGAAGTGTTGTTTTATGCTTGAATGATTGACCTTTGGTAATAAACCGTATAATCGCTTTCCTTTGGAGAGATTATCATTGATAATTATCGTATTAGGATCGAGATTGAATCTTGTGAGGATAAATGTTAGAGCATTTGTAAGCAGGAGTTGGGAAGAGACACCCGACATACACCCATTGTGAGTTGGACATGTCTTTTAGGTTTAAGGTTTCCTATGATGGCGAACCTAACCTTACAAATTACCCGATCCATAAAACCTGAGATGATTGTTGAAATTAGGATCTGATTATTGACTACCGGTAGTAGGCAGGAGGTTATATGAATATGAAAAGTAGATCTTGATGTGCCTGATGGGTAGCGAACTTATGCCAAAAACAATTTACCTTGGAAAAACGAATAGATGATCTGAAAGATCATGGGAAATAAATCCACGTTGAATGGGACCATTGAGATGATGTAAAAAGTTGGTTGAAAGGCATATAAGCTGGATCTACCCTAGGACTTCAAGGGCTGCGGGAATTATGATTCGTATATCTAGCTTGATAAAATGTCTATCAAGTGAAAATCTAACTATTCCTTAATGATGTTTAGATCGGCGAAAAGTTGCATTCATCAAAAACCCGTGAACATCATGTATAGAGAAAGTAAGTCAACATTAAGCCTGATCTTATTCCCGTAGTTATGTTTGATGAAACTCGCGTATTGTAATGGATTACACTTGGGAGAAAAGACCGAATGTGGAGGAAATACCCACATGGCTTTAACTCAATAAGAAGCGAGTAGTAAGATAAAATGATCTTTGAGGACAAAGATCCTGTTTAGGGGTAAATGCTGTGACCATCCGTCAATTTATGGTTGATATTTTATTCTCAAGTGTTATTTAAAAACATTGTTTTAATGTTATATTATGAACTCACTTATTTTTTTTGGAAGAAATTTGGATTTACGTCTTGAAGTAGCATCGACTACGTCTAAACCGGAGGATGCTACGTTACGTGCTTACGTTTACATACACCGTTTTTGGTGACAGTCTGACATTTCAGGAAATAAATTTATTCTTGAATATTATTTTGGGAATTTAAATTTGTGTTGGTTCATAAACTCACAAATTTACGCCGAGAAGAAATTAGAGCTTACGTGCATAATTTAACGTCCTTTACGACTAAACCGGAAACCCTAGGATTACGTATTTACGTTTTTGAACTCCGTTTTTGATGAGACATCTTTTATTAGATTCGTTTTGTGCCGTTGATTCATAATTTACAAAAACGTTTTTCGTAAAACGACCCGAGGGCACGCAAATCGAGGAAACTAGAATCGAGGAATACCCGTAAATTAATGGGGATGAGACAAGATAACTCTTGCCCCACCCCCTACATGTGGCATCCAAGAGTATACAACACACTTGAGGTGTGTCAACTTTACATGAGAAGACTAGGACACTTGTCCTAATCTTTACACCAAACCATATAACCTCAAAACAACTAGCATAAACCACTAACTCATAATTTCTACATGCAAACACACAACTCTCTCTTGTTCTCTCTCTATGAATGTCCCATATATCCCCATAAACCACCATTTAATCAAAAATTCAACCATGAATCATGTGTTTAACTTGCACAAGTTGAATACCCTTTGAAGATATGAAGATTGGAGGTGATCCTAACCTATGAAAAGGAGTTTTCATGGAGGTCTTTGGGCTGATTTTCAAGAAGGATTTTAGGGCTGATTTCATGGAGGTGTTCATCCATTTGAAGGACTCAAGAAGTTGCCTTGCTAAAGTTGAAGGTTTGGTAACAAGGAACCAAATCTTGTTCATCAAAAACCTCATCTTTTCATCACTAATGGTGTTATAGAGATTGTTCTTCATATTCTCTTGTTATTTTGATTATGTAATCTTGTATTTTCTTTATTTATGTATATGTATATGTATATGATGATGAATGATGATTAAAAATATTATGTGGGGATTTGGTGTTGATAAACATGGGTAAAAATATAGAAAACCACATGTAAAATGGTTAAAATATTGCTTAATGTGATGGCTGTATAAAAAAAGTAAGTAACCAAATATTAAACTGATAAAATGGTAAAGTGGAATCAATATACAGTAAGTATTAGGTGTTATACACATGTGAGAGTTTGCCATGCTATGGAATCATCAAAATGAGTAAGATATGATCAAAACAAGTTTAGAGTGCAAATCTGCCTACACTGTTTTGGACGAATTAATTAAAATATTTAGAAGTTGATTCATCAGTAGCTATAAAGGTATAAAATGAAGCACATATCATGTAGTTTCTGTTATAAAAATTTGAGGTCCTATCTCATTATAGAACTCTAGATATGGACATTTTAGTGAACTTAAAATTTAGGACTGATCTTGTGAAATTAAAGTTTAATATTATTATATAAGCACTCAAATAAATATAGTATAAAATATGAATTAAAACCCACTAACTTATATATTTCATTTATATAAATATGCATAAGGATAAATAAATGGACATTATATAAAAATGGTAGTTTGGTAAGTGTTATAAGTTATAAAACTATATACTAAGTTTTACGTCTTTTCGGCTAAACCGAAAGATTAACGTTTTTGTCAAATAAAACTTAGACGGTCGGACCCGTCTAATATAAACTTTTATAAACTCACATACTGATATATGAACTTATATAACAAGTAAAAACCGATAAAACCCAAGCTTTACAACATATAGACATTAACGGGCCAAAGTAGCCTTATTGGACTATAAATCCGACTAGTTAGTAAAACACTTATAAACTTACTTATTGGGCTTAATCCATTTGGGCCCAACATTTAAAGTATAATGTTGATAATAAAATTATAATTGGGCTAATATAATATATTAGGCTTGTAATGGGCCCATTGGGCCTCAAAATGTAAACAAATTGAACTAGTGTAACTAGTCTTGAAAATTTCCAACACATAACATTATAATGTGGAATAAAGATGTACAATCCCACTTGATCATCATCATATTTATAAAATCATCATATATATACATAGTTATGATTTTTATAAAGTCATTGGACAAGAGTCTAAGACAAGTATTATTTGTCTAGGTTTCCGTGATTGAAGCACGTACCGTACATCCGAATTGCCGATAACCCGCTTTCCCACATCAACATGAGTTCATAGCCTCGCACTCTTTTAAATGTTTTTATGAAATGTTTTATAAACCCACGAGGGAGATAACATGTTAGTTTTATAAAATAGGAAACTAGTTGTCCCGATTGTCTGTTTATTGATTTGGACCCGAATGATTGTATGACCTGATAAATGATTAAATGACCCGATAGATGAAATGAAATGGATTATTAAAGTTAGGTTATGTCACTAAAAGTCCCATTAGCATGAATTGTGAACTACCTGGATTTGGTATACGCTTGTGCATATAATAGTACTATTTGGGGACGATCACCCTAGTTCGCGCCTTGACGGTTGATCCCCGTCGTGCCACATTGATTGGTAAGCGAATTTATGTATGAGAAGATTTATATAAGCGTGATTATTGTGACGGTACGCTGTTTTAGATGGGCAAATGAGTTTCGGGTTAACTACCCGTTGTTTGTTATTGTAAGGTAGCAATGTCATGCGGCTTATAATAATCCAATTAACGAAATACTGCTATACGCACTTAATACTTGATTTTTTAGGCCTCGTATGAAAATTCGTTGTTCCGATCTTTTCGAATTGACTATTGGTTAAGAGTGCGACTCAATCGTCTTTTGGTGAATCAATGGTTTGGTTTGTTTGTCTAAATTGAACTATTAGCAAGTAATTAAAGTGTCGTTGAGTAAATTTGAAACTTGGACAAAATTAAAGTTAAAGTTAAATAAGAAAGTACTTGAAACTTAAAGCTTTGAAAAACTTAAAAACTTAAAAATTTAATCAATCGGAATAAAACAATTCATGTCCATCGGAATCACCAAAACAGCATCTATCGGAATAATTATCAAAATCCCTATAGGAATAATTAAGATCAATACCCATCGGAATACAACTATGCAAGGTCTATCGCAATGAGTATCTATCGGAAAGCTTACTATCGCAATGTGCATCAATCGCAATAACTCTATCGAAAAATGGGCAGCACTTCGTCTTAACCAAGACCTTGATCCGGTCGGAATATGCGATCGCAACCCAGATCGGAATAAGGGGTAATTACCAACCGATCGCAAAGTAGAACCCTATTGGGTTATTGCGATCAAATACCAAAACCTATCGGAAAGTGTATAAGCCGTCGGAATGTGTACCAAAACCCTAGGATTGCGATGGAAGGTAACTGTTTCCGAAATTGGTGGCAAGAGTGAATCTCAATAAGCAAATGCAATAAGCTACTCTAAACAAATTTCAAACAATTCAAAAAGCTTAAATTTGATGACTTTTCAAAACTTAAAATCAACAACTTTATGAAATGCACTTAAAACTACTAAAAACCTTGAAGAAATCCGAAAATCAATAAGCTAGAACTCGAATAAGCCAATAAGCATTATGAGCTTATGGCCTAAACGTGTAAGAACTTATGTGTAAACCAAGAAGAACAATCCTTTAATCACGAAATCATAAAATCACACGCATGAAGTATGTAATTCGGATCAAGGGTAGGATAAATCAAGAAGTGTAGAATGAGAATAAGGATTTAAAAGCTTAAAAATGTAACTTGATTAATGAAAATAAGCAATACAAGATGTTTAATCTTCAAAGATTAAAAGAGAGAATGAAATCTAGTGAGAGAAAGTTTAAGACTTTCTCTCTCTAAAAACTAGAAAGAAAACTTGAAAATAAAAACTAGCTACCCACCCTCCTAATGTGATTAGGAGGGTATTTATAGGGAAGTGGGAGGCATGTGTGGTGCTTTCTTCTTTCTTTTCTTCTCGACTCGATTAAATTCATTTTGGTCTTTCTCGATGTCGTCTCGGGATTAATTAAACTCGTCTTAACATTTCTTCATTTATTTAGACTCGAGTTCTTCGACTTCATTAAACTTCCGTCTTTAGACTTGTTCTTTGATAAATCTTCAGAATAGGTCTTGGACATCCGTTCTTTAAGCACTCTTGATCTTTTGACTTCGTCTTTTCCCGTTTTCTTCGATAAAAGCCCGTGAAAGCCCGTGTTTTCTTCCTTTTTCATCTTTTGGTCCTAAAACACAATAAAAACACAAACCACGCATAATTCCGACTTTTACGACATAAATCACACGTTTTGGTCTTGTTATTATTGGAAATAAGTGGTAAAAGGATAAGTGTTTTCACACTTATTAAATCCCCTACACTTGATCATTGCAATGCCCTCATGCAATTGCATTAATTTTAAGCACGGTTTACATTTCCCATCATAAATAACCTACCTTGGCCTTTATTAAATACTAAAGATGAAAAGATAGAAACAAGTAAAGAAATTAAAAACTTACATTGGTTTTGGCAGCCATGAACGTTTATCATCCTCAAGTTTCACGTTCCCCATACCAAGCTTAAAAACGAGATCATTGTTATTATAAGTTAGCAAACTATCACGAACTCATGTGGGCCAATTATTCACTTAGACTCCCTTATTCCTATGGGTATCTCTTATATTTTATTATTTGTCTTGAATGATCATGAGGATGCATTGTTTGACTTATTTCGATAGGTATTTAGTCTGAAAATAAAGTGCACGATTTAATCAATAGTTAGCTAAAGGACCAAATCTTTTAAAACTGCTTCTCGGGACCTCATAAAGTTCATATCTTGGCATAACTCGCTTCACGATTTGAGACCTTTCTCGAACCGATATTTGGCAGCGACTTCATACTTCGAATCTTCGAGAGACGTTCTTGAAATTATGGTCTTCTCTTCATAATAGGAATTTCTTCACTTGATGTTTTTGAGAGATTCTTCATCTTTGGACCACGACTTCTTCATTTTTCTCCAATCTTTATTTTGGACTTTGATATACAACGATCCGCCTCCTTTTAGGACTTGGATCTATTTATCCTCATACCTTGTTAGGGTCTTTTCGGATAGACTTCTCCATGACTTTTGGGGAGTTTTTGCTTTTCGTCGTGTGTCTCGATCCTTCATATTGATTTCCGATAAATGATTCTTCACATCACTTTTGGATCTTTAGCAACAAAATGTAGCCCTCATGCCTTGTTAGGGCCTTTTCGGACTCGCCAATCTTTGCATCCCGCTTCAATAAGTTATGCCTTGGCTATGAACTCTAATCTGTACCGAGCAACTTTTAAACGATTTGGGGCTAGAAGCTAAGTAACCTTTCAAATCGTACAACCTTACTTATTAGCAGATAAATTATTTATCAAGCGGAGGGAGAATAGGCTCATAATTAACTCACATAAATTCATGAAAGAATACCGAACTTATAATTGACTCTATCATCTCTCGTTCTCCACAGTTTAAAATATCAAGGAATGAGACTCGTGGATGCTTAGCCTATTAAATGAAAGTTTTGGGTTTTCGAGTCATCTATAGGATCTTGCAAATTCTTGGACTTTTTCAAGTTTAGAAATCGCATTTTAAAGTTCCCTTGATAAACGACTCTCTAGGATCAATTATAGGAACTTGCGAAAAGTTCTTGTTCTTAACCCGTGAGAGTTAAGACTTTCGCGTTTTATAGCTCCCTATATAAAAGCCCAGCAAAACTTGACTTAAACACGTTAAGGATACTAGCTAGAGTAAACTCGGGTTGAGTCAAAATGTTCACGACTAAGAAAAATCTAAAACCACTTTATTGAAAATTTATTCTAGCAATGGGAAGAAAATAAACATATCAAGGGAAAATACAACTATACAATAGGCCAAAATAGATTAAAAATTTTGAAAATTGTCGAAAAATCAAATTTTCCGGTTAAAATGAGGGCAAATTCATGGAAAAGACCACTTACTGCGATAGAAGTCCCCCCTACACTTGAGATAAACATTGTCCTCAATGTTTGAGCATGTGGGAGTAAACTCCCCTACACTTAGGACATTGTGCACTTTGTTTAAATCTTGCTAAGGAAAGGACAACTAAAGTGAATTCAATGTGAACATATAAAATATGAAATATTGAATCACAAGAGTTTAGGATAGAACCGGGAAGATGGGAACACGGTATCACGGTTCGTCAAAAGTCATCAAGGTGGATCTTTGAAGCTTTAATCCCTGCACAGCACAAGAAACAAGACAACAAACACATACGGGGCTCCCCCTACACTTATTATGAAAGCAGTAAAGGATAGAACACGGGTTGCCTCCCGAGAAGCGCTTGTTTTTGTTCACCGAGTCACGAGCCTGACTCGACCCAAATTTTAGTTCGTGGGGAACGTGGTGAGGGATGGAATCATCTCTTGGGAGATGTCCTCACCAAAGTACAGCTTCAGACGCTGGCCATTCACCTTGAAATTGGGCCCATTTGGCTGAGAAAGCTCAATGGTCCCATATGGAAAGACTTTGGCGACGGTGAATGGACCAGACCAGCGGCTCTTCAACTTGCCAGAGAAGATCTTCAACCGAGAGTTAAAGAGTAAGACTTGATCACCAACGTGGAACTCTCGGTTCTTGATTTTAGCATCGTGGATAATCTTCGTCTTCTCCTTGTAGATCAGCGAGTTCTCATAAGCTTCATTCCTCAGTTCAGTTAGCTCGTTGAGTTGTATCTTGCGATGATCACCGGCTTTGTTGATGTCGAAGTTCGCCCACTTCAAGGCCCAGTGCGCCTTATGTTCCAGCTCGATTGGGAGGTGGCAGGCTTTCCCGTACACAAGACGATAAGGTGTACAACCGATCGAGGTCTTGTAAGCAGTACGGAAAGCCCACAGAGCATCATCTAACTTATCGGCCCACGCGGCGCGATGCTCTCCCACAGTACGCTCCAAAATTCTCTTCAAGCCACGGTTGGATATCTCGGCTTGCCCATTGGTTTGGGGATGATAGGCGGTGGAAAGACGGAGATTGACACCATACTTAGCCATGACTCTTGCAAATTGATCGTTGCAAAAATGAGTCCCGCGGTCACTGATGATAGCACGAGGAACGCCAAATCTAGCGAAAAGCTGCTTTAAAAAGTTCACAACAACCCTCGCGTCATTCGTAGGAAGAGCCTTAGCTTCAACCCATTTAGAAACGTAGTCGACGGCGACGAGGATATACTTGTTCCCTTTGGAGGATGGAAATGGCCCCATAAAGTCGATGCCCCATACATCAAAGATTTCACATTCCTGTATGAAATTTTGAGGCATCTCATCCTTATGTGTGATCTTGCCTTGACGTTGACAAGCATCACAATGCTTAACCATTTCGTGAGCGTCACGATAAATGGTGGGCCAGTAGAATCAAGAATCAAACACTTTCTTAGCGGTGTAGTTGGGACCAAAGTGACCACCGGTGGGTCCTTTGTGGCAAGCTTGGAGAATGTCAAAAGCTGCCGGTCCGTCAACACATCGACGAATGATCAGATCAGCACATTGTTTGAATAGATAAGGGTCATCCCAAAAGTAATTCTTAACATCATTCAAGAACTTCTTCTTTTGTTGGGATGTTAACCCTTTGATGAGAATACCACCCGCTAAGTAGTTTGCGATGTCCGTAAACCACGGGGTGTCATCCATATTGAGATTTATAGACATTAAGGTCTCAAGGGGGAAATAGTCGTTGATCTCTTTGTTCGGATGATCCCCTTGATATGGATCCTCAAGTCTGCTCAAATGATCCGCGGCCAGGTTTTCGGCTCCCTTCTTTTCACGAATTTCAATGTTGAATTCTTGAAGGAGTAAAACCCAGCGAAGAAGTCTTGGCTTAGAATCATTCTTAGTCATCAAGTACTTCAATGCGGAGTGGTCCGTGTATACGATGGTGGTGGATAAAACAAGATAGGGGCGAAATTTCTCAAAAGCATAGACAACAGCTAAAAGATCTTTTTCGGTTGTCGTATAATGCAATTGAGCCCCCGTCATTGTTTTGCTAGCGTAGTGGATTGGTTGGAAGTGTTTATTCACTCGTTGGCCCAAAACCGCACCAATAGCAAAGTCGCTAGCATCACACATCAATTCAAAAGGCAGCTCCCAATTAGGGGTAACCAAGACCGGTGCTTTAGTTAGCTTATCCTTGAGAAGATTGAAGGCTTCGAGACACTCTTTAGAAAAGATAAAAGTAGTATCCTTTTCCAAGAGGTGGGTCATCGGGCTAGCGATTTTAGAGAAATCCTGAATGAATCGACGATAGAAGCCCGCATGACCCAGAAAACTTCTCACACCCTTCACGGTTGAAGGTGGAGGTAATTTGGCTATGACATCTACTTTAGCACGGTTGACTTCAAGACCGGCTTTAGAGATTTTGTGTCCTAGCACAATGCCTTCTTTTACCATAAAATGGCATTTTTCCCAATTCAGAACAAGGCGAGTGTCTTCGCACCGCTTAAGCATACGTTCCAAATTGGCAAGGCAAGAAGAGAAGGAATCCCCGAAGACCGAGAAATCATCCATGAAGACTTCCATGGTTTTCTCAACCATGTCATGGAAGATAGCCAACATGCACCTTTGGAAAGTCCCGGGGGCATTGCATAAGCCAAATGACATTCTTTTATAAGCAAATGTGCCGTAGGGACAAGTGAATGTTGTCTTCTCTTGATCTTGGGGATCGATGGGTATTTGAAAATAACCCGAGAAACCATCAAGAAAGCAGTAATATTCATTACCCGCTAAACGTTCAAGCATTTGGTCCATAAAAGGTAGAGGGAAATGATCCTTTCTCGTGGCATCATTGAGTTTGCGGTAGTCTATACAAACTCTCCACCCAGTAACGAGACGGGTAGGAATCAACTCGTTGTTTGCATTGGGCACAACGGTGATACCGCCTTTCTTAGGCACACAATGGACTGGACTAACCCATGGTGAATCCGAAATAGGGTAAATCATACCCGCATCAAGAAGTTTGATAACCTCTTTTTTGATGACTTCATGGATTTTAGGATTCACCCTTCGTTGACTTTGAATTGAGGGCTTAAAGTCGTCCTCCATGAGAATTTTATGTGTGCAGAAGTGAGGATCAATTCCACGGATGTCGGAGATTTTCCAAGCGATAGCTTTTTTATGCTTCTTCAACACAGCGACAAGTCGGGCTTTTTCGTCTTCTTTCAGATCCTTTGCGATGATGACCGGTAACTTCTCGTTGTCTTCTAGGAAAACGTACTCAAGATGAGGCGGTAGGTCCTTAAGCTCGAGAGTAGGAGGATCCTCAGTAGATGGTGAAACTAACGATGGATCATCATTGGTCACCTCTTTAGGAGCAATAGGGGAAAGTGGGTCCTCATTGAGAAGTCTCTCAATAGTACGAATGTCCTCATCCCAATTGGTGGACAAATTATCATACTTAATATTGAGAGGACCCAAGCTAGCTTCGAAATCATCCAAGTCACTTTCTCCAAAAGGAGTCAATGCTGGAGCAATTGAGGCAACGGTCTCAACATTGGGTAGAGAAGAAAGAGTACTTTTGCAAGCATCATGAAAATGTGCTTCACAAGCCTCATCGAGAACATCAATAGCATTAACACTCTCATATGAATAAGGTTGCTTAGAAATCTTACCCATGTTGAAGACAATTTGATCGTCACCAACTCTCATGATTATTTCGCCCGCGGCTACATCAACGAGAGTGCGACCGGTCCTCAGGAATGGACGTCCAACGATTAATGGAACACGGGGATCCATCTCGTAGTCAACGACGACAAAATCCGCCGGGAAGGTGAATTTGTCAACACCAACAAAGACATCTTCGGCTATCCCCACTGGATAAGCAACCGTACGGTTAGCTAATTCCAAAGTCATTTTGGTGGGGACAAGCTCGGGGAGAGATAATTGCTTCCAAACAGTTAATGGCATTAAGTTTATACTGGCACCTAGATCGGCTAGGGCCATGCAATTCTCTACTCCCGGGAAGTTGCACGGAATCAAGAAGCGACCCGGATCACCAAGTTTGGTGGGCAATTTCCTTAAGAGCACTGCGGAGCAATTCTCATTAAGTTGGGTCTGAGCGATGTCAAGAAGCTTTTCCTTATCACTTAGAAGATCTTTAAACATCTTAGCGTATTTGGGCATGTGAGCGAGAGCCTCGGCAAAGGAGATGTTAAAATTCAATTGTTTAAACATTTTTAGAAAGTTTGAAACCTGAATATCATCCTTGCTCTTTTGCTTCTCTTTCCTCAACCTTGAAGGGTAAGGTATATTGGATGAAGAAGAAGGCTTTAAGGGAATAGGATCACTCATAACCACGGGTGGTGGGGAAATGGGGATAGAAGGTGAAGGAGGTGGGGAAAATTGCTCGGTTTCTTTGTTCACAATCACGGGTGGAGGTGTAGGAAGCTCGGGTTCCATATAACCTTTTCCACTACGAGTGGTGATTGCTTTCATCTCCCCCCTTGGATTCGCAACGGTATTACTCGGAAGAGTGCCCGAAGAAGAGGGTTGATTACTTTGGATGAGCGAACCAATCATATCACGAAGGTGAACAACTTGATTATTAAAAGATTTTTGCATGTTGGCATTAATTTCATTGATGTGTTTGGCCATATCATTCCTTAGCTCGGCTCGAATATCGCTCCCTTGCTTCACCATGTCATTCTTCAAGTTAACAAATTGACTCTGAAGATTTGTCACCAACTCACGATTAGTCTTCATGAACGTCTCAACGTCTTGATTCACTGCCATCGGTTAATTGAGAGGTGGAGCTTGGTAAACTTGAGAATTTCCTTGAGTTGGGTATGGGTTTCTTTGGGATTGATATTGATTGTTGGCACGAGGTTGGGATTGATTGTTTCGGTTATAGCTTTGTTGTTGGTTTTGTTTTGCAGGAGGGAAACCGGGAGGAGCAAGATAGTTGTTCGAACGATAACTTAGCAAGCCACGGTCTCCTTGAGGGCGGGCTTGATAACCTCCCGTGGGATAAGTGCCGTATGCTGCGTTTACGTTTTCAGAATAATTGCCTTGGGTAGAAGGACAATCATTATAAGAATGAGGACCACCACATGTGTCACAAGAAATAGCAACGGCTTTAGCTTGTTGAAAGTTGTTTGTGGCTATGTTCATGAAATCTTTGTGCATCATTGCGATTTGTCGGGTAAGTTCGGATATCTCGGGATTGGAGGTATTAGAAGAAACATTGACTCTCTGATTAGATCTTGAGGATGCGGATGAATCCCAATTCTTGTGGTGAGTAGTCATGTTTTCAATCAACTCTCGACACTCCTCCGGTCTCCTTTTCATAAAAGTACCACCGGCGGCGGCATTGATCGTGTCACGATCACGAAAAGTGAGACCATTGTAGAAGGTGTAAATGAGAGTGACGGGGAGCATATTGTGATTAGGACAGCGGTCGATCAAATCATTGTAGCGTTCCCAAGCATCGAAGAGTGATTCATCATTCTCTTGAATAAATCCACTGATTTGGTTACGAAGGCTAGTGACCATGGATGGGGGAAAGTAGCGCGATAAAAAGCGTTGAGTCATGTCGTTCCACGTATGAATAGAATTCTTAGGAAGACGGTCAAACCATTTTTCGGCATGGTGAGAAAGCGAGTGTGGAAAGAGTTGAAGGCGAAGGTCATCCATAGAAACACCGGAGCACTTCATGCTTTGGGTCATGGTAATGAATTTGTCGAGGTGTTTGTTGGCATCATCATCCGGAATTCCGCGAAATGGGTTCGTTTGCACTTGCTGGATCATGTGATGCTTCAACGAAAACTTCTGAGCCGTGACGTGCATTGGCGCAATCGGGCCTCCGCGTCCGTTCATGGTGGGTTGGCATAGCTCCTCCATGGTTCGTAAATCAGGTAGGTGGACATTGTTGTTGTTGTTGTTGTTATTCAAATTGGGTGGAGGTGGGTGATTATTGTTGTTGTTAACACCAGCCATATCTAAATCTTCACGAGTCTCGGGCTCAGAATAGTTCAAAGATCTAGTACGCATACACCTGCAGAAGAAAAATATACACAAAGAGAATATCTATATAATCTTTTTGGTGCAAAACCTTTGGAAAAGAATTGCTTTTAATGATTTTTCAATGTTTTTGTATTTTTGAAGAGTTTAATATTTTTTTTGGATTTTTGAAGATTTTTAAAGCAAGGAAAATAACGTTCAAAGAATGGATCCCAAAATTCAATGCGTCTCTCACTAGAAACCGTTTATCGTAACGAAAAGAGCCGGCAGCGGCGCCATTTAATACTTCATTTTTTAGGCCTCGTATGAAAATTCGTTGTTCCGATCTTTTCGAATTGACTATTGGTTAAGAGTGCGACTCAATCGTCTTTTGGTGAATCAATGGTTTGGTTTGTTTGTCTAAATTGAACTATTAGCAAGTAATTAAAGTGTCGTTGAGTAAATTTGAAACTTGGACAAAATTAAAGTTAAAGTTAAATAAGAAAGTACTTGAAACTTAAAGCTTTGAAAAACTTAGAAACTTAAAAACTTAATCAATCGGAATAAAACAATTCATGTCCATCGGAATCACCAAAATAGCATCTATCGGAATAATTATCAAAATCCCTATCGGAATAATTAAGATCAATACCCATCGGAATACAACTATGCAAGGTCTATCGCAATGAGTATCTATCAGAAAGCTTACTATCGCAATGTGCATCAATCGCAATAACTCTATCGAAAAATGGGCAGCACTTCGTCTTAACCAAGACCTTGATCCCGTCGGAATATGCGATCGCAATAAGCGATCGAAACCCAGATCAGAATAAGGGGTAATTACCAACCGATCGCAAAGTAGAACCCTATTGGGTTATTGCGATCAAATACCAAAACCTATCGGAAAGTGTTTAAGCCGTCGGAATGTGTACCAAAACCCTAGGATTGCGATGGAAGGTAACTGTTTCCGAAATTGGTGGCAAGAGTGAATCTCAATAAGCAAATGCAATAAGCTACTCTAAACGAATTTCAAAAAATTCAAAAAGCTTAAATTTGATGACTTTTCAAAACATAAAATCAAGAACTTTAAGAAATGCACTTAAAACTACTAAAAACCTAGAAGAAATCCGAAAATCAATAAGCTAGAACTCGAATAAGCCAATAAGCATTATGAGCTTATGGCCTAAACGTGTAAGAACTTATGTGTAAACCAAGAAGAACAATCCTTTAATCACGAAATCATAAAATCACACGCATGAAGTATGCAATTCGGATCAAGGGTAGGATAAATCAAGAAGTGTAGAATGAGAATAAGGATTTAAAAGCTTAAAAATGGAACTTGATTAATGAAAATAAGCAATACAAGATGTTTAATCTTCAAAGATTAAAAGAGAGAATGAAATCTAGTGAGAGAAAGTTTAAGACTTTCTCTCTCTAAAAACTAGAAAGAAAACTTGAAAATAAAAACTAGCTACCCACCCTCCTAATGTGATTAGGAGGGTATTTATAGGGAAGTGGGAGGCATGTGTGGTGCTTTCTTCTTTCTTTTCTTCTCGACTCGATTAAATTCATTTTGGTCTTTCTTGATGTCGTCTCGGGATTAATTAAACTCGTCTTAACATTTCTTCATTTATTTAGACTCGAGTTCTTCGACTTCATTAAACTTCCGTCTTTAGACTTGTTCTTCGATAAATCTTCAGAATAGGTCTTGGACATCCGTTCTTTAAGCACTCTTGATCTTTTGACTTCGTCTTTTCCCGTTTTCTTCGATAAAAGCCCGTGAAAGCCCGTGTTTTCTTCCTTTTTCATCTTTTGGTCCTAAAACACAATAAAAACACAAACCACGCATAATTCCGACTTTTACAACATAAATCACACGTTTTGGTCTTGTTATTATTGGAAATAAGTGGTAAAAGGATAAGTGTTTTCACACTTATTAGCACTGAATTACAATGAATTGCCTGACTAGAAATACGGGGTCTTATTATTGATTTTATGTTCGTGTTTTGGTTTTTCATAACCATATTCATATAACGGTTTTTATTTAACTCTATACAACGTTATAAAACGTATTGTATGATGTTTTTAACGGCAATGGTTTGAATAATGATTTTTAAGGCAAAAGCCTATATTATAATTTTTGATAAGGATTTGTATAAAATGACTTTGGCTATTTTATGGCCTATAACAAAGATTGGTACAAAATGATTTTCGGTAATAATTTTATACCGATGTTATATTGATGGATTTCATTAAACTCTATAAATTCACTCGGCGTTTTCGCTGACCTTTTTTTTAACATGTTTTATCTCAGGTACTTGAAGGTAATTCTCGGGAAGACAACAAAGAATTCATGGCCCGCACTTAAATAATAATTTCCATTCAAATGATTTGTAAAAATTGTATGAAATACTATGACTTGGGACATATGTAAAATTTGATATTTATGAATGGAAATGCTTTACTATTAAACGACGCGATTTTTAAGCGTTGTCTATGTTGTGAGTAATGTGCTATCCCGTAACACCAACGAGTCTTCCGATTTATTGAATTGTGTAAATTTAGGGGTGTTACATACTGCTCATTCCATGTTTAACTATCCTTAACAGTCCCTACAAAACAGACTATTCAGATTGGTACACTAATCTTGTTTTGATCATATCTCACTCATTTTGATGATTACATTGCATGGCCAACTCTCACATGTGTATGACATCTAACACTTACTGTAAATGGATTCCACTTTATCATTTTATCAGTTTAACCTTTGGTTACTTTCTGTTTTTATACAGCCATCATATTTAGCAAGATTTTAACCATTTTACATGTGGTTTTCCATCTTTTAACCCATGTTTATCAAATCTATCAACACCAAATCCCCACATAATATTTTTAATCATCATTCATCATCATATACATATACATAAATAAAAAAAATACAAGATTACATAATCAAAATAACAAAAAGATAGGAAGAAGAATCTCTATACCACCATTAATGATGAAAAGATGAGGTTTTTGATGAACAAGACTTGGTTCTTGTTATCAATTCTTCAACTTGGCAAATGAACTTCTTGGGTCCATCAAATGGATGATTATCTTCTTTGAAAATCATCCCATAACTCTATGGAAACTCCTTTTTGGATGTTAAGATCACCTCCAATCTTCATAACTTCAACTAGGCTTCAACATATGTTGATTATAGCCTTGGGTTATGGCAAGATTTTTGATCAAAGGGGTGGTTTATGGTGGATATGGGACGAATTTTAGAGAGGAAAGAGAGAGAGTTGTGGTGGTTTGCATGGATGGAAATGGAGAAGTGGTTTGATTTAGTGGTTTTAGTGTTTTGAAAGCTTACTAGTTAAGCTAGCTTACAAGTGTTATCTTGTTAGCTACATTTTGCCACATCTTGTGATGTGGTGGCATACTTTGGCTGTCCCATGTTAGTGGGGTGGGGCAAAACTTGTTTTGTCTCATCCCACTAATTTACGGGTATTCCTCGATTCTAGTTTCCTCGATTTACGTGCCCTCGGGTCGTTTTACGAAAAAAGTTTTTATAAATTATGAATCAACGGCACAAAACGAATCTAATAAAAATTGTCTCATCAAAAACGGAGTTCGAAAACGTAAATACGTAAACCTAAGGTTTCCGGTTTAATCGTAAAGGACGTTAAATTAAAATCGTAAGTCGTAATCTCTTCTCGTAAATTTGTGAGTTTATGAACAAACTCAAAATTAAAATCCCAAAACAATATTCACGGATAAATTTATTTCCTGAAATGTCGGACTATCACCAAAACGGTGTATGTAAACGTAAGCACGTAACGTAGAATCCTCCGGTTTAGACGTAGTCGATGCTACTTTAAGACGTAAATCCAAATTTCTTCCCAAAAATAAGTGAGTTCATAACATTAAAATAATGTTTTCAAATAAATATTGAGAATAAAATATAAACCATAAATTGACGGATTGTCACATCAGTGACCGCGGGACTCATTTTTGCAATGATTAATTTGCTCGAGTCATGGCTAAGTACGGTGTCAATCACCGTCTTTCCACCGCTTATCATCCTCAAACAAATGGTCAAGCCGAGATTTCTAACCGTGGATTGAAGAGAATATTAGAGCGTACTGTGGGAGAGCATCGTGCCTCGTGGGCCGATAAGTTAGATGATGCTTTGTTGGCTTTCCGTACCGCATATAAGACACCGATTGGTTGCAGTACATATCGTCTTGTGTACAGGGAGGCATGCCACCTCCCTATTGAGTTGGAGCATAAGGCGTATTGGGCCTTGAAGTAGGCCAATTTTGATATCAACAAAGCCGATGATCTTTGGAAGATTCAACTCAACGAGCTCAACGAACTGAGGAATGAAGCTTATGAGAATTCATTGATCTACAAGGAGAAAACCAAGATCATTCATGATGCAAGGATTAAAAATCGAGAGTTTCACATTGGTGATCAAGTTTTACTCTTTAACTCTCGGTTGAAGATCTTCTCGGGCAAGCTGAAGAGCTGTTGGTCTGGTCCATTCACCGTCGCCAAAGTCTTCCCCTATGGCACCATTGAACTTTCTCAACCAAATAGGTCTAATTTTAAAGTTAATGGCCAGCGTGTGAAGCTGTACTTTGGTGAGGACATCTCTCATGAGATGATTCCATCCCTCACCAGGTTTCCCTTGAATTAGTTCTGGGTCGAGTCAGGCTTGTGACTCGGTTAACAAAAACAAGCGCTTCTCGGGAGACAACCCGTTGATCTATCCTTTACCGTTTTCATAATAAGTGTAGGGGAGCCCCCTAGGTGTTTTTTTTCTTGTTTCTTATGATGTGCAGGGATTAAAGCTTCAAAGATCACTTTAGATGACATTTGACGAACCGTGATCCCGTGTACCCGTCTTCCTGGTTCTATCCTAAACTATCGTGATTCAATATTTCATATCTTCTATGTTCACATTGAAATCACTATAGTTGTCCTTTCCTTAGCAAGATTTAAACAACATGCACAATGTCCTAAGTGTAGGGGAGTTTACTCCCACATGCTTAAACATTAAGGACAATGTCTATATTAAGTGTAGGGGGACTTCTATCGAAGTAAGTGGGCTTTTCCATTATTTTTTCATTGTTTTAACCGGAAAATCTAATTTTTCGACATTTTTCAAAATTTTTAATCTATTTTGGCCTAGTAGTTTTTCCTTTATAATCGTTATTTACTTTCTTTGCTAGAATAAATTTTGAATAAAGTGGTTTTAATTTTTCAACGTCATGAATCTTTTGACTCAACCCGAGTTTACTTATCTAAGTTTACTCTAGCTAGTATCCTTAACGTGTTTAGGTCAAGTTTTGCTAGGCTTTTATATAGGGAACTTTAAACCGCGAAAGTCTTAACTCTCACGGGTTAAGAACAAGAACATTTTGCAAGTTCCTATAATTGATCCAAGAAAGTCGTTAATCAAGGGAACTTTAAAATGCAAATTCTAAACTTGAAAGAGTCTACGAAGTTGCAAGATGCTATAGATGACTTGAAAACCCAAAACTTTGATTTAATTGGCTAAGCATCCACGAGTCTCATTCCTTGAGATTTTAAATTCTGGAGAACGAGAGATGATAGAGTCAATTATAAGTTTGGTATTCTTTCATGAATTTATGTGAGTTGATTATAAGCTTTTTCTCCCATCTCTTGTTAATAAATATATTTGCAATAAATAAGGTTCTACGATTTGAAAAGTTACTTAGCCTCTACCACAAGATCGTTTAAAAGTTGCTCGATATTAATTAGAGTTCATAGCCAAGGCATAACTTATTGAAGCGTGATGCGAAGATTGGCGAGTCCGAAAAGGTCCTAACAAGACACGAGGGCTACATTTTGTTGCTAAAGATCCAAAGTGATGTGAATAAACATTTATCAAAAATAAATATGAAGGATCGAGACACACGACGAAAAGCAAAAACTCCCCTAAAGATCATGGAGAAGTCTATCCGAAAAGACCCTAGCAAGGTAGGAGGATAAATAGATCCAAGTCCTAAAAGGAGGCGGATCGTTGTATATCAAAGTCCAAAATAAAGATTGGAGAAAAATGAAGAAGTCGTGGTCCAAAATTGAAGAATCTCTCAAAAACTTCAAGTGAAGAAATGCATATTATGAAGAGAAGACCATAATTTCAAGAACATCTCTCAAGATTCGAAGTATGAAGTCGCTGCCAAATATCTGTCCGAGAAAGGTCTCAAATCGTGAAGCAAGTTATGCCAAGATATGAACTTTATGAGGTCCCGAGAAGCAGTTTTAAAAGATTTTATCCTTTAGCTAACTATTGATTAAATAGTCCTACTTTATTTTCAACCTAAATAAACTATCGAAATAAGTCAAACAATGCATCCTCATGATCATTCAAGACAATCATAAAATATAAGAGATACACCTAGGAATAAGGGAGTCTAAGTGAATAATTTGGCCACATGAGTTCGTGTTAGTTTGCTAACTTATAGTAACAATGATCTCGTTTATAAGCATGGTGTGGGGAACGTGAAACTTGAGGATGATAATCATTCATGACAACCGAAACCCCAATGTAAGTCTTTGATTTCTTTACTTGTTTTGTATATATTTCTATCTTTTTAATTTCCTTAATGTTTAGTATTTAATTAAGGCCAAGGTGGGTTATTTATGATGAAAAATGTAAAACTTGCTTTGTAACTAATGCATTGCATGAGGGCATTGCAATGGTCAAGTGTAGGGGATTTAATAAGTGTAAAAACACTTATCCTTTTACCACTTAATTATAATAATAACCAAGCCAAAACGTGTATTTTATGTCGTAAATGTCGGAATTATGCGTGGTTTGTGTTTTTGTAGTGATTTAGGGTCAAAATGTGAAAAGGGAAGAAAACATGGGCTTTCACGGGCTTTTATCGAATAAAAAGACAAAAGACGAAGTCAAAAGATCAAGAGTGCAAAAAGAACAGAAGTCCAAGGCCTATTCTAAAGATTTATCGAAGAAAAACTCTAAAGACGAAAGTTTAATGAAGTCGAAGAACTCAAGTCTAATAGAGGACGAAAATTATAAGACGAGTTCAATTTATGTCGACAAATCCCAAGACGACATCGAGAATGACTAAGAACTTATATCAGGTCGAGAAAACAAGAAGAAAGAAGACACAAGACCTTCCCCTCCTCCTACACTACTACAAAAAATGCCATAAAAATTGGTCAAAATAGCATATGAAGAGTGGTTTTGGAACCAATCTCCAAAGGGGGATATCTCCATAATAGAGACATATAAAAACTTGTTTTATAACCAGTTCCTATAGTAAGTATCAAGACTTGTTTTTGTTAGGAACCTATCTCTAATGCAAAGCAAACAAGTTACCTATTATACAAAAAATACATTGGTTATTTTTTGAGAACCAGTCTTTTTCTAAAAAAAAAATTAAAAATGTTTTTCAAAATTTCAAAATTCCAAATTACCTATAAATCTCAGAAAGTACAACATACTTGGAACAAACTACATCAACACACTACATCAATTCATATCAAAACCATATTCAACAATGAATGAAATCAACAAACTTAGAACAATGACACTAGAATATACGTACATAAATCGAACCTTAAATTCATTGTTTTGGTCCGATCAATTCTACTGTCTTATAAATTGAAACACTTAGTTGCAATTTCTGCATATTTATGCAACACTGTCATTGATTCTTTTCCTTTTCTTTCTTTTAACTTCCACCTGCACACAAAAATAACAAATATTTGTTATCATTACAGCCAAAACTTGTAAAACCTGCTTTAAAAGTCCTCGAACACTAATTACGGATAATCACAGATTTAATTTAAACGTTGCGTAGATATTTTATTCAGATAATAATAGTATTAATTCAAGTATTACGTAATTATTATTTATTCTGAAAAATAAATAATCCATATCAGAATATAGTCACGAGGATTTAATACACGAGAAAACAAATTATAACACTGAATAAATAAAATGGGCTTTGTAATAAGCATAAGCCTTACAAGTCTTATTATAGCCCAAAGACCGACCCATTAGGATATAAACCAACAAAAACTCCTAAACTCCATTTGTATAATATTAGAAAAAAAAATAGTATAAATGGGAACAATTAATCAAATGAAATAAGAAACAGTTACATACTTGATCGGGTCAAACAAAACTAGTCAAAAACGTTTTATGTTCTCCGAGATTTTTGGCAGTGATTGACTTATTTAATACTATCAAATATCTTTGCCTTTAGTACACATTATTCATCCATATGAGTTTCATCATCTTAGCAATAATACATGAACGTCTTATATATATTTCGAACTAGATCTCGTTGCAAAATCTGAAGTTTAAAAAGTATGAAATATGGATTCACGGACGTCAATAATAAAGTGTCTTCATGATGAGTTTTTGTTCAAGTTAACGTGAGGAAGCAGGTCTCGCTCGTTTGTGCTTCTTCGTGTTACGATCCGGCGACATGGAATCGTGACTTGTCGATTTCTAGAGGCGAGTTTTGTTTGTGATCACGTTAAGATCATATTCGAGCCATGTTTCAGTTACGAGGCCCGTTCGAGTTGTGGTCCACGTCTTTGTCAGTTGGATTTTCTGCAGCCGTAAGTCTTGGATCGCGGTTAGTAGCTTAGGTGTTCGTCTCCGTTCTGAATTTGTTTGTGTCTTGCGGAATCTTATGTTCGCTGATGCATTTTAGATGGTGCCAGGGCTGCGTTTTCGGGTTCATATATGAGGTTACACGTGGGTTTCGGTTTCGATCGTATCTCGCAAGATTATAGTGTTAGTGTTCGTGTTCTTCTTCAGTTTCGATCATCTATCGTTAAATTCTGGTGTTAGTGTTCTTGATCTTGGTTGTTCTTTTTGAGGTAATGTCTCTAGCCATACGCCCATACCACGCCACATTATGTACTAATCATTTGTTATCATAAGTTCTGTTCATTTGTTAGACTCATATTACATGGAAATTAATAAATTAATAGTAAAAAATAAATAAATAAATAAAGTCACCACTTTATGATCTCATTTGTTATCATAAGTTTCGGTTTTTGAAATTACCGTATGGCCATACACCTACAAGGATATCAATGATTTGAGTTTTTGTCATAATATTGAATGAAGTCACGTTTGAAATTTTCTCAAAACAAAAACAGAGAAACATAAACTTTTCGTTTAAATTATAGATACATGTAAGCTTAAGATTGTCTAAAATGGCATGATATATTAATGATATGACTATTAGTCATATTATATATAGGCTAAGCATGTACACCATGTTTGAATGTCTTTTTATCTAAACGTAACCATGTAATGTATTAGTCAGAAAATTAAGTTAATCATTTTTATAATCTCATTTTATTTATCAAAAGATTAATTACTAAAAGATATTTAGTTGCTACATTATTGTAGATTATGGGTCCGAGAAATAAGTTTGGATTTTGGTTAAACGTTGGATTTGGCTAGCTAAGGTACGGATACATCTATTCAATCATTATTTGTTTGTACGGATTTTCCGTCCTTTCAGTAAGGACTTCCTTTCTATGCATGATTAGGATTCCCCATCTTCAGCCAAATGTTTTCCCCAGTATATGTTTAAACTTATCAGTAATTATGTTAAGAATTAAATAAATTGCAAAGACTTATATACAAGCATGTTTAGTTTATGTACTAGTTACAGAGGTACCGTAACCACGGCACTAGAGCCATCGGTGTCGTGACTCACATGCAGGAGAGTGATATCCTGCATCGTCCCACTCAGCTCAGCTTGGCCATTTTATCAGTATTATTAGTGGGGCGTATGGATGCATCCTAGGCTACAGTTTACAGTTTAGCAGGTGAATGTGGTGTGTGCTCTACATCCTTCACATTGGAGCTGATCCCTCCACCCAGCACAGTTATTTAGAGGTCACCCCTCTACAGCATGACGAGTTCACCCCTCCAGTTATTCATGCAACGTTGTTACAGCACATGACCTATATAAGCTCTGGCAATTAAAATACAGTAAATGCATGTTTCAGTTTTAACAGATAACAGTTCAGCTTTATTATTTTATAAATCAGGCTTTACAGATTATACACAGATTTCCGCTGCAACTTTACTTATCAGTCTTACAGCTCCAGTATTTTACCATCTGTTTCATTTCAGTAGTTCCTTATCATGCTTTATATCCGTTCACTGAGCGTTATGCTCAGCCGTAGTTCCTTTCATGTTCTAACGGCAGGTACACCAGGACGCTTTTAGGATTCTAAGAGCATGTGCATTTGGATGGAAGCTATTCAGACTTCTTACTTTATGCACTTCCTACATTATTGTGCTTATTTGGACATTGTTTAGTCCTTTCATCCAGTATTTTATTTTTCATGTTTTGGGCTTATGTTTGGATTGTCGATGTTTGATTCCGGTATTTCCTTTATGGTCAGTTAATGTCTTAGGACATTTACCTTATGCTTTGATGACACACCATAAATACACGTAACGGTCCACTTATCCAAGTGGGGTGTTACAATTATGGTATCAGAGCGCAAGGTTCGACCTGTAGGCTCTAAAACTTGACCTTTGACTAGTGGATAGTCACCAGGAACTTCCCAGATTTTGGCGTTGTTATCATTCATGTTTCTCATGGATTATTCAGTCAGTTTTCTTCATTTATCAGTCAGTTTTCTTAAAATTTTGACTAAGTAAAAGGTTGGTACATAACTAGCCATATTTAGTCGCATGTGCTTTTTAGCGAATCTTCGTTTTGGTGAACTGACCATAGGCGTTCACCCTTGCCGTTCAGATTTTGTATTGGTAAACCGACCATAGGCGTTTACCCTTACTCATGACAGATTCATGTTTCAGTCAAATATCACTTGGTGAACCAGCCATAAACGTTCACCATTTCTCAAGTCAAAGTTCATGCTTTTCAGTCAAATGATGTTTTGTGAACTGATCCACAGTTGTTCACCCTTGTCATATCAGGACATTTCATAAACTTTGACAAGTATGGATTGAACTACAGCCATCCATATTTAGTCCGAGATTATAAATTCCTATACATGACAGTTCTCAGAAAATTTTGACGAGTATGGATCGAACCAGAATAGCCCATACTTAGTCTCATGTCTTCTTCTTTGAATTCCGTGGATTGAACCATAGCCGTCCACATCAGTTAATATTACACCTCAATTGATTTAATTTTTTTTATGTTCTTTGTAACAGGCAAATTTTCATACCCTCATGTTGATGTCATCTACAAGATGATTCAGTTTCATGTCTCCTTACGAGGATTATGTTTTCAGCAAAGTAATGATGTTTTCATGTTAAGATACACAAGAACTTCAGTAAAACCCGTTGCATGATAAATCATAACTGACCTTCATTAATCATGCTTCATGCTGACCACTGTTGGGACTTCGATTATATCATACTTTTCAGCCTCGAAACAACCAGCATTAAGTCTACGCAGGAATTACAGGCTATCATGTTACTTATTTCAGATCAGTTTACTACCGTTTAAATCAATTTATTTCCTAAATCACGTCAGACAAGCGACACCTGTATCGATCATCCAATAAAATTCCCACCAGTGCCATGTACAGTAATCCATATGTACCCCATGTACAGTGTCTCAGTTATACTCCATGTACACCATTCCATGAGGACCCTACGTATAGTGTCTCAGATATGCTTCATGTGCAGTATTCACTTTGTACTTCATGTACAGTAGTCCAGGCGTACTCTAGGTACCCTACTCCATGTATATTGCTGATTGTTCCTTAATCATCGCGGGCGTTTCCACTTGTCGATATTCTACCAGGTGCTAATGTTGCTCGTGAGTTGAAGATTTTACCAGATGCTGATGCTGCTAACACTTTGAAGACCACACAGATATTGATGCTGCTGATACTCTGGAGATTTCTCAAGATGCTGATGTCGTTCATACTATGAAGACTGCGGAACGATGACGAAAACTATTACTTTGAAATTTCTGACAAGAATAAATTCAACCATCAGACACTACCATTCCACTCCATACTTTTACCTTCTCAGTTAGATGTCACACTTCACTCAGCCAACCGTTCATTCAGAAGAGTGGGAACCGAAACTCAGCCGGCCACTCAGCAGAATATTTACATGAATCACGGTCATGATAATGACCGTCATAAAGCGACAGACAAAGCAGTAGTGACAACCACCGTGCTTAAAATTAATCAGTCAGTAACCATCGGAAATCCGGAACGGACGTGGCCAGAAATACATGAGGTCAGTAGTCTAACCGGTCCGCCAATCCTAGCAGTTACCAAAATTTTCGGCCTTGTTCAGATTTATCTACTAAAACACATGTCAAGTCATCACTCAAGACATAGGTCGCATATATCATTTCGGAAGACACATTTCAGGACCCCAGTTACGATACACGTCATACGAATCTTTTATAAAAATACGAGTCAGAACTTATAACTCCAGTATGTTCTAAACCAGGCCCTCAGAAATTCAGGGTACCTTTCAGAAAGGAGTATACCCGTTCTATTATGCCATGCACGAATCAGATCATTAAAATTCAGTCACCACCACTGGAGTATTATTCAGGTTAAACACGCGGTATTCACTTTGTGAGGTTACAGACGAACACATTAAGTGAAAAGTCGCCATGTTCACTTCACGTATTCCTATGACAGCTCTATCTTAAATCAGGTAGTCCCCTACCTCTCAGCCAGAAAGGACTCAACAGTATCACCATACTTATTAAAGCCTTATTTTTCAGTTAACGACGAGATTCGTCATACTAAATCCCAAATATATTCATAATACTTTCTATCAGAAAAATCAGTACAAATTATTTCTGCCTTACAAGCGCGTGACTTATCAGTCTATAGCTACGAAGACTTTTAGCTACCAGTTATAAATTCACTTCTAAAATTTCTCGAATTCATGATCAGCAGATTATACTAAAGTTTCCAGATGTCATACCAGAAGGCTTCACAGAAATCCCTTCCTAACCACGAAACAGAGTTCAACATCGAGCTTGTCTCAAGGACAGAAACTATTTTCAGAACTCTTTATCGCAGAACTGCAACTAAGTTAAAAGAGTTGCAGTATTTGCTGCAAGAATTACCGGAATGAGGCTTTATTCGCCTTAGTGCACCGTCTGTCTATCAGGAATAAGGCCGCTATCATGAGATCATGTAGCGACCACTGGAAATCTTTACAAGATCACCATTCATAATCGATGTCATCTCACGTATAGAAGGTTTATCTGACCTGCTACGACATCTTAAATATTTTCCAGAACAATTTCCGATCATGCTACCATCAATGGTGAGAGAAAGAACATGATGTTTTCCAGACTGCTGTTGCACATATTATAGTCTCTCTAAAGATGTTGATTTTATACTTCTGAACTCCCTAATGCTCCAGCTATATTGTGGAATTTATGAATAAATTTTTCCTATGATTCTCAGACAAAATCGTCAGCGTATTCATTGATCACATTTTGGTCTGCTAAATTCTAGAGAAGAATACGAGAGTCATCTTCTCACAGTTGTATAGAATCTTCGATAGGAGTTATTTTTATACACAGCTTTCCAGATATAAATTCAAATTGAACAAGGTGGAATTTCTGAACATTCTACCTTAGCAGAAAGAAGTTTCAATCAATGCTGCGAAGGTGAAGGCCATCACCTGATGGTCCCGACTGACACCTATGAACGAAATTCCACCAGAATGTACCAAAATTCCAGGCAGCATTTTGATAGAAACAGTATAACGCGTTCAGGCATCTATGTTCATATCTAATACCTTCCATTCCAACAGGTTTAAGATAGAACGTCGTCATACTATCGAGTTATTACTACCAGTAGAAATTCTGGACCGAAAGGCGACAAGACTCCATGGAGATTGTCATCAGTTTACCACAGACTCAGAGAAAGTATGATACTATCTAAGTTATCATCAACCATGTAATCAGCCTGCGCGTCTCTTTCATCCGAAAGGATCACGTAGTAGCAGATCTGCAGAAAATTTTAAATTCAGCAGTAAATCGTACGAATTCAAGGCATTCCTTTGACCATCATATCAGACAGGATTCATGTTCACGATCAAGTGTATGTTTACGCCCACTTTAAGTTCATGTTTATTTTCACTTTCACGTTCACGTCTCATTCGTGGTATGATGCTGTTTCAGTTCATCTTTTATGCTATCTCGTGATTTAAGCTCACGTTTGTGTTCATAACATTGCTCACGTTCAAGTTCGTGTGCCATTTCACGATACACGTTTCTCAGTCTATTACCGAATACGGTTACAGAAAGCTTGAGAGACGAGACTCAAGTTTAGCACAACTATTCCATAACCAGGCAGACGTTTCACATCTCAGGCCGTATCATTGGGCATTCATTCCTCAGTCAGCATACGTTCATGATAAGTTCTAGTATCACGTTTACAGTATGTTTCATGTATCATCAGCACAATATATTCTATGCCCATCATTCCTCATATAATCGTGAACCACGTTCACAATTACTCACGTAGCACGTTCACAATTGTTCACATAGTTCATCCCTATATATTTCAGCAGCTTGTTCAGAGTTATAAATGTTATCTTTCAGGATATTTATACGTACCGTTTCATGTATCCACATGCTATAGCTTGTTCATTTTATCATATTCAGAAAATCTATCTTAAGTATGGAACCAGAAACTATCCAGTATTCATCAGGTCAGGGTCATCAGGACCAAGATTTTTCATTGTGTTTAGACCTTTGAAGGAGTCGTTTCGAGCGGGAACCCACCCGGAACGGAGGAGTCCATCCGGACCTCTCATCACTTTTCCTTCAATAAATCCAGTTAAGTTCTTTCAGTCATGTCACGTTCCATGTTCTCTTCAGCCATGTCACGTTACATGATCACTTTAGTCATGACATGTTTATACCTATCAGCAGCATTATGTCTTAATTAGAAGACGAATTATCCTTCAGCTTATTTGTCTTTTCAGTTTACGTGTTCTTTCAGTTCTTATAACTTCATTAGTTTATTACTTTAATTCGAGGACGAATTTCTCCTTTTTAGAGGGGAAGAATTGTAAAACCACGGCATTATCGCATCCTTAATTCGAGGACGAATTTTTTTTAGAGGAGAATAATTGTAAACCCGCTTTAAAAGTCCTCGAACACTAATTACGGATAATCACAGATTTAATTTAAACGTTGCGTAGATATTTTATTCAGATAATAATAGTATTAATTCAAGTATTACGTAATTATTATTTATTCTGAAAAATAAATAATCCATATCAGAATATAGTCACGAGGATTTAATACACGAGAAAACAAATTATAACACGGAATAAATAAAATGGGCTTTGTAATAAGCATAAGCCTTACAAGTCTTATTATAGCCCAAAGCCCGACCCATTAGGATATAAACCAACAAAAACTCCTAAACTCCATTTGTATCAAATTAGAAAAAAAAAATAGTATAAATGGGAACAATTAATCAAATAAAATAAGAAACAGTTACATACTTGATCGGGTCAAACAAAACTAGTCAAAAACGTTTTATGTTCTCCGAGATTTTTGGCAGTGATTGACTTATTTAATACTATCAAATATCTTTGCCTTTAGTACACATTATTCATCCATATGAGTTTCATCATCTTAGCAATAATACATGAACGTCTTATATATATTTCGAACTAGATCTCGTTGCAAAATCTGAAGTTTAAAAAGTATGAAATATGGATTCACGGACGTCAATAATAAAGTGTCTTCATGATGAGTTTTTGTTCAAGTTAACGTGAGGAAGCAGGTCTCGCTCGTTTGTGCTTCTTCGTGTTACGATCCGGCGACATGGAATCGTGACTTGTCGATCTCTAGAGGCGAGTTTTGTTTGTGATCACGTTAAGATCATATTCGAGCCATGTTTCAGTTACGAGGCCCGTTCGAGTTGTGGTCCACGTCTTTGTCAGTTGGATTTTCTGCAGCCGTAAGTCTTGGATCGCGGTTAGTAGCTTAGGTGTTCGTCTCCGTTCTGAATTTGTTTGTGTCTTGCGGAATCTTATGTTCGCTGATGTATTTTAGATGGTTCCAGGGCTGCGTTTTCGGGTTCATATATGAGGTTACACGTGGGTTTCGGTTTCGATCGTATCTCGCAAGATTATAGTGTTAGTGTTCGTGTTCTTCTTCAGTTTCATCATCTATCGTTAAATTCTGGTGTTAGTGTTCTTGATCTTGGTTGTTCTTTTTGAGGTAATGTCTCTAGCCATACGCCCATACCACGCCACATTATGTACTAATCATTTGTTATCATAAGTTCTGTTCATTTGTTAGACTCATATTACATGGAAATTAATAAATTAATAGTAAAAAATAAATAAATAAATAAAGTCACCACTTTATGATCTCATTTGTTATCATAAGTTTTGGTTTTTGAAATTACCGTATGGCCATACACCTACAAGGATATCAATGATTTGAGTTTTTGTCATAATATTGAATGAAGTCACGTTTGAAATTTTCTCAAAACGAAAACAGAGAAACATAAACTTGTCGTTTAAATTATAGATACATGTAAGCTTAAGATTGTCTAAAATGGCATGATATATTAATGATATGACTATTAGTCATATTATATATAGGCTAAGCATGTACACCATGTTTGAATGTCTTTTTATCTAAACGTAACCATGTAATGTATTAGTCAGAAAATTAAGTTAATCATTTTTATAATCTCATTTTATTTATCAAAAGATTAATTACTAAAAGATATTTAGTTGCTACATTATTGTAGATTACGGGTTCGAGAAATAAGTTTGGATTTTGGTTAAACGTCGGATTTGGCTAGCTAAGGTACGGATACATCTATTCAATCATTATTGGTTTGTACGGATTTTCCGTCCTTTCAGTAAGGACTTCCTTTCTATGCATGATTAGGATTCCCCATCTTCAGCCAAATGTTTTCCCCAGTATATGTTTAAACTTATCAGTAATTATGTTAAGAATTAAATAAATTGCCGAGCCTTATATACAAGCATGTTTAGTTTATGTACTAGTTACGGAGGTACCGTAACCACGTCACTAGAGGCACCGGTGTCGTGACTCACATGCAGGAGAGTGATATCCTGCATCGTCCCACTCAGCTCAGCTTGGCCATTTTATCAGTATTATTAGTGGGGCGTATGGATGCATCCTAGGCTACAGTTTACAGTTTAGCAGGTGAATGTGGTGTGTGCTCTACATCCTTCACATTGGAGCTGATCCCTCCACCCAGCACAGTTATTTAGAGGTCACCCCTCTATAGCATGACGAGGTGACCCCTCCAGTTATTCATGCAACGTTGTTACAGCACATGACCTATATAAGCTCTGGCAATTAAAATACAGTAAATGCATGTTTCAGTTTTAACAGATAACAGTTCAGCTTTATTATTTTATAAATCAGGCTTTACAGATTATACACAGATTTCCGCTGCAACTTTACTTATCAGTCTTACAGCTCCAGTATTTTACCATCTGTTTCATTTCAGTAGTTCCTTATCATGCTTTATATCCGTTCACTGAGCGTTATGCTCAGCCGTAGTTCCTTTCATGTTCTAACGGCAGGTACACCAGGACGCTTTTAGGATTCTAAGAGCATGTGCATTTGGATGGAAGCTATTCAGACTTCTTACTTTATGCACTTCCTACATTATTGTGCTTATTTGGACATTGTTTAGTCCTTTCATCCAGTATTTTATTTTTCATGTTTTGGGCTTATGTTTGGATTGCCGATGTTTGATTCCGGTATTTCCTTTATGGTCAGTTAATGTCTTAGGACATTTACCTTATGCTTTGATGACACGCCATAAATACACGTAACGGTCCACTTATCCAAGTGGGGTGTTACAAAACTAATCTCCTTACTATTCATGAAAAAGCAATTTACTTGAATATAAATAGCTACTAGGGAAAACTACAAAGACGAGAAAGTAGGGATCAAGATTTCACATTTTTCAACAATATAGATTATCAAACTGATTGTGCATAAGGTCATCGAAAAACCAAAACAATAAGTTTAATGGACTACAATAGTAAGTTTGTTACCTCTTCATCTTCATGTGAATCTGGAATCAGAATTTGGACATTTCTCAACAATATTAAGTATCAACTTGATGGTGCATAAGGCCATATCGAAAAACCAAAATAATAAGTTTAAATAATGGCCTACAATAGTACATTTATTACCTCTTCGTCTTCATGTGAATCTGAGAATCAGCCTTTAGATAGTCGCTGGCGTGCTTCCTGTAAGCCCTACAATCATTTAGTGAGCAATGATGAGCTAGATAGCAACGTAACTAGCCTTATAATGATTGCAAATTTCGGAAGACATGACACACATCGTCATTAGGTCTTGTTAGGTATACCTCTTGTTTACTTGTCAGTGCGACATACCTTTCTTTCGAGAGTCGAATCTTCTCCACATTTCAACTCATCTCGTATCCTAAAAATTTACAAGACACCAAATAAAAGGTATGCCATGATACGTTCTATGGAAATGGGTAGACATGAACATAAGAGGGTTTTCCTATCTGTAAAGATGCCATAGTGCTTCAGCAAAACAACAAGTAGTCTGAACTCACCAGTTTTGAAGGATTTAACAACTCTTAGTACCCAGCTCCTAAAAGTCACCAGTAAATGGCTAGAGCAGAGAAAAGGATATGAACTAGACACTCATGGATAACCATCAAATAAATATATGTCATGTAACATTATGGAAAATGAAACATTGATGCATTTACAAGCTCTATAATTCAAACAAGAAGACTTTAAACAAGTTTAAGCTGCTATATTCAAACAAGTATTTTAATTTGTCATTAAATATACTTTTTCTTTTCTTGAAATAAAATAAGTTAAATAGAACTAGGCATACATATTGAAAATCAGCTAAGGTACATATATAGCCGATTTTTCACTGTTAGTAGGGGTGTTATCGGGTCTTATCAGCTCGTTTGAGTCGGGTATTGATCTTTAGAAACTCACCCGCAACCCGACCAGATAATGAATCGGGTTATCGAGTTCCGGTCGGAATTGGGTTCTCTTTTCTAGTAGAGAATTTAGATGAAAATAACAATCAAACTGGACGATCGTAAGTAATCTCCAATCAAGCTTAAAGATAAATGAAACAAATCATATTGCACGACAAACATGAAAAAAAGGAAAGAAGTGCAATCATAGAGAAAAGTCACACAACTGGGATGGTTGGAGATCCTACTGACCACAGTAAGCAACTAAAGATAACAATCATTGTTAGACACTTAAACTAAGAAATAACCAACCATGTCAAAATAATAAAATGAACACAGTAGGCAATTACAAATCTGTGACGTGAATAACAATAATAGTAGAAAAGTTTCCATGTATACTCGTAGGTATATAAATCAACTAGTGTGATATTAATGTACCATGATAACTTTGATGTTGAATAATACAAGACAGAAACAAATAATTTTACAATTCTTATTTAGACCAAAGACGAGCACACGTACAGTGTAAAGATTCTTATAAATTTTCAACTAAAATAAATAATTGCATTTCGGGTCTTACGGGGTGACCCGATAACCCGACATCATAAATTATCTAACCCAAACCCGACAATAATGTCGGGTTATCGGGTTCGAGCTAAACCAACCCGACAAGACTTTTAACCTGATTTAACCTGTCCTGATAAGCCTTATCGGGTTCGGGTCAACCCGACCCTACTCACACCCCTGACTGTTGGCATTTATTTCATGAAAACATGAAGTAAGATCTGCACTGTTTGTTTAAGTGTCAATATAATATATTAGACATCAGATAAATCTTAAAGTAGAATCACAACACTAACAAAGGAAAGTGTATTAAAAAACAAATAATACTTCAAGTTTGTCAACGCTATCAAGTAAAAGCATAGAGAGAAAAAATAACGCTGACCATAAGGTGTAATCCTCGTCCTCTTCTTCAGCTTCCAGGTCGATATGATCGACATCAGCCTCAAGCTCTTCTACTCTAAGTGGTGTACCAATTCCTAACACAACAAAAAACTATCAAGCTAAAAGGATAACCAGAAATCAATCCAAAATAGTCGCTAAAACTTCAGTCTACTCATTTCTTGTTTATATAAAAAAATCATGAGTACACAACTCCGAGCAACTTATGCAAATCGATGTTTATCATACACAAAATGATAAGATAAGCAGTTTGGCCACTCGGCTTTTCTATTCCCCTCTCCCCATTCAAATGCTTCGTGCAAAATAATAAGTTACAACATTCTAATTATCGTGATCTTTCTCACATCTCGATGGAGGTATTAAGACCAACTATAAACTCAGTGGTATTACGATTTAGATCAGGGCAAGTTTTATCAATCGACCTAACTGCTGACGTATCACATCCAAATAGCACAAGTATCATGATTTAAAGAAACACACTCAAATAACACAAGTTTATTGATTTACAACATTCAAGAATAATTTGAAACATGATGCAAGTAAATTAATTTTTTTATGCAAGTTAACACATTAACATGTGCAATAATAATTAACATATATATGCATAAGAACAATTAGTTCCATAAAGCATTAGCATAAGAGCAGTTCCATAAAACACGATAGTATGCAAATATATTTTTTATATGATTATCTACCGTTCCTAACATATTTTGAAACAAGAACAATTTGTATATACAATTGATATGGAAACACATTACCTAGTTGGTTAAAGAAAACATGGTGGTGATAGCAGCAACACGGGCGGCGGAAGTGGTGGGTCGAACGTCATCAGCAGTGGTACTAAACAAACACAAACAAAATTTACCATATACACAATCAAAACTTAAACAAAATCAATTACACAATCATAAATTATATTTATTGAATCAAAGAACAGACAACGTGTAAATGAAATTCCTACGCTTGGATAAAGTGTTATACTAGTACATGACAAACAATGGTGGTCGGTGGGTTAAGTAAACGAGATATGAAAAATTAGATCTGCTTTTTGGAAAAAGTGAGGAAGCAGACTTTTTTTTTGTGTGTATCAAAGAACGAATGAGGAGGAGAAATATGATTGGCTTTTGTTGTTTGTGTTTTGCCGAGACTTAGGGCATGGTTGGTTAAAATAAGGGAAAAGAAATGAGATATGCAAAGGGTATGCTAAGGCTGGGCACAACGCCTCGGAAAAAAATCGATCGAGTGTCGGTCGCGACCGAATCGTCGCGTTGCGGCGATTCGATCGCCGGTGCAAATCTTGCGAAACCGACCTTAACCGCGACCCATTCAAAAACTTGTGGAAAATCTGACCGTTTAAAAAATGACCGTTACATTTAAAAAAAAAATTCAAAATTTTTTTAAAACCTATATAAATCAATACATTCTTTCAATATTTTTTACATTTCACATTTCACACACAAATCTCAACACACATTAAAAATGTCTAGCAAGAGAACTCCCCAAAACAAAACCCCAAAATCCCGAGTTCGTCAAGAATCTGTTCCACATGTGACACCGGACTCGAATTTCCGATTATCCAGTGTGTCTCCACAATTCCGGTTTAGACCCACCGGTTTTGAATATCAATCACACCAACAACCTAACTATTCAAACCGTCTTTTCTATCCCCCACAACGTGATAACCAACAACCTAACTACGAATCGCCTTCGGGTGTGTATCGGCCTACTATGGATTCTTCCACTACTTCCTATCCAAACCAACAGTATTCTCCGATTAATCGTTTTGAGGTTGATGCACAATTTGAGAATATGATATACAACCAAGACAACTATGTGGGTGACGGGCCTAGCCAAGATCAATCTATGGGTCAAGGTTCGGGACACGGGTCTTTTCATGGTGCATACAACCTTGAAGACGATGTGGAAGAAATGTCCCCAATCAAACCTAAGAAGCCCTCAAGACGTGCTACGAAAAACAAACAGGTTGATACAATTGAGCCACCAAAAGAATGGACAAGTGAGGAGGAGTGTGCGTTATGCAGAGGTTGGTGTTATATTTCCGAGAATTTCATCCAAGGAAACAGTCAAAAATCAAAGGGCTTTTGGCTAAAAGTAGTGAAGTACTATGAAACCGAGACGGGTTCTGCTAGAGGGTATGATGCGATTCTGAGCAAATGGAAAAACAGGTTGCGTCCTAGTGTTGGTGCATTTTGTGGTATTATGAATAACATTGAGCGTACTCATGATAGTGGTGCAAATGATCTCTCTAATTTCCAAAAAGCTTGTGCTGAATACAAAGTGACTTACAATAAAGAGTTTCAATACCGGGAGGCATGGAAGGTGCTCAAAGATCACCCGAGTTGGATAGAGGTTGAAATACCACGGTTTACAAAGAAACCGTCTAGCAAAAAAGCCAAGACTTCTGAAAACCACTTCTGGTTCTGGACACGCTAGTTACATGGATGTGCACGATGATTCTGAAGACGAGCAAGAAGAGAAACAAGAAAATCGACCAATGGGTCGTGATCGTGCTAAAAAGAAGTCATCAACCTCTTCGTCAACTGGGAAGTCTTCATTTGTTGAAGCTGTAAGCTCCAAATGGGAGAAGATGAAAGACATTGGATGGGGAAAGAAGAAGCAACAACAAGATTCCTACTTTGACTTGAAGCAACGGGAGTGGGATTTGCAGGAGAAAAACACGGAAATCAAAAGAGAAAAGCTCGAGTTACAACGTCGGGCTATCGAGCTTGCTGAAGCAAAGAAACGAGATAAAGACTTGATGTTCTACAACTCGGAAATCGACCCCAACTTGCCGATAGCCAAACAACAAGCACAACAAGAAATGAAGGACAGAATCAAGGAACGTTATAATTTAAATTACTAGGATTACTGTAATGTTTTTTAATTTCGAATAATTGTGTAATGTTTTTTTTAAATAAATGTAATGTTTTTTATTAAATTTATTGTGTTTAAAAATTTTTTTTTTTTCAACTAGGTCGCACTAGGTCGCCGGGTTGTGGCAAATAGTTCGCACTAGGTCGCCGGCCGAAAAAACTAGGTCGCGACCCCCATGCGTTGTGCCTAGCCTAAGGAATGCAATGCAAAGTTTTCATTGCATTGGTGTTGCTTGATTAGACTATTTTTGAGATCAAAAATGATTTTTTTAGATGGAAAAAAAAGGAAAAAAAATTACAGCTAACAAAAAAACTAACAAATGTCTCGTTCTGTTCAATTTTTATACAAGTATAATAACATGTATAAGTTTATGCAATCATTAATTGTTCTACACATCACAAATTATACATATCATATGATATATTCTAAATACATGATTGCATGAATGAAATAAATACAAGACGTTTTTATATATTATTATAAAAAAATAGATCTTAAATATATTTTGATGAATATTATCACTCACGTTGTTATTTATAATCTGTGCAAATAGATTTTAGATAATTATTAAAAAAAAAGATTTGAGAAAAAGAAGTTAAGAACGATTACATGGTTATTAAATACCATACCCTCCAATTTATAGTGCAATGGCTCATTGCTTTGTTTTGGGTAATCATTTATTCCATTATAGTAAACCAACCACAATAAATGATTGCTTTTACCATTCCTTACACCCTTATATTCCCAACCAAGCATGCCCTTATTATTATGGGTTTTTAATTTTTTGTCAAAAAATGGTGGGATAATTCCCGCTTATTAACTTTAACAAAAGAAAATCAAAATTTTCGTATCAAAATTCAAGACAGTTTTTTAGAACTTCTAAAAAAAATCGAGATTGGTTCTTATAGAAGAACTTGTAACACCCTACTTGGATAAATGGACCGTTACGTGTATTTATGGCGTGTCATCAAAGCATGCAAGGCAATGAATCAAACATTTACTGACCATACAGAAAATACCGGAATCAAACATCGGTTGTCCAACATAAGCTCCAAAATATAAAGATTAAGTACTAAAAGAAAAAGGACGAAACAGTGTCCAAACAACCAAAGTAAAGTAACGTAATGTGTGCATAAAAATAAAGGAGTCTGGATAGCTCTCATCCAAATGCACGTACTCTCTTAGAAGTCCTAAGATCTTCCCTGTGAACCTGCCGTTTGGAAACATGAAAGGAAACTACGGCTGAGCATAACGCTCAGTGGACGGATATAGCGTGATAAGAATGTACAAAAAGTAATGAATTAGAAGACAACAATGAAGCTATAAGACTGATATGAACATGTGGTAGAACTCTGCATAAACTCTGAAAAACCTGATTCATATATACTGATACTGAAATATAACTTTAAATTCTGAAACATGCATTTACTGTATTTTATTTGCCAGAGCTTATATAGGTCACGTGCTGTAACAACCGTGCATGAATAACTGGAGGGGTGACCTCGTCATGCTATAGAGGGGTGACCTCTAAATAACTGTGCTGGGTGGAGGGATCAACTCCAATGTGAAGGATGTAGAGCACACACCACATTCACCCTGATAACTTGTAACACATATAAGCCTAGGATGCATCCATACGCCCCACTAATAATACTGATAAAATGGCCAAGCTGAGCTGAGTGGGACGATGCAGGATATCACTCTCCTGCATGTGAGTCACGACACCGGTGCCTCTAGTGCCATGGTTACGGTACCTCCGTAACTAGTACATAAACTGGTCGTGCTTGTATATAATGCTCAGGCAATTTATTTAGTTATTAATATGATTACTGAAAAACTTAAACATATACTGGGGAAAAACATTTGGCTGAAGACGGGAAATCCTAATCATGCATAGAAAGGAAGTCCTTACTGAAAGGACGGAAAATCCATACCTCGTGTCCAGTAACTGACTGAATGGAAGACTGAACGAATACTACTCGGGCTTCACGCGTGCTACATGAATAAAGGACGCGAATAAGTTAACTGATATCTGTTTCTTATTACTGTTTATTACTGTTCTCATTTTATTTTATTATGTTCTTGTATTGCTGTACTGTTTGTGTAACATCTGATAACTTTGACTGTCTTTAAATATTTACTGATTAGTGTATATCCTGTACTTCTGGTTACTGTATATTATAATGTATTCTGATTAGTGTATTTAACTATATTCTAGTATTATAATACTGTTATAAGTAACCTGCTAAAAAATGGAAAGTTTCCTAAAATAGAATGTTTCCTAAAATAGAAAGTTCCTCAAAATGGTTTCATGAATATTAAATCATTTAAATAAGATCATACGTTGTAATTAATAAAACTAGTCAAATCGTTTATAATTTAATTTACTAATTAAATTTATAAAACCTTTGTAATTGTTAAAATTTGAAAATGAACTTATTGTAAAATGATTAAAATATTAAATAAATAAACTCTTGCTTAACTTTTAAACCGTGTACCCGAGCCTACCGAGATACCCCTCTCGGTCGTACTAAACAAAGTAACTACAAATAAATAATATTCTCACAGCCGGATTAGCGACATGATTTTCTGTCGCTAAACCGTCGCTAAACTGTGACCAAAACTGCCTATATAAACTGCGACAGAATTTCAGTCGCTAAACTGTCGCTAAATCTGGGATTCAGAATTCAACCGCACCCCTGCTATTTAATATATATTCCCACCGATTGTTTTATATACCCACTGCTTGTTTTATTTATCCCACTGTTTGTATCCTAAGACCCACCGAGAGTTTTTACACTCTCGGTTGCCACTGATTTACAATAAAACACCCCCGAACTTGGCTTGTTTCCTACTGTTTATAAACCAAACACCCCTGGTGGTTTTGGTTCGCTGCTGTCCAACCCCAAACCAAACAACCTATACGGATGGGTCAAAGAAAATGGACACCGAGACATCTATTGTGTCTCGGTTTGCGTACAACACCTAAAACCCACACACGAAACACATGATTTCATGGTTACCTTTTATTTATATGATCTCCCTGATTAAACATGTATTGGTTCAATTTGTAAAAGAGAAGGAAGGGTGGATTACCTTAATTCGTGATATTAGAATGAATGAAGAATACCCATTAATCAAATGCTAAAAATCAAACCCGAGACCCTTTGTTCTTGGTCTCCAGCCGTCGACACTCTCAAGAAGACAACAAACCCTAGTTTTTTTTTTGTACGACTGTTTATGGAAAAAAAAGAGTTCCCGTTTGTTTTTGTGTAACCAATAATGGGCTAAAGCCCATAATCCTTTTTTTTCTTTATAACTGGCCCCCTTCACTTTCCTTTTTATTTAATTATATATATTTTTTTAAAACTTGTATATAATACTACTTGTATATAATTTCTTGCGTTTGTTTTTGTCAATAATTTCTTCGTAATTAGCTTAAGTAAATAAACCGCGTATTTACATTTCTCGATTTAAATACGGGTTTTACAGAACTAGTGTTTCTACCATTTGTAAAAACATGATTTTGTATGAGATAAACGATTTCTATGCGTTTTATGTTATAAACACCGGGTTGCTCAAGAAAACCAGTTTTTATGCTACTCATTCTTTTATTTTTTTACAACAAGACCAGGTTAATTTAAAGCCGATTTTTTTATGAGGTGTTTATGGCCTTTTGTGTAGTAGTGATATACCCTCCTAATATGTCATTAGGAGGGTGTTAGTTAGTTAATTTTTCTAGTTTTATTTTTAAGTGTGTATAATTTTATTCTCTCTAGTTTTCTTTCAAGTTTATCAAACATTAATCTTGTAATCTTTTGATTTTAATCTTCAATTTAATCAAGCTTATTTCTTAATTATCATTATACTTTTATTAATAGTCTATTGTTTTTGCTTAATTAATGATGTAGTTGATTTAATTTTGTTGATGATGTGACTGTTTAGCTTATTTGATTGTGTTTATTGAATTGGTTTGTTTAGAGTTATTAGATTAAGGTGTTCATTTGCTTAATTTTCATGTTTATTAGTTTTTAAAATAAGTTGATTTTGGTAGCTTAATAGTTTAATAAAAAGTTGATTTTTAATATTCAGATTATTTAGTGTTTTCATAGTTTTTAAATTGTGGCTCATTTGCTTTTTCTAAAATTCAATTTGGTTAAAGTTTTGGTAAGTGCTTATTTTGTATTTGCTTATTTGCTTAACTTTTGTGTTATCCGGGTTTCTTAAACCCTCACATTCCGGATAATAGCCGTAACAGATTGTTCCGGATTGCGCCCTTAGTTAATATTCCGGATTGCATTGTTAACTTATTCCGGATTGTATCCGGAATATTGATTCCGGATAAGCTGCATCAATAACATTCCGGATAGTGTGTTTAAAATAATTCCGGATAAGCATCTTTATTAAGAATTCCAGATAAACTCCAGTTGTTGTATTCCGGATATGAGTCTTAAGCTACATTCTGGATAAGAGCCTTCAAACAAATTCCGGATAAGCTCCATAAACAAGGATTCCGAATAGCTTGAGAAGAGCTGATTCCGGATAAGAAACCAAGGAGGTATTCCGGATTGTGCTAGTTTTTGGGATTCCGGATAGTTTCTGTAAGACAGATTTCGGGTAAGCGTGTGAACATAGATTCCGAATAGGGGATTTCTTCACATTCCCAATAAAGCTTTAACATATTCCGGATTGCATTATCTTGTGATCGCGGATAAAGTAATTAGTGTTTTCCCAAATTAAATTTTTATTGATTTCAAATTATATTTTTCCCGCCATTTTCTTAAGTTTAATTTCAAAATTGTTTTGCCCTAGTTTTATTTTCAAGTTTACATTTTTAGAAAGTTTAAAATTTTTTGTTTAATCTTTTCATGTTTTCAATTTTATTTTAAAATTGATAATCAAACCATTTTATTTTCCACCAAGAACGACTGAGTCGCACTCTCAACTGGTAATCAATTCGAAAAGATTGGAATAACGAATCTCTTTTATACATGGCTAAAACCTTGTATTATTTTTCAACATGATTTGTCTTTGGGTCTTGGATCTCGTTATTCTCGTGATCTTTCTTTTCTTCTTTATTTTCTCACTCGGTTGTCAAGGAAGGTTAGATTTATATCTAATTCGTCTCCTAGTAAGATTGACAACTTAAAATATTTCTTTTAAAATATTCAAGCAATTTTAACTTGCAATTGCAATTGTTAAAAGTCATATCCGAAGCATTGACTTTCATGCCTTTTAGCATCTTATGTTAATTTTTTTGACCAAGTGATTTTCCTTTGAGTCGATAATCGTTTTTGGACACCCATTGTCCACGGTTCCTCAAATAACCTTCGGTCTCATTATTGATAATGAACCACGGACCTATTTAACGAACCGCGTCCATTGAGTCCCTTGTTCGTTTTGGTCTTTTTCTCTTTTGACGAGTTTTCTTGAAGATTCCCTCTTTTCTTCTCTTTTGAGTTTCTTCTCTCGTTTCGTGAAGTTATCCTTAACTTCTTTGTTGAGTCTCTCTCAATTTATTTTAATCATGCTCTTCTAAGTCGAGTCACTTTCTTCTATTCTTTATAAACTAAGTTGAGTCGAGCCTCACCCTTTCCTCATCATGTAATTGTTCTTTGAACATTCATAATGATTGAGAAGAGCTACGAAACATTGAGCATGTAGTTTATCGTATGCTAAACACCATTTGGTGTCGACATTCATAAGCATCCTTGCCTATAATGTCTTATATCCAGAATATTTTTTTTAAAGCGTCGATTTATCCGCTTTTGGTTTCCTTTTTTTGTTCAAAAATGTCTCTAGGTTGAGATATTTTTGTTTTTCTTTGTTGAGAGTTGATTGCGGTTAAAATTTACAATTAGTATGGGTGATTCCATCAATTCTAAGTTTTTAACCCTTTGAGATGATATCTTCAAATTATGGGATGTTTCTTTTCTACCTCTATCCCAACAATTTTGAATTGATTTTCTCAAAATACTCTCCTTTGTTTTTTTTATAGTTGATGGTTAAATCTTGAAATTTCTTGGGTGATTTCAAAAATTCTATGATTTTTACCCTTTGAATATTATCATTACAATTGGTATGGATGTTTCTTTTCTATCTCTATTCCAACAATTATGAATTGATCTTGTCAAGATCCTCTCCTTTGTCTTTTTGGATTGATAGCATCGCATGCACACTCATTTCTTCAATGCTTGTCATTGTTTATGCAAAAGACTTATTTATCATCCTCGTTTTCTTTTTCCATCATAGTCATTCTTCCTCTCTTTTCGACTATATGGGATCTTATTTTTTTTTTATTGTCATACTCTCTTTGATTTGGTATTTCTTGCCAAAATATTAAAAGTGGAGTATGTTCTCTCGACAATATTTTTCTCTTAAATTGGACATCTCTTTTCTCTCTTAGTCCTCTTCATATATTTTTTTGGTTTCACCAAATTAAGTTGGGTTCTATTTTCTTTCTAATAGCCCTCTTATTTTTCTTAACTTGTCATATTTTTGACACTTCTAAAAGTTAAGATTGTTTTAGCTTTCTCTCGAGTCCGTCTTTTTTTTTACTCGAGTTGTTTAAAGCTAACTCCGTTTGGGTGACATCTCATTATGCATATGCTATTGTCCACTAACTTTGTGTTGTAGGACAATTCTAACCCATTTTTGTAGCTCGTCACTATTCTTGCTTTGTTGGTGCCTCAAGCAAGGGGGAGCTCATATTAAGGGGGAGCATTTGGAAGAGTTCAAGTCATTACATTTGCGATCATTGACTCACTCAAATTGCATTCATCGAACATCTTGCAAGTAATGCATTTTGGACACTCGTAGATAAGCATATTATTATGCTTGGAGTTGGTTAACCTATGGTGATTGAAGACTTCACTAGGATGACGCAAACTCAATATTTTTGTATGATGGGTTTATGGTTTGGATTCTCGCCTCTCAAACAGAAACCACAATGGATGATTAGATTTTTGGATGCATGTTCTCTCGAAGTCGATCCTCCTTTTCTACAAATGAAGACTACCTTTCGGATGCAAGCTCGTGTGGCGTCAATTCTTTTCTTCTTCAAATGACGTGCTTTCGATGACTACCTTGTCCTCTCTCGACGTTGCTTCTTCTCTTCTTCAAGACGTTGACTACCTTTTGATTTGACAAAAGGGGGAGAAGTAAGTGTAAACGAGTAACTTATGCATTTTAATATGTGTTGCAGTTTACTTGTTTGTCATCATCAAAAAGGGGGAGATTGTTAGTGCAAACACTACGATGTTTAGCCGATATAATCTCTTCGTATTTTGTTGATGACAAACGTATAATTCACAATACATTATATAAAATGGTAAGGTACTCGTAATCACTCAAGAATACATTTGTATACTTCTTTTGACACCTCCAAGATCGCATTCGACATGAATCACTCAAGGTATGAATAAACTATTCATTAACCTAACTAAGTGATCAAGGATTAATATTTTCTTAAAACTCGCTTTTATAGAAAGTGACAAAGTAATTTTTAATTAACTTTATTTTTAAGAAAATGTTTTATTAAAAAGAAAAATGGAAATTTGAATTTGGAATATTCTAAAGAATATTCCCTAAGGTATATTCCAAAGAATATTCTTTAATTTTAATTTGGCATATTCCATATGCCAAAGGAATATCCTTTGAGGGTATTAACTACCCTAGATGGCATATCCCCACTAAAGGACAAAAATGCACGGACTCCAAGCCGGAGGTTCCTTAAAGGAACCGCGGTTCCATATTGATAAGGAACCGCGGGGGTACTTAAGGAACCGCGGGTCTTTATAGCCGTTTCATTGTTGTCCAATAAAAAGTGGATCATTTCCAGGTTTTCTTTTAACCCTTTTTGCTTAGTTTCTTCAAAAACATCTTTAAACCCTTGATTAGTTAGTTTAGATTAATCTTGTTTAAGATGTGATTCTCTCCTTCAATCTCCTCATCCTCTTAAGTGCAAAGAGAATATCACTTACACATTTGTGATGTGATTAAAGATGAAGTCTTGATGAAGATCATCATGTTCATCATTTTTATTTGTGTCTTGTGTAGATCCATTGTATATGTGTATACTTGGATCAATCTTGTGTAGATCCAATGTATATGGGTATACTTGGATCAATATTGTGTAGATCCAATGTATATGTGAATACTTGGATTAGTTGTGTTAATCCATTGTATTTGTGAATACTTGGATTAAGTCTTGTGTAAATCCATTGTATATGTGTATACTTGGATTTATGTTGTGTAGATCCAAGTTACATGTGTACACTTGGATATGTGTTTTATTGAGTTGTAATAGTTAAGAGTTGTGAGTTCTCACTAAACTATAAAGTGATGTGGTTGTGTCTTGTGATTTCTCACTAAACTATAAAGTAATGTAGTTGTGTCTAGTGAAGTTCTCACTTAGCTTCAAAGTGAAGAGTCGTGAAGATTGGTTCTACCTTTCGATTAGAACTCGACATCTAGCCTTGTGTCGTAAAATGGTGAAGTAGGCAACGTTGTGAAGATTGGTTCTACCTTTCGATTAGAACTCGACATCTAGCCTTGTGTCGTTAAATGGTGAAGTGGGCAACGTTTTGTAGATTGGTCCTACCTAAGATTAGGACTCTACATCTACCTTAGTGTCGGAAATTATGTAAGCGACGTGTATGGTTTTATCCGCCTTGAAAGGAGTTTTGTTGACTAGTGAAGTAACTCTGCAGTAAGGTGTACTCGAGGAGTGGAGTAGGGCGAAGAGGAGCTTCGTGACCGAACCACTATAAATCATCGTGTCGGTACTTTCTTTTACATTTATGTCTTTACTATTATAGATGTATTTATATGTTGTGTGTTGTGTGCATCTCATAATCTAAACATCTAAGTTGCGGAAAAGCTAATGCTTAGTACGTGTGTGCTTTGTCTTTAGATTATGGTCAAGTGTGTATCCTTTAGTCTAAACATATTTGTTGCGGAAAAGCTAAGGCTTAGTACGTGTGTGCTTAGTGTTTAAACTATTGCTTGATGTACACTTGATTTGATGTGTTTGTGTGTTTCCTTACTTATAGTTATTATATATTACAAACACATCTCATATCTAGTCAAGCTTAATCGAGAATTTGATACAAACGATTGTCAAGGTTTACAACGTATCAATATTTGACATCCACTGTAGGCGGTTCTTTATTGAGCCTGCGGTTCTTTATTGATAAGGAACTGCGGTGATATTTAAGGAACCGCGTCCAGTGGAATAAATGAGATGTTTTGAAAATGAACTAGAAACTATTCAACCCCCCCCCCCCCTCTAGTTTCTACACATATGACCGAACATTCTTGCTTGACTCAATATTTTGAGGCTAACAATCTCCCCCAACGAGAGGTCATTACCCTTTGTCATTTCGAGATTTGTAGAGATTACTGATCTCGCCATAAATGAGTCTTGAACGTGTAATACTAGTATTGTTCTTTCATGCTGTGATCTTTGAGCCTTTGTCATTGTCTTTCGACTTTGTCTTTAATCTTGAGATCTTTAAATCATCCTTGACTTGTCTTTGCCATCTTGCGATCTTGTGTCTTCATCTTCATGCTCACACTATTAATTGTTGAATATGTCTTTAGGAATGAGTATGTGGTTTTTTGAATCTTTAACTTTGCTTAGTACACCGTAACGTCACCTTCTCGGGACAAAACATAGACACTTACTGAATGGTTTTGACATTCGTCCTAAATCGGTAGTGTTTTACCTCCGGTCGGTGAAGACCCTTACACGATATTAAATATCGTACCTATGATTAGGTAGATTCGATGAAGAATATCCTTGACAGGGTTTCATGGTTGTACTAGCCGTTCTCTTTACTCGACCGCCTCAAAGCAAGTGTAACACCCCATTTTGATAATGGAATGTTACGCGTAATTATGGCGTGTCATCAAAGCATGCAAGGTAATATGTAGTAAAACATACATGACCATAGGGTAAACCGGAATCAAACATCGGTCCCCAAACATAAGCCCAAAACATAATAAAGCAAAAGAAATGAATGAAAGACTAAACAAGCATGAGTATATGAAGGCAAAAAGGAAAAGAAGTCTCTAGCAGCTTCCATCCTACGCACGTCCTCCAAATGCTCGAGTCTTTCCTAGGGTACCTGCCGTTTTGGGACATGGAAAGGAAAGTAACGGCTGAGCAAAACGCTCAGTGCACGGATATAGACATAGTATGAATGACTAAACATAATAAAGACTTAATAGCAGCAGAATGTATATGTCCTGGAAAACGTGGAACATGTTCATAAAACTGGTTTTATAGTTTGAAAAGCCTTATGTTAATCTTATGAAAACTGTTTAACATATTTTACCATTAGCCAATATAGGTCATGAAAATCCACCGTGCATGAATACTTGGAGGGGTGGCCTCATCATGCAAATTAGAGGGACTGCCTCTAATTTAATATACTGGTTTAGGTAGGAGGGATCAGCTCCTTGTTAAGGATGCAAGGCACACACCACATTCACCATGAAATCCTGACTGAAAACATGTAACTAGGATGCACCCATACGCCCCACATGATAAATATAAAAATATGGCCAAAAGCTGAAGGGACGCCACGAGCAATCACTCCGCCGTGGTGAAGTCATAACATTGGTGCCTCCAATGTTATGGTTATGGTACCTCCATAACTAGGTGAAACTGGTCATGCATGTATATGGCTTTAGGTATTCTAATTAAACATAAGCAATTCAAAAACGTATAAAACAAATACTGGGAAAACAGTTGGCTGCATACGGGGAATCCTAATAAGGAAAGAATGCCCATACTGAAAGGACGGGAATCCGTACTTTATGTCCAGTGAATGAAGAAGATGAACTGACGAGAATCCTACTTCGGTACCACTAATGCTACATAAATACATACATGAATAAGTATCTGCTTACAAAATACGTAACTGGTTTTATGTCATGTCTTAGCTTATTTTATATGTTCATGTCATGTTTTACTATTTAAAGCCTTAAACTGTGTTTATCATATATTCTGTCTATTCTGATTAAGTATTTCTGGTATTTCATGTATTATTATACTTATTGTGTAATAATAAGTAACTTTCCAAAAAATAGCAGGTTTCCTAAAATAGAAAGTTTCCAAAAATAAAAAGTTTCCAAAAATAGAAAGTGACCAAAAATAGAAAGTTTCTAAAAATAGAAAGTTTCCAAAAATGGAAAGTTTCCAAAAATAGAATGTTTCCACAAATAGAAAGTTTCCAAAAATAGAATTACTGCTTAAAATAGATAGGTTTCTAAAAATAGAAAGTTTCCATAAATAGATCAGCTGCCTTAATTTAATAAGTTTCCATAAATAGATTAGCTACCTGAATTAAATAAGTTTCTAAAAATAGAAAGTTTCCATAATTAGATTTAAGCTAGTTAAATAAGCTAAGTATATAAGCCTAAGTGTTTTCATGATTATTTTCTAAGTCACAATGATATAATGTATAGTTTATTAATTATTTCATGTAATTTAAATAAACTATAGGTTAAAAGTATTTAATTAAAATATATCATGTTTTTAATTAAATATAGTTAAATACTTAGGTTAAAACATGTATTATTATTTATTAATAATATAACCTAAGTCATGTTAATTAATTAATTATAAGCATGGTTTTAAAATAATTAATTAATTATAAGTCTAGAAAATATATAATACTTAGGTTAATAAATTCATGATTTTAATAATTAATATAACCTAAGTCATGTTTATTAAATTAATCATGTCATATTTATTAATTTAATTTAACATATGATTATATAAAAAAATAATCTTAACATAAACCGTGAACCGGATCTTGACTAGAACCCATGAACCGGACATGAAATCGACACCATACCCCGAACAACTTCGGGGTTCCCTTGTCTTGCTGCTGTCGTGGGACCCACACCACCCAACCGGGACCATATGGTCTCGGTGGTGGTCGAGTAGCCAAACCGAGACCCCTTTGGGGTTCGGTTTAGGCGCCGGCCAAACAAACACCCCTAAAACATCCCTTTTGATTTATTCCAAAACCAATTCCATGTTAGATCTATGATTTAATTAGGTTTTTAAGAAAAACATATCATGTTCTTAATTATTTAAAATATTAAATCAAAAGAAAAGGGTTAAAAGAATTACCGAATGCGTGGATCTAAAGAACGATGAACAAACACGAACACTAGCAATAAATCCAAGATCCAAGATCAATCAAACACCCCTTTGGTGTGTTTGAGGGTGGCGGCGAAAAAGAAAAAAAGAAGGAGGAGGAGAACTTTTAGGTTTCTGTAAATTCTCTGTAAAGAAAAATATGAGTAGTGTTTTTCCCTTAACCCCCTCTAGTGAAAATTGAAATGGGCTTGTCCCATTTCTCCCTTGTTGCCGCGGGTAGGGTCCCCACATGGGGTACCCGTACCGTTTTCCGTGTCTCGATGTTTAGTTACTCGTTCGTGATTATTTGTGTTTGCGTTTAATGTGTTCTCGTTAAGTAATTATCGTGACCTAATATATTTATTTACGCTCGTAATAAATATATATACGTAACTACTAATAGTTCGTGATTTAATTACGTTCATGTTTTCATGATCGCATGCTCGTGATTAATTATTGTCAAATAATTATTACGTGCTCGTGCGTAGTAAATACTTATCGTGTTCTAACACGTACGTAATACGTAAAATCCTAACACGTACGATCTTAAGGGTACTATTCATGGTAAAAGCATGCGGGCTTTACAACTCTTCCCCCCTAAAAAGAATAATTCGTCCTCGAATTATAGATAACGTAACTGAAAGGGAAACATACCCGAATCAAACTGAGAGGGTATGTAAGATTAATGAACGTACATGTGACATGGTAGAAGGAACGTGGAACGTGACATGTCTTGAAAGGACATGGAACGTGACATGACTGAAAGGACATATCTAATTGATGAGAGAAAAACAGATAAAAGTCTGGATGAACTTGTCCGTTTCTAAGTGGCCTCCCTCTTGGAACGGTTCATTCAGAAGATCTTAACACTAATGATAAATCTTGTTCCTCCTGACCTTGACTTGGAATATGAAGAAATTCTTGGTTATCAACGGAAGGTAGATCCCCTAAATTCGATCGAGGAAAATAAGAGGTAACGTGCTAGGGTAACTGAAACGTTACGATGCAAGACAATCTGATTTAACTGATAATTAGAAACGATGCGCGAGAAACGTAGTACGTGAAAAATATTGAACGTGATACGTGAAAATTTTTGAACGTGCTACGTGGAGATATGGCGAGAATAGTATGAGTAAACATATCGTGATCCATGATACGTGTAACATATCTTGATCATGATATGAGGAACGTGGAATGAACATGACATGTGAAACATATCGTGATCATAGAATATAATGGCGGTAACACCAAACGCTACAAGGTGAGACGTGGAATATGATGTGAAACGTCTATCTGATGATGGAGAGTTATACTAAACTTGGGTCTGGTCTCTCAAGTTCTTGCAAAACTTCCCAGAACGAAATGAACGTAAAATCGTAAGCCCAGATACGATCATGAACGTGAATAGTATCATGAACGCGAGCGCGAAAGCAAGTCGTGGAATTAGAATGAAGACGTGAAGTAAATAAGGAGCACAATTGCGAATCTTTGTCTGACCCGATTACTGAGGGATTGTCAAGTGATCGGATGAGCCTTGGCTTGAACATGTCTGATCAATATGTTGGTTCTGCAATCCTTGCGGATGTAAGGATTCTGCAGACTTGATCAAACTGTGTGCAATAACCCAGATAGCATCATGCATCTTCTGAGTTTGCGTTAAACTGGTAACCAAAATCCGTGGAGATCTTGTCCCATTTCAATTTACAATTTCAGATGATGAAAACATCCCAGTCTATTGGTGTCCTATCTTAGCCTGTTTGTATGACAGGTATGAAGATATTAACGTAACCGTATCTTGCTTCATCGAACCTGATACAAAGGAGTTTGCGAAACTCTGAGTTTATGAATCTAAACTTCTCTTAGCGTAGGATTTCCTATAACACCTAATGTAATATAGGGTTATCTCATTTACGCATAAGCTGAGTCATTGTAAGATTAACCATGCAAATCCATGTGATCCAGCGTGTCACTGTAATCAACCAGAATTGATACTGGAAATTTCCAGGGTGAAATTTCGCTTGTCATAGAATTTGCAACATATTGCAGATATGGTCTTCCTGTTCTTCTCTAGGCTTAGATGTAAATCAGGTTATCCATAATAAAAACACTGATGAATTTGCTTATGAGTTCATGGAAACTCATTTGCTGCTGGAGCATTGATGGGACTAAATTAAAATCATAAATCTAGTATGACCGAGTCGTGTACGAATAACAGTCATGGACATGTCCTGCTCTTTCACTCGTCACTGTTGGCAGCATGATCATGAGTTCGATCTTGGAAAAGTGATTAACACCATACGGTTGATTGGACATGTTGTCAATACGTGGAGGAGAATAACGGTCATGAATGGTGATTTGTTTAAATTGACGGTAGTCGACACATAATCTCATGGTACCATCCTTCTCCTTGTAGGTTCCTCTGGAATGTATAGGAAGATTTTGGAAAAATCAACTGGCTATGCGTAAAAGGACCTAAGTAGTCGTGTCTTACAGACAGCTAGAAAATTTTAGCGACCATGGCTAACAACGCACATGCTTGTAAGCATAGATAACTTGTACAGATTTTCCTGATGGAAAATCAAGCTGAATGTATTCAGGAGCCTGGACATTACTGTACATAATTATGAATCGTAGCTTGGTGTGCTATTCATAGTCCATAATTAGGATAAAATTCATCTCGTGTCTGTCCGAGGAAATGCGTTAGCAGCTTGGATCTCATCATTAAGCTGAAGGAAAACCTTTGTATACGTGGGAATACAAAAGGCGTCCTTCATGGTCATGAATATATGAAATATGGTGAAAGAAAAGAAAGTGACATTGGCAACGTGACAGTTCTCACTGATGCGCCGGTAATGGTATTGAAATTCTTGTGGCCTGATTAATACATGGCACAACAAAATGGATATACCCTTGGAGGGTACCCTGAATTTCTTAAAAATGTTCCATAGTTGGACGTGAGTCATGTGTCTTGACTCGTGTCTTGGAACTATAAGCATGACATATGTCTTGACATGTGTCTTCAGAAAGTATACGTGAGACATGTGTCTTGACTGATGTCTTGACATGTGTCACGAGAAAGTATACGTGAGACATGTGTCTTGACTGATGTCTTGACATGTGTCTCGAAAAAGTATACGTGAGACATGTGTCTTGACTGATGTCTTGACATGTGTCTCGAGACGTAAAACAATAGAACTACAATATTTGTGACAATCCGTCAATTTACGATTGATATTTTATTCTCAAATATTATTTGAAAATATTATTTTAATGTTACAATATGAACTCACTTATTTTTGGGAAGAAACTTGGATTTACGTCTTGAAGTAGCATCGACTACGTCTAAACCGGAGGATTCAACGTTACGTGCTTACGTTTACATACACCGTCTTTGGTGACAGTCCGACATTTCAGAAAATAAATTTATCCGTGAATATTATTTTGGAGTTTTAAATTTGAGTTGGTTCATAAACTCACAAATTTACGAGAAGAGATTAGGACTTACGACTTTATTTTAACGTCCTTTACGACTAAACCGGAAACCCTAAGATTACGTATTTACGTTTTCGAACTCCGTTTTCGATGAGACAATTTTTATTGGATTCGTTTTGTGACGGTGATTCATAATTTATAAAAACGTCTTTCGTAAAACGACCCGAGGGCACACAAATCGAGGAAACTAGAATCGAGGAGTACCCGTAAATAAATGGGATGAGACAAGTGGGACACTTGTCCCACCCCCAAAACCGGCCAAAACAAGCTAACTAACACCCATGAGGTGTCAAGTTTAGCTAACACATCTTACACTTGTAACCAAGCTTACAAGTTAAGCTTCCCATCCATTAAAACCATCTACACCAAAACCACTCATTCATTCTCACAACATGCAAACAACTTCATTTTCTCCTCCCTCTCTCATGGTTGCCGTCCCATATGCTCAACCAAAACACCACATTCATACAAAATTTAACCATAAACATATGTTATAATTAACATATGTTAATCTCCATTCAAAAAGATGAAGATTGGTGCAAGTTATAACATCCAAGGAGGAGTTTTCATGGAGTAGTAGGGCTGATTTTCCACAAGGTATTCATGAAGATTGGTGATGTTGAAGATGGTCTTGGTGCATCATAAGTTTTTCCATCCAAAACCATGTCAAACTCATAACCTACATCAAGTTGGTGGTATAAAGATTATCCTCCTCATCTTCTTGTTATTTTGATTATGTAAACATGTATTTTATTTCCTATTGTATATATTTATGATGATTATATGATGATAAAAATGTTATGTGGGGATTTGTTGTTGATAACCATGGATAAAAAGATGAAAAACTATAAGTAAAAATGGGTAAATCTTGTTTAAATAATAGGCTGTATAAAAACAGTAGATAACTAAAAGACGAACTGATAAAATTGCATGGTTTGATCCATTTACAGTAAGTAGATGATGTTATACACATGTGAGAGTTGGCCATGCAACGGAATCAAAATAATGAGTGAGATATGATCAAAACAAGTTGGGTGGTGTAATCTGAATAAGCAGTTTTGTAGGGACTGTTAAGGCAACTTAAACTCAAAATGGGCAGTAGCTATAACTAAGTTAAATGTAGCACATAATATGAAGATCATGCCATCCAAAAATGAGCTTCTAAGTCATTATAGAACTCTAGATATGGTAAAAATGGTGAACATGAAGTTAAAAATCAGATTTTTGGAAATAATGTTTATTAATATTATATAAGCACTCACATTATAATGTATAAAATGTAAAAATATAAACCCACTAACTTATAAAACTTATTTATATAAATGTATAAAAGATTAATTAAATGGGTAAATTATATAAATGATGGTAAAATAATATTTATAAGTAATAAAAACTATAAACTTGATTTTTACGACTTTTTCGGCTATCGCCGTAAAATTAACGTTTTTCGCCAAATAAAACTTAGACGACCAAACCCGTCTAATGTAAAGTTTATAAAAGTCCTATACTGATGTATAGGTAACTAAGACAAGTAAAAACCGATAAAACCCGAACTATAAGAAATACGGACATTTACGAGCTAACTAAACATATTGAACTAATAGTTGGACTACATAAGATAAACACCCATAAAAAGAACTTATTGGGCTTAACCCATTTGGGCCCAACTTGAAAGTGTATGTACTGATAATATAAGTACAAAAAGGATTAATACAAGTTAAGAACTTATAATAGGCTTATTGGACCTAAAACACGTAAATAGGTAAAACGAGAAAACTAGTATAAAAGTTATCAACACATAACTCTAAAATGAGTAAACGAGAATATGTAAACCCACTTGATCATCATATATATATAATCATCATATGTATACATAATTGTTATTTTTATAAAGTCATTGGACATGAGTCTAAGACAAGTATTATTTGTCTAGGTTTCCGTGATTGAAGCACGTACCGTACGTCCGAATTGCCGATAACCCGCCTTCCCACATCAACGTGAGTTCATAGCCTCGCACTCTTTTAAATGTTTTTATAAATGTTTTATAAACCCGCGAGGGAGATAACATGTTAGTTTTTACAAATAGGACACCATTTGTCCCGATTGTTTGTTTATTGATTTTGGACCCGAATGATTGAATGACCCGATTGTATGACCCGATAAATGATTAATGGACCCAATAGATGAAATAAAATGGATTATTAAAGTTAGGTTATGTCACTAAAAGTCCCATTAGCATGAATTGTGAACTACCGGGATTTGGTAGACGCTTATGCATTTAATAGTACTATTTGGGGACGATCACCCCAGTTCGCGCCTTGACGGTTGATCCCCGTCGTGCCACATTGATTGGTAAGCGAATTTATGTATGAAAAGATTTCCATAGCGTGACCTTTGTGACGACACGCTACTTTAGATGGGCAAAATTTGTATCGGGTTAGCTACCCGTTGTTGGTTTAGTAAGGTAACAATGTCATGCGGCTTATAATAATCCAAAATTAACGAAATACTAATAGACGCTCCGAATTACGATGTATTGTCTGACTAGCAATACAGGGTCATACTATTGATATTATGTTTGTGTTTTGGTTTTCATAACCATACTCATATAACGGATTTTATTTTCATACAACGTCGTAAGACGTATTGTATGACGTTTTTACGACATTGGCTCGTATAATGATTTTTAAGGCTTTTTATAACCATATTCATATAATGGTTTTATTTAATCTATACAACGTTGCAAAACGTATTGTATGGTGTTTTTAACGACAATGATTCGTATAATGATTTTTAAGGCAAATGCCTATATTATGATTTTCGATAAGGATTTGTAAAAAATGATTTTGGCTATTTCATGGCCTATCAAAATGATTTGTACAAAATGATTTTCAGTAATACTTTTATACTGATATTATATTGATGGAATTTATTAAACTCTATGAATTCACTCGGCGTTATCGCTGACCTTTTCTTTTAACATGTTTTATCTCAGGTACTTGAAGGTAATTCTCGGGAAGACAACAAGAATTCATGGCCCGCACTTAAACAATATTTTCCATTCAATTACTTTGTAAAACTTTGTATGAAATGTAATGACTTGGGACCGATGTAACTTTGATATTTATGAATGGAAATGCTTTATAAATAAACGACGTGATTTTTATGCGTTGTCTATGATGTGAGTAATGTGCTATCCCGTAACACCAACTAGTCTTCCGCTGTATTGAGTTGTACAAATTTGGGGGTGTTACAGTTTGGTATCAGAGCTCACGTTATAGAGAACGAAAGATTTTTAAAACGAAGGTTTTGAATAAAACTTTTCAAAATCTTTTAACTATAAACATTTTTCTAAAAATGTCTAAAAATCTTTTGACTATAACGGTGCCGAAGAATTCCCGAGTTACCGACAAGGCCAAGACTGAGAAGTGTTATTTTAATATATATATAACTTGGATTATATATATATGATGTAATTTTATTACATGATTGTTTGATGATTATTTTGATTTTTATACGAGGTATTTATACGACGTAGATTGTCACAAGTAACCCTAAATTCCCTAGTAAATTTATCGAAGCTATTCTCGTAGGAATTCTAGCTATCCTAGATCTAAACCAAGTTGTGGATATTTATGATCCCAACAAATGGTTGATATTCGTAGAAATGTAGATATTAGTTGATTGTGATATTGAAAAAGAATTGGCGAGATTAAATCTGATATCGATGTCATGACGATCTTTTCTTATAGAGTGGAGTTTGACAAAACGTTACCACCTAGAAAGATGTCATCTGATTCGTTGTCATCCAATTCTTAAATTTGAAATCGAAAGGGTGAATGTTGCACTTGAGGCTGTTATTGAAACCATTACCCAAAAGGCTCATGCCACTAATACCTTTCCGAGAAGTTTAAGTTGAATGATCAAGTCATTTCATATTAATGACTCATTTGATAATTATTTGATAAAGGAGTTATAGGATTGGAAATTAAGTGTTGATTTATATTGAGATTGTATTGCCTTTACAAGGCCGAAGAATAAGATTGAAAGTATTGGAGAATGAAGTAGGATATCGACTTGAGTATAAAATTGGTTGAAACTTGGATAAAGTAAAATTTAACCCATATGGAATATGAGATTTTTAATAGAAGTCGTTAAGTTTTGTGATTGAATTATAAGGTTTTAATTGATTGTTGATTCGTGTTAAGGGTTGTTCCTTTGCCATTGTCCACTAACGAGGATGCCCAGTGTCCAAGAAATAAATTGAAGAAATCTTCTTCTGAATTGAGACCGATGATCTTCTGGGACATGTGGAACACCTAATGACTCTTGTAGATTAGTATTCATTGTGGTATCTTTTAAAAATAATCCCTAACTTAACTGAGACATCAGTTGGTAGGATTAGTTCTGAGAGTTGTATGACATAGTAACACGTAATGTGTTACGGTACAATTTTGACTTATTTGTGATTAATGAAAGGACTACCTCTGATTGCTAAATTCTACATGTATCGATGTTATCTATCTTTTATTGCTTCATCCTAATGTTCGCAATAGTGATGCAACCATTGAACAAGTACTCATCTTGAATTGAGTTACGTTGTGGATTATTCTTTTGAGTGCCATCGAGATCATGAACCTCATGATAATTTGGCTAAAGCTCATCTCCTATCATATTGTAGTTTAGTTCTTGGTAAACAACTCTTCATCACTCTTTTGCAGATCACACATTGTTTTTATAAAGTTAAAACGGTATCTTTTGAGAAAATTTAATTTTCAACACAATAAGGATTATTCAAAGTGAGACTTATAAGTGATTAATATCAAAATGAAGCTGTTTATGAAACACTTTGGAAAAACTTAATTCTTTTCATCACAAAGAAAATCTTTGTAAATTTATTCTTGATTCTTATTTAAGAATTAAGCATGAAAATGTTTTTATTATAAACATAATGATAAAATTTTGACGAACTGAGTATTGCATCGTTAATCTTGAAATTGTATATAGTTGCGCGCCTACATACAATTTCGAATGGACCATGCAAGGCTGATTAGTAGTCACCATAAAACTGATTAATAAGCACTAAATTTTCTTTGAACATTGTGAAAGATTAAAATTTATGAGATCTACAAGAAGTGAAAAATAAGGACATAGTGTTAGGGACACCTACATATGTGCCTGTAGCATCTATTCTTCTGAGTCGAATTTACTCATCTGAGGAAATTGTCTTATTTGAAAATTGACAATTCTTTCTTGTCCAATTCTCCCGTAGTGAGATTCTTAGGAAAAGTATTTGATTATGGAATGTTGATACCCGACTGGATGTATCGACGATCCTATCATTTCTTTTGAGTTGATTTCATTTGAATGACCTGGGTAACGATCCGAGGAGCTTTCGAATGCGTACTCAAATTATGAAAACATGGGATGTATTCCTATTCGTTAAATGTTTTCGTCTGTATCTGATTTGAAATTCTCTCGCATAGATTATGCGTTGACCTTACTCTTTTAAGGTTAGTTATGTATCCTTGATAGGTGTGTAAACACCCATCCTTTTACCACTTAATTCTGGCTAAAACAAGACCAAAACACGTAATTAATATCATTTGTTTGGAATTATGCGTGGTTTTTGTGTTTATTGTGTTTTCAGAGCTAACCGGATGAATATTAAAGAAAACATGGGATTGCACGGGATTTATCAAGGAAAAAGACTCAAGATAAAGTCTATTGTCCAAGAGATGCAAAAGATTTGAAGTCACTGGGCCTATTCGAAGATTTATCGAAGAAAAGGACTAAAGACAGAAGATTTTCATAAGTCGAAGAAACTCGAGTCTATTTAACGAAGAAATTAAAAGACGAGTTGGATTTAATCGACGACAAATCCCGAATCAGAATCGAAAATGTCAACTTTTCTGAAAAGACGAGAAGACAAGAAGAAAGGGAGAAAGCCCACTCACCAACCAACCACTAGGAGTATAAATAGATACTCCCTTCACACAATTAGGGAGGGAGTTCATTTTTCTTTTTCCAGTTCTTTTTGGTTCGTAGCTTCATCAAAAACACCATTAGGGTGTTTGATGATTTTTCATTTTCTTTTTCAATCTTGTAATCCTTAATCATTAACCTTGTTACTCTTCTATTAATCAATCTATTCCATCTTTTCATTCATCTTGTTCATCTCCATTTCTATTGCAAGTTTCTAAGTTTCTTATTTGATTCAAGTTTGATTTCAAAAAGTTGTTGATTTAGTGTTTTTTTATTGGTGGGATTTATTACTTATGGTATTTAAATGGTTTGTGTTTGATTTGGTAAAACCTTTTTGATTATTAAGTTTGATTTTGATCAAATCCGCGTCCCCTGTTTTGCTGTACTGTTACTGTTCTTGATTCCCAGGACTTTCCAAACAAGACCAATATTCCGAATAGGCGAGTCTCCGTTTGCCTTATTCGGAATTTTGGATATTCCGATTAGAGTTTTTAATTTTTCCTTTACTCGGAATATTGTAAATATTCCGAACAGTGTTGTTATTCCGCATAAGGTATGTATTCCGAATAGGACAACTTTTCAGCATAAGCAAATTTTCCGAATTAAACCTTTTATTCCGCATAGGCCAGTCTTTCCGCATAGAACCTTACTTTCCGCATAGAAGTTCATCTTTCCGCATAGACCCGATTTTCCGCATAGAACCATACTTTCCGCATAGCTTTTATTTTTCCGAATAGAGCTACTTTCCGCATAAGGCAGTTTTCCGAATTGAAGCACTTTATTCCGCATAGCAATCTTTCCGAATAGAGCAGATTTTTCCGTTTAAACATTACTTTCCGAATGGCCAATGTTTTCCGCATAGGAGTTCTTTCCGAATAGCCCTTTTCTTCAGTAAGAACATTTTTCTGTTTTATCTTTTTACCTCTTATATTTACTGCAAGTTTTATGTCATTACTTCATTTATTTATCCTGTCAATAGCATAGAAACCACCAATCCAATTTTTGTCACCAAGAACAATCATTCCACTTTAAACTGAGATCAATTCGAGAGGATTCCGAGAATTATATTTTGAACCCATTGCAAAACCAATCCTAATATCCCTGAATTTGTGAAGGATTATGAGTTATTATTAGTCTTTTGAGAAGTTCACATCTTATCGACGGCAATAAAACTGGAAAGTTGATAGTGCCAGTAGAATGGATTGATTGATTATGACATGACGACATTGTCTTAATTGAAGGGAACTCGAATTGAATTCCCCTAAATGATAAGATGTTGACTATCGAAAGTGATCTAAATAATTCTTGATGGATGACCATATCCTGTATTAAGACTTGAAATATTACCACGAATGGTTGTGAACTAGTTATAGATATTATAATCTAGAAGAACTTAATATGAATTTATTAAAAGATGTTTATGTTATCTGAAACTTTAGTAAGTATTTGTTGGTAAATTACCTAGACTTTCGCCATTAAGGCAAGTTGAAATTGGTATTGATTATATTCCCGGTGCTGCACCTGTGACTTGTGCACTGTACGACAGCACCATCTGAATTTAAGGAATTACCGTACAACTGAGAGAGTTGTCGGAGAATGATTTTATTATACCAAGCCTGTCATCCCGAAGAGCTATGGTGTTATCATTCCTTATATTTATAGATTACTGTGAACTGAGTAAATTGACAATCGAAAACGATATCCATAACTCGAAATGGAAGATTTGTTCGATCATTTACAAGGTTTTTGATCCACGGCATAGTTATCATCAACTTCGCATCTGCGAAAAAGATTATGTATTCCAATCACTACATCCGGTACTTGTAATGAACATTATGAGTTTCATGTGATGTCGTTTGGATTGATCAATGCACATGTAGCATTCATAATTTGGTGAATCACGTGTGTCGGCTGTAATTTAATAAATTCATGCTCGTGATCACTAAGGACCAATTGTTTGTATATAAGAATAATAAGGAGTTAATAATTATTTATAGACTGCCCTGAATTGGACGAACAGTGTAAACCTGAACCTTGAATAACTAACACATGATTAAAGACTTGAACCTTTACATGATTTGACTATGTGATTAATAGATAATGGAATATAAACTGACTCTTCAAAAATTAAGAGCCCTTTTAAAACTTTGGATTTTACCAAAAATGAATGGAAATATGTTTTGACAAATGTTTTAACAAAGGATTTTAAGGGATTATTCCCTTATACACAAACCATTTAACTAAACTTCTGTTTAGGGGTAAATGTTTGTGTATACCTCAAGACATCCTAAGAGGGATTGAGGAAACATTTAAACTATGACTTAAAATTTGAAACGAAAATTTTGCTTTTCAACTAAGAAAACTTTGACCAAAGTATAAACAAAGGTTTTTCGAACATTTACGGATCTTATTGAATATTTTCGATAAATCAACAAAAATCGTGTTAATTAAATTCAAATTTATTTTGAACATTTTTATATAATTGAACAAACTGAGGAAATTTAAAACTTTTACGTTTACGCTTCATAAAAATTAACTAATAATTATTTAATTAATTATAATAATTATCGATGCTTTAAACGACGGATTGAGTAAAACGGATAAAAATGATAGTAAAGACGAAACTAAAACATAGAAGATATGAAGAAAGAATTTTGAATAAATACGGTTGTGATATTTATTTCATCAGCAGAGTGAACGTAATTACCGACGCATAATATAGAAAGAATATCTGAGTGAATTGTGGACATGATAATTATATCATCATGAGAAGTGAATATAGATACCGACGCATTATGTAGAAAAGATAAAGAACCAGTTAGGACATGTTCCTTAAAAATGAAGGTGCAAAATAAAATTGCCGAACGATATAAAAATAAACGATGTTTGTAAAAAGGATAATATAGATAATAAAAGGAGTTCGCGTCTAATGTGAACCATTAGAATTGAGAAGCCGATAGCGTTAAATGTATAAAAGGCCACTTATGGTTGCCTAAATATGGAGATTGTGAGATATAGTTATGTTGGAATTTGTAAGTATAAGTATTCTATTTATGTCATTTACGACTAAAAATATCTTTGTCTGAAGAAGTTGTGCTAATGGCAAATTATGAAGGCAGACATCGCCTCATACATTAGTAAACGTCTAACTATTGCAAAGGTCATCATCTGAATTTGATTCGATTTGGTTCATCGTCGACAGACTGCCCAAATCTGCTAATATCATTCCCGTTAATGATAAATACAAAGGAGTTATGTAAACATAGTGTGCCTGTATCGAACATCTTTATCAAGATCCTCGCTTCGCATCGAATTTCTAGAGATCTGCTCAGAAATCACTGAGAACGAACCTTGAAGAGAGTACTATGTACCACCCCAATCGAAGGGACGAGGTAAAGTAACGATACAAATTACTATAAGCGTTGTTCTATGTTTGAATGATTGACCTTTGATAATAGACTGTATAATCGTTTTCCTTTGGAGAGATTATCATTGATAATTATCATATTAGGATCGAGATCTAATCTTGTTAGGATCTAAATCTTAGAGCATCTGTAAGCAAGAGTTGAGATAAAGACACCCGACATACATCCATTGTGAGTTGGACATGTCTTTTAGGTTTAAGGTTTCCTATGATGGCGAACCTAACCTTACAAAATACCCGACCCGCGAAATCTGAAATGATTGTTGAAATTAGGATTTGATTATTGATTGCCGGTAGTGGGCAAGAGGTTATGTGAATGTGAAATGCAGATCTTGAAGTGCCAAATGGGTAGCGAAGTTATGCCACAATTTTTAACCTTGGAAAAATGAATTCATGATCTGACAAATCATGGGATATAAGTCCCCGTTGTTTGGGACCATTGAGATGATGAAAAAGTTGGGATTGAAAGGCATATAAGCTGGATCTACCCTAGGACTTCAAAGACTGCGTGAATTATGTTTCGTATATCGAACTTGATGGAATATCTATCAAGTTAAAATCTGAATTCTTCTTAATAGAGCTTAGATCGGCGAAAATTTGCATTCATCAGAAACTCGTGAACATCATGGATAGAGAAAGTAAGTCAACATTTAGCCTGATCTTATTCCCGTAGTTATGTTTGATGAAACTCGCGTATTATAATGGATTACACTTGTGAGAAAAGACCGAATGTGGAGGAAATACCCACATGGCTTTAACTCTATAAGAAGCGAGTAGTAAGATGATCTTTGAGGACAAAGATCCTGTTTAGGGGTAAATGCTGTGACAATCCGTCAATTTACGATTGATATTTTATTCTCAAATATTATTTGAAAATATTATTTTAATGTTACAATATGAACTCACTTATTTTTGGGAAGAAACTTGGATTTACGTCTTGAAGTAGCATCGACTACATCTAAACCGGAGGATTCAACGTTACGTGCTTACGTTTACATACACCGTCTTTGGTGACAGTCCGACATTTCAGAACATAAATTTATCCGTGAATATTATTTTGGAGTTTTAAATTTGAGTTGGTTCATAAACTCACAAATTTACGAGAAGAGATTAGGACTTACGATTTTATTTTAACGTCCTTTACGACTAAACCGGAAACCCTAGGATTACGTATTTACGTTTTCGAACTCCGTTTTCGATGAGACAATTTTTATTGGATTCGTTTTGTGACGGTGATTCATAATTTATAAAAACGTCTTTCGTAAAACGACCCGAGGGCACACAAATCGAGGAAACTAGAATCGAGGAGTACCCGTAAATAAATGGGATGAGACAAGTGGGACACTTGTCCCACCCCCAAAACCGGCCAAAACAAGCTAACTAACACCCATGAGGTGTCAAGTTTAGCTAACACATCTTACACTTGTAACCAAGCTTACAAGTTAAGCTTCCCATCCATTAAAACCATCTACACCAAAACCACTCATTCATTCTCACAACATGCAAACAACTTCATTTTCTCCTCCCTCTCTCATGGTTGCCGTCCCATATGCTCAACCAAAACACCACATTCATACAAAATTTAACCATAAACATATGTTATAATTAACATATGTTAATCTCCATTCAAAAAGATGAAGATTGGTGCAAGTTATAACATCCAAGGAGGAGTTTTCATGGAGTAGTAGGGCTGATTTTCCACAAGGTATTCATGAAGATTGGTGATGTTGAAGATGGTCTTGGTGCATCATAAGTTTCTCCATCCAAAACCATGTCAAACTCATAACCTACATCAAGTTGGTGGTATAAAGATTGTCCTCCTCATCTTCTTGTTATTTTGATTATGTAAACATGTATTTTATTTCCTATTGTATATATTTATGATGATTATATGATGATAAAAATGTTATGTGGGGATTTGTTGTTGATAATCATGGATAAAAAGATGAAAAACTATAAGTAAAAATGGGTAAATCTTGTTTAAATAATAGGCTGTATAAAAACAGTAGATAACTAAAAGATGAACTGATAAAATTGCATGGTTTGATCCATTTACATTAAGTAGATGATGTTATACACATGTGAGAGTTGGCCATGCAATGGAATCAAAATAATGAGTGAGATATGATCAAAACAAGTTGGGTGGTGTAATCTGAATAATCAGTTTTGTAGGGACTGTTAAGGCAACTTAAACTCAAAATGGGCAGTAGCTATAACTAAGTTAAATTTAGCACATAATATGAAGATCATGTCATCCAAAAATGAGCTTCTAAGTCATTATAGAACTCTAGATATGGTAAAAATGGTGAACATGAAGTTAAAAATCAGATTTTTGGAAATAATGTTTATTAATATTATATAAGCACTCACATTATAATGTATAAAATGTAAAAATATAAACCCACTAACTTATAAAACTTATTTATATAAATGTATAAAAGGTTAATTAAATGGGTAAATTATATAAATGATGGTAAAATAATATTTATAAGTAATAAAAACTATAAACTTGATTTTTACGACTTTTTCGGCTATCGCCGTAAAATTAACGTTTTTCGCCAAATAAAACTTAGACGACCAAACCCGTCTAATGTAAAGTTTATAAAAGTCCTATACTGATGTATAGGTAACTAAGACAAGTAAAAACCGATAAAACCCGAACTATAAGAAATACGGACATTTACGAGCTAACTAAACATATTGAACTAATAGTTGGACTACATAAGATAAACACCCATAAAAAGAAATTATTGAGCTTAACCCATTTGGGCCCAACTTGAAAGTGTATGTACTGATAATATAAGTACAAAAAGGATTAATACAAGTTAAGAACTTATAATAGGCTTATTGGACCTAAAACACGTAAATAGGTAAAACGAGAAAACTAATATAAAAGTTATCAACACATAACTCTAAAATGAGTAAACGAGAATATGTAAACCCACTTGATCATCATATATATATAATCATCATATGTATACATAATTGTTATTTTTATAAAGTCATTGGACATGAGTCTAAGACAAGTATTATTTGTCTAGGTTTCCTTGATTGAAGCACGTACCGTACGTCCGAATTGCCGATAACCCGCCTTCCCACATCAACGTGAGTTCATAGCCTCGCACTCTTTTAAATGTTTTTATAAATGTTTTATAAACCCGCGAGGGAGATAACATGTTAGTTTTTACAAATAGGACACCATTTGTCCCGATTGTTTGTTTATTGATTTTGGACCCGAATGATTGAATGACCCGATTGTATGACCCGATAAATGATTAATGGACCCGATAGATGAAATAAAATGGATTATTAAAGTTAGGTTATGTCACTATGTAAAACCCGCATGCTTTTACCATGAATAGTGCCCTTAAGATCGTACGTCCTAGATTAAAACTTACCTCATTTAGTATTGATCACATTCATGTGCTAATAATCAAGCAAGTGCATACGTGTATGACATGACAAGTATCGGTTACGTACGAACTCATGATAAACAGTTAATAAATATATCACGTGAACATAATTAAATCATGATCACCATTAAAATACGAACTAGAATAATTACGTAAATACTTATAATATAATTACGAGCGTTAAGTTTACGATAAACGACACGATAGAATAAACAGAAACACTTTAAACACGAGCACGTTTAACCACGAACGAACACGAAACATCAGGACACGAGAAAGGTACGGGTACCCCATGTGGGGCCCCCATACCCAGGACACATATACAAGAAATGGGCTTAGCCCATGGACTTTACAAGTAAAGGGGGGTAAGAGTAAAAACATGTTTTCATTTTTCACTTTCAAGAAATAAACACAAAAACCCTAAAAAGAGTTTTCTCCTCCTCCTTTTGCTCTCTTTGTGCCGCCACCTTTACACCACCATAAGAGGGTGATTGGTTGATTTTGATCTCAAAAACTATTGTATAATCAGTGTTTGTTCATCCTTTTTCCAAGCTACATAGTGGTATACCTTTCTAACCCTTCTTTTTAATTCTTTTAAATTCTTTTAATCTTTGATTATTTTCATGAACATGTTATTATTTTTTTTTTATTTAAACATGATAATTAATCATTGATCTAACATGTTTTGGTATTAAATAAAATCAAAGAATGATTTAAAAGGGGTGTTATGTTTGGCCGCCTAGCAAACAAACCCGAGGGGGGTTTGGTTTGCTATTGGCGCCACCACCAAGACCATTTTTGGTCTTGGTTGGCTCATGTGGGACCCACGGCAGCAAGGAGGCACACGTGCCCCGAGGTTGGCTCGGGGTACGGTGTCGAATTCATGCCCGATTCATGGTTCGTTGGTTAAATCATGATTTATGCTACATGTTAATTTTTATGAATTATGAACTTAGGATATAATTAATTAATAACATGAAATATTAATTAAATCATGACTTAGGTTATTTTAATTATTAGTTTAACATGACATTAATTTAACCTAAGTATTTTATGTTATAAGTTATAATTAATTAATTATTAAAACATGCCTATAATTAATTAATTTAGACATGACTTAGGTTATATTATTAATAGTAATAATACACATTTTAACCTAAGTAATTCATTTCATTTTAATTAAAACATGTTATACTTTAATTAAAATGCTTAACCTATAGTTTAATTAAAATACATGAAATAATAATTAAACTATACACTATATCATATGACTTAAGAAACAAGCTTATAAACACTTAGACTTATATGTTAGCTTATGTAACCAGCTTAATTCTAAATATGGAAACTTCTATTTATAGAAACTTAATTAAATAAGGCAACTAATCTATTAATGGAAACCTTCTATACATGGAAACCTATCTATTTCAGGCAGCTAATCTAATTATGGAAACCTTCTATATATGGAAACTTATTTAATTGAGGCAGCTGATCTATTTTTGGAAACTTTCTATTTTTAGAAACTAATCTATTTTAGGCAGTAAATTCTATTTTAGGAAACTTTCTATTTTTGGAAACTTTCTATTTTTGGAAACTTTCTATTTTTGGAAACTTTCTATTTTTGGAAACTTTCTATTTTTGGAAACTTTCTATTTTTGGTAACTTTCTATTTTTGGAAACTTTCTATTTTTGGAAACTTTCTATTTTTGGAAACTTTCTATTTTTGGAAACTTTCTATTTTTGGAAACCTGCTATTTTTGGAAAGTTACTCATTATTACACAGTAAGTATATTAATACATGAAACACCAGTAATACTTAATTAGATAAATCAGAATACAAGATAAACACAGTTTAAGGCTTTAAACAGTGAACCATGACCTAAAAACATACCAAATCAGCTAAAATGAGACTTAAAACCCAGTACGTAATCAGTGAATCAATACTTATACACGTGTGTATTCATGTAGTGTTAGTGATCCAGAAGTAGGAGTCTTTCTTCCGTTCATTCACTGGACTTGAGGTACGGATTCCCGTCCTTTCAGTATGGACATTCTTTCCTTATTAGGAATTCCCCGTATGCAGCCAACTGTTTTCCCCAGTATTTGTTTTATGGTTTTGAACTGCTTATGTTTAATTAGCATAATCTATACCCATATACAAGCATGACCAGTTTCACCTAGTTATGGAGGTACCATAACCATAGCATTGGAGGCACCGATGTTATGACTTCCCCACGGCGGAGTGATTGCTCGTGGCGTCCCTTTTCAGTTTTGGCCATATTATTATATCAGGTGGGGCGTATGGGTGCATCCTAGTTACATGTTTTATTCAGTTTATCATGGTGAATGTGGTGTGTGCCTTGCACCCTTCACAAGGAGTTGATCCCTCCTACCCAAACCAGTATATTGATTAGAGGCATCCCCTCTAATCAGCATGATGAGGTCACCCCTCCAAGTATTCATGCACGTGACCTTTTCATGACCTATATGGGCTATGGTATATATATGTTAAAACAGTTTTCACAAGATAAACATAAGGCTTTTCAAACTATAAAACCAGTTTTCTTGATACTTAACCAGTTTACTCAGTACTTAGTCTTCCGCTGTTATATGTTACATGCTTATCCTATTTCATGCTATATTGTACATCCGTGCACTGAGCGTCTTGCTCAGCCGTTTTCCTTTTCATGTTCCCAAAACGGCAGGTACTCAGGGACGCTCGTAGATCTCAAACGTACGTGCATATGGACTGGAAGCTTACTGTCTTTCTTTACTTTATGCATTTCCTTTACTTTGATACAGTTGCTATGGACATTGTTTCGTCCTTTCCTTTTACAGTATTTATGTTTGTGTGTGATGAGCTTTACTTTGGGGTTACCGATGTTTGATTCTGGTATTTCCCTTTTATGGTTGAATAATGCTTAGACATTTATCCTTGTATGCTTTGATGACACGCCATGATTATGCGTAATATTCCATTTCCAAAATAGGGTGTTACAATTATGGTATCAGAGACAAGGTTTCGACCTGTAGGCTCTCAAATATGACCTGTGATTAGTGGGTAGTCACTACGGTCTTCCTAGAACTGACAGTTGTTTTCATGCATTCATCATTTTTAAGCATACATATACATGTCATTGTTACAGGGTTTTTGACTAAGTAATGGTTGGTACAGGACTGGCCCTATTTAGTCGCATGTGTTTTATCAAAACTTTTAGATTTGGGACCGACCCATAGGCGTCCCCTCGATATGTCTTTTATTTTGAGTGAACTGACCGTAGGCGTTCACTCTCGAGCATTAAAAGTTTTCATAAAACTGCATCATGCATTCATACAAAGATTTTCTTGCATAAAATTTCTCTCGTGAAATTTTTGGCATAAAATTTTTTTTTATATATATTTTATGTTGAACTGTTAATCATATGTTTTATGTTATACTGTCAGATGGTTCTCACACGCGAGCAAGAGCAGCTCAATGCTGCAATTCAGGCTGCCATGCAAGCCTTACTTCCTCAACTGAGGAATGACATTCGTGCTGAAGTCCAAGCTGCCAACAATCAGCAGCCGCAGAATCAGGCACCTCCTCTTCCTCCTCCCCCAGTGACACTAGCGGTATGGTTGGAAAGATTTAACAAGCTCCGTCCTAGAGCTTTTGAAAAGACTGATAGCCCCAGCGATGCTGAAAGCTGGCTGACTCACATTGAGAAAATCTTTAATGCTATGGGATGTGACCCCGCCTTCAAGGCAAGATTGGCATGCTACCGATTTGAAGGCGATGTACTCAACTTGTGGCTAGCTTTGACGCAGTCAGAAGGAGGTGATGAATGGGTCGCTGGTTTGACATGGGCCCAATTCAAGGAGAGAGTGATGGAGCAGTTCTTTCCTAAGGCAGAGCAGGACAAACTTAAGCGTGAATACCATGGGATACGTCAGAGAGCGGGCGAGAATAGCAACGAATTCATGCAGCGCTTTCTTCGCCTAGCTGGTTTTCTGGGAGCAGCGGCTGGTACTCCTAAGGAGCAGGCACACCATTTTAGGTGGGCACTTCGCACCTCGGTCGCGAACAACCTGGTATGTGCTACGTTCAATACAGTAGCACAAGTGGCCGACGCAGCAAGGAAGCTTGAGATGTTGCAGGAACGCGATGAGTTCGGGGAAGCTGAAAGACCCGACAAGAGGTAAAACATTTCGTGTTCTAGCGTTAACCAGATCGCATCCTATCATTATATGTTCTATAATCATCTCTTAAACTGTATCTTCCAGGCAGAAAACTGGGGACCGGTCTCAACCGGCTACCCAGCAGCAGCCTAATCAGCCCAAAGGAAACGGTCACTCTAACGACCGTTCTGTTGTGGAAAGGCGCAACGGTAATGATAATTACCGTAACAATGCGGGACACTCCAACAACAGCAGGTCCTACTATTTACGCATCTTCTTATGATTTCATGTTATATTTTCCCATGCTGACACTATTATAATCTCTACCAGGAACCACGGTAACGGAAGGGACCAGAACCACAGGGGTTCTCAGCCTAACCGTTCAGCTAAGACTGGTAAACATCTTATGACTCTTACGTCCTATACTCGTGCATATACTTTATTCTTAACACGTTTTGTCATCAGCAGGCCCTCAGCAAGCAAGGACTCCTGCTGGAGGATTCACTCATCCTCTTTGCAGTACTTGCCATCGCAGACACCCTGGCCCATGTCGTCGTGATTCCGACGCGTGCTACAAGTGCGGCCTCCCTGGCCATCGTATGAGAGATTGCCGTAAGGGTGAAATGGAGGGTACTTCGGGTCATGCTGATACTAAACCGCCTCCTACCACTGGGCGTGTCTACACGACATCGCGCGATCAGGCAAACAAATCTACAGGTACCATTACTGGAATTTTGTATATGTACGGCCAAGCTGCATGTGTTCTTTTCGACACGGGTGCCACTCATTCAGTTATTTCCACTATTTATGCTAAGAACATCAGGACACTTCCCTTGCCATTAGAAAATAAGCTTACCATTACCACGCCTCTGAGGGACTCTGTATTAATAACTCATGTATACAAGAGTCTTCCTCTAGAGTTTGACGATAGAGTTCGTGCAGTAGATGCACTTCCCCTTGACATGATTGAGTTCGATATGATTCTTGGCATGGACTGGCTATCTAGGCACCATGCTACCATAGACTGCCACTCATATCGGGTGATCTTCGGCGACATTAATGCACCAGAGTACATTCATAACGGGTTCATACCCGGACGGTCTGTACAGGTCATATCTACCTTGCAAGCACGTGCATTACTGTCACATGGCTGCGAAGGTTATCTAGCTACGGTTCATGACATGGATGCTGAATCCCCATCGATTCAGGATCAACCAGTAGTTTCGGAGTTTCAAGACGTTTTCCCAGATGAACTTCCAGGCATACCACCTGCAAGAGAAGTGGAGTTCAACATCGACCTTGTTCCAGGAGCTGAGCCAATCTCGAAGGCTCCGTATCGTATGGCTCCCATAGAGCTAAAAGAACTGAAGGACCAACTATAGGAACTTCTTGAACGAGGGTTCATTAGACCAAGCGCATCTCCATGGGGCGCACCGGTCTTATTCGTTAAGAAGAAGGACGGCAGCATGCGACTTTGCATTGACTACCGTGAACTTAATAAGATTACCATCCGCAATAGATATCCACTGCCACGTATAGACGATCTGTTTGACCAACTTCAAGGAGCCAAACACTTCTCAAAGATCGATCTAAGGTCAGGCTACCATCAGCTAAGGGTTAAAGAGCAGGATATTGCCAAGACTGCTTTTCGTACCCGCTATGGCCATTATGAGTTTGTGGTCATGCCATTCGGCCTGACTAACGCTCCAGCAGTATTCATGGATCTGATGAACAGAATCTTTCATGAATTCCTTGATAAATTTGTCATTGTATTCATCGATGACATCTTGATTTTCTCAAAATCCACGGAGGAACACGAAGATCATCTCCGTACTGTACTACAGATTCTTCGTCAGAAGCAGCTGTATGCGAAATTCTCCAAGTGTGAGTTCTGGTTAAACAAGGTGGCATTCTTAGGTCACATTGTATCAGCAGAAGGGATCACTATGGACCCAGCGAAGGTTGAGGCTATCACTAAATGGCCAAGACCAACGTCAGCGACAGAAGTCCGCAGTTTCTTAGGCTTAGCTGGATATTATCGAAGATTCGTGGAGAACTTTTCCCGCCTGGCATTGCCTCTCACCAAACTGATGCGAAAAGGAGAGAAATTCGTCTGGACGGAAGAACGAGAGAAGAGCTTCGAAGACCTAAAGCAGAAGTTAGTATCTGCACCTATTCTTACTCTCCCATCTGGTACAGGTGGATTTCAGATCTATAGCGATGCATCGGGGAAGGGACTGGGCTGTGTTCTCATGCAACATGGGAAAGTGATCGCGTATGCTTCACGGCAGCTTAAGCCCTATGAAGAAAACTACCCTACGCATGACCTGGAACTTGCTGCAGTGGTGTTCGCATTGAAGATATGGAGGCATTATTTATACGGAGAATCATGCGACATTTTCACGGATCACAAGAGCTTGAAGTATATCTTCACACAGCGAGAATTGAACATGAGACAAAGGGGATGGTTGGAACTGTTGAAGGATTATGATATTAACCTACAGTATCATCCCGGGAAGGCTAATGTAGTAGCAGATGCACTCAGCAGAAAGTCCGGAATGATAAACGGCATTGAGATCGAGGAACAAAACATAAGAGACTTGGAGCGACTAGACATCGAAATCATGGTACGTGGGCAGCACGGATACTGGGCAAATCTTAGAGTAGAACCTGAGTTACTGACTAGGATCAAGGAAGCGCAGAAGGATGATGGAGAGATTTGGGCGATAATTCAGAATTTGGAGAAGCAGACAGAATTCAGAATGGACGCAGACGGTATCGTTTGGCAGGGCACGAGACTTTGTGTTCCTGACAATCCAGAACTTCGGGAAGCATTGTTAGCTGAAGCTCACATCTCCCCATTTTCTATACATCCTGGGTCGACAAAAATGTACCATGACATCAGACAGCACTTTTGGTGGAGTGGTATGAAGCAGGATGTAGCCACGTATGTCTCCAAATATCTTACCTGCCAGCAGGTTAAGATTGAACATCAGCGATCGGGCGGTCTCCTTCAACCGTTGGATATTCCAGAGTGGAAGTGGGACAAAATCACCATGGATTTTGTTACCGGTCTTCCGCCTACCAAGAAGAAGCACGATGCTATTTGGGTCATTGTTGATCGACTCACCAAATCAGCTCATTTCTTACCAATACGCAAGGAAGATCCGGTAAGTAAACTCGCAGATACTTACAGAAGGGAGATCATGAGACTCCACGGCACTCCCTCCAGCATCGTCTCAGACAGAGATCCTCGTTTCACGTCGCGATTCTGGAAAGGTCTGCAAAAAGCTTGGGGTACACAACTTAAGCTGAGCACAGCCTTTCATCCTCAAACGGATGGGCAGTCAGAGCGAACAATTCAGACATTGGAAGATATGTTAAGGTCGTGTGCGTTGGAATGGACAGGTGATTGGGACGATTACATCTGTTTAGTCGAGTTTGCATACAACAATAGCTGGCACGCAAGTATCAAATGTGCTCCTTTCGAAATGTTGTATGGCAGAAAGTGTCGCGCTCCAACTTGCTGGGATCAAGTGGGAGAGCGAACACTCGAAGGACCAGAGATTATAGAAATGACCAACGAGAAGATCGAAGTAGCTAAGCAGAAACTGCAGGAAGCACGATCACGTCAGAAGAGTTACGCCGATAAGCATCGTAGGGACATACATTTTAATGTGGGAGATCACGTCTTCCTCAAGGTTTCGCCGGCACGTGGTGTTAAACGCTTCGGGATCAAAGGGAAACTCAGTCCTCGGTTCATCGGACCATTTGATATCGTTGAACGAATCGGCGAAGTATCTTACCGATTGGCGTTACCTCCTCAGCTTTCGCACGTGCATAACGTGTTCCATGTGTCCTTACTCAGAGGGTACAATTATCATCCCCTTCACATGGTTCAGTATCCACTGGAACAGATACGTGAAGATCTCACTTTTATAGAAGAACCCGAACGAGTACTCGACAGGCAAGAACGAGTCATGAGAAGGAAGACGATTCCTTTCGTCAAAATTCTTTGGAGGGACCATACCGAGCGGGAAGCCACTTGGGAAACAGAGGAGTCTATCCGGGCTTCTTACCCTCACTTCATATTTTGAGTTCGGGTATGTCACTTCTTTTCAGCTTACTTTATCTATAATTCGGGGACGAATTATTCTTTTTAGGGGGGAAGAATTGTAAAACCCGCATGCTTTTACCATGAATAGTGCCCTTAAGATCGTACGTCCTAGATTAAAACTTACCTCATTTAGTATTGATCACATTCATGTGCTAATAATCAAGCAAGTGCATACGTGTATGACATGACAAGTATCGGTTACGTACGAACTCATGATAAACAGTTAATAAATATATCACGTGAACATAATTAAATCATGATCACCATTAAAATACGAACTAGAATAATTACATAAATACTTATAATATAATTACGAGCGTTAAGTTTACGATAAACGACACGATAGAATAAACAGAAACACTTTAAACACGAGCACGTTTAACCACGAACGAACACAAAACATCGGGACACGAGAAAGGTACGGGTACCCCATGTGGGGCCCCCATACCCACGACACATATACAAGAAATGGGCTTAGCCCATGGACTTTACAAGTAAAGGGGGGTAAGAGTAAAAACATGTTTTCATTTTTCACTTTCAAGAAATAAACACAAAAACCCTAAAAAGAGTTTTCTCCTCCTCCTTTTGCTCTCTTTGTGCCGCCACCTTTACACCACCATAAGAGGGTGATTGGTTGATTTTGATCTCAAAAACTATTGTATAATCAGTGTTTGTTCATCCTTTTTCCAAGCTACATAGTGGTATACCTTTCTAACCCTTCTTTTTAATTCTTTTAAATTCTTTTAATCTTTGATTATTTTCATGAACATGTTATTATTTTTTTTTTATTTAAACATGATAATTAATCATTGATCTAACATGTTTTGGTATTAAATAAAATCAAAGAATGATTTAAAAGGGGTGTTATGTTTGGCCGCCTAGCAAACAAACCCGAGGGGGGTTTGGTTTGCTATTGCCGCCACCAACAAGACCATTTTTGGTCTTGGTTGGCTCATGTGGGACCCACGGCAGCAAGGAGGCACACGTGCCCCGAGGTTGGCTAGGGGTACGGTGTCGAATTCATGCCCGATTCATGGTTCGTTGGTTAAATCATGATTTATGCTACATGTTAATTTTTATGAATTATGAACTTAGGATATAATTAATTAATAACATGAAATATTAATTAAATCATGACTTAGGTTATTTTAATTATTAGTTTTACATGACATTAATTTAACCTAAGTATTTTATGTTATAAGTTATAATTAATTAATTATTAAAACATGCCTATAATTAATTAATTTAGACATGACTTAGGTTATATTATTAATAGTAATAATACACATTTTAACCTAAGTAATTCATTTCATTTTAATTAAAACATGTTATACTTTAATTAAAATGCTTAACCTATAATTTAATTAAAATACATGAAATAATAATTAAACTATACACTATATCATATGACTTAAGAAACAAGCTTATAAACACTTAGACTTATATGTTAGCTTATGTAACCAACTTAATTCTAAATATGGAAACTTCTATTTATAGAAACTTAATTAAATAAGGCAACTAATCTATTAATGGAAACCTTCTATACATGGAAACCTATCTATTTCAGGCAGCTAATCTAATTATGGAAACCTTCTATATATGGAAACTTATTTAATTGAGGCAGCTGATCTATTTTTGGAAACTTTCTATTTTTAGAAACTAATCTATTTTAGGCAGTAAATTCTATTTTAGGAAACTTTCTATTTTTGGAAACTTTCTATTTTTGGAAACTTTCTATTTTTTGAAACTTTCTATTTTTGGAAACTTTCTATTTTTGGAAACTTTCTATTTTTGGTAACTTTCTATTTTTGGAAACTTTCTATTTTTGGAAACTTTCTATTTTTGGAAACTTTCTATTTTTGGAAACTTTCTATTTTTTGAAACCTACTATTTTTGGAAAGTTACTCATTATTACACAGTAAGTATATTAATACATGAAACACCAGTAATACTTAATCAGATAAATCAGAATACAAGATAAACACAGTTTAAGGCTTTAAACAGTGAACCATGACCTAAAAACATACCAAATCAGCTAAAATGAGACTTAAAACCCAGTACGTAATCAGTGAATCGATACTTATACACGTGTGTATTCATGTAGCGTTAGTGATCCAGAAGTAGGAGTCTTTCTTCCGTTCATTCACTGGACTTGAGGTACGGATTCCCGTCCTTTCAGTATGGACATTCTTTCCTTATTAGGAATTCCCCGTATGCAGCCAACTGTTTTCCCCAGTATTTGTTTTATGGTTTTGAACTGCTTATGTTTAATTAGCATAATCTATAGCCATATACAAGCATGACCAGTTTCACCTAGTTATGGAGGTACCATAACCATATCATTGGAGGCACCGATGTTATGACTTCCCCACGGCAGAGTGATTGCTCGTGGCGTCCCTTTTCAGTTTTGGCCATATTATTATATCAGGTGGGGCGTATGGGTGCATCCTAGTTACATGTTTTATTCAGTTTATCATGGTGAATGTGGTGTGTGCCTTGCACCCTTCACCAGGAGTTGATCCCTCCTACCCAAACCAGTATATTGATTAGAGGCATCCCCTCTAATCAGCATGATGAGGTCACCCCTCCAAGTATTCATGCACGTGACCTTTTCATGACCTATATGGGCTATGGTATATATATGTTAAAACAGTTTTCACAAGATAAACATAAGGCTTTTCAAACTATAAAACCAGTTTTCTTGATACTTAACCAGTTTACTCAGTACTTAGTCTTCCGCTGTTATATGTTACATGCTTATCCTATTTCATGCTATATTGTACATCCGTGCACTGAGCGTCTTGCTCAGCCGTTTTCCTTTTCATGTTCCCAAAACGGCAGGTACTCAGGGACGCTCGTAGATCTCAAACGTACGTGCATATGGACTGGAAGCTTACTGTCTTTCTTTACTTTATGCATTTCCTTTACTTTGATACAGTTGCTATGGACATTGTTTCGTCCTTTCCTTTTACAGTATTTATGTTTGTGTGTGATGAGCTTTACTTTGGGGTTACCGATGTTTGATTCCGGTATTTCCCTTTTATGGTTGAATAATGCTTAGACATTTATCCTTGTATGCTTTGATGACACGCCATGATTATGCGTAATATTCCATTTCCAAAATGGGGTGTTACACACTAAAAGTCCCATTAGCATGAATTGTGAACTACCGGGATTTGGTAGACGCTTATGCATTTAATAGTACTATTTGGGGACGATCACCCCAGTTCGCGCCTTGACGGTTGATCCCCGTCGTGCCACATTGATTGGTAAGCGAATTTATGTATGAGAAGATTTCCATAGCGTGACCTTTGTGACGACACGCTACTTTAGATGGGCAAAATTTGTATCGGGTTAGCTACCCGTTGTTGGTTTAGTAAGGTAACAATGTCATGCGGCTTATAATAATCCAAAATTAATGAAATACTAATAGACGCTCCGAATTACGATGTATTGTCTGACTAGCAATACAGGGTCATACTATTGATATTATGTTTGTGTTTTGGTTTTCATAACCATACTCATATAACGGATTTTATTTTCATACAACGTCGTAAGACGTATTGTATGACGTTTTTACGACATTGGCTCGTATAATGATTTTTAAGGCTTTTTATAACCATATTCATATAATGGTTTTATTTAATCTATACAACGTTGCAAAACGTATTGTATGGTGTTTTTAACGACAATGATTCGTATAATGATTTTTAAGGCAAATGCCTATATTATGATTTTCGATAAGGATTTGTAAAAAATGATTTTGGCTATTTCATGGCCTATCAAAATGATTTGTACAAAATGATTTTCAGTAATACTTTTATACTGATATTATATTGATGGAATTTATTAAACTCTATGAATTCACTCGACGTTATCGCTGACCTTTTCTTTTAACATGTTTTATCTCAGGTACTTGAAGGTAATTCTCGGGAAGACAACAAGAATTCATGGCCTGCACTTAAACAATATTTTCCATTCAATTACTTTGTAAAACTTTGTATGAAATGTAATGACTTGGGACCGATGTAACTTTGATATTTATGAATGGAAATGCTTTATAAATAAACGACGTGATTTTTATGCGTTGTCTATGATGTGAGTAATGTGCTATCCCGTAACACCAACTAGTCTTCCGCTGTATTGAGTTGTACAAATTTGGGGGTGTTACAATATTAGGTTATTATGCCAGACTTGGCGGATCTGTTGGACTACTGATCCTTTGTATGTCTGATCACGTTCGCGGCCGGAGCCTCGGTTGCGATTTCTAGGATAGTTTTTGTCATACTAGTGGTTACTATCGTCCTGTCTGTCAGTTCCATGACGGTCATTCTCATGACCGTGACATGTAACTAAGAATTAGGGACAATGATTGATGGAACTCGTCTGATGGTGAAGCATCTTCTCGTCCAATTGCTTTGCTCTGACACCTTTATCTTCGTCTTGCAGGATCTCCAGGTTGTGAACAGCATCCGCATCTCGTAGCGTCTCCAAACGTCAGCAGCATCAACCTTTAGTAACATCTCCAAGTTATGAGCGGTATCAGCAACCTTGTAGAATATCAGCAATTGAACATACGTCTGGGATGATTGAGAATCAACTAGCGAATACTTGTGAAGTATTGCAAGCAAAATACACATGGATTAAGGTATGTGAAAGACACATGGAAGACGATACATGGGGTACACACGGAATGCACATGAAATTATCAGTATTGGGGTCGATCATTTGTCATGATTTAAGGAAAGTATATCGGTTAAACGGTTATGAAAACCATCATTATAACCTGGAAGTATTAGCATAGACATCATTCTGGTTGTATCAAAAACGTTAAAGTGTGGTTACAAAAAAAAAATTAAACGATGATTTGCCTGACAGTATGATCAATGAAAACCAACCACGACTATCATGAAAGCAGAATTCAATGAAATCCAACAATGCCTTGCATGAAAGCATAAATAACAAAAGAGGCGTAAGACGTAATCAACATGAAGACGGAAATTATCATGAAGATACATGAAACAATCTATCATGAAGGAGTGTATAACATAATCAGCATGAAACTGAAGTTAACCATGACAGTATGAAACATACTTGACATAAAAACATAGTAACTTATGAGGGGACATGAAAAAACATTTATGCCAATAAATCATGAGAAAAATGTTATGCATGAAAAACAGTGCATGAATGCGTAATGTAGTTTATAAAAACCTTTATATGTGCGAGGGGACGCCTATGGGTCGGTCCCAAAACAAAAGACATGGCGAGGGGACGCCTATGGGTCGGTCCCAAAGTTAAAAGTTTCGATAAAAGCACATGCGACTAAATAGGGCCAGTCCTGTACCAACCATTACTTAGTCATAATCCCTGCAACAATGATACATGAAACATAAATAAATGAAACTCATATGTCAAAACTTATCAGAATTTTTTTTTATGTGACTAATTATGAACTACTGGGGTTCAGTCCAAATAGCCACAGTTCACGAGGAACATTATGCATGAAACAATGACACATAACTAAGTATGAATGACGGTTGTCCATCCATATTAGTAAAACAATATCGATGAAAACATCAAGGTTAAAACCTCAAGGTGCTGAAAACATCAAGGTTAAAACAACAATGCGCTGAAATCATCAATACATGGAATAACGAACGTTGACTTAGGAAGCTCCTGGTGACTAACCACTAGTCACAGGTCGAGTTTTAGAGCCTACATGTCGAAGCCTTGGCTCTGATACCATAATTGTAACACCCCATTTTGATAATGGAATGTTACGCGTAATTATGGCGTGTCATCAAAGCATGCAAGGTAATATGTAGTAAAACATACATGACCATAGGGTAAACCGGAATCAAACATCGGTCCCCAAACATAATCCCAAAATATAATAAAGCAAAAGAAATGAATGAAAGACTAAACAAGCATGAGTATATGAAGGCAAAAAGGAAAAGAAGTCTCTAGCAGCTTCCATCCTACGCACGTCCTCCAAATGCTCGAGTCTTTCCTAGGGTACCTGCCGTTTTTGGACATGGAAAGGAAAGTAACGGCTGAGCAAAACGCTCAGTGCACGGATATAGACATAGTATGAATGACTAAACATAATAAAGACTTAATAGCAGCGGAATGTATAAGTCCTGGAAAACGTCGAACATGTTCATAAAGCTGGTTTTATAGTTTGAAAAGCCTTATGTTAATCTTATGAAAATTGTTTAACATATTTTACCATTAGCCAATATAGGTCATGAAAATCCACCGTGCATGAATACTTGGAGGGGTGACCTCATCATGCAAATTAGAGGGGCTGCATCTAATTTAATATACTGGTTTGGGTAGGAGGGATCAGCTCCTTGTGAAGGATACAAGGCACAAACCACATTCACCATGAAATCCTGACTGAAAACATGTAACTAGGATGCACCCATACGCCACACATGATAAATATAAAAATATGGCCAAAAGCTTAAGGGAAGCCACGAGCAATCACTCCGCCGTGGTGAAGTCATAACATTGGTGCCTCCAATGTTATGGTTATGGTACCTCCATAACTAGGTGAAACTGGTCATGCATGTATATGGCTTTGGTATTCTAATTAAACATAAGCAATTCAAAAACATATAAAACAAATACTGGGAAAACAGTTGGCTGCATACGGGGAATCCTAATAAGGAAAGAATGCCCATACTGAAAGGACGGGAACCGTACCTTATGTCCAGTGAACGAAGAAGATGAACTGAGGAGAATCCTACTTCGGTACCACTAATGCTACATAAATACATACATGAATAAGTATCTGCTTACTAAATGCGTAACTAGTTTTATGTCATGTCTTAGCTTATTTTATATGTTCATGTCATGTTTTACTATTTAAAGCCTTAACTGTGTTTATCATATATTCTGTCTATTCTGATTAAGTATTTCTGGTATTTCATGTATTATTGTACTTACTGTGTAATAATAAGTAACTTTCCAAAAAATAGCAGGTTTCCTAAAATAGAAAGTTTCCAAAAATAGAAAGTTTCCAAAAATAGAAAGTTACCAAAAGTAGAAAGTTTCCAAAAATAGAAAGTTTCCAAAATTAGAAAGTTTCCAGAAATAGAAAGTTTCCAAAAATAGAATTACTGCTTAAAATAGATAGATTTCTAAAAATAGAAAGTTTCCATAAATAGATCAGCTACTTTAATTAAATAAGTTTCTATAAATAGATTAGCTGTCTCAATAAAATAAGTTTCTAAAAATAGAAAGTTTCCATAATTAGATATAAGCTGGTTAAATAAGCTAAGTATATAAGCCTAAGTGTTTTCATGATTATTTTCTAAGTCATAATGATATAATGTATAGTTTATTAATTATTTCATGTAATTTAAATAAACTATAGGTTTAAAGTAATTAATTAAAATATATCATGTTTTTAATTAAATATAGTTAAATACTTAGGTTAAAACATGTATTATTATTTATTAATAATATAACCTAAGTCATGTTAATTAATTAATTATAACCCTGGTTTTTAAATAATTAATTAATTATAAGTCTAGAAAATATATAATACTTAGGTTAATAATTTCATGATTTTAATAATTAATATAACATAAGTCATGTTTATTAAATTAATCATGTCATATTTATTAATTTAATTTAACATATGATTATATAAAAAAATAATCTTAACATAAACCGTGAACCGGATCTTGACTAGAACCCATGAACCAGACATGAAATCGACACCATACCCAGAACCATTTCGGGGTTCCCCTTGTCTTGCTGCTGCCGTGGGACCCACACCACCCAACCGGGACCATATGGTCTAGGTGGTGGTCGAGTAGCCAAACCGAGACCCCCTTGGGGTTCGGTTTAGGCGCCGGCCAAACAAACACCCCTAAAACATCCCTTTTGATTTATTCCAAAACCAATTCCATGTTAGATCTATGATTTTATTAGGTTTTTAAGAAAAACATATCATGTTCTTAATTATTTAAAAGATTAAATCATAAGAAAAGGGTTAAAAGAATTACCGAATGCATGGATCTAAAGAACGATGAACAAACACGAACACTAGCAATAAATCCAAGATCTTAGATCAATCAAACACCCCTTTGGTGTGTTTGAGGGTGGCGGCCAAAAAGAAAAAAAGAAGGAGGAGGAGAACTTTTAGGTTTCTGTAAAATTATCTGTAAAGAAAAATATGAGTAGTGTTTTTCCCTTAACCCCCTTTAGAAAAAACTGAAATGGGCTTGGCCCATTTCTCCCTTGTTGCCGCGGGTAGGGGCCCCACATGGGGTACCCGTACCGTTTTCCGTGTCTCGATGTTTAGTTACTCGTTCGTGATTATTTGTGTTCGCGTTTAATGTGTTCTCGTTAAGTAATTATCGTGACCTAATATATTTATTTACGCTCGTAATAAATATATATACGTAACTACTAATAGTTCGTGATTTAATTACGTTCATGTTTTCATGATCGCATATTCGTGATTAATTATTGTCAAATAATTATTACGTGCTCGTGCGTAGTAAATACTTATCGTGTTCTAACATGTACGTAATACGTAAAATCCTAACACGTAATCGTAATCATGCTATAATAGGAAAGTTTTAATCTAGTACGTACGATCTTAAGGATACTATTCATGGTAAAAGCATGCGGGTTTTACAGCAAGACTGAGAACATAAAGAGTGAACAATTGGATAAATATTCGCATGATTAAAGTCGTCAATTCAAATTACTGGAACAAGTTTGATTCTTAAAGAATCTTACCATTGTTGCTTTCCAGTTGACACAATCTTGATTCATAAAGAATCTCGCAAGTCACCTACCGTAGCGCTGTTTGAGGTTGACGCTAGAAGGATTTCCATTCGTCACTGTGAATATTAATGAATATCACTCTGAATGTTCTGGCAAGACCATGAAGATATTGCGTAGAAACCTAAAGCGAGTTTGAGTCAATCCAGAATCAAACCACTGTTGCTTTTCAGTTTTACACATGTTCATTTCACAAAGAATCTTATATATGACCTACCGTAGTGCTGTTTGATGTTACCACTAGAAGGATTTCCACTCGTCATTGTGAATACTAAGTAGTATCACTCTGAGTGTTCTATCAATATCGTATGGATATAGCGTAGGACTCTCTTGTTCGTCATCCATGTGTCCTAACGAGATTTGATTGATCTTTAGGCTCTAGACTCGATTTGTGCACTTTTAGTGGTCGGAGGCTAGAGCAGATGCCACCTATTCAATATCAACTATCTCAAATTGAGAAAGCTAATAGAAGTCATGTTGTTCTCCGTGACAATAAAACAAACTTCTTTTTAGAGAAGCTTGAGTTGCTAAGTAAGGGTTGTGCATTACATCACTGGGTCCATGATGAGTTGTGTTCATGATGTGTTGACCCGGTTTCTGCCTAAGTTGTATGGAGAGCTAATTTCTTTTCACCTTTATCCTTACATTTCTTTTTCATTCTTCAACTCCTTCAATGCTTACCAAGACATCATCACTAGCACCTTGTTGTGATTGTTCTAGTGCTAGCATCAGTAGTTAGTCGGCATTTAGCTACGTTCACATTCTACTCCATCTTTCTTAAGGATTTCTAATAATCTATTGGATTCTCCCTGGGAAGATCCCTCTGGTTCTGGTTGGATCATAGGACTTAAACCTAACCACCCTTTTGACACCAGTAACTTCATGAATTAAAGATGTTGTGGGTATGAGATCGTAACCATAAAACCACTTCAAATGTCTAACAAAGTGTTTGAAAAACATTTAACACCTTGATAGTTTTGTTGTTTCAAAAATTCTCCCCCTACACATGTGCATCAATAATCAAAAGTATTTCGCACATACGGGTAAGAGTTAAAGTGCTTAAGTCTTTAATCACATTTTCTCCCCCTATCTCTAATATATAAAATCGTTTGATATTAGAGATACAAAATTTTATTAAAATATATTGCGAAAAAGTAGTCATGAAAAACTTCGGGAGAAAAATGTGTCTAACATAGCATGAATTTGGAAATCTCCCCCTCAAAAAATTGATTCAATTGAATTGTCATTGTGAGTATGTGATCCACGTTTCGCTTTTTGAGGATGGGAGTGGTTGAACACACAAATTTTGAAAGATTTTGAATAATCATTGAAAAATTCTTGAAAAAATTGTTTTCAACGTGTTGGTCCCTTGTAATTCGTTATTACTTATTAACTTAAGTAGTAACTCTTTACTTGGACTCAAGTGTGTTGTTTTAACAATAGATAAGAACTATGAAAGATTAAAACAACAATACCAATATACTTTTCAACGTATAGACTTTTATTAGAATCAAATAAAGAATCTATAACCCACTTTGTTTGCGAAATAACAAAGTGGTTGAATGACAATTGGTTGTGATCTCCTCTATTGAAATGTCTAACCAAAGTTAAAGTCTAAGCTACAATCTAAATGTTCATATGCATCTTGGCTATATGGTTTAGTTGGTATCGAGAGAGGAAGGTTTTCTAGAGTTTAAGCTCTTGTATTGGTTAACTCTTTCTCACCTAATGTACACTCCTTATATAGGCAGTGTAAACTAGGGTTTGCATTTTGCATGTTTCAATGCATGGGTTTATCCGGTGGGTGGTTGATGCCCATGTTGGATAAATAGTACAATGTACATATTAAACTATTCATAGAAAAGATAAAGGTTGTACTTATAACTAAGTATACAAGCAACCTACTTTGACTTAAAGTTATCTTTTCTCACCTAATGCAAACCATTAGAATACTAAAGAGTCTTCAGTATCCTAGAGGAGATCGACATCATTCAGTTAGGTATTTTTAAGCCAAATTGAACTGAAAGCCCTTCTTCAGTCCTTGTTCTTCAGCAACTAGACCGCCTAGTATTTGAAGCGAAGACTCCTTTGTCTTCTAAGATAACTGGAAGGGGAGTGCTGAACTTTCTTCACCTTTAAAGTCTTCAGTGGGAACTTTGTTCCTCTGGTCATCCTTTAGCAGACTAGCCTTACTGCTGAGCATGAAACACTTAGGGGGGTTTTATATTCAAATCCTAGAGTTGCTTCAGGGTCAGTAAATACTGACACAACAATCTCCCCCTATTTGGATATACAACTTCTTCTTACTTGCAGTGAAACAATCTCCCCCTAACGTCAGTAGTAAGTGAGCATAACAACTTCTTCTTACTTGCACTGAACAATTAATAATTTATAAACATCAGACAATCATTTATTCAATAACATTACTAATTATAACAAAATCAATACAAATGATTATTCATTTCTCCTTAGGCCTATGTTCTTCAGTTATGGAAGTCTGAGTTAATAGATCTGAGTTTCTATGGTCCAATACAGCAAGCAAGCACATGCTGAAGGTTTTAGCAGCATCAGTAAGTCTTGGACCACCATGAAGAGAGTAAAAGATCGTTTGAACATTCGAGAGAATTTCATTGTTCATTTCATCAAGATCAGTTATGCCCACAAAGTCTTGACGTTCTTGATGATTGAACATAATCATTCCTAGTTCTGGTTCGTCCAGTACATGACCAGGGAGATGATTTTGAAGCTGAACAAAGGCTTTGTATTTGTTTGTAGTGACAAAGATGTCACCCACTTCAGATTGTATCAGATTTGCTCTTTTGTTCAGCTCCAGTATTAGATCTTGATCTTCCAGAGAAACTTGAGTGTTGATGTTCAGAATCTCACCCAGTCTTTCATGATTTCTTATATAGTGCTTGATGAGACTGCTTTTATACATAGTATCATCGTCCAAAAAGGGCTTAAAATGCATAAAATGTCATGAAAAAATACCCAAATATATGCTTGTGTTTGTTGCTTGTGTATTTTAGGTACAGATATTGAGAAAATGACAAAAGATCACAAGAATCATGCAAAAACGAACACGGGAAACGAAGCCGCACATTGAACCAAGCCCTAATGAAGATTTCCAAAGGAAAACCCTTGAAGATTTGAAGTTTATGCAAGAAGGGTCCTCTAATGTTGATTAATTGACACTTTAAACCCTTTATATTCATAATTACAAGTTTGGTCCTTAAAGTTTGTCAAAATTACCAAAAGGGCCCTCCACTTTGAAGAATTGGCAATTTTAGTCCCTCAACAAAGCTAAAATGTCAACCATTATCATTCTCAAAGTCAAATATATCATGAAGTCCTTCAAAGTACAAGAAAAGATAAGATTGGTCCTTAAAATATGTTATTTTGCAAAAAGGACCCTTGACTTTCAACTTTTGGCAAGAATGGTCCCTCAAAAATGAATACTTGGTAATTTTAGTCCTCCAAAATGCCAATCATACAAGTCAAGACCATAATACTTGAAGAAAATACCAAATCAGTCCTTCAAGAATCACAAAATGGCAAGAAATACCCCTGAAAATACTTTGGAAAAGTATTTGGGGGTAAAAGTGTGAAGTTGGAAACTTCACTTACAAAGGAAAACGGATTTTATACAATTAAAATGGAAATGAAAGAAGGGAGAAAGAAGGAGGGTTAAAGCTGGCCAGAAATAAAAGAAACCTAGACAACTCACAACCTCCCACGTGTCCCACTCAACCCCCTCAACCAATGAGAACTCTCCCTGGCTCCACATCATCTCCCACTCACCCGGATATTATTAATTAAATTTTCAAATGTTAATTAATAATAAAAACTCGCGCTAAACACCTCATAAACCCAAAATAAAGATCAAACCTGGTGTTCTTAAGTGTTCTTATGAAAATTGGGTTTTTCTTAATTATCATGAATTAAACTCTAATCTCTTCCAGATTAGTGATTAAGGGTCCTATTATCATAACCCAAATCCAAAAAGGCATGCCACATCACCCTAGAGTTCACATGCTCCTTGCCATGCACACGTTTTTGAAGATACTGTCAAGAGTTGCCAGAATATCAATGCCCCTTGTTTATCTTTATTCCTAAGCTTCAATATGGGCCTTTTGATCAACTTTTGTTTTGCCAGCTACCACAACACAACAAGAATTTGTCACATGAAGCCAAGCTTTTCAAAAAGCTCCAAGGGCAATTATGGGAGATCACAGCCATTAGGGTTACATTTTTAGTTTTCCTAGATCAATTGTATGCCTATATAAGGGCCTTAGGACCCTGCACTTTATTTTTTGCTCTTGAATTTTCAGTTGTTCACAAATCTGTAAATCTTATATTTATATCAATGAAATGTTCTTGAATTTGTTTAAGAAAGCTCAAGTGCCACTCTTATAACCTGTTTATTGTTGTTAATGTTTACTAGTTCTTGAATCTCAAACCTATTTTCAAAAGGAGTGTGCAAAAGTTTGCACATTTTCCACTTTTCTTGATATTTTGCTAAGTCTAGTTCAAACCTTGGAATTCTTGGGCTATAAGGCTGATCATAGCATCCTGATATTGAGTTATCAAGGTGTGGTGAAGCTTATAACTTGGGGATAATCAAGTGTGGGGAACTAAGGTTGCATTAATCAAGAATTTTCCATTTTTCTGATTTTACTATTTTGCTTCTAACTTTGCTGAATCTTAGCAGGCTTTGTTGTGGAAGCTTGTGCTTGTTCTTGCTAGCACATAAGCTCAAAATTCGTGGGTGTGGATGTACATCCATGAGGTTTGCATACTTAATCCAAAAATCTGTTAAAATCTTGATTTTTGGTGATACTTCTGTGTGACTTGTGTTCTTGCTGATTTTGTTGCTTAATCTTGCTTAAATCTGCTTAATATATATGTTATTGAGTTAATTTCGGCTTGGGTAACCTTGGAATGCTGTTTTGATTTGAAAATATTGATTTGAAAAGTTAAAAGGGTGTTTGGGATTACCTGTTTTGAATCATTGTGTGTTATTGTGTTGTTGGAAGTTTGTGTTTATGCTTCTTATCTGTTCTTGACTTGGTTGAGTGTTATTTGCAGCAAGTTTTTGGGCTTAAACCTTGAAATCAAAGATTGTGCTATAACTACTTGAGTTTGAATGTTTTTGACCTAAAATTTTGGGAATACTTAGCGTATATGCATGTTTAGGGATATAAGCTGTTAAATCAAAGTTATTATAACATACGTGATAGATTTGGAGGTTTGAATTTGGCTTGGTGGTCAATTGCATCAGCAAGTGTTCTTAACTGCATGCTTAGTGTTCATCAGTAACTTTAAGTGCTTGAATCTTGCTTAATTCTTTGAATCAATGCATGAAACCTGTTTAGACTAGCTTATTTAAGTTTAATATTGCTTGTGTATGCATTTGGTTAAGTTTGGCTAGCTTAATTGTGCTATAAGTGCTTATTGAACCATAACTGCTTATTGTTTTAAGTCTGGTGCATATCTGGTGATTGATTGAATTAACTGTACTAATTGGCTATTGTTGATTGTGATTTCTTTGTTTGTATTGACTCCTTATGATCCACTGATCATTTGGGTGCCTTTGTGTAACTTGAATCTCCAAAAAAGTCACTAAAGACAAAAAAGTCAAGCAGTGGAAACTTTTCCCACTACTCATACACCAAAACTAGCCCCTGCTAGTGTAATTTTGCATTTAGCTTATTAATAAGCCATTTAGGATTATCCAGACCTGCAACAACTTATTTTTTGTGATAGATCTTCATTATTTGACCCATTTGATTGAACTGGAGCTTATGAGACTTTGACTTTGACTTTTTGCCAGAAAACCAACTCATTTGACTTTTTCATAAGTGCTTATTTGCTTATTCCAGCTTATTGAGTGAACTTATGTTGGAAATACGTTTTTACGTATTTAGAAAGGATTGGTGACTCCAATGATATTGGGCTCGTGATCCAATATAGTCCATATAGCCCACATGTAGGGTGGGCTATATAAACCCCCTCCTAGCATGTTAGGAGGGGTTGGTCACTTAGTGTTGACACACACTTCTCATTCTATCAACCATTTTCTCTCTTTCTCTCTTGTCTCTCTCTACCTTTCTCTCTCTAAGTTCTTCCATTTCTTCCATCATCCAATAGATTAACCATACAATGCCTAATCCTTAGAAAACACGATCCTACAATTGGTATCAGAGCTTGGTTGATTCTTCGGATTGGCATAGTTTTATCTATTGTTTTGGTGGTAAAATTTTTCTTCTTTCTTGATTTGTGTTTCTTTGTCTCACAAGTTATTTAAAAACTTCCTTATCAGTTTCTTTTAATTCTTTCTTTTACTTTCTTATCGACTTTTATCTGAATCTTTAAACAGTCACAAATATTTTGTCTCACAAGTTATTTAATTCTTTAAACAGTCTCAAATATTTGGTGTTACGATTGGTGTTCCGATTCGTTGTATCTGAATCTGTTTTTTAAGGTTACCCAGTGTCTTGCTCTTGTTTTTATTATTCTTAAAAGATTCTCTTTTTGTCCCTTTTTGTCAATTTTCAGTCGCAATCCATGAGTGTTTTAAAGTTGCATAAATATTGAGATCATTATTGCGATGGTCATGTTTTTGTCATATTGCGACATAGTTAATTAATTCGATATATCATTGCGAAAGATTGAATTCGTTTTTACATTGCGATCAAATTATTCCGACACCCTTATTCCGACGTAGGTTGCGATTGCACTTTGCGATCATGATTGCGACGGGTTTAAGGTAAATTGAGTCGAAACTCTGCCGAAAATTTTTCGCTACATTCCGATGGAAGTTTTTTTAACATTGCAATTGTGAGTATCGTTGAGATTGCGATGGCATAGTTAAGTGTTTGATATTCCGATGGAGTAAATATTTCAATATTGTCATGAATGTCTTTTAAGATATTGCGATAGAAAAGTTTTGACTCTCTAATTAAAATTTGACTCAAAACCAAAACAAACTTACTGCACTCCAACAACATATCAGCACTCGGCTCAACCAGGACTCAGACATATTCCAACGACTCTAGACCAAAAACAAACCTAGACTCTCAAAACAACTCACACAGCCTTTCAAACCAACAAAACCCCAAACCTCGAAAACATCGACTCATCCCACAACGACTCAAAACCCTTCTGATACAAACCAGACCCGGACAACACAACCTCTCGACCTCTTTCCCTCGACTAGTACAACAGAACACCCTCACCCTCGTTCCTACACCCACACACCAACACCATACCCATCAACACTAGGCCAAACAAAACACCCTCGTCTCATCAGACCAACACTCTCGAATCCTCACTCTAGAAACCCACTCTCGACTCCCACTTTGACCCAAGACTCGACAACTCTCGCTTCCATACAAACCTTTTGACCAGACCCACAAGACTCAAACCAACCTAAGACTCTTCACTCTCGAATCACACCTAGTCTTGACATCACACACCCGCGACATCACACAGACAATACTCACAAAACCTCAACCCAACACCCACCTTCGACTCCGACTCTCACTAGTCTCAACAATATTTCACTCACCATCGACTACAGCCTTTCAACACCTCAACACAAAATAGACTCAATACCACACAACACTCAAGATCTCAGTCTTATTCAAAACTCTCATCGATCCAAAATAAAAAAAAAAATAATCAAAAAGAAAACCTACCCAAGACCATATGAATGATCTTGTAGATATTACCATCAGCAGAGGGTCGTGATATATTCGGATTAAAATGGTTAGAGGGTTTTCATTCTTTTTTTGCCTCAAATAAACGTGGTGATCAGTTTGAAGACGGAGGATTTGTAATTGAGTAAAACATAGGATAATTGTTTAGAGGATTTATGATTTGTGAGAGAGTTCTTTGAGAGATATTGAGTATAAGATTTAGTTTGTGAGGATTGAGAGGAGAGAGATACAGTTTTGGGGCGAAGTATTTGACTAGGGACGGAAGAAACAAAGTAACAGTTAGGTTTATATATTATTTTGGGCGGAGGATACAAGAAAATTGGGTGGGCTTTGGGTTGCCACGTTTTTTTTTTGTTTTTTTTCTCTTTTCTATTTTTAGGCCATGGTTTTTTTACACGTAATGTGTTCCAAACTATATCAGATCTTTTTAATTTTTTTAATTTTAGTTAAGTTTTTAAGTTAAGTTAATTTTTGTTATTTTTTTATTTTGGAAAATTTTTATTTTGAATATTAACTTTTATTTTGGATATTAGATTTTATTTTTATTTTGATAATCAATTGATATTTTTATTTTTATTCAAATTTTTATTTTGGAAAAATTTTGTGATATTAAGTTATAGTCGGGACAAAGTGACGTGACGTGACAACGTGATAAAGTGCCAAGGTTTATTTTGCTGACGGATTTTTCAACGAGTATTATTATTGTTCTTAAAAAGCACTCGGGTAAATTTTTAATTTTCGAACGAAAGTGCTTAATCGTTTTTACCTTTTTTCGGTCTTACCAAATAAGAGTGTTAAAGAGTTTTACGGTTTATTCGTTGGTTTGTAAAATCTCGCACATTTGACTTCACGATCTTTCTACGACTTGTCAAATATCGTATTGGTCTTTCGACAATAAATCACAATTATCTTTCATTGACATTCCATGGAATCGTTAACTTCGAATTTTCAAGAGGGAGAATTACATATATTGCAAGCCGATACAAGAAGCAGTCACAAGAGCATAGAATCAGGAGGAAAACATGAACCAAGTAGCATGCCAGGTACAGATAATATTCTTCATAAGTTGTCTGAAATGAATGCACTAATTAACAATCCTGCTAATCGTTTTACGACTGCTTCTTTAACCAATTTTGTGTCTAGGACTAAAGAGCTTGAAACCATTTTATCTCATCAATCCAAAGAGCTTGAGGATGCCAAAATTGAATTTTCAAAGAAAACGGAGAAATTTGAAACATATTTTGAAAAACTTGAAAAGTCAAACGTTGTTCTTGAACGAAAATTGGATCAAACTGTTCTAGATTCTAAAGCTGAAAAGGATAATCTTTTGAAACAAATTAAGTTGCTTGAATCTAAATTGGCATCCCAAGATAACTTGCTCAAAGAGAATGAGACTTTAAAAGCTCAAGTACAGGAAAAGGTTTTTGCTATAGCTCCTTTGAGAAATGAATTAAGGAAAACTAAAGGAACTAGTGTGGACACTAAGCTTGAAAAACCATCAATCTTAGGGAAACCGCCTACAAATCAGGTTATTCGACAACCGACTGCATTTAGATCCGAGCGATCACAATCCTCGAGACCGTGGTTTGCCTCCCAAGTTGATATGGTTCATCTTTCTAGAACAGTCACTCCACCATCTCGGCCCAATGTGACTAAAACAGCTTTTGCAAGACCTAATCACATGATTGCCTCTAGTTTCCCTAGACATAGTCCAAAGAACACGTCTCGAACTAGTTCAAATAACGTTCGCCAAACATTTGGTCTAAGGGAAGCTAACCAAAAGACACATATAAGAGATAGCAATGTCAAACCTAGTCAGATGCCTTCTAGATTACCCAACACTTCTAACCGTAGCATGTCATCTCCTAGGAGCAACGATTAATCATCTAGGAATTACTCGGACATTAAATATGCTACTTGTAAAACATGTAGGAAATGTGTCTTTAGAGCCAATCATGATTCCTGTATCAAAAATTGCTTAACAAGGTGAACTCCCGTGCTAGACTTAAATCCCAGTGGGTAGCTAAAATCAAACCCATTGGTAAAATGTGGCGCCCCACTGGTAGAACTTTCACTCTTGTAGGAAACGAGTGCCCTTTAACTAGGATTGTCTTCGATTCTACTAAAACTACTAGGGAGGAAATTGCAAAGGATGATACATCACTTAAGCCTGATCTTACGTTTTTCTATAAAAGGAAACGTTTGCCAACTACGACAAGTGATTCTTCCCCTCAGGACACCTCTGGCACAAGAAAAGAAAACTGTGAATCCCCGCATGGTTCTAAAATTGATATCGCTAACCCATATCAAAGCATGCAAATTCCTAATGAGAATGCAGGTACCAAAGTTGAATTTCCAAAAGAACGAAGCAGTCCAATCATTGTATATCGTTCAACTAAAGATAATCTTAGAGTTTGGTTGCTGAAGAAGCAGATATCGGAGAAACAAGTTTCTCAGGGGATTCATGGTTAAGCTTATCAACAAAGGCTTACAGTCGGATCATAGATTGTAACCCGTGTTTCAAAGAAAGGAAAGTTTATCACCGATGATAAACTTATCCTTACAATGAGAAATTAATTTTTCTCGGGCATGAGCTTATATATATAAAAAAACATTCCAAGTTTTCAAGATCATGCACAAGGACTTATAGTCACATCACAGACTATAACTCGATCTTCAATGAAAGGAAAGTTTATCGCCGATGATAAACTTATCCTAACAACGAGAAATTAAGTTTTCTCGGGCATGAGCTTATATTAAAAACATTCTAAGTTTGTAAGCTCATGCACAATGGCTCCTCGTTAAATGACAGACGATGATCCGGACTTTAGAGAAAGGGAAGTTTATCTACACAACGATAACTTACCTCTTAACGAGAAATTAAGTTTTCTCGGACACGAGCTTATCCTAAAACCATTCAAAGGTTTTAAGCTCGTGTATAAGGCTCATCATTAAATATCAGATGATGACCCGATCTTCAAATAAAGGAAAGTTTATCGCTGATGATAAACATATCCTCATTAACGAGAAATTAAATTTTCTCAGACGCGAGCTTACATTAAAACTATTCAAAAGTTTTAAGCTCGTGTATATGGCGTATAATCACATTTCAGATTATGCCCCGGACCTCAAAGAAAGGAAAGTTTATCGCCGATGATAATCTTATCCTTACAACGAGAAATTAATTTTTCTCAGGCATGAGCTAATATTAAAAACATTCGAAGTTTTAAGCTCATGCACAATGACTTACAGTTAAATATCAGACTGTAACTCGGACTTTAATTTTAGGAAAGCTTATCTTTAATGATAACTTATCCTCGTAATGGGAAATTATTTTTTTTCGGTCATGAGCTTGTAGTTAAACATTCCAGGTTTTAAGCTCATCAAGGAAAGTGTATCTTTTAAATAAGAGAACTTTTCCTCCTAACGAGAAATTCACCTTTCTCGGTCATGAGCTTTACGTTAAAACATTCAAAAGTTTTTCAAGCTTATGAAAACGACTTCTAAGTAAATGTCAACTTAGGACTCGTTCTTCAGTTAAAAAGAAATTTTATAGCCGATGATAAACTTATCCTTAACAACTGGAAGTTTACAACTTCTCGGACTTGAGCTCGTTTTACAAGATATTCGACATCTTAAACTCAAGTAATTGGTTTTCAAAACGTTGAACACAATTTTTCGAGAATTTCTCAAAAAGGTTTTCTAAATCTTTCAAAATTGTGTGTTCAAAAAATGTTTTGATAAAAAGAGCATGTCTTCTGGAATCGATAATATTTACGATACTAGAAATGTCATTCAATAATGACACGGGGTTGTAAATAAAGTTCGAGCAGAAGTTCAAATGTTTTAAAACATGCTCAAAATGGTTTGCTATTATTTTAGATAGTAACCCGTTTGTATACTCAAGTCAAGAATTTCACCGGAAAGCTTTGACTCAACAACGGGAATTAATTTTCTCGGGCATGGTTTACTTTACAACAATGTAAGGGATTGTGTTTACTTTATAACACAATCTAACACGGGTATATGTACGTGTCAGTGCATTTATTTGTTAAAACAAGAGAAATCTTGTTTTTATGAAGTTATCATCTCCACCAACCGTAGCAATTTACAATTGATATCTACATACTCGACGATGCGACTACTCAAACGGCGACTACAACTCTTTCAATAGAACATGGGTCAACAATTGAGGGGGAGAAATTGTCAAGCATTCAGAATCCTTAATGCCGAGAGTGCAAAGTTCACATATTGGTGTCAAGACAACGATATCAATCATACAGATGGAGTCAAGAGATAACTTCAGACATGAGGAGGCGACCAACATTCGTGAACAAGAACCATGTGATTCTATCATATGATGTTGTCCATCATTCAGGTCCAACCTCGTATATTGCTAATCTTGTGAATACATTATCATATATGATGTTTGCACGTGATAAATACCTTACACTTGTGTTTAAAAGGTATTTAATTTACGTTTCATGTACACCCTCATTAATTTGAGGGAGAGCTTATGTAATTCATGAAGATAATTGGGTTTGCATCTTTCTTCCCAAATTTTCTTAAAATGCTATTAAATCAATTGATATTAAAAACATCGATTGGGTTAATATTTTTAATATGGGGGAGAAAATGTGATTTAATATGGGAAATGATTAATCACAAATGGTTTGACTTAATGTGATAGCTCATCCCGACATGTGTGAAATGTTTTCGAATATCGTGGCATATTTTAAGGGGGAGAAAAATGGATTTGCACTTCAAAATGGATTTCATGGTGATTTATACTTACCCGCAACCCATTTATTTTACGACGATGAAGATTGTGGTGACATAAGGATGGTAGGATAGGTTAAAGTCCAATGATTCCTCTAGAACTAGAGTAATCTTCCCAAGGACATTCCATAGCTAGAAATAGTAGTCCTTAGGAAAGATGGAGAAAGATTGTGAACGTAGCTGAATGCCGACCAAGTACTTAAGTTAGCACTGGAACAATCACAACAAGGTGCTAGTGATGACGTATTGGTAAGAATTGAAGGGGTTGAAGAATGAAAAAGAATTGTAAAGATAAAGGGTGTAAAGAAAGAAGCCCTCCTTACAACTTAGGCAGAAACCGGGTCAATACATATGCTATTAAGATCATTGTTTAATGATTCTTGATATTGAAGACAAACATCATGGACCCAGTGATGCAAGGCACACCCATCCCAGCTAACTCAGATATCTCTTAAAAGATATTTGTTTTAATCACACGGAGACAACACGTTATCTATTGATTTATTCACTCTGAATAAATTGGTATTAAAAGGTGGCACTCCTCTCCAGCCTCCGATCACTAAAATCCAAAATGCACGATTGAGTCTAGAGCCATTTGAGATCATCAAATATCTCATTAGGACACACTTTCATATTTCCTTGCTTCCTCACACACTGTGAAAAGTAAGAAAGATTTTAAGAGTCCTACGCAAAATCTTCATGATCTTGCCTGAACATCCGAGTAATACGAAAGTATTTACAATGAAGATGGAAATCCTTCTTGAGCGAATATCAAAAAGCTCATGGTAGGTGACTTGTGCGATTCTTTATGAATCAAACTTGTGATAACTGGAAAGCAACAGTGGTTTAATTCTTAAATGAATTTAAACACGTTCCAGGCCTCTACGCAATATCTTAGTGATCTTGCCAGAATACTCAGAGTGATACCCTAGTGTTCACAGTGATGAGTGGAAATCCTTCTACTGTTAACCTCAAACAGCACTTGGTAGGTAACTTACAAGATTCTATACGAATCAAGCTCGTGACAATTGGAAAGCAACGATGGTGCGGTTCTTAATTGAATTTCACTTGTTCCAGGAACATGAATTGACGGCTTCAAATCATGCGGATATTATTATCCAAATGATTCACTCTTTATGTTCGCAGTCAACTTTGGACGGTCGAATAAAGAGAACGGGTGTACCCGCGAAATCTTGTCAAGGAGGTTCTTAATTGAAACTACCTGTCACAAGTACGATATTTTTATATCGTCCAACGGTCTTCACCGACCGGAGGTAAAATGCTACCGAATTAGAATGAAATGTTCAAGGCTATTTCATCCGTGTATATGTTTTGTTGCTAACTGTCTTATGGAGCGTAACAAGAAGGTGGCATTGCGGTGTACAATCCAGAAGAAGTTGTCACCACATGCTTATACTGTATGCACTTAATACTTCAACAGATTCACGAAAGTCTAAAAGTCAAGTCTTCCGCTGTATCAAACTCTGAAGCTATCAAGAATTTATAAAAGTATAAGTATGTGGAACATGAAGTCACGAGGAGGCAAATATCACAAGTGATAAATGCACAAGGTCAAAGCAAGGACACATGTTCAAGACCAAAGTCAAAGATCTCATCAGCTTATTCACAAGAACAAGATCGAAGACTCAAGCATAGTATGCTAGGTTTAAGATTTTGTTAATTGGTGTGACCTCCCTTTGGGGGAGATTGTTGGAAATACGTTTTTCCAAGGAAAGTCTCGATCACATCATTGTTAGCATAGATCACGAGCTATAGACTATTTAGGACATTGTAACTTGGAGTGACCTCCCTTTGGGGGAGATTGTTGGAAATAAGTTTTTACGTATTTAGAAAGGATCGGTTACTCCAATGATATTGGGCTCGTGATCCAATATAGTCCATATAGCCCACATGTAGGGTGGGCTATATAAACCCCCTCCTAGCATGTTAGGAGGGGTTGGCCACTTAGTGTTGACACACACTTCTCATTCTATCAACCATTTTCTCTCTTTCTCTCTTGTCTCTCTCTACCTTTCTCTCTCTAAGTTCTTCCATTTCTTCCATCATTCAATAGATTAACCATACAATGCCTAATCCTTAGAAAACACGATCCTGCAACTTATTTGAAAACTTTTTGTTGATTAAGCTTAGTCAAGTCATTTAAAAGCTTTTGCAATTTGAATCAGCTCTTGGGATAGCCTAGAACTCGAAAACGACTATTTTGTCGTTTTGTGTAGATTGCTTTTTGCATTTTAAGGCTTATTCCTTTGGCTTGGTTCAAATTTCTTTTTACAAAAGTCTTATACAACTCAAAAGAAGCTTGTGTGTCTAATTTGAGCTTATGGCATCAGCTTATAGCTTAATGGGCCAAAAAGCCCATCAAGAATAAGCTGTTTGATATAAGCCAGCTTATTTCACATTTTCAGCTTTTGGGCCTTTGAAAAGTTGTGTTTAAAATCAAATTTTGAGTCAAATAGGAGCTTTTGGGCCATTTTTATAAACTTTTTCTTATTGGGCCTAATTTTAGCCAATAAGGGACTGTTTTGGGTTTTGGCCCATTTGGAGGCCCAATAGGGGTATTTTTGTAATTTTAACTTCATTTTTGTTTATGTAGGTTAAATTAAGCTAGTTTGCAAGTTTTTAGAATTTTTTATAAATTTTGGATTTTTAATATTATTTTATTACTATTTTATTATTAAAAATTAAAATTAAAATTTTTCAAGTTTTTATATTTTTCTTAGGTTAAATACATTAAGTTAGGAATTTTACAACTTTTAGAATATTTTTATTGTCCTTAGATTAATTTTTATGATTATTTTTATTTTTAATAGTTTTTAATTGTTTTTAAATAGTTTTAATTAATTTTAAAATTTTCAAAAATAGTTTTAAATTAAGTTAGGGTATTTTAGAGGTTTACAAAGTGATAAATCTCATTTTGGGCTTTTATTAATTAATTTGATATTTTGGGCTTTAATTAGCATTAAAAAAATATTATTTAATTAATTAAAAGGCTTGAGTGAATTTTGATTTTTTGTAAACTCTTAATACATTATTTAGGATTTATTGCAATTTTCTAGGAATTTTTAGGGTAAAAATTTAAATTTGGTGCTTTTTACGGTTATACGTGTACGACCTTTTCGTCTTAGTGTAATCCGTCATCGTAACCGTCATTCTCTTCTTATCCCATTTCTATTTTCTTTCTCATAATCATGTAATCACATAATTAATCATTTCTCTACACAACACACTAGCCTCCTTGGGAAACGAACTTTCACTATTGGTCATTAGTGCTTGGTTTTCCTAAACCGACACTTAATACTGCCACTATTTTGCCTCCTTTTCCTAAAGGTGTGTAAAAATGATACAGGGCTTTTACCCAGGTTAAAAATATTCGTTGTGTTGGTCTCTTCGAATTGAAAAACTTGTTAAATGTGTGACTCAGTTGAACTTTGGTGAAACAAAGATGTGTCGTTGTAGTTTTTGAAAATAAAAGGTGCAAAACAATTAAAGTAAAAGCAATTAAAGTAAATCTAAATCTAATTAAAATAAAGTGCGAGTAATTAAGAGCGCGACTAAAAATAAAGGGCAATAAAGTAAATAACGCAAACTTAAATCTTACTAAGGCAAACTTAAAAACGCAACTAAAACTAAAACTTAAACTAAGGCAAATAAACTTAAAGTGCAATTAAGAAAAAGGCGGGAAAAATAAAGCTTAAAATGAAAAGGCAGAAAACTAAAAACTAAGATTTCCCTATCCGGAATAAACTCCTATTCGGAATAAATGCTATTCGGAATATCTGTCACCTATTCGGAAAGATTAGCCCTATTCGGAATATTTGTCTACTCGGAAAGATTGACCCTATGCGGAATAAACCTCCTATGCGGAATAATCATCTATTCGGAATAGCTGTCCCTATTCGGAATAAAGTCCTACTCGGAATATTCAGTCTATTCGGAAAATCCAGCCTATTCGGAATACTATTCCTATTCGGAATAAAAGTCCCTATTCGGAAAATAGCCCTATGCGGAATATTAGTCCTATACGGAATAACCAATCCTATTCGGAAAGTTCCTATTCGGAAAGTCCCTATTCGGAAAGTCCCTCTATTCGGAATATAAAGGTTATGCGGAAAAAACTTGCTATACTGAAAACCCTCCCTATTCGGAATAATGGATATTCCGAATAGCAGTCTCTGCAAAACCCTTATGCGGAATATTCCAAAGATGCGACTGGGAAGATCAGAAATCTAGATCCGAAGAACAAGGAAAGATAAAAATACACGGATCTACTCAAAACTAAGCTAAAATAAACACAAGATTAAATCAAACAAACAAATAAACAACTATTAAGCATAAACAATCAATCCAAATCAATCAAACTCACAAAACTTAATCAAAATAATCAAAACCCACTTAAATAAATCAACCAAATTCAAGAACATAAACATAAACAATAACAATCAAAGATTAAGAAAGGAAGAATGAGATTAACAAGATAAAGATAAAGCTTGACAAGAATTAAAAAGAAAAACTTACTTGAATTAAATGGTAATTAAGGTGCAAGACAAGGTAATTAAATGACAAGTATTTAAATTGACAAGGTAATTAAAGGTGGAAGGACTAATTGTCACGATTAGCCAACAAAATGAAATGATTAACAATCTAAACTATTTATAGGGGAGGATTAGGAAGCTTCCTCCCCTTCTTCCTTTTCTCTTAATTGCGTCATTAGGTCCTTAAGCATATAGTTTTCATTAATTGCACCATTAGTCCTTTTTCTTTCTAATCTTCTTTACTTGGACTCTAATGACTTGTGGCTCGGGATTTCTTTTAAACTCGTCTTTAATTTCTTCAATAAAATAGACTTGAGTTTCTCGGCTTTTGATAAACTTCTGTCTTTTGACTTATTCTGCGATAAATCTTCAGAATTGGTCTTGGACTTCCGTTCTTTTTCCACTTTTGACTTCTCGACTCCGTCTTTCATCTTTTTCTTCAATAAAAGCCGTGAATGCCCGTGAATTCTCGTGTTTTCTCCACTTTTCACAATTTCGTCCTAAATCACAACAAAAACACAAACCACGCATAATTCCGACACAAAAGACATAAAATACACGTTTTGGTCCGGTTATTATTGTAAAATACACGTTTTGGTCCGGTTATTATTGCAATGCATTAGTTACAAAGCATGTTTACACTTTTCATCATAATCAATCCACGTTGGCCTTTATTAAAGAGATAGAAAATTTATAAAAATGCAAAGCAAAGAAATTAAAAGCATACCTTGGGTTTTGAAAATGTCATGAATAATCATCATCCTCAACTTTTCACTTTCTCCAAACCAAGCTTAAAAACGAGATCATTGTTATTATAAGTTAGTAGACTAACACTAACTCATGTGGGCCAATTACTCACTTAAACTCCCTTATTCCTATGGGTATCTCTTATATTTTATTATTTGTCTTGAATGATCACGAAGATGCATTGTTTGACTTATTTCGATAATTATTTAGTCTGAAAACAAAGTGCACGATTTAATCAATAGTTAGCTAAAGTACCAAATCTTTTAAAACTGCTTCTCGGGATATCAAAAAGTTCATATCTTGGCATAACTTGGTTCGCGATTTGAGACCTTTCTCGGGCCGATATTTGGCAGCGACTTCATACTTCAAATCTTGAGAGACGTTCATGAAATAATGGTCTTCTCTTCATAATTGGAATTTCTTCACTTGGAATTTTTGAGAGATTCTTCATATATGGACCACGACTTCTTCATTTTTCTCCAATCTTTATTGTGGATTTTGATATACAACGATCCGCCTCCTTTATTGACTTGGATCTATTTATCCTCATACCTTGTTAGGGTCTTTTCGGATACACTTCTCCATGACTTTTTGGGAGTTTTTGCTTTTCGTCGTGTGTCTCGATCCTTCATAATGATTTTCGATAAATGATTCTTCACAACACTTTTGGATCTTTAGCAACAAAACATAGCCCTCATGCCTTGTTAGGGCCTTTTCGGACTCGCCAATCTTCGCGCCCCGCTTCATAAGTTATGCCTTGGCTATGAACTCTTGTCATTACCTAGCAACTTTTAAACGATCTGGGGCTAGAAGCTACGTAACTTTTTAAATCGTACAACCTTATTTATTAGCAGATAAATTTATTAGCAAGCGATGGGAGAATAGGCTTATAATTAACACACATAAATTCACGAAAGAATACCGAACTTATAATTGGCTCTATCATCTCTCGTTCTCCACAGTTTAAAATCTCAAGTAATGAGACTCGTGGATACTTAGCCTATTAAATCAAAATTTTGGGTTTTCGAGTCGCCTATAGGATCTTGCAAATTCTTAGACTTTTTCAAGTTTAGAAATCGCCTCTAAAGTCCCCTTAATAAACGACTCTCTAGGATCAATTATAGGAACTTGCGAAAAGTTCTTGTTCTTAACCCGTGAGGGTTAAGACTTTCGCGTTTTATAGCTCCCTATATAAAAGCCTAGCAAAACTTGACTTAAACACGTTAAGGATGCTAGCTAGAGTAAACTCGTATTGAGTCAAAAGATTCACAACGTTTGAAAATTAAAACCACTTATCAAACATTTATTCTAGCAAAGAAAGAAAATAACTATACAAAGGGAAAAACTAATAGGCCAAAATAGATCAAAAATTTTGAAAAATGTCGAAAAATTGATTTTCCGGTTAAAATGAGGACAAATACAAGGAAAAGACCACTTAACTTCGATAGAAGTCCCCCCTACACTTAAGATAAACATTGTCCTCAATGTTTAAGCATGTGGGAGTAAACTCCCCTACACTTAGGACATTGTGCACGTTGTTTAAATTTTGCTAAGGAAAAGACAACTAAAGAGATTCCTATTTTAATATTGAGAAAATATAAAATAGTGAATCGAAAAGAGTTTAGGATAGAACCGGGAAGAAGTAGAACACGGAATCACGGGTCGTTAAGAATCAGCAAGAGTGGATCATTGAAGCTCGAATCCCTGATTAAGAAGTGAGGAGAGGAAATAGCAAACCAAAGGGTCCCCCCTACACTTATGGTAAAGAAAGCAAAAAGATAGATGCATGGGTTGCCTCCCAAGAAGCGCTTGGTTTTTGTTTACCGAGTCGTGAGCCTGACTCGACCTTGATCATCAACAGAAGTAGCATGAAACAAATCCACCAGGATCAAAGACATAGTTTTCATCCATCAATAAGAAAGAGCTTAAGGCGAACAAGGAAAGCCAAAAGAAAAGTGGCAGGGTTCCCTTGAGCAGCGATGGAGCATGGTGGAAGCAAGGGTGAAGTGCAAGCTTGTCTTCAAGATTTCCAAAGATTTTTCCTTTTATTTCATCAGGTGGATACTGAGATGGCTCTAAGATTGCAATACCGGGGTCGAACACCTTTTCCTTTAAGGGAAAATTGCACTCAGGCTCAGCCGAGTGTGAAGAAGATCCGCAAAGAAGCACAACCTCGTCCTCAGAAGTGGGACAAAGAGGTGTTAAATCATACGTGCAACGGATTTCGGTGTCAACCGGTTTCTTCTCCTTTGACAAAATGCTCTTCAAATCCAAAGTAGGATCAAGGCGATAATCTTCAAAGTCATAAGGAGGAGCATCACTCTCATGCGGGAAGTAGGTATTGAGAAACATAGAAAAGTCTTCCTCGAATGAGTAATCGTCCAAAGTAGGATCGAGTGATGGCGGAGGATCTTCATCATGTGAAGAATCGCTCGAAAGAGTATCGGCCTCATCAAAATCATCGAATGTGGGCAGCTCGGGATACTCAGAAGTACAATCAAAATCATCCGAGTCTGAGCTAGAATCATCATCATCATAAGCATCAAAGACCGGTTGAGAATCATAAATGGGAGAAGCGTCCAAAGTAGGGAGAGAATCATCCACATCATCTTCAAAGAGTGGATTATCAGTGGAAGACTCGAATAAAGGATTATCGTAGACGGTAAAGTCATCGAGCACATTTATCATATTCACTGATTCTCGGCCTCCAAAGGATTTGCCTGTAAGCTTCCCCATTTTAAAAACTTTAGAATCATCCCCGACTCGTAGGATTAACTCACCTTCGGCCACATCTATTAAAGCACGTCCGGTTCTCAAGAATGGCCGACCAAGTATTAAAGGAATACGAGGGTCCATTTCATAATCAACTACAACAAAATCGACCAGGAAAGTAAATGTGCCAACTTTGATAAACACGTCTTCGGCTATACCAACGGGGTAAGCGAGAGTGCGATTTGCAAGTTCGAGAGTCATCTTTGTTGGAATGAGGTCGGGAAATGATAGTGTTTTCCAAACACTGAGTGGCATCAAATTAATACTAGCTCCGAGATCAGCAAGGGCAGTAAAATCTTCAGTTTTGTTGAACACGCAAGGCAACACAAAACGACCGGGATCTCCAAGCTTTTCCGGAAGTTCTCTAAGAAGGACTGCAGAGCAGTTTTCATTTAAGCGTGTGTTGGCGAGTTCAATCAGCTTCTCCTTCTTGCTAAGCAATTCCTTGAATGCTTTGACAAATTTCGGCATGTGGCAAAGTGCTTCAACAAGGCTAATGTTGATGGTCATTTTAGATAGCATATCCACATATTTCGATACTTGGCAGTCATTCTTGGTTAGATCATTGGTCTTGCCTATGCGAGAAGGGTATGGGATTCTAGGTTGATAAGGGTTAGGTGAAGGTGTAGTTGGTGAAGGTTGTGATGTTGAAGGGTCCTTCCGAGATACATCGTCATGACGAGGCGGAGACGGTAATGGTGTACTATCACTAAGTGTAAGAGGAGTAGGGATATATGGTGGTGGAGGAGTTGTAGATGTTGGTGGTGAATCAGATGGATTAACAATGGTAATTCCACTACGCGTAGTTATAGCACTCACATTAGCTCGCGGATTAGTGACGGTGTTTGAAGGTAGAGAACCCGAAGAAGAAGAAGGTTGAGCTTCGGGCAAGAAACTAGCCAACAGATTCTTCAATTCAATTGTTTGAGTGATGAAATAGGATTGAAGATTATTACGAACCTCGGTTCGGATGTCATTACCTTGCTTTAAGATATCTCCTTTGAAATTGATTATTTGGCTCTGAAGATTCTTGATTTGCTCACCTTGAGTTCTCATGATTGTGTCAACATCGGGATTAATGGGTGGGTGTTGTTGGGTGGGTGGTTGATAGGGGTTAGAAGCACGAGGTGGGATTTGGTTGCTTCTATTGTAGTTGTTGGCGGGATTTTGGTTTTGAGGAGAAAAACCGGGTGAAAGGTAGTTGTTGGAACGGTAGCTCAGCAGATTTCTATCCCCTTGTTGTCTAGCTTGGTAATTTTCCGGTGAATAATTACCGTAAGCTGCATACACATTTTCCGGATTTCCTTTTGTCGAAGGACAATCGGTGTATGAGTGAGGACCGCCACATGTTTCACAAGGATTAGCAACCGCTTTAACTTGTTGTTGTTGTTGGTTTGAAGCGAGAAGCGTAATACTTTTGCTCATTTCAGCCATCATGCGGGTGAGTTCGGTCATCTCAGGGTTTGCTGAGGTAGAAGAAACATTGACTCTCGTGTTGTTTATAGAAGAAGCAGAGGAATCCCAGTTCTTATGATGAGTAGTCATGTTTTCAATTAACTCTCTACACTCCTCGGGTCTCCTTTTCATAAATGTGCCACCGGCGGCTGCATTGATCGTATCACGATCTCGAAAAGTCAATCCGTTGTAGAAAGTATCGATCAAGGTGACCGGAAGCATATTGTGGTTTGGACAACGGTCGATCAAGACATTATATCTCTCCCATGCATCAAAAAGAGATTCATCGGGATCTTGCATGAAACCGCTGATCTGATTGCGAAGGCTTGTGACCATGGATGGTGGAAAGTAGCGCGACAAAAAGCGTTGAGTCATGTCATCCCAAGTATGAATAGAATTCTTCGGGAGACGATCAAACCATTTCTCGGCATGATGTAATAGAGTGTGTGGAAAGAGTTGTAGGCGAAGCTCATCCATTGTGGCACCAGCCAACTTCATGCTTTGGGTGATTGTAATGAACTTGTCGAGGTGTTTGTTGGCATCATCATCAGGCAATCCTCTAAATGGGTTTGTTTGTACTTGCTGAATCATGTGGTGCTTCAACGAAAACTCAGGAGCGTTGATTTGCATCGGCGCAATCGGTCCTCCTCGTCCAAACATTGTTGGTTGACAAAGTTCCTCCGTGGTCCGAAGATCGGGCTGTGGAAGAGCATTGTTGTTATTATTATTATTGAGGTGCGGTGGCATGTTGTTGTTAACACCTGCCATATCTAAATCTTCTTGAGGCTCGGGCTCTTGATAATTAGAAGATCTAGTACGCATACACCTGAAAATGCAAAAGAAAACAAAACCAAACACAAAAACAATATATATACACAATAAAAATAAAATCTTTTTGGATTTTTAAAATTTTAACTTTTTATGGTGTTTTATGAATTTTTTTAATTTTTATGATTTTTTTGAATTTTTTATGCAAGAAAAATAACGTTCACAAGTGAACGGATCCCAAAAAGCAACGTGTCTCTCACAGAAAACTGTTGATCTTTACGAAAAGAGCCGGCAGCGGCGCCATTTGATACAGGGCTTTTACCCAGGTTAAAAATATTCGTTGTGTTGGTCTCTTCGAATTGAAAAACTTGTTGTTAAACGTGTGACTCAGTTGAACTTTGGTGAAACAAAGATGTGTCGTTGTAGTTTTTGAAAATAAAAGGTGCAAATCAATTAAAGTAAAAGCAATTAAAGTAAATCTAAATCTAATTAAAATAAAGTGCGAGTAATTAAGAGCGCGACTAAAAATAAAGGGCAATAAAGTAAATAACGCAAACTTAAATCTAACTAAGGCAAACTTAAAAACGCAACTAAAACTAAAACTTAAACTAAGGCAAATAAACTTAAAGTGCAATTAAGAAAAAGGCGGGAAAAATAAAGCTTAAAATGAAAAGGCAGAAAACTAAAAACTAAGATTTCCCTATCCGGAATAAACTCCTATTCGGAATAAATGCTATTCGGAATATCTGTCACCTATTCGAAAGATTAGCCCTATTCGGAATATTTGTCTACTCGGAAAGATTGACCTATGCGGAATAAACCTCCTATGCGGAATAATCATCTATTCGGAATAGCTGTCCTATTCGGAATAAAGTCCTACTCGGAATATTCAGTCTATTCGGAAAATCCAGCCTATTCGGAATACTATTCCTATTCGGAATAAAAGTCCCTATTCGGAAAATAGCCCTATGCGGAATATTAGTCCTATACGGAATAACCAATCCTATTCGGAAAGTTCCTATTCGGAAAGTCCCTATTCGGAAAGTCCCTCTATTCGAAATATAAAGGTTATGCGGAAAAAACTTGCTATACTGAAAACCCTCCCTATTCGGAATAATGGATATTCCGAATAGCAGTCTCTGCAAAACCCTTATGCGGAATATTCCAAAGATGCGACTGGGAAGATCAGAAATCTAGATCCGAAGAACAAGGAAAGATAAAAATACACGGATCTACTCAAAACTAAGCTAAAATAAACACAAGATTAAATCAAACAAACAAATAAACAACTATTAAGTATAAACAATCAATCCAAATCAATCAAACTCACAAAACTTAATCAAAATAATCAAAATCCACTTAAATAAATCAACCAAATTCAAGAACATAAACATAAACAATAACAATCAAAGATTAAGAAAGGAAGAATGAGATTAACAAGATAAAGATAAAGCTTGACAAGAATTAAAAAGAAAAACTTACTTGAATTAAATGGTAATTAAGGTGCAAGACAAGGTAATTAAATGACAAGTATTTAAATTGACAAGGTAATTAAAGGTGGAAGGACTAATTGTCACGATTAGCCAACAAAATGAAATGATTAACAATCTAAACTATTTATAGGGGAGGATTAGGAAGCTTCCTCCCCTTCTTCCTTTTCTCTTAATTGCGTCATTAGGTCCTTAAGCATATAGTTTTCATTAATTGCACCATTAGTCCTTTTTCTTTCTAATCTTCTTTACTTGGACTCTAATGACTTGTGGCTCGGGATTTCTTTTAAACTCGTCTTTAATTTCTTCAATAAAATAGACTTGAGTTTCTCGGCTTTTGATAAACTTCCGTCTTTTGACTTATTCTGCGATAAATCTTCAGAATTGGTCTTGGACTTCCGTTCTCTTTCCACTTTTGACTTCTCGACTCCGTCTTTCATCTTTTTCTTCAATAAAAGCCGTGAATGCCCGTGAATTCTCGTGTTTTCTCCACTTTTCACAATTTCGTCCTAAATCACAACAAAAACACAAACCACGCATAATTCCGACACAAAAGACATAAAATACACGTTTTGGTCCGGTTATTATTGTAATTAAGTGGTAGAAAAGATGGGTGTTTACACACCTATCAAAAAAGAACTTTCGTGAAGCTCAATTTTGAAAAATACAAACTATAAGGTGGGTATAAGGCGGGTATTATAAAATATACCCTAAAGAAAAAGGCTCTTAAGTGCTTCGCGCCGCCTCGTTTCCCCGCTTGTTTGTGAGTATTTGATTTTGAGAGCTAATCGAGGGTTTTGCCGCCCAAAGTTTTATTAAGTATCATATATACTTTCTTGGTTTCATTGATTAAACCCTCTTGAACGTTTTGGTGTTCTACCAACGTTCTAAAGTCATCGAAGGCGTTCACTTCACGTGATCGTTTTCATTCCTCGAGGCTTCTTTAATCAAGAGATTTGATTAAGGAGGAGATTTGTAGATTTTGGTCTACTTAATACAATCACAAAAATCCAAAAATAATAAAAACAATCAAAAACCACAAAAAAGTTGGAAAAATACAAAACATCAAAAGGAATCTTCTTTGCTCGCCCCCACATTGTACGTGACGTTTATGCTTACTCGTAATCAAGCAAGACGTGCACGTAAACGAAAAACCCGAAAGGAGTCAACACCTACTCCTAATCTTTCTAATGAGGAGTCTCCTATTGACGAACCCATTGAAGAGAAGAACCAACCATGGCGAATCGAACTATGATGGAGGTACTTCAAGCACCCACCAAGGGTTATGGAGAGGCTATTGTGATTCCCGCTATCCGTGCGGAGAATTTTGAACTAAAAACGGGTTTGTTGTCGATGATCCAAAACAAAAAATTCCGTGATGATGAGAAGGACAATCCACACAACCATATCTGCCAATTCAATCGTCTTACCGCCACTTGCAAGTTTAAGGACGTCTCTAATGACTCGATTAAGATGATGCTTTTTCCGTATTCCTGAGCGGGGCCCGCTAAAATTTGGTTAGAGAAAGAACCACCCAATTCTATATTGACGTGGAAAGATCTCGTGTCTAAGTTTGTGAACCAATCTTTTCTGCCCTCTAAGACTACGCACTTAAAAAACGAGATTTCAAAATTTTCACAAGAATTTAATGAGAGTTTTTCAACGGCTTGGAATAGGTTTAAGGAAATGTTACATGAGTGTCCTCATCACGGTTTTTCTGATTTGCATCAAATTGACACATTTTACAATGGACTTAATGATCATGAAAGGGATTATCTATATGCCGCCGCGGGTGGTAATTTTTTGTGTAAAACGGTTGAGGAATCTTTGGTGGTAATTGAGAATAGATCTAAGGTGTATAGTCCTCGTAGCACGTCTAGTGTTCATAAGGCTTCTTCTTCGGCTTCACCTTCTTTGTCTACCACCATTGATGCTTGCCAAATTGAGGCGAACTTGGAAAACAAAATCTTTGATAAGCTTAAAGGTCTTTTGATTGAGTTCAAAGTTGGAGAACCAAGTGCTCCCGCTACGGCTAAAGCGGTTGAGGTTTCATGCATGTATTGTGGTGGACGTCATGATTTCTCCGAGTGCATTACCAACGGTGGTAACACTTAGAGTGCCTACGCGGCCACGTGAACTTACAACCAAAACGGTCAAGTTACCCGCTCTAATCAATTGACTCAACCGGGTTTTGGTTCAAATAAAAATGCTAACAACAACTATCGCAACAATCAAGTTGGTTTCAAAAACATTTACAACAAGGGAAACTATGGTAATCAAGGGGCTAATAATCAAGTTTTAAACAAAAATCAAAATGATTTTCAAAACAACAACAAGAGTTTGCAAACTTTGAAAGATCTTCCAAATGAATTTGTTGAATACGCTAATGGAAATGATGCTAGGTTTGACAACATTCAAAGAGAAATCATTAGCCTAAGATCCGAGTTTAAGAACGACTTGAAGAAAGAGTTGAAAAATGAGTTAGAAAATGAGCTTAAAATCCATACCAACAAGATGGAAGGAAATGTAACTAGGTTCCAACAAAACCAACAAAAAAGGGAAAAAGGGCAACATGAAATTAAGCAAGAAATGATTAAAGCCGAGAAGAGGAAATCCATGTTTGAGGACAAAATTTCATCTATGTTTGAGGTAATTATGTGCAAACCGTCTTCGAGTAGTCTTCCTAGCAACACCGTATCAAACCCTAAGGGTGAGATGAAAGTGATTACCACACGTAGTGGTAAGACACTTAAGGAACCGACTCCTCAACCAATTGCTCCTACGGAGGATGCAATAGAGGAAGAACCCGAGGTGGTGGTCCAAAAGGAGCATGTCCCAATCCCACGAAGTACCGCTCATGCCACACCTACGGTTGACCCATTACCAACATTGGAACCCGAGATTCCAAAGTCTATGCTTATGCCTCAACCCACACCACCTTTGCCTTATCCATCGAGACTTAGAAAGGAGAAACGACAAGAGCGCGACAATTATCAATTTGAGCTTTTTATGAAATGTTTCGTGATTTGCACTTTAATGTGAGTTTCGTCGATGCTTTGGTCATGATGCCTCGATTTGCCGCTAACTTTAAGATTATGTTGAACAACAAGGAGAAATTGCACCAATTGTCTAGTTGTTCATCGGTTTATCTTAATCGCATACCTCAAAAAGTCGGTGATCCCGGTAAATTCTTGATCCCTTGTGCAATCCAAGATAGGAAGAATGCTATGCCTTGGCTTATCTTGGTGCTAGCATTAAATTGATGCCACTTGCAATCTTCAAGTCGCTCAATCTTCCTAATCTTACTCCTTCACTGATGTTTATCGAGTTGGCCGACCATTCCAATATTCCCGCATGTGGATTGGCGGAAGACGTTTTTGTGAAAGTGGGAAAGTTTTATTATCCGGTAGACTTTATCGTTGTCGATATTCCCACAGATCCTCATGTTCCTCTCATTTTAGGTCGTTCGTTTTTAGATACGTCTATGGCTTTGATCGATGTTCATGCTAGAAAGATCACCTTACGTTTCAACGACGAGGAACTTGTTATAAACGCAACTCAAAACTCTCAAATTTTTCATGTTTATTCAGTTGCAACCATAAACCTCGTTGATATGATTGACGTTATTTGCGAGGAATTTTCACAAGAAGTTCTAGGTTTTGGTGATGATGAAAATAGTGGCAATCCTACTTTGTTAGATCCCATTCTTGCTAACTCGACACCAACCTTCACTCCATTTGAAGGCAGTGGTTTACGTTGGAGGATTCGATGTTCCACGTACTTGTAACGAAGACCTCGACAATGATGAGGACTTCTCGATTATCAAGGATTTTCTTAACGATTTTACATTTCCTCCACCCGAGGAGGTTATGAGTATCGAGCCCAAATCTTCAATTTAGGAACCACCTATCCTCGAGTTGAAAGATTTACCTCCTCATCTCGAATATGCTTTTTTGGAGGAGGGCGACAAGTTGCCGGTTATTATTGCGAAGGAACTTTCGGATGATGAAAAAGCCGCACTTGTCGATGTTCTAAAGGATCACAAAAGGGAAATTGCGTGGAAGTTATCCGACATTAAGGGGATCGATCCCAAATTTTATACCCACAAAATCTTAATGGAGGAGGATTAAAAGCCTGCAATCCAATGTCAAAGGAGGATGAACCCCAAAATTCACGACGCCATCAAAAAGGAAGTCCTAAAACTCCTTGACGCGAGAATTATTTACCCTATTTACGATAGCCCTTGGGTGAGTCCTATTCATTGTGTCCCTAAGAAGTGAGGAATGACCGTTGTGCCAAACGATGCCAACGAGTTAATTCCCACTAGACCCGTGACCGGATGAAGAGTGTGCATTGACTATCGTAAGTTGAATGAAGCCACTCGTAAAGACCATTTTCCCTTGCCCTGCATGGACCAAATGTTGGAGCGTCTTGCGGGAAAAGATTTCTATTGATTTTTAGATGGTTTTTCCGGTTACTTCCAAATCCCCATCGATCCTCGTGATCAAGAAAAAACTACGTTTACGTGTCCATATGGAACGTTTGCCTATCGTAGAATGCCATTCGGACTTTGCAATGCACCGGGAACCTTTCAAAGGTGCATGATGGCTATTTTTCCAGATATGATCGAGAAGACGATGGAAGTCTTCATGGATGACTTTTCCGTGTTTGGTTGTTCGTTCACTTCGTTTTTGTCGAATCTTGAGAGAATGTTGTAACGTTGTGAGGAAACCAACCTTGTTCTTAATTAGGAAAAGTGTCATTTGATGGTTAAGAGTGGAATCGTCTTAGGGCACAAGGTTTCGAACGCGGGGATTGAGGTAGATCAAGCTAAGGTAGACGTCATCGCCAAATTACCTCATCCCAAAACCGTTAAGGAAGTTAGGAGTTTCCTAGGCCACGCGGGCTTTTATCCTCGATTCATCAAGGATTTTTCAAAGATCTCTCGACCTATTACACATCTTCTTGAAAAAGAGGCACATTTTGTCTTTGACGAAGATTGTGTACGAGCCTTTGAAATCCTTAAGAGGAAACTTACCGAAGCTCCCATTCTTGTTGCTCCCAATTTGAACCTCCCCTTTGAGCTCATGTGTGATGCTAGTGACTATGCTATTGGGGCCGTATTGGGGCAACGTCATGAAAAGCACTTCTTGCCTATTAACTATGCTAGCAAGACGATGACCGAGGCTCAACTAAAATACAATACAACGGAAAAGGAATTCCTGGCCGTGGTGTATGCATTTGAGAAATTCCGACCTTATCTTGTCTTGACGAAATGCATAGTGTTAACGAATCATTCGGCGATCAAGTATCTTATGGCTAAGCAAGATGCAAAGCCAATATTACTTCGTTGGATTCTCCTCCTTTAAGAATTTGATCACAAAATCTTTGACAAAAAGGAGCCGAGAATCTAGCGGCCGATCATCTTTCTCGTTTGGAAGATCCTCACCAAAGTGTTTACGAGCCCAAGGAAATAACCGAAACATTTCCGCTCGAGACACTTGGTGTAGTGAATTCTAAGCTTGATACTTCCACCCCATGGTTTGCGGACATTGCAAATTACCATGCGGGTAATTTCATCATCAAGGGTATGACGACTCAAGAAAAACGAAAATTCTTTCGTGACGTCAAGTTCTACTTTTGGAACGACCCTTAGTTGTTTCGAACTTGTGCAGATCAAAATATTCGACGTTGTGTCTTTGGTACCGAAGCTTCTAATATCCTTAGAGCTTGTCACGAGGGACCCACGGGTGGTCACCATGGTGCTAATCTCACGGCTAAGAAGGTCTTTGATGCCGACTTCTTTTGGCCTACTATTTACCGAGATGCACATGAGCTTGTGAATTCGTGTGACTCATGCCAATGACAAAGAAAAGCCTCACAAAAAGATGAGATGCCACAAAATATCATCCAAGTGTGTGAGATCTTTGACGTTTGCGGCATTGATTTTATGGGGCCGTTCCCATCATCTCGTGGTAATAAGTACATCCTTGTCGCGGTTGACTACCTATCTAAGTGGGTGGAAGCTAAGGCTTTGCCCACCAATGATGCTCGTGTGGTATTCAAGTTTTTGAAGCAATTGTTCTCTCGGTTTGGAACCCCTCGTGCGATCATAAGCGATCCTGGAACCCATTTTTGTAACGACCAATTCGAAAGGGTCCTAAGGAAATATGGGGTTACACATCGGCTTTCTATGGCTTATCACCCACAAACGAGTGGGCAAGTCGAGGTTTCAAACCGAGCTTTGAAGAGGATCTTGGAGAGATCCGTTGGGGAAAACCGACAATCTTGGTCGGATAAGTTGGACGATGCTTTATGGGCTTTTAGGACCGCTCATAAGACGCCCATTGGGTGCACTCCCTATAAGCTTGTGTATGGGAAAAATTGTCATTTGCTAATTGAATTGGAACATAATAAGTGTGTAAACACTTATCCTTTTGCCACTAAAATCAAGTAAAAACAAGACCTAATCATGTGTTTTACATCTTAAATGTCGGAATTACGCGTGGTTTTGTGTTCTTGTGTTTAAATAGGTACAAATGGTGAAAAGAAGAGAAAACACGGGATTTCATGGTCAAATGTCGAAGAAAAGTCAAGAAAAAGTCAAAGACAAGATCAAAAGACCTAAAGTGTGCCGAAGATCACGAAAACCGGCTAAACCGACTCGAGTTTTGAAGAAAAGATCAACAAATCCGAAATCGAGCTCGTCCTTAGTGGATTTAACATTATTCGAGTTTAATGGGCCTTGTGGGTCCCACATTTGCTTATTGGGCCCACAAAGCCCATTTGAAAAATTAAACCTTGTGCTTAAGTTGATAAAACCCAAAAGCCCATTTCTCAAAACAAATCCAACGGAAGGAGTAAATACGTATTTGGGCCTAGCCCATGTTAAATAATAAATCCAACGGAAGGAGTAAATGAAAAATAAAAGATATTCATTTTGTGGGTCAAAGCCTACACACTCCCTGGTCAACCCAACCTTCCCTCACCCGTTTTATTCATCAAACGTAACTTCCACCAACCTTATTTACCCACCCACGTGTCTCCCCACTTTACCCAAATAAACTTCTCATTTACCCACTCAACCCTTATTATTTTTCGTTACTATCTAAGTGACACACACAATTTACTGTGCATCTTCTCCCTCTCCACAAAATACTCTCCCTCTCCTTAAACCCTAAAAATTTTTACAGCAAAAATTAATCACCTAAAAAGAGGGTTTTTACCCTAAAAGGGTAATTAACACCAAGGAGATTAAAACCCCCTAGTTTTCGGATCATCCACCCAACTGTGGTCCTCCCATCTCACCAACGTGGCACCATTTGGTTGGCTGTGACAACTCCCTCCACCAATTCCTCCAATAAGGACCCTCCACATCATCATAGAGAAAGCACAACTAGCACACATCTTGCCACGAGGGCAATCCGTGGCTACAAGGCAGATTCTCCACCGTTTGATCATAAGAGAAGAAAGAGAAGGAAGATTAGCGGCCCAGATTCTTCACCGTGGTCACCAAGGAAGACCTAGAAGGTTCGGGGGATCCCTATAAAAACCCCCATTTTCTCCCATGTAATTTAAGCTTTTCTTTAATTTTTATTTTCCAGTAAAATAGTTTAGAAATGAATCTTGTAATTTTCTATTTCAGTAATTGTAATTGATGTTTAATTAATGAAAAGTTAGTATTTAAGCTTAATCTCGTCTCAATTTTATTTCAGTAGTGTTTTATTCACAAAGTTTAATTCAGTCCAATTTTTTATATTTATATTTACTGTTCTTGTTACATTATTCGGATATATAAAAAAAAAAATATATATATATATAGAGAAAAGTGTAATATATTTCCCCCACTGGGAAATATAAAAATAGTTACTGTTCATATCTTGTTTCATCCGATTGGGGTTTGAGAGAAAGGTAGCGATTGGGGTTCAAAGTTGTTGATGGTGTAAATCGAAGGTGGTGTTTGTTTCGGTTCACTGAGGTGGCTCAACGCCAGCCTACTGCTCAACGCCAGCCTACTGCTCAACGGGTTCATCCTTAGGTTTGATCTTCTTTTTATTTTTATTGTTAAATTTATTTCGTTTAAGTTATTTGTCATTAATCTGCTTGCGTTTAGTTGATGAATGATTTGTTTGGTTTGTTAAAGTTTTTTTTTACTGCTTATTATTTAGTTCTTAATTTGCTCGAATCTGCTATTAGTTTAAGGCTTATTTAGGTATAATCTGTTAAAATTTTGGATTACTGTTGAAACTGATGAATTGTTATAATCAGCTTATTTAGTTCGCATGTTTATAGGATTAATTGTTATAATCTGCTCTTTATTTAGAATGTTCAGTAGTTTATAGTGTTTGGCAATTTGATTATGTAACACCCCCACAAATGCTATGCGCAGCGGAACTACAACATTGGGTGCTACACAGTATTCATTGCACACAAGATATATCAAACGACGCTAAAAAGACGTCAACTTAAAACTTGAATTTAAAAATTGTTAGATGATACATGTCCACGGTTTTTCCAACCCCAATTGGTACAACATAGTTTAGCGTTTTCGGTCCCCATGATTCTCAACCCAAGAATTTCAGTTTTACAACAACATAACATTAAACTTAAAAATTGTTTAAGTAGAAAAGGGAGGAAAAACAAGCAGACTCCAAGCCATACACACAACATCCATCCTATGCACGCTCCATTCTACACTTCAGCGGTTACCTGAAACACATGCCAAAATTTTGGTCAACGAAAACGTTGAGTGGAATTCATAGGTTTTACAATCAATTTGAACGTATATAAAATAAAAACCATTCGTGATCATTTATAGACTTGTCGATCAAACAATCTATATTCAGGATACTGACAATTGTGTTTAAGCTCATGACACTAATCCGTTAACTCAATCACCCGCGTAATAATTACCGGCGTGATTCAGATGAAACCAGTGCCCCTTCTAAAGGCATCAGTTGCAATTATACCTTATCTCTCATACAAGATAATCTACCGCAGAACTTACTCAACGTACAGCTTCTCGGCTAGCATTGGGTCGTTAGCCCCGTAGTACTACAAATTGTATAAGCGGCTATTTCCCCCTACTCGAGGGCAGGACAAGAGTTAATAGTTCATGAATTTAGGGTCTTTTGCAACTTTGGTACTCAACACAATTTCTAAGGCAACATTCGGGTCTAACAATCATTCATGATATACGTTCCTTTTAAAAACTAGCATGCATTTCCCTCGCGGGTAAAACAATTTGAAATAAATATAAGCGAGGCTATAAATTCACACCTTAGATATTAAGTAGTCGGTAGTTCGAGGGATGATCACTGACGACGAAACGGATGCCCGGATAAATCAACACCTATCACAAATAACGCGTAATGAGTAATCTCATTTTAAATACCTTATGGTACTGTATAAAATACATATATACTAGTCACTTAGGACAATTATAACTCACGCCAAAACAAAACAACAAGCATCACTCATTTTACACCATTCGTTCTCATTACTTACGTTATCCATTTTTATCCATTTTCGCCGGTACTTACCGAAAGTACGGGCTGTTTTACCATATTTAACCATACTTATAAAATTTGACAAAATTCTCAAAAATCCTATAAGACCTGTAGATAACATGTTTTTAATCCCAATAAAAGTTTTTACTTCTACGACTCGTTACGCAACGCTTTTCAAAAACTACATTTTAGGGGCTGAAATTGTACTTCGACCAACTTTGACCTCTTTGACCCATTTGAAATGCACCTTTGACTTCTTTGACTCCTAAGTCAACTTATAGACTCATTTACACAGGTTTGTGACCAAATTTTGACCCTTGACCATTTACCAATTCATACTTGTGGTCCTCGGGATTTGACTAAAACTATACATAAATTCGGATTATGAAAGTTCTCGTCTCCCGGTACTCGATCTTTAAAACCTCATAACTTTTAGCTCGTTTTGAGTCACGGGCTCTACCTTATACCAAATTAAAGATAAAAAGACCCTCTACAACTACATTTAGTTTTCAAGACCTGTAGGAAAAATAATTTTTATGAAATGACCTCAAAGTTTCTGCCTAAATTTGACTACTCCAAAATCATGCTTAAACTCGATTCCAATCCTACTAATCACCACTAGGCATCATCCTAAGCTTCCTTAATCACAACCAAACACAAATTTTCAGTCCTACCCCTATTGATCAACCAACCTCATAATCTAAAATCAAAGAAAACAAACATGCAACCACTTAAACCTATTTAAAACATCACTAAACACAATACCAAACACAAAATAATGCTCAAAATTCATCAACCACCATGGCTCCCCAAACACCCCCTTGTGCCGTGGGGTTTGGGTGACCAAATCACCACAACCAAATTGATTTTGGTGGGTTTTATTGGTGATTATGCTTCCATTACACATGAATTTAACATGCATCACAACAATTAGCCTCAAAAACGAATTTGATTGTTCTTGAAAATTTTTGGAAAATTTATTTGAATGCATGTGGGATTTAAATACATAGAAAGGTGGGGAATGACAAGATTAGATGTGGTCTAACCTTAATTTCAATGAAAATCAAGTAGAAAAAATTTTTGATGGTGTTCTTGGTGGTTTGGGGGTGACCGTCGGCTTTAAGGGCAAGAAAGGAGAGAGTTTGATTTTTTTTGTCAAGTGTTACTATGTGTTTGTGTTTAGTGCCTTTTTGTGGTATTGGGAGGGACCAAAATGCAAATAAAGGTTTCTTTTGGCCTTAAGTAAAAACGCCATTAAAACATTGCGGGTTCGACTCACTAGTCAATTTTGAAAATTTTACGGGAGTCGGAAATCATCCCGAACACTCCAAAATATTTTTGGGATACTTTAAATGTACTCGGAAGGCTATAAAACTCACCCGACTCAACTTAACACGAATCGTAAGTAAAATTCTCGAAAAATTACATTATCGATAAATCGTCAATAATTATGAAAATTTGGGCATCCATCGGGATCGTAATCGTCATCGTCCTTCTTGAATCGTCAAACGTAAAAATTATAACCTCGAACATCGGCTTTAACCAATATACTTATAAATATAGAAATTAAAATTTATTAAAAATTTCAAAAATTAGCGTAATTTAGGGTAACGTTAATGACCTCGGTTCTAGGGTGTCACATCCACCCCTCCTTAAAGAGAGCGACGTCCCGGCGCTCGCCTCTTCTTGTACTCACATTTCGTTCTACTGGAACAGATGAGGATACCTTTCCTTGAAAAAGTCCTCACGTTCCCAAGTGTATTCCGGTCCACGCTTAGAATTCCATCGGACCTTCACAATAGGAATTCTACTACGCTTCAGCCTCTTGACCTCTCGGTCCATAATTTCCACAGGTTCTTCCACAAAATGCATTTTGTCGTCCAGTCGAATCTCGTCCAAAGGAATCACCAATTCCTTATCCGCCAAACTCTTCTTCAGGTTCGATACGTGAAACGTGTCGTGAATAGCACTAAGTTCGGTCGGCAATTCTAACTTGTACGCTACTGGTCCAATTCGTTCAACGATCTTAAACGGTCCAATATACCTCGGACTCAACTTTCCTTTCTTTCCAAAACGAATTACACCCTTCCACGGCGATACCTTGAGCATAACCATATCTCCAACTTCAAACTCCAACGGTTTCCTTCGGTTATCGGCATAACTCTTCTGTCGGCTTCTCGCAGCAAGTAGTCGGTTCTTGATTTGCACAATCTTCTCTGTCGTTTCTAAAACCATTTCGGGTCCAGTCAATTGACTTTCTCCCACTTCACTCCAACACACAGGCGATCTACACTTCCTTCCATACAATGCTTCGAACGGTGCTGCCTTGATATTCGCATGATAACTATTATTATACGAAAATTCCACCAGAGGCAAGTGGCGCTCCCAACTTCCTCCAAAATCAATCACGCATGCTCGGAGCATGTCCTCCATCGTCTGAATAGTTCGTTCACTCTGGCCGTCAGTTTCCGGGTGATAAGCCGTGCTTAAACTCAATTCAGTGCCCATCGCACGTTGAAGCGATTTCCAAAATTCCGACGTAAATCTACTATCGCGATCCGAAATGATCGATAACGGCACTCCATGTCTACAGACGATCTCTTTCACGTACACACTGGCGAGCTTTTCCATGCTGTCCGTTTTCTTCATAGGTAAGAAATGAGCAGATTTCGTTAACCTATCCACAATTACCCATATCATATCACATCCACTAGGAGTCCTAGGTAAACCCGTCACGAAATCCATAGCGATTTTCTCCCATTTCCATTCTGGGATCTCTGGTTGTACCAACAATCCAGATGGTTTCTTATGTTCTGCTTGAACCTTCGCGCAAGTCAAACACTTACTAACGTAACGAGCAATATCCGCCTTCATATTCGGCCACCAATAAACTTTCTTCAGGTCGTGATACATTTTATCCGATCCAGGATGTATCGAATACTTCGACTTATGCGACTCGTTCATAACCAATTCTCGAACTCCAGGCTTTCCTTCCTCAGATGAACACAGTGGTAACCAAATCCGATTCTCAAAATATCTCAGTCCGTCTGACCTAATCACGAAAGAGGTTTCAACATTCGTCCCAAGTTCTCAGCTTCAACATTCCCTTTCATTAGTCCTCTCTCCTGAGCCTTCAGTATAGTTTCGGTTAAGTCAACGCTCTCAGTCATCACTAAAGCTCTGACCCTCAAAGGTTTCTCCCGTTCCTTCCTACTTAGTGCATCCGCTACAACATTCGCCTTGCCAGGGTGGTAGCGAATTTCGCAGTCGTAATCACTTAGTAGTTCAACCCATCGTCTCTGTCGCATATTCAACTCCTTTTGATCTAAAATGTGTTGCAAACTCTTGTGGTCAGTGAATACAACACACTTCGTCCCATACAAATAATGTCTCCACAGCTTCAACGCAAAAACTACAGCTCCTAATTCCAAATCGTGCGTCGTGTAGTTCTCCTCATTCTTCCTCAGTTTCCTCGACGCGTAAGCTATCACCTTTTCACGTTGCATCAATACCGCTCCATAACCCTTACGAGACGCATCACAATACACTACGAAGTCTTCGGTTCCTTCAGGCAATGACAATATCGGTGCGGAACATAACTTATCCTTAAGCGTTTTGAAAGCGAGTTCTTCCTCATTTCCCCATTCATACACCCTATTCTTTTCGGTAAGCCTCGTCAATGGTTTTGCAATCAACGAAAATCCTTCAATGAACCTTCGATAATACCCAGCTAAACCAAGGAATTGTCGAACTTCAGTCGGCGTTGTCGGTGCTGACCATTCCCTGATCGCTTCGACCTTGGCGGGATCCACACGAACTCCCTTACTATCAATCACGTGACCTAGGAACTGCACTGATTCCAACCAAAACTCACACTTCGAAAATTTTGCATACAGCTTCTCCTTCCTTAACAACTCCAAAATCTTCCTCAGGTGCTTCTCGTGCTCCTCCTTACTCTTAGAGTAAATCAGTATATCATCGATGAACACAATAACAAACTTATCTAGATACGGCTTGCACACGCGATTCATGAGGTCCATGAATACAGCAGGCGCGTTTGTCAACCCAAACGGCATCACTCGAAATTCAAAGTGTCCATACCGCGTACGAAAGGCGGTTACAGGGATATCCTCCTCTCTTACACGCAGTTGATGATACCCTGATCTTAAATCGATCTTTGAGTATACACTGGAACCTTGCAATTGATCAAACAAATCGTCAATCCTCGGCAATGGGTACCGATTCTTAACCGTCAGCTTATTGAGTTCCCTATAGTCAATACACATCCGAAACGAACCATCTTTCTTCTTCACAAACAACACTGGCGCTCCCCAAGGTGATGAGCTCGGCCTAATAAATCCTTTGTCCATCAATTCCTTCAGTTGTTCCGATAACTCCTTTAACTCAGATGGTGCTAAGCGATAAGGTGCACGTGCAACCGGCGCAGCTCCTGGCACTAAATCAATTCGAAACTCAACCTCACGGGTAGGTGGTAAACCTGGCAACTCGTCTGGAAAAACTTCCGGATATTCGCAGATAACAGGTACCTCTTCAATCCTCGCCTCTAACTCACCATCACTCGAAACTTGTGCCAAAAACACGTCGCATCCGTTCTCTACGTACTTCATCATTTTCAAACAGGAAATCACTTTCAAACGAGAAGTGCATTCGTCTCCCTTCACCGTCAAAACTTTATTCCGCAACGGAATCTGAACCAATCTCTCGCCACAGACGATCATAGCACTGTGCGCCATTACCCAATCCATTCCCACAATCACGTCAAACGATCCTAGCTCTATAGGCATCAAGTCGATTTTAAAAGCGTAATTTCCTAACTTCAAGGTACACCCTCTCAGTATAGAATTCGTACTAACAATTTTTCCATCGGCTAACTCAACGTTATAACTAGTCGCTAACAACACCGCTTTTCTATCGATATGACGACTAAATTTAACATCTACAAAACTCTTGTCGGAGCCAGAATCAAACAAAATACTAGCATAACAAGCGTCTAGCAAAAACGTACCGGTAACCACATTAGGACCCTGTGGTTTATCAGCCGTTCCCACTTGATACACCACAGCCGCGTTGTTACCTCCCCGCTTGTTTCCTGCCTTCGGGCAATTCACTTGCACATGACCTCTCTCTCCACATCCATAACATCCTCTCATTCTGATAGCATTCGCCCCAGTGGCTACTCCTCCTGTTCGGCAACCAGACGTCCTATGACCTGCCTTTCCACACTTGCCGCATGCAGGCGGGCATTTCCCAACATGGTACAAATTGCACCTACCACAATGGGGATTCACTTTTACTCCTCTAGGGTTCGTCACTGCCCTCATCCCTTCATTCCTTCTCTGGTTAAACTGCTGATTTCGGTTCGGACCATGGTTGTTTCGATTCCCACCTCGGTTCTGGCCCTGGGATTGGTTGCTTTGTGCCGCTTCCCATTTCCTCTTGTTCCCTTCAGCAATGGAGTTCTGCTTGTCCTGGAGCTTGACGTCCATCAATGCGTGAGCCATCTGGACCGCTTCATCAAACGACCCAGGTTTCGACGAAGTTGTTTCACCTTTGATATTGCTAGATAAACCCTTAATGTATTGCTTCATCTTCTTGGCATCATTGGCAAAAACATCTGGACACAAAAGGCTTAATTCATTAAACCTCCTAGTGTAGGCAGTGATATCGTTGTTCTTCAAGGTCAAGTGCCTCAACTCATCCTCCAATTGTCCCAATTCCTCTTCTGGGCAAAACTTCTTAGTCAACAGAGCTTTTGTCGCATTCCACGTCCTTGCATTTGCTACAGCCAATCCAACCGTGGCTACCTGAGTATTCCACCAACTTAACGCATCATCAAGAAACGTAGCAGCCGCAAACTTCACTTTGTCCGCTTCTGCACAACCGCTGATTTCAAAAGTACTTTCAACCTTTTCCAACCATCGTCTAAGTTCTAAAGCTCCACCCGTTCCACGAAACTGCGTGGGACCGCATTTCATAAAACTAGAATAGGTACACACTCTCGGGGCTTGCTGTCTCCCCGCGTTCCTTCCCTGGTCCTGATTTCTCCCGGCTCAGTCCGCTTCCAGCGCATTTGCTATAGCTTCCTGAATCATGGTGTTAACACGATCGGCGGTCAACTTTGGAGGCATGGTGTTATCGAATATCTCTTTCTCCAAGACAGGGAAAATAGAAAAACAATGTAAGTATACATATCAAGTTTCCGAGACATAATATACATACAACGACACATCACTACGGAGTTACTTATATTCATCAATTCACATCACAAAAGATCAAATTTAAGACATATCACAGATCATGAAAGGTAACATAGATTGTATTGATAATTAACCAAAATCGTGACAAGTATTGCCACTACAATCGTTCACCACAAAACTCAAGTACTTAAGTTTCTCGTCATAATGCCATCATACAAAAGTCTAAAACAGTTCTATTACAATGATCAAAGAAAAATACAAAATAAGTAACTAGGCATGTGGTGATCCACACGGCCTCTTGGATGGCGGCTCGTCATCGTCTTCCTCGGGTTCCTCATCACTATCGTCCTCATCCACATCATCCATTTTTCTCTTTCCTTTGTCATCCGGCCCACATTCCGTCTCCTTTTTCGTCCCTGATGTGGATCCACACTCAATCGCTACCTGACTTCCCACCGTAATACAAGCACCTCTAGTAGGCGGCTGAATCATGAAGTCATTAGCCTCCATCTCCAAATCGTCCACGAATCTCCAATCCGGGGGCAATGATGCTCTAACTCGATGCTCCCAACTCTGCATCCTTGACAACCTCACTTGATCCTCTCTAACACGGTCAAGACTAGCGCTTAAATTTGCAACCAACGATCTTAGACTGTTGATGTCACTTTTGTTCACATTTCCATCATACTCAATTCTTGCAGTCCTTTCCAACAGTCTTTGATGTTCCCTTTCATTCTTATCAAACCTCTTAATTACCCGGGTCTCAACTACAAACCGCTCATACATCAACCTCTCCATCCTCCTCAAACGACCTGCGGGATCCCAGTAGTGCCTTGGTCTCGGAAAGTAGACCCTTGCAATATTCTCATGAATCGATGGCGACTTGGATGATTTGCTGGACTCTCCACTGCTCCCATTACTTACTCGAACAAATCCTGGCACTGTTCTCAAATAGTCCTTACAATTGTCCATCGGGCGATTAAAGGGTTGCTGCTCATATCGACCGGTTGGTGGTACTTCATAACCCTTTGGCGAATTCGGAGATTGAAACAAATCTAGTTCGGTCTGGCCTACAGCATTCTCGGGAATGCCATCATCCATTAGCTCCTCGGGCTCTTCTTCAGAATCCTCACTCTCGTCACTACTAATGCTAAAATTATCCACCTCACTTTCGTCATTGTCGTTTTCCGGCCCTATGTCCTATTCTGGAGCGATCCATCCATTATCATTGTCCGGCGGGTTCGGAGGGAACGGTCCCCCTTCGTGACCTACGACGTAATCGTTTCCATTATCATTAGGCGGTACCTCGGCCATTCCTGCAATAACAGCGAATTTCGGAGGGTACATAAGTAATTATACAATATTTATAAATACATGCATGCAAATGCAATGCAAAGGTGGTACATATGCCCGAAATGTAATAATATGATGCTCGTGCATGATTAATACAAAAATTACGATGTCGGATATTCCACGTATAATTCAACGTCTACATATAGTAATTCCCATACTTACGTAATAATTACCCACATATATACTTCAACTCAAAAGTATACGTCAAATGCCATAAATACAACAATAAATCTTACCGGAGCCATGCAGGATAGTTGTGTGTGCTTGGACCGTTTCTTACGACACCAAAAGTTATAGTTTAGGATTTTCAAAAACGACCTAGTTCTCTATAACTCATGGCTCTGATACCAATCTGTAACACCCCCACAAATGCTATGCGCAGCGGAACTACAACATTGGGTGCTACACAGTATTCATTGCACACAAGATATATCAAACGACGCTAAAAAGACGTCAACTTAAAACTTGAATTTAAAAATTGTTAGATGATACATGTCCACGGTTTTTCCAACCCCAATTGGTACAACAGAGTTTAGCGTTTTCGGTCCCCATGATTCTCAACCCAAGAATTTCAGTTTTACAACAACATAACATTAAACTTAAAAATTGTTTAAGTAGAAAAGGGAGGAAAAACAAGCAGACTCCAAGCCATACACACAACATCCATCCCATGCACGCTCCATTCTACACTTCAGCGGTTACCTGAAACACATGCCAAAATTTTGGTCAACGAAAACGTTGAGTGGAATTCATAGGTTTTACAATCAATTTGAACGTATATAAAATAAAAACCATTCGTGATCATTTATAGACTTGTCGATCAAACAATCTATATTCAGGATACTGACAATTGTGTTTAAGCTCATGACACTAATCCGTTAACTCAATCACCCGCATAATAATTACCGGCGTGATTCAGATGAAACCAGTGCCCCTTCTAAAGGCATCAGTTGCAATTATACCTTATCTCTCATACAAGATAATCTACCGCAGAACTTACTCAACGTACAGCTTCTCGGCTAGCATTGGGTCGTTAGCCCCGTAGTACTACAAATTGTATAAGCGGCTATTTCCCCCTACTCGAGGGCAGGACAATAGTTAATAGTTCATGAATTTAGGGTCTTTTGCAACTTTGGTACTCAACACAATTTCTAAGGCAACATTCGGGTCTAACAATCATTCATGATATACGTTCCTTTTAAAAACTAGCATGCATTTCCCTCGCGGGTAAAACAATTTGAAATAAATATAAGCGAGGCTATAAATTCACACCTTAGATATTAAGTAGTCGGTAGTTCGAGGGATGATCACTGACGACGAAACGGATGCCCGGATAAATCAACACCTATCACAAATAACGCGTAATGAGTAATCTCATTTTAAATACCTTATGGTACTGTATAAAATACATATATACTAGTCACTTAGGACAATTATAACTCACGCCAAAACAAAACAACAAGCATCACTCATTTTACACCATTCGTTCTCATTACTTACGTTATCCATTTTTATCCATTTTCGCCGGTACTTACCGAAAGTACGGGCTGTTTTACCATATTTAACCATACTTATAAAATTTGACAAAATTCTCAAAAATCCTATAAGACCTGTAGATAACACGTTTTTAATCCCAATAAATGTTTTTACTTCTACGACTCGTTACGCAACGCTTTTCAAAAACTACATTTTACGGGCTGAAATTGTACTTCGACCAACTTTGACCTCTTTGACCCATTTGAAATGCACCTTTGACTTCTTTGACTCCTAAGTCAACTTATAGACTCATTTACACAGGTTTGTGACCAAATTTTGACCCTTGACCATTTACCAATTCATACTTGTGGTCCTCGGGATTTGACTAAAACTATACATAAATTCGGATTATGAAAGTTCTCGTCTCCCGGTACTCGATCTTTAAAACCTCATAACTTTTAGCTCGTTTTGAGTCACGGGCTCTACCTTATACCAAATTAAAGATAAAAAGACCCTCTCCAACTACATTTAGTTTTCAAGACCTGTAGGAAAAATAATTTTTATGAAATGACCTCAAAGTTTCTGCCTAAATTTGACTACTCCAAAATCATGCTTAAACTCGATTCCAATCCTACTAATCACCACTAGGCATCATCCTAAGCTTCCTTAATCACAACCAAACACAAATTTTCAGTCCTACCCCTATTGATCAACCAACCTCATAATCTAAAATCAAAGAAAACAAACATGCAACCACTTAAACCTATTTAAAACATCACTAAACACAATACCAAACACAAAATAATGCTCAAAATTCATCAACCACCATGGCTCCCCAAACACCCCCTTGTGCCGTGGGGTTTGGGTGACCAAATCACCACAACCAAATTGATTTTGGTGGGTTTTATTGGTGATTATGCTTCCGTTACACATGAATTTAACATGCATCACAACAATTAGCCTCAAAAACGAATTTGATTGTTCTTGAAAATTTTTTGGAAAATTTATTTGAATGCATGTGGGATTTAAATACATAGAAAGGTGGGGAATGACAAGATTAGATGTGGTCTAACCTTAATTTCAATGAAAATCAAGTAGAAAAATTTTCTGAAGGTGTTCTTGGTGGTTTGGGGGTGACCGTCGGCTTTAAGGGCAAGAGAGGAGAGAGTTTGATTTTTTTTTGTCAAGTGTTACTATGTGTTTGTGTTTAGTGCCTTTTTGTGGTATTGGGAGGGACCAAAATTCAAATAAAGGTTTCTTTTGGCCTTAAGTAAAAACGCCATTAAAACTTTGCGGGTTCGACTCACTAGTCAATTTTGAAAATTTTACGGGAGTCGGAAATCATCCCGAACACTCCAAAATATTTTTGGGATACTTTAAATGTACTCGGAAGGCTATAAAACTCACCCGACTCAACTTAACACGAATCGTAAGTAAAATTCTCGAAAAATTACATTATCGATAAATCGTCAATAATTATGAAAATTTGGGCATCCATCGGGATCGTAATCGTCATCGTCCTTCTTGAATCCTCAAACGTAAAAATTATAACCTCGAACATCGGCTTTAACCAATATACTTATAAATATAGAAATTAAAATTTATTAAAAATTTCAAAAATTAGCGTAATTTAGGGTAACGTTAATGACCTCGGTTCTAGGGTGTCACAGATTAGTTTGGAGTACTGTTTTGTTTAGATTATAGTAGCTTATTTGGTTCCTGCTAGTTTGCTTATTGGTCTTGGATTCATTTAGTTTTTGTTACTTAACTGCTTATTAGCTTATTTGAGATTCAGCTTATTGCTCGTATACTTATTTGATATTTAGCTTATTTTTCTGCTTATCTAGTTAGTAATTCGGTTAGTGTGGATTTGCTATTTTAATTATTTGAGCGCTAGTTATTTGTTAGTATTAGATAGTTTGCTTTTTCTTGTTAACTGCTTATTTGTTTGGTTTGGCTTATTGTTTTGTTTCTGCTTATTTGACTGCTTGTTGCTTTTTTTTTTACTGCTTAAACCTCAGACCCAATTGGTCTGAGGCTCTTTCTTTGTCCAAAATTAAAGTTCCAAAAAGTTTAAAAAATATATCAAAAAGTTGTCTGTCCTGGGGCTCGAACCCAGGACCTCTCGCATAACAACCAACGTCCCACCCACTTGTGCTAGAACTCTCTTTACGTTTTGTTCCCTTGCATTTAATTTATATAGCGTAAAAATAGGATGGCAGTTTATTATTAGTTAAATTTAATACTAAGTTTTATTAATTAAATAGTTTTATTTATATTCAGTTTTTTTATAAAATATAAAAAAAAAAGATAAAAAAAAATAAATATTTTTTATTAACTTTTTCCTTACTTTAAATTTGTTTCCAATTTATTTACAATAGATTTACTTTTATTTTCAAATTTAAATTAGTTTAAATAAATTTACTTTTATTTTTAATTAGTTACAATTTTTAATTAGTTTTAAGTTTATTTTCAAGTTATTAGTTTAAGATAGTTAAAATTAAGATAGTTTTCTTTAAATTTAATAGATTTTATTATTAAATAGTTTAGTTTAAAATATAAAAATATTGACACCAAAAACAAGTAAAGTTGAAACGTAAAACCGGAAATCAAATTCGAGTCGAATCGAGGAAAAACGAACATTAAAAAGGATTAAAAATCCGAGTTTCAAAATGGCGCCGCTGCCGCTTCGCTCGTACGATTGACGATTTTTCGTGAAGACGTTTGGATTTTGGGATCCGTTCTTCTTGAACGTTAATTTTCTTGCACAAAAAATCAAAAATACAAAAAAATCAAAAACTTAAAAATACAAAAAATTAAAAAATCACAAAAGCAATTTCTTTCCTAAGAATTGCACAAAAAAATTAAAAATCCAAAAGTAATACATTTTCCTAAAAGTATTACACAAAAAATATTACGTATTAGTGTTAATTTTTAGTTCGATTTCTTTCGATTTTTCTTGTGAATATATATTTTTCTAAAAAATACAAAAAGATTTTTCTTTTACTATAATATATTACGTAGCACAATAACTTACCTACTTTTCAAATAAGCCTTAATTGGGATTTCATCACCTAACTATTGTAGTCGAATCTTAAATAAAATAAAAAGGCAAAATAGATAAATACTAGTAAGACGTTTGAACTCGAAATATACAAACTATAAGGTGGGTATAAGGCGACGCGCTATAAAAGGCCGTCTAAGGAAAAAGGTTTTTAAGTGCTTTGTGCCACCTCGTTTCCCCGCTTGCTTGTGCGTATATTGAGAGGGACGAACGATTATTGGTTTGCCGACTCAAGTAGTATTTACGTATATATTTTTGTAGCCTTTTCTTATTGCTCCTCGAGAGGGAAAATCCTTTTCCTCTCAAAGTCGACCGAGGTCACCTACCTCATTCCAAAGTTTTAATTGTATGCGCACTCGCGCGCGTACATACATACCGAGTGGTGTACCAAATACTTCTAATTCTTCCAAAAAGAAGAAGAAGAAAAACAAAAAGACCGTCATTCAAGCCGATCCCGAGAATCGATCTTTCGACATAACGATGGCAACGGATAATCGACCAATGATTGAGATTCTTCAATCTCACGTTGAAGGAAACGATGATGCGATTGTGGTGTCGACCATTGGAGCTAATCATTTTGAACTTAAACCGGATTTTATTCGAATGGTTTCCGCTACACCATTTTTAGGTCGTACTAATGATGATCCACACGCTCATATCAAACGTTTCATCCAATTAGCTAATACCGTCAAATACAATGGGGTGCTCCAAGAGGCCGTTCGACTCCAACTTTTTCCTTTTTCCCTCGAGGGACAAGCCCGGATTTGGCTTGATAAGGAACCACCCCAAAGTATTACCACATGGATCGACTTAGAGACCAAGTTCATTAACTACTTTTTCCCACCATCACGGACCACGTCCTTAAGGAATGAAATAATAAACTTTGAACAACAATATAGGGAAACGTTTAGTGAGTCTTGGGATCGTTTTAAAGATCTTTTGAGAAAATGTCCACAACACGGTTTTACTAAAGTTCATCAAATCAACACGTTTTATAATGGTTTAACTCTAAACGACCAAGACTCACTTAATAGTGCCGCGGGGGGCAATATTCTTGTGAAAACCATGAACGAGGCTTGGGCCATTATTGAGAACAAGGAAAAAGTGCAAACCAAAAGTGTTAGGGCTAATATGGCAAGTGCTAGTACGAGTAATAATGAGGTGAATGATCAAATTAATAAACTTACTTCACTTGTTGAAAAACTCGCTTTAAGAACCGACGCCCTCACCACTCATGTGCATGCCGTGAAAGATAATAGTGAAACGTGTGAGACTTGTGGTGGACCACATTCATATTTCAATTGTGACAAGGTTTATAATCAACAACAACAAGTTTGTGCTTTTAATGCTAATGAGAGGGTTCAGTTTAAACCTAATGTTGATGTTAACCATTTGTCTTACAATAGTTCTAATTATTTGGCTCCCCCGGGTTTTGTAGCACCACAAAGACCACCCCCACCCGCCCGAAATACCCAATACCAAAATAGGAACCAAGGTCCTCAAATGGGTAATTTTCAAGGGAATGCTAATCAAGGGAATTTTAATGGTCAAAACCAAGGGTTTCAAAATAATAATCAAGGTTTTTACAATAACAACGGTTTTCAATCTCAAAATCAAGGTTTTCCTAATCAAGGGTTTAATCAAATGAACATGCAAAATCTTCAAATGGACTTGGTTCTACAAAAATTGACCGAACATGAGAAAATCATGCAAGCTATGCAAGCATCTACTAGACAAATGCAAGAGTCCAACGATAAGAGATTTTTGACTATGTTGCAAACCCTTAGACCCCAAGGTGCCTTACCATCCAATACCGAGATTAACCCTCGTGCTAATGTGAGTGCTATCAATACTCGAAGTGGAGCCAATTTAGTGGGACCTTCCATCTCTTCGCCCATAAAGGAGAGACAAGGCCCGGAGGTCATAATGAGTAATCCTACTCCCCCTCCGGTGATTTCCCCCACTACCACTCCTAGTTCTAGTCCTCCATTGCCGAAAGAGCCTATTCCTACGGTTGTTCAAGAAGCGATTCCTTCTCCTTCTCAACCGAAGCCTAATATTCCTTATCCATCTAGGTTAGGCAAGACTAAAGTGCTCAACAAAGATGACATTCATGTCTCTAACTTTTTAAAAATGATTTCCAATGTGAATGTTAACGTAAGCCTTATTGAAGCACTTGCTCAAATGCCAAAATTTGTCAAAATGTTTAAAGATTTGCTCAATAAGAAGGAAAAAATGGTTGAGCTCGTTAACACCCGTTTAAATGAGAATTGTTCCGCGGTTCTTCTCAAAGAGCTTCCCGAAAAGCTTGGAGATCCCGGACGATTCGTTTTACCTTGCTCGTTTCCTCAAATTGATGATTGTATGGCTTTAGCGGATCTCGGCGCTAGCATCAATCTTATGCCACTTTCGGTTTGGAAACAATTGTCATTACCCGACCTTGTACCGACTCGTATGACTCTCGAATTAGCTAATCGAACTCTCGCATACCCCGTTGGTATTGCCGAAGACGTTTTTGTTAGAGTCGGTACATTCACTTTTCCCGTGGACTTTGTCGTCGTCGACTATGAGATGGATCCTCGTATTCCGTTAATACTTGGTAGACCATTCTTAAGGTCCGGAAGAGCCTTAGTTGATGTAGCCGAAGGGGAGTTAATTCTTAGGGTTCGGGATGAACAACAAATTTTTAAAATGGGAAAAATCACAACTAAATCAAATGGAAAAGAGTCGGTCAATATGATTGATGTTCTTAATTATAATGATGACGAGATTTTTATTAATCCTTTTGGAATTGAAAAGTCTAATGAAAATGATTTTGTGATAAACTCATCCCTTCCCTTAGAGCCTCAAATTTTTGATACTCCCATTTATGACACCGATAGTGATGACACTTCTTCAAGTGATCACACTATCTTCGGCTTAGACGACTCGTCTTTTGACCCACCCACTTTTGACCCACCCATTTTTGATATACCAATCTTTGATACCTACGATGATGACACTTCCTTAAGTGATCTCATCAACTTTGATAACCCACCCCATGATCTTAATGCACCTCATATATCTATGAGTGATTCTTCCATGGAGACTCCTTTTGACTTCTATACTCCAATTTTAGAGGTCATGAATATTGAGGAGGATCCTCCACTCTTAGAGATCTTACCTACTTTAGAGGTTATTCCATTTGAGGAGGATTTAGATATCTTTCTAAATACCTATTTTCCTCACGAGGAAGAGTTTTCGTATGACTCCGACGATACTTATGTTTTCACATCAAGTTTGGAAGAGTATGACTTTCCCACTATGGATTTTGATGATATTTTGAGCTTAAATGTCAACACCTCTTGCTATTTTCCCATTAAGGAACCGGTGTTTGATCCGGGAATAGAGATTTTTGTGCTATCATCTCCAAATCACCTTATCCTTCCTTTGAAGAGATTTTTGCCTAAGGATACCCCACTTTTCATTGACTTGCGTACCACCTCGGGGTATATTTTCTTTTGTGATGGAAATTATGTGTTTGACCCGGGTGGATTTTCATGGGGTATGCCTTGTATGACTTTGTTTCACCTTTATCATGGAGAGATTTTCCTCCCTTGGAAATCTCGGTTGTTCCATGATTTTCCCATTTGAATGATGACATTCGAGAATTCGAGTCGAGCTAGAGACTCGTGATTAAAAATCAAGCATCGTATAACTAGGTTAGATTTTTTTACCCTTTTCCACCTTTTTACCCTTTACCCATTTTCACCAATAAGTGTAGGGGGGAGCCAAGTAGGTTGTTTTGTGATTGTGCAGGGACATGTGCTTAAATGATCCACTTTTGGTACTTTTGACGTGACCCGTGTTCCCGTGTTTCCCGTGTACCCGGTTCCTTCGATAAGTTTTTGCTATTGTGATTCAATCATGTATATAAATAAAACGAATAAATGTAATCACTTTAGTTGTCCTTTCCTTAGCTCGATTTTAAACAACTTACTCAATGTCCTAAGTGTAGGGGAGTTTATTCTCCCACATGCTTAAACATTGAGGACAATGTTTATATTAAGTGTAGGGGGGATTTCTATCGAAATTTTAGTGGCCTTTTCCATGAATTTGACCCCATTTTAACCGGAAAATTTTTAAAATTTTCAACGTTGTTCAAATTTTTGATCTATTTTGGCCTAGTAGTATTTTTATTTATTTTCTTTCCTTTTATCATCGCATCTTATATTTTCTATTCCAAAAATAAAGTCAAAAATAAATAAATAAATAAAATAGTTTTAATAAGTTTAGATATCTTTGATATATTAGGCCCGTCGTGAATATTTTGACTCAACCCGAGTTTACTTATCCAAGTTTACTCTAGCTAGTATCCTTAACCATATGGACCTTAATTGGTTTATTAGGCTAAGCATCCACGAGTCTCATTCCTTGAGATTTTAAATTGTGGAGAACGAGAGATGATAGAGTTAATTATAAGTTCGGTATTCTTTCATTAACTTATGTGAGTTAGTTATGAGCTTTTTCTCCCATCACTTGTTAATAAATATATTTGCAATAAATAAGGTTGTACGATTTGAAAAGTTACTTAGCTTCTAGCACAAGATCGTTTAAAAGTTGCTCGGTATTAATTAGACTTCATAGCCAAGGCATAACTTATTGAAACGGGACGCGAAGATTGGCTTATCCAAAAAGGCCCTAACAAGGCATGAGGATACCCGAGTCCAAAAAGGCCCTAACAAGGCATGAGGATTCACTTTTTGCTAAAGATCCTAAGATGATGTGAAGATCATTAATCCAAATCAATATGAAGGATCAAGACACACGACGAGAAGCAATTACTCCCCTAAAGATCATGGAGAAGTCTATCCAAAAAGACCCTAACAAGGTATGAGGATAAACAGATCCAAGTCCGAAAAGGAGGCGGATCGTTGTATATCAAAATCCAAAATAAAGAAGAGGATAAATGAAGAAGTCGTGGTCAACGTTTGAAGCATCTTTTACTCCTTATGAAGATGTATACCAAAATGAAGAGAAGACCATAATTTCAAGATCGTCTCTCAAGATTTGAAGTTTGAAGTACAAGCCAAATATCGGTCCGAGAAAGGTCTCAAATCGTGAAACGAGTTATGCCAAGATATGAACTTTTTGAGGTTTCGAGAAGCAGTTTTAAAAGATTTTGTCCTTTAGCTAACTATTGATTAAATCGTCCCACTTTATTTTCGGCCTTAATAAATTATCGAAATAAGTCAACAATGTATCCTCGTGATCATTCAAGACAAAAATAAAATACAAGAGATACACCGTAGGAATAAGGGGGTCTAAGTGATTAACTAAACCACATGAGAAAGTGTTTGTTGTGCTAACTTGTAATAACAATGATCTCGTTTTTAAGCTTGGTATGGGGAACGTGAAACTTGAGGATGATTAATATTCATGACACCAAAGCCCTAATCTAAGTCTTAGATTTCTTTACGAGTTTCTTCCATCGAATAATTTTCAAATTAATAAATGATTATAATTTTTGTCTCTTTCTCAAATTTTATCTTTTCGTCATAGTAGTAGTAGTAATAGTAATAAAGGCCGAGATAGATTGATTATGAGAAGAATGTAACTTATGCCTTAAAACTATGCATTGCATGGGGTCATTGCAATGGTCAAGTGTAGGGGATTTAATAAGTGTGTAAACACTTATCCTTTTGCCACTAAAATCAAGTAAAAACAAGACCTAATCATGTGTTTTACATCTTAAATGTCGGAATTACGCGTGGTTTTGTGTTCTTGTGTTTAAATAGGTACAAATGGTGAAAAGAAGAGAAAACACGGGATTTCACGGTCAAATGTCGAAGAAACGTCAAGAAAAAGTCAAAGACAAGATCAAAATACCTAAAGTGTGCCGAAGATCACGAAAACCGGCTAAACCGACTCGAGTTTTGAAGAAAAGATCGACAAATCCGAAATCGAGCTCGTCCTTAGTGGATTTAACATTATTCGAGTTTAATGGGCCTTGTGGGTCCCACATTTGCTTATTGGGCCCACAAAGCCCATTTGAAAAATTAAACCTTGTGCTTAAGTTGATAAAACCCAAAAGCCCATTTCTCAAAACAAATCCAACGGAAGGAGTAAATACGTATTTGGGCCTAGCCCATGTTAAATAATAAATCCAACGGAAGGAGTAAATGAAAAATAAAAGATATTCATTTTGTGGGTCAAAGCCTACACACTCCCTGGTCAACCCAACCTTCCCTCACCCGTTTTATTCATCAAACGTAACTTCCACCAACCTTATTTACCCACCCATGTGTCTCCCCACTTTACCCAAATAAACTTCTCATTTACCCACTCAACCCTTATTATTTTTCGTTACTATCTAAGTCACACACACAATTTACTGTGCATCTTCTCCCTCTCCACAAAATACTCTCCCTCTCCTCAAACCCTAAAAATTTTTACAGCAAAAATTAATCACCTAAAAAGAGGGTTTTTACCCTAAAAGGGTAATTAACACCAAGGAGATTAAAACCCCCCTAGTTTTCAGATCATCCACCCAACTGTGGTCCTCCCATCTCACCAACGTGGCACTATTTGGTTGGCTGTGACAACTCCCTCCACCAATTCCTCCAATAAGGACCCTCCACATCATCATAGAGAAAGCACAACTAGCACACATCTTGCCACGAGGGCAATCTATGGCTACAAGGCAGATTCTCCACCGTTTGATCATAAGAGAAGAAAGAGAAGGAAGATTAGCGGCCCAGATTCTTCACCGTGGTCACTAAGGAAGACCTAGAAGGTTCGGGGGATCCCTATAAAAACCCCCATTTTCTCCCATGTAATTTAAGCTTTTCTTTAATTTTTATTTTCCAGTAAAATAGTTTAGAAATGAATCTTGTAATTTTCTATTTCAGTAATTGTAATTGATGTTTAATTAATGAAAAGTTAGTATTTAAGCTTAATCTCGTCTCAATTTTATTTCAGTAGTGTTTTATTCACAAAGTTTAATTCAATCCAATTTTTTATATTTATATTTACTGTTCTTGTTACATTATTCGGATATAAAAAAAAATATATATATATAGAGAAAAGTGTAATTTATTTCCCCCACTGGGAAATATAAAAATAGTTACTGTTCATATCTTGTTTCATCCGATTGGGGTTCGAGAGAAAGGTAGCGATTGGGGTTCGAAGTTGTTGATGGTGTAAATCGAAGGTGGTGTTTGTTTCGGTTCACTGAGGTGGCTCAGCGCCAGCCTACTGCTCAACGGGTTCATCCTTAGCTTTGATCTTCTTTTTATTTTTATTGTTAAATTTATTTCGTTTAAGTTATTTTTCATTAATCTGCTTGCGTTTAGATGATGAATGATTTGTTTGGTTTGTTAAAGTTTTTTTTTTACTGCTTATTATTCAGTTCTTAATTTGCTCGAATCTGCTATTAGTTTAAGGCTTATTTAGGTATAATCTGTTAGAATTTTGGATTACTGTTGAAACTGATGAATTGTTATAATCAGCTTATTTAGTTCGCATGTTTATAGGATTAATTGTTATAATCTGCTATTTATTTAGAATGTTCAGTAGTTTATAGTGTTTGGCAATTTGATTAGTTTGGAGTACTGTTTTGTTTAGATTATAGTAGCTTATTTGGTTCCTGCTAGTTTGCTTATTGGTCTTGGATTCATTAAGTTTTTGTTACTTAACTGCTTATTAGCTTATTTGAGATTCAGCTTATTGCTCGTATACTTATTTGATATTTAGCTTATTTTTCTGCTTATCTAGTTAGTAATTCGGTTAGTGTGGATTTGCTATTTTAATTATTTGAGCGCTAGTTATTTGTTAGTATTAGATAGTTTGCTTTTTCTTGTTAACTGGTTATTTGTTTGGTTTGGCTTATTGTTTTGTTTCTGCTTATTTGACTGCTTGTTGCTTTTTTTTTACTGCTTAAACCTCAGACCCAATTGGTCTGAGGCTCTTTCTTTGTCCAAAATTAAAGTTCCAAAAAGTTAAAAAAATATATCAAAAAGTTGTCTGTCCTGGGGCTCGAACCCAGGACCTCTCGCATAACAACCAACGTCCCACCCACTTGTGCTAGAACTCTCTTTACGTTTTGTTCCCTTGCATTTAATTTATATAGCGTAAAAATAGGATGGCAGTTTATTATTAGTTAAATTTAATATTAAGTTTTATTAATTAAATAGTTTTATTTATATTCAGTTTTTTTTATAAAATATAAAAAAAAAAAGATAAAAAAAAAAAAAAAATTTATTAACTTTTTCCTTACTTTAATTTTGTTTCCAATTTATTTACAATAGATTTACTTTTATTTTCAAATTTAAATTAGTTTAAATAAATTTACTTTTATTTTTAATTAGTTACAATTTTTAATTAGTTTTAAGTTTATTTTCAAGTTATTAGTTTAAGATAGTTAAAATTAAGATAGTTTTCTTTAAATTTAATAGATTTTATTATTTAATAGTTTAGTTTAAATTATAAAAATATTGACACCAAAAACAAGTAAAGTTGAAACGTAAAACCGGAAATCAAATTCGAGTCGAATCGAGGAAAAACGAACATTAAAAAGGATTAAAAATACGAGTTTCAGAACACAAGGCTTATTGGGCCCTAAAGCATTGTAATGATAATATGGAGACCGCGGGAAAACACCGGAAAATGCAATTAAATGAATTGGATGAATTAAGGGATATTGCTTATGAAAATTCATTGATTTATAAAGAAAAGACTAAAAAGTTGCATGATTCTAAAATTAAAAACCGGGTTTTTAACATTGGGGATAAAGTTTTGCTTTTTAATTCTCGTTTGAAAATCTTTTCCGGTAAGTTGAAATCCCGTTGGTTCGGTCCATTCATCGTGACTCAAGTATTTCCATATGGGTTCATCGAGCTAGCTCAAAATGATGGCCCCAATTTCAAGGTAAATGGACATAGGTTGAAGCACTACTTTGGCGGGGAAGTTCCATCCTTGAACTACCTCGACCAAATCACCTTCGCCAATGATAATTAGTATTGAAGGGATCGAGTCGAGCTCATGACTCGGTAATCAAAAACGAGGTGCCTCGTGGGGGAGTCCCATGCTTATCCTATGTACATATTATCTCTTTCTAATGTAGTAACGTGTGAGGATTTGTGTCCTTCCACCTTTGTTCCGTGGTTGTTTGTGAATTGTGGATTTTAGATGATCATGATCTTCACGATTGGAGCCTCTCGTGTTCATTTTATGGGAGCACTCGATCGTTTGCTTTGAAAACTTTCTCAATATCCATGATATATCCTTTGATGTTCTAACCTTAGGTTTATAGCACACTTCATAAACGGCTTTAAATTTAACGGTTACACCCTTTCCATGCTAGATTAGGCATTCGAATACGTCTCTATTATGGGGGTGTTTGCACCCCTAGACTCAAAACATTAAGGACAATGTTTAACTTTAGTATGGGGGGTGAATATATACTTGCCTTGCCAAACCTTCACGCTTTCCAAAGTTTATCTTTTTGTTTATCGTTTTGTTGCAAAATAAGGCTAAAAATGGCCAAGTTTTAAATTTTTTCTCATGTTTTATAAGTGTTTGAAGACACGAATGTAGGTTTTCTGATGGCGAGAATAAGAGTAATTTTTTACTCGACCGTGCGTGTTGTGCACTTTTCTTTGATTCCTTAACTTCACATTAGGCCAAGTCTCTTAAATGAGGACGAGAAATGCTAAGGTTAATTATAAGTTACTATGCTAATTAAATTGGGAAGACATTAAACTGGGAAGACATTATAAGTTACTATGCTAATTCCTTAACTTCACATTGTTGGGTTTCTAGTCTTTTCTAGTAGCTTCCGTGTAATTAAATTGGGAAGACATTAAGGTATCTCCAGCGTCAAGGTTTTGAAGTATTGGCACCCGAATAATCGAAAGCTTCACCCAATAATAAGATTTCAAGTGCTCACCTAAATCAAGCAAACAATTTGAAGCCCCACAAGGCCGAAAAATCTATGCAAAATTGAATGTGAATCAAGCTTTAATCTTTGAAGCTTTAAAGATCCAAAATTCGCCTTAACGTGAGGATATACGTCTTTGGATAATAAAACTACCGACGAGGTGGATAATAAAAGGCAAGGCAAGACCAAAGTCATAATAAAAGCTTCATGGCGAAGTTGAATCAAAGATGGAGGTAAAACAAAGATAATAAGGCCCTTCCGTTAGGGGGCGTATAAAAGTCTTGGTAATAAGTCTCATGTTCAAAACCGTTATAAAACCGTATTTATCGATCCTTCTTGTTGACTTAATTTTTTGACATCGTTGTCTATTAGGAGGGGTTATTGATTTGATGGTCTTGGTTACACCGTTAGGACTCTATTTTTAGACCTAAATCTCTATTATCACATAAGTCAAACAATGTATCCTCGTGAAACATTCAAGACATAATAAAATATAAGAGATACAACTTAGGAAATTGGGAGGATAAGTACGTGATTAGGGCATATGAGTAGTGTTATCATTACTAACTTATAATGACAATGATCTCGTTGCACGCTTGGCATGGAATTGGGGTGAAAATCGAGGATGATGAAATTATTTCTAACGAAGCATTCACGTGTTCTTGTTCTATGAACCTAAACGTCCCATTTTGCGATGAAAATCATACATTATGTCTAAAATGCAAGTAGTAGTAGTAATAGTGGTAGTGTAGCTAGTTTATCATTCAATAAAGTGAATAAAAATGAATTTTTGAGGTGCTACGATACTTTATTCTAGCATTGCGTGAGGGCACAACAATGGTTTAGTATGGGGGAGTGATGAGACTGCTTTTATACATAGTCTCATCGTACAAAAAGGGCTTAATATGCATAAAATGTCATGAAAATACCTAAATATATGCGTGTGTTTGTTGCTTGTGTATTTTTGATACGGATATTGAGAAAATGACAAAAGATCACAAGAATCATGCAAAAACGAACACGAGAAACGAAGCCGCACATTGAACCAAGCCCTAATGAAGATTTACCAAGGAAAACCCTTGAAGATTTGAAGTTTATGCAAGAAGGGTCCTCCAATGTTGATGAATTGACACTTTAAACCCTTGTATATTTATAATTACAAGTTTGGTCCTTAAAGTTTGTCAAAATTACAAAAAGGGCCCTCTCCTTTGAAGAATTGGCAATTTTAGTCCCTCAAAAAAGCTAAAATGTCAACCATTATCATTCTCAAAGTCAAATATATCATGAAGTCCTTTAAAGTACCAGAAAAGACAAGATTGGTCCTTGAAATATGTTAATTTGCAAAAAGGACCCTTGACTTTCAACTTTTAGCAAGAATGGTCCCTTAAAAATGAAGACTTGGAAATTTTAGTCCTCCAAAATGCCAATCATACAAGTCAAGACCATAATCCTTGAAGAAAATACCAAATCAGTCCTTCAAGAATCACAAAATTGCAAGAAATACCCTTGAAAATACTTTGGAAAAGTATTTGGGGCAAAAGTGTGAAGTTGGAAACTTCACTTACAAAGGAAAACGGATTTTATGCAATTAAAATGGAAATGAAAGAAGGGAGAAAGAAGGAGGGTTAAAGCTGGCCAGACATAAAAGAAACCTAGACCACTCAGAACCTCCCACGTGTCCCACTCAACCCCCTCAACCAATGAGAACTCTCCCTGGCTCCACATCATCTCCCACTCACCGGATATTATTAATTAACTTTCAAATGTTAATTAATAATAAAAACTCACGCTAAACACCTCTTAAACCCAAAACAAAGATCAAACCTGGTGTTCTTAAGTGTTCTTATGAAAATTGGGTTTTTCTTAATTATCATGAATTAAACTCTAATCTCTTCCAGATTAGTAATTAAGGGTCCTATTATCATAACCCAACTCCCAAAAGGCATTCCACATCACCCTAGAGTTCACATGCTCCTTGCCCTGCACACGTTTTTGAAGATACTGCCAAGACTTGCTAGAATATCAATGCCCCTTGTTTAGCTTTATTCCTAAGCTTCAATATGGGCCTTTGGATCAACTTTTGCTTTGCCAGCTACCACAACACAACAAGAATTTGTCACATGAAGCCAAGCTTTTAAAAAAGCTCCAAGGTCAATTATGGGAGATCACAGCCATTAGGGTTACATTTTTAGTTTTCCTGGATCAATTGTATGCCTATATAAAGGCCTTAGGACCATGTACTTTATTTTTTGTTGTTGAATTTTCAGTTGTTCACAAATCTGTAAATCTCATATTCATATCAATGAAATTTGTTTGAATTTGTTGAAGAAATCTCAAGTGCCACTCTTATAACCTGTTTATTGTTGTTAATGTTTACTAGTTCTTGAATCTCAAACTTGTTTTCAAAAGGAGTGTGCAAAAGTTTGCACATTTTCCACTTTTTTTTATATTTTGCTAAGTCTAGTTCAAACCTTGGAATTCTTGGGCTATAAGGCTGATCATAGCATCCTGATATTGAGTTATCAAGGTGTGGTGAAGCTTATAACTTGGGGATAATCAAGTGTGGGGAACTAAGGTTGCATTAATCAAGAATTTTCCATTTTTCTGATTTTACTATTTTGCTTCTAACTTTGTTGAATGTTAGCAGGCTTTGTTGTGGAAGTTTGTGCTTGTTCTTGCTAGCACATAAGCTCAAAATTCGTGGGTGTGGATGTACATCCATGAGGTTTGCATACTTAATCCCAAAATCTATTAAAATCTTGATTTTTGGTGATATTTGTGTGTGACTTGTGTTCTTGCTGATTTTGTTGCTTAATCGTACTTAAATCTACTTAATATATCTGTTATTGAGTTAATTTGGGATTGGGTAACCTTGGAATGCTGTTTTGATTTAAAAATATTGATTTGAAAAGTTAAAAGGGTGTTTGGGATTACATGTTTTGAATCATTGTGTGTTATTGTGTTGTTCGAAGTTTGTGTTTATGCTTGTTATCTATTCATGACTTGGTTGAGTGCTATTTGCTGCAAGTTTTTGGGCTTAAACCTTGAAATCAAAGATTGTGCTATAGCTACTTGAGTTTGACTGTTTTTGACCTAAAATTTTGGGAATACTTAGAGTATATGCATGTTTAGGGATATAAGCTGTTAAGTCAAAGTTATTATAACATATGTGATTGATTTGGAGGTTTGAATTTAGCTTGGTGGTCAATTGCATCAGCAAGTGTTCTTAACTGCATGCTTAGTGTTCATCAGTAACTTTAAGTGCTTGAATCTTGCTTAATTCTTTGAATCAATGCATGAAACCTGTTTAGACTTTCTTATTTAAGTTTAATATTGCTTGTGTATGCATTTGGTTAAGTTTGGCGGCTGAATTGTGCTATAGGTGCTTATTGAACCATAACTGCTTATTGTTCTAAGTCTGGTGCATATCTGGTGATTGATTGAATTAACTGTACTAATTGGCTGTTGTTGATTGTGATTTCTTTGTTTGTATTGACTCCTGATGATCTACTGATCATTTGGGTGCCTTTGTGTAACTTGAATCTCCAAAAAAAGTCACTAAAGACAAAAAAGTCAAGAAGTCAAGTAGTGGAAACTTTTCCCACTGCTCAAACACCAAAACTAGCCCCTGCTAGTGTAATTTTGCATTCAGCTTATTAATAAGCCATTTTGGCTTATCCAGACCTGCAACAACTTATTTTTTGTGATAGATCTTCATTATTTGACCCATTTGATTGAACTAGAGCTTATCAGACTTTGACTTTGACTTTTTGCTAGAAAACCAACTCATTTGACTTTTTCATCAGTGCTTATTTTCTTATTCCAGCTTATTGAGTGAACTTATTTGAAAACGTTTTTGTTGATTAAGCTTAGTCAAGTCATTTAAAAGCTTTTGCATATTGAATCAGCTCTTGGGATAGCCTAGAACTCGAAAACGACTATTTTGTCGTTTTGTGTAGATTGCTTTTTGCATTTTCAGGCTTATTCCTTTGGCTTATTTCAAATTTCTTTTTACAGAAGACTTATACAACTCAAAAGAAGCTTGTGTGTCTAATTTGAGCTTATGGCATCAGTTTATAGCTTAATGGGCCAAAAAGCCCATTAAGAATAAGTTGTTTGATATAAGCCAGCTTATTTCACATTTTCAGCTTTTTGGCCTTTGAAAAGTTGTGTTTAAAATCAAATTTTGAGTCAGATAGGAGCTTTTGGGCCATTTTTATAAACTTTTTCTTATTGGGCCTAATTTTAGCCCAATAAGGGACTGTTTTGGGTTTTGGCCCATTTGGAGGCCCAATAGGGGTATTTTGTAATTTCAACTTCATTTTCTGTTTATTTAGGTTAAATTAAGATAGTCTGCAAGTTTTTAGAATTTTTTATAAATTTTGAATTTTTAATATTATTTTATTATTATTTTATTATTAAAAATTAAAATTTAGATTTTTCAAGTTTTTATATTTTTCTTAGGTTAAATACATTAAGTTAGGAATTTTACTACTTTTAGAATATTTTTATTGTCCTTAGATTAATCTTTATAATTATTTTTAGTTTTAATAGTTTTTAATTGTTTTTAAAATAGTTTTAATTAATTTTAAAATTTTCAAAAATAGTTTTAAATTAAGTTAGGGTATTTAAGAGGTCTACAAAGTGACAAATCTCATTTTGGGCTTTTTATTGATTAATTTGATATTTTGGGCTTTAATTAGCATTAAAAAATTATTATTTAATTAAATTAAAAGGTTTGAGTGAATTTTGATTTTTTGTAAACTCTTAATACATTATTTAGGATTCATTGCAATTTTCTAGGAATTTTTTGCCTAAAAATTTAAATTTGGTGCTTTTTACGGTTTTACGTGTAGGACCTTTTCGTCTTAGTGTAATCCGTCATCGTAACCGTCATTCTCTTCTTATCCCATTTCTATTTTCTTTCTCATAATCATATAATCACATAATTAATCATTTCTATACACAACACACTAGCCTCCTTGGGAAACGAACTTTCACCACTGGTCATTAGTGCTTGGTTTTCCTAAACCGACACTTAATACTTTCCACTATTTTGCCTCCTTTTCCTAAAGGTGTGTAAAAAGAACTACATCAATGCTCGATTCTGGTGTGAACTTCATCCCATCTCTTGGATTTTCTTTTCTCGATCATCACACTCATTTCATTCCATTCAGTGTAAGAAAGTTCTTTTCCTTGAAAGTTTTCAAGTATCTCATCAGTTCCATCACCTCTATAGAACTTGAGATGGATGTCACCTTTGCTGGTCATCATATCAACATTGGTGATTAGTGAGATATTTCTTCTGCTAAGCCTTGTTATACAAAACTTTTCATATAACACTTTCTTCTTTAAGACACTTTCTACTTCAACTTTTCTAATTTGTTCATACAAGCTTAGCTTCAGATCTCTTAGTTTTTCTTCTTGCTGAAGGTTGTATAACTTGTCAAGTTCTTCCTGAGTGGCCACTCCAGCTTTGATCAACCGATCATTCAGAATAAAATCTCCTTTGTTTTTGGGTATAAGGGGAGGTGAAACACTATCAGTTGTTTCCCCACTTGTGGTCAGACCTTGCATATGATCATCTTTGGCTGATGACTCCCCCTTACCCTTTGTTGGGATCTTTTCAGTGATTGGTGGCTCATAGACAATGGATTGTTTTTGAGCCTTCTTTTGGGCATGTTTCCGAAAGAGCTGCTGGATTGTGTTTTTCTCCCCCACAGCAGAAGACTGCCCAGCAGCTTTTGATGACCCACCAGCAGGGAAGAGGCCATAAAGATAATCAAGAGTGGTAGTTACCTTGGCCAGCATGGATGGAACAGTTTCAAGGGCTTGTAGTTTCTGATGAACCTCATCAGATATGGTCAGCTTTTGTTTCTCCAGCAACGTCACTCTATCTTTGATCTTGGACATTGAATCACACAAAGTATTAACTTGACCAAGAACTGGTGTGAATTCTGGTGGAAACTCCATGGAAGCACCATTGATGGAGTCCATAAGAGAGGACATCTCTTGGTTTAAGGAAGTGGTGGTGGCCACATGTTGGACTAATGGCTTCAAAGCAGCAATGATGACATCCTTGATTTGTTCAACAAAAGGAGGAATTGGTCTTGCTTTGAGAGTTGATATTTCAGTGTCAGCAAGCACCTTTTTTTCCTTCAGTCTGGCCACCTGTGATTGAAGAATCAACATTTGAGTTATTAATTCTTTTACCTGTTCAGTTCTGGGGGAAGGTGGCTATTGTGTTGCATCAATAGTCTCTTCATCACTGTCATCTAGATTGACTGGAATTCTTTCACTGAACCCTAGTTCTTTTTCCAAATCATCCCCAGACATGCTGAAAACAAATGTAGGCAAGTGTCCCACCTTGGCTCCAGTGGTGAGATTCACTTCCTTGGGAATCTTCTGAGCATCATCTTTAGTGTGTGGATCAGTTTCAAGCCCTTCACCACTAGGGTTGGTTTGACCTAATGGATCCAGAGAAAGAGTCCCTAATAAGTTTAGATCAATGATAATGTTTTTGGTTCCTTCAGTAGAACCTTGTTGTGGGGGAGCTACATCATTAGAAACAGATAGGACATGGTCAGCATCATCTGTTGGATTTGCTGACACATCATTCCCTGATGCAGACTCAGAGTGACAAGTGATAGAAACTGGTAATGAAGTATGACTTGTATTTAGAATGAAAGTACTTACCAATGCTGACTCCACACTACTGAGCTGAGGGTGAGCTCCATCTTCACCCTTCTCTACTAAAGAAGTTGAGAGAGGGGTTGCCTTTTGGGCCTCTTTATGTATATCACCTCCAGCGGAGACTTAAGGTGACGGCTGGCTAGGGTTCTTGTCCTTGGCCAGGGACTTAGTCTTCTTCAAAGCATGGCCTTGGGAATCATCATGAATCTTCTTTGACGAAGATTGTGTGAGGGTTTTCCTCTTTCTGGACTCACGTCTAACCTTCTTGGTATTAATTGACGTTTGCTTCTAACGAGGTCCAGATGAAGCTCCAGGCTTTTTGCCTTTTAGATCCCTTCTCCAGTTGGAGAAGTGTCTTTGGGAGCTTTGAACACTACTGGACCATCTGCTGAGCAGATGTCCAGAATTGGTTGTGTAAGAGGAGGATCAATGATGCTGGCTGGAATGTTCCAGCGAGTGAGATCAAAGGTCTTAAAAATTAGTTTCTCTACATTGATTTTTGAAAAGTCATTTCCAAGATGGTCAACAAAGAGGAGAGATAGAAATCTGGTGTAAACAACGTTTTTCTCTCTAGTCTTTTTCTCCAGCTTCCTATGGAAATCTTCAAAAATAAGCCTCCCAAAATTAGCTTTAACACCCTTGGACAGACAGTATAAAATGATAGCATCTTTTTGGTTGATCTGGTCAAGGCCTCGAGTTCCCCCCCCCCCAAACATTCAATAAGAATGGACATCAGAAATTTCCATCTTGGTGGCAAAGAACTTCTTTTTAACCCCTTTTTTCAATAATTTCTTTAGTATACCCAATCTCTTTAAAGAAATTTGTGACAACCATAAAATCATCAGGTACAGCTTCATAATCATTAGGGTTTTCCAAATAATCTAACCCCAAAACTTTTCTAAATAACTTTAACCCAAATCTACCATGAATCCCAACCGTGGTAGAATCAAACTCAATGGACTTCTTGTTGTTAGAAGCCTCTGCTGTGAACCAAAATTCTTTTAGTACATTTTGATACATCATCTCAGGATCCTCAAATAAAGTATACCTTAAAACACTTTTGGATAGATAAGTCAAAACTTGTTCCCCAGGAACAGACGTAATGGATTCAGGTTTGAGTAAGGTGATGTTGTTGGGTTTGAAAATGATTTCATCAATGGGATAGTTAACATGAGTGGATGGGTTGAGAGTGATCTTGGCAATCTTTGGAGTGGAAGATGATTCAGACATTGATGTTTCTGTCTGTGTTTTGAAAGAGAGAGAGTTTGTGTAAGTTTTTTGGATGAAAAGATTTGTAAGCGTGGAATGAAATCCAATTGGTAGGGATTATATAAAAACTTTAACTGATTTGTAAAAAGTTTTTAAAACCATTTGAAAAAATTATATATCTTTTAGGGTTTCGTTTGAACATTTAGCACAAAATTTCTCATTAATGTTCTGCAAAAAGGTATGATTTTTGTTGCTTTGAACAGTGAAACACCCCATGTGTCAGGGAGTTGTTGGTTGTGGATGGAGACGTTTGAAATTTCCTTAATTAACAAATGACACCTTTTTGAAAGAATGTTTGTTTTATTCACAAGAAAAATTCAATGCCATTAACTTTTTTGAATCACATGATTGATAGGTTTTCAATGATGTTGCCTAGATATGCTGAAGCTGATGGAAATACATGTGAGCTTCAGTGCGTTAGATGAGGCGACAAAACCCCATATACATGTTCACATAAGTGAACAAGACATGACATTGCACGCTCCTCTACTCAGGCCTAGCTACTCAGTTGTATTAAAATTTTGTTCAGTATTGCAGAAGGAACATTTTTGATGACTGGTGATTATTTGTTCAGCTTTAGTGAATCATATAAGGCGACAAAACATCATATACACAATCACATAAAGTGAAATAGACACATGACATTGCACACTCCTTTACTCAGACAATGCTACTTAACATTAATCAAAATCGTTTATGAAATGCTGAACCTTCAAGCTTCTTCAGTGAATGCTAAAGGTTCATGTTTTGTATCATCAATGTTCATCATACCAAGCTCCATTATCAATCTTTTGAAAGTTGGTTCATCCAATGGTTTGGTGAAGATATCAGCCAATTGGTATTGAGTGGCGATGACATGTAATTCAATGTCCCCTTTCACAATGTGATCTCTGATAAAGTGATATCTGATATCAATGTGTTTTGTTTTTGAGTGGAGGACTGGATTGTTGGATATTGCAATAGCACTAGTGTTATCACAAAAGATTGGTACCTTTTCATATTCTAAGTCATAATCAGCCAGTTGGCTTTTCATACAAAGAACATTGGCACAACATCCAACAGATACGACATATTCAGCTTCTATTGAAGACATGGCAAGTGTTTGTTGTTTTTTAGCACTCCAACACACAAGTTTGCCACCAAACAATTGGCAGGAACCAGAAGTGATTTTTCTGTCCAAATTGCATCTAGCATATTCAGAATCTGAATACCCCTTTAGATCAAAACCTGAGGATTTGGGGTACCAAAGACCTAGACTTGGTGTACCTTTTAGGTATCTGAAGATTCTCTTTACAGTAGTAAGGTGTGATTCCTTTGGATCTGCTTGGTATCTTGCACAAAGGCATGTAGAGAATTGAATGTCAGGTCTGCTTGCAGTTAAGTACATGAGTGACCCAATCATACCTCTATACTGAGTCTCGTTGACTGATTGTCCATTGAGATCAGGTCCTAAGTTATAAGGGGTTACCATTGGAGTCTTCACTAAAGCACAATTGATATCATACTTCTTTAGCAGATCCTTGACATATTTTTCTTGATTGATGGAGATGCCTTGGTCAGATTGTTTAATCTGAAGACCAAGGAAGTATGTGAGGTCTCCCATCATACTCATCTCAAACTTGCTGTTCATAATCTTGGCAAATTGTTTGCAAAGTTTCAAGCTTGTAGAACCAAAGATTATGTCATCCACATAAATGTTTACCAGAATGGTGTCAGTTTTAGATTTATAGATAAAAAAAGGTGCTATCTATTTTGCCTCTGACAAATTTATGTTCATTGAGAAATGTTGAGAGAGTTTCATACCATGCTCTTGGAGCTTGCTTCAGACCATACAATGGTTTGTAAAGCTTGTAGACATGATTTGGGTATTTACTACTCTCAAAGCCAGGAGGCTGAGTAACATAAACTTCTTCTTTTAGGTCACCATTTAGGAATGCACTTTTGACATCCATTTGGTAGATGATGAAGATAATGTACGCGGCATAAGCAAGGAAGATTCGTATGGCTTCCATACGTGAAACTAGAGCAAAGGTTTGATCAAAATCAACACCAGGCTCTTGATTGATTCCTTGGGCCACCAGCCTAGATTTATTTTTGGTCACTGCATTGGTTTCATCTCTTTTGAGCTTGTAAACCCATTTGGTGCCAGTGGTTGATTTACCATATGGAAGAGGAACCAATTTCCAGACTTTGTTTCTTTCAAATTGATTGAGTTCCACTTGCATGGCATCCACCCATCCAAGGTGTGTGAGTGCATCAGAAACCTTTGTAGGTTCAATTTTTGAGAGAATGTTTGCATATAGGAATTCTCTAGATGAAGCAGCACTCAGTTTCTTTGCCATAGATATAGTGACTCTACCTTCACCAGGATTGCCTATTATGTTCACCAGCTGTATGTGACTATTTTTTGTCCAAGATTTTTTTGGAGCTGGAGAATGGGCACTAGTATCATGATTAGAGCTAGATCTTGTAAGTCCATGACATGGACTTGGACTTGGAACTGAAGGATATTTAGTGGACAAAGGTTCAATCAATGGAGGGCTTCCTTCTTTGTCAGAAGCAACATATCCAAGACCTAATTCCCTAGAGATGGTAGGAGAGCTTTGAGCAAGGGGCTCAGAATGTTCATCAGCAGCTGCATATGATTGATCATTTTGATCATGTGTGTCAGCATGCTGATTGTTTTGAGACTGACCATTTTGGTCAATTTTGTTGCTTTGCTAATCATTTTGAGACTGATCATTATTTGATTGACAGCCATCAGTATGTGATACTGAGGGATGTCCTTTTGTAGGACTTATCATATCTTCAAATGGATCAATATGAGGGACTGAGTTGCTTGTTTGATATTTTTGAGAAGGCTCATAATGTTGAAATTCATTAGATGGATAATTGTGAGATTCATGAATATGAAGTTCATCATCTGATGGATTTGTAAAAGTGAGAGCTTCATAACTTTCATTGAAGGTGATGTGATAGGTTACTTCAATACATTGTATTATTGTGTTGAAGACTCTGTATGCTTTAGATACTAGAGAGTATCCAAGGAAGTAACCATCATCAAATTTTTCATCAAACTTTCCAAGGTGATCCTTGTGATTGTGAATGAATATTGGACACCCAAACACATGTAAGAATGAAATGTTTGGAAATTCTCCCCCTAAAGACTTCATAGGGAGTCTTCATGTGTCTCTTCACAATGATGGATCTATTTTGAGTGTAGCAAGCAGTGGCTACAGCATCAGTCCAAAAATGCTTAGAGAGAGCAGATCTAGCAAGCATTGTCCTTGTTGCTTCAATCAAAGTTCTGTTCCTTCTTTCAGCCACACCATTTAGTTTAGGTGTGTAAGGAGATGAGAAATTTTGGGAAATTCCTTTGCCATCACAGAATTTGATCAGTGTGTGATTTCTGAATTCAGTGCCATTGTTAGTTCTGAGTTGTTTGACATGAGTGCCATTTTGATTTTCAACTCTTTTGATGAAAGACATAATGGCATCTGGTGCATGGCTTTTCTTTGTTAGAAAATATACCCAGGTGTACCTAGAGTACTCATCAACAATGACACGTGTATATTTTTCATGTCAAATGGCCCTAGGTGATATTGGGCCAAATAAGTCCTTGTGAAGCAAATGAAGACTTTCTTTGATTGAGAAGTTGTTGGAAATACGTTTTTACGTATAAAGAAAGTCTCAGTCACTCCAACAATATAGTTATAGGCTCGTGGTAATGTTTAAGTTACATTTATATTAAGCCCGACCCATGAGCATGTTCATGGGACGGAGGCCCAAGTCCATTAAGGACTTGGGTATATAAACCTCTTTCCACCATGGAAAGAGGTGTTGGTTGTTTCATTTTCTCATTTCAATACACATAGTTTCTTTCATTTCTCTCTCTAAGTTTCTCTCTCTAGAAATACATCAACCCTCTTGAAACATAAAGATTATCATTGTTTTACAATTGGTATCAAGAGCTATGGGATGAAATAAAGATTGGTTTTGTGTTGTTCATACTTCTCTAAGTGTGTTCGTGTGTTTTTGATTGATTTTTCCAAAAGTTACAAAAATTTTTCGTGCTTTTTATGATTCCAAGTGATCTATATCTCTTCTAAATAGTTTTAGTAATGATTTGGTGATATTCGTTTGGTTAGAATCACGAATTCCAAGGTAAAAATCCATTCTTTCTTGTTGCTTTTAAGTCTCGGCTTATTTCTTGTGTTACGATCTGCTTTTGTGATTGCATAAACCCTAGAGGTTTCTAATTGCGATCCATAGTCACGATCCTATACTACGATCTAAACTGCGATCACAAGTACGATCAAAGTTACGATCTGTGACAATGATCCTCACTACGATCCAGGTTACGATCAAGGAATACGATAGCTCACTACGATCCATGAAAGGATAGCTCACTACGATAGCTCATTACGATCCATGCTACGATCAAGGAGTACGATAGATTAGTACGATCCAGGCTACGATCAGGTTACGATTGCTTGAGTAGGATAGGTGAGTATGATCCAGGCTACGATCACTTGAGTAGGATAGGAGAGTACGATCAGGACACGATTAGGGAGTACGATCAGGATACGATCAGGGAGTACGATATGGATACGATCAAGGAGTACGATCACGGATACGATCAATAGGGTACGATCTGGGAGTCCGATCTAGGAGTACGATCAGCTATCATTTGCAACACTTAGAGGATTTTCATCTTTGCATTTATTTGGAGACATTAACAAAAACACACAATCAAAAGATCATAATATCTTTATTTAAACAACATTAAAACACATAATCTTATTTCATTGCTCGATCATTTTTGATAATCTTTTTTCAAGGGATCATAAAATGAATTCTAATTCATATATGTGAACCATGACTTCGCTTACCGATATCTCAATCATCTCGGGTACCGACACTCGCCCACCTTTGCTCATCAAAGATTTATTTGTAGCATGGCAAGGTCGCATGAAAACGTACATCATGGGCAAACCCAATGGTCGACTTATGCTTCAATCAAATGAAAAAGGTCCATTAGAGTGGGGAGAAGTTACCGTCAACAATGTGACGAGGGAAAGGTTGTATCATGAGTTGGCCGATGCTAACAAAATCATTGCCGATGCAGATGAAAGGGCCGTTCAGACAATACTTCAAGCCCTTCCACCCGATATATATAGAATGGTAAGTGAACACACAGTGGCAAATAATCTTTGGGATCGATTAGCTGTTTTGTTACAAGGGACCTCTCTAACTAAGCAAGAAAGAGAGTGTCAATTGTATGAATTGTTTGATAGGTTTACATTCATTCCAGGGGAGACTCTTCACGATTACTACTAGCGTTTCACTACTTTGATGAATGACATGAACGTGTATAATCTAAGGATTGAACAGTTTCAATTAAACACAAAGTTCTTGAACACGTTACCCCAAGAATGGAGTCAATATGTCACCGATGTTAAGATGAGTCGAGATTTGCACAAGTCAAATTTAGATCAACTCTATGCTTTCTTACAACAACATGAGAAGAATGTGATCCAAAAACGAATCTCTCAGGGAACTTATCAAGAACCATTGGCATTAATGGCAAACCATCCTGTATTGTCATATCACAACTCTCCGCTTGCTTTGGGACACCAATCTTCCTATCAACCATTGTATCAAACACCAAACTTCCCACAGTACTCGATCTTGCCACAACCGCCTACATCTTATCACCAACAATATAAGCAACCAACAACATCATCACAAGGATATTCACATCCGTTACCCTATGCGTCACATCAGTATTCACCTTATCAACCTCCAACAAACCCTGTTGTTACCTATCAACAACTTGAGGCTTCTCAACCCCATTACTCACAATAAGTTAGTGTTCCATCAAATCAGATTGTAGCTCAATCAGCACCAGCATTTTATTGTGATGATGAGATCCCTGTCCCTAAGTTTAGACAAGGGGATAGTCCTACTGACATACTTGCTCAAATATCTGCTTATCTAACTCAACATTGAACAAACGAGGTTATAGAGGACCAACAACAACTAACAATCAGTTAAGGAACTCTTCCAACTCTCGACAACAGGCTACAATTCAAGATGGCAGAGTCATGGTGAAACCACTTCCGGGGAGACCCAATTCATCCACTTCTGGTGCACGTTCATCTAACACTGCTGCTACAAGAGGTAATAGCACTGGCAAAACGAAGATGATTATATGCTACAACTGCAAAGGGGAAGGGCACATGGCCCAAGAGTGTAAGCAGCCCAAGAGGAAAAGGGATAACATATGGTTTCAGGAGAATATCTACTTGGTGAATGCTCAAGCCCAAGGACGTGAGCTCGATGAAGAAAAGTTGGCATTTCTCGTAGATCCGGGAGTCGCGGACACGACGGTCTCACAGAAGCCATCATAAACAATGTCGCATATGAATGTGATGATTTGAATGCATACGACTCTGACTGTGATGATCTCAATACCGCCAAAGCAGCTCTCCTGGAAAATCTTTCACTTTATGGAGCTAACACAATTTCTGAGGTACCAAATACTGCTACAGATACTAGTATTGTACCTTATCAAGTTGAGAAAGTGTCTGAGTATCTGGAACAGCCTCCGGTGGTTAGTACCTCAATCGAGGAGACAAACAATGATAGCAATATCAATGCAAGTCCCCAGACATTGAGTGAACCACAACCGGGAGCTATTACGACTACCAATTCGTCTGCTCAACCTGATTTGGTTATGGTCTCGACATCTTTGCTTAGCCAAATGAATAATGCGGTCCTTGAAACCCTCAGTGTTAATCAGACTTTATCTGGCGATCTTGGCATAAGGAAAAGGTTAAAACCTTGGAATTAACTCCAGTGTCCACTACCTTAACCAATCCTTAATTTGTTAGGTTTAGGCAAGTTCAAATGGATAATCTGCTAGAAATTGAGAGTTTAAGAGCAAATCCTTCGTAAGAACTTTAAGAAAAAGAGTCAGTCGTTAATAATTTTCAAAAACTACAAACAGATTTCGAAATTCTCGAGTCTAAAAGAGTTGAAACAAAAATTAAGGCGTCTGAGAGAGTTAAAAAGACCGAAATTTTGCTTTTAAAACAATACTCTGCTTCACATTTAGTACACTTGTTTCATTCTTCGTTTTAAGAGTTCAATCTATCGCGTCTAATAGACCTACCACCTAACCCGGGGTATGCAAAGCAAGCATTTCACCACAACCCATGACTTTATGATGCAACCAAGTTAGGATTGGTATTAGATCCGATTGTGTTTTTAAATGAATCTGAGAGCATGACACCATATGAAGAGAAACGGTTAAAATTACATCCTACATATCCTGAGTATGACTAGGCACAAATGAATGCAACAAATGCAAAAATAGATCTTAGAACTCGATTTAATATGCAAAAGAAATCTATCCAGACATCCGCTTTCATGCATACTAGAGAATGCCTTAGTATACTTCCTACACTCGTTAACTCGGACGAACCGAAGGAAATTCCTAAGAATCTTCCACCGGTAAGTACGGTAAAGCTCAGCTTGGAAGAGATTGAGCGATACCTTACCGAGTTTGACAAGGTCATCCTGGAATGTAGGACTTCAACGACTCAAACTGCTGGTGAATGGGCTTTCGAACACATGAAAACGGTGTTTGAGAAAGAGATCGTTCCGTTTGTAAACAATATTAAAAATGGAGTCTATTATCTTGAGGGAAATCTATGTTTTGAAATAGGTGAAGTTCAAAAAGTTTATGAAATGGATGATGCTTATGAACAACATTTAATTGAAAAAGAAAAGATTTATCCGAATATGACCGATTCTTAGAACATATAGTGTCTCTCGAAGTGATGAAAGTTGTTACTCTTAAATATGCTCATGAGATTTCATCTACTGTGAATAAATGTGATGATGTACATGATATGTCTGTGAATATTGTTGAGCCTGTGATTATTCTTGTAATGAATCTAACGCTGAAATTTTAGAGCTTCAAGATTCTTATAACACAATTTCAAAACGTTTTAATGAGCTTCAACAACATTGTATATCTCATGAGATTGCAAATCAATCTAAAAATGAAACTATTTCAAAAACAAATGATTGTGAAAACTCCGTTGAGACAAGTGACAAGATGATTCAGGTAGTTCAGGCATTAGAGGAAGAAATTATTAGACTTAAGAAAGAATCAGTAGTAGAGAAACTGGAACTAGAGGCTGTAGAGATTAAGAATCATGCCCTAGAAGATAGAATTACTTTTATGATAGGGGAGATTGATAAATAAAGCAGGGTTTCTCAGATATTTATGGTTCGTTAGAAGAACGCTTCGCTTTTAACGCGGCAGAGCAAAAGTCACTCGTTGACCAATTGAACCGTAAGTGCGAGAAAATCTCTGACTTAAATATTCAACTCATAGACAAAAACATGGTTTTGGCTGAATTAAAGGAGACACTTCAACTCAAAGGACAAGAAGTTGTTGATAATCCAGCCACCATCTCTGCCTCGACCTCTAGTGCTCCCAAACCCAACCCACGTGTGCTATATCGGGATCCAAAATTTAAGAATAGTCCAACTAAGTTTGCCACATACATGAAAAATGCCTTAGAACATGCTGATCTTGCTAGAGAGATCATTGATGACATGCGTGAACTAGATCCCACAAGTCATCTTCTATATGAGCTTTTATTATATGTGGATCGCGTTCAGGATTGTTTAGCAAACTTAGAGTACATTAGGCAACCGATATCTGTACCCCTGAAACAGCAAACACCCACCATTGCCATTACTCCATTCAATAAGAATCTAGGATCTAAGCCTATTTTCAACACACCCATCAAGGCTACATCAAAATCTGTCACTAATGTTCCCCTGGCTTCTACAGGAGTAATTATGTCTACTAAGGCTAAAGGATCTCAAGACAAGAAAGATAGGATCAAGCCTTCCACTAGTAGGACTGCCAAGAAGAAAGTAGAAGTTCACCCTAGGAATGTTATTTCAGTTTCAAATAAAAAGAATCATGTATCTAAGACAAAAGGATCTGCTTCTGTGCAGAAGCCTAAGAAAAATGTGTTAGCCTCAAAATATTGAGTCAAACAAGAATGTTCGGTCATATGTTTCTATTGTAACATTATTTAGAACGTTGTAATAAGTAGTTTATTAGTCGTGGTTTACGGGCTTGGATTTAAAATAATTAAAGTCCAAACGTCAAGCCCGACTCAATATATAGTCCATTAAAGCCCGCATGTGGGTGGACTATATATACTATCCTCCTAGCATGTTAGGAGGGTGGGATGATCATTTGTAAACCCTGATATTTCTTAATCTAATATTCTACAAGTTAATCCTCTCCTTCTCTCTACTTTCTCTCACTACTCTCTCTCTCTAAAACTCATATCTTTTCCATCTCATATCTTAATCTATCATCATAATATTAGGGACAAAATTTGGTATCAATCGCCATGGTGTAGATTTGTGTTTCGACTGTGGTTATCATCTTTTTGATTTCGTGTGATTTTTCATCTTAAAAGTCATCTCGTATTAAAAAGTTTTGTTTTTTATTGCTCAAAATCTTCATACAAATTGCCTACAAAGTAGTGGTAGGAATTTGTGTTTATCATTGTTCTTGATTTTTTTATAAAAAGTTGCTAAATTTGGTCTCATTCTCGGAATAGTTTGGCAAAATCTCGTTTTGAAAAGTTTTGGTTTGGGTATTAATATCCGGAATATTAGGGTTTTATTATTCCGGATTGTGAGTTGTTAGTGAACATTGCGGATAAGAAAGTTTGTCTAGGTATCCGGAATATCAGGGTTTATTGATTCCGGATAAGAGAGTGGTTTTTCAGTTTTTCCGGATAAGCACGTTTTCAGGATTCCGGATAAGCAAGTCAGGAAGATTCCGGATAAGCTAGTGTTGCAGTGTATTCCGGATAAGAAGGTAGCTAGTTATTTCGGATAAGAAGTTTGGCAGCATATTCCGGATAAGAAGTTTTAACAGATTATTCCGGATAAGCGTTCAATCGAGTATTCCGGATAAGCTACGGACGAATTATTCTGGATAAGGTGACTTACAACTATTCCGGATAAGAGGTGAGTAAGTATTCCGGATAAAAAGTTTGAAATCATTCTGGATAAGAGTTGCAAAATCATTCCGGATAAGCTACACTAGTCATATTCCGTATAAGAGGACCAAGATTATTCCGGATAAGCCGAATTAGAATTATTACGGATAAGGAGCATAACGATTATTCCGGATAAGTAACGGAAATTATTCCGGATAAGACAAACAACCAGCATTCCGGATTAAAAAAAAATATTTCGACCAAAAATTCAAATTTTATTTTTTCCTAGACCATTTTTAGGCCATTTATGCTTCGATTTAAAATTTTGGCAATGCGAAAAAATTTTCGACCAAAAATTCAAATTTTCGGACTAAAATTCAAATTTTTAGGCCATTTTTATGTTTTATTTTTGTCAAAAATTTTCACTTATCAAAAATTTTCCCTATTAGTTTTTGGCTATTTCGGACTTGATTTCAAAATTTGGTAAGACAAAATTTCCAGTTTACCGTTTTGTAGGACTGCGGAATTTATTGTCGGACTGACAAAAAATCGGAATTTTTGAAATTGCAACCACACACCAATCACGCCATATCTACTTAAGATCCAAACTCACTTCATCAAACGAGAGAGACGATCATCATGCCAACGAGTAATGCGGTTACTGAAAGTTCAGACGTGAAAGACCTTGAAATGGAACGACTACAACAACCGATATGTTTCTTGAGAAAAAATGCCATGGACGGTTTTAGAGTCCTTTAAGATTCTTTTCAGCACCTTTCAAAAGTCTTGTTCGACTTACGTGAATCCACTGGCACATTCAACAAAACATTCACTCATGCCATGGATAAAATTCAAACACATCTTGTCAACGAAAGAATCATTGCTAGTGAATGCAAGATCACTTTCACTGATCTCAAGACATCACTTGAAAACATGTTTACTTCTGACTTCATCAAGTCACCGCTTACCAACGAGTGCTTCAAGCGATATCATGGAATGGATGTTTTATCATACAAAGATCGGATAATCCGCAACATCGACTTCATTGTAACCTATGTGAATCACACAATACAGATGCAACAAACGATTGATGACAGACTTCATACCAGTTGTGGTATCGCATCAGATATTGAGAATACAAGCTGCAGATATGAGACTCCAACGCATAGTTCAGGGAATGATGACAACAGCTCTGGGAAAGACAACAGCAGCTCTAACAAACAACACATCGACTCTGAGAATGTCATCAGTAATACACCTTCCTATGATAATGGTCCTGTTTACGATTCTGATCCATTGGAAGAGGTACACAATGCTGAATTTAATGTGTTTGACACATGTATGATGGAAAAGGTTGATAGCAATACCACACCCAATTCATCAAACATGTGCAATAATGAGTTTGAGGATGATCAACATGCAAATGAGTATGATGATGAGGAGCGTGTCGCGCTTCCTAATTTAATTGCTAGTTTACAAAAAGATGTCAATGAAACTAGAAAGAGTCAAAAGCAATTAAAGAAGGCAAACGCAGCGCTCACTCAAAACTTTGAAGAATGCAAAGCCGCTCTAATTAAATCTAATGAGACCCTGGAAAGTAATAAGGCTGAGCTTCTTCAAAAGACCCAAGAGCTTGAGGGGTACAAGGGTAGTGCGCTAAAAAGTCACAAGGATGATTTTGAAAACAAATATACTACAACTCTTGAGTTATTAGCCAAAGAGAAGCGGCAATATAATGTTTTCTTAATGGATGAACGTCAAAAAACGTACCTTTCCAATACCAAAGTTAATGAACTTGAACAAAAGCTCTCTATGACCACTACAAATTCTGCTAAAATTCTTGAGGATAAGAAACAAGAGGTAGATGCGTTAAAACAAGACTTCAAAAGTAGATATGATAAAGAAACTGAAAAAAGTAACGAAACTAGAAGAACAAGTCGAATTTTTGAAGAAAGTTGTTTATAAAACGCATGATTCTATTCAATCTGTAAGAATGCTAGCACCTCCGTCAATGTTTAAGGGTCAAGCTAGCTTTGCATGTCCTGAGTACCTTGCCAAAGCTCAAGCTGCGAACCCGTGTCTTTATCTTAATGAGACTGAAAGGACAGATCTTGATTGCATGCCTGTAAGTGCCGATAGTAAAGAGACTGCCCTTTGGGATGATGATAGTCTACCACTTGTCAATAAGGAGTTTGTGAAACCATATAATTATGCTTATGAGAATAGTCTTTATGGTCTTTTCAACAAACAAACTCAGAAAACCCGTGAGGAAGTGTTTTTAGAATGAAAACAAAAGAGAATTCAATGGAAGAAAGCATTTGCTCCTAAGAAATCTAATGTTTACAAATACATGAACTACCTCCCTCTAGATGAATCTAAAAGCAAGACTAGGAAAACATTAGGTATTCTTAAACACCACATAGATAATGTTAAATCTATTGTTGAAAGAGACTGGGCAAAACGTGAAAATGCTGAGTGGCAACGCCCGATTCCTCAAGATATTACCTTGCTTGTGAAAGAACTCTTAATTCCTAATGCGACGTTGATTAAAGAAACTGTTCTTCAACTTGAGGAGTTCATTCGGACTGAAATGTATGATGATTTAAAATATGTTGAATCTCTTGAGAAACACATTGAAGATCTTCAAATGGAGAAGTCTGATTTTTCAGATGAATATGATTTTCTATTGCAAGAATGTGTTTCTAACGATGTTATGTGTGCTTATTTTACATTTTGTGCTGATATTGATGAATATTCTGATGTTGCATGCAAATATCTTGATAAGATCAAAGAATGTGAACGTCTTGAAATTGAGCTTTCGAAACGTAAAGAAAATGTTGATAAAAAGGCTTTTGAGTTACTTCAACACAAAACTAATTTCCTTCAAAAACATTTTCATTCTCTTGAACTTGCTTTGCAAAAAGACGTTGGTAGTTTTCCACATGATAATAAATTGCAAGAAAAACATTCCCAAACGTTTCGAGAAATGAATGAACAGAATTTGGAAATTAAAGGGTTGAAAGCTCAGTTACAAGACAGGGACAGAGCGATAATAGAGTTGCAGAAACTCGTTGCTAAAATGGGTGGGAAAGTAGTGGAATCTAAAGTTGTGAAACCTGTTGTTCGACAACCTAATGCCCACAAGGATCCAAAGCCGTCTATCTTAGGAAAACCTACTCCGTTCTCCAATTCTTCTGATATGAAATCTAGGTTACCCCCTAAGAATGATGTGCAACCAAGTGTTCCAAAACCATCCATATCACCCTATGTTCCTCCATTTAGAAAGCAAATTGTTGCTAAACCCAACCATGTGAATGCACCTAGCACTTCTAGGACTCCTCTAAAACGTGTGACATTCACGTCCAAAAAGGAATCTGTAGGGTCAAATGACCTCGTTCATACCCACAACCTAGAGGATGCGAAACAAAAAGGGAAGATTCAGAAAGACAAACCCGTGTATGAAAAATCTAGTTCACCAAATCTTGCTAGAGTTCCACACACTCCTAATGGTAGTCAACCAAAACCTAGGATCCATCTTCAACAATCTAGGATTGGAAACCATCCATGAATAGTCGTGTTTCAAACACTACGCCTGCACGATTTGGAAAACAAAGGAATACAAGTACTTTCGTGAATCCCAAATTCCTTGTATGCCCCACTTGAAAAAGGGCATTCACAATGGAAATCATGATCATTGCATTTTGCAATATCTCTATGAGGTCAAATCTCTTTCCTTCGAACGAAGATCGAATACAGAATCCCATAAGACAACAAGGAGATACAAACCCGTCCCAAAGAAAAGCAACCACACCAAATCTGAAACGTGGATTCAAAAAGGACATAGTTTCTCTCCAAATAAGTCTTCCGCTGTGCAAGAGAAAACTACTCCTAAATCTAGTCTTCATTGGAAACCAACGGGTCGGATCTTCACAGAAGTTGGTCTTAAGTGGATTCCAATAGAGAAGAGTGATGAAACCTGCGCAAGCACGAATGCGAATGTTATGAATGTCGAAACGGAATTTGTTACACCTAACTCTAGTATTTGTGCAAGTTCTTCTTCTGTCATTACAGGTACAACAGCGGATTCTGAACCCACTTCTTCTTCAAAGGGTTCCAATTCTGTACATTCGATATCACCTTCTTCTGTTGTACAAAAATCTATTTTCGATTATTTTCGAAAAACTTGAGAAAACAAAAAAATATAATAAAACGTAAATATCCATAGAAAAACAAAATAAAAAATGGAAAAACTTTCAAAATACCAAAAATATTATTCTCGACATGTCTTTCAGTATCGATAGTGTGGACGTACCTAGAAATGTCAGTCAATAACGACACGGGTGTGTACATAAAGTTCGAATGAAAGTTGTAAATATTTTTCAAAACATGTCATTTCAATGATTTACAATTACCTCAGATTATGACTCGTACTTCAAAGAAAGGAAAGTTGATCACGATGATTACTTATCCTCAACAACGGGAAACTTAAATTTCTCGGTCATGAGCTATCGATAAAAACATTCAAAGTTTTTAAACTCATGTAAACGACTTACAGTTAATTGTCAGATTGTAACTCGAACTTCAAATAAAGGAAAGTGTATCTTTAAAGATAACTTATCCTAACAAACGGGTAGAGCAATCTATCTTGGGTTGAGCTTGTCACAAAACATTCAACGTTTTGAGCTCAACACAATGGTTTGTAATCACTTTCAGATTGCAACCCGGAACTATATTCACGGGGGAGTGGATTCGTCAAATACATTTTAAGTCTATGAACTCAAGTTTATGCTTTAGAAAAACCTTTTCGACAAAAAGAATTGATTTTTTCAAAAAGCGTTGAACACAATTTTTTCAAGAATTTCTCAATGATATTCAAAATCTTTCAAAAATTGTGTGTTCAACAACTCCTATCCTCAAAAGTATAATGTGGATCAAATCCTCGTAATGACAATTCAATTGGATCAATTTTTGAGGGGGAGCGCTACAAAATTCATGCTAAGTTTGACACATCTTTCTCCCGAAGATTTTCAAGACTATTTTTCAAAATATATTTTAATCATATTTGGTATCTCTAATATCAAAAGATTTTATATATTAGAGATAGGGGAGAAAATGTGATTAAAATGTGATCTTATACAAGACTCAAGCACTTTAACTCTTACCTACATGTGCAAAACACTTTCGATTATCGATGCACATGTGAAGGGGGATCATCTCTGAAACGACAAAACTAGCAAGGTGTTAAATGATTTTCAAACACTTTGTTAGAATTTAAAGTGGTTTTCATGGTTACGATCAAATACCCATAACATCTTAAATTCATGACGTTATTGGTGTCAAAAGGGTGATTAGGTTTAAGTCCTATGATCCAACCAGAACCGGAGGGATCTTCCTAGGGACAATCCAATAGATTATTAGAAGTCCTTAGGAAAGATGGAGTAGAATGTGAACAAAGATGAATGCCGACTAAGTATTGATGATAGCACTGGAACAATCACAACAAGGTTCTATTAATGATGTCTTGGTAAGCATTGAAGGGGTTGAAGAATGAAAAAGAAATGTAAGGATAAAGGGTCTAAAGAAAGAAGCCCTCCATACAACTTAGGCAGAAACCGGGTCAACTCATCATGAAGACAAACTCATCATGGACCCAGTGATGTGAAGCAAAACCCTTTCCTAGCTACTCAGGCTTCTCTCAAAAGAAGTTTGTTTTATTGTCACGGAGATCAACACGAATTCTATTAACTTTCTCACTCCGAGATAGTTGATATTGAATAGGTGGCATCTGCTCCAGCCTCCGACCACTAAAAGTGCACAAATCGAGTCTAGAGCCAAGAGATCAATCAAATCTCGTTAGGACACACAGATGAAGATCAAGAGAGTCCTATGCTATATCCTTGTGATATTGCTAGAACACTCAGAGTGATACTACTTAGTATTCACAATGATGAGTGGAAATCCTTCCAGTGTTAACATCAAACAGAACTGCGGTAGGTCATATGCAAGATTCTTTATGGATTGAACATATGTAAAACTGAAAAGCAACAGTGCTTTGATTCTGAATTGATTCAAACTCGTTTCAGGTTTCTACGCAATATCTTTATGGTCTTGCCAGAACATTCAGAGTGATATTCATTTAATATTCACATTGACGAATGGAAATCCTTCTAGCGTCAACATCAAACAGTGCTACGGTAGGTGACTTGTGAGATTCTTATGAAACAAACTTGTGTCAACTAGAAAGCAAAAATGGTAAGATTCTTAATGAATCAAAGTTGTTCAAGGAATTTGAATTGACGACTTTAATCAAGCGGATATTTATCCAATTGATTCACTCTTTATGTTCGCACTCTTGCTTTGAGACGGTCGAGTAAAGAGAACGGCTAGTACAGCCGCGAAACCCTGTCAAGGATATTCTTAATTGAATCTACCTAATCACAGGTACGGTATTTAATATCGTATAATGGTCTTCACCGACCGGAGGTAAAACGCTATCGATTTAGGACGAATGTCAAAGCCATTCAGTCCGTGTCCATGTTTTGTCTCGAGAAGGTGGCGTCACGGTGTACTCACCAAAGTCAATGATTCAAAACCACATGTTCTTGCCCAAAGACTTACTCAACAATTAATAGTGTGAGCATGTGGATAAAGAATCAAGATCGCAAGATGGCAAAGACAAGTCAAGAATGATTTGAAGATCTCAAGAAAAAAGACTAAGTCGAAAGACAATGACAAAGGCTCAAAGATCACAGCATGAAGGAACAAAACTACTGTTACACGTTCAAGACTCATATATGACGAAATTCATTGATCTCCATTGGACTCCAAATATCGAAGAGGAATGACCTTACATTGGGGGAGATTGTTAGCCTCAAAATATTGAGTCAAACAAGAATGTTCGGTCATAGGTTTCTATTGTAACATTAATTAGAACGTTGTAATAAGTAGTTTATTAGTCGTGGTTTACGGGCTTGGATTTAAACTAATTAAAGTCCAAACGTCAAGCCCGGCTCAATATATAGTCCATTAAAGCCCGCATGTGGGTGGACTATATATAATACCCTCCTAGCATGTTAGGAGGGTGGGATGATCATTTCTAAACCCTAATCTTTCTTAATCTAATATTCTACAAGTTAATCCTCTCCTTCTCTCTACTTTCTCTCACTAGTCTCTCTCTCTAAAACTCATTTCTTTTCCATCTCATATCTTAATCTATCATCATAATATTAGGGACAAAAAAATGTGAATTCGAATTTGCGATGTTGGAATTGTAATGAATGCATGTTTTCTCAGCGTCATGATTTATGCCTTGTTGATCACGTGAATGAAATGTATGCAATTAGGAACAATCTTGAATGGATTCCAACGGGGAAGAAATTCACCCAAGTTATTTGGCAATGGAAACCCACTGGTAGGACCTTCACTGCTAATGGAACTAAGTGCCCTTTAACTAGGATCACATCCACGGAAGTTAGGTCTCAGCGTCCTTTAAATAGGAACACTAGCACTAAGAAATGGACAAAGCGCCCTTTAACTAGGTCTGTCCCTACTATTATGCCTACTAGTGAAGAAGTACCCCAGGATCTTAGACAACTAGAATCTAAGCCGACATTTCGGAAGCAAGTTTGGAAGCCTAAGAATTCTTCAGTTAGCAAATCTAAGATAATTATATCTGTACCTGCTAACACAGAGGAACTACTAGATTCCGATACATCGTCCTTGTCTGGTGATATTTTTAGGTGGTCCAAATCATCCTCTGGTACTTGGACTCTGGATGCTCAAAGCATATGACCGGAGATCGCTCGATGCTCAAAAATTTCGTCAACAAGTTTCTAGGAACGGTTAAATTCGGCAACGACCATATTGCGAAGATCATGGGTTATGGTGAATACCAAATTGGGAATGTTACGATTTCAAGGGTTTATTATGTGGAGGGACTTGGTCACAATCTATTTTCAGTGGGACAATTTTGCGATTCAAACCTTGAGGTGGCTTTTCGACAACATACTTCCTTTATTCGCGATCTTGCAGGAAATTATTTGTTAAAGGGTTCTCGAGGGGATAATCTCTACACACTGTCCATTCAAAACATGACGGTCGCCTCTCCTGTAGGCCTTCTCTCCAAAGCATCCAAGACCAAGTCATGGTTGTGGCATCGCCGGTTATCTCATCTTAACTTTGATTCTATAAACCATTTGGCTAAAAAAGAACTTGTTCGTGGTCTTCCAAAACTTATGTTCGACAAGGATCATCTATGTTCCGCGTGTTCTTTGGGGAAAAGCACCAAGAAATCATACAAACCTAAAGCTGAAGACATCAACCAAGAACCACTGTATATTTTGCACATGGATCTTTGCGGTCCAATGCGTACGGCTAATGTGAGTGGTAGAAAATACATCCTCGTCATGGTGGATGATTTCTCAAGGTTTACATGGGTAAATTTTTTAGCATCTAAGGATCAAGCACCACAGTATATTATTACTTTCTTAAAGATGATCCAAGTACGTCTTCATGCTACTGTTCGCCGCATTCGCACTGATAATGGAACTGAGTTCGTTAATCAAACTCTACGAGACTATTATGAAAAGGTAGGTATTTCACATGAAACTTCTGTTGCCCGCACTCCACAACAAAACGGTGTCGTGGAAAGGCGTAACCGTACACTTATGGAAGCTGCTAGAATGATGTTGATTTATGCGAATGCTCCTTTATTCATATGGGCTGAAGCAGTGGCAACCGCATGTTATACCCAAAACCGCTCCATCATTCGTAAACGTCATGGTAAAACTCCATATGAGCTACTTCATGGACACAAACCCGATATTTCATTTCTTCATGTGTTTTGTGCACGGTGTTATCCAAATACAAATAGTGAGAATTTGGGCAAACTTCAACCGAAGGCTGATATTGGAATTTTCATTGGTTACTCGCCTGCAAAGAAAGCTTACCGAATTTATAACCGACGTCTTGGCAAGATAGTAGAAACTTTGGATGCCGATTTTGATGAGCTGACGGCGATGGCTTCTGAGCAACACAACTCTGAACCCGCATTACATGAGATGGGAACCGGTACAATCAGTTCCGGATTAACTCCCAACAATCCTAATTCTCCATCATTTATACCACCTACAAGGTCCGAGTGGGATGAGTTATTTCAACTTATGTTTGATGAGTTCTTTGATCCACCTAGTAATGATTCTCCAACACCTGCAGCAGTAGCTCCGTTTCCCAAAGTTGTTGCTCAAGATAATGGAAATCAGTCCGAGACATCTACTGTTACTCTTGAACCAGATGTCCCCTCCCCCACCAATTCACAAACTACACCGGAATCATCACCCCCACTCGTTCCTAATGATGTTGAAGAGGATCCCTATGATCACGATTTGGAAATTGCTCATTTACAAGAGCTTCCGTTCTTTGGTTGACAAATACCTGAAAATCCTAACAATGCGTCTACCTCAGAGGAAGCTCCTGCCATCGTTTACTCCCGACCACCACGGATTGAAACTCACAACACAAAATGGACAAAGGATCACCCAATCCGCAATATCATTGGTGACATAAATCGACCAGTCTTAACACGCCACCAACTCCATGAACATGCATTATATTGCTACTTTGATGCATTTCTTTCCGACACTGAACCTAAAAACTGGCAACAAGCCATGACTAAATTATCTTCGATTGAAGCAATGCAAGAGGAACTTAATGAATTTCAACGTCTTGAAGTGTGGGAATTAGTTCCTTTACCCAACAACGTTGAAATCCTTACATTGTTGTGGGTATATAAGGTTAAACACGATGAGTTAGGTGGAGTGCTGAAGAACAAAGCTAGATTGGTTGCTAGAGGTTACAAACAAGCTTTGGGTATTGACTTTGAAGAATCCTTTGCTCCTGTGGCACGATTGGAGGCAATTAGACTATTCCTTTCTTATGCTGCTCATAGGAACATGATCGTCTACCAAATGGATGTCAAGACGACATTTTCAATGGTGAATTAAGGGAAGATGTCTATGTAAGCCAGCCGAATGGATTCGTCAACTCGGAGTATCCTAATCACGTGTGCAAGCTCAAGAAGGCTCTTTATGGGTTGAAACAAGATCCACGCGCGTGGTACGATGTCCTGTCATCTTATCTCATTTCGAAAGGATTCTCCAATGGCAAAGTGGACCCAACATTATTTATTCTCAAGGAGGACAACGACATGATACTTATACAAATTTATGTTGATGATATAATATTTGCTTCTACTAATCAACGATTGTTTGACCATTTTGAGAAAATTATGTCCACACGTTTTAAGATGTCGATGATGGTAAAAATTTCATTTTTCTTAGGGTTGCAAATTTCTCAGAATCCCAGAGGCATCTTCATTAATCAATCCAAATTTTCTCTTGAATCATTAAAGAAATATCATTTTGAAAATTGTGACCCCGTGGATACTCCAATGGTAGAGAGATCCAAGTTAGAAGAAGATAAGGAAGGGATAGCTGTCGATCCTAAACTTTACCGTGGAATGATCGGCACCCTTCTCTATCTGACTGCTAGCAGGCCTGATTTGCAATTTGCTATATGCATGTGTGCCCGGTATCAGGCTCGGCCTATCGAAAATCACGTACATGTTGTGAAAAGGATCTTTCGGTATCTTAAAGGAACACTTAATCATGGTCTATGGTATTCGAAGGATTCCTCTATTGCACTAATCTCATATGCATATGCGGATTATGCTGGGTGTCAAGATACTAGACGTAGCACTTCTTGCAGTGTGCAACTTCTTGGCGATAGACTTATTAGTTGGACATCTAAAAGGCAGAAAAGCGATGCGATATCAAGTACAGAGGCTGAATACATTTCTATGTCCGATTATTGTGCTCAAGTTCTTTGGATGAGATCACAATTAACTGACTACGGTCTTGGATGCAACAAAATCCTGATGTACTGTGATAACAAAAGTGTAATTGCTCTGTGCTGCAACTACGTTCAACATTCCTGGGCAAAGCACATTGACATACGCTACCACTTCATCAAAGATCAAGTGGAAAATGGATTGATCGAACTATACTTCGTCAACACTGAGTATCAGCTGGCAGCTATATTCACAAAGGCCTTAGATCGAGGAGTATCGAGTTTTTGATCGAAAAGCTAGGCATGAAATCATTCTCACCAGCGACACTTAAGGAGTTGGCAGAAGAATATGAAGAATAGTGGTGGTAAACTATTCTAGAGTATCCATTGATCGTGATCTTGTATATTATCGTATATATTTAAACCACCAAAAGAAAAATACAAAAATATAAAACATAGAAAAACCATAAAAAATATAAATCATACAAAATCCATAAAAAATATAAAATCAAGAAAAACCAAAAATATTTTTCACTTTCAAATCGGGCATGTCTTTTAGTACGGTAATATTTACGGCCTTAGAAATGTCGATTAAAATTGACACGACGCCATAAATAGAGTCCGTATAAAAGTTTTACATGTTTTTAAAGCATGCCCATATGGCTTGTAGTTATTTCAGACTGCAACCCGCTTTTCGCATTAAAGTCAAGTATTTCTTTTGAAAATGTTGGCTCACAACGGGACTTAATTTTCTCGGGCAAGGTTTACTTAAAAACCTTGTAAGAGATCAAGTTTACTTTATAACTTGGTCTAACATAAATTAGTGTACGTTTCAGTGCACTTATTTGTTAAAATAAGAGAAATCTTATTGCCACCAGAATCGTTCCAAACAATCACTAAACCGGAGAAAGTCTTCAAGGATATTTGTTCTTTTAAAAACAATGACTACAACTCTTTAAATAGAAAACGGGTCTATGTTTAAGGGGGAGCAAATATTATATTTCTTTTGGAATTAAAATTCATCTTCAAAAAGGGTTTTCAGAAAATATAAACCGACCATTCTCATCATTATATGCTTTGTGTGCTTTATGTGATTTGAGGTATAGCTTGTTTGCAACTAAGCGTTAGGAGTTTGTTTTCGTGCTTGTTTTCAAAGATAAGACGTTACGGGTTTAGGTGTTGGTTAGTTCATGTGTTTTTACATGTGTTTTCTAATATCTTAATCCTTGGGGTAAAACATTGCACAATTGCAACAAGGGGGACCAAGTTGCAATTTCTTGCAACTTGGTTTGAACAAAGTCAAATATATTCCCCCCTACTCGTCTCTTTGTCATAACTGTTACACACACAAATAATCACTCCAAACCGCCATTGTTAAAGCTTCGTTTATCCATCTACTTGTGCTAATCGCTTGTCTGATCTAGGTATACTTATTACTATCAGTGTTTATTATTTAGATGATTATATCACACTCTTTTCATAACTAAAACATGTATCCATCGAATCTGAACAGATTAGGGTTTATAGATTCTTGATGAAAATAAGTTTTGAGAGGTGGGATTTGTTCATTTAGCCTAGATTAACATTGGTTTTACCCAGTTTGGCCTATAACAGCTTATAAGTCCTATAATCGAACTCTAAAGATTTGCCTTGGTTTTATGGCCAAGAATACGATCCCTGACTACGATGGCTTCTCATCGCATTGATTGCGATGGCATAACTGCGATGAACTCGCTGCGATGGCACCATTACGATAGGCTCGTTGCGATGCGTCCATTGCGATGGCTTGTTGTTATGGACACGTTGAGATGGGTCCGTTGCGATGGGCCCATTGTTATGGATCCGTTGCGATGGGTCCGTTGCGATGGGTCCGTTGCGATGGGTCTAATGCGATGGCCAATGCGATGGGACCAATGCGATGGGTCCAGTACGATGGGTCCAATGCGATGGCCAATGCGATAGGACCAATGCGATCATATACCGGTGACACAAGAACAACCTTCAACACCATCTGAAGATCAGCACATCTCTGATATGGAAGTTGAAGATTTAAATGTGCCAGAACCAACATTTGCTGAATCTCTTATCCTTGATGACACGGTAAAGGAGCAACTCTAGCTTACAAATGCAGCACCACAGCATCCTTTCGACACAGCAACTGAAATGAAGCTGACTCAATTCCTAAAAAACCCTATCGATTTCTCGGCCTTTCTAAGGTATTCTCATGGGAAACCGACAATGACTCCGGATCTTATCAAAATGGCAGCCGTAAATGTGGACTTCTTTGATACTTTTAAGATCAGCCATAATGAAGCAAAATATCACTTAAATGAGCTTACAAAGGCAATGAGAGCGACGAATACAGGAATTCAGACACCAGTGTTATGACCTCTTACACCCATAGTCATCGCCGATTCTGCAACTATCCCAATAGAGCACTTTGTTTCTCATGATCTTGAGTATCTTGAGAAAGGGGCAAAGAAATATGCCACATCACTTACAATGCTCAAGGCTGTTAATCTGGAGAACGTTCCATGGATCGAAGATAAAGTACCTGATGGGTTATGGAGAAGGAAACTGCTCAAGTTTTATGATACTTTCGCATCACTTGGCATCTCTCACTGGAATGCAAAGAAAAGGTTAGCTTACAATCACTTCCATCGTCCAAAGAGAGGTTCTTCGATTGCCTCAGCTCACATAATCAAAAGCATTCAAGGAGCAACCACTCAGACTGTATTCGGCTATGATTACTTGAATGTAATCGTGTTCAAACGTACTGATGAGAAAGAATACCGAATTGACGAAAGTGATCTCCAGTACCTTCAACTTGAAGACATCGAAGATCTTCTGTTGTTATTGGCTCAGGAAAAAGTCGACCATCTACCACCTGAGATAGTCATTGCATTGAGCTCCAACTTTCATCAATATGCTAGGAAAATCGTCATCCAAAACCGGGTGGAAGATTTTCAACTTGGAGTGGAGAGCTATCAGAAGCAGCTAAACTTGGAACGTCCCCATACAACTCCACTCAATAATTTCCATAAGAACAAGAAGCCTTACATGTGGACCACAACGCCGGAAGCAGGGATTTTTTATCCAAATGAGACTGGCGTCATGCAGTATACGCGATTCTCTGAACTGCACAAATTCAGTGATGGTACGCTCAAGCATGTTCGAGATGATCTGACGGTTCTCAATGCCGACCTACCGCTTCCAACAGTCAAGTACACCTGGACAAGCCAATGCAAAAGAGGAGCTAAGTACACGATCAAGAAGATCGAGGAACTTCTAAGGAAGCACCGGTTGCTACGAAGTGTGGAACGATTCGTTGGTGGACGACCATATGGAGCTCACCATAGGTTCACGGAACGAGCCATTTAATTATGGTTCGTCTTATAACAGGTTAACTCCATATGTCTATTATTGTGAATATGTTAATTTTTTATATAATCAGCTTTTGTGGCATGTTGTAGTGTAAAAGTATGATATTTTTCAAGAATTTCTCTCGAGATTTTAAATCTTTCAAACATATCGTACTTAAGCACTACAACTAACCCTCATTAATTTGAGGGAGAGCATTAATATGTTCTTTGGCCAACATCTAATTTCATTTTATTACCCAAGGCCGATTCATCCATTAAATATCCAAAATATTGATGGTTAACATTTTGGAAATGGGAGAAAAATGGGATTAAGGAGACTTAATGATATTTGGTTAAACAATGAAAAAGTCTTAAAAGATAAACCAACTTAATATGTGTAATGCACATGTTAAGGGGGAGCATTTTTGATGATCAAAACACTTAAGGCACAAAAACTTTGATTATAATATCACAAGTACTTTAAGTGATTTTTCAAGGATTTTTTCATTGTGACAATACTTACCCAAAACACACTTAATTCACGACAGATGTGGTGACAAAAGGGTGGTAGGTATAGGTATTAGTCCAATGATTCATCAGAACCGATGGAATCTTCCCAAGGACAATTCCTGAGATAGAATTAGAAGTCCTCGGAAAGATGGAGAATGATTGTGAACGTAGCTGAATGCCGACCAAGTACTTAATCTAGCACTGGAATAATCACAACAAGGTGCTAGTGATGATGTATTGGTAAGCATTGAAGGGGTTGAAGAACGAAAAAGAATTGTAAAGATAAAGGGTGTAAAGAAAGAAGCCCTCCTTACAACTTTAGGCAGAAACCGGGTCAATACATATGCTATTGAGATCATTTTTTCAATGATTCTCGATATTGAACATAGACATCATGGACCCAGTGATGCATTACACAACCCTTCCCAGCTAACTCAAATATCTCTTAAAAGATATTTTTTTTAATCACACGGAGATCAACACATTATCTATTGGTTGATTCAATCCGAATAGACCGATATTGAATAGGTGGCACTCCTCTCCAGCCATCGCTCACTAAATCAAAACGCACTATCAAGTCTAGAGCCACGAGATCATCAAAAGTCTCATTAGGACACTTTCCATTTATTCCTTGCTTCTTCACACACTGTGAAAAGTAAGAGAGATCTTTATGAGTCCTACGCAGTATTCTTGAAATATTGCCAGAACATCCGAGTGATACGCAAGTATTACAATGAAGATGGAAATCCTGGTTGAGCCAACATCAAACAAGCTCATGGTAGGTGACACGTGCGGTTCTATAAGAACCAATCTTGTGAAAACTGGAAAGAAACAGTAGTTTATTTCTTAATTGAACTTAAACTCGTTCCAGGCCTCTACGCATTATCGCATGATCTTGCCAGAACACTCAGAGTGACACTCTTTTGTGTTCACAGTGACGAGTGGAAATCCTTCTAGTGTTAACATCAAACAACACTTGGTAGGTGACAAGCAAGATTCTATTTGAATTAAGTTTGTGACAAATGGAAAGCAACGATGGTGAAAATCTTAATTGAAATTCACTTGTTCCAAGTTTCATGAATTGACGGCTTCAATCATAAGAATTTTTAATCCAAATGATTCACTCTTTATGTTCGCCTTCAGCTTTGGACGGTCGAATAAAGAGAACGGGTTTACCCGCGAAATCTTGTCAGGAAGTTACTTAATTGAAACTATCCGTGACGGGTACGATATCTAATATCGTCCAACGGTCTTCACCGACCGGAGGTAAAATTCTACCAAATTAGAATAAAATGTCAAAGCCATTTTATTCGTGTCTTATTATGTTGCTGCATTCGAAGACGGTGGCGTTGCGGTGTACCTGTTGAAGTCGTCCTCACATACTTATTCCTTCTGCATCAAATATTTCTGCAAATTCAAGAAAGTATGATCTTAAAGTCTTCCGCTGTATCGACACTGACACTTTCAAGAATTCAACAAAGGATAAGTGTGTGGGACATGAAGTCACGAAGAGGCGAACATCACAAGAAGATAAAGACTGCACGTGAAAGGCCAAAAGAACGTGTTCCAAGCAAAAGTCTGATATTATTCAACAAATATTCACAAAAAGAAGAAAATTAAAGAAAGAAAGAGAAAGTGGACTACGAGCTCAAGAACAAGATCTAACATTCTAGATTAGGACTTTGAAAATTTGGAGTGACCTCCCTTTGGGGGAGATTGTTGGAAATATGTTTTTACGTATAAAGAAACTCTCGGTCACTCCAACAATATAGTTATAGGCTCGTAGTAATGTTTAAGTTACATTTATATTAAGCCCGACCCATGAGCATGTTCATGGGCCGGAGGCCCAAGTCCATTAAGGACTTGGGTATATAAACCTCTTTCCACCATGGAAAGAGGTGTTGGTTGTTTAATTTTCTCATTTCAATACACATAGTTTCTTTCATTTCTCTCTCTAGAAATACATCAACCCTCTTGAAACATAAAGATTATCATTGTTCTACAGAAAGTTTGATTTGTTTTGAAACTGGCCCTATGGTGCTTCCTTTTTTCACATGCTGAGCATGGTTTGTCCTTGGAATAGACAAGTGAAGGACGACCAATAACAATATTTTGTTTTGCCAGCAGAGTTATTGGTTTGAAATTGAGATGTGAGAGCCTCTTATGCCAAAGCCAATTGGTAATATTGGAGGATTTAGCAAAGAAGCATTTCTCTTAAGTAGAGTTCATGTTCATGACATAAATTTCTTTGAGTCTGGGAGAAATCATCACAATTTCATGATTGGAGTTGAAGATTTTACCTTTTTTCATCAAACATCATAAGATACTTTGCATCACAAAGTTGACTTATGTTGATGTGGTTGTGCTTCAATCCATTGACATATGCTACCTTTGAGAAAACTATACCATTGCATTTTATTGAACCAAATCCTTCAGTAGTAGCTGATGAGTTATCACCAAAAATAACTTTAGGACCTTGTTCCTCCTTATACTTGTGGAGATAACTTTTGGTGCCAGTCATATGCCTTGAGCAACCACTATCTAGGTACCAAATAGGCTTCCTGAGATCACACTGCACAAGTTAAGGAAATGATCAGTTTTGCTTTGTAACCCACCTTTGTTAAGTGGGGGGTTTTAGATCTAGAAGGTGTTCTAGATCTGAAGGGTCCTCTTGTAGAGGGTATGTAAGATTTCTCAAAAGAAGAAGAGGTCTGAACAGCTTTTGCTTTCTTAGCCTGGAGGGCTTCACCTCTTCTGAACCACTCTATATGGTTGTGATCAGATGTCGTGTGGACATCGCTTTCACAAGTTTTACAACATTTGGTAATAGAGTTTGGGTTTCTTGGTTTAATACCTCTTCTGAGTGAGATTATTCGATTATGTCCATGAGTGTCATGGTCATAACTTCCACAGATATTACAAACAGGGTAATAGTGGCAGTCATCTGGGTGATGATTACCCATAACACAATGAATGCAAGGTGGGAAAGGCATATTTTGCCTAGATTGAGATGCTTCAGTATTCTGAGAATCAGCACTAGCTTTGGCCAGCATATACTAAGTATGTTTACAAGTGCGATGATGAGTCCTCTCACATTTAGTACAATCAATCACTCTTAAGCAAGTTTGAGTGAGATGGTTGTTTAGACCACATAACTCACAAGCCCTTTTAAATTGTGTCTTGTACTTTAAATGAGGAGAATCTGAAGGTTCATCTCTGAACCGAGTTGGTGTTTCCTGCTGCCTGAGTTGCAATTTGAGATCATTGATCTCTTGCATGACAAGAGACATTCTCTTATCTTCCTTAGATCTGGCATTCTTCAGTTTATTTGTTGAAACTAAAGAGGTAGTTCCCATATGTGAACCTTTAACAGGAGTTGAAGAGTTCTTTGAAGTGTCAATTTTGACATGTTTGGAAGAACTACCTTTGTGTGTGGTGTGGGAGTTGATGATAGACTGGATAGTTTTGGGTCCAGTAGAGGGTTCAACATCAGCCAGCTTCTCCAAAGGAGGAAGTGGGGTACTTACTTCATTCTCGATATCATCATCTGAGTCATCCTCAGTTACTGAGGACTCAACTAGTGCTGAAGTGTCAACACTTGCTTGAAACTCAGGAAGAAGGATTCTTCTAGTGTCATGATTGGGTAAATTCTCTTCACATGACCTTTCAATGTCAAGGATCGAGCTACCATCCTCATTTGAGGCTTTGACAAAGACAATAGATTTGGTGCTCGAGGATCCTTCAGCACCAATCATTTTCTTCTTTTGAGCAGGTATTTGTTCACTTATGCATTGATTTACCCTATTAGAGTTTCTAAGCCAAGATTTAACGATATCTTTTGCTTTTTTAGTTCAACTCTTAGGGAGTTATTTTCCTCCAAAATTTCTTTGTTCAATTGTTGAAAAGTAAGAATATCAAGCTTATCTTCTATTAGCTCTATTTGCTTACTTTCAAAATCATCATGTTTAAGAACAAGTTTTTAAAATTTTTCAAGCAAATTGTTTCTTTGCTCTTCAACAAATTTTAGATCAATGCACAAGTAATCAAAGACAAATTTAATGTCATCTTTATCTTCTAATTCAAGAAGAGTTTGTACCTTGGATCCTTCATATTGATTTTGGAATAATGATTCCTCACATCATCTTGGATCTTTAGAAACAAAATAGAGCTCCTCATGCCTTGTTAGGGCCTTTTTGGATCTTCACCAATCTTCGTGTGCCGCTTCAATAAGTTATGCCTTGGCTATGAACTCTATTCAACCACGAGCAACTTTTAAACGATCTTGGACTAGAAGCTAAGTAACCTTTCAAATCGTACGACCTTACTTATTGCAACTATTTTATTCCTAATGCATTGATCTTATGGGAGAAAAAGCCACAATTAAAAACATATGAGTTTTTGAAAGAACATTTTCATGTTCTACGTTCAACATGATCACTTGTCTACTTCTATCACTTCTCGTTCTTCACTATTTAAAGACCTCTAATTAAAGACACTCATGAATACTTAGCCATGCAAGTCAAAATTAAGCCAAATTTGGATTAGCTTCATTAAGACTATATTAAATCAAAGTTTTGGGTTTTCAAGTCACTTAGAGGATCTTGCACTTTCTTAGACTTTTTCAAGTTTAGAGAATGCATTTTAAAGTTCCCTTGATAAGTGACTTTCTAGGATCAATTGTAGGAACTTGCGAAAAGTTCTTGTTCTTAACCCGTATGAGCTAAGACTTTCGCGTTTTAAAGTTCCCTATATAAAAGTCTAGCAAAACTTGATTCAAGCGGGTTAAGGAATGTAAAGGGCTCCAAATGCCTATCAAGTCAAAAATTAACTCTTATTCTGCCCATCAGAAAATATACATTCGTTCTTAAAAACACTTATGAAAACTAAGAAAATTTTTAAAAATTGGCCATTTTTAGCCTTATTAGCAACAAAACAAAGCAAAACGTTGAAAGTTGGAAAACGTGAGGGCGTAGCAAGGCTAGTATCTATTCAACCCCATACTAAAACTAAACATTATCCTCAATGTTTCGAGTTTAAAGGTGGAGCACCCCCATACTAGAGACGAAGAGTCGAATGCTTAGGATCTAGCATGGAAAGGGTGATCAACAATATATCTAAAGCCGTTTATGAATTATGCTAAAAGATAATTGTTCTAACAATAAAGGATATGTCATGGATTCGTGAAAAGCATTTCAAGCAAACAATCGAGGCTTACATAAACGAACACATGAGTCTTCAATCGTGGCGATGATGATAATCTAGATAACACATTCACAAACAACCACGAGACAACGAGTTGGAAGGGAACAAATCCCCTCTTATTAACTACTTTAGAAAGCAACAATATATACAATGATAAGCATGGGATCTCCCATACGAGGCACTTCGTTTTTTATTACCGAGTCATGAGCTCGACTCGATCCCCTCAATGCTAATTATCAGTGGGGAAGGTGACTTGGTCGATGTCGTCCAAAGAAGAGACTTCTCCACCAAAGAAGTGCTTAAGCCAATGTCTATTCACCTTGAAATTAGGACCATCATTTTGAGCTAGATCGATGGTCCCATAAGGAAACACTTTTGTTATGGTGAACGGACCCGACCAACGAGATTTCAATTTCCCGGAAGATATCTTCAAACGAGAGTTAAAAAGTAACACTTGATCACCAACGATAAAAACCCAGTTTTTAATCTTTGAGTCATGAAACTTTTTAGTTGTTTCCTTAAAAATCAATGAATTTTCATAAGCACATTATCTCTTAATTCATCCAATTCATTAAGTTGTATTTTCCAGTGATCTCCCGCGGTCTTCAAGTCATAATTGGCATGATTTAGGGCCCAATATGCCTTTTGTTCCAATTCAATAGGCAAGTGGAAATTCTTTCCATAGACCAACTTATAAGGAGTACAACCAATAGGTGTCTTATAAGCGGTCCGAAAGGCCTATAAAGCGTCATCGAGTTTGTCGGACCATGAAGAACGGTTTTCTCCAATCGACCTCTCTAAAATCCTCTTCAAGGCTCGGTTTGAAACCTCTACTTGACCACTCGTTTGCGCGTGATAAGCCGTAGAAAGACGATGTGTAACTCCATATTTCTTTAGAACCTTTTTGAATTGGTCATTACAAAAATGGGTTCCACGATCGCTTATAATAGCACGAGGGGTTCCAAACCAAGAGAATAGTTGCTTAAAAAACATCACTACCACACGAGCATCATTCGTAGGCAAAGCCTTAGCTTCCACCCACTTAGAAAGGTAAACGACGATGACGAGGAGATACTTGTTTCCATGAGACGATGGGAACGGCCCCATAAAGTCAATGCCCCAAATGTCGAAAATCTCACACACTTGAATTATGTTTTGAGGCATTTCATCCTTTTGCGACGATTTTCCTTGGCGTTGGCAAGAATCACATGACTTCACAAGTGCGTGTGCATCACGATAGATTGTAGGGCAAAAGAAGCGTGCATCGAAAACTTTATTAGCCGTGAGATTAGCACCGTGGTGACAACCCGTGGGTTCCTCGTGACAAGCTCTAAGGATGTTAGAAGCTTCGGTACCAAAGTGACAACATCGAAAGAGTTGATCCGCATAAACCTGAAAGAGATAAGGGTCGTCCCAAAAATAGAACTTGACGTCACGAAAGAATTTTCTCTTTTATTGTGTCATCATAACCTTGATTATGAAGTTCCCCGCATGATAATTTGCAATGTCGGCAAACCATGGGGTGTCATCCTTAGAATTTACTACACCGAGAGTCTCGAGAGGAAATGTTTCGGTGACTTCCTTGTTCTCGAATACATCTTTGTGAGGATCTTCTAAACGAGAGAGATGATCGACCGCTAGATTCTCGGCTCCTTTTTTGTCAAGTACGGTGACATCAAATTCTTGGAGGAGGAGCATCCAACGAAGCAATCTCGGCTTTGCATCTTGCTTAGCTAAGAGGTACTTGATAGCCGAATGATCCGTATACACGATGCTTTTAGTCAAGACGAGATAAGGTCGGAATTTATCAAAAGCATAGACCACGGAAAGGAATTCCTTTTCCGTTGTGGTGTACTTAAGTTGAGCCTCGGTCATCGTCTTGCTAGCACAATGGATAGGACGGAAGTGCTTTTCATAACGTTGCCCTAAAACGGCCTCAGTTGCATAATCACTTGCATCGCACATGATTTCAAAGGGTAATTCCTAATTAGGAGCAACAAGAATGGGAGCTTCGGTAAGTTTCCTTTTAAGAGTTTCGAAAGCTCTAACACAATCCTCATTGAAGTTAAAAGGAGCATCCTTCTCGAGAAGGTGTGTCATAGGTCGAGTGATTTTCGAAAAGTATTTGATTAAATGACGATAAAAGCCCACGTGGCCTAGGAAACTCCTAACTCCCTTGACAGTTTTGGGATGAGGTAACTTGGCGATGACGTCTATCTTAGCTTTATCGACCTCAATCCTCGCTTTTGGGACCTTGTGCCCTAAGACGATTCCTTGTTTATACATAAAATGACATTTTTACCAATTAAGCACAAGGTTGGTTTCTTCACAACATTTTAACATTTTCTCGAGATTAGATAAACACGACGTGAACGAATCACCAAACACCGAAACGTCATCTATGAATACTTCCATCGACTTGTCGATCATATCATGAAAAATAGCTATCATTCACTGTTGAATGTTCCCGGTGCATTACAGAGTCCGAAAGGCATTCTACGATAAGCAAACGTTCCATAAGGACACGTAAACATAGTTTTCTCTTGATCACGAGGGTCGATAGGGATTTGAAAGTAACAGGAAAAACCATCTAAAAAGCAATAGAAGTCATTTCCCGCAAGTCGCTCCAACATTTGATCCAATGAGTGCAAGGGAAAGTGGTCTTTACGAGTGGCGTCATTTAACTTTCGGTAGTCAATACACGCCCTCCAACCGGTCACAACACGAGTAGGAATTAACTCGTTGTCTTCATTAGGCACAACGGTCATTCCTTCTTTCTTAGGGACACAATGGATTGGGATCATCCATGGGCTATCGGAGATAGGATAAATCATTCCCGCGTAAAGAAGTTTTAAGACTTCCTTTTTTAACACCATGAATTTTGGGGTTTACCCTTCTTTGACTTTGAAATGCGGGTTTATAGTCGTCCTCCATTAAAATCTTATGAGTACAAAATTTTGGGTCAATACCCTTAATGTCGGAAAATTTCCACGCAATTTCCCCTTTATGAGCTTTAAGAATTTTTACAAGTGCGGCTTTTTCATCAATGGAAAGATCTTTCACAATAATAACCGGAAACATGTCATCACCTTCCAAGAATGCGTATTCAAGGTGAGATGGAAGATCTTTCAATTCAAGGATTGGCGGTTCCTCGATCGAAGATTCTTGTTCAACACTCATAACTTCCATCGGCGGAAGAAATGGTGGAATGAGAGTATCATTACTAATAATAACCTCATCTTCATTGTCGATTTAATTTGAGATAAAATCGCCTCCTTAAAATGGAGTGAGATTTGGTGTAGAATTAGCAAGAATCGGATCCATAATAGTGGGATTGCCACTTGACGAACTATCGGAAAAACCTAACACTTCTTGTGAAAACTCATCGCAAACCACATCGACGAAGTCAATATGGTTGATGGTAGCGATTGCATAAACATGAGAAGGTGTAGAGTTTTGAGTAGCGTTTATAACAAGTTCCTCTTCGTTGAATCTCAAAGTAATAGTTCTTGCATGAACGTCGATAAGCGATCTCGAGGTGTCTAAAAATGGACGACCTAAAATTAGAGGAACTTGAGGATCCGCGGGGATGTCAACTACTTTAAAATCAACGAGATAGTAGAACTTCCCCACATTCACGAAAACATCTTCGGCTACTCCACATGCTAAAATCTTAGAATGATAGGCCATCTCGATAGAAATGTTCGATGGAGTAAGAGCCGGAAGCGATAGCGATTTCCAAATGGAAAATGGCATCAAATTAATGTTCGCACCAAGATCGGCCAAGGCGAGGCATTCTTTCATATCTTGTATATCACAAGGAATGAGAAACTTCCCGGGGTCACCAACTTTTTCTGGTATTCGATTAAGATAAACTGAAGAACAATTAGATAGCTTTGAAAGCTTCTCCTTATCGTTCATCATACCTTTAAAAGTGGAAGCGAAACGAGGCATGTATAACAACGCATCGGCTAAACTTACATTAAATGCACTAGTTGAAACATTTTGATAAAAAGCTGAATTTGTTGTTTGTTATGTTCTTGCAATTTCTCTTTGTTTCATCTCGATGGGTAAGGTAAGGGTGGTGTGGGTTGAGGCATAGGCATCGGTCTTAGAATCTCGGGTTCCACAATTAGTATTGGTTAAACCATAGGTGTGGTTTGAGTAGTACTTTGTGGGCTTGTGATATGCTCCTTTTTGACCATCACCTTGGGTTCTTTCTCGATTTCCTTCTCCGTAGAAGTATTAGGACGAGAGATTGGTTCCTTGAAAGTTTTACCACTACGAGTAGTAATAACCTTCATTTCTCTCTTCGTGTTTGCAATGGTATCACTAGGAAGACCACCCGAGGAAGAGGTTTTACACACGATGGCTTCAAACATTTTAGCCATTCGATCTTCAAATTTTGATTGCCTTATATCTACTTTTAACAACTCTTGCTTAATCTCATGTTTACCTTGTTCCTTCTTTGGTTGATTTTTTTGAAGACGTTAAACGTTTTCTTCCATCTTATTAGCATGAGTTTTCAATTCATTAGCATGTTCGTTTTAAGCTCGTTTTTCGACTTAGATCTTAATCTATTCATCTCACGTTGCATGTTATCAAACTTAGCATCATTTGCGTTTGCATAATCCAAAAATCTCCATTGAGATTTTTAGTGTGGGCATTTTGAAAACCTTGTGTAGTAGTTTGAAAATCACGGTTTTGGTTTTGATTTTGCACTTCCCCATTCCCACTTTGGTAATTACCCTTGTTGTAGTTATGTTGATTGCCTTGATAACCACTATTTTGATTGTTGTTTTGATAGTTGTTAACATTTTAATTTTGGGGAGCTTGATTTGGGCGGGAACCTTGGCGTTTTGGTTGTAAGTTCCCGTTGCTACGTAAGCACTCGAAGTTTTACCACCGGCGGTAATGCACTCGAAAAATCATGAGCTCCACTACAAGATATACAACTCTTTTCAACCGCTTTAACCAATGCGGAATTCAAAGCATCTTGTGCTTTCCAATGTGTCATAAGCATCGAAAATCTATCGAAAAACCGATTTTCCTCATTTGATTCATCATGTAAGGCATTCATGTTACGAGACAAGGACGGTGACGATGAACCCATATAGGCAACACTCGGTGTGTTACGAGGGTTATAAACCTTAGATATATTCTCGATAATCTTTAAAGCTTCATCGGTCATTTTGTACAAAAAATTACCACCCGCGGCGACATTCAAATAATCTCGTACATGATCGTTTAGCCCATTATAAAAAGTATCAATTTGATGCAATTCCAAAAAATCATGGTGAGGACATTCATGTAACATTTCTTTAAATCGTTCCCATGCCATTGAAAAACTCATTATTACGTTGTGTAAACCTTGAAATCTCATTTTTCAAATGTGTTGTCTTAGATGGTGGAAAAAATTGGTCCACAAACTTAGAGACGAGATCACCCCATGTCAAAATTGAATTTGGCGGTTCTTTCTCTAGCCAAATTTTTTTGGGTCTATCTAACGAGTATGGAAACAACATCATCTTAATGGCGTCATGTGGAACATCCTTAAACTTGCTTGTTGCGGTGAGACGATTGAAATTCCTTATGTGATAATGCGGGTTGTCTTTTTCATGACCTCGAAACTTGTTTGCTTGTATCATCGACATTAAACATGTCCTAATCTCGAAATTCTCCGCAAGGATGGCGGGAATCATAATAGCTTCTCCAAAACCCTCAGTGGGTGCTTGAAGAAAATCCATCATAGTACGATTAGCCATAGTGACTATTGGTTCTACAACGGGTTCGACAATTAGAGTTTCTTCTTCAATCAAAGGATCTTGATTTCCTTGGTTTTGACGACGTTTGCGAGCTCGTTTTGCTTGATTACGAGTTTGCATAAACGTGACGTAGAACGTAGAGGTGAGCAAAGAAGATTCTTTTTGGTGTTTTGTTAATTTTCAAATTTTATTTTTTTTTGATTTTTTTTTTTTTTTTTGGGATTTTATGTGTATTTGTAGACAACAATCTACCAAATCTCTCTTCGAATCAAACTCTTGATTAAAGGATCCTCAAAAGAATGAAAATGATCACGTGGAGTGAACGCCTTCGATTGAATTTAGAACTTAGGTGAAAACCAAATTGTTCAAGAGGGTTGATGTAGCCTTTTTACACACCTTTAGGAAAAGGAGGCAAAATAGTGGAAAGTATTAAGTGTCGGTTTAGGAAAACCAAGCACTAATGACCAATGGTGAAAGTTCGTTTCCCAAGGAAGCTAGTGTGTTGTGTAGAGAGATGATTAATTATGTGATTATATGATTATGAGAAAGAAAATAGAAATGGGATAAGAAGAGAATGACGGTTACGATGACGGATTAAACTATGACGAAAAGGTCGTACACGTAAAACCGTAAAAGCACCAAAATTAAAAATTTACCCTAAAAATTCCTAAAAAATTGCAATAAATCCTAAATGATGTATTAAGAGTTTACAAAAAATCAAAAATCACCCAAACCTTTTATTTAATTAAATAATGATTTTTAATGCTAATTAAAGCCATAAAAATCAATTTAATTAACAAAAGCCCAAAATGAGATTTATCACTTTGTAAACCTCTAAAATGACCTAACTTAATTTAAAACTATTTTTGAAAATTTAAAATTAATTAAAACTATTTAAAAACAATTAAAAACTATTAAAACTTAAAATAATTATAAAAAATAATCTAAGGACAATAAAAATAATCTAAAAGTTGTAAAATTCCTAACTTTATGTATTTAACCTAAGAAAAATATAAAAACTTGAAAAATCTAAATTTTAATTTTTAATAATAAATGAATATTAAAAATACAAAATTTATAAAAAATTCTAAAAAATTGCAAACTAGCTTAATTTAACCTAAATAAACAGAAAACGAAGTTGAAATTACAAAAATACCCCTAATGGGCCTCCAAATGGGCCAAAAGTCCAAACAGTCCCCTTATTGGGCTATTTAAGGCCCAATAAGAAAAATGTTGTCCAATTAAGCCCAAAAGCTCCTATCTGACTCAAAATTTTATTTTAAACACAACTTTTCAAAGGCCCAAAAGCTGAAAATGTGAAATAAGCTGACTTATGCCAAACAGCTTATTCTTAATGGGCTTTTTGGCCCATTAAGCTATAAGCTGATGCCATAAGCTCAAAATAGACACACAAGCTTCTTTTGAGTTGCTTAAGACTTCTGTAAAAATAAATTTTAAATAAGCAAAAGGAATAAGCCTGAAAATGCAAAAAGCAATCTAAAGAAAACGACAAAATAGTCGTTTTTGAGTTCTAGGCTATCCCAAGAGCTGATTCAAGTTTCTAAAGCTTTTAAATGACTTTATTAAGCTTAATCAACAAAAAGTTTTCAAATAAGTTGACTCAATAAGCTGGAAAATCAAATAAGCACTTATGAAAAAGTCAAGTAAGTTGGTTTTCTAGCAAAAAGTCAAAGTCAAAGTTTAATAAGCTCCAGTTCAATCAAATGGGTCAAATAATGAAGATCTATCACAAAATATAAGTTGTTGCAGGTCTGGATAAGCCAAAATGACTTATCGCTAAGCTGAAAGCAAATTAACACTAGCAGGGGCTAGTTTTGGGTGTTGAGCAGCGGAAACTTTTTCCACTGCTTGACTTCTTGACTTTTTTGTCTTTAGTGAATTTTTTGGAGATTCAAGTTACACAAAGGCACAAAATGATCAGTGGATCAAGAGGAGTCAATAACAACAAAGAAATCACAATCAACAATAGCCAATTAGTACAATTAATTCAATCAATCACCAGATCACTCACAGACATGAACAAATAAGCAGATTAGGTTCAATAAGCACTTATAGCATAATTCAGCCAGCTAAACTTAACCAAATGCATACACAAGCAATACTAAACTTTAATAAGCAAGTCTAAACAGGTTTCATGCACTGATTCAATGTATTAAGCAAGATTCAAGCACTTAAACTTACTAATGAACACTAAACATGCAGTTTTTTTCACTTTGCTGATGTAATTGACCAACAAGCCAGATTCAAGCCTCCAAATCTTGTTAACACGTTATAAGAACTATGTTTAAAAAACTTTTTATCCCTAAGCATGCATACACTCTTGGTGTTCCCAAAGTCTTAGGTCAAAAACAGTCAAAACTAGCAATCTATAGCACAATCTTTGATTTGGTGTTTCAAAGCTGAAAACTTGCAGCAAAATGCACTCAAACAAACATATAGCAGATACCAAGCAATAACACAAACTTCTAAAAACACAATATCAAGTTATGATTCAAGACAGGTAATCCCAAACACCCTTTTAACTTTTCAAATCAAGATTTTCTAATCAAAACAGCATTCCAAAGTTACCGAAGCCCAAATCAACACAATAACATATGAGATAAACAGATTAGAACAAGATTAAGCCACAAAATCAGCAAGAACACAAGTCACACACAAATATCACCAAAAATCAAGATTTTAACAGATTTTGGGATTAAGTATGCAAACCTCATGGATGTACATCCACACCCACGAATTTTAAGCTTATGTACTAGCAAGAACAAGTACAAGCTTCCACAACAAAGTCTGCTAAGATTCAACAAGGTTAGAAGCAAAATATCAAAAACAGTAAGGTTGAAAAGCCTTGATTAATGAAACTCTTGTACTCCACACTTGATTATCCCCAAGTTATAGCCTTCACCACACCTTGATAACTCAATATCAGGATGCTATGATCAGCTTTATAGCCCAAGAATTCCAAGATGAACCAAGAACTTAGCAAAATATCAAGCTTGAAGGAAAATGTGCAAACTTTTGCACACTCCTTGAAAACAAGTTTTGAGATTCAAGTTAAGCAAACAAGTAACAATAATAAGCAGTAAACAACAATGGCACTTGAGTTTTCTTCAAAGATTCAAACACATTTCATTCCACTGAAAATGGATTTACTGAATATTGAACAAAGGAAAATTCAAGAGCAAAAGATAAATGTAGCATCCTAAAGCCTTTATATAGGCATACAAGTGAGCTAAGTAAGCTGAAAAACGTGAACCCTAGCTAATGAAGTTCCATATTTTCCCCTTGTCTTGTTTGAACTTTTGAAGTTCATGTGACTGAATCTTGTATTGTAGTGGAGCTGGCATGTGAAAAGTTGATCAAAGGGCTTCAAATAAGCTTAACTTTCAAGCTTTGTTGTGGGACGTTGGATGACCTGTCCAAAATTTGGCAGTTAGCTCAAAGGTTTAGCAGGGGAATCTCATGTGGGGTTCCTTGTTGATGTAGCATGTGTTTTTGGTGTTGGGATGTGATTAAGGATGCTTAATCATGGATCTGGACAATCTTAGGGCCTAATTACAACACAATTAAGAAAACCTAATTATGTTCTTGAGTGAATAGTAGGCGTGTTTAATCCAAATTAGGGGTGGTTATGTTTAAATTTGGTGTTAAGGCGCCAAGTTTATTTAATTAATAAACAGGATTAAGTGGATTGGTGAGGTAGAAGGAGGGAGAGTTCTAATTGGATGAGAGAGTGAGTGGGGTAAGGTGGCAACACATGGTTGGTTAAGGTAAGTTTGGCTGTCTGCCAAGAATAACCCCCTTCTTTCCTTTGTCTTTCACTTGTAAATAAATAGGAAAAATCCGGATTCCCTTTGTTAGCAAAGTTTCCAACTTCACACTTTTGCCCCAAAAGTTTTGTAAAGTAATTTTAGGGGTATTTCTTGCCATTTCTTGATTCTTGATGGACTGATTTGGCATTTTCTTGATTGATAATGGTCTTGACTTGTTTGTTTGACTTCTTGGAGGACTGAAATTGCCAAGTCATGATTAATGAGGGACCATTTTTGCCATTTCTTCTAAGTCAAGGGTCCTTTTGGTAATTTTGATATTTTCAAAGGACCAAACTTGTAATTCTTGTAACTTGGAGTCCTTCTTGGTATGTTTGACTTTGAGGAGGATAAATATTGACATTTTAGTTTTGTCGAGGGACTAAAATTGCCGATTCTTTAAAGTGGAGGGCCCTTTTTGCAATATTGACAAACTTTAAGGACCAAACTTGTAATTATGAGGATACAAGGGTATAAAGTGTCAATTCTTCCATATTGGAGGACCCCTCTTCATAAGTCTTCAAGTCTTCAAGGGTTTTCTTTGGAAAATCTTCATTAGGGCTTGGTTCAATGTGCGGCTTCGTTTCCCGTGTTCGTTTTTTGCATGATTCTTGTGGTCTTTTGTCATTTTCTCAATATCTGTACCTAAAATACACAAGAAACAAACACAAGCATATATATGGGTATTTTGATGATATTTAATGCATTTTAAGCCCTTTTTGGACGACGAGACTATGTATAAAAGCAGTCTCATCACTCCCCCATACTAAACCATTGTCGTGCCCTCACGCAATGCTAGAATAAAGTATCGTAGCACCTCCAAAATTCATTTTTATTCACATTGATAAACTAGCTACACTACTACCACTACTACTACTACTTGCGTTTTAGACATAATGTATGATTTTCATCACAAAATAGGACGTTTAGGTTCATAGAATAAGAACACGTGAATGCTTCGTTAGAAATAATTTCATCGTCCTCGATTTTCACCCCAATTCCATGCCAAGGGTGCAACGAGTTCATTGTCATTATAAGTTAGTAATGCTAACACTACTCATATGCCCTAATCACGTACTTATCCTCCCAATTTCCTAAGTTGTATCTCTTATATTTTATTTTGTATTGAATGTTTCACGAGGATACATTGTTTGACTTATGCGATAATATAGATTTAGGTCTAAAAATAGAGTCCTAACAGTGTAACCAAGACCATCAAATCAATAACCCCTCCTAATAGACAACGATGTTAAAAAATTAAGTCAACAAACACGGTTTTATAACGGTTTTGAACATGAGACTTATTACCAAGACTTTTATACGCCCCCTAATGGAAGGGCCTTATTATCTTTGGTTTACCTCCATCTTTTATTCAACTTCGCCATGAAGCTTTTATTATGACTGCGTTCTTGCCTTGCCTTTTATTATCCACCTCATCGGTAGTTTTATTAGCCAAAGACGTATATCCTCACGCTAAGGCGAATTTTGGATCTTTAAAGCTTCAAAGATTAAGGCTTGATTCACTTTCAATTTTGCATAGATTTTTCGGCCTTGTGGGGCTTCAAATTGTTTGCTTTATTTAGGTGAGCACTTGAAATCTTATTATTGGGTGAAGCTTTTGATTATTCGGGTGCCAATACTTCAAAACCGTGACGCTGGCGATACCTTAATGTCTTCCCAATTTAATTACACGGAAGCTACTAGAAAAGACTAGAAACCCAACAATCAAAACTAAACCGCTAAGTCAATATTTATTAAGCAAAAAATATTTACAAGCGAAGGGAGAATAAGCAAACAACGAGAACACATGAGTTTTTGAAAGAATACGAGTACTCTACGTTTAGCATAGTAACTTATAATTAACCCTATCATTTCTAGTCCTCATTTAAGAGCCTTAGTCTAATATGAAGTTAAGGAATCGAAGCTAAGTGCTCAACACGCACGGTCGAGTCAAAAATTACTCTTATTCTCACCATCAGAAAATCTACATTCGTTTCTTCAAACACTTATAAAATATGAGAAATTTTTTAAAATTTGTCCATTTTTAGCCTTATTTTGCAACAAAACGATAAACAAAAAGATAAACTTTGGAAAGCGTGAAGGTTTGGCAAGGAAAGTATCTATTCAACCCCCATACTAAAGTTTAACATTGTCCTCAATGTTTCGAGTGTAGGGGTGCAAACACCCCCATACTAGAGACGTAGTCGAATGCATAATCTAGCATGGAGAGGGTGTAACCGTTAAATTTAAAGCCGTTTATGAAGTGTGCTAAAAACCTATGGTTAGAACATCAAAGGATATATCATGGATATTGAGAAAGTCTTCAAAGCAAACGATCGATTGCTCCCATAAAACGAACACGAGAGGCTCCAATCCTGAAGATCATGATCATCTAAAATCCACAATTCACAAACAACCATGGAAAAAAGGTTGGAAAGGGCATAAATCCCCACACGTTACTATATTAGAAAGCAATAATATACATAGGATAAGCATGGGACTCCCCCACGAGGCACATCGTTTTTGATTACTGAGTCATGAGCTCGACTCGATCCCCTCAATACTAATTATCATTGGGGAAGGTGATTTGGTCGAGGTAGTTCAAGGATGGAACTTCCCCGCCAAAGTAGTGCTTCAACTTATGTCCATTCACCTTGAAATTGGGGCTATCATTTTGAGCTAGCTCGGTGGTCTCATAAGGAAATACTTGAGTCACGGTGAATGGACCGGACCAACGGGATTTCAACTTACCGGAAAAGATTTTCAAACGAGAATTAAAAAGCAAAACTTGATCCCCAATGTTAAAAACCCGGTTTTTAATTTTAGAATCATGCAACTTTTTTAGTCTTTTCTTTATAAATCAATGAATTTTCATAAGCAATATCCCTTAATTCATCCAATTCATTTAATTGCATTTTCTGGTGTTTTCTCGCGGTCTCCATGTCAGCATTACAATGCTTTAGGGCCCAATAAGCCTTGTGTTCCAATTCAATTGGAAAATGGCAATTTTTTCCATACACAAGCTTATAGGGAGTGCAACCGATAGGCGTCTTATGAGCGGTCCTAAAGGCCCATAAAGCATCGTCCAACTTATCCGACCAAGATTGTCGGTTTACCCCAACGGATCTCTACATGATGCTTTTCAAAGCTCGGTTTGAAACCTCGACTTACCCACTCGTTTGTGGGTGATAAGCCGTAGAAAGCCGATGTGTAACCACATATTTCCTTAGGACCCTTTCGAATTGGTAGTTTCAAAAATGGGTTCCACGATCGCATATGATCGCACGAGGGGTTCCAAACCGAGAAAACAAGCTTTTCACAAACTTGACTACCACACGAGCATCATTGGTGGGCAAAGCCTTAGCTTCCACCCACTTAGATAGGTAGTCAACCGCGACAAGGATGTACTTATTACCATGAGATGATGGAATGGCCCCATAAAGTCGATGCCCGAAACGTCAAAGATCTCACACAATTGGATGATATTTTGTGGCATTCATCTTTTTGTGAGGCTTTTCCTTGTCATTGGCATGAGTCACACGACTTCACAAGCTCATGTGCATCTGGGTAAATAGTAGGCCAAAAGAAACCGGCATCAAAGATCTTCTTAGCCGTGAGATTAGCACCATGGTGACCGCCCATGGGTCCCTCGTGACAAGCTCTAAGGATATTAGAAGCTTCGGTACCAAAGACACAACGTCGAATAATTTGATCCGCACAAGTTCGAAACAAGTAAGGGTCGTTCCAAAATGAGAACTTGACGTCACGAAAGAATTTTCGTTTTTCTTGAGTCGTCATACCCTTGATGATGAAGTTGCCCGCATGGTAATTTGAAAAATCCCCAAACCATGGGGTGGAAGAATCAAGCTTATAATTCACTACACCAAGTGTCTCGAGCGGAAATATTTCGGTGATTTCCTTGGGCTCGTAAACACTTTGGTGAGGATCTTCCAAACGAGAAAGATGATCAGCCGCTAGATTCTCGGCTCCTTTTTTGTCAACGATTTTGTGATCAAATTCTTGATGGAGGAGAATCCAACGAAGTAATCTTGGCTTTGCATCTTGTTTAGCCATAAGATACTTGATAGCCGAATGATCCGTATACACTATGCATTTCGTCAAGACGAGATAAGGTCGAAATTTCTTAAATACATACACCACGGCAAGGAACTCCTTTTCCGTTGTAGTGTATTTTAGTTGAGCCTTGGTCATCATCTTGCTAGCATAGTGAATAGGCAAGAAGTGCTTTACATGACGTTGCCCCAATACGGCCCCAATAGCGTAGTCACTAGCATCACACATGAGCTCAAAGGGGAGGTTCCATATGGTTGCAACAAGAATGGGAGCTTCGGTAAGTTTCCTCTTAAGGATTTCAAAGGCTCGTACACAATCTTCGTCAAAGACAAAACGTGCCTCTTTTTCAAGAAGATGTGTAATAGGTCGAGAGATCTTTGAAAAATCCATGATGAATCGACGATAAAAGCCCGCGTGGCCTAGGAAACTCCTAACTCCCTTAACGGTTTTGGGATGAGGTAATTTGGCGATGACGTCTATCTTAACTTGATCTACCTCAATCCCTGCTTTCGAGACCTTGTGCCCTAAGACGATTCCACTTTTAACCATAAAATGACATTTTTTCCCAATTGAGCACAAGGTTGGTTTCCTCACAACGCTTCAACATTCTCTCAAGATTCGACAAACACGAAGTGAACGAATTACCAAACACGGAAAAGTCATCCATGAAGACTTCCATCGTCTTTTCGATCATATCATGAAAAATAGCAATCATGCACCTTTGAAAGGTTCCCGGTGCATTGCAAAGTCCGAATGGCATTCTACGATAGGCAAACGTTCCATATGGACACGTAAACGTAGTTTTTTCTTGATCACGAGGATCGATGGGGATTTGGAATTAACCGAAAAAACCATCTAAAAAGAAATAGAAATCGTTTCCCGCAAGACGCTCCAACATTTGGTCCATGAAGGGCAAGGGAAAATGGTCTTTACGAGTGGCTTCATTCAACTTACGATAGTCAATGCACACTCTCCATCTGGTCACGAGTCTAGTGGGAATTAACTCGTTGGCATCGTTTGTCACAACGATCATTCCTATCTTCTTAGGGACACAATGAATAGGACTCACCCACGGGCTATCGGAAATAGGGTAAATTATTCCCGCGTCAAGGAGTTTAAGGACTTCCTTTTTGATGACGTCGTGAATTTTGGGGTTCACCCTCCTTTGACATTGGATTGCGGGCTTGTAATCCTCCTCCATTAAGATTTTTTGGGTACAAAATTTGGGATCGATCCCCTTAATGTCGGATAACTTCCACGCAATTGACCCTTTGTGAACCTTTATAACATCGACAAGTGCGGTTTTTTCATCATCTGAAAGTTCCTTCGCAATAATAACCAGCAACTTGTCGCCCTCCTCCAAATAGACATATTCGAGATGAGGAGGTAAATCATTCAACTCGAGGATAGGTGGTTCCTCAATTGAATATTTGGGCTCGACACTCATAACCTCCTAGGGTGGAAGAAATGTGAAATCGTTAAGAAAATCCTTGATAATCGAGAAGTCCTCATCATTGTCTAGGTCTTCGTTACAAGTACGTGGAACATCAAATTCTTCCAACGTAAAACCACCACCTTCAAATGGAGTGGAGGTTGGTGTCGAGTTATCAGAATGGGATCTAACATAGTGGGATTGCCACTATTTTCATCATCACCAAAACCTAGAACTTCTTGTGAAAATTCCTCGCAAACCTCGTCAATCATATCAACGAGGTTTATGGTTGCAACGGAATAAACATGAGAAATTTGAGAGTTTTGAGGTGCGTTTATAACAAGTTCCTCGTCTTTGAAACGTAAGGTGATCTTTCTAGCATGAACATCGATCAAAGCCATAGACGTATCTAAAAACGAACGACCTAAAATGAGAGGAACTTGAGGATCCGTGGGAATATCGACAACGATAAAGTCTACCGGATAATAGAACTTTCCCACTTTCACAAAACGTCTTCCGCCAATCCACATGCGGGAATCGTGGAATGGTCGGCCAACTCGATAGACATTAGTGAAGGAGTAAGATTAGGAAGATTGAGAGACTTGAAGATTGCAAGTGGCATCAAGTTAATGCTAGCACCAAGATCGGCCAAGGCAAAGCATTCTTCCATATCTTGGATTGCACAAGGGATCAAGAATTTACCAGGATCACCGACTTTTTGAGGTATGGGATTAAGATAAATCGATGAACAACTAGACAATTGGTGCAATTTCTCCTTGTTGTTCAACATACTCTTAAAGTTAGCGGCAAATCGAGGCATCATGACCAAAGCATCGGCGAATCTCACATTAAAGTGCAAATCACGAAACATTTTCATAAAAAGCTCAAATTGGTAATTGTCGCGCTCTTGACGTTTCTCCTTTCTAAGTCTCTATGGATAGGGCAAAGGTGGTGTGGGTTGAGGCATAGGCATTGCCTTTGGAATCTCGGGTTCCAATGTTTGTAATGGGTCAACCGTAGGTGTGGCATGAGCGGTACTTTGTGGGATTGGAACATGCTCCTTTTGGACCACCACCTCGGGTTCTTCCTCAGTTGCATCCTCTGTAGGAGCAATTGGTTGAGGAGTCGGTTCCTTAAGTGTCTTACCACTATGTGTGGTAATCACTTTCATCTCACCCTTAGGGTTTGATACGGTGTTGCTAGGAAGACTACTCGAAGACGGTTTGCACATAATTGCCTCAAACATAGATGAAATTTTGTCTTCAAACATGGATTGCCTCTTCTCGGCTTTAATCATTTCTTGCTTAATTTCATGTTGCCCTTGTTCCATTTTTTGTTGGTTTTGTTGTAACCTAGTTACATTTCCTTCCATCTTGTTTGTATGGATTTTAAGCTCATTTGCTAACTCATTTTTCAACTCTTTCTTCAAGTCATTCTTAAACTCGGATCTTAGGCTAATGATTTCTCTTTGAATGTTGTCAAACCTAGCATCGTTCCCATTAGCGTATTCAACAAATTCATTTGGAAGATCTTTCAAAGTTTGCAAACTCTTGTTGTTGTTTTGAAAATCATTTTGATTTTTGTTTGAAACTTGATTATTAGCCCCTTGATTACCATAGTTTCCCTTGTTGTAATTGTTTTTGAAACCAACTTGATTGTTGCGATAATTGTTGTTAGCATTTTAATTTGAACCAAAACCCGGTGGAGTCAATTGATTAGAGCGGGTAACTTGACCGTTTTGGTTGTAAGTTCCCGTGGCCGCGTAGGCACTCGAAGTGTTATCACCGTTGGTAATGCACTCGGAGAAATCATGACCTCCACCACAATACATGCATGAAACCTCAACCGCTTTAGCCGTAGCGGGAGCACTTGGTTCTCCAACTTTGAACTCAATTAGAAGACCTTTAAGCTTATCAAAGATTTTGTTTTCCATGTTCGCCTCAATTTGGCAAGCATCGATGGTAGTAGACAAAGAAGGTGAAGCCGAAGACGAAGCCTTACGAACACTAGACGTGCTACGAGGACTATACACCTTAGATCTATTCTCAATTATCACCAAAGCTTCCTCAATCGTTTTACACAAAAAATACCCCCCGCGGTGGCATTTAGATAATCCCTTTCATGATCATTAAGTCCATTGTAAAACGTGTCAATTTGATGCAAATTAGAAAAACCATGATGAGGACACTCATGTAACATTTCCTTAAACCTATTCCAAGCCATTGAAAAACTTTCATTAAATTCTTGTGAAAATTTTGAAATCTCGTTTTTAAATGCGTAGTCTTAGAGGGCGAAAAAAATTGGTTCACAAATTTTGAAACGAGATCCTTCCACGTCAATATAGAATTGGGTGGCTCTTTCTCTAACCAAATTTTAGCGGGCCCCGCTAAGGAATATGGAAAAAGCATCATCTTAATCGAGTCATTAGCAACATTCTTAAACTTGCAAGTGGCGGTAAGACGATTGAATTGGCGGATATGGTTGTGCGGATTGTCCTTCTCATCACCACGGAATTTGTTGTTTTGGATCATCGACAACAAACCCGTTTTCACTTCAAAATTCTCCGCAAGGATAGCAGGAATCACAATAGCCTCTCCATAACCCTCGGTGGGTGCTTGAAGTAACTCCATCATAGTTCGATTCGCCATGGTTGGTTCTTCTCTTACAATGGGTTCGTCAATAGGAGACTCCTCACTAGAAAGATTAGGAGTAGGTGTTGACTCCTTTCGGTTTTTTAGTTTACGTGCACGTCTTGCTTGATTACGAGTAAGCATAAACTTCACGTACAACGTGGGGGTGAGCAAAGAAGATTCTTTTGGTGTTTTGTATTTTTCCAATTTATTTGTGATTTTTGATTGTTTTTACTTTTTTTGGATTTTTGTGATTGTATTAAGTAGACCAAAATCTACAAATCTCCTCCTTAATCAAATCTCTTGATTAAAGAAGCCTCAAGGAATGAAAACGATCACGTGAAGTGAACGCCTTCGATGACTTTAGAACGTTGGTGGAACACCAAAACGATCAAGAGGGTTTAATCAATTAAAACCAAGAAAGTATATATGATACTTAATAATACTTTGGGCGGAAAAACCCTCGATTAGCTCTCAAAATCAAATACTCACAAGCAAGCAGGGAAACGATGCGGCGCGAAGCACTTAAGAGCCTTTTTCCTTAGGACATATTTTATAATATCCGCCTTATACCTACCTTATTGTTTGTATTTTTCAAAACCGAGCTTCACGAAAGTATTTATCTATTTTTGCCTTTTTCTTTGGTTTGAGATTCGAATACAATGATTGGGTAATGACCTCCCAAGTCAAGGTTGTGATTTCTCACTTTTGGAGTACTTGTGTATTTATTGGTCTACGTATACAATATAGTAATAGTATTCACACAAAAAACGAAAAACCGATAATACGTATTAGTAGAGTGCTACTAATACAATAGATATTATGGCTATATATAAAAACAACAATTGCCAAATCAAAACAGAACATGCCTCCCCAGCAGCGGCACCAAAATTGATGTAGCCTTTTTACACACCTTTAGGAAAAGGAGGCAAAATAGTGGAAAGTATTAAGTGTCGGTTTAGGAAAACCAAGCACTAATGACCAATGGTGAAAGTTCGTTTCCCAAGGAGGCTAGTGTGTTGTGTAGAGAGATGATTAATTATGTGATTATATGATTATGAGAAAGAAAATAGAAATGGGATAAGAAGAGAATGACGGTTACGATGACGGATTAAACTAAGACGAAAAGGTCGTACACGTAAAACCGTAAAAGCACCAAAATTAAAAATTTACCCTAAAAATTCCTAAAAAATTGCAATAAATCCTAAATAATGTATTAAGAGTTTACAAAAAATCAAAAATCACACAAACCCTTTATTTAATTAAATAATAATTATTTAATGCTAATTAAAGCCCTAAAAATCAATTTAATTAACAAAAAGCCCAAAATGAGATTTATCACTTTGTAAACATCTAAAATGACCTAACTTAGTTTAAAACTATTTTTGAAAATTTAAAATTAATTAAAACTATTTAAAAATAATTAAAAACTATTAAAACTTAAAATAATTATAAAAATTAATCTAAGGACAACAAAAATATTCTAAAAGTTGTAAAATTCCTAACTTTATGTATTTAACCTAAGAAAAATATAAAAACTTGAAAAATCTAAATTTTAATTTTTAATAATAAAATAATAGTAAATTAATATTAAAAATCCAAAATTTATAAAAAATTCTAAAAACTTGCAAACTAGCTTAATTTAACCTAAACAAACAGAAAATGAAGTTGAAATCACAAAAATATCCCTAATGGGCCTCCAAATGGGCCAAAAGTCAAAACAGTCCCCTTATTGGGCTATTTAAGGCCCAATAAGAAAAATGTTGTCCAATTAAGCGCGAAAGCTCCTATCTGACTCAAAATTTGATTTTAAACACAACTTTTCTAAGGCCCAAAAGCTGAAAATGTGAAATAAGCTAACTTATACCAAACAGCTTATTCTTAATGGGCTTTTTGGCCCATTAAGCTATAAGCTGATGCCATAAGCTCAAATTAGACACACAAGCTTCTTTTGAGTTGCTTAAGACTTTTGTAAAAAGAAATTTTAAATAAGCCAAAGGAATAAGCCTGAAAATGCAAAAAGCAATCTATAGAAAACGACAAAATAGTCGTTTTTGAGTTCTAGGTTATCCCAAGAGCTGATTCAAGTTTCTAAAGCTTTTAAATGACTTAACTAAGCTTAATCAACAAAAAAAATTCAAATAAGTTGACTCAATAAGCTGGAAAAAGCAAATAAGCACTTATGAAAAAGTCAAATAGGTTGTTTTTCTAGGAAAAAGTCAAAGTCAAAGTCTAATAAGCTCCAGTTCAATCAAATGGGTCAAATAATGAAGATCTATCACAAAAAATAAGTTGTTGCAGGTCTGGATAAGCCAAAATGACTTATTGATAAGCTGAAAGCAAATTAACACTAGAAGGGGCTAGTTTTGGGTGTTGAGCAGTGGAAACTTTTTCTACTGCTTGACTTCTTGACTTTTTTTGTCTTTTGTGACTTTTTTGGAGATTCAAGTTACACAAAGGCACCCAACTGATCAGTGGATAAAGAGGAGTCAATAACAACAAAGAAATCACAATCAACAACAGCCAATTAGTATAGTTAATTCAATCAATCACCAGATCACTCACAGACATGAACAAATAAGTAGATTAGGTTCAATAAGCACTTATAGCACAATTCAACCAGCCAAACTTAACCAAATTCATACACAAGCAATACTAAACTTTAATAAGCATGTCTAAACAGGTTTCATGCACTGATTCAAAGTATTAAGCAAGATTCAAGCACTTAAAGTTACTGATGAACACTAAACATGCAGTTTTTTCACTTTGTTGATGCAATTGACCAACGCCAGATTCAAACCTCCAAATCTTGTTAACAGGTTATAAGAACTATGTTTAAACACTTTTTAGCCCTAAGCATGCATACACTCTAGGTGTTCCCAAAGTCTTGGGTCAAAAACAGTCAAAACTAGCAATCTATAGCACAATCTTTGATTTGGTGTTTCAAAGCTGAAAACTTGCAGCAAAATGCACTCAAACAAACATATAGCAGATACCAAGCAATAACACAAACTTCTAACAACACAATATCAAGTTATGATTCAAGACAGGTAATCCCAAACACCCTTTTAACTTTTCAAATCAAGATTTTCAAATCAAAACAGCATTCCAAGGTTACCCAAGCCCAAATCAACACAATAATAGATGAGATAAACAGAATAGAACAAGATTAAGCCACAAAATCAGCAAGAACACAAGTCACACATAAATATCACCAAAAATCAAGATTTTAACATATTTTGGGATTAAGTATGCAAACCTCATGGATGTACATCCACACCCACGAATTTTGAGCTTATGTACTAGCAAGAACTAGTACAAGCTTCCACAACAAAGCATGCTAAGATTCAACAAGGTTAGAAGCAAAATATCAAAAACAATAAGGTTGAAAAGCCTTGATTAATGCAACTTTTGTACTCCACACTTGATTATCCCCAAGTTATAGGCTTCACCACACCTTGATAACTCAATATCAGGATGCTATGATCAGCTTTATAGCCCAAGAATTCCAAGATGAACCAAGAACTTAGCAAAATATCAAGCTTGAAGGAAAATGTGCAAACTTTTGCACACTCCTTGAAAACAGGTTTTGAGATTCAAGTTCAGCAAACAAGTAACAATAATAAGAAGTAAACAACAATGGCACTTGAGTTTTCTTCAAAGATTCAAACACATTTCATTCAACTGAAAATGGATTTACAGAATATTGAACAAAGGAAAATTCAAGAGCAAAAGATAAATGTAGCATCCTAAAGCCTTTATATAGGCATACAAGTGAGCTAAGTAAGCTGAAAAAACGTGAACCCTAGCTAATGAAGTTCCAAATTTGCCCCTTGTCTTGTTTGAACTTTTGAAGATCATGTGACTGAATCTTGTATTGTAGTGGAGCTGGCATGTGAAAAGTTGATCAAAGGGCTTCAAATAAGCTTAACTTTCAAGCTTTGTTGTGGGACGTTGGATGACTATCCAAAATTTGGTAGTTAGCTCAAAGGTGTAGCAGGGGAATCTCATGCGGGGTTCCTTGTTTATGTAGCATGGGTTTTTGGTGTTGGGATGTGATTAAAGGATGCTTAATCATGGATCTGGACAATCTTAGGGCCTAATTACAACACAATTAAGAAAACCTAATTGTGTTCTTGAGTGAATAGTAGGCGTGTTTAATCCGGATTAGGGGTGGTTATGTTTAAATTTTGTGTTAAGGCGCCAAGTTTATTTAATTAATAAACAGGATTAAGTGGATTGGTGAGGTGGAAGGAGGGAGAGTTCTGATTGGATGAGAGAGTGAGTGGGGTTAGGTGGCAGCACATGGTTGGTTAAGGTAAGTTTGGCTGTCTGCCAAGAATAACCCCCCTTCTTTCCTTTGTCTTTCACTTGAAAATAAATAAGCAAAATCCGAATTCCCTTTGTTAGCAAAGTTTCCAACTTCACACTTTTGCCCCAAAAAGTTTTGTAAAGTAATTTCAGGGGTATTTCTTGCCATTTCTTGATTCTTGAAGGACTGATTTGGCATTTTCTTGATTAATAATGGTCTTGACTTGTTTGTTTGACTTCTTGGAGGACTGAAATTGCCAAGTCATGATTAATGAGGGACCATTTTGTCCAGTTCTTCAAAGTTTAGGGTCCTTTTGGTAATTTTGATAATTTCAAAGGACCAAAATTGTAATTCTTGTAACTTGGAGTCCTTCTTGGTATGTTTGACTTTGAGGAGGATAAATATTGACATTTTAGTTTTGTCGAGGGACTAAAATTGCCGATTCTTTAAAGTGGAGGGCCCTTTTTGCAATATTGACAAACTTTAAGGACCAAACTTGTAATTATAAGGATACAAGGGTATAAAGTGTCAATTTTTCCATATTGGAGGACCCCTCTTCATAAGTCTTCAAGTCTTCAAGGGTTTTCTTTGGAAAATCTTCATTAGGGCTTGGTTCAATGTGCGGCTTCGTTTCCCGTGTTCGTTTTTTGCATGATTCTTGTGGTCTTTTGTCATTTTCTCAATATCTGTACCTAAAATACACAAGAAACAAACACAAGCATATATATGGGTATTTTGATGATATTTAATGCATTTTAAGCCCTTTTCGGACGATGAGACTATGTATAAAAGCAGTCTTATCAAGGGTTTAATCACAAAGAAACCAAGCAAATTTATATGATACATAATAATAATTTGGGCGGCAAAACCCTCGATTAGCCTCCAACGGCCTTTTATAGCACGTTGCCTATCTATTCACTTTATAGTTCGTATTTTTCAAAATCGAGCTTCACGAAAGTATTTTTCTATTTTTGCCATTTTCTTTTTGTTGGTGATTCGAATACAATAATTAGGAGATCAAATCCCAATTAAGGTTGTGCTTTCACACTTTTGGAGATATTTTGTATTTGTTGTGATACTTATACAATATAGTAATAATAATTGACAAGAAAAACGAAAAAACAGATAATACGTGTTAATAAATTTCTATTTAACACAAATACTCTTTATGGTTAGATATTAAAAAAAATGAAAAAACTAATCACGACACACCTCCCCGGCAGTGGCGCCAAAATAATTAAGGTAAAATACGACCTTTTAGGAAAAAGGCGTAAAAGCGGTAAGTATTAAACAAATGATTTAGGGAAATCAAGTGTTAATGCCCAAAGGTGAAAGTTCGCTTCCCAAGGAGGTTTATTGTGTGTGAATAATTCGTAATGATTTTGGATTAATATGAGATAAAGAAAAGAAGGGGAATGGAAATGACGGATATGTTAAAATTACACTACGACGACAAAATGAAAAACCGTAAAAAGTGACAAAATAAAAATTAATTCTAAAAATTCCAAAAAATCACAAAAAATAACTAAAAATACAAATAGGGTTTACAAATGATCAAAACTTTTTCAAAACTTCTAATTAATTAAATATTAATTTTTAAATTCTAATTAAAGCCCTAAAAATCAAAATTATTAATAAAAAGCCCAAATTAGGATTTTTCAATTTGTAAAACTCTAAAATAACTTAATTAAACTAAAAAATATTTTTATGAAATTAAAAACTAATGAAAACTATTTTTAAATGATTAAAAACTATTAAAATATTAAAATAATCCTAAAAATTAATAAAATGAATAGAAAAATAATCTAATTGTTCTAAAAATCCAAACTTAATGTATTTAACCTAGGAAAAATGGAAAAGTTGCAAAAATATAATTTTAACCCTAAAAACAATTTTTAATAATAAAATAATATTAAAAATCCAAATATTATAAAAATTTATAAAACTTGCAAACTAGTTTATTTTAACCTAAATAAAAAGAAAATGAAGCTAAAATTACCAAAATACCCCTATTGGGCCCCCAAATGGGCTAAAACCAAAAACAGTGCACCTTAAAAGGCTTTTTAGCCCAATAAGCCATAAATCAACCAAATAAGCTGAAAAGTTCAAGTCTGACTCAAAATTTAATTCTAAACACAAAACTCTAAAGGCCCAAAAGCTGAATATGAGCTTATCACAACTTAAATGACCAACAGCTTATTCTTAATAGGCTTTAAGGCCCATTAAGCCATAAGCTAAAGCCATAAGCTCTAATTTGACACACAACCTTCTTTTGGGATGCTTAAGAGATCTGTAAAAAGAAATTTTGAAAAAGCTTAACCCATAAGCCAGAAATAAGCGAAGTATGATTTCACTAAAAGAAAAAATACTCATCTTAGAGATTTAGACCACTTTAAAACTTGATTTAACTTGAAAAAGACTCTAAATGACTTAACTAAGACAACTCAATCAAGAAAAGTCCAATAAGCAAAACCAAATATGCTGAATAAGACAATAAGCACTTATGAAAAAGTCAAAAGAGTTGGTTTTCTTGTCAAACACTAAAGTCAAAAGCCCAAAAGCTCCAGAATTAACCAATGGGTCAATTGAGGAAGACTGTTTACCAAATCCAATTTGTTGCACGTTTCAATAAGCTCAATTGGCTTATTCATAAGCTGATGAACAAAATACACTATCAGTGGTAACAAGCAGTGGGAAAGGAGTTCCCACTGCTGCTTAAACAGGTAACTTTAAGCTTGATTTCAAGCTTAGTTTGTTGATGATTTTTGTAAAAAAAGGCACCCCAATAATCTTTGGCTTAGTGGGAGTCAAGAAACACCAAAATAACACAAGTCCAAACACAATAAGGCATTCAACATACCAAATCAAATAGCATGCAGACCAAGAACAATTGCTGATACACTTGACCAAAAACTGAATTTCAATAAGCTGTAAATCCTACAATAAGCTACCAAACTTTGTAACCAGATGATGCAGAGTTAAACAACGATAAAAACTACTAGCATACCAAATTTTAGACCTTAACTGAATCAAATAAGCAAATCACACTCTCTGATATGTTTGACCTGAATTTTGTGTATAAAAACTAGCAACCTACCTTTTTTAGAATACCTTGTTTAAGACTAAACCAGCACCCTAAATAGCTTATAAACCAACAAGTAAACACCTACAATCACCAAAGAACCAAGCTCAAAGGCCCTAAGGCCTATGAACCAGTAAACACAAACACCCTTTAATCCAACCTTTTGCACTCAAATCTGATTTTAAACCCTTAGATACAACAAGATCTAGGTGTGATGATATCAAACAAACCCTATTAAACAGATTAGAACCAAAATACAAGAAATCACCCCATCAAATCCACAAATCACATAAGCATCAATTATATTGACAGAAAAGTAAAAGGGATTTGAAAATCAAACCTCCAAGATGTACAATCCACACCTTGGGATGTTTAGAGCTTATGTGGTAGCAAGAACAACCACAAGCTTCCTTTGTACCTGCTAAGATCAACAAACACACAATGATTCAAACTAAACAATCACTGTTTTTTGAAAACAAGGATTTTATACCATAAAACCTTTCCTCAACACTCAGACAACAGATAAATGGAACTTATAATTTAGCTAATCAAAAACCAACTTTCATAAAAATATAAAAGGAATTCCAATTCGATTTTTAGAAAATACCAACTTTATATTAATAAAAAAGGATTACAATGTTTAAAGAGTAAAACTGTAACAAGAGGTTCACCACAAGTCGGGGCTCTCTTTATAGGCCATGAAATGGGCACTATTCACAAACCATAATCTATGAAGTTCCCTAAGTTAACCCTATGAAGCTTCCAGAATGATATCTTGTTGTTGACAGCTTGTTTTGGAAGATCTCAGACGTCCATTTACTCCTTCGAGGACAAGTAGTGAAGGTATGCCCTTGATTTTGCCATGTCATGAAAATTTGCCATGTGGCGTCTTGTGGTTGGTCCTTGTGGGGTCTTCCTGGTAGTGGAGATGAAGGTTTTATTGTTGGGATATTATTCATGTGAGGTGAATCACACGTGAGTCTAACCAATTTTAGTTTACCCTTTGTTTTGCTCCTTATTTATCCTGGGTAAAAACATGAACAGTAACATGTTTAATCCCAACATTAATTGTTACCCGCGTGTTTAGGAATTTGAAGTTTGAGAATGGCAGGTTTGGTCCTTGTTCTTTGGAAAAATGTGTATACAAAGTTTTTTTAGCCCAAAACTTGATTCCATATGTTAATAAACTTTCAGTTTTTATACTTTGCCCCAAAAAGTTTTCCAAAGTATTTTAGGGACTTGTTTTGCCATTTATAGATATTTCAAGGGCTGATGTTCGACATTCTTCATCTTTGAAGGTCTTCAATGTTTGTTTGACATATTAGAAGACCATTGTGACAATTTTGAATCTTGAGGGACTAATCTTGCCAAATATTCAAAGTTGAGGGACCATTTTGTAATTTTGACAAACTTAAGGGACCAAACTTGTAATTATAAATATACAAGGGTATTAAATGTCATTTATTCATTGATGAGGGATCATTCTTATACATCTTTAAGTCTTCAAGGTCTTTTCTTTGAGACATCACAAACTAAGGCCCGGTTCATTGTGCGGCTTCGTTTCTCGTGTTCGTTTTTCCTTTTTTCTTGTGATCTTTTGTCTTTGTCACGATATCCATACCTAAAATACACAAGTAAACAAACACAAGCATATATATATATGGTATTTTAATGACATCTTATGCATTTAAAGCCCGAAAAGAATGATAAGATCATGTATAAATGCCATCACATCACTCCCCCATACTAAACCATTGACGTGCCCTCACGCAATGCTAGAATAAAGTATCTAAGCATCTCCAAAATTAATTTTTATTACCCTTTATTGAAAAGTAAAACTTGCTACAATACTACGAAGATATGTTAAAGACATAATGTATGATTTTCATCACAAATGTGACTTTTAGGGTCAATGAATAGAAATAAGTGAATGTCTCATAGAGTAAAGTTCGCCATCCTTGATTGTCATACATTCCATGCTAACTGAAAAAATGAGATCATTGTTGGTACAAGTCACAATGCTAACACTACTCATACGTTCAAATTGTGTAATACTTTTTCTCCCCGCGATCCAAGTTATTATGAAAAGAAAAGGTATCTAGAATTTCTTAACTATTTGTCATGGATCACAAGTGATTCATATTGACTTATTTGAGTATTTATTAGTCCAAAAATAAAGTAGCACGATTTAATCGATAGTTAGCTAAAGGACAAAATCTTTTAAAACGACTTCACGTGTATCTCCTTAAGTTCATATCTTGGCATAACTCGTTTCACGATTTGAGACCTTTCTCGAACCGATATTTGGAATGTACTTCATACTTCGAATCTTCGGAAGACGTTCTTGAAAATATGGTCTTCTCTTCATATTTTGGAATTTCTTCACTTGACATTTTTGAAGATTCTTCATTCTTGGAGCACGACTTCATCATTTTTCTTCAATCTTTATTTTGGATTTTGATATACAACGATCCGCCTCCTTTTTGGACTTGGATATATTTATCCTCATACCTTGTAAGGGTCTTTTTGGATAGACTTTCTCCATGATCTTTTAGGGGAGTAATAGCTTTTCGTCGTGTGTCTCCATCCTTCATATTGATTTTGGAATAATGATTCTTCACATCATCTTGGATCTTTAGCAACAAAATAGAGCTCCCCATGCCTTGTTAGGGCCTTTTTGGATCTTCACCAATCTTCGCGTCCTGCTTCAATAATGTTAGCCGTATATTTTATATAGTCAAACAAGAATGTAATAGGTCATCTTAGTCGTTAAAGGTCTTGTATTGTAATAGGTTAGTTGGGAAAAGCGGGCTTGGACTTTAAGCTAATATTGTCTTTGTTAGGGGCTATATGCCCAAGTGAAAGCCAAGCCCGGCCCAAGATAAAGCCCACAAAGGCCTTAGAGCCGTGGGATATATAACCCTCTTTCACATGTGAAAGAGGGTGTTGGTTCATTTCATAAAACACCTAGTTTTAGTGTAAACCTTCCACTTCTCTCTCTACTTTCTCTTTCTACTTTTCTACTATTTCTCTCTCTAAATCTTGTGTTATGGATTGAATGGGAACAACATTTGGTATCAAGAGCCTATAGTGGATAGGTGATTGAAGATTCGTGTGTGGTGTTCTTGATTTTTCGTGGCTTTTTTTGATCCATATCTCACGTCCCATTTTTCTTTTTGTGTTTTTATGGTCTTTTCTTGATACAAATCATCTACATACTAGTAGTAGTGATTTAGGTATCTTGGTATTGGCTAAAACACAAATTTTTTGGATCAAAAGTTGCGAAATTTCTTGTTTTTCTTCATTCTGAAAGTCAAGCAAGTGTTACCATCAGAAAGTACAAGTGTGTGGGATTTGATCGCAATAATCTAAGGATTCTACTTTGCGATCACTGTATTGCGATATCTTTTTCCGATCTGGATATTCCGATCGTGCATTGCGATCTGGGATTCCGACGGGTTTAAGGGTTTTTTAAGTCGTTACTCTGTCCAATTTATCTCAGCCACATTCCGATCTAACATTGCGACAGCACATTGCGATCTGGAAATTGCGATCTGAGCATTCCGACCTGAGCATTGCGATCTGAGCATTCCGATCTGAGCATTCCGATCTGGACATTCCGATCTGGACATTCCGATCTGGACATTCCGATTTGGACATTCCGATCTGAGCATTACGATTTGACATTCCGATCTGGACATTCCGATCTGGACATTCCGATAAGTATTCCGATGGACATTCCGATGGGTATTTTGTTTGAGTAATTTTTAGACTTAGCCACTATCTAGACTAGTTCAAGTAAAATCAAATTTTTTCCCTACTAGTTTTTGGCTATTTCTAACTCAAATTCAAAATTTGGCGATACAAAATTTTTCGGCTTAACGTTTTGTCAGACTGAGAAATTTATTGTCGGACTAAGAATTTTTTTTTTGAATTTTCTGAATTTCAATTTTAACCACACATCATCACAACAAATCCACTAAGATCTGCAATTCATCCACAAGTATTCACCATGTCTAACAACAACATCAACATTGCAACTGCTAATCAAATTCGTTTGGAACAAGGTGGCAACGGTAACCCACCTGTGCTCACTACCGGTTGCTACGTTCAATGGAGATCTCGTTTTCTCAGATTTCTCGATGGAAAAGAAAACCGAACTGCTCTTCGTCACTGCCTTGAGAATCCACCTCCAGTTTTTGAATTCAGACCAATTACAACACAGGCAGAGGATGGTACTTCATCACCTATACGAGCAATGGAGGATTTTGACACATGTTCTGCTGAGAAAAAGAAACTCCTCTAAGCTGAAGCTGATGTTGTAAACTTCATACTCACTGGAATTGATAACTACATCTATTCCACAGTTGATGCATGTCCTAATGCTATGGAAATGTGGAATGCAATTCATCGATTGAAGCAAGGTGAGTCGATCAATGTTCAAGATCTCGAGACTAATCTACTTTGGGAGTTTGGAAAATTCACATCTGAAGATGGTGAATCCATTGACTCATATTACTCAAGATTCTACAAAATGATGAATGAGCTTGTTAGGAATCAGTGCACCATCTCCAATCATCATGCCAATGTTCAGTTTTTACTTCAACTCAAACCGGAATGGCAAAGGTTTGTGACTTTGGTCAAACAAAGAGAGGATATCAAGACTATATCTTATCACAAACTTTATGATATCTTGAAACAACATCAGAATGAAGTGAATGAACTAAGGGCTGAAAAGGCATAACGGTCTGCAAATTCTATTGCCTTTGTGGCTGCTACTTCAACAAAACCCGTTCCCCGTCAACAACCACCTACTCATTCCTCAAAGTCATCAAGCTCATCCACCAAACCTCTAGTTGCTGCTAAACACAAAGCAAAATCAATTGTCCCCACTCCACCTCCAAAGTATGACACCGAGTCAGATGGAGACAGTGATGATGAACAAACTTCAAGGGACAAGAAGATTGAAGAACTCATGTCTTTACTCACCACAACTTATAAGAAGATCTACAAACCTACCAACAACAACCTCAGATCATCATCCAATGCTAGATATAAGGAAGTTGATTATGCACCTCGGCATGATCGTGATGCTAGGTATGATAATCAGAGGATGCCGAATCAAGTTGGGGCTAGAGATACTGTAGGCACTCCGGTTGTGCAGAAGACTGGGATTCAATGCTTCAACTGCAAGGGATTTGGGCACATGGCTAGGGAATGTAAGAAGCCAAAACGGGTTAAGGATTCGAGATATCACAAGGAAAAGATGTTGTTGTGCAAGAAAGAAGAAGCAGTAATTCCACTCACAGCAGATGAAGTTGACTGGCGTGATGACATTGATGATGAAGCCGATGATCAAGAGTTAGAGGCACATTATGTGTACATGGCAAAGATTCAAGAAGTGATCCCAGAGACTGATGATACTTCTGGACCCATCTATGATTCTGAGCCACTTGAAAAGGTACCATCACATGATAAATATAATGTGTTTGCTAATGAACGACGGCATCCTGAGCAACCCGAAAGCATCAATGACACATATGTAATGGACACGGAGGATAGCAATATCTCTACGGATTCACGGCATATGTGTAATGATGACGGAAAAGATGTTCAGGATACTGACTCGGATGAGGACCGTGATTTGCTTGCGTCTATTATTGATTCTTTAAAACATGAAATTGAGGAAAACAAAGAGGCTAATAAACGTTTGAAGCAAGCAAACACATCCTTAGCCGAGGAGATAGACAAGCTTAAAGAGTGTGATTATGTAAAAGAAGCTGATCGACGGGTTGCAATAGCTAATGGTTTGGTATATGAACGTAAGGTGCTCAACGAACAATATTGTTCTGAAGTAACACACGAAATTCATATGTCAAAACAGAAGATATCAGAACTTGAAGAACAACTGCTGCTACATAAACTCCAAATTACTGAATTAGAGTCGGTCAACAAAGAACAAACTGAGCTTTATAAAACTCGTGAAGAAAAGGATATTGAAAAAATTCTTGCTTTGGAAAAGAGAGTCGACACGTTAAACAACATTGTTTACAAAACGGGTCAGTCTATTCAAACTATGAATATGCTCAATAGAAATATGAAAACGAGTTTTGTCAAGCCTGAATATCTCAAGAAAGCTCAAAGTACCAAGCCTGCTCTTTATAATATCGGTTGTTATGTTGATAAACTTGCTCTTATGCTTTCCCCTGACTGCGACTAAATCATTCGTCAACAAGAAGAAAGTCGATCAAACTTAAGTGATTTAATAAACCTTTCTGATTCTGATAATTATATTAAGTTTGTTCCTCAAAAAGAACTTTCCAAAGAACAAAAGATGTACAATAGTGTTCCACCACCAAGTGATGAACCCCAAAAGAAAGTTTCTTTAAAAAGGAGTTTCAAAAAGCAATCAATTTTGTTAGAAAAGCGAATTTTGGATGAAAAACGTAAATGGGATGAGAAATGCAAAAGTGTTCAGCAATTTGAGTTTATAAAACAAGGGGTTTTGAATTTGTACAAAGGTGTCGTCGACTATGAAAAAGTTTCTAGGGATACCATTTGGAATATTAAACCTAACCCACAAGTAGAAGTCGTCATTCAACAATGTATTGTTCCAACCATTGATGATCTTTCAAAAAATGTGGAAATGTTTTATACAGCTCTCACTAAGGAAATGTTAACTGATTTAAGTTATGTTAAATCTCTTGAAAATGAAGTTGATTTTCTTCAAACTAAATTAAACACACAAGAACACCAACTTTCTAACGAAATTGATCGACTTTCTAAGGAATACTTTTATGCTGACCATATGAATGCTATACTTGGTGTGTATACCGATCTTGATCAATATTGTTATGTAGCATGTCTAGTGTCAGAATCGGACGAGAAATGTCGCAATCTTGAAGTAGAGCTTTCAAAACAAATTCAGTCATACAACAAACTTTCGAAAAGTTTTTCTCAACTTGAGAAACACTCCATTCCTCTTGAACTTGCTTCACAAAAAGGTGAAAAATCTCATAATCATAAAAAGTGTCAAGAAATGTCAGCTTCTTCGTTTCGTCTACTAAATGAAAAAGATTTTGAAATAAATGATTTGAAAGCTCAGCTAAAAGAAAGGGACATAGCCATAAGTGAGTTACAGAAACTCATTGAGAAAATGAAAGGAAAGTCTGTTTTGGGTAAACCATCCGCTGTTCGTCAACCGAATGCGGTTAAATGCCCTAAATCATCTATTTTGGGACAATCCCCACAGACTTTGCCTAAGATAGGAAATGATAAGAGTACCAATGTGATAGCACCTGGAATGTATAAGATGAACACTAAGCCCACTCAGACTGGAACATCGAGGTTACCTTAGAATATTAAGAAAACTAATCAACATGTGTCTTCATCTACAGGAGTAATCCCCACTACTAGCGTTAGCGGACCACAACTTAAGAGCGATAGAATGCACGATAAGGTCATGCCTAACAATAGTCAAGGAAAGAAGTTGGAAGTAGAAGACCACCGTAGGAATTTTAAGTTTTCTAAGAATAAAACGTCTGTAACTGCATGTAATGACAGTTTAAATGCTAAGACCTCGAATGTTGAATTTGTTTGTGTTGAATGTGGCAAATGTGTTTGTACTTTCAATCATGATGCTTGTGCTCTTAATTATAATGGCGTGAATACTAGAACTAGGAAGCCTATTCGTATGCCCACTAGTACTAATGAACCCACAAGAACTTTGAACCAATCCACTGAGCAACCACTTAAGAAACTAAGTGCGTTAGAATCCACTACTCTACGTAAACAAAGCAGGTTAAAGAAGCTTTATGAGAACATGATTAGGACATGTACACGGGGGTATTCAAGATTTACACCACCCGGATACAAATGGGTACCTAAGACAACCCCCATTCTAATTGGGTCTATGAATGTTAGCTTGCCTTTAGAATCTAGGTCCACTACTATTTTGGAACCCGTTTCAATCAAGGGCTCCCATTTGTCAAATGCTACATTGTCTTCTAATTCTTCTGCAGCTCGTCGAACTCATCCTATTCATAATGGACTCCGGGTGCACAAAGCACATGACGGGCATTCTCAAGCTTCTCATTAACTTAGTGGAGACGTTTCTGGGTACGGTACGGTTTGGAAATGATCAATTTGCACTGATACTCGGATATGGAGACTTGGTTCAAGGGAATATCACTATAAAACGGGTTTATTACGTCGAGGGACTGAATCACAATTTATTCTCGGTTGGTCAATTTTGTGATGCGGATTTGGAAGTGGCTTTTCGGAAATCTACTTGCTATGTTAGAGACTACGATGGGAATGACCTTCTTACAGGTTCTCGTGGTTCTGATCTCTACACAGTAACTCTTCAAGACACATCTTCAACAAATCCAATTTGCTTAATGGCTAAAGCTTCATCATCTCAAGCATGGTTATTGCATCAACGATTGTCACATCTCAACTTTGACACCATCAACTTGCTTTCGAAGAATGATATTGTGACCGGTCTTCCTAAGTTGAAATTCGTCAAAGACCATCTTTGTTCTTCTTGTGAGTTGGGGAAAGCAAAACGGAAGTCTTTCAAAACAAAGACTACCCCAAGCTCAAAAGGACGATTGGAACTTCTACACATGGATTTATGTGGTCCCATGCGTGTAGAGAGTATTAACGGGAAAAAGTATATTCTCGTGATTGTTGATGATTACTCTAGATACACATGGACTTTCTTCCTAAGGTCCAAAGATGAAACACCAGAGGTTCTCAAAAACTTTCTCAAGATGATACAACGCAATCTTCAAGCTCAAGTCTTAACTGTAAGGACGGATAGGGGTACTGAATTTGTGAACAAGAACTTGCAATCTTACTTTCAAGAAGAAGGCATCGAACATCAAACGTCGATTGCTCGAACTCCTGAACAAAACGGCGTTGTCGAAAGACGGAACCGTACTTTGGTTGAGGCTGCTCGAACAATGCTTTCTGCTTCAAAATTACCGCTATTCTTCTGGGCTGAAGCAATTGCAACTGCCTGTTATACTCAGAATCGTTCTCTCGTCATCCCTAGACATGAAAAGACACCTTACCACATCATCAATGACAGGAAACCTACTGTCAAATTCTTTCATGTATTTGGATCTTTATGCTACATCCTTAAAGACGGTGAGAATCTCGACAAGATGAAAGAAAAAGGTGATGCATGTATGTTTGTGGGGTATGCTACATTGTCGAAAGGATATAGAGTATATAACAAGAGAACAAATATTATTGTCGAAAAAATTCATGTGAACTTTGACGAATTGCCACAAATGGTACTTGATCACAACAGCTCAATTCCCGCTCCTCAATGTCCAACAATGGCACCTACACAAAACAGTGTACGTCCCGTGCAAGAATGTCAACAAAGTACTCCTACAGCAGACTCGACGGATACGACACATATGAATGAGTTGGTTGATTTATATGATCCAATGTTTGATGAATATTACTATGGAAACAATCAAGTTTTGTCAAAGCCTTCCGCTGTCACCACTACTGATGCACCCGAACAAAGTCAAAAAGACACAACTGCATCTACTTCAGCAACCGTTGCTCAAAAGACAATTCCAGTGAATACTCAACAAACTCAAGAAACTATCATACAACCAACATCACCAACCGTCAATGCTGAAGGAGGAAACAACAATCAAGCAGTCGATGCACAACCTGACGATGAAGAATTTATCAATCCGTTCGGTACACCGGTACACGAAGTCGGAGAGTCTTCTACTCAACATGTTGATCCGTCCAACATGCATACATTCTACCAACCATATCCATCCACTCACTATTGGATACGTGATCATCCATTGGAGCAAGTCATTGGAAATCCTTCACAACCGGTTCGAACACGCAGACAACTCGAAACTGATGGCGATGTGTGGATGTATGCACTCACCGTGAGTTCAACTGTACCTACAAACATCAAACAAGCCATGACTGATCATGCGTGGATTGAATCAATGCAAGACGAATTTCATCAGTTTGAACGCCTAAATGTTTGGGAACTTGTTGACCGACCCTATGGAATGTCAATTTTAGATTTCAAATGGATTTGGAAAAACAAACTGGATGAAGAACAAACCATCATCAAAAACAAATCTCGTCTTGTGGTTAAGGGATACCGTCAACAAGAAGGCATAGACTACGATGAATCATTCGCTCCAGTCGCTCGTTTGGAAGCAGTCAGGATATTCCTTGCTTATGTTGCACACAAGGGCTTCACGGTGTTTCAGATGGACGTTAAAACTGCTTTTCTCAACGGTCATTTGAAGGAAGAAGTGTATGTGAATCAGCCGGAAGGATTCATCGATTCTCATCATCCTGACAAAGTCTATCGTCTCAAGAAGGCTGTATATGGACTTAAACAAGCTCCTAGGGCATGGTTGTCTTGATAGTCGAAAAAGCACTTCTGGTAGCATACAATTTCTAGGGGAAGACAAGCTTGTCAGCTGGTCGTCAAGGAAGCAGGATTGCACTTCGCTATCATCAGCTGAAGCAGAATATGTGGCTCTATCCGCGTGTTGTGCTCAAGTCCTCTGGATGAGAACTCAACTCACGGATTATGGCTTCCACTTTGATAAAATACCTATGTATTGTGACTCAAAGTCGGCCATAGCCATATCTTGCAATCCGGTTCAGCACTCCCGCACCAAGCACATCGATGTCAGTTATCACTTCATCAAGGAACAAGTGGAACGCGGCATCGTGGAATTATACTTTGTCAGAACTGAGTACAAGCTGGCAGACTTGTTTACAAAAGCTCTATCGAAAGATAGGTTTGCGTATCTCGTTGGTCGTCTTGGTATGAAGTATATGACTCCAGAAGACTTGGAGGTTTTGGCAAATGAAGCTGCTTGATATTCTCTCATAATGACTTCTAAGCGCATCACAGCTTAGGACTCGGACCTCAACTAAGGAAAGTTTATCTCGGAAGATAACTTATCCTTCATAACGTGAAAATCATATTTCTCGGTCATGAGCTTCTCATAAAAACATTCAAAGTTTTTAAGTTCATGAAAAACGACTTCTAAGTAAATGTCAGCTTAGAACTCGTACTTCCACTCAAGGAAAGTTTATCACGGATGATAACTTATCCTTCACAACGGGAAATTAATTTTTCTCGGTCATGAGCTTGTCACAAAACATTCAAAGTTTCGATCTCATGTAAATCGGAATTTATTTTAAAACCGTTGAACAAAATTTTTCAAGAATTTATCAAAATATTTTTCTAAATCTTTCAAAATTGTGTGTTCAACACTCCCTTCCTCATATGTGGTTTTCATATCTCAAAATTGTCATATTTTATTTTGATCAAATTTTTGAGGGGGAGCGTTTTAAAATCAAGCCTTTTAATGTTGTTGGGTACATCTCTAAAATTGTCATATTTTATGTATCCAACACATTCCGAAAATGTGATTTAATCTATCATATATATTATCGGTAAATGCATCTCAACTCCGTACCTCAACATATTTTGTGGTGTCGTTTTTCTAAAATTTTGTCAAATTTTGTTTCAAGATACACATATATTGTTGAGGGGGAGCGTCCCGACTAAAAATGTTCCATGATTCATGCGTGCACACATGTTTCTCTCCCGTCTATTTTTTGGAAATTGTCATATTTTAATCTATTGGTATCTCTAATATTATATTTTTATATTAGAGATAGGGGGGAGAAAATGTGATTAAAATGTAATATATCGCAACAAGTGATCTTAAAGAATCAAGTGCAACTCTTTCCTTAACATGCCAAACTATTTCGTATATTGAAGGAGTTGAATATTCTATGCAACTTAGGCAGAAACCGGGTTAATACATCTATTGAAGACAAGTCATCATGGACCCAGTGATGCAATGCACAACCCTTCCCAGCCATTCGAGTTTCTCTCAAAAGAAATTTGTCTCATTGTCACGGAGATCAACACGTATCTATTGACTTTCTCACTCCGAGTCAGTTAATATTGAAAAGGTGGCAGTCTGCTCCAGCCTCCGATTACCAAAATGCACTTATTGAGTCTAGAGCCAAACGAGATCTATCTATCATCTCATTAGGACACAATCGAGTCCTACGCATTATCCTTGTGATATTGCCAGAACATCTGAGTGATACGATTCACAATGAAGATGGAAATCCTGCTTGAGCCAACATCAAACAAGCTCATGGTAGGTAACTTGTGCGATTCTACACGAATCAAACTTGTGAGAACTGGAAAGCAACTAAGTTTGGATTCTTAATTGATTCAAACTTGATTCCAGGTTTCTTCGCAAAATCCGTGTGATCTTGCCAGAACATTCAGAGTGACACTCATTAGTGTTCACAGTGACGAATGGAAATCCTTCCAGTGTCAACATCAAACAGCACTGCGGTAGGTAACTCGCAAGATTCTCTATGAATCAAGCTTGTGACAAACTGGAAAGCAACAATGGTGAGATTCTTTTAGAATCAAACTTGTTCCAGGAAATCTGAATTGACGACTCTAATCAGACAGATAATTTATCCTTATGATTCACTCTTTACGTTCGCAGTTTGCTTTGAGACGGTCGAGTAAAGAGAACTGGCTACTACCGCCAGGAAACCCTGCCAAGGAGGTTCTTAATCGAATCTACCTGATCACAGGTACGGTATTTAATACCGTTTAACGGTCTTCACCGACCGGAGGTAAAACGCTACCGAGTTAGGGTGAAATGTTCAAAGCCATTTCATCCGTGTCTATATATGTTGCTGCATATCAAGAAGGTGGCGTAGCTGTGTAACCAATGTCAATTCAGAAGTCACAAGAGCACAAGATGGCGATAATCAAGATATTTAAGAATGTAAGAATGTAATAGGTCATCTTGCCACAAGAGCACAAAATGAATACTATCAAGGATAGATTGAAGATCTCAAGCACTCTAAGTCAAAAGACAAAGGCTCAAGACAAGGATCACAAGGCATGAAGGAACAAAGCCGTTACAAACAAGATCAAGACCAAGATACAAGACCAAAGCAGGAAGATCTCCTCTACAAGAATGTATTCACTCAATCATCTTATGCTTTTTAAGCTTTTTAAGATGACCGATACATTGCGGGAGATTGTTAGCCGTATATTTTATATAGTCAAACAAGAATCTAATAGGTCATCTTAGTCGTTAAAGGTCTTGTATTGTAATAGGTTAGTCGGGAAAAGCTGGCTTGGACTTTAAGCTAATATTGTCTTTGTTAGGGGCTATATGCCCAAGTGAAAGCCAAGCCCGACCCAAGATGAAGCCCACAAAGGCCTTAGAGCCGTGGGATATATAACCCTCTTTCACATGTGAAAGAGGGTGTTGGTTCATTTCATAAAACACCTAGTTTTAGTGTAAACCTTCCACTTCTCTCTCTACTTTCTCTTTCTACTTTTCTACTATTTCTCTCTCTAAATCTTGTGTTATGGATTGAATGGGAACAACAAATAAGTTATGCCTTGGCTATGAACTATATTCAACCACGAGCAAATTTTAAACGATCTTGGGCTAGAAGCTAAGTAACCTTTCAAATCGTACGACCTTACTTTTTGCAATTATTTTATTCCTAATTCATTGATCTTATGGGAGAAAAAGCCACAATTAAAAACATATGAGTTTTTGAAAGAACATTTTCATGTTCTACGTTTAGCATGATCACTTGTCTAACTCTATCACTTCTCGTTCTTCACTATTTAAAGACCTCTAATTAAAGAGAATCATGAATACTTAGCCATGCAAGTCAAAATTAAGCCAAATTTAGAGAAGCTTCATTAAGACTATATTAAATTGAAGTTTTGGGTTTTCAAGTCACTTATAGGATCTTGCACTTTCTTAGACTTTTTCAAGTTTAGATAATGCATTTTAAAGTTCCCTTGATAAGTGACTTTCTAGGATCAATTATAGGAACTTGCGAAAAGTTCTTGTTCTTAACCCGTATGAGCTAAGACTTTCGCATTCTAAAGTTCCCTATATAAAAGTCTAGCAAAACTTGATTCAAGCGGGTTAAAGAATGTAAAGGGCTCTAAATGCCCATCAAGTCAAAAATTAACTCTATTCTACCCATCAGAAAATATACATTCGTGTGTTAAAAACACTTATGAAAGCTAAGAAAATTTTTAAAAATTGGCCATTTTTAGCCTTATTAGCAACAAAACAAAGCAAAACGTTGAAAGTTGGAAAACGTGAGGGCATAGCAAGGCAATTATCTATTTAGTGTTTGAGTGAAGGTTTGCGATCATGAATTATGTGATATGCTGTCTTTTCGTGTTTTGGGATAATTAAGGAATGGTTTTGTGTGTAACATGCAGTTGACACGGCTTCGGCCCAAACGTATAGTGGAATTTTTGAAGCGGATAATAATGTTCGAGCAGCCTCAACTAAAGTACGATTTCGTCTTTCAACAACTTTGTTTTGATCAGGTGTTCGAGCAATAGATGTTTCATGTTCAATCCCTTCGACTTCAAAATAATTCTTCATAGGTTAATTCAAGAATTCTTTGCCTTTGTTAGTACGTACCAGTTTTACTTGAGCTTGAAGACCACATTGTATCATCTTAAGGAGGTTAATGAGAACCTCAGGTTTTTCATCCTTTGACCTCAAGAAGTGAGTCCACGTGTACCTTGAGTAGTCATCGACAATTACCATAACGTATTTCTTCCCATTGATGCTTTGAACACGCATGGGGCCACACAAATATATATGAAGAATATCTAACCGTCATTTAGAGCTTGGTGTAGTCTTTGTCTTGAAACTACTCCGTTTAGCTTTACAAAGCTCATAAGAAGAACAAAGATGAACTTTGATAAATTTCGGGTTTGGGAGGCCTCTGACAATATCTTTCTTAGAAAGCAAGTTGATGGTATCAAAGTTGAGATGAGATCTTCGTTGATGCCATAACCAAGCTTGAGTCGTTAAAGCTTTAGCCATGAAACAGATTGGTGTTGAAGAAGTGGTGTCTTGAAGTGAGATAGTGTAGAGATCAGTGCCCCGTGAACCGGTAAGTAACTCATTCCCATCATAATCACGAAAAAAACATGTCTTATTTCTAAAAGCAACCTCCAAATCCGCATCACAAAATTGACCAACCGAGAAAAGATTTTGATTAAGCCCTTCGACGTAGTAAACCCTTTTGATTGTGATATTCCCTTGAACCAAATCTCCATACCCCTAGGATCGGTGCAAATTGATCCTTTCCGAATCGGACCGTACCCAGGAACTTCTCCACGAAGTTAATTAGAAGCTTGAGATTCCCCGTCATGTGCTTCATGCATCTGGAGTCCAATATGAAGAGAATTATTTCGATCACCTGTAGAAGAATTAGAACACGATGGGGCATTTTCTAAATTGGATTCCATGTTAGTTGTGATTCCCGATTCATTAGTTTCCCTAGTTTCAACACTTAAAGGCACACTAACGCTCGTTTTCATGTCTTCTTTTCTAACCTTAGGCATCCATTTATATCCTGGAGGACATTGATTAGCAAACCACCATTTCCAAGACTTGCTAGCAGACTCATATAATTCCCTAATTCTTCTTCTAGGGTTCTTATTGGTGGAGTCTGATGCAATACTTTTCTTAGGGGGGGGGGGGGGGGGGGGGGGGTTGCACGAGAATGGTTCACTTTGCGTTGGGTTTTCTAGCACTAATAGGCATCGCAATTTTCTTCTTAGTTATAGTATCTACGCCTTTGAAATTATTCGACACACACATAGCATGATTAGCATTGTCACATTTTCCACATTTCACACAAACAAACTTACCATTCAAAGCATTCAAAGTTGAATCATTCAAATCGTCATTACACGCGATTACAAACGTTTTATTCTTAGAAACATTGAAATTCCAAGGGTGGTCTTTTACTTCCTTCATCTTCCTTTGACTTTTGTCTTGGCAAACCTTTTCATTCATTCGAGTGATCTTAAGTTGAGGCCTAACACTAGCAGTGGGGACTACTCCTCTAGTAAAAGACACACGTCTATTAGTGTTTCTAGAAGTCTGAGGTGATTGACATTCTTTGTTGTGTGTGGGTTTAGTGGCCAATCTATACATTCCTGGTTTAACCACATTTGTGTTCTTAATGCTTTGTGATTGAATATGTGTTTTGGGATTAATCTGTGGTAACCTAACCTTCCCATCCGTCTTGGGGGCAAACCCAGGTTTTGCAAATGCAGAATTGGAGAAAACAGATGGTTTTCCAAAGACAGAGGGTTTAGTCAATTTGTGCACATCGGGTTGTCTTACAATAGGTTTCTTAACACTAGGTTCCACAATTTTCCCACCCATCTTAGAAACGAGTTTCTTCAACTCTCCTACCGCTATTTCCTTCTCTTGTAACTGAGCTTTCAATTCTTTAATTTCCAAACTCTTTTCAATCATTTCTCGACACATTTGTGAAAGTTTTTCTTGCAATTTATTATCATGTGGAAAACTTCCGATTTCTTATTGCAAAGCAAGTTCAAGAGAATGACAATGTTTTTGAAGGAAAAATAAATGATTTAAAACTTAAAGACAAGATTAGAAAAATACTTAAAGACAAGATTAGAAAAATACTTGAAAACTTAATGAAACAAACACTTGAAAACTTTGGAAAAACAAGAAATTAAACCCAGTAGGAAAGTGATCGGAGTACGGCCAAATCGGAATATCCAAAATGCTACAATCGGAATGTATGGTCGGAATATGGGAAAACAAGGCTGATCGGAATGTATAAAAAAGGAATTGATCGGAATGTCAATAAAAACTTGCTGTCGGAATAAGGCAAAATAATTCAATCGGAATATATCTAAAACCAGGCAATCGGAATGCCAATATAAACACCCCAGATCGGAATCCCAACCGGAATCCAAATCGGAAAGCTAAAACACTTTTCTGATCTTGTAGATCGGAATAACACTGAAGTAATAGGAATGTTGAAACCCTATTCTGATCCTGTTGATCGGAATAAAGGTGAAACTGATTGGAATGTCAAATCGGAAAGGGTTTACCCTTTCCGATGGTATGTATTCGAGAATAAGCTAAGTATTAAGATATTTTCAATAAGCTAAATCCAAAACTTGATCGAATCTATAATGAAAGAGACTAAATAAGAATTAATAACAACTTTTCCAACTTAAAATAAGAAATCTTTTAAATCAAACCATAAAAAATGAAACTTTTTAAGAAAGCTTTTAAAAAGTAAATAAGCTAAAAATACAAATAAGTCAATACGCACAAGGATCTTAAAGCTTAACCGTATGAAATCTTAAGTAGGAATAAAAAGATTAACTTTTTAGTCACGAAAACATCAAGATCAAACACGGATCATCAATATTTCGGATCAAAAGTTACTAAAATAAAGAAAGGTAGAAAGAGATTAAAGAACAAAAAGCTTAACTTGAACTTAATTAATGAAATCCAAATACAAGGATAATCAAAAGCTTAAACTTGAAAGATAAAAATAAAAGATGAAACTTAGTGAGAGAAAGTTAGAACTTTCTCTCTCTAAAAACTAGAAAGGAAAAAATGAAAAATGAAACTAGCTAACTCCCCTCCCAATGTGATTAGGAGGGTATTTATAGGGAAAATGGGAAGTGCATGTGTGGTGTGCTTCCTTCTTTCTTTTCTTCTCGACTCGATTTAATTATTTGTCTTTTCTCGACGTCGTCTCGGGATTTGAACTTGTCTTAATAATTTTCTTCTTTAATTTAGACTTGAGTTCTTCGACTTCATTAAAACTTCCGTCTTTTGACTTTTTCTTCGATAAATCCTCAGAATAGGTCTTGGACATCCGTTTTTTTAAGCACTCTTGATCTCTTGACTTCGTCTTTTCTCGTTTTCTTCGATAAAAGCCCGTGAAAGCCCGTGTTTTCTTCCTTTTTCACCTTTTGGTCCTAAAACACAATAAAAACACAAACCACGCATAATTCCGACTTTTACGACATAAAATACACGTTTTGGTCTTGTTAATATTGGAAATAAGTGGTAAAAGGATAAGTGTTTTCACACTTATTAAATCCCCTACACTTGACCATTGCAATGCCCTCATGCAATGCATTAATTTTAAAGCACGGTTTACATTTTCCATCACAAATAACCCACCTTGGCCTTTATTAAATACTAAACATAAAAAGATAGAAACAAGTAAAGAAATCAAATACTTACATTGGGTTTTGGCTGACATGAACGTTTATCATCCTCAAGTTTCACGTTCCTTATACCAAGCTTAAAAACGAGATCATTGTTATTATAAGTTAGCAAACTAACACGAATTCATGTGGGCCAATTATTTACTTAGACTCCATTATTCCTAGGTGTATCTCTTATATTTTATTGTTGTCTTGAATGATCACGAGGATGCATTGTTTGACTTATTTCGATAGTTATTTAGGCCGAAAATAAAGTGGACGATTTAATCAATAGTTAGCTAAAGGACAAAATCTTTTAAAACTGCTTCTCGGGACCTCATAAAGTTCATATCTTGGCATAACTCGCTTCACGATTTGAGACCTTTCTCGGACCGATATTTGGCAGCGACTTCATACTTCGAATCTTTGAGAGACGTTCTTGAAATTATGGTCTTCTCTTCATAATAGGAATTTCTTCACTTGAAGTTTTGAGATATTCTTCATATTTGGACCACGACTTCTTCATTTTTCTCCAATATTTATTTTGGACTTTGATATACAACGATACGCCTCCTTTTAGGACTTGGATCTATTTATCCTCATACCTTGTTAGGGTCTTTTCGAATAGAGTTCTCCATGATCTTTTGGGGAGTATTTGCTTTTCGTCGTGTGTCTCGATCCTTCATATTGATTTTCGATAAATTATTCTTCACATCACTTTCGGATCTTTAGCGACAAACTGTAGCCCTCATGCCTTGTTAGGGCCTTTTCAGACTCGCCAATCTTCGCATCCCGCTTCAATAAGTTATGCCTTGGCTATGAACTCTAATTAATACCGAGCAACTTTTAAGCGATCTTGGGCTAGAAGCTAAGTAACTTTTCAAATCGTACAACCTTATTTATTGCAGATAAATTTATTAACAAGGGATGGGAGAATAGGCTCATAATTAACTCACATAAACTCACGAAAGAATACCAAACTTATAATTGACTCTATCATCTCTCGTCCTCCACAGTTTAAAATCTCAAGGAATGAGATTCGTGGATGCTTAGCCAATTAAATCAAAGTTTTGGGTTTTCGAGTCGCCTATAGGATCTTGCAACTTCTTAGACTTTTTCAAGCTTAGAAATCGCATTTTAAAGTTCCCTTGATAAACGACTCTCTAGGATCAATTATAGGAACTTGCGAAAAGTTCTTGTTCTTAACCCGTGAGACTTAAGACTTTCGCGTTTTAAAGTTCCCTATATAAAAGCCTAGCAAAACTTGACTTAAACACGTTAAGGATACTAGCTAGAGTAAACTTAGATAAGTAAACTCGGGTTGAGTCAAAATATTCACGACTTTGAAATATTTTAAAACCACTTTATTGAAAATTTATTCTAGCAAGGGAAAGAAAATAACCATAACAAAGGAACATACAACTATACAACTAGGACAAAATAGATTAAAAATTTTGAAAAATGTCGAAAAATAAATTTTTCCGGTTAAAATGAGGGCAAATTCATGGAAAAGACCACTTACTTCGATAGAAGTCCCCCCTACACTTGATATAAACATTGTCCTCAATGTTTAAGCATGTGGGAGTAAACTCCCCTACACTTATGACATTGTGCACTTTGTTTAAATCTTGCTAAGGAAAGGACAACTATAGTGAATTCAATGTGAACATATAAGATATGAAATATTGAATCACAAGAGTTTAGGATAGAACCGGGAAGATGGGAACACGGGATCACGGTTCGTCAAAAGTCATCAAGGTGCTCTTTGAAGCTTGAATCCCTACACAAAATAAGAAACAAGACAACAAACACATACGGGGCTCCCCCTTACACTTATTATGAAAGCGTTAAATGATAGAGCACGGGTTGCCTCCCGAGAAGCGCTTGTTTTTGTTCACCGAGTCACGAGCCTGACTCGACCCAAAACTAGTTCATGAGAAACGTGGTGAGGGATGGAATCATCTCATGAGAGATGTCCTCACCAAAGTACAGCTGACCATTCACCTTGAAATTGGGCCCATTTGGCCGAGAAAGCTCAATGGTGCGATATGGAAAGACTTTGGCGACGGTGAATGGACCAGACCAGCGGCTCTTCAACTTGCCCGAGAAGATCTTCAATCGAGAGTTAAAAAGTAAGACTTGATCACCAATGTGGAACTCTCGGTTCTTAATCCTTGCATCATGGATGATCTTGGTCTTCTCCTTGTAGATCAGTGAGTTCTCGTAAGCTTCATTCCTCAGTTCATTAAGCTTGTTGAGTTGAATCTTCCGAAGATCACCAGCTTTGTTGATGTCGAAGTTAGCCCACTTCAAGGCCCAGTTTGCCTTATGTTTCAGATCAATATGGAGGTGGCATGCTTTCCCGTATACAAGACGATAAGGTGTGCAACCAATCGGGGTCTTATATGCGGTACGGAAAGCCCACAAAGGATCATCTAATTTATCGGCCCACGGGGAACGATGCTCTCCCACAGTACGTTCAAGAATTCGCTTCAATCCACGGTTGGAAATCTAGGCTTGACCATTGGTTTGGGGATGATAAGCGGTGGAAAGACGGTGATTGACACCATACTTAGCCATGACTCTTGCAAATTGATCATTTCAAAAATGAGTCCCGCGGTCACTGATGATAGCACGAGGAACACCAAATCGAGCAAAAAGCTGCTTCAAAAAGTTCACAACCACCCTCGCATCGTTCGTAGGGAGAGCCTTAGCTTCAACCCATTTAGAAACGTAGTCAACGGCTACGAGGATGTACTTGTTTCCTTTAGATGATGGAAATGGCCCCATAAAGTCTATGCCCCATACATCAAAGATTTCACATTCTTGTATGAAATTTTGAGGCATCTCATCTTTATGTTTGATCTTGCCTTGGCATTGGCAAGCATCACAATGCTTAACCATTTCGTGAGCGTCACGGTTAATGGTGGGCCAATAAAATCCAGAGTCGAATACTTTCTTCGCGGTGTAATTAGGACCAAAGTGACCACCGGTGGGTCCTTTATGGCAAGCGTCAAGGATTTGTACCGCTGCCGGCCCATCAACACATCAACGAATGACAAGATCCGCACATTGTTTGAATAGGTAAGGGTCGTCCCAGAAATAATTTTCAATATCTTTAAAGAACTTTTTCTTTTGTTGGGACGTTAACCCTTCCTTGAGAATTCCACCCGCTAAGTAGTTTGCAATGTCCGCAAACCACGGGGTGTCATCGAGATTTGGATTGATAGACATTAAGGCTTCAAGGGGAAAAGAGTCATCGATCTCTTGATTTGGATGATCTCTTTGATAAGAATCCTCAAGTCTACTTAGATGATCCGCAGCTAGGTTTTTAGCTCCCTTCTTGTCACGAATTTCAATGTTGAATTCTTGAAGGAGAACACCTAACGAAGAAGTCTTGGCTTAGAATCTTGCTTAGTCAACAAGTACTTCAACGCGGAATGATCGGTATACACGATGGTGGTAGAAAGGACAAGATAGGGGCAGAATTTTTCAAAAGCATACACTACAGCTAAAAGATCTTTTTCGGTAGTGGTATAATGCAAATGAGCCCCCGTCATTGTCTTGCTAGCATAGTGGATTGGTTGGAAGTGTTTGTTCACTCTTTGGCCCAAAACCACTGCAATAGCAAAGTCGCTAGCGTCACACATCAATTCAAATGGTAGCTCCCAATTAGGGGTAACCAAGACCGGTGCCTTAGTTAGCTTATCCTTAAGAAGATTGAAGGATTCAAGACACTCTTTGGAAAAGATGAAAGGAGTATCTTTTTCCAAGAGGTGGGTCATCGGGCGAGCGATTTTAGAAAAATCTTGAATGAATCAGCGATAGAAGCCCGCATGACCGAGGAAACTTCTCACACCCTTCACGATTGAAGGTGGAGGCAATTTTGCAATAACATCGACTTTAGCACGGTCCACTTCAAGACCGGCTTAGGAGATTTTGTGTCCTAGCACGATGCCTTCTTTTACCATGAAATGGAATTTTTCCCAATTTAGAACAAGTCGAGTGTCTTCACACCGCTTAAGCATACGTTTTAAATTGGCAAGGCAAGCAGAGAAAGAATCACCATAAACCGAGAAATCATCCATGAAGACTTCCATAGTTTCTTCAACCATGTCATGGAAGATAGACATCATACACCTTTGGAAAGTCCCAGGAGCATTGCATAAGCCGAAAGGCATTCTTTTGTAGGCAAATGTTCCATAAGGACAAGTGAATGTGGTTTTCTCTTGGTCTTTGGGATCGATGGGAATTTGAAAATACCCAGAGAAACCGTCTAAAAAGCAGTAATAGTCATTACCCGCGAGACGTTCAAGCATTTGGTCCATGAAAGGAAGGGGAAAATGATCCTTTCTCGTAGCATCATTGAGTTTGTGATAGTCTATACAAACTGTCCACCCTGTAACGAGACGAGTAGGAATCAAATCGTTGTTTTCATTGGGAACAACGGTGATTCCGCCTTTCTTAGGCACACAATGGACGGGACTAACCCACGGTGAATCCGAGATAGGATAGATCATGCCCGCATCAAGAAGTTTGATAACCTCTTTTTTGATAACGTCATGGATCTTAGGATTCACCCTTCGTTGGCTTTGAATAGTGGGTTTAAAGTCATCCTCCATGAGAATTTTATGTGTGCAAAAGTGAGGATCAATTCCACGAATATCGGAGATCTTCCAAGCAATAGCTTTCTTGTGATTCGTCAACACGTCGATAAGTCGGGATTTTTCTTCTTCTTTCAAGTCCTTAGCGATGATCACGGGTGACTTCTTGTTGTCTTCAAGGAAAACGTACTCGAGATGAGACGGTAGGTCCTTAAGCTCTAAATCCGAAGGATTTTCGATGGAAGGCGTAGTCAAATTTGGTTCATCGATAGAGATATTCTTAGGAGATGGTGGAGAAGTATGGTCCTCATTGAGAAGTTTCTCAATGGTACGAATGTCTTCATCCTAATTGGAGGGAGAATCGTCATATTTTAAGTCCACATCTCCCAAAGTTGCTTCAAATTCTTTCAAGATGAAATCAATTTCACCAAATGGAGTAATTGATGGAGCAATAGAGGCAACGGTCTCAACAATGGGTAGAGAAGAAGAACCACTTTTACAAGCGTCTTTGAAATGTTCTTCACAAGCCTCATCAAGAACATCAATGAAATTAACACTCTCGTATTCCGAAGACTGCTTAGAAAGTTTACCCATGTTGAAACGATTTTATCGTCACCAACTCTCATGATTAATTCGCCCGCGGCTACATCGATGAGAGTGCGACCAGTCCTCAAGAACGGACGTCCAACAATTAATGGAACACGGGGATCCATCTCGTAGTCAACGACAACAAATCCTCCGGAAAGGTGAATTTTTCAACGCCAACGAAGACGTCTTCGGTTATCCCCACTGGATAAGCAACCGTACGGTTGACTAATTCCAAAGTCATTCGTGTGGGGACTAGCTCGGGGAGAGATAATTGCTTCCAAACACTTAATGGCATTAAGTTAATACTAGCACCTAGATCGGCTAGGGCCATGCAATTCTCTACTCCCGGGAAGTTGCAAGGAATCAAGAAGCGACCCGGATCACCAAGTTTGGTTGGTAATTTCCTTAAGAGCACTGCGGAGCAATTCTCATTAAGTTGGGTCTGAGCAATATCGAGAAGTTTCTCCTTATCACTGAGAAGATGTTTAAACATTTTAGCATATTTGGGCATGTGAGCGAGAGCCTCAGCAAAGGAGATATTGAAATTCAGTTGTTTGAACATTTTAAGAAAGTTCGAAACCTGAATATCATCCTTGTTCTTCAATTTCTCTTTCCTCAACCTCGAAGGATAAGGTATATTGGGTTGAGATGAAGGCTTTGGGATAGAATTCGCACTCACATACTTGGGTGGTGGAGGGGTAGAAGTAGAAGGTGGTGGAATTAGAGAAGTAGAAGTTGGAGGAATAGAAGATGGAGGAATTAGAGAAGGATACTCGTTTTCCTTTGTCACAATCACCGGTGTAGGTGTAGGAAGCTCGGGTTCCTTTAAACCTTTTCCACTACGAGTGGTGATTGCTTTCATCTCCCCTCTTGGATTAGCAACGGTGTTACTCGGAAGAGAAACCGATCCAGAGGCTTGATTACTTGGGAAGAAACTAGCCATAATGTTCCTCAAGTCATTCGTTTGACTTGCCAAAGTGTTTCGCATATCAGCACGAAGATCATTCCCTTGCTTCACCATATCTGCTTTCAAGTTGAGCATTTCCCGCTGAAGATTTTGCACGATAACATCATTAGTCCTCATGTAGGTTTCAACGTCTTGGTGTAATGCGGTAGGTTAGTTGGGAGGAGGAGCATGGTAGGCGGGTGGTTGATAAGCAGGTTGTTGGTAAACTTGGTTGTTTCTTTGAGGTGGATATGGTTTTCTTTGGTTTTGATATGGAGTTGGAGTAAGTGGTTGGTTTTGATTGTTACAATTGAGCTTGTTCGGGTTTTGTGGGGGGAAACCGAGAGGTGAAAGAAAGTTGTTTGAGCGATAGCTGAGCAAGTTGCGGTCACCTTGAGGACGTGCTTGATAGCCTCCCGTAGAATAGGTACCGTTGGCGGCATACACATTTTCTGGATTGTCGTGAGTCGAAGGAAAATCGGTGTATGAGTGAGATCCCTCGCATATATCACAAGATTGAGTCATAGCATTGGCTTGGGCAGTGATAGCTTTATTATTATTGGCGGCTTGGAGAGCAAGTGATTCAACAAGCGAAGTAAGCTTATCAAGTCTCTTGTCGCTCTCATTAGTGCTAGCACTAGCCACATTGGTCCGAACACTCTTGGCTTGCACTCTAGACTTGTTCTCAATAATATCCCAAGCAGCATTAGAAGACTTGTTGTCCCATATATTTGTGATGATTAATCAATGAAGAAAGAAAGAAAAATAGATGAAGAAGAGATGAATTCCTAGAGAGAGAAAGTAGTGAGAGAAAGTAGAGAGGAGGAGAGGATTAACTTTTGGAATATTAGATTAGAAGTGAGAAAATGAACAACCAACCCTCCTAACATGCTAGGAGGGTAGTATATATAGTCCACCCACATGCGGGCTTTAATGGGCTATATATTGGTCCGGGCTTGTCTTTTGGACTTTAATTAGTTTAAATCCAAGCCCGTAAACCACAACTAATTAACTACCTATTACAATGCTCTAACTAATGTTACAATAATGACCTATGACCGAGCATTCTTGTTTGACTCAATATTTTGAGGCTAACAAGACTTAACCAAAAGATTACCCCCCGAGGCACTATTTAGTGAATCTTGGTCATTCATTCTTAAACCATTGTAAAAAGTATTAATTTGGTGCACTTTGGTAAAACCATGTTGTGGGCACTTTCTTAAAAGTTCTTTAAAACGGTCCCAAGATTCACTAAAAGTCTCATCGTACTTTTGTTCAAAAGTAATGATTTCATTCCGCAAAGTGGTAGTACGAGAGGGTGGGAAAAAGTAGTTTATGAATTTGGTCTCTAAGTCCGTCCACGTAAGAATACTTTGTGGTGGTTCCTTATCAAGCCAATGCCGGGCTTGTCCCTCTAAGGAGAAAGGAAAAAGTTGCAAGCGAATTACCTCTTGTGAAACCCCATTGAATTTGAACGTATTCGTGAGTTGAAGGAACCTTTTGATGTGGTCATGAGGATCATCAATGGTACGTCCCAAGAATGGTTGAGGAGAGACCATTTGAATAAAGTCAAATTTGAGCTCAAAGTTGTTGGCTCCAATCGAGGGTATGACAATAGCATCGTGGTTGCCCTCTACATGGGCTTGCAAAAGTTCGATCATAGGACGATTGTCCGGTAGAGGTTCATTGTTGTTATTATTCATGTTGTTTTGAGGTGGATTATTATTATTGTTGTGTACACCGGCCATGTCTAAGTTATCGAGAGTCTCGGGCTCGGGATAAGACGTTGATCGAGTGCGCATACACCTGCAAAAGAACTAACAAAGCAGAAATATTTTTTGTTTTTTTAATGGTTTTTCTATATATTTTTTTATTTTTTGAAAATTTTATATTTTTTAAGATTTTTGAAAATTTTAAAGCAAGGAAAATAACGTTCAAAGATGAACGGATCCCAAAATCCAACGCGTCACTCAATAAAAACCGTTAATCTTAATGAAAAGAGCCGGCAGCGGCGCCATTTAATAACTAGGTTTTTGCCAAGTTATAAAATATTATCGTCCGATCTCTTCGAATTAAATTAATGGTAGAAAGTGCGGCTCAGTTGTTCTTGGTGGAAGAGAAAATGGTTTGGTTGTCTAATTTAAACTAATAGCAAATATGAAAATTGTCGTTGAGCAAAATTAATGCTATAAAATATAAACTAAAATGACGAGTTAAAAATAAATGATTGAAAACTTAAAGACAAGATTAGAAAAATACTTGAAAACGTAATGAAACTAACACTTGAAAACTTTGGAAAAAAAGAAATTAAACCCAGTAGGAAAGTGATCGGAGTACAGCCAAATCGGAATATCCAAAATGCTACAATCGGAATGTATGGTCGGAATATGGGAAAACAAGGCTGATCGGAATGTATAAAAAAGGAAGTGATCGGAATGTCAATAAAAACTTGCTGTCGGAATAAGGCAAAATTATTCAATCGGAATATATCTAAAACCAGGCAATCGGAATGCCAATATAAACACCCCAGATCGGAATCCCAACCGGAATCCAAATCGGAAAGCTAAAACCCTTTTCTGATCTTGTAGATCGGAATAACACTGAAGTAATAGGAATGTTGAAACCCTATTCCGATCCTGTTGATCGGAATAAAGGTGAAGCTGATTGGAATGTCAAATCGGAAATGGGTTTACCCTTTCCGATGGTATGTATTCCAGAATAAGCTAAGTATTAAGCTATTTTCAATAAGCCAAATCCAAAACTTGATCGAATCTATAATGAAAGAGACTAAATAAGAATTAATAACAACTTTTCCAACTTAAAATAAGCAATCTTCTAAATCAAACCATAAAAAATGGAACTTTTTAAGAAAGCTTTTAAAAAGTAAATAAGCTAAAAATACAAATAAGCCAATAAGCACAAGGATCTTAAAGCTTAACCGTATGAAAGCTTAAGTAGGAATAAAAAGATTAAATTTTTAGTCACGAAAACATCAAGATCAAACACGGATCATCAATATTTCGGATCAAAAGTTATTAAAATAAAGAAAGGTAGAAAGAGATTAAAGAACAAAAAGCTTAACTTGAACACGATTAATGAAATCCAAATACAAGGATAATCAAAAGCTTAAACTTGAAAGATAAAAATAAAAGATGAAACTTAGTGAGAGAAAGTTAGAACTTTCTCTCTCTAAAAACTAGAAAGGAAAAAAATGAAAAATGAAACTAGCTAACTCCCCTCCTAATGTGATTAGGAGGGTATTTATAGGGAAAATGGGAAGTGCATGTGTGGTGTGCTTCCTTCTTTCTTTTCTTCTCGACTCGATTTAATTCTTTGTCTTTTCTCGACGTCGTCTCGGGATTTGAACTTGTCTTAATAATTTTCTTCTTTAATTTAGACTTGAGTTCTTCGACTTCATTAAAACTTCCGTCTTTAGACTTTTTCTTCGATAAATCCTCAGAATATATCTTGGACATCCGTTTTTAAGCACTCTTGATCTTATTGATCCCAAACTTAGATCGATTTAACTTTATGTATACGAGATTAGATCAAGTAATACACTTAGAGAAACCTTTGTATATGTTTATGATAATCTAAGTGTTATGCGGAATTAACACTTAAACAAGAACACAATGATATAAACAAACTTTCACTTTGATTAATGATATCAAACTTGCTTACAATGAAAGTAGTTTACGAACGAAAACTTATATTGAACATTAACCTAAAGGTCTTCTTTTATAGACATAAGAAGCCTTGTACAATAATCTACGTATCAACTATTCTAGGTAAAGATAAATATAGAAAATACATTGTTGTTCCTATCTTTACTAGAAGTAATCTAGAATACAATAAACGCGTAGCGTATATTGATATGAGCTAAAACTCATATCAATTTATCAACAAATAACCCTAAAACATGAAGCAAAATACCAATTTATCTTGTAAAAACAGTATTATGTGGTATGTTTGTGTTTGTGTACACTTGTGTAGGTAAAAGGATACATTTTCAAGCAAACAAGGAATAATCAAGCTTAATTTGATGAAAAAGACCAAGAAGGATCAAAAGTGACAAGACTTTGAAGTGCAAGGACCTATCTTGACAATCTGCCAAAGATGAAGGACCAAAGTGTAAATATGTAAAAGTCAAGATCATAGTCAAATTTGGTCAACTCTCAAGTCAACTCAGTCAAAGGACCAATTTTGTTCAAGAATGAAGTTTGAATGACTAAATATGCCAAAGAAATGAAGTTACAAGCTCAAATATACAATCTGCCAAAGTCTAGGGACTAATTCTGCCAATCTTGGAAATTATTACAAGAGTGATCCATGTGAATAGCTATTGTCCAATAAGAAGCCAGTAAAAGAGAGCCACGGATTGCCACATAATAGCATTTATTACCCACTAGGCTCCGCCTTCATTAATTAACAAATCACAACAGTGTGATCCGTGTGCTACTTTCACAGCCAATGAAATTATGACACGTGGCATTTTCAAACGAACAAATATTTCCAGGATCGATTTGGAGCTAGAGGCATTTTCATGAAGAGTTATAAACATCAAAATTGCTCAAAATTACAAGAGGAATCCATTGGTCATAACCAATCAACATGAAATCAACTCTACAAAGAACCCCCAATTTGAGTTCATACCTGCAAAATCAATTGACCAGAATTATGACACGTGGAGACCTAGGATTGGTCCCAACACGTCACCAACCCCAACTGATCTTCTTCTCAAGTCTATAAATAGTGTGTTCAGGCTTCATTTCTTGTTGTGTAGTTGTAAGTGTGGAAACACACACATTTACTTTTTCCTTTCACCATTTCTCCTTTTTAGCTAAACTACTCAAGAGTTTGACACACTCTTGAGTTAGTTAGTTAGTTAGTAACCTTTTAACAGCTTTGTAACAAATCTCCATTAATAAAATTCAAATTCTACTTTTCCCGCCAATTCTTCTCATCATCTTTACTATTCATATCTTGTTTCCATTGATACTCTTGTTGCTGAATTGAGTTTGTTATGATCAAATCTTGATCATAACTGACTTTGAAGGAAGATTGAAGTTGTTTGATTAATTTCAGTTCAAGTTCATAGCAAATGTGATGAATTCAGGCCATTTTGATGATTCTTGTTGATGTGTAGCTGTATTGTTGATTGTAGTTAGTTGAATCTAGTGCTAAGGTGGTGGTTAGCACTACACTAGAGAGTTCAGCACTCCTCTACTGATCAAAGGATACTTCACAAGGTGCAAACGCCTCTTGTTTTGGTTCCACTCAAATTGTAAAAATGCATGCTTAATTCCTAGCTTAAATCTTTGTTGAATGCATGATAAAACTTGTTTAGACTGATCTTAACTTGATTCTAGTTAGTTTGTAGCTTAAGTGTTGCTTTTCTGCTTATTGATTTGATATTTGATCTAGCTGATAGCTTATTTCAGTCTTTTTTAGCCTTGCTTCCTTATTTGAGTTCTAGTTGCTTTCATTACTTGCATATAGCTTTCACACATCTCATTTTGGTTACTAAATTTGGTCTGCTATAGCTTTTCACTCAGCTTAGACTGGAACTTAAAAAGTCTTCACAAAATTCCAACAAGATCAGTTTAAGTAGTGTTTGGTATTACTTGGTGTTTGATAATCAAGTGAATGAAATTGCTTAATCTTGTTCATTTCCAGTCATAAGGTCATTATAAAAGGTTTTGAACCATTTTCAGGTCAAGTTTAAGGTCAAAAAGGCAATTGGCATTGTAAAAGGTTTGGGTCAATTTTCAGTCAGTTTTGCTTATAAAAGTTGTCAATTTCAATTGCCTTGCATTTGTTTGTTTCTTGATGAAACTCTACCAAACCAGTTCTCATTTGTAGGTCAAATTATGAAGTTTCATTGTCCATAAGCATTTGATACAGTTTTCATTAATCAAGGAGAAATAAGCAAAATTCTAGACTGATAAGCAAAAGCAAGTTTCTGTAAATCAAAACTGCTTTTTCATATCTCTTGATCCTATTCATAAACTTGGCAATTTTCTTTTACAAAATCAATTAGTTAGTGTTGGTGGTTGATTTTTGAGATTTTCAGCTTTTTGAAAAAAAACTTGGTCAACGCTTGGTCAACATAAGCCAATTTCAGCTTAATTCAATTTTCAAGCTTATTTCTTGATGATTTTTGATAAGACTTGATTTCCCGTTCATGTTTTAAGCTCATTAATCAGTTTCAGTACAAAAATCTAGTTGTGCATGTCTAGATTCTTGTAGGGCTTATTAAGTGCTTATTGGAAAGTGCTTATCAGCTTATTAGTCATTTTTAGCAAATTTCCTCTTACAGGTCTAGCTTATTTGTGATTTTAAGCATTTTGCAATTGGTTTGACTGATTTTGGTTGAGAAATAAGCTCAAATGAGCTTATTTGTGTTTAGAACCCGTTTTTGCTTATGAACTTTTCAAAATTGCAAATTAGTCCTTCTTGAATTAGAACACTTTTAAATCTGGCTAAACTTACACCTTTTTAGGGTTGTCAATAAACTGGTCCTTAAAGTTTGAATTTTGTTCAAATTCAGTTAGTAAGTTTTGGAATTAGTTGAAAATTGGTTAGTTTGTTACATAGTTTACATTTTTGATCCTTATAGTTAACTGTTTTACCATTTCAGTCCTTATACTTGTTTGATTTACATTTTGAGCATTTATTTTTCATAGAATTTACAATTTCAGTCCTTTTAGTTTTAAAATTTACATTTTAAATTTACTTGAATAAAAACTTGGTTATTGCACGATGTTTTACATATAAGTAGATGATATTTTTCAATTTTGCAAGTCATTGTTTGAATTAGCAAATAGAATATCCAAAAAATATTAACAACCAAAAACAGTTAAAAACCCGATATTGTTAGGACTTTCAATTAGCAAGAACTGAGAAAAACGAACTGCATTATATACAATTTCAAATGGCGCCGCTGCCGGTTCTTTGACTTTACGAGAGACTATCGATTAATGGTTTTGATTGGCTTTTGGGATCCGTTCACCTTGTGAACGTTATTTTTACGTATCATAAATAAAAAACAAATAAAAAATCAAAAATATAAAAATATATAAAAACTAAAAAATTAACAAAACAATTCTTTTCCTAAAGAATTGACCAAACAAATTAAAAAATCCAAAAAGAAATCTTTTTCCTAAGAGATTGCACCCAAAAATATATATTATTGGATTCTCTCGGTTTTTATGTACATATAGTATTTTCTCTTAAAAAATCATAAATACAAAAATATTTTCCATATATTATTATAAGTAAATACGTATACGTATAAGAACAACCAATCTACATATTCTCCATAAGTATTGCCAAGGCAATACACCGTGTTAAGGGGCGTTCCGGTCCTTGACACGTGTATCGATCAAACAAAATAAAGCAAGAATAGATAAATACTCTCAATAAGCAACAATTCGAAGAATACGAACATTTAAGTGAATAGAAAGGCGATGTGCTATAAAATGCCATCTAAGGGTCAATAGGTACTTAAGTGCTTCGCGCCACCTAACCCCCCGTTCACTTGTGAGTATTCTAAGAAGGAAGGCTTCATTGGGGGTCTTGCACCCAAGTAGTACATACATATATTGTTATTTTCTTTTGGATATTTAATATTGAAACTCGAAGAGGATAATCCCTTTCTCTTCAAAGTCACACGAGAGCTTCTCTCTCATTCCTCGTATTGAGTTGCATGCTCACTCGCGGGCGTGCACAAATACCGATTGGTGTACAACCTCTTCCTCCGAAAAGGAAGAAAAAGAGAAAGAGTAAGACCACCACCGTCCATCAAGCCGATCACGAGAATCGTGCTTTGACTCCTCCACCACAAGAAGCCATGGCTGTTGATAATCGTTCTTTGATGGAACGTATGTAATAAGTGTGAAAACACTTATCCTTTTACCACTTATTTCCAATATTAACAAGACCAAAACGTGTGATTTATGTCGTTAAAGTCGGAATTATGCGAGGTTTGTGTTTTTATTGTGTTTTAGGACCAAAAGATGAAAAAGGAAGAAAACACGGGCTTTCACGGGCTTTTATCGAAGAAAACGGGAAAAGACGAAGTCAAAAGATCAAGAGTACTTAAAGAACGGATGTCCAAGACCTATTCTGAAGATTTATCGAAGAACAAGTCTAAAGACGAAAGTTTAATGAAGTCGAAGAACTTAAGTCTAATAGAAGAAGAAAATTAAAAGACAAGTTCAAATCCCGAGACTACAAAGACGAAGAATTAAAGTCGAGTCGAGAAGAAAAAGAAAGAAGAAAGCACCACACATGCCTCCCACTTCCCTATAAATACCCTCCTAATCACATTAGGAGGGGGTTAGCTATTTTTTATTTTTCAAGTTTCTTTCTAGTTTTTAGAGAGAGAAAGTCTTAAATTTTCTCTCACTAGATTTCATTCTCTCTTTTAATCTTTGAAGATTAAACATTTTGTATTGCTTATTTTTATCAATCAAGTTCCATTTTTAAGCTTTTAAATCCTTACTCTCATTCTACACTTCTTGATTTACTCTACCTTTGATCCGAATTTCACATCTCACTCGTATGATTTGATGTTTTTCGTGAATAAAGGTTTGATCTTTTGGTTTACACACAAGCTTTTACACGTTTAGGCCATAAGCTCATAATGTTTATTGGCTTATTCGAATCTTAGCTTATTGATTTTCGGATTTTGCAAAAGGTTTTAGTAAGTTTAAAGTTCATTCCATAAAGTTTTGATCTTTTATGTTTTAGAAGTATTAAATTTAAGCTTTTTGAATTGTTTAAGATCCGGTTAGAATAGCTTATTGCACTTGCTTATTGAGTTTCACTCTTGCCACAAATTTCGGAACGGTTACATTCCATCGCAATCTAAGGGTTTTATACACATTCCGATAGCTTTGGGTTTTTGATCGCAATAACCCATTAGGGTTTTACTTTGCGATCGGTTGGTTAACCCCCTTATTCCGATCTGGGTTGCGATCGCACATTGTGATCGCATATTCCGACGGTCTTAAGGACTTGGTTAAGACGAAGTGCTGCCCATTTTTCGACAGCATCATTCCGATGGATTCACATTGCGACAGATTTATTCACAACATTCCGATGGGTAGTAAGATCATACATTCTGATGGATCCTTGTTTAATATTCCGATGGTTGAAAGTTTGATGTATTCCGATGGACATTAATTGTCTTATTCCGATTGATTAAGTTTTCTAGTTTTACAAGCTTTAAGTTTTAAGAATTTTCATAAATTAACTTTAAGTTTAATTTTATCAAAGCTTTAAATTACTCAACGACACTTTAATTACTTGCTAATAGTTTAAATTAGATAAACAAACCAAACCATTCTCTTGATTCACCAAAAGACGATTGAGTCGCACTTAAGACCGGTTTTCAATTGGAAAGGATTCGGAACAACGAATTTATTTTATACAAGGGTAAAACCAAGTATTAAATGGCGCCGCTGCCGGCTCTTTTCGTTACGATAAACGGTTTTTAGTGAGAGACGCATTGAATTTTGGGATCCGTTCTTTGAACGTTATTTTCATTGCTATAAAAAGTTTCAAAAATCCTAAAAAATATAAAACTCTTCAAAAATACAAAAACATTAAAAAACATATAAAAACCAAAAAGATTATATAGATATTATCTTTGTGTATATTTTTTCTTCTGCAGGTGCATGCGTACTAGATCTTCGAACTATTCTGAGCCCGAGACTCGTGAAGATTTAGATATGGCTGGTGTTAATAACAACAATAATCACCCACCTCAAAACAATTTGAATAACAACAACAACAACAACAACAACAACAACAATGTCCTTCTACCTGATTTACGAACCATGGAGGAATTGTGCCAACCCACCATGAACGGACGCGGAGGCCCGATTGCGCCAATGCACGTCACGGCTCAGGAGTTTTCGTTGAAGCATCACATGATACAACAAGTGCAAACGAACCCGTTTCGTGGAATTCCGGATGATGATGCCAACAAACACCTCGACAAATTCATTACCATAACCCAAAGCATGAAGTGCCCCGATGTTTCTATGGATGACCTTCGCCTCCAAATTTTTCCCCATTCGCTTTCTCACCATGCCGAAAAATGGTTTGACCGTCTTCCTAAGAATTCTATTCACACGTGGAATGACATGACTCAACGTTTTTTATCGCGCTACTTTCCCCCATCCATGGTCACTAGCCTTCGTAACCAAATCAGTGGATTTATGCAAGAGAATGATGAATCGCTTTTCGATGCTTGGGAACGCTACAATGATTTGATCGACCGCTGTCCTAATCACAATATGCTCCCCGTCACTCTCATTGACACCTTTTACAATGGTCTCACTTTTCGTGATCGTGACACGATCAATGCCGCCGCCGGTGGTACTTTTATGAAAAGGAGACCGGAAGAGTGCCGAGAATTGATCGAAAACATGACTACTCACCACAAGAATTAGGATTTATCCGCATCCTTAAGATCTAATCAGAGAGTCAATGTTTCATCTACTTCTTCCACCACCAACCCGTCTGTTTTGGAACGTGCTATTCTTGATATTAACAAAAGTCTCCAAATTTTGACTTCTAACCAAACTCAACAAGCTAAAGCCGTTGCTATTTCTTGTGACACATGTGGTGGTCCTCATTCCTACAATGAGTGTCCTTCTACTCACGGCAATTATTCTGAAGACGTTAACGCAGCATATGGTACTTATCCCACGGGAGGCTATCAAGCTCGCCCTCAAGGAGACCGTGGCTTGCTAAGTTATCGTTCCAACAATTATCTTGCTCCTCCTGGTTTCCCTCCTGCAAACCAAAACCAACAACAAAGCTATAACCGAAACAACCAATCCCAACCTCGTGCTCAAAATCAATATCAATCCCAAAGAAACCCATACCCAACTCAAGGAAATTCTCAAGCTTCACCTCTCAATCAACCGATGGCCGTAAACCAAGACGTCGAGACGTTCATGAAGACTAATCGTGAGATGGTGACGAATCTTCAGAGTCAATTTGTCAACTTGAAGAATGACATGGTGAAACAAGGGAGCGATATTCGAGCCGAGCTAAGGAATAACATGGACAAACACAGCAATGATATTAATGCCAACATGCAAAACTCTTTTAATAATCAAGCTCTTCACCTTCGTGATATCATTGGTTCGCTCATCAAAAGTAATCAACCCTCTGCTTCGGGTACTCTTCCGAGTAACACCGTTGCGAATCCAAGGGGGAGATGAAAGCAATCACCACTCGTAGTGGAAAAGGTTATATGGAACCCGAGCTTCCTACACCTCCACCCGTGATTGTGAACAAGGGAAACGAGCAACTTTCTTCACCTCCTTCACCTTCTATCCCCATTTCCCCACCAACCGTGGTTGTGTGTGATCCTATTCCCTTAAAGCCTTCTTCTTCATCCAATATACCTTATCCTTCAAGGTTGAGGAAAGAGAAGCAAAAGAGTAAGGATGATATTCAGGTTTCAAACTTCTTAAAAATATTTAAACAATTGAATTTTAACATCTCCTTTGCCGAGGCTCTCGCTCACATGCCCAAATACGCTAAGATGTTTAAAGATCTTCTAAGTGATAAAGAAAAGCTTCTTGACATTGCTCAGACCCAACTTAATGAGAACTGCTCCGCAGTGCTCTTAAGGAAATTGCCCACCAAACTTGGTGATCCGGGTCGCTTCTTGATTCCTTGCAACTTCCCGGGAGTAGAGAATTGCATGGCCCTAGCTGATCTAGGTGCTAGTATAAACTTAATGCCTTTAAGTGTTTGGAAGCAATTATCTCTCCCCGAGCTAGTCCCCACCAAAATGACTTTGGAATTAGCCAACCGTACGGTTGCTTATCCAGTGGGGATAGCTGAAGATGTCTTTGTTGGCGTTGATAAATTCACCTTCCCGGCGGATTTTGTCGTCGTTGACTACGAGATGGATCCTCGTGTTCCATTAATCGTTGGACGTCCATTCCTGAGGACCGGTCGCACCCTTATTGATGTAGCCGCAGGCGAAATAATCATGAGAGTTGGTGACGATAAAATTGTCTTCAACATGGGTAAGATTTCTCAGCAACCTTATTCGTATGAGAATGTTAATGCTATTGATGTTTTCGATGAGGCTTGTGAAGAACATTTTCATGATGCTTGCAAAAGCACTCTTTCTTCTCTACCCAATGTTGAGACCGTTGCCTCAATTGCTCCAGCATTGACTCCTTTCGGAGAAAGTGACTTGGATGATTTCGAAGCTAGCCTGGGTCCTCTCGATATTAAGTATGATAATTTGTCCACCAATTGGGACGAAGACATTCGTACTATTGAGAGACTTCTCAATGAGGACCCGTTGTCTCCTCCTGCTCCTAAAGAGGTGACTAATGATGATCCATTGTTAGTTTCACCATCTATTGAGAATCCTCCTACTCTTGAGCTTAAGGACCTACCGCCTCATCTTGAGTACATTTTTCTGGAAGACGACGAGAAGCTACCGGTCATCATCACAAAGGATCTGCAAGCAGACGAAAAAGCCCGACTTGTCGCTGTGTTGAAGAAGCATAAAAGAGCTATCGCTTGGAAAATCTCCGACATCCGTGGAATTGATCCTCACTTCTGCACACATAAAATTCTCATGGAGGACGACTTTAAGCCCACAATTCAAAGTCAACGAAGGGTGAATCCTAAAATACATGAAGTCATCAAAAAAGAGGTTATCAAACTTCTTGATGCGGGTATGATTTACCCTATTTCGGATTCACCGTGGGTTAGTCCAGTCCATTGTGTGCCTAAGAAAGGAGGAATCACCGTTGTGCCCAATGCAAACAACGAGTTAATTCCTACCCGTCTCGTTACTGGGTGGAGAGTTTGTATAGACTACCGCAAACTCAATGATGCCACGAGAAAGGATCATTTCCCTCTACCTTTTATGGACCAAATGCTTGAACGTTTAGCTGGTAATGAATATTACTGCTTTCTTGATGGTTTCTCGGGTTATTTTCAAATACCCATCGATCCCCAAGATCAAGAGAAGACAACATTCACTTGTCCCTATTGCACATTTGCTTATAAACGAATGCCTTTTGGCTTATGCAATGCCCCCGAGACTTTTCAAAGGTGCACGTTAGCCATCTTCCATGACATGGTTGAGCAAACCATGGAAGTCTTCATGGATGATTTCTCGGTCTTCGGGGATTCTTTCTCTTATTGCCTTGCCAATTTGGAACGTATGCTTAAGCGGTGCGAAGACACTCGCCTTGTTCTGAATTGGGAAAAATGCCATTTTATGGTAAAAGAAGGCATTGTGCTAGGACACAAAATCTCTAAAGCCGGTCTTGAAGTCGACCGTGCTAAAGTAGATGTCATAGCCAAATTACCTCCACCTTCAACCGTGAAGGGTGTGAGAAGTTTTCTGGGTCATGCGGGCTTCTATCGTAGATTCATTCAGGATTTCTCTAAAATTGCTCGCCCGATGACCCACCTCTTGGAAAAAGATACTCCTTTTATCTTTTCTAAAGAGTGTCTCGAAGCCTTCAATCTTCTCAAGGATAAGCTAACTAAGGCACCGGTCTTGGTTACCCCTAATTGGGAGCTGCCTTTTGAATTGATGTGCGATGCTAGCGACTTTGCTATTCATGCGGTTTTGGGCCAACGAGTGAATACACACTTCCAACCAATCAACTACGCTAGCAAAACAATGACAGGGGCTCAATTGCATTATACGACAACCGAAAAAGAGCTTTTAGCTGTTGTCTATGCTTTTGAAAAATTCCGCCCCTATCTTGTTTTATCCACCACCATCGTATACACGGACCATTCCGCGTTGAAGTACTTGATGACAAAGAACGATTCTAAGCCAAGACTTCTTCGCTGGGTTTTGCTCTTTCAAGAATTCAACATTGAAATTCGTGACAAGAAGGGAGCCGAAAACCTGGCCGCGGATCATCTGAGTCGACTTGAGGATCCATATCAAGGGGATCATCCGAACAAAGAGATCAATGACTCTTTCCCCCTTGAGACCTTAATGTCTATAAATCTCAATCTTGATGACACCCCGTGGTTTGCGGACATTGCAAACTACTTAGCGGGTGGTATTCTCATCAAAGGGTTAACATCCCAACAAAAGAAGAAGTTCTTGAATGATGTTAAGACTTACTTTTGGGATGACCCTTATCTATTCAAACAGTGTGCTGATCTGATTATTCGTCGATGTGTTGACGGACCGGCAGCTTTTGACATCCTACAAGCTTGCCACAAAGGACCCACCGGTGGTCACTTTGGTCCCAACTACACCGCTAAGAAAGTGTTTGATTCAGGATTCCACTGGCCCACCATTTATCGTGACGCTTACGAAATGGTTAAGCATTGTGATGCTTGCCAACGCCAAGGCAAGATCATACATAAGGATGAGATGCCTCAAAATTTCATACAGGAATGTGAAATCTTTGATGTATGGGGCATCGACTTTATGGGGCCATTTCCATCCTCCAAAGGGAACAAGTACATCCTCGTCGTCGTCGACTACGTCTCTAAATGGGTTGAAGCTAAGGCTCTTCCTACGAATGATGCGAGGGTGGTTGTGAACTTTTTGAAGCAGCTTTTCGCTCGATTTGGCGTTCCTCGTTCTATCATCAGTGACCGCGGGACTCATTTTTGCAACGATCAATTTGCAAGAGTCATGGCTAAGTATGGTGTCAATCACCATCTTTCCACCGCTTATCATCCCCAAACCAATGGGCAAGCTGAGATTTCCAATCGTGGCTTGAAGAGAGTTTTGGAGCGTACTGTGAGAGAGCATCGCACCGCGTGGGCCGATAAGTTAGATGATGCTCTGTGGGCTTTCCGTACTGCTTACAAGACCCCAATCGGTTGTACACCTTATCGTCTTGTGTACGGGAAAGCCTGCCACCTACCCATCGAGCTGGAACATAAGGCGCACTGGGCCTTGAAGTGGGCTAACTTAGACATCAACAAAGCCGGTGATCATCGCAAGGTTCAACTCAACGAGCTAAATGAACTGAGGAATGAAGCTTATGAGAACTCGCTGATCTACAAGGAGAAGACGAAGATTATCCACGACGCAAAAATCAAGAACCGAGAGTTCCACGTTGGTGATCAAGTCTTACTCTTTAACTCTCGGTTGAAGATCTTCTCTGGCAAGTTGAAGAGCCGCTGGTCTGGTCCATTCACCGTCGCCAAAGTCTTTCCATATGGGACCATTGAGCTTTCTCAGCCAAATGGGCCCAATTTCAAGGTGAATGGCAAGCGTCTGAAGCTGTACTTTGGTGAGGACATCTCTCAGGAGATGATTCCATCCCTCACTACGTTCCCCATGAACTAAACTTGGGTCGAGTCAGGCTCATGACTCGGTGAACAAAAACAAGCGCTTCTCGGAGGCAACCCGTGTTCTATCCGTTACTGCTTTCATAATAAGTGTACCCCCCCATATGTTTGTTGTCTTGTTTCTTGTGCTGTGCAGGGATTAAAGCTTCAGAAAGCATCTTGATGACTTTTGACGAACCGTGATACCGTGTTTTCCGTCTTCCCGGTTCTATCTTAAGCTCTTGTGATTCAATATTTCATATTTTATATGTTCACATTGAATTCACTTTAGTTGTCCTTTCCTTAGCAAGATTTAAATAAAGTGCACAATGTCCTAAGTGTAGGGGAGTTTACTCCCACATGCTTCAACATTGAGGACAATGTTTATCTCAAGTGTAGGGGGGACTTCTATCGAAGTAAGTGGTCTTTTCCATGAATTTGCCCTCATTTTAACCGGAAAATTTGATTTTTCGACATTTTTCAAAATTTTTAATCTATTTTGGCCTATTGTATAGTTGTACTTTCCGTTGATATGCTTATTTTCTTCCCATTGCTAGAATAAATTTTCAATAAAGTGGTTTTAGATTTTCTTAGTCGTGAACATTTTGACTCAACCCGAGTTTACTCTAGCTAGTATCCTTAACGTGTTTAAGTCAAGTTTTGCTAGGCTTTTATATAGGGAGCTATAAAACGCGAAAGTCTTAACTCTCACGGGTTAAGAACAAGAACTTTTCGCAAGTTCCTATAATTGATCCTAGAGAGTCGTTTATCAAGGGAACTTTAAAATGCGATTTCTAAACTTGAAAAAGTCTAAGAATTTGCAAGATCCTATAGATGACTCGAAAACCCAAAACTTTGATTTAATAGGCTAAGCATCCACGAGTCTCATTACTTGAGATTTTAAACTGTGGAGAACGAGAGATGATAGAGTCAATTATAAGTTCGGTATTCTTTCGTGAATTTATGTGAGTTAATTATGAGCCTATTCTCCCTCCGCTTGCTAAATAATTTATCTGCTAATAAGTAAGGATGTACGATTTGAAAGGTTACTTAGCTTCTAGCCCCAAATCGTTTAAAAGTTGCTCGGTACGGATTAGAGTTCATAGCCAAGGCATAACTTATTGAAGCGGGACGCGAAGATTGGCGAGTCCGAAAAGGCCCTAACAAGGCATGAGGGCTACATTTTGTTGCTAAAGATCCAAAAGTGATGTGAAGAATCATTTATCGAAAATCAATATGAAGGATCAAGACACACGACGAAAAGAAAGAACTCCCCAAAAGTCATGGAGAAGTCTATACGAAAAGACCCTAACAAGGTATGAGGATAAATAGATCCAAATCCTAAAAGGAGGCGGATCGTTGTATATCAAAGTCCAAAATAAAGATTGGAGAAAAATGAAGAAGTCGTGGTCCAAAGATGAAGAATCTCTCAAAAACTTCAAGTGAAGAAATTCCTATTATGAAGAGAAGACCATAATTTCAAGAACGTCTCTCGAAGATTCGAAGTATGAAGTCGCCGCCAAATATCGGCCCGAGAAAGGTCTCAAATCGCGAACCAAGTTATGCCAAGATATGAACTTTCTGATATCCCGAGAAGCAGTTTTAAAAGATTTGGTCCTTTAGCTAACTATTGATTAAATCGTGCACCTTATTTTCGGACTAAATAACTATGGAAATAAGTCAAACAATGCATCCTCGTGATCATTCAAGACAAAAATAAAATATAAGAGATACACCTAGGAATAAGGGAGTCTAAGTGAATAATTGGCCCACATGAGTTCGCGATAGTTTGCTAACTTATAATAACAATGATCTCGTTTTTAAGCTTGGTATGGGGAACGTGAAACTTGAGGATGATAAACGTTCATAGCTGCCAAAACCCAATGTAAGTTTTTAATTTCTTTACTTATTTCTATCCTTTATGTTTAAGCATTTAATAAAGGCCAAGGTGGGTTATTTATGATGGGAAATGTAAATCGTGCTTAAAATTAATGCATTGCATGAGGGCATTGCAATGGTCAAGTGTAGGGGATTTAATAAGTGTGAAAACACTTATCCTTTTACCACTTATTTCCAATAGTAACAAGACCAAAACGTGTGATTTATGTCGTTAAAGTCGGAATTATGCGAGGTTTGTGTTTTTATTGTGTTTTAGGACCAAAAGATGAAAAAGGAAGAAAACACGGGCTTTCACGGGCTTTTATCGAAGAAAACAGGAAAAGACGAAGTCAAAAGATCAAGAGTACTTAAAGAACGGATGTCCAAGACCTATTCTGAAGATTTATCGAAGAACAAGTCTAAAGACGGAAGTTTAATGAAGTCGAAGAACTTAAGTCTAATAGAAGAAGAAAATTAAAAGACAAGTTCAAATCCCGAGACTACAAAGACGAAGAATTAAAGTCGAGTCGAGAAGAAAAAGAAAGAAGAAAGCACCACACATGCCTCCCACTTCCCTATAAATACCCTCCTAATCACATTAGGAGGGGGTTAGCTATTTTTTATTTTTCAAGTTTCTTTCTAGTTTTTAGAGAGAGAAAGTCTTAAACTTTCTCTCACTAGATTTCATTCTCTCTTTTAATCTTTGAAGATTAAACATTTTGTATTGCTTATTTTTATCAATCAAGTTCCATTTTTAAGCTTTTAAATCCTTAATCTCATTCTACACTTCTTGATTTACTCTACCTTTGATCCGAATTTCACATCTCACTCGTATGATTTGATGTTTTTCGTGAATAAAGGTTTGATCTTTTGGTTTACACACAAGCTTTTACACGTTTAGGCCATAAGCTCATAATGTTTATTGGCTTATTCGAATCTTAGCTTATTGATTTTCGGATTTTGCAAAAGGTTTTAGTAAGTTTAAAGTTCATTCCATAAAGTTTTGATCTTTTATGTTTTAGAAGTATTAAATTTAAGCTTTTTGAATTGTTTAAGATCCGGTTAGAATAGCTTATTGCACTTGCTTATTGAGTTTCACTCTTGACACAAATTTCGGAACGGTTACATTCCATCGCAATCCAAGGGTTTTATACACATTCCGATAGCTTTGGGTTTTTGATCGCAATAACCCATTAGGGTTTTACTTTGCGATCGGTTGGTTAACCCCCTTATTCCGATCTGGGTTGCGATCGCACATTGCGATCGCATATTCCGACGGTCTTAAGGACTTGGTTAAGACGAAGTGCTGCCCATTTTTCGACAGCATCATTCCGATGGATTCACATTGCGACAGATTTATTCACAACATTCCGATGGTTAGTAAGATCATACATTTCGATGGATCCTTGTTTAATATTCCGATGGTTGAAAGTTTGATGTATTCCGATGGACATTAATTGTCTTATTCCGATTGATTAAGTTTTCTAGTTTTACAAGCTTTAAGTTTTAAGAATTTTCATAAATTAACTTTAAGTTTAATTTTATCAAAGCTTTAAATTACTCAACGACACTTTAATTACTTGCTAATAGTTTAAATTAGATAAACAAACCAAACCATTCTCTTGATTCACCAAAAGACGATTGAGTCGCACTTAAGACCGGTTTTCAATTCGAAAGGATTCGGAACAACGAATTTATTTTATACAAGGTAAAACCAATTATTAGTATGCAAACCAATGTTCATGGATATGCTAGTGCTATTAGGATTCCCGAAATTCCCGCAAATACATTTGAGCTAAAAACGTCTATGATTACTATGGTTTCACAATCACCTTTCTATGGTAACAAGAATGATGATCCTCATGCTCACCTTAAGAGATTCCTTTCTCTTTGCAATAGCATTAAGCACAATGGAGTTCCACATGATGCTATTAAATTGATGTTAGTGTCATTTTCACTTGAGGGACAAGCTAAGCATTGGTTAGACACCCAACCACCCGATAGTATCACCACATGGGATGGTTTCACCACTAAGTTTTTGAACAAGTTCTTTCCTCCATCTAAGACCATGGCCTTGAGGAACTTAATTATAGGCTTTCAACAAAAACCTAGTCAATCCTTTAGTGATTCTTGGGAAGAGTATAGCGAGTTATTGAGGCGATGCCCTAACCATGGATTGGATGATGTTCACCAAATCAATACCTTCTATGATGTCCTTAAACCTCATCACCAAGATTCACTCAATGCTTCCACGGGAGGGAATATTCTTCTTAAATCCATGCAAGAGGCCTTGGACATCATTGAGACTAAAGCAATGGTTCAAACAAACAATCAATTTGAAGAAAGGGTTCATGTTATCCAAAACACTTCTCAAACACCTTGTGATAACCAATTCCTTAAATATCACCAAGAGATCCTTCAACAAGTCAAACAAGGTCAACAAGAAATGACTCAAGAGATAGTTCAAGCCCTTAAGACCGTTTCATTGAACAATTCTTCAAATAATGTGAGTGCCATTACTCTTTCTTGTGTAACTTGTGGAGGTCCCCATTCTTATGAACAATGTGATAAGGTGCAAGTTTATCAAGGGGAATGCTATGCTTACCAAGAGGAACATCGTGAACACTTCAAGCCAAATATCAATCCAAATAACCTTTCTTACAAGTCCTAAAACTACCTTACTCCACCGGGATTTCCACCCCAACCACCCACCCAAATTCAACAAAATCCTCCTCAAATTTTACCAAGGAATCAAGGGCAAAGACCACCTTACGAAGGAAATAACTACAAGGCACCCAATAATTTTCAACCTCAAGGAAATAACTTCTATCCACCAAACCAAGGGTTTAATCCACCACCTCAATCTTTCCCACAACAAGGTTTTTATCAAGGAAATGTGCAACTTAACCCTATGGATTTTATGCTTCAAAAGTTTACTTCTTTTGAGAAACAATTGAAAGATAATCAAGAGGAAAATAACAAGAAATTTGCTCTTTTTCAAAACCAAATTATGTATAATCAAAGACCACAAGGGGCTTTACCTTCCAACACACAAACAAATCCAAGGGAAAATGTCAATGCTATTATAACAAGGAGTGGGAAAACAACAAAGGATCCTTCACCTCCTAAACATCCTATTGTTCCATCCACTTGTGCTCCTACTTGTGACAAGCCTTCTACCTCTACTTCATCACCTCAAAATGCTCCCATTTCTCCAACTTCAACACCTACTCATGAAGCACTCAATAAGGAAAATCCTTCATCAACCACTCAACCACAACCAAAACCAAGTCTTCCGTATCCCTCAAGATTGAGAAAAGAAAAGCTTAAGATCAAGGATGATATCCAAGTTTCTAAGTTTTTAAGGATGTTCAAGCAACTTAACATCAATATCTCCTTTGCGGAAGCTCTAGCCAATATGCCTAAGTTTGCTAAGATGATTAAGGACTTACTTTCTAACAAGGAGAGATTGGTGGATTTGCCTAATGCTTCCTTGAATGAAAATTGCTCCGCGGTTTTGCTTAAGAAGTTGCCTACTAAGCTTGGAGATCCGGGGAGGTTTTTGATTCCGTGCAATTTCCCGGGGGTGGAAAATTGTATGGCTTTAGCGGATTTAGGAGCAAGCATAAATCTTATGCCATTATCGGTTTGGAAGAGACTTTCACTTCCCGAGCTCACTCCTACTAAGATGACTCTTGAGTTGGCCAACCGTACTATAGCTTATCCGGTGGGAATTGTGGAGGATGTTTTTGTGGGGGTTGAAAGATTTACATTTCCCGCGGATTTTGTGGTGGTTGATTATGATATGGATCCTAGAGTGCCTTTGATTGTTGGTAGGCCATTTTTGAGAACGGGTCGTACTTTAATCGATGTGGCGGAAGGAGAGCTTACAATGCGGGTATGAGATGAGAGAGTTGTGTTTAACATGGGGAAGTTGTCTAAAAAGTCTAATGAGCCCGAAGCGGTAAAACATATTGATGTTGTGCATGAGGAGGAAATACAAGATGATCTTCTTGATGAAGTTTGTGATGAGTACTTTTATGAAGCTTGCTCAAGTGGAGATTATGATTTACCTCATATTGAGACCATTGCTTCCATTACTTCATTGTTGGATTTTCATGAACATCAAGAGCTAAACTTTAGTGAAACCCCATATGACACTCCATTTTTCCACAATGATAATCATATTCATGAGGACTTTAGTGATGGAGAATCTCTTCTTTGTGATTCACCAACATATGATGCCTATAGTGATGATGAGCTTTCTACTTATGACTCTCCATTTGTTGATGATCATACTTCCTTTGGTTTTGAGGGATCACCAATTTTTGACAGACCAATCTATGATGTTTATGGTGATGAGGCGGATTCTATAATGGATGAGAGTGGTGAGTTTTTAGCAGAGGATATATCTTTTGAGTACACTCTTGGTTATCTTGATGAGGAGGGGGACATACTCTATTTAGAATCTCTATTGAATGAAGATCCTTTACCTTTTTCCTTGCCCACCTCAACCTTTCAAAGTGATAAAGGAAAACAAGTCATGATGGTTTCCTTTAAGAGCTTGTCGTTACTCATGCCTCCACAACCTTTCTCTCACAATGTGACTTACAAAGGAGAAACTTCTAAGGCAACCATCACTTGTTGTTTTCCCATCAAGGAACGGTTTTTTGATCCTGGCATAGAGCTTGCTAAATCATCTCAGTATCCACCTGATGCAACAAAAGGAAAACTTGTGAAAGATTTGAGAGCTTTACACTATCACCTTGGGAAGAACATATGGGAAACCAATTTAGAAAACCATACCTTATCATTTTCACCATTCCTTGGAATGTTAATTGTGGCTTTTTGTTATACGTGGGATGGTAATTATGTATTTGATCCTGGGGGATATTTATGGAGTTTTTGATAAATGAAAAACTTGTTTTACCTCATCATGGAGACTTTTCTTAATGAGGGGCAAACATTTTTCTTCTTCATGATAGGTTTTAGACACTTTTAAGTGTGGAACGAGTCGAGCTAGAGACTCATTAACTCAAGCATCGTATAACTAGGTTTAGAGCGTTGTAGGTTAGAAATAAAGGTATAGACTTGGAGATAAGTGTAGGGGAGACCTTCTTTTGTCTTCATGATTGTTTGTAGGGTTTCTCACTCATTTCATGCTTTGGAGCTTATGGAGGAGGCCCTTGTATCCGGTTCACTTCGTTACTATAGTGATTTTTTTCATTGACACCTTGTGCTTAAACATGATTTCACTAATAGTTGTCCTTTCCTTAACTTGGGTTAAGCAAAGTCTATTCATTGTCATAAGTGTAGGGGAAGTTTTTACACTTCCATGCTCTTAAACATTGAGGACAATGTTTAGCTTAAGTGTAGGGGGGTCTTCTATCGAAGTGACCTTACCTAGAACTTGTCATTGTCTTTCATGATAACATCGAAAATTGATTTTTCAACATTTTTCAAATTTTTGATCTACTTTGGCCACCAAAAATATGCATTCATAATTTTTGCATCAATCATTTTGCATAACACATTTGCATTGTATATATCTTTTCTTTTGTCTTTCATCAAAAATATATAAAAAGGAAAAAAAAAATAAAATAAAACATGGTTTAACAAGTTTAGACTTTTTTGACATATTAGGCCCACCATGGATATTTTGACTCAACCCGAGTTTGCTTATTTTAGCATTCTCTAGCTAGTATCCTTAACCATGTAGTCCTTCATTGGTCTATTAGGCTAAGCATCCACCAATCTCATTCTTTGAGATTTTAAATTGTGGAGAATGGGAAATGATAGAGTTGAAGCAAGTATAAAAGGGCTAGATAAACTTCATAATAATTACTTGTGGCTAAACCCTTCTCTTCTTAACCTCTATTTTCTTCGCATGTATATAATTGTTAATAAATAATCAAGAACGGTTTTAATTGATTTGTAATCTCTTATGCATTTTTGGCTAATCATTCATGGTTGATATGAGTACGTCTTAAGATTCTAAGTTAGAACGTTTTATGTGTATTAGACTTATGTCATGCTCAATATTTAGCGGGTGTTTTTCCTTTTATTCTTTTCAAATTTCTTAGTGAGGAATAAAGAAAAAAAGAGCGGCTTACAAAAAAATGAGTGCCTAGAAAAAAAGAAAAAGAAAAGAAAGAAAAAAAAATAAAAAATAATAATACAAGACTCCCAAGAGGGGCAGTGCGGTGTTAATTATAGTGACTATTGAGTTCCATTATTACCTTGACGGGTTGCGAGGATTCAATAGATTGCTCCAATCCAATATTACCTTGACGGGTTGCGGGGTTGAAGATCCAAAGTCTCAAAAAGGCGGAGGATGTAAATTATTGCGTGACTTTTATTTTTCTTTCCTTAGCGAGTGTGTAGCTACTTATGAAAGCATGACATGAGGATTTTACACATAAGGCGAATGACTTATTACTCTTGAAACGGACTTATATTAATTGTGAGCGGTTTTTCAAGTAATGGATGAGAGGATTACTTAGGATTAAAACCGTGCTTCCTTATTTTTGGATTTTGCAATTCTTATACTTCACACTTGAATAAATGACAAATTTGCCCATAAGCAATTTGCTCAAATAATAACCGGTTCCACATTTAATTGTCATGAATGAGTTGATGCACTTTTTACTTGTGAATGCAATGATCCCATTTTTAAGCTTGGTATGAGGAAAGTGAAACTTGAGGGTGATAAATGTCCATGGTACCCAAGCCCTAATCAAAGTCATTGAATTCTTTATGAGTTAATTCCATCAAAACCATTTCAAGAAAAACCAAAAAAGATATAGATAGAATTGTATTTTGTTCATTGCATTGATTAAATTCAAAATCATGCATCATGTAGTTTAGAGTAGTGTAGATGCATTCCATATGGCCAAGGTGGATTAATTATGAGGAGAATGTAAATTTGTGCTTTAAAATATATAGAATTGCATGAGGACATGACAATGTTCAAGTGTAGGGGATTTGATATGAGCTAAAACTCATATCAATTTATCAACAAATAACCCTAAAACATGAAGCAAAATACCAATTTATCTTGTAAAAACAGTATTATGTGGTATGTTTGTGTTTGTGTACACTTGTGTAGGTAAAAGGATACATTTTCAAGCAAACAAGGAATAATCAAGCTTAATTTGATGAAAAAGACAAAGAAGGATCAAAAGTGACAAGACTTTGAAGTGCAAGGACCTATCTTGACAATCTGCCAAAGATGAAGGACCAAAGTGTAAATATGTAAAAGTCAAGATCATAGTCAAATTTGGTCAACTCTCAAGTCAACTCAGTCAAAGGACCAATTTTGTTCAAGAATGAAGTTTGAAGGACTAAATATGCCAAATAAATGAAGTTACAAGCTCAAATATACAATCTGCCAAAGTCTAGGGACTAATTCTGCCAATCTTGGAAATTATTACAAGAGTGATCCATGTGAATAGCTATTGTCCAATAAGAAGCCAGGAAAAGAGAGCCACGGATTGCCACATAATAGCATTTATTACCCACTAGGCGCCGCCTTCATTAATTAACAAATCACAACAGTGTGATCCGTGTGCTACTTTCACAGCCAATGAAATTATGACACGTGGCATTTTCAAACGAACAAATATTTCTATGATCGATTTGGAGCTAGAGGCATTTTCATGAAGAGTTATAAACATCAAAATTGCTCAAAATTACAAGAGGAATCCATTGGTCATAACCAATCAACATGAAATCAACTCTACAAAGAACCCCCAATTTGAGTTCATACCTACAAAATCAATTGAGCGGAGTTATGACACGTGGAGACCTGGGATTGGTCCCAACACGTCACCAACCCCAACTGATCTTCTTCTCAAGTCTATAAATAGTGTGTTTAGGCTTCATTTCTTGTTGTGTAGTTGTAAGTGTGGAAACACACACATTTACTTTTTCCTTTCACCATTTCTCCTTTTTAGCTAAACTACTCAAGAGTTTGACACAATCTTGAGTTAGTTAGTTAGTTAGTAACCTTTTAACAGCTTTGTAACAAATCTACATTAATAAAATTCAAATTCTACTTTTCCCGCCAATTCTTCTCATCATCTTTACTGTTTATATCCTGTTTCCATTGATACTCTTGTTGCTGAATTGAGTTTGTTATGATCAAATCTTGATCATAACTGACTTTGAAGGAAGATTAAAGCTGTTTGATTGATTTCAGTTCAAGTTCATAGCAAATGTGATGAATTCAGGCCATTTTGATGATTCTTGTTGATGTGTAGCTGTATTGTTGATTGTAGTTAGTTGAATCTAGTGCTAAGGTGGTGGTTAGCACTAGACTAGAGAGTTCATCACTCCTCTACTGCTCAAAGGATACTTCACAAGGTGCAAACGCCTCTTGTTTTGGTACCACTCAAATTGTAAAAATGCATGCTTAATTCCTAGCTTAAATCTTTGTTGAATGCATGATAAAACTTGTTTAGACTGATCTTAACTTGATTCTAGTTAGTTTGTAGCTTAAGTGTTGCTTTTCTGCTTATTGATTTGATATTTGATCTAGCTGATAGCTTATTTCAGTCATTTTTAGCCTTGCTTCCTTATTTGAGTTCTAGTTGCTTTCATTACTTGCATATAGCTTTCACACATCTCATTTTGGTTACTAAATTTGTTCTGCTATAGCTTTTCATTCAGCTAAGACTGGAACTTAAAAAGTCTTCACAAAATTCCAACAAGATCAGTTTAAGTAGTGTTTGGTATTACTTGGTGTTTGATAATCAAGTGAATGAAATTGCTTAATCTTGTTCATTTCCAGTCATAAGGTCATTATAAAAGGTTTTGAACCATTTTTAGGTCAAGTTTAAGGTCAAAAAGGCAATTGGCATTGTAAAAGGTTTGGGTTAATTTTCAGTCAGTTTTGCTTATAAAAGTTGTCAATTTCAATTGCCTTGCATTTGTTTGTTTCTTGATGAAATTCTACCAAACCAGTTCTCATTTGTAGGTCAAATTATGAAGTTTCATTGTCCATAAGCATTTGATACAGTTTTCATTAATCAAGGAGAAATAAGCAAAATTCTAGACTGATAAGCAAAAGCAAGTTTCTGTAAATCAAAACTGCTTTTTCATATCTCTTGATCCTATTCATAAACTTGGCAATTTTCTTTTACAAAATCAATTAGTTAGTGTTGGTGGTTGATTTTTGATATTTTCAGCTTTTTGAAAAAAAACTTGGTCAACGCTTGGTCAACATAAGCCAATTTCAGCTTAATTCAATTTTCAAGCTTATTTCTTGATGATTTTTGATAAGACTTGATTTCCCGTTCATGTTTTAAGCTCATTAATCAGTTTCAGTACAAAAATCTAGTTGTGCATGTCTAGATTCTTGTAGGGCTTATTAAGTGCTTATTGGAAAGTGCTTATCAGCTTATTAGTCATTTTTAGCAAATTTCCTCTTACAGGTCTAGCTTATTTGTGATTTTAAGCATTTTGCAATTGGTTTGACTGATTTTGGTTGAGAAATAAGCTCAAACGAGCTTATTTGTGTTTAGAACCCGTTTTTGCTTATGAACTTTTCAAAATTGCAAATTAGTCCTTCTTGAATTAGAACACTTTTAAATCTGGCTAAACTTACACCTTTTTAGGGTTTTCAATAAACTGGTCCTTAAAGTTTGAATTTTGTTCAATTTCAGTTAGTAAGTTTTAGAATTAGTTGAAAATTGGTTAGTTTGTTACATAGTTTACATTTTTGATCCTTATAGTTAACTGTTTTACAATTTCAGTCCTTATACTTGTTTGATTTACATTTTGAGCATTTATTTTTCATAGAATTTACAATTTCAGTCCTTTTAGTTTTAAAATTTACATTTTGAATTTACTTGAATAAAAACTTGGTAATTGCACGATGTTTTACATATAAGTAGATAATATTTTTCAATTTTGCAAGTCATTGTTTGAATTAGCAAATAGAATATCCAAAAAATATTAACAACCAAAAACAGTTAAAAACCCGATATTGTTAGGACTTTCAATTAGCAAGAACTGAGAAAAACGAACTGCATTATATAAAATTCCAAATATCTTCCCATCAGTGCTTGTCTTCAATGTATCAACGCTTGACTTTATCATGTCAACGCTTAAGCTGTCAGCGTTTGTTTTGCTCCTGTCAACGCTTGTTTTACTCTTGTCAGCGCTCAAGTAGATTGGCCTATAATTTATTCCCAACCATCCTCCCCTAAACTTGATATCCACTCTTATGATCAAGTTTCTGAATAAACATTAAGGACTAGGAGGAATCTTACAAACCTTCTCATATTGGTAATAAATAAATCTGATCAAGTCTTTTGCCACATCACTTGAATAATCAATTTCCAAGTGAGTGTTCTTCATCTTTTCCAAGATATCCTTGGATATGAAATACTGACCATCCACAAGTAGATACTCAGCAAACTTTGTAGAACTCAAATGATAAATACCAGCAGCTGAATACAATCTCCATTGAAGACCACTGAGGTCATCTTCAAGATCCTTCCAAATAGCAGGATCCTCATCTTTTGGTCCACACATTCTCTTGAATGTGGACCACAGTTTTATTCCATTGGCTAAAGTTGGTGCTTCAGCCTCATACTTGGCCTCTAACAACCTCCATAGGTCTACCAAGTCTTCTCTGTCAAAACTTGAAAACAAAGATATAAGGGTGGTAAAAGTGTGCACCTTTTTTCCATACCTGCCAATCTTCCAAAACCCACATTCATCTTCTTCATAGCTCACAATTGCGTTTCTGGAATCTAGTGGCAACACTTGTACCATATCTGAAGCTTCTAATGGTGAGAGCTTGAGGCTCTTTCTTATGACAGCTTCACTTGGATGTAATGGATCCATATCTTTGGGAAACTCAAGAGAAACTCCCTTTTTTACTGGTCTGGGAACAAACATTTCTTTCTTGAGCTCCATTTCTTCTGCAAGTTCTTCTTTTCTTTCATCAGAAAGAAGTCTTAGAGTATTTGCTTCCTGCACTCTAACCCAAATGGGATAAGCTCTACATTCCAACTCATCAAATGTCAATGCCTTCAATTTCTGATAAGTCCACCCTACTCTATGACATCTGAGCAACATGCAGTATAACTCCCTTCTATCCCTTTTCAACTCTGAGAGAATATTGCTTACCTTGTGTTTCAAAATGACCTGGCAGTCCTTTTGTACTCTAAGGAGAATCTCCAAACCCCATATCTGATCTGAAATTGTCAAGTGTGGATTCTCCATACATCTTTCTTCCCAAGCATGATACATTTGAACCACCTCTGGCATATCAAAGTCAGCCTGCAATTTCAACTCTCTCAATTTCTCCTTGGCCAACTCATCTCCATACTCAAGTCTTTCTGGCTGTTCTATGATCATAACACTTGAGTCTAAGCTAGCTTCATCACATCCTTCTTGCTCTTCTGATGTGACAATAAATGGTGACTCTTTCACCTCCTTTCTGTCTTGTTCCATAATTTGTGCAGCCAACTTTCTATCAAACTCAATTTGAGCTGCATTCTTTGGAACAACCTCTTCTACCATAATACCCTTACCCTTATCTAATGGATCAATTGTTGGTAAGGTAGATGGTTAATATTTCGTTTTTAGTGTAGTTGTCTTCTCAGCTCGATTCGAATTGATATAACAATTTTAAGCTCAACTTGATTGTTTTTGGTTAAAAGAAATTGAGTGGTAATCTACGTCTAATTTGCACAAAGCATGTAAAAAAAATGTAAAATATTATACTATATCTACTTAATACGTACTTCACTAAAACATTTAGCGAATACCGCAAATAAGTGCTAAAAATGTAAAAATGTAAAATTGTAAAATACACAATACACATTTATACTACAAATGTAAAAATATAAAGCTAAATCTAAAAAAATCTTTTTATTAAATCTAAATTTATCCAAACTAAAATCTTTCAAAAGAGTAAATTTCAAAATCTACAAAAGTTTGAAATACGAATTTTGAAAATTAAAATAACGTAAAACAAAGCTTGCAAAGTATAGCCCAATAGCCAGTTTGGCCCAACTACATTAACAGTATAACTAAATGGACTAACTTTGCAAACCAGATTAACAGTCTAACATAACTATCAGGCTCAACGAAATCTAACTAAAAGGACTACTAGTAATATAGTTTTAACACACAAGTATAACTATGTAACTAACCTAACAGGCAAGGACGTGTACTGAAAGTACCTAATACAAATCAAAGGGTCAAATGTGTACATCCACTAAACTGCATCTATTTATCACAGACTAAATATTCTGAAACATTTAGCTACTGTAATTGCTTCCAAATTACTACTCAAACTAATTTTCCACTATTAAAGCAAAATCAACACTCAAATGATCCAGTAAGTCTATAGCAGCTCAAAATTACCTATGCCTAAGACTAATCTGTCTATATCAGCTTAAAACTTTTAATTCCAAACACTAATTATCAGGAAAAAAAAAACAATAACAGTAGATTAACAACAATCAAAACATAACAATCTTACAATAACAGATACTGATTATATAAAATCTAGCAAATTTACACTACAATTACACTAGCAGGCTATACTTAAAAATAATTGCAGAAAACATAAACGTGCTTGACCTATTCATCCGAAGCCAGCCCGTTGTTGGCGAAGCGGAGCGCTGAGCTCGCTTAAAAATCAAACACCACGTCACTCTAACTGCCCTAAACTTATCTACTGTTACGTCACCAACGAAACCAAACACCTGCCAGTTTATTACCCTGCGCATCCATGCCTTGTTCGTTGATGTCGATAGCTAAACTGAAATTGGTTCTACGCTAACTACTCAACTAGAAATATTATGCCAAGCCTCCTTTGGTGCAAGCTGCTATCAACTGTCTGAACTGAAACTAACACCAAATACCTGCACAAATGACATGAAAAGAAAACCGAACTTCTGGACTAAAACTTCGAGCTGAACTGTCACTAACTATGTTTAAACTGAAATTTAGCTACTTATTACGAGACAATCCTACTGATCTTGACTAAAAGTTTAAAAAGTAATGCCTTTCATAAGCTGTGTTTACTCGATATTTACTGAAGTAATTTTACATTTAACCTATCTCTATTCTAAATTGACTACAATGATCTAAACTCATATAACTCGTCAGCTCAAGACAGTAAACTTTAACAGTCTCGAATCCAAACTCACAAGAGGACAAAATCTTCAATTTTAACAGCTTCCACCGAATATGATCAAAATGCATCACCACGATCTAATTATTTGCAGAACCAAACACACAACTCTGAACTAAATACATACTGAAGAATTCAAGGATTGTAGGACTTGTGATTATTTAAAGCTACTCAATCGCAGTAGAAGTTTACGAACAACCAGCTTATGAAAACAGTGTATAAAATGTAAAAGCTTGAATAAGAAAATAGAGTTTAATCAATGAAAGAAATTCAACATTGAACCATACTGCTTGTAATTGAAATTCAAAGGCTGATGACGTAACTAAAAGCTGCAAGAAAATGTAACGAAAATCTTGAGTAAACAGTTCATAAGCTCATCAGAGCTTATGACAAAATAAGCTAGCTTATTGAAATCAGATTTAGACGAAATTGATTAAGAAGAACAAAAACTTGAGTTCATTAATGGTGAAGGTTGGTTACAACTTCTAATAGAAACGTAACTGACTTAAACAGAAAACTGAACTGATTTAGTTAAAGAATTGTAACAGAAAACAATACAAATTTTGGAAGCTTAACTAACTAATCCTAACTAACTAACTATGTGAAAACTACTCCTAAGTTAACCGGCAGAAATGAAGCCCTTCGTCTTCTTTTATAGCCGTCAAGAGAGAAGATGTGACGTGTTTCGTCCAATCCAGTTGTGCCACGTGTTTAATAAGAGGATATACTCGTTCTTCATCTTTCATCTCATTTGGGGGTTTCTTCATTCTTCAATCTTGATCTAATTAAACTATATCATCTTGTAGAGGAGAGCAAGGTGAGCAATTTTGCTATTTTAATCTTCTTCTGAATCTTCATGGATCGTTCGTGATTGGTGATTGCAGGTTTGAGTGTATAAGAGATAAGAAACTGCTTTTCGTTTCTTTCTCTCTCTTCACATTGAAGATGAAGACGTAGCATGTTTGTGTGTTTGTTTGTTTTGACCGGTTTGGTCAAATTGATCAAAGTAAATAATACTTTCCAAACTTTGCCATTTAGTCCTTTGTCTTTTTACTTTCTTGCAAAAGTTATATAAACTTTTTTAAATCAATCTCTTTTCATCCTCCATTCTTTAGAAAATGCAACTTAAGCCCTCGATCTTTGAAGTTATGCCAAGTAAAGTCCTTAAATCATCTTTTCGTCTTTTTCTTCGTCTTTTGTGATATAAATCCTTGAAAACGCGTCTTTGTTCCAAAATTGTATCTTGTTACCTGAAAACACATAAAACACAAATACACGCATAATTCTGATATTTTAAAGTTAAAATAGTGTATTTGACTGTGTTTTTAGTGGTATTTGGATCATTATTGATGAGTGTTTTCACACTTATCAACTCCCCTCCACTTGACCATTGCCATGTCCTCATGCAATGCAGCATTTTAAAGCACCAAGTTACACTTTTCTCATAATTAACCCACCTTGGCCATTATGGAATGTTTCTACACTATGCTATGCTATATGATGCATGATTTTGAATATTTACAATGCAATGCAAAGAAAACAATTCTATTCATGTATTTTTGGATTTTTCATAAATGGTTTTGATGGAAATAACTCATAAAGAAATCAATGACTTAAATTAGGGCTTTGGTACCATGGATATTTATCACCCTCAAGTTTCACTTTCCCCATACCAAGCTTAAAAATAGGATCATTGCATTCACAAGTAAAAAGTGCATCAACTTATCCATGATAATTAAATGTGGAACCGGTTATTATTTGAGCAAATTGCTTGTAAGCAAATTTGTCATTTATTTAAAGCGTGAAATATAAGAAATGTAAAATCCAAAAATAAGGAAGCACGGTTTTAATCCTAAGTAATCCTCTCATCCATTACTTGAAAAACCGCTCACAATTAATACAAGTCCGTTTCAAGAATAATAAGTCATTCGCCTTATGTGTAAAGTCCTCATGTCATGCTTTCATAAGTAGCTACACACTCGCTAAGGAAAGAAAATAAAACTCACGCAATAATTTACATCCGCCATCTTTTTGAGACTTTGGATCTTCAACCCCGCAACCCGTCAAGGCAATATTGGATTGGAGCAATCTATTGAATCCCCGCAACCCGTCAAGGTAATATTGGAACTCAATAGTCACTATAATTAACACCACACTGCCCCTCTTGGGAGTCTTGTATATATATTTTTTTTTTCTAGCCACTCATTTTTTTTCATAAGCCGCTCTTATTTTTCTTTATTCCTCACAAAGAAAGTTTAAAAGAATAAAAGGAAAAACACCCGCTAAATATTGAGCATGACATAAGTCTAGTACACATAAAACGTTCTAACTTAGAATCTTAAGACGTACTTATATCAACCATGAATGATTAGCCAAAAAAGCATAAGAGATTACAAACCAATTAAAACCGTACTTGATTATTTATTAACAATTATATACATGCGAAGAAAATAGAGGTAAAGAAGAGAAGGGTTTAGCCACAAGTAATTATCATGAAGTTTATCTAGCCCTTTTACACTTGCTTCAACTCTATCATTTCCCATTCTCCACAAATTTAAAATCTCAAATAATGAAATTGGTGGATGCTTAGCCTAATAGACCAATGAAGGACTACATGGTTAAGGATACTAGCTAGAGAATGCTAAGATAAGCAAACTCGGGTTGAGTCAAAATATCCATGGCGGGCCTAATATGTCAAAGAAATCTATATTTGTTAAAACCATGTTTTATTATTATTTTTTTATTTTTATATATTTTGATGAAAAGAAGAATAAAAAGAAAAATGCAAGGTGTATGCAAATGAAAAATTATTAATGTAAAAACTATGAATGCATATTTTTGGTGGCCAAAGTAGATCAAAAATTTGAAAAATGTTTGAAAAATTACTTTTTCCAGTTATCATGAAGTTAAGGCAATGGTCTAGGTAAGGTCACTTCAATAGAAGTCTCCCCTACACTTAAGATAAACATTGTCCTCAATGTTTAAGAGTATTGGAGTGAACTCCCCTACACTTATGACATAGATTACTTTGCTTAACCCAAGTTAAGGAATAGACAACTAAAGGATATTCATTTTAAGCACAAGTGTTTAATATCACGATAGCAAAAACTAATCGAAGTGAACCAGATACACGAGCCTCCTCCATAAGCTCCAAGCATGAAATGAGAGAGGGCAACCCTTGAAACAAACACGAAAAGACGAAGAAAGGCCACCCCTCCACTTCAACTCTACTATAACATCCTTTTGATTAAACCTAACCTATTAAAAATCTACTCTACGTTTTCTAACCTAGTTATTCAAGCTTGATTTTTTTTAACCCTAAGTCGCTAGCTCGACTCGGCCCCGAATTAAGTTGTCCTTGGGAAAACCATCATGGAGAATAAAGAATATCCACTGTGAAGCACGTCTCACATGATACACTCAAACTTAGCACGTTGCCATTTACTATAAGATTTACAAAATCTGCCTCGATAAATGGAACGGTCCAACGTGTCTCAAGTTTGTCCAACATACGAAGTCTCTAAAATAGGAATAACCCCAGGATCAAATACATAGTTTCCGTCTCTACATTCGAACAACTCCAAAATAGGTAGCATCACCAAAGTAAGCTCATACAAGAAGCCCAGATCAATCGAAATCACACTCTTAAGTGGAGTAGATGAAAACCAAGGTGTCTCAAATTTATGTATCCCAGGATCAAAAACCTTTCCCTTCATGGGAAAATAAGAAGATGAACTCGTATCAACCATATAAGATTCCCCCTTAGTGATCAAAGCATCATGAGAATATGAAGGTGTAGGTATCAAAACATTCATAACTATTATGTCCATGTTAGGCTCGTCATCATCATCAAAAGGTGGGTAATCTTCCATAGAAGGCATAGCGAAAGGAGGATCAAAATTAATAGTATCTTGTGAAGGAGGTATAGTCTCTATGTTCCCAAAAAGCAATGTAGTAATAAGACGAACCTCCTCTTCCAAATTAGAAACACTATCGTTGACCTCTATATCAAATTGTGCAAGAGTATCCTCTATGGTGGCATCAATCTCCATAAAAGAGTCCATATCAAAGGTTTTTGGTTCTAAAGGTGCCTTAGATGAAAAAGTATCAATCTCTAAGAGGAAAGGATCTTCATCAATAACCAACTTCAAGGGTGGGAGGGTGGGAACATAAGGCTCAAAAGGAGGTGTATTAATGAGAGAATCACTCAAAGGGATGATATGATCATGAAAATCAATAGGTGTATTCTCAAAAACCAGTGAAGGATGATCAATCAAGGGTTCTTCTGCTATAGACTCATTATTAGGTTCTTCACACTCCTCAAAAAGTGGGTTATCAAAACATGTCTCAAAAAGAGGATTTGAATGTATCACAAAATTACTTAGAGGAATAGGTGAAGAAGTCATAGAAGAAATGGAGTCATCATCATCAGAAGTAAAAGACTCATCACTATCATAAGGATCATCAAAGTATTCATCACAAGAATCATGTAGTGGTAGAGGAGAAGGATCCACTTTTCCTATAGGAGCAAACTCTTCATCCAAATTAGGAATGTTATCTTGACAAGACAAATCATCGGATGATATAGCATAAGACGCGTCACTAGAATCACAAGTTTCATCCTCTATTTGTGGAAAGTCTTTCACAAACTCTTCCTCAATCTCATTATCCCTTTCTTTAAACAATTCATCAAGATCAAAGTCACCAAAATCACTAGTAGTAGCATGAAGGTCAATATGTGATAAAATCTCAATGTGATCATGAGGAGAAAAGGTATCAACACAAAGCTCATCACATGGTTCATTGGAAACCCTCTCAAGCTCTCTTTCGATTGGGATAAGGTTCTCAACACTAGAAGAGGTTAATTCATCCGAATTGGTGTTTGTATTAGTGCTAAGAAGCTCGTCCCCCATGGTTAAAGAGTCGGTGGGTTCCACGTGAGGTAAAGGTGATGAAGATGTGTCATCATTAAATGTCATACAAATCGAAGGTTCCTCATTATCATCATCTAATAAGCATTGTTTAAGCAAACGAGCACGATTAGCAAAAAATCGTTCTTCTTCCTCTTTTTTATCAATCTTAAAGAGGAAATCATTTATATATTTCCTGAGGTGACAAGAACCTTTTTTCAACGATTCACGACACATTTCACCGTTCTCCTTGTCATAAGATTACCAAGTCGTAACTTCCACTTCCTCAAAAAACTTAATTTGTTCCTCTAACAACGGGCACACGTTTTTCATTTCCTCAATGCTTATGTCTTTCTTACTATCAATCGCCTTATAAATTTCATCGATCGACTTGTTTATTGTCTTAAGTAAAGAAACCGGCTCGTTGCAAATATGAGGGGCATTAGAAGGCGGATCCCTCAGTCTACAATCATAACCATAATGGGGTGCGTTCCCACAAAACTCACATGAATAAGTCAAAGAATATGGTGGAGGTGGATTTCCATAATTAGGTGAATTATAGGTTTGAAAAGAGTCTTGATTATGAAAGTTCTCATGATTGTAGCCTTGAAAATTTCCTTCATTTTGAAAACCCTCATAATGTGAAAATCCTTGATTTTGAAAAGTATCTTGATTATAGCATGGAAAATTTTCATCATTTTGAAAGCCTTCATTATTTGAAAATCCTTGATTATGAAAGGTTTCTTGATTATAGACTTGAAAATTATCATTGTTTTGAAAACCTTCATAATTGGAAAATCCTTGGTTTTGGTATGGCACATTAAAGGTTTGATCATGAAATGATGGTGGAGGTTGTGATGAAAAACCGGAATAGCCCATATAGTCATTACAAGTGTAGTCCATTTGAATGTTAGGTCGAAAATTAGGGTTCTCGGTTCCATTGTAAGCATATCCCTCCCCATAATAACTATTATTTTGATCACATAAATAAGTATCGTGTGGACCACCACAATTCGAACAAGGAGAATAATTAGCGTTGGCGGATCGTTGTTGCAAAATCTCCAACATGGAACGAGTATCCATGTTTAACAAGGTGGCCGAATGTATATACAAGTAATATGACGTTTAAAAGCTTCCTCGGGGAAGGAAGTAATACACCAAAGGTGGTATGTTTACACGTGTGCGAGTACACGTGTAAGTAAACACGAGGAATGAGGGAGTAGCCCTCGGTCGACTTTGAAAAGAATAAGATTATCCTCTTCGAGTTGCAATATTAAATATCCACAAGAAAATAACAATATATGTATGTACTAATTGGGTGCAAGACCCTCAATGAAGCCTTCCTTCTTGGAATACTCACAAGTGAACGGGGGGTTAGGTGGCGCGAAGCACTTAAGTACCTATTGACCCTTAGATGGCATTTTATAGCACATCGCCTTTCTATTCACTTAAATGTTCGTATTCTTCGAATTATTGCTTATTGAGAGTATTTATCTATTCTTGCTTTATTTTGTTTGATCGATACGCGTGTCAAGGACCGGAACGCCCCTCAACACGGTATATTGCCTCGGCAATACTTATGGAAATAGGTAACTTGGTTGTTCGTATCTACGTATACTTATTTACATATAATAATATATCAAAAATATTTTTGTATTTATTTGTTTTTTACGAAAAATACTATATGTACATAAAAATCGAGGAAAACCGATATAATATATATTTTTGTTGTAATCTTTTAGGAAAAAGATTACTTTTTGGATTTTTTTTTTGTTTCAATTCTTTAGGAAAAGAATTGATTTTGTGATTTTTTATTTTTTTGTATTTTTATCTTTTTGATTTTTATATTGTTTTTTATTTATAATACGTAAAAATAACGTTCACAAGGTGAACGGATCCCAAAATCCAATCGTCTCACTCGAAATCGTTAATCTTCACGAAAAGAACCGGCAGCGGCGCCATTTAATATTTCGTTTTTAGTGTAGTTGTCTTCTCAGCTCGATCCGAATTGATATAACAATTTTAAGCTCAACTTGATTGTTTTTGGTTAAAAGAAATTGATTGGTAATCTACGTCTAATTTGCACAAAGCATGTAAAAAAAATGTAAAATATTATACTATATCTACTTAATACGTACTTCACTAAAACATTTAGCGAATACCGCAAATAAGTGCTAAAAATGTAAAAATGTAAAATTGTAAAATACACAATACACATTTATACTACAAATGTAAAAATATAAAGCTAAATCTAAAAAAATCTTTTTATTAAATCTAAATTTATCCAAACTAAAATCTTTCAAAAGAGTAAATTTCAAAATCTACAAAAGTTTGAAATACGAATTTAGAAAATTAAAATAACGTAAAACAAAGCTTGCAAAGTATAGCCCAATAGCCAGTTTGGCCCAACTACATTAACAGTATAACTAAATGGACTAACTTTGCAAACCAGATTAACAGTCTAACATAACTATCAGGCTCAACGAAATCTAACTAAAAGGACTATTAGTAATATAGTTTTAACGCACAAGTATAACTATGTAACTAACCTAACAAGCAAGGACGTGTACTGAGAGTACCTAATACAAATCAAAGGGTCAAATGTGTACATCCACTAAACTGCATCTATTTATCACAGACTAAATATTCTGAAACATTTAGCTACTTTAATTGCTTCCAAATTACTAATCAAACTAATTTTCCACTATTAAAGCAAAATCAACACTCAAATGATCCAGTAAGTCTATAGCAGCTCAAAATTACCTATGCCTAACACTAATCTGTCTATATCAGCTTAAAACTTTTAATTCCAAACACTAATTATCAGGAAAAAAAACAATAACAGTAGATTAACAACAATCAAAACCTAACAATCTTACAATAACAGATACTGATTATATAAAATCTAGCAAATTTACACTACACTTAGACTAGCAGGCTATACTTAAAAATAATTGCAGAAAACATAAACGTGCTTGACCTATTCATCTGAAGCCAGCCCGTTGTTGGCGAAGCGGAGCGCTGAGCTCGCTTAAAAATCAAACACCACGTCACTCTAACTGCCCTAAACTTATCTACTGTTACGTCAACAACGAAACCAAACACCTGGCAGTTTATTACCCTGCGCATCCATGCCTTGTTCGTTGATGTCGATAGCTAAACTGAAATTGGTTCTACGCTAACTACTCAACTAGAAATATTATGCCAAGCCTCCTTTGGTGCAAGCTGCTATCAACTGTCTGAACTGAAACTAACACCAAATACCTGCACAAATGACATGAAAAGAAAACCGAACTTCTGGACTAAAACTTTGAGCTGAACTGTCACTAACTATGTTTAAACTGAAATTTAGCTACTTATTACGAGACAATCCTACTGATCTTGACTAAAAGTTTAAAAAGTAATGCCTTTCATAAGCTGTGTTTACTCGATATTTACTGAAGTAATTTTACATTTAACCTATCTCTATTCTAAATTGACTACAATGATCTAAACTCATATAACTCGTCAGCTCAAGACAGTAAACTTTAACAGTCTCAAATCCAAACTCACAAGAGGACAAAATCTTCAATTTTAACAGCTTCCACCGAATATGATCAAAATGCATCACCACGATCTAATTATTTGCAGAACCAAACACACAACTCTGAACTAAATACATACTGAAGAATTCAAGGATTGTAGGACTTGTGATTATGTAAAGCTACTCAATCGCAGTAGAAGTTTACGAACAACCAGCTTATGAAAACAGTGTATAAAATGTAAAAGCTTGAATAAGAAAATAGAGTTTAATCAATGAAAGAAATTCAACATTGAACCACTGCTTGTAATTGAAATTCAAAGGCTGATGACGTAACTAAAAGCTGCAAGAAAATGTAACGAAAATCTTGAGTAAACAGTTCATAAGCTCATCAGAGCTTATGACAAAATAAGCTAGCTTATTGAAAGCAGATTTAGACGAAATTGATTAAGAAGAACAAAAACTTGAGTTCATTAATGGTGAAGGTTGGTTACAACTTCTAACAGAAACGTAACTGACTTAAACAGAAAACTGAACTGATTTAGTTAATGAATTGTAACAGAAAACAATACAAATTTTGGAAGCTTAACTAACTAATCCTAACTAACTAACTATGTGAAAACTATTCCTAAGCTAACCGCCAGAAATGAAGCCCTTCGTCTTCTTTTATAGCCGTCAAGAGAGAAGATGTGACGTGTTTCGTCCAATCCAGTTGTGTCACGTGTTTAATACGAGGATATACTCGTTCTTCATCTTTCATCTCATTTGGGGGTTTCTTCATTCTTCAATCTTGATCTAATTAAACTATATCATCTTGTAGAGGAGAGCAAAGTAAGAAATTTTGCTATTTTAATCTTCTTCTGAATCTTCATGGATCGTTCGTGATTGGTGATTGCAGGTTTGAGTGTATAAGAGATAAGAAACTGCTTTTCGTTTCTTTCTCTCTCTTCACATTGAAGATGAAGACGTAGCATGTTTGTGTGTTTGTTTGTTTTGACCGGTTTGGTCAAATTGATCAAAGTAAATAATACTTTCCAAACTTTGCCATTTAGTCCTTTGTCTTTTTACTTTCTTGCAAAAGTTATATAAACTTTTTTAAATCAATCTCTTTTCATCCTCCATTCTTTAGAAAATGCAACTTAAGCCCTCGATCTTTGAAGTTATGCCAAGTAAAGTCCTTAAATCATCTTTTCGTCTTTTTCTTCGTCTTTTGTGATATAAATCCTTGAAAACGCGTCTTTGTTCCAAAATTGTATCTTGTTACCTGAAAACACATAAAACACAAATACACGCATAATTCTGATATTTTAAAGTTAAAATAGTGTATTTGACTGTGTTTTTAGTGGTATTTGGATCATTATTGATGAGTGTTTTCACACTTATCAATGGTGATACCTGTGAAGAAACCTCCTTGATGATGGATGATGATTGGGATACATCACCCTCATTTGCAGGTCTGTCAACGCTCACTTTTGCTCTATCAGCGCCCAAAATATTTCTGTCAGCGTCTAAATTCTCCTTGTCAACGCTCAAATTTCCTACCTCAGCGCCTTTTGCAATTTCCTCCAACATGGATGTAAATGATAAATTTAAGTTTGTAGGAGAGACTAAGGACGTATCAAAACCTGTCTGCTTCTTCAAATTTGTTAGGGCCTCAGCAACATCCAAAGATTGACCATCATGGCTGCCCTTATCACTCACATTTATTTGATCTTCCTCCCCTTTGGAAGATTCCTCCATCCCTCTCCTTGCACAAGCAGTCTCCAAAATAACAATCCTCTCCCTCAATTGCTTGAGTTCAAGGCCTTGTGGGCTGACAACTTGTACCAAGTCTGCATTTTGCTTTTGCAAGCTCATGCAGACTGCCGTCAATTCCATTAGGGTCATTGGTTCCAATCTACCCTCTTCTAAAATGGGTATTTGACCTCCCAAGTCAGATTCATTGGGCATGGATGAGGTCTTAATGATGGTGGGACTGCCTTGGCCAGCTTCTAAGCCAGAACCAATAGTCCCAGCCTCATCCATATCACCAACCACACTTGTGGTGGTGGTTCTCTCTACTACATGGCTAGGACCACCAGAGGAGAACACTCCAGTAGTCCTTTGGCGTTTTTGTAACCTATATTGTGGTGGTGTAGAGGATGATGTGGATTGGGTGGATGTGGGTTGGTTAAGGGGTGTTTGGGTCTGTGAAGGTTGTGTGTCAACGTTTGAAATAGGCACATCAACGCCAACATTTAACGTGTCAGCGTCGAAGGGTTCTTGGTCAATTTGCATATGTTCAGGTGAAGGTAATGGTTCAGGTATTGGGTCAATATGGGGTTGGGGTCTGGTTGGAGTTGAGCTGCTTCAATAACAGCAAGCATAGCTGGGGTGAGGGGTAGGTCACGATGTGGGGGTGAGTTCATCTTCATAAAAATTGCTTTCTTTTGCATAGGGATCTCATAAAAATCATTATGATCCCTTGTGCAGTATCCTTGGACATCAAAACCATTTGTAAAAATCTGGGATATGCTAAAGTCATTTTGTTCCCTTTATTTTTACACATGCCCTCAAAAATCATTTTGGAATAATTAAATTTTTTCCCAGTAGCAATACACACAATAGCACTTGCAATAGATCTATTGATCTCATTGTGTGCAGTGCATTTGGGACTCAAAAATTGTAGGAGGACATGTATGAGGTACTCCCAGGCTGGGGGAAACTCCAGTTTATGATATTTATTTAAAGTTCCTTCATCAGGAAAAGGATAACCCAAAGCCCTTAGTCCTTGTTCTATTTCACTAATGGGAAGAGTGGTTATACCATCAACATCATCAAGATGCAAGGCTTGGCGTACCAAAGCCTCAGTAACCACCCAAGGTCTCCCATGAACAATAGAAGTTAATGTAGTCACTCTATTAACTGTTGAGGAACTTAAAGTGGTCCAAAACTATTTAATATGTGTGACTGGAATGAGTGGTGCATGAGAAAGAGCATACCTAATAGGAGATGCGTTCAAATACGCCACCATTTGTGTGTATTAGGGAAACAGAGCATCATCAGCTTCAAGATACGCAATCATGTTGTGTTGGCTTCTGAACCCCAATTCCAAATCTGATGGTCTAAACTTTGGTTCCATTTTTGAAAGCTGTTAAAAGCGATTGATGAAGATGAATTGATAAGAGAAAATTGTGTTGGACAAGAATAATAGGTACCCTGTTTGAAAATAGGAGCCAAATATATAGGAGAATAAAATGCATGTGATTGGCCCAAAAATAGGCAAGTATTTTCAAAATGTAATCATGAAAATATTGAAAAATAATAAGTTTATCTCATGCATTAAATGAAAGTTATCAACTCCCAAAATTACGGCCTAAAAATATGTTAAAAAGTAACAACTGGGTAGGTCCCATTGAGTGTCAACGGTAAAAAATAACCTATCAACGCCCAACGGCTATATTCTTGTCAACGTTTACCTATAGCCATGTCAGTGTCTAAATTGGTCATAACAACGCTTGGAAAAATACTTGTCAACGTCCAAAAATAAAAATGTTCAAAAATGAAAAATGACCTTAACAAAGTAATTTATCCTAGAGAAAATAACCAAAAAGCTGATAATTATTATAGGGCGGCAAGCACTGTCTACTTATGCACACTTGCTTATGCAAGATAGACATAAGAGTCCTCTAGTGTCCCTTGCTAACCAAAACTCTTAATAACCAAGTTACCTTATAAAATTCCTTGTTACTCCCAGGTAAATCCCATAACAAAATCATTCCCAAGCCTCCCAACAGACCACAACCAATTCTAGGCCAAAAATGTCTTGGCAGCATGAATAGTATATCAACTTTGCATGCTACAGTGCCTCATGATTTAGCAAAACTAACTCATACTCACTTGTGGACACAATCTAGAATTGTGATAAGAGTATCATATGGATACCCAAACATCCTAAAGGTTCCTAAAACCTCCCCTTAAACTATGATACATAAGTTGCTAAAAATATGCATGAACATAAAAAATTTATGTCAAGATAGGAATTAAAAATTCCAACCATCATCCATAAATAAAAACTTGTCCAAATGCTTCTCCAATGATCCATAAGCAACTCTGTATCCAATGGTATACTGCTAACACCATCTGCACATTTAGATTGAAAACCACAAAACTAACATTGTTGCTGACAACGCCCCGATAACACATGACAGCGTTGAGGGAAGCTTTGTCAGCGTGAGACAATTATATTGCTGACAACGTTACAAAAACACTTATCAGCGTTCAAGCAACCTTTGTCAGTGTTAGAAAAATATAGTGGAAAATCTAAATCATCAATAAGACCAATAACAATGCATCATCCTGTACATACTTTTACAAAAAGACTCTAAAACACATATTATGTGAGATTGATCATTCCAATACTTGTTACCAAGTATTGAAACCTCCCAACATCAAAAGGTTTAGTTAGTAAATCTGACACATTCTCCTAAGTGTCAACCCTATCTGGTTGTATTAAACCCTTTTCAAAATAATCTCTTATAAAATGGTGTCTAATTTCTATGTGTTCAGTTTTAGAATGATGTATAGGATTCTTAATGATGCATAAAGTGCTGTTATTGTCAACAAATATCTTGGTATGCATGAAATTATACCCATAGTCCAACAGCTGGTTCTGAATCCACAAAACTTGTCCACAACAAGCAGCTGCAGCCACATACTCAGCTTCAGTTGTAGAATTAGCCACCACTGTTTGTTTCTTGCATTGCCAAGATATCAACCTACTCCCAAGAAACTGACATCCACCAGTTGTTGATTTCCTATCAAATTTATCACCTCTATAGTCACTGTCTGAATATGCAATCAGCTCCAATGGTGAATCCTTTGGGTACCACAAACCAAGACTAGGATATCATCTTAGGTACCTAAAGATCCTCTTCACAGCATAAAGGTGACATTCTTTGGGAGTCACTTGATGGCGTGCACAGGCACACACAGCAAACATGATGTCAGGTCTGGAGGCTGTAAGGTACATCAATGATATAATCATGGATCTATAGTGCCTGACATCACCATCTTTCCCATCTCCAATATTTCCCCAAGGGTGTTCTCTATCCATAGGAGTAGTAGCCCTCTTTTCATGTGGAGAAAAGCCAAACTTCTTCAAGATCTCAGCCACATATTTATCCTGGGAGATGAAGATACCATCTTCTTTCTGCTGAACTTGTAAACCAAGAAAGAAGTTCATCTCCCCCATAGCACTCATCCTGAATTTGTCAGTCATTAGCTTGGAGAAATCCTCACTCATCTTTGGATCAGTAGACCCAAAAATGATGTCATCAACATAGACCTGAACAAGCAACACATCCTTACCTTTCTTCTTTGTAAATAGTGTCTGATCTATGGTGCCCCTTTTGAATCCATTGTCCACTAGATAAGTAGACAAGGTACCATACCATGCTCTAGGGGCTTGATGAAGTCCATACATAGCCTTCTTGACTCTATACACTTTATCTAGATTATCTGGATCCTCAAAACCAGGAGGCTTCATCACATATACCTCCTCAACAATAGTTCCATAGAGGAAGGCACTCTTGACATCCATTTGATAGACAGTGAAGCCCATGCAGGATGCATAGGCTAAAAAGATCCTAATAGCTTAAATCCTTGCAACTGGTGCAAAGACTTCCTCATAATCTATCCCCTCCTCTTGTGTATATCCCTGAGCCACTAACCTTGCCTTGTTTCTGACCACAATACCTCTTTCAACTCTCTTGTTTCTTAGAACCCATCTTGTCCCTATAGATCTGACATATCTAGGACAATGAACCAGCTCCCAAACATCCTGAATTGCAAATTGGTGAAGCTCATCCTGCATTGCTTCCACCCAACTTGGTTCTTTGAGAGCATCAAATATTTTCTTGGGTTCCTGTTGTGACAGAAAACAGGCAAACTAACATGCTTGCACAAGAGGGGTATCAACCTTCTTGTGTATATTGGCAATAAACCCACCAAGACCTTGATGAGATCTTCTAGTCTGAACTGGAGTCATAATATCACCAATGATTTGAGAAGTGGGGTGATTCTTCATAGTGGAAGTGAGAACTCCTCCTTCAAAAAGTCTGGTGTCCTCAACCTCATTCTCCATGTTGCCAATATCTTCTTCATCAGACTCTCTTTCATCAACATGAGGATGAACCTCTTCATATATATTGGAAGGTTCACCTTGTTCAAAAATGGAATAGAAAAGATGTGCAGAAGTGTTGTCAACGCCTGAACTTTGTTTGTCAGCGCTTGGGCTAACAACGCTTGAACTGTTGTTGTCAACGTCTGAGCCATCAACGTCTGAATTGGTCTTGTCAGCGCTAGATTTGCCTTTGTCAGCGCTTGAAGGACCATGCATGTTTGTATCTGGTGGTACTTGGAGACCACCATTATCTTTACCAGCAACAGCAGCAGCAAAAGCATCTGTCCAAATGGGAATTGTAACATATTCTTGGATAGGAGATGACTTCTCTGCTTGTGATCCAACCTTCTCATGAACCTGTGTACCTGAAACATCAACAACTTGTTCTTCCACAACATTTGAAGTTACCTTCAGAATGTCCGGATTAGTGACAGGCATATAATTTAAAGCTCTAGATAAAGGTTCCAAGTCAAATAACCAATTTGGACCACTTTCAGGATCACTAGGTTTATTCTCTAAGAACCTAACATGTACTCTTTCAAGTATGCGTTTTTCCCTTTTAAGATAAACCCTATATCCCTTGCTCTGCACTGAATACCCCATGAAGTAGCCTTCATCACCTTTTGCACTAAATTTACCTAAGGCATCACTAGTATCTAAAACTACTACATGACAACCAAAAGGTCTAAGAAAACCAATATTAGGTTTTCTACCCCAAAGTAACTCATAAGGTGTTTTGTTCTGAATTTTGTTGACCAATGCTCTATTTTGAACATAACAAGCTGTATTAACAGCTTCAGCCCAAAAGGCTATAGGAAAATGAGCATCAGCCAACATTGTTCTGGCTGCTTCAATTAGGGTTCTAGTTTTCCTCTCAGCAACCCCATTTTGCTGTGGGGTTCTGGCAACACTAAATTGCCTAGTAAATCCTTTCCTGGCACATAAATCATCTAGCTTCTTATTCCTAACTTCACCACCATTATCACTCCTAAGCATTTTAACTTCATTGCCAGACTTCTTCTCAATCTGAGTGATAAAATCAATTAAAATATCAGTTGTGTCACTCTTCATAGCTAGAAAGAATGTCCAAGTAAACCTAGAAAAGTCATCTGTGATAACAAAGCAATATGACTTAACATTCAAACTTTCTATATTGGTTGGACCAAAGAGATCCATATGAAGCAAATGAAGAGGTCTAGAACTAGAATGCACCAGTTTTGACTTGAATGAGACCTTGTGCTACTTGCCTTTAAGACATGCAACACAAGAGTGGTCATTGTGGAAGGCCTTCTCAGGCAAACCATCAACCAAGCCAAGTCTCACAAGCCTATTTATATTCTTAAAATTTATGTGCCCTAGTCTCCTGTGCCACAAATTACTCTCATCTACTGAAGCTTTAGCATAAAAACAATACATATTGTTATTCATTCTAATCCCATTCAGATTCACATTGTATATGTCTTTATGCCTAGATGTTCTATATTCAATATATTTCTCATCAGGGATCTTATAATCCTTGCTTAACACCAAACATTCAGTATCAGTAAACAGAACTTTATTTTTGTTATCACAAACTTGTGATACACTAAAAAGATTGTAATCAAGTTCCTTTACCAAAAATACGTTCTCAAAATGCAAATTCTTGGTGAGAATGGTTCCTTTGCCTGTGATAATACCATATCCGCCTCCAAAGTAAACCTTATCACCATCCTTAATGGGAGTGAAGTTTGTAAGATAATCTTACTTCCCTGTCATGTGCCTTGAGCATCCACTGTCCCAATATCCATAATCATTGACCTGTTTTTGAATGCCCTACACATAAAGAAAACAAATTAGTTTTATTTGGGAGCCCAAGCCTTAGAAGACTTGGATTCATCTGGTTATTCAATAAGAACAGACTTAGTTCTCACAACAACCCCATTTTCATCCTTCTTAGGATGAAATACCAAGTTAACCCCAATAGGTTTTGTAATGACCTTTGAAATGTAATTAAATCTGTTACAGGTCATTGAAATCCCATTATCATTAGGGTTTTGATCTTTCTTGGGTCTCCATGTTAAGCTTGAAGAAGCTTTAGACCCCTTACCCTGTGGTTGCAAATATTTAGGTCTGGTCACGTTTCTGTCAGCGTTGGAATTGGTCTTGTCAACACTGAAATTACCCTTGTCAGCGTTGAACCTAGGGTTTGCTACAGAAACCCATTGCCTATTCGACCAGGTGTTTGTCTTTTGAAATGGTCTTTTTCCATGAGTGTTAGACCCTCTAGTGAAGAATGGGGCAGGTCTAACAACTTGTGGAATTTGCTGCACACAAGGTTTGGGTCTGACAACGTTTGACTTCCTAACAACGTTGACTTTGTTCCTGTCAGCGCTGACTTTGGGAGCGTTGACACACTTATATGCCAAGTGTGAAGCTACCACAAGAGTAACAGGCTTTTCTAGACACAACCCTAGGTCTATAAGAAAAGAAACCTGTTCCATCATTGCTAACTTGGCTCTTAGGTGACCTAGTATTCCTATACATCTCAGCATACTTAATGCTAGGTTTTCTAACAGTGTTTGAGCCAAGATCAACAGCCTTACCAGTGATTGGGTTTGTAAACTTAATGGGAGTAGACTCATTAGGACTTTCACATAGCAAGCCACCCTTAACAAATAAATTAGGGTTAGCTTTCTTCCATTCATTCAGGTCAGTCAACTTTTGTTGATATTCTTCAACTGGGGTGACCACTCTTGGTGGAGGAATGAACTCCTCCTCTTGGAGTTCTGGCAAACCAGTCCAAGATAGGTCCTTTTGTTGGACACCATAGAAGTCACCAGCTGGTGGTGGAACCACATAATAGTCTTTCATCCCAATCCCAGTCATATCCTTAGGATCCCTTTGTTTACCCACACATTCTCCTAGGGTTTGTGTTTCCTTATCAAATCTCTGGATTTTAAGGCCAACGTTATCTTTGTTTTTAATGGCTTCATCTAGTTTAGCCTGTAACTCACCGTTAACCCTTTCCATGATGTTTCTAATATCCATACTAGCATTTAACTCATGTTTTAAAATATTTATTTTATCTTTTAAGTCAAATTCCATTTTCTTGTATTCAGAAACTGTCTTCTCAGTTTGAGTGAGAGCTAGTTGGTAATTAGACAGTTTGCACCTTTCAGTACTCACATCACATAATAATCTTAACACCTCTTTGTTAAGTTTCTCAGTGTTTAACCTACAACCTTTACTACAAAAAGCATCATCGTATACCTCATTATCAGATGAAGAGGAGGAGTGTGCCATGAGAGCATATTCAACATGCTCTTCTTCTTCAATTTCAGCAACCAAGACTTTATCCTCTTCCACATCCTTAGCCAGATAGCTCCAATCCCATCCCAAACCATCAATTTCTTGAACTGCAACCATGGCTTTAGGATCCTGAGCTTTAACAATTTGACTTGAGGGTTTACCAGCATCAGATCTTCTAGGAGACCTGCATTCCCTCATGAAGTGCCCCATACGATGACAGTTGTAGCACTCAACTTTAGATTTATCAAATCCAGCTGTGTCTTTTGCATTGAAGGTCATCTTCTTTTTAAACCTTCTGTTCCACCTATTTGCTCTTATACTAGCAAGAGCCATGTTCCACTTAATGTCCATCTCTTCCAAGTGCTCATCACTTATCTGCTCAAGGTCCTCATATGTAATCACTGAACCATTGGGCAAAGAAGCAATATAAGCACATACAGTATCCAAATCCAAACCAGCAGGTTTAACTCTTGGTGAGTCACTTTTGAATGTGTCAGCGTCTGAAAAAGAGACGTTGACAGGACATGTTCCAGCGCTGACACATGATGATCCAGTAACTAGATGCATGTAGGAGTCCTTCTGATTGAATTGACCCTCACTATGAGAGAAGAAGGCCATGTTACTGTTGGTAGACTTGCTTCCATGCTCTAAAAGAGTTTCATCTTCCAACAGCCTCAGTTTGTTGTAGATGTCATCAAACGTGGAACTTTTGTAAGTATTATTGGCAAGAATAGATATTGCCTCAATCTTCCACGCCTCACCAAGACTTTTAAGAAAGGTAGCATTAATGTCAACATCACCAAGTTGTGTCCCCATGAAGGACAGTTTGCTTGTAATGTCAAGCAATCTACTTTTCACACTACTCAGCTTCTCATTGGGTTGAGCTTTGAAAACAGCATAATCATGCATGAGTTGTTTCTTCTTTTCTTCCCTGGTATCAGCATTGCCACCATATGCAACTTCAAGAGCTGCCCAAAGGTCTTTAGCAGAGTCATAACCTCAGAATTTATGCTGGTTCTCTTGTCCCAAAGAGACTTTCAGAATATTTAGGGTTTTCATGTCAACCCTTTTCTTTGCTATGTCTTCAGCAGACACAGCTCTACCATCTTCAGGCTTTTCTTTCTTATCTTCTTCAGAACATCCAGCAACAGCTGCTCTTCCAGCAATAGCATCAGCAATCTTTTGGGCTTTATTGAATGTGTTTCCATATTTAATGATCTCCCAGAGTGTGTAGTCATAGATCCCTAGATATTGCTCAAAGTTGAATTTCCACAATTCAAAGTTGGTTGCATCAAGCATGGGAATCTTGATGTTTGGTAAAGGTGAGGAGGAGGAGGTTATTTATGAAGTTGACATGATGTTGTTAGGGTTTTTGAGAAAATTAGGGTTTTGGTGATTTTTAGGGTTCTTGTGTTCTTTAAGATCAAAAGTTCCTCAACAAGCTCTGATACCACTTGTTGATCCCAAACTTAGATCGATTTAGCTTTTTGTATACGAGATTAGATCAAGTAATACACTTAGAGAAACCTTTGCATATGTTTATGAAAATCTAAGTGTTATGCGGAATTAACACTTAAACTAGAACACAATGATATAAACAAACTTTCACTTTGATTAATGATATCAAACTTGCTTACAATGAAAGTAGTTTACGAATGAAAACTTATATTGAACATTAACCTAAAGGTCTTCTTTTATAGACATAAGAAGCCTTGTACAATAATCTACGTATCAGCTATTCTAGGTAAAGATAAATATAGAAAATACATTGTTTTTCCTATCTTTACTAGAAGTAATCTAGAATACAATAAACACGTAGAGTATATCTTCCCATCAGTGCTTGTCTTCAATGTATCAACCCTTGACTTTATCTTGTCAACGCTTAATCTGTCAGCGTTTGTTTTGCTCCTGTCAACGCTTGTTTTACTCTTGTCAGCGCTCAAGTAGATTGGCCTATAATTTATTCCCAACAGATCTCTTGACTTCGTCTTTTCTCGTTTTGTTCGATAAAAGCCCGTGAAAGCCCGTGTTTTCTTCCTTTTTCATCTTTTGGTCCTAAAACACAATAAAAACACAAACCACGCATAATTCCGACTTTTACGACATAAAATACACGTTTTGGTCTTGTTAATATTGGAAATAAGTGGTAAAAGGATAAGTGTTTTCACACTTATTACTCAACATATTTCAAATTATCAAACATTTCAGACCGAATTAATTTTTCAAACTCAAGAACATTTTCTTTTTCGTATTTGGTATTAAAAGTTTTTTCACAAGCACAATTATATCGCGAGGAATCTCTTTTTTCATATTACCATTTTCACGTTTTTGCCAATCGCTTTCAACAATTTATTGAACATTATCAATATGATGTTTAAGAATACCAAGTGTTTTTCTACTTTCTCTTTTAGAAACATCAAGAGGAAAATAGTTAATATATTTAGAAACATTTGATTTCTTAGTGGCAAAATTTTTCTTCCATTGAATTCTTCTTTGTTTGCTTTGAAGAAACAATTCCTCACGAGACTTCTGTTTTTGTGGAGTGAAAAGACCATAAAGACTGTTCTCATAAGCATAATTATATGGTTTAACAAAATCTTTATTGACCGGTGATCTACTCTCCTCATGCAAAAGGGATGTCTCTTCACTATCGATCCTAACTACTAGGCAATCATGATCGATCCATTTGGACTCATCAAGATATAAGTGAGGGTTTGCAACTTGAGCTTGTTCAAGGTTCTTGGGACTTTCAAAACTAGATTTACCCTTGATAAACGACTGAGGTTCTATCATTCTTACGGTTTGAATAGAGTCATGCGTTTTATAAACAACTTTTTCAGTATCTTTGCCTTGTCTATTTTTGAAATCTTGTTTTAATTTTTCAACCTTTTGTTTCTTTTCGTCAAGAATTTTAGCAGAATCGGTGGTATCCATAGAAAGTCTATGTTCATGTTCGTTTACTTTTTTTGTGGCAAGGTACGTTTTTTGACGTTCATCACTTAATAAAACACTAAACTGACGTTTTTCTTTAGTTAACAAGGCAATAGCTTCGTTGTATTTATTTTCAAAATTGTCCTTTTTAACGTTAATTAAACGCCTTTTGTACCCCTCAAGCTCTTTGTATCTTTGAAGAAGCTGAGCCCTATAACTATCAATGGTCTCAGTAGATTTTATAAGAGCGGCTTTGCATTCTTCAAAGTTTTGAGTGAGCGCTGCGTTTGCCTTCTTTAATTGCTTTTGACTCTTTCTATTTCCATTGACATCTTTTTGTAAACTAGCAATTAAATTATCAAGCGCGATACGCTCCTCATCATCATACTCATTTGCATGTTGATCATCCTCAAACTCATTATTTCACATGTCTGATGAATCATGTGTGGTATTGCTATTAACTGTTTCCATCATACATGTGTCAGTAATTGTTGTTGGTAGATCACTATGCTCATGTGTATCACCAAACACATTATATTCATCATCGTGTTGTACCTTATCAATTGGTTCGGCATCAAAGATAGGACCATTGTCATCTTCAGTGATGTTTAGGACCTCATGAATCTTTTCCATGTATGAATAATGTGCCTCAAGTTCTTGGTCGGAGAGTTCATCGTCTGTGTCGTCAAGCATTTCTCCTTCCACAGCTGATAACTTGATCCCAGTTTCCATCTTCTTGTATAGCAACATCTTTTCCTTATGATAACCATAATCTTTAACCCTCTTTGGTTGCCGGTATTCCCTAGCCAAATGCCCAAAACCTCTATAGTTAAAGTACGGAATCCTACTTTGTTGAACAACTTGAGTACCAATAGTTTCCCTATTTCCAACAACAGTAGCAACCCTCTGATTATCATACTTAGCAGGTTCTCGATCATACTTTGGAGGACTCTTAGCATGCCTTCTTGTGTCATTCCTTGGAGGACTCTGAGCATAGTTATTCCTTGTTTGATGATGTTCTGAGGTTGTTGTTGGTGGGTTTGTAGATATTCATGTATTGCTTCATAATGAAAGCCATTTGTTGCTTGAGTTCCCTGTCCTTTTGAGCTAGTTCTTCATCATTGTCTTCTTCGGATGATTACTCAGGTGTGGGTGATGGTGCTCTTGCAACTTCTTTGCCTCGGGATCTTGTTGGAGCATGTGATTTAAAGACTGTGGATGATCGTGGTGATGATGATTGAGTAGAGTAGGTCTTTGGAGCACGAGAACAATAATCTGGGTAATGTTGAGTGGTAGACAGAAAAGCATGTGGATTTGAAACCTTTGCAACCCGTTCAGCTTGAAGTTCGTTTGCCTCATTCTGAAATTGTTTCAAAATGTCAAAGAGTGTGTGATATGAAACTTCGTCTAACTTTTGTTGTTGTTTCACCAAGGTGACAAACCATGTCTACTCTAGTTGAAGTTGCTGTAGAAATTGAACATTGAATTGCATGGTGGAAACTTGCAAGTTGTTTCGGGTCATGTCATTCATAATTTTGTAGAATCGGGAGTAATAAGAATCAATTGATTCCCCCATCCTTTGAAGTAAACTTGCCAAACTTATAAAACATCTTAGTTTTCACATCTTGTTTGTTAAGTGATTCACCTTGTTGCAATCTTTCAATAGCCGTCCACATTTCTTTAGCAGTAGGGCATGCATCAGCCGTGGAATAAATATCATCTCCAATGCCACTGAGAATTAAGTAGATTGCATCCTTCTCTGCATCAAACCAAGCATGGTTATCTGGTGTGAGGTCGTTTCTCTTTTCATCACGTTCATATGCGGTTTGTTCATCAGTTGTGTATGTGGCCGGTACTGCAGGAACTTGTACCCTTGAGAATTTATAGGGTCCATAAAAAATGCATTGCCTTATAGCATCACCGTTAGGTTTTGTGTCAAGATAACGTAGAAAACAGGATTGCCATTGATCATATCGACCAGACACAAGCATTGGTGGTCTCTCTTTGTTACCCGCCACCATGATGTTGTTGTTCGTCACACGATATTCTTTAGTAGAATCGATCTCAATATTCTCTGAAATGATGAAGTGAATACGGATCTTAAGTAGATGTTATAGTGATTGTTGTTGGCGAGAAAAAGTGTGGAAATCCCTTAAAAAATGTTCTCGAAAAACCAAAATATTCTCCAAGACCAAAAAACACACGAAATTTTTTAAGTGTATTTTCGGAATATTCTAAAAATCCTCCAATCTGTCGCAATACCAACCCTGTCGCAATACCAACGCTGTCACAATACCAAACCTGTCGCAATACCAAACCTGTCGCAATATCAAACCTGTCGCAATACCAAACATGTCGTAATACTAACAAAATATCTATCGCAATACCTATGTATCTCAATACCACAATATTAGTCTATTGCAATACCATAATATGAGTCTGTCGCAATGTGTATCGTAATCCAAAAACCTATCGCAATGTGTGTCGCAATAAGTGTCGCAATCCAAAAACCCTTGTCTTTTGCGATGGAAATCAAGCACAAGTGTCGCAATATAGTTACTGTTTCGTGAAAAAATGAGTAAAAAATGAGATTTTTGCTTAGAAATCTGTGATTTTAACCAATCCAAAGCACCCAAATACCTACCACAACTATGTAGGAGATTCATATCAAGATTTAGAGCACGGAAAACACAAAAAAATTTGAATCCGAGATGATTTATGAATTAAATCATACAAATCAAATGAAATAACAATAAACAATCACAAATCTACCCCATGGCGATTGATACCAATTGTTGTCCCATATAATTTGTAATGATTAAACAAGAAATAAAGAAGAAAGATCGATGAATTCTAGAGAGAGAAAGTAGAGTGAGAAAAGAGAGAGAATGGTTGGAAACTTGGTGAAAAATAGATTATTGAGAGTGAATACAAATAAGCCAACCTCCTCCTAACATGCTAGGAGGAGGGTATATATAGTCCACCCACATGCGGTCTTGTATGGGCTATATATTAATGGGTCGGGCTTTCCTTTTAGGCTTTAGTTACTTATGAATGAACTTTAGCTTAAAGTTAAGCCCGTAAAACACGACTAACCTACTACCTATTACAACGTTCTAAAATACGATACATAATAAATATATGACCGAATATTCTTGTTTGACTAATATTTTGAGGCTGACAGGTGTTGACGGCTGAGTGGTACTTGTGGAAGCCGCAAATGGGTTAACAAACTCATGTTCATTTAGCATCCCATTGATTTCATTTTAAGCAATTATTTCATTCTGAAGATGAACATGATTAGAAATTTGCTGAGAATGTTGTTGAGACGCGTCAGCAGTCTGAGAAGTGGTTGGAATATTTAGAGTTAGAAGAAGATGTCGTTGGTGTAGATGCATTTGGAGTTTCATGAACCACAGTAGCAGGTACAACCGGGGCATTTTGAGTGAGATCTGACGATGAAGGACCCTCCATATATTCATCATAAATTGGCCAAAATAAAAATTCCAAGTCACATTCCGAGGGTTGTAGAGATGATATTACTGACGCTAGATATGGAAGCGCGAGTCCTGAACTGACATGTCCAGAAGTATGACCTTGAAGCTCGGGATTTAAAGTTCCATGTTGAGATGCCATTCCCGAGAGTTCATCAAAGGTAACATTGATAGTCTACATTACCTTTCTTGTCCTTCGATTATAAACTCTATAAGCACAAGCTGTTGAAGAATAACCAATGAAGAATCCAGTATCACCTTTAGGTTCGAGTTTACCAATATCTTCCTGATCATTTTTTGGATAACAAAATGCATCGAATACATGTAGAAACAATATATCCGGCTTTCATCCATTAATGATCTCATAAGGTGTTTTGTTGAATCCGGTGTGACTAATAGAGCGGTTTTGAGTATAACATGCAGTTATAATTTTAACACCCCCAAATTTACACGCAGCGGAATACATCTTTGGGTGCTAAACAATGATACAACAACACATAATTTATAAAGAACGACTCGAAAAGAGACGTTTTAGATTTATTGTTCCTAAAACATTTGTCAGAGTAGCGTAGTCCCAAGTAACCGTTACCAAAAGATAAGTTAAAACAACATATTGGTTTGTTCTGAAAATGGAACGATAAATAAATCAAAGAGTTTGAACAACAAAAGCAGTGCACAACTTCATTTCCCGTGACCTCCAAGCTTCCACTTCTTGATTACCTGAAATACATGTGAGTAAAACAATCAGCAAAAATGCCGAGTGAATCTACAGGTTTATGAAATCAATTTGAACACAAGCAAAGATTATAAGTTTGTGGCATGCTTATAAGCATCAAATAATAATTTGCATCAACAATGATAATTGTATATAGCATAAATTGCAATAAGCTCATGGAACCGAGCCCTTAGACACTCCCATATCAGTCTAATAAGACGAGAGATTTATTAATTGTCGGTTACCTCCAGATTATTGGTACATTGCCATATACCTGACTTCTCAATACAATATGCTCAAACAGTGTGGAGGTCGGGCCTAAGCTTCTATGACAAGTCCACAAAAACTGAACCGGGGCGGCTTCCCCCATAGATCTATTAATTGTACTAGCGGTTAACCCATCATAGGTTAATTAATGGTCCATAATTGAGGTTTTAACAAAGGCAATCACTTAATGCAATTTAAAGGCAACCACGGGTCCATTCATAGAGGGACAAAGCATACCATAAAAATCTTGTGTTCTAAGTTTATAAAACATGTATTCCCCCTCGCGGGTTTAAAATCATTCAATAACTAGTATAAAGCGAGGCTATAGACTCACCTTAGCCAATAGTGGTAATGAGACGATCGCCGACGATAGATGATGCCTTTCAAACACGAGAACCGCAACCTATCAAATGAGGTGCGTTCGTTAATAATAGACTCGAGAAATAAACCATACATAAGAATATAAAACTCGACTCATAAAATCGTGACAAACTCGAGAGAAAACGATACAAGTGATACTATTACACTCTCCTATATATTCATTTTATTATTCTATGTCTTTAATAAAAATCTGCCGGAACATACCGAATGTCCAAGCCGTTTTCCCATACTTAAACATATCAACTTTTTATGATACTACTCAGAGAACTTACTTACTAAATGTAGAAAGTCCTCCCAAGAGCCCATCAAAATATTTTACTTCTAAAGTTCCCTGCCCGACTCATCTTTGAATCACAAAATCTGGACAGTTTAGCGACCTTGACTTACGAAACCATTTTGACCATTCTAAACAACTCCATTTAGAAAACCGACACTTGATTCTAAAAATAGACTCAAAACACTAAATTTTGAGCCTGAGAACAGCCCTTGAATCATTTTGAAACTCATTTTATAGTCCCTGAGATTCAATCCAAATATCGACAACAATTTTCGGATTGTGTCGACACTCGTCTCCCGGTACACGAAAATCAAACTAGTGTATCTTCCACCTCGTTTGGAGTTGGAAGGCCTACTTTATATCAAATCGAAGGTAACGAAATTCTCTACGACATAATCCCATAATATCATCCTATATTCAGACTTAAGACCCTCGAAAATGGCCTTAAACCTACTGCCCAAAATTGACCTTTTAAAAACCATACAAAATAAATTTTTCAACACATTTTACCCATTTCTATACCACTAATATGATCATTCTAATACTCCTACACTATGATCAAACCTCTAACACACTTGCATGTATAAATCTAATAAATCAAACTAAAAAATTCAAACATGCAAACACTTCACTATGTAATATAATAATATTAACACCTATTTATTCCTTCAAAATAGATCAAACAAGTATAGTTCATCAAGAAAATAAATTTTTGAAAAAAAAAGTTAATGCATGTTGAATAAAATCATACCAATGTGATCACAAGATCAAAACTAAGATGGGTCTTATTTTGGATTAGCTCAAATCATCCTAAATCTTGAGTTAAATTAAAAATTGTATGGATTTGGGATGGTGGTTGATGTTTCGGCAAAACAAGAGAGAGAAAGAGATGGTGGTGAAATTTTGGAAGTGAAAAATGAGTTGTGTGTGTTTGGTTTAGGTTTTTATATAGTGGGGTAGGGTGTAGTTTACAAATACTGGATAGTTATGGACCAAAATGCAACATTTAAGTTAAAAAGCGGGAAATGACTAAAAGTAAATTTTACAAATATTTACGGGATTCGGGTTTCGTAAAAATACTTTTTAAAAGTTTAAACGCACACGAAAAATAATAATATAACGACTCGATACGTAATTAAAACGATATCGTCGAAAGTATTAAATATCGAAACGATCGATAATAAAATATAAAATTTTAGGCATCCGTCGGTATCGCGATCACTAGTAGTCCTCGTTACTCGTCAAAATATTAAAATATAATATTTAATATCGGTTTCAACTTAAACCGTTAAACATAATAATATTTAACGTTATAAAATACTTCAAAATAATTGAAAGTAGAATTAAATTATGACCTTATTTTTACGGGTTTTACATCCTCACCACCTTAAGGGAGCGACGTCTCGGCGCTCAACTCGCCTCATACATGGGTTGTTCACTACCCGGAAGGATGAGGGCATTCCTTATAAAGAAGTCTTCACGTTCCCACGTGAATCTCGATCCACGATCTCCATTGGTTCTTTAACAAAACGCAACTTGTCGTTAAGTTGTATCTCACCAAAAAGTAATAAATAAATCCTTACCCACAAGTCACCCGTCAAGCTCGACACATGAAAATTTTATGAATCACACGAAGCTCATTCGACTACAAGAATAGATGACAGGGTTCTCGGGTAAGTCCAGTTAAAAGGGAAGGTTGCAAATTTAAGGGATATCCATCGGTCGGATAGCCATGGACACACATCAAAAAGAACTTAACAAGAAAACATTTTTGTCGTCGGAGGGTGCTCACACGCGGGTCCCTACTCAAAAGATAATACAAAGACACCAACTCACTTTCGCCAACACGCATTAAAGTCTCAATAAATATCGTCGTTGAAAGTCAAAAAGATATTACATAATATGTGTTCTATATGATCGGACGTCATCGGATGATGCCGTCTCAAGTTCTCACAACTTACGGTCATTTGACTAGATCACACACCATGTAAGTACATAAAAGAAAAGGTTGAACATAGACATCGATTATAGATCTCCACCGTTAATCATCGAGAAAACCTTGAACGAACCCTTGATAATAACTACTTGATCTCAAGAGTCTTTCCACTTGCGGCGTCGTCTTCAACATACTCCTTTAGGTTGTAACGAATTTATTAACTCCATTCATTAAGAGATTCGGTCCATAATCATTCCACTAGTACACGCATAAATCCTGGTGACACTTATCGTTTCTTCTTATACACTACTTCCCAAGATTCATTTTAAACTCAGAATAAAATAGTGATCTTCAGTACGAGGAACAGAACGAGATAAAACTAAATTCAATAAACGCATAAACGGACAAGATGTGGTAAAATGATTTAAGGTTGGCGATCGGCGAGGGATCTCGAATCACGTAACCGTAAAACATAATAATTCACAATACTAGAAAAATGAGAGCGAAGAATAAATTAAATATTAACATTAAAATAACGTTTGTCACAATTATCCGTCCCGGATTTGGTATTACCTTAAGACTCAATTGAGGTACTTTCTTGATAAAGATGATATATTAAAAATAGAAGTTAAATAGCTTCATAATTTATTTTGGTTGTCTTAAGAAACTTTGAAAGATGAATTTTATAAATTAAACTCATATTGTTGGTTACAATTAGAAGATATAATTTCCAAATTAAATCATTATTAGGAATATAAATTAAACCGGTAATTTCATTACATTAAAAGTAAAGTATGATAAGTCAAATAGTTCAAAAGGTAGAACATAATTTTATTTTAAACATTAGTTTTAGTTATACAAAATATGGTGTATAAATTTGACCTTTTACTTGTGATGGTTATTTCGATAATTGAAAATCATTAGAAAATGTAGACAAGTTCCATAAAAATTTTATAATACTTTGTAGAAATACATAAAGGTGTTTATTATTTCAAAATAACATGGGATTTATTCGGGTTTCGAAATGTGACAAGATAACAAACGAATACGAATGCAAATAATAGTCAACAATTAATACGAAATCAATGGTACAAAAGAGAACGAAGCAAATGTCGTATGAATTCTTAAAGAGAATAATAAAATAAAGGCGTTGATGGTAAGACGATAAGAAATAATAGATTAAACAATTTGTCAATTTTGTTAGTGCGGTCGGTGGTTCACCAACATCAGCTCGTTAACTTAGCGGTGGTCGATACATGATCGGAAATAAAATCCATACAAAAATTTTAATAAAATAAAATTCCGAATAATCACTTGTAATTAAAACAAATCAAATGAACGATGTTAGTGTTTAAAGAGATAAGTCAAAGCACGGTTCACAAGAGTGGATTTCGAGACAAACGAGAGTGACGGACGTCATCCCGGATATACGGAAATCACTCTAATGATAATTCATTATTCACGTGCGGAGACATTCCAAAGATCTACCCAGTCGCATAAAGAAGATTGAACAAGAAGGAAGGATAAAACATCGAGACCTTCAAGTCTTATACCAACAATCAGTAATTAGACGAACAGTCAAAAGAAATCAGTTATAAGACAAAATGAAGTAACAAGTGGGAAAACAATCATCGAGTAAAAACGTACTTATAATCACGTAATTCGTTAAACAAAAGGTAAGAAAACATATGCGGATGCATAGAAATTGTGCTACTTTCATAAAATATAAAGGTTTTCAAAACTTCTTTTCAATTTATTTCATTTTATTTATATTTATCATAATTACAAGTAAAAAGTTGATTATTATCAAGATTTTTAAGGTGACTACTATTCAGCCTAGCATGGCTCCTTCTAAATTAGACATAGGTGATCAGGCCATGTGTAATTAGGGGCTAGCAATGCAGTGCTCCGTTTCGTCGAAAAGTGTTACGTTTCTTATGTTTATATAAACCATGCCATTTGTAAAATGGAATTTTAAAATAGTTTATGAATTTATAGGATACAAGTAATTTGTGAGATACTCAATAAGCAACTTTTAATGTTACGAAAAGTATTTTATAAGACCAAAGTAAAAACAATTGGTGAAAATAATCGTAAAACAATATCAGATTTATTTATAAGGTGACATTATGACAACGTATAAAGTAGCCAATGGTTTGCAAAAGTGGTAAATAGTAGTTCATAAAACAATCAATGAAATGGTTACAAGTCGTTAAGGTTTCAAAAGGTTATAAGGTTAGATGGAAACCCCATGAGACACGTGATGAGAATGTCAAAGAAGAATGTGAAGGCAAAACTTCAAAACTCAACCCGAATCAGTTGAAGGTTAGAAGAAAATAAAAATAAAATAACATCGAATGACAAATGAGTCATATATATAAAAAGAGTAAATCAATCCATATGTGTATTCTATGTAAGATACTCGACACAACATGCTTTTAAGAAAGTATATTATTCATTTTCAAATTACACCATTAATCTGGTAATTGCTAATCCTGTAATGTTTCTATTTTTAAACATTTTCACATGCAACTAGTATTAGTCAGTTGTAAAATAATATTCGTTAAAATTTTACGATCTCAAATGAACTCAAAATTGCTTAGAAACGTTTAAAACCCATGTTCTGAATTTTTATTTTTTTTTTCGGATTTAACTTTTTAATATAAGCCGATTAATTGACCCGATAAACGACATCTCCAAGACTCGGAGTCTAAAGCATTTTGATGCAAAACGACGTTTCAGACGACTTTCTAGTTTTACCCGAGACCTGAAACCCAATGTAAAATGACCAAAATACCCCTGCAAGTTCTGTGCAGGTTTGACTATTTTATTTTAAAAACGCAGGTTTTACTTTTAAGTTTTGACCTGTTTATACACCCCCTGCAGTTTCTTCATTAAATATATTTTTTCGACGCTTACTAACCACTCAAAATATATATATACACACACATGTCTTGTGGATTTTATAACAACGAAAAATAAATCTCATAATGAGCATCAAATAAAAATATAGCATAATGAATGACATAAAATGCTTCAAGGTATTCAACACGAAATTTAGGAAGCAAAACGATGAATGACGTTCGTAATTTAAGTTTCAAGGTGCAAAGTAGGCAAATCTCCTTGGTGCCACGATTGTCCAAAAACACAAAACATTACAAGAAAAGAAAGGAACATTAACGGGTTGCAATCCGGGAGCAAGAAAGTTAATGAAAAACAAATGATACAATTTTATAGAAGTAAAATCGTATTCCAATCTAGCACCATAATCTAGACGATGATTTATAAAATGACGATGACGTTACCGAGATATAAGCGAACAATACACTTCGGAGTCGATACATATAAATGTCAATGAATTTAATCTTCGTATGTCGTATAAAACGATAATAAAATTTAACAAAATATTATGAAAAACCATGGTATTATTCAACACTATTTTAAGAAATGTTTCAAAATGTATGACTCACACGAAGCGGTTAGTCTAGTCCAAGGACACATTGAGCTACACAATGGTCTAGAGATTACGTTAAAAGACGTCCAAGCACAAATAGCCGGAAGACGATTTGAATATCTATATAGATATCTCAAAGGGTTAAGCAATAAAAGTAACGCGCGTAGATGAAGTTATTTAAGGTCATAATATAAAATTTTTGCAATAAAAGCAATTTAAATAGTTCAAAAATAAATACAGAAAGATCTTGAAGTTCATTGTAATTATTTAAGTTAATCATTAATAAATGACAAACTTTTATCGAAAAGTTTAACGACATAAATATATATCGATAAAGGTATCCTTGATATAAATATATATCCATAAAGGGATCATAGTATTTATTTATAAATACTTGACAATAAGGTATACGTAATAACGCATACTAAAATTGTAATCTCAGAAGTAGCTTGAACCTGAAGTCACGCGAAGTCCTGTGCACCGACTCTTTGAAAATTAAAATTGACAGTTATAGTTTAGGTTTTTAAAATAAAGACCTAGTTCTCTATAACTCATGGCTCTGGTACCAATCTTTAACACCCCCAAATTTACACGCAGCGGAATACATCTTTGGGTGCTAAACAATGATACAACAACACATAATTTATAAAGAACGACTCGAAAAGAGACGTTTTAGATTTATCGTTCCTAAAACATTTGTCAGAGTAGCGTAGTCCCAAGTAACCGTTACCAAAAGATAAGTTAAAACAACATATTGGTTTGTTCTGAAAATGGAACGATAAATAAATCAAAGAGTTTGAACAACAAAAGCAGTGCACAACTTCATTTCCCGTGACCTCCAAGCTTCCACTTCTTGATTACCTGAAATACATGTGAGTAAAACAATCAGCAAAAATGCCGAGTGAATCTATAGGTTTATGAAATCAATTTGAACACAAGCAAAGATTATAAGTTTGTGGCATGCTTATAAGCATCAAATAATAATTTGCATCAACAATGATAATTGTATATAGCATAAATTGCAATAAGCTCATGGAACCGAGCCCTTAGACACTCCCATATCAGTCTAATAAGACGAGAGATTTATTAATTGTCGGTTACCTCCAGATTATTGGTACATTGCCATATACCTGACTTCTCAATACAATATGCTCAAACAGTATGGAGGTCGGGCCTAAGCTTCTATGACAAGTCCACAAAAACTGAACCGGGGCGGCTTCCCCCATAGATCTATTAATTGTACTAGCGGTTAACCCATCATAGGTTAATTAACGGTCCATAATTGAGGTTTTAACAAAGGCAATCACTTAATGCAATTTAAAGGCAACCACGGGTCCATTCATAGAGGGACAAAGCATACCTAAAAATCTTGTGTTCTAAGTTTATAAAACATTTATTCCCCCTCGCGGGTTTAAAATCATTTAATAACTAGTATAAAGCGAGGCTATACACTCACCTTAGCCAATAGTGGTAATGAGACGATCGCCGACGTTAGATGATGCCTTTCAAACACGAGAACTGCAACCTATCAAATGAGGTGCGTTCGTTAATAATAGACTCGAGAAATAAACCATACATAAGAATATAAAACTCGACTCATAAAATCACGACAAACTCGAGAGAAAATGATACAATTGATACTATTACACTCTCCTATATATTCATTTTATTATTCTATGTCTTTAATAAAAATCTGCCGGAACATACCGAATGTCCAAGCCGTTTTCCCATACTTAAACATATCAACTTTTTATGATACTACTCAGAGAACTTACTTACTAAATGTAGAAAGTCCTCCCAAGAGCCCATCAAAAGATTTTACTTCTAAAGTTCCCTGCCCGACTCATCTTTGAATCACAAAATCTGGATAGTTTAGCGACCTTGACTTACAAAACCATTTTGACCATTCTAAACAACTCCATTTAGAAAACCGACACTTGATTCTAAAAATAGACTCAAAACACTAAATTTTGAGCCTGAGAACAGCCCTTGAATCATTTTGAAACTCATTTTATAGTCCCTGAGATTCGATCCAAATATCGACAACAATTTTCGGATTGTGTCGACACTCGTCTCCCGGTACACGAAAATCAAACTAGTGTATCTTCCACCTCGTTTGGAGTTGGAAGGCCTACTTTATATCAAATCGAAGCTAACGAAATTCTCTACAACATAATCCCATAATATCATCCTATATTCAGACTTAAGACCCTCGAAAATGGCCTTAAACCTACTGCCCAAAATTGACCTTTTAAAAATCATACAAAATAAAATTTTCAACACATTTTACCCATTTCTATACCACTAATATGATCATTCTAATACTCCTACACTATGATCAAACCTCTAACACACTTGCATGTATAAATCTAATAAATCAAACTAAAAAAATTCAAACATGCAAACACTCCACTATGTAATATAATAATATTAACACCCATTTATTCCTTCAAAATAGATCAAACAAGTATAGTTCATCAAGAAAATAAATTTTGAAAAAAAAAGTTAATGCATGTTGAAGAAAATCATACCAATGTGATCACAAGATCAAAACTAAGATGGGTCTTATTTTGGATTAGCTCAAATCATCCTAAATCTTGAGTTAAATTAAAAATTGTATGGATTTGGGATGGTGGTTGATGTTTCGGCAAAACAAGAGAGAGAAAGAGATGGTGGTGAAATTTTGGAAGTGAAAAATGAGTTGTGTGTGTTTGGTTTAGGTTTTTATATAGTGGGGTAGGGTGTAGTTTACAAATATTGGATAGTTATGGACCAAAATGCAACATTTAAGTTAAAAAGCGGGAAATGACTAAAGTAAATTTTACAAATATTTACGGGATTCGGGTTTCGTAAAAATACTTTTTAAAAGTTTAAACGCACACGAAAAATAATAATATAACGACTCGATACGTAATTAAAACGATATCGTCGAAAGTATTAAATATCGAAACGATCGATAATAAAATATAAAATTTTAGGCATCCGTCGGTATCGCGATCACTAGTAGTCCTCGTTACTCGTCAAAATATTAAAATATAATATTTAATATCGGTTTCAACTTAAACCGTTAAACATAATAATATTTAACGTTATAAAATACTTCAAAATAATTAAAAGTAGAATTAAATTATGACCTTATTTTTACGGGTTTTACAATAATGACATCGGCACAAAGAAATAACGGCGCACTAGAGGAGAGAAGCATAGTCCGAGTAGCTTCAACTAGCGTACGATTCCTCCGTTCCACAACTCCATTCTGCTTTGGAATTCTTACAACTAAGGTTCGATGAGAAATCCCAACTTCGTCATAATAAGCTTTCAGTTGCTGATTGGTGAACTATGTGCCGTTATCGGTTCTTACAATGATGGCAGGGATTGAAGTAGCACTAACGTTTTCTTCAAGAAATTGATCATTACACCAGGGGCTTCATTTTTTGAAGCATGAAAATAAACCCATGTGTAACTAGAATTGTCACAGCCCACCACGGCAGAATTGGGGCGCGAGCTATGGATATCATCACAAAAAAAGGTGTCCCTATAGAGAAAACTAAAATAAAAATATAATGTCATAAATGTCGACACAATGTCGTGACAATATCTCAACCAAATGCAGGAGTCTAAGTAAGTAGATAACAGTCCTACCTCTTACCAAAGACAAACAAATTACCAAAATGTTCAAACATATTTTTGTCTAACAATATCACTTATTCAAATAACAAATGAAAAACTAAGAGGAAAGGGGTTCCTCCAAATGAAATCTTAAGCCTCCAAATCTAGCCACTTCTATTCTCAAGCTTAACCACATTATCACCTGAAAGAGACACTAAAACACGTCAACATAAAGCTGGTGAGAGTCATAGGTTTAGACTCCAACGCAAAACAAGTTATAAGCTGTGAGTAACCATAAACCAATAAATATATGGACAATGTGTTACAATTATGCATTAACAACTAACATTAAAGATTTACCATTCCATACAATCCCAAGGCTCCCAGCCTTATCAATCACCATGGTTCAATTGGCGCCCATACACCTATGAACCAATCCTAAGGAACCACCATTTCAATATCCCCTTGGTACCAACTCAAATCACAAAACAATCAATATAGTAGTTAATCACATAAGTATATACAAGTCCATCATAACTCAATAAATCATTCACAACAGCAAGTTTCAAAACCATAACGAGTGTCTCTTCCATCCCATCTGGGAGTCAAAACATTTATAACTCATAAAAACATGGGACTATGAAACTCACCTTGTGAAAAGCAACCCAAAAGTCCCTTCACGAGCAATCAATTCTTTAATTCACACAACACAATATCACACGTCAACATTGACTCTGGAACTCTGATCCTTCAGTAATGTAACAATCTCTATGATGGATACATCTCAAATTTTATCCCAAATCATCCCCATGGTAACCCTCTAAGTGTTCATTATCCCAAAATACCCAAAACACAAGTTTAAAACTATATTGTCTTAAAATTAACCTTGATCTCGACACTTGTACAAATAATTCGACCAAGATACTGACCTCCATTAGCTATACATTCTGAATATTTGAAAAGTACGTTCCGAGTACATATTTTTAGGCTTTTGAATCACCCAAAAAGCTTTAAAACCGAATTATGTTATGCCCAAAACGATTTTTCCTAAAATCTGCCCTGACATTAGCGATAGTTACTGACAGTTTAGTGACGGATTCTAGCAGATTAGTGACAGTTTCTGTCTAATCTGATTTAAACCCTAAAACACGATTTTAAACCCTAAAAGTTCACCATTAATTACCCAATTCAAACCCTAACTTTTTATTTACAGAAAAATAAGAACTCTAACTCCATCATGTGATTAATAACTTGATAAAAACATGATTAATTAAATAAAAACAAAAATAAAATAAGAAGTATACCTCGAATAGATCAAACCCAAGTTTTTTTGGAAAAACCCTAATTTTTCTTTTAAATCTGATCGTCTGTATTTTTATTAACAACTTTGACTATTTATAGTGATTGTATTTATACTTCCTAAAAATCCTTTTCCTAATTTACTACAAATGGGCTTTGGGCTTTTTCTTTTTTTCTTCCTTTTTTTCCTTCCGACTCAACACATATCTTTACCAGAAATATTTTTTTTAATTTATTTATTAAATTCATTTTTTATTACTTGTTTTCCTTATTTATATATTTTTTTTTGTTTAAATTTTGTTTGTCCAAAATACTTCCTTATTTACAAAACCCTGTATTTATTTTTAAACCTTTTATTTTATAAGAAATATAAAACAAATGTTTACTTATATATATTTTGTTTTTATTATTAATTAATATATTAATAATATTACCTTAATTTCCCTTAATTTATTTCAGCTTCTAAAGTTCTCAAAACCTTAAAACCGTAAAACTAGTCAATTTTACGCGATTACCGTAAAATACGTAAAATACATATTTTTATGAAAACTATTAAAATAAGTTAATGACTAAATAACTAAGTCTAAAATAACTTAAAACTAACCCTGAACTTATTCCCGACACCAAATCCTTAGTCCGAGACCTCTAGACACTAAACCTCATATCATAAATATATGATTAACTATAATACATATACGTATACATAAAATCACTAAATAACACCATCTCATTTCATAGTCACTTCTATGTGAGCTCCTAAACATGAAATCATCACACATTATTTCACTTACAAGGTACCCCGTACCCGTAAACAATGTCCAAACCACACTCTATTCACACCAAATAAACACATAAACACATAAAGACACATAACTTCACGAAATACACCCATAATAAAAACTAAGTGACGAACCTCAAAATCGTGGTTGTCACATCATTCCGTCCTAATAGAAATCTAGTCCCGAGATTCAGTCCTTAGGATCAGTCACATCATTTGCAAATAACTGAGGATACTTGTTCCTCATAAACTCCTCTCGTTCCCAAGTGAACTCCGGTCCGCGCTTCGAATTCCATCTAACCTTAACTAACGGTATCTTACTTCTCTTTAAAGTCTTAACTTCACGATCCATAATCTCTACCGGCTCTTCAATAAAACGAAAGCTCGTACCTGTACTAATATCATCTAGCGTTACCTGCACGTCTATCCTTGCTAAACATTTCCTTAAATTTGACACATGAAACACATCATGCACACTGCTCAACTCTTCCGGTAATCTCAACCGATAAGCCAATGGTTCAATCTTTTCAAAGATTTCAAATGGAACCACGAATTTAGGTGCTAACTTCCCTTTTTCCTAAACCGCATCACCCCTTTCCATGGTGAAACCTTTTAACATAACCTTGTCCCCAACACTAAACTCTAACGGTTTACGTCTCTTATCAGCATAGCTCTTTTGTCGGTCCTTTGCCATCTTCAATTTCTCCTAAAGCACTGTTATCGCATCAGTAGTTTCCTGTACCCTTTCCGGTCCAATAAGCTGACTCCTTCCAAACTCAGCCCATAGTAACGGTGATCTACATTTTCCCCCATAGATTAACTCTAGCATTTCTACTATGCTTTCTATCACAAGACCTAACGACCCATAATCTATACAAGTTTTCTACCATCCAAAGGGTCTGCCAACCTTACTCACATCTAATGGCGTATGCAGGATTGCATAGCCGAAAACTTCTCATAATTATCACTTGAAACATGTCATAATCACCACCAAATCTTCGCTTGTCCATACATGGCACAAAGCAAACTAACCATCTTTTCATACTAACAGGTGCTACACCTTTCTCTAGGTGAGACTTTCAATTGCTCATGATTACTAACCTTTAACTCTAACGGTTTCCTTCCAATATCATTCTACTATCTTGACAATCTCTTGGTTTCGTTAAACCTTTCCCCACTCCCTACTACTCGTCGATGGTCTCTTCAAAATCTTACGTCCATGTCCACTAACTTTCTCAAATCCCAACCTGCCATAATAGGCGACCTTCCTTCTTTCCACACACTTCCATAATGAAGCATACGTCACACTCAATGATAACTCTGTTTGTAGGATAACTCTTCCTACCCATGTGAGCATCTCAACAATCTCTAAAATCTCCCGCACATGCTCTAGGCGTCTATTCTAATGTATCTTAATAGTGCGCTCATACTAACCATTAGTCTTCAATGGTATAACATACATGAAACTAATCACGTTTCTCATTACTTCTACACTTGCCATAATTTCCACAAGACATTCCATATCTATTAGGATTACTCTACACCGGAACTCATAGTCCATAACATCACCTCCGTACATAATCTTTCCAACTTCTCAACCACTTGACTTCTCATTTTTCTAGAAAAAGGGATAAATTAGTCAGTATATCGACTATCACTCAACTATCATCGTACCTACTTGTCTACCTCAATATATATCTCCTCTACGATCAACGTCCTTACATCGTCTTTCCAAGACACTCCTATCTATTTAGGAAGTATAACCTATTTCCTTTTTCTCCATTTGATAGTCCAAGCCACGCCACGTAGATGTTGACGCGTTCCCTGCTTTTGAAAATTCAACTCGTGCAACTAACATCTTACATCTAACCCATCTTAACACGTCATCCATATAGCTCAAGTTTGTCTCATCTTCACTTCCTTCCTCTTATTCCATGTCTCATTAACTATGCTTGCCTTTCCTAGATGGTACCTGGCCTTGTAATTTTCGTCACCACTTAACTCCATCCATCATCTATGCCTAATGTCCAATTAAGAGGATTGAATATGTGTTGGAGACGTTCATGATCCGAATAGATCATTATCTACGTCTCGTACAACAAATGCCTCTAGCTTTATAGGAAAATCTACCAACACAGCTTGACTATCTAAGTCTTATATAATTCTTCCAAACCTTCAGTTCCTGCAACGTATAAGCAATCTCCTTTCTTCGTCGTCCTCGCAGGCATCCTAATCCTTGATCCATGAATCTCATCCTTCACGAATTTTGTCCAGTCGATAATGCCAAGATCGACTCATCACCCACGCTAGTTCTTTAGCCTCCAAACACTTCCTCATCTTGCTTCGCTTCAACCTTGTTGGTCCCGACTACATGCCATCATCTCTAACTACCTACCCTGGTAACCAGTTTCCTAAAACTCACACTTGAAAATCTCACCTATAATCCCTTTTTCTAACCAACTCCAAAACCAACTCACACTCTTTCTTAGACTTCGAGTAGATCAAGATGTCGTCAATACTCACGATGACAACTTTTCTAAATACGGTCATGCACACTCAGTTCATTGACTCCATGAAAACCGCTAGTGCCTCGATAATCCTTAAGCATAACCGTAAGTCCAAAGCTTCATTAAAACATCCTTAGCGATTTTAATTACGTCATCCTTGTGCCCTATATTGGCAATAATACAACAATTTCTACCTCGTTCTACTCGTGAAATTCTACGCACATCCTAGGAGATCGATACTTCCTTTTATCAAACCATTCTAACGCTTTCCGCATCCAATTTACTAGTAGGAAACTTAGTCTTTACCTTGCATCCCTTGTAATTTTCTAACAACTCTTGCCTTTAAAATCGTTCCAACAACTATTGCCTTGGAAAGGAACTAACTACAACCCATCTCGCTTCTCCTACTGGATCTATTCCCGGTTCTACTTCACAATAATAGGTACACCTACTAAATCCTAGGAAATTTTAGGAAAACATACATACTTTACGAAAATCATAAATACCTTTGGGATATCACATCCCTTCCAACATCTATATGGTACGTTACTTGTGCCAATATCCATATTCTATACAAATTCTTATTCATCTCCCTTGGTACTCCTAAGAGACCGCATAACCACATTAGCTCATCTTTCTACGAACTTCCAACTCTTTCCCATCAATAAGGACATTCCAACTATTCTCTCATGGCCACTAACTCGGTCTTCTATTTCATAACTAGCTCTCTTTCATAACTATATCAACTATCTCATATGACTATATCAATGCTCTCAATCAATACGAAACCAAAATTACATATAGAATCCACTAGATACGATCAACGAATGAAACCCACGGATAACTAACGACATTTCACGTGCACGAGTTAAAACAAACCAAAACCACGAAACCTCAAAAGAAAACTCAAATTTAAAACATGTATCAATTCAAAATGACACATGACAATGCACAAATGTCCCAAGAAAGACCCAACGACAAGCAAAATATATTACGACCCGCAACATATTATTAAATACTTGCATAAAAGCGACTTTCTCCCAAAAGATTTTTTTTTCGTCGAAAATTTTATATCGTTTTTAAAACTAAAGAATCATCTTAGTTATTAATGTAGTCGTTTTAATTGAAAAGAAATAATTGTACGTGGAATTTTCTTGAACTCCGTTTAGTCTTGCATTCGTAAATATTATAAATGACGTAAATCGGCTAAACTTACTTATATGAAACATTTAAGTAGAAAAATTTTATTTTATTTTATTTTAAAGAAGGTATCTTAAAACTGTAATAAACCAGTGTTATCATAACTATAATAAAATCGTTTTCACCAAAACAAGTTTTTTTGAACACGTTAAATGTTTGACACCAAAAGCCCGACCTAAACACCATATCTTTTATTTAAAATTTCTAGTACTTTCATATACATTATAAAGAGTTCCCAAATCAAAAATCTCTGAATAACTCATTGATTTGGTTGGGTTTTGACTTAAATTCCCGAAATCAAAATTTATTCTTGAACAACACACTGTTTTTATAACGACCCATAGACGACCTTCCCCAACTCCGTTTTTGACGAAACTTACCTTTCTGAAAAGTAGACTCTCTAAGATATATTTTAAAAAAGAAACTTGACCAAAGGTTTTACCTACTGTTCAGAACAGTCGACACAAGATAGCCTAAACAAATTAACTTTTTTCACGCCTTAATGCATTAACCCTTTAAACATCATTAATTACTCCTAAATCCTTAAACCGACCACTAAGATCATAAGTGGGTCTTAATCACTGTATATATATATTTTTAAATCACGCTTCTGACACTTTACCCTTATTCTTTACCGACTACCAACAACTATTTTCACTCTTGGTAATTTTAAATTCTTTTTGAATATACCGTCTAAAAGAAATGTAAGACTCAACACAAATGATATCATTACCCCAAAAGAAGTCTTAAGCTATATCAATAGCCTTAACACCAAAAGTACAATTTTAAAACGGATACGTGAAATAGGAACTCGAAAAATACCCTACAACGAAGGTTGAATATCTATTAAGATACATACACTCAGATCCGTCTAACACTCCCTGTAGTATACTTACTAACATACACACGCATATCATAACCACAGGTACTACCAACATATACTATACATGTATGTATTAACCCCCTTTCATGCAATCATACTTAGGAATCCATTGAAGTTGTGGTACTTGTATAACTATGTTGGCCACCATACTTATACAATTACCCTTTCTACAATGCACTCCCTCCTATGATGACACTTATAAGAATCAATACAACACATAACACATAAATTCATCAACTCACATAAGCACATAACCACATAAAATAATATCCAAACTCTGTTTATTAAAATAACATGGTCAAATACTTGAAACACATAAATCCATAGTCTAGCTAAACCAGCATAGACACAATCCAATATGTATAAAGAAACCTGAAAGCATAATCTGTCAAAATCCAACAATGAGTAGTGTGGACGACTATGGTTCAACCTGAACTAGTCAAAACCCGAAAAGAAAATAACATGCGACTAAGTATGGACGACTATGGTTCAATCCATACTAGTCTAAAATCAAAGAAAACATGTGACTAAGTATGGAAGACTATGGATCAATCCATACTAGTCTTAAATCCAAGAAAACCTGTGACTAAGTATGGACGACAATGGTTCAATCCATACTAGTCAAAACTCAACAGAAAACATCGTAAATAAGCTTCAACAATTCTCAGAAAAATATTAATCAAAACCATACATACATATTCCTATGACGGCTATATGTAGGGATCCTTAAGCTATAGACTAGGCTAGGCAACCTAATTCTCTATAACCAGGCTCTGATACCATTATGTCACACCCCATCATGACGGAATATAGGGCGTGAGCTATGGATATCATCACAACAAACAATGTCTCTATAAAGAAAACTAAAATGCAAATATAATGTCATAAATGGCAAAAAATATCGTGACAATATCTCAACCAACTGCAGGAGTCTAGGTAAGTAGATAACAGTCCTACCTCTTACCAAAGACAAAAAAATAACTCAAACGTTCAAACATATTTGTGTCTAACAGTATCACTTATTCAAATAACAGATAAAAAACTAAGATGAAAGGGGTTCCTCTAAATGAAACCCTAATCCTCTAAATCTAGCCACTTCTGTTCTCAAGCTTAAGCACATTCTTACTTGATAGAGACACTAAAACATGTCAACATAAAGTTGGTGAGAGTCATAGGTATAGACTCCAACACAAAAGAAGTTATAAGCTATGAGTGATGACGTATAGTCCCCAGCCGGGTCATGAACCCGGCCCACGGGTACTACCCGTATCCGGCCCGTCACGAATGGGTGGGAATAATGTTATTTGAGATTATGGGCTTAGATGAACAGTAACCGCACACACGTGTGTGGCCCATGGCCGGTACAGGATTAGACAAAATCATACTCCTACTATGAGTAGGATTTATCCCAAAGGAGAGGATATTCACTCACTATAATTAGAAGATAACAATCAATCTAATTCTGGTATTTATCCTTTCCTTGGGGTCGAAGCATCAGTGACAGTCCATTAGGGTTTCACTGTCTATATAAGGAACCCCCAAGGGTTCCACAAAGGTATTAAATTTTACACACTCACATCTCATCTGATTCTCATAACCCTAACCGATAACTTACTCTCACGCTGGAGTCTAATCGTGGGAAACATTCCCACGGTAAGCCTAACGCGTGTTGTTTTAGTGTGCAGGATCCCAACCAGATAATTCACTTGGTGCAGGAGCAGGAGTCCAGCCAACCCTAATTAAGCCTAATTCGGGTCTAGCAAGGATCACCCAACTTTTGTATCAACAAGTTGGCGCCATCCGTGGGACCATTACACTAAGCTAGAGCAAATCTCATCTCAATCTCTCAATGATGAAGGCACATCCGCAAGGAAACCCCAGGAACACAAATCCTGGGAATCGGAAATCCCCAGGGGACGGGATACTCATTCCCAATCGATCCCCTAGCAACCAAGTAGGCGGACCAAATAACCGAAGTGGTCTTCAGTCCATGGGTATGACAAGCACATTCGCTGTCACCCCACCACCTACTTCGACCTTGGATAACCCTGATCCAGGGAGTGCTCCCAACCCCCATAATAAGGAGCCGCGTAGACCATCTACTGAGGAAGAAGTGGAGGTCGAACCACTTAGTGAGGAAGATCTCACTCGAGTTCTCACGCAGAACTTCCAGAGGATCGTTCTAGGAATTGCATCAAGGTAGAACCTAGGGAGGGACCTCCAATCTAGACTCAACTTTGGCAGTGCCAGACCAAGCACCTCTCCTCATATTCAGAGGAAGCGAAGGGCACGACCCCAGGAGCGGAACCTCTTTGAGGAAACTCCCCAACCTAGGAACGTGTTCGAACGCATAGGGGATCGACTCATGCAGGAACTACTACAATCCCGTGAGGAGTGAGAGAGGTCCAATGGTTCACCCGAACGACCAGATCTGGAGCTAACAAGAACTAATCGCCGCACAAGTGTATGGGACAAGATGAATACCGGGAAGAAGGCTCCTAGCTCTTCTCACAAGAGCGGTCCTCAGCCGAAGGATGGGGCACCGCCCCCTTCTCACGGTCCATCAGGAGAGGATTCGGATGACCATCCACCCAAACGTCGCCGACCTAGGCGTACTCCTCCACCGCCACCAGACAACGAAGAGTACTATGACGGCCCCTATTATCGAGAGGCGGAAGCAGAAGATCTTTCCCGCCCATGGTGTGACCCTAATCTCACCCGTCCATGGACTGATCCAAGGGAAGATCCTTTTACTCTCCGCATACGGAATTACTCCGAGGATACAAAGAGTCACATGCCGGCGTGTGTCAATACTTATGATGGGACTGGTGATCCGGATGATCACCTAAAGATATTTGAAACACAGGCGAAAATTGAACGATGGCCCATGCCTATATGGTGCCAAATGTTCAATTCAACCTTGATCGGCAATGCTCGTGATTGGTTCGAGGGACTTCCTCCACGAAGCATTGATAGCTTCACTGAACTACGTACTGCGTTCAAGAACAATTGTACTCAGCGAAAGAAGTATAATAGGGACCCGGTCTTATTGGCAACCGTCAAGCAACGGTTGGGGGAATCTATGGAGGCCTTCATCGAATGCTTCAATGACGAGTGCACGCGTGTTAGCCCTATATTTTATATAGTCGAACAAGAATGTAATAGGTCATCTTAGTCGTTAAAAGGTCTTATATTGTAATAGGTTAGTCGGGATAACCGGGCTTGGACTTTAAGCTAATATTGTCTAAGTTAGGGGCGTAAGCCCAAGACTAAGCCAAGCCCGGCCCAAGTCACAAACCCACGGCCCATGGAAAGCCCATTGGTTCGTGGGTATATAACCCTCTTTCATATGTGAAAGAGGGTGTTGGTTCATTTCATTAAACACATAGTTTTAGTGTAAACCTTCCACTTCTCTCTCTACTTTCTCTTTCTACTTTTCTTCTCTTTCTCTCTCTAAGAATCTTGTGTTATGGATTAAATGGGAACAACATTTGGTATCAAGAGCCTATAGTGGATAGGTGATTGAAGATTCGTGTGGTTTGTTCTTGAATTTTCGTGGCCTTTTTGATCCATATCTCACGTCCCATATCTTTTTTTGTGTTTTTATGGTCTTTTCTTGATACAAATCATCTACATACTAGTAGTAGTGATTTAGGTATCTTGGTTTTGGCTAAAACACAAATTTTTTGGATCAAAAGTTGCGAAATTTCTTGTTTTTCTTCATTCCGAAATTCTAGCAAAAACTGCCATCGGAAAGTACAAATTGTACTTGGGCTTCCATCGCAATAACCATCACCATCGGAAAGGGTTTTGGTTCTACATTGCGATCGTGGGTTTTTTATTACTTATTCCGATCTGGACATTCTGATCGTACTTTGCGATCTGGATTCCGACGGGTATAAGGAAGTATTTTAAGTCGTTACTCTGCTTGAATTTTGGCAGCCACATTGCGATCTGGACATTCCGATAGGCTTTGCGATCTGGACATTCCGATAGGCTTTGCGATCTGGACATTCCGATAGGCTTTGCGATCTGGACATTCCGATAGGCTTTGCGATCTGAGTATTCCGACAGGCTTTCCGATCTGGACATTACGATCTGAGCATTGCGATCTGAGCATTGCGATAGAGCATTCCGATCTGAAAGTACATTGCGATAATACATTCCGATCTGAACATTGCGATAGAACATTCCGATCTGAACATTCCGATGGACATTTCGATGGATATTTTGTTTGAGTAATTTTTAGACTTAACCACTATCTAGACTAGTTTCGGAACGTAGTTTACACGAAGATTAAAAAAAAAAAAAGAAAAAAAAAAAAAAAAAAAGAGTTAAAAATTTTTAGGTCAGGTAAAATCAAATTTTTTCCCTACTAGTTTTTGGCTATTTCTAACTCAAATTCAAAATTTGGCGATACAAAATTTTTCGGCATACCGTTTTGTCAGACTGAGGAATTTATTGTCGGACTGAGAAAAAAAAATTTTCTGGAAATTTCGGAATTTCAATTTTAACCACACATCATCACAACAAATCCACTAAGATCTGCAATTCATCCACAAGTATTCACCATGTCTAACAACAACATCAACATTGCAACTGCTAATCAAATTCGTTTGGAACAAGGTGGCAACGGTAACCCACCTGTGCTCACTGCCGGTTGCTACGTTCAATGGAGATCTCGTTTTCTTAGATTTCTCGATGGAAAAGAAAACCGAACTGCTCTTCGTCACTGCCTTGAGAACCCACCTCCAGTTTTTGAATTCAAACCAATTACAACACAGGCAGAGGATGGTACTTCATCAACTATACGAGCTATGGAGGATTTTGACACATGTTCTGCTGAGAAAAAGAAACTCCTCCAAGCTGAAGCTGATGCTGTAAATTTCATACTCACTGGAATTGATAATGATATCTATTCCACAGTTGATGCATGTCCTAATGCTATGGAAATGTGGAATGCAATTCATCGATTGAAGCAAGGTGAGTCAATCAATGTTCAAGATCTCGAGACTAATCTACTTTGGGAGTTTGGAAAATTCACATCTGAAGATGGTGAATCCATTGACTCATATTACTCGAGATTCTACAAAATGATGAATGAGCTTGTCAGAAATCAGTGCACCATCTCCAATCATCATGCCAATGTTTAGTTTCTACTTCAACTCAAACCGGAATGGCAGAGGTTTGTGACTTTGGTCAAACAAAGGGAGGATATCAAGACTATATCTTACCACAAACTTTATGATATCTTGAAACAACATCAGAATGAAGTGAATGAACTAAGGGCTGAAAAGGCAGAACGGTCTGCTAATTCTATTGCTTTTGTGGTTGCTACTTCAACAAAACCCGTTCCCCGTCAACAACCACCTACTCATTCCTCAAAGTCATCAAGCTCATCCACCAAACCTCTAGCTGTTGCTAAAAACAAAGCAAAAGCAATTGTCCCAACTCCACCTCCAAAGTATGACACCGAGTCAGATGGAGACAGTGATGATGAACAAACTTCAAGGGACAAGAAGATTGAAGAACTCATGTCTTTACTCACCACAACTTATAAGAAGATCTACAAACCTACCAACAACAACCTCAGATCATCATCCAATGCTAGATACAAGGAAGTTGATCATGCACCTAGGTATGATCGTGATGCTAGGTATGATAATCAGAGGATGCTTAATCAAGTTGGGGCTAGAGATACTGTAGGCACTCCGGTTGTGCAGAAGACTGGGATTCAATGCTTCAACTGTAAGGGATTTGGGCACATGGCTAGGGAATGCAAGAAGCCAAAACGGGTTAAGGACTCAGGGTATCACAAGGAAAAGATGCTGCTGTGTAAGAAAGAAGAAGCAGGAATTCCACTAACAGCAGATGAAGTTGACTGGCGTGATGACACTGATGATGAAGCCGATGATCAAGAGCTAGAGGCACATTATGTGTACATGGCAAAGATTCAAGAAGTGCTTCCAGAGACTGCTGATACTCCTGGACCTATCTTTGATACTGAGCCAATTGAAAAGGTACCAACAAATGATAACTATAATGTGTTTGCTAATGAACGACGGCATCCTGAGCAACCCGAAAGCATCAATGACACATATGTAATGGACACGGAGGATAGCAATATCTCTACGGATTCACAACATATGTGTAATGATGAAGGTAATGCTGCTCAGGATACTGACTCGGATGAGGACCGTGATTTGCTTGCGTCTATAATTGATTCTTTAAAACATGAAATTGAGGTAAACAAAGATGCTAATAAACGTTTGAAGCAAGCAAACACATCCTTAGCTGAGGAGATAGACAGGCTTAAAGAGTGTGATTATGTAAAAGAAGCTGATCGACGGGTTGCAATAGCTAATGGTTTGGTATATGAACGTAAGGTGCTCAACGAACAATATTGTTCTGAAGTAACACACGAAATTCATATGTCAAAACAGAAGATATCGTAACTTGAAGAACAACTGCTGCTACATAAACTCCAAATTACTGAATTAGAGTCGGTTAACAAAGAACAAACTGAGCTTTATAAAGCTCGCGAAGAAAAGGATATTGAAAAAATTCTTGCTTTGGAAAAGAGAGTCGACACGTTAAACAACATTGTTTACAAAACGGGTCAGTCTATTCAAACTATGAATATGCTCAATAGAAATATGAAAACGAGTTTTGTCAAGCCTGAATATCTCAAGAAAGCTCAAAGTACCAAGCCTGCTCTTTATGATATCGGTTGTTATGTTGATAATCTTGCTCTTATGCTTTCCCCTGACTGCGACGAAATCATTCGTCAACAAGAAGAAAGTCGATCAAACTTAAGTGATTTAATAAACCTTTCTGATTCTAACAATCATATTAAGTTTGTCCCTCAAAAAGAACTTTCAAAAGAACAAAAGATGTATAACAGTGTTCCACCACCAAGTGATGAACCACAAAAGAAAGTTTCTTTAAAAAGGAGTTTCAAAAAGCAATCAATTTTGTTAGAAAAGCGAATTTTGGATGAAAAACGTAAATGGGATGAGAAAAGCAAAAGTGTTCAGCAATTTGAGTTTATAAAACAAGGGGTTTTAAATTTGTACAAAGGTGTCGTCGACTATGAAAAAGTTTCTAGGGATACCATTTGGAATATTAAACCTAACCCACAAGTAGAAGTCGTCATCCAACAATGCATTGTTCCAACCATTGATGATCTTTCAAAAAATGTGGAAATGTTTTATAATGCTCTCACTGAGGAAATGTTAACTGATTTAAGCTATGTCAAATCTCTTGAAGATGAAGTTGATTTTCTTCAAATTAAATTAAAGACACAAGAACACCAACTTTCTAACGAAATTGATCGACTTTCCAAGGAATATTTTTATGCTGACCATATGAATGCTATACTTGGTGTGTATACCGATCTGGATCAATATTGTCATGTAGCATGTTTAGTGTCAGAATCGGACGCGAAATGTCGCAATCTTGAAGTAGAGCTTTCAAAACAAATTCAGTCATATAACAAACTTTCGAAAAGTTTTTCTCAACTTGAGAAACACTCCATTTCTCTTGAACTTGCTTTACAAAAAGGTGAAAAATCTCATAATCATAAAAAGTGTCTAGAAATGTCAGCTTCTTCGTTTCGTCTACTAAATGAAAAAGATTTCGAAATAAATGATTTGAAAGCTCAGCTAAAAGAAAGGGACATTGCCATTAGTGAGTTACAGAAACTCATTGAGAAAATGAAAGGAAAGTCTGTTTTGGGTAAACCATCTGCCGTTCGTCAACCGAATGCGGTTAAATGCCCTAAAACATCTATTTTGGGACAACCCCCACAGACTTTGCCTAAGATAGGAAATGATAAGAGCACTAATGTGATAGCACCTGGAATGTATAAGATGAACACTAGGTCCACTCAAACTGGAACAACGCAGTTACCTCAAAATACTAGGAAAACTAATCAACGTGTGTCTTCTTCTACAGGAGTAAATCCCACTACTAGTGTTAGCGGACCACAGCTTAAGAGCACTAGAATTGAAGATAGAGTCATGCCTAACAATAGTCAAGGGAAGAAGAATGAAGTAGAAGATCACCGTAGGAATTTTAAGTTTTCTAAGAATAAAACGTCTGTAACTGCATGTAATGACAGTTTAACTGCTAAGACCTCGAATGTTGAATTTGTTTGTGTTGAATGTGGCAAATGTGTTCGTACTTTCAATCATGATGCTTGTGCTCTTAATCATAATGGCGTGAATGCTAGAACTAGGAAGCCTATTCGTATGCCCACTAGTACTAGTAAACCCACAAGAACTTTGAACCAATCCACTGAGCGACCACTTAAGAAACTAAGTGCGTTAGAATCCACTACTCTACGTAAACAAAGCAGGTTAAAGAAGCTTTATGAGAACATGATTAGGACATGTACACGGGGGTATTCAAGATTTACACCACCTGGATACAAATGGGTACCTAAGACAATCCCCATTCTAATTGGGTCTATGAATGTTAGCTTGCCTTTAGAATCTAGGTCCACTACTATTTTGGAACCCGTTTCTATCAAGGGCTCCCATTTGTCAAATGCTACATTGTCTTCTAATTCTTCTACAGCTCGTCGAACTCATCCTATTCATAATGGACTCCGGGTGCACAAAGCACATGACGGGCAATCTCAAGCTTCTCATTAACTTCGTGGAGAAGTTTCTGGGTACGGTACGGTTTGGAAATGATCAATTTGCACCGATACTCGGATATGGAGACTTGGTTCAAGGGAATATCACTATAAAACGGGTTTATTACGTCGAGGGACTGAATCACAATTTATTCTCGGTTGGTCAATTTTGTGATGCGGATTTGGAAGTGGCTTTTCGGAAATCTACTTGCTATGTTAGAGACTACGATGGGAATGACCTTCTTACAGGTTCTCGTGGTTCTGATCTCTACACAGTAACTCTTCAAGACACATCTTCAACAAATCCAATTTGCTTAATGGCTAAAGCTTCATCATCTCAAGCATGGTTATGGCATCAACGATTGTCACATCTCAACTTTGACACCATCAACTTGCTTTCGAAGAATGATATTGTGACTGGTCTTCCTAAGTTGAAATTCGTCAAAGACCATCTTTGTTCTTCTTGTGAGTTGGGGAAAGCAAAACGAAAGTCTTTCAAATCAAAGACTACCCCAAGCTCAAAAGGACGATTGGAACTTCTACACATGGATTTATGTGGTCCCATGCGTGTAGAGAGTATCAACGGGAAAAAGTATATTCTCGTGATTGTTGATGATTACTCTAGATACACATGGACTTTCTTCTTAAGGTCCAAAGATGAAACACCAGAGGTTCTCAAAAACTTTCTCAAGATGATACAACGCAATCTTCAAGCTCAAGTCTTAACCGTAAGAACGGATAGGGGTACTGAATTTTTGAACAAGAACTTGCAATCTTACTTTCAAGAAGAAGGCATAGAACATCAAACGTCTATTGCTCGAACTCCTGAACAAAACGGCGTTGTCGAAAGGCGGAACCGTACTTTGGTTGAGGCTGCTCGAACAATGCTTTCTGCTTCAAAATTACCACTATTCTTCTGGGCTGAAGCAATTGCAACTGCCTGTTATACTCAGAATCGTTCTCTCGTCATCCCTAGACATGAAAAGACACCTTACCACATCATCAATGACAGGAAACCTACTGTAAAATTCTTTCACGTATTTGGATCGTTATGCTACATCCTTAAAGACGGTGAGAATCTCGACAAGATGAAAGAAAAAGGTGATGCATGTATTTTTGTGGGGTATGCTACATTGTCGAAAGGATATCGGGTCTATAACAAGAGAACAAAGATTATTGTCGAAACAATTCATGTGAACTTTGACGAATTGCCACAAATGGTACTTGATCACAACAGCTCAAGTCCCGCACCTCAATGTCCAGCAATGGCACCTACACACAACAGTGTACGTCCCGTGCAAGAATGTCAAGAAAGTACTCCTACAACAGACTCGACGGATACGACACATATGAATGAGTTGGTTGATTTATATGATCCAATGTTTGATGAATATTACTATGGAAACAATCAAGTTGTGTCAAAGCCTTCCGCTGTCAATACTGCTGATGCACCATCACAAAGTCAACAAGACACAACTGCATCTACTTCAGCAACCGTTGCTCAAGAGACAATTCCAGTGGATACTCAACAAACTCAAGAAACTGTCATACAACCAACATCACCAACCGTCAATGCTGAAGGAAATAACAACAATCAAGCAGTCGATGCACAACCTGACAATGAAGAATTTATCAATCCGTTCGGTACATCGGTACACGAAGTCGGAGAGTCTTCTACTCAACATGTTGATCCGTCCAACATGCATACATTCTACCAACCATATCCATCCACTCACCATTGGACACGTGATCATCCATTGGTGCAAGTAATTGGAAATCCTTCACAACCGGTTCGAACACGCAGACAACTCGAAACCGATGGCGATGTGTGTATGTATGCACTCACCGTGAGTTCAACTGTACCTACAAACATCAAACAAGCCATGACTGATCATGCGTGGATTGAATCAATGCAAGACGAAATTCATCAGTTTGAACGCCTAAATGTTTGGGAACTTGTTGACCGACCCTATGGAATGTCAATTTTAGATTTCAAATGGATCTGGAAAAACAAACTGGATGAAGAACAAACCATCATCAAAAACAAATCTCGTCTTGTGGTTAAGGGATACCGTCAACAAGAAGGCATAGACTACGATGAATCATTCGCTCCAGTCGCTCGTTTGGAAGCAGTCAGGATATTCCTTGCTTATGCTGCACATAAGGGCTTCACGGTTTTTCAAATGGACGTCAAAACAGCTTTTCTCAACGGTCATTTGAAGGAAGAAGTGTATGTGAATCAGCCGGAAGGATTCGTCGATCCTCATCATCCTGACAAAGTCTATCGTCTCAAGAAGGCTGTATATGGACTTAAACAAGCTCCAAGGGCATGGTACGAAGAACTTTCAAACTTCTTGGTATCCAAAGGATTCTCCAAAGGTTCTATTGATCCTACTCTCTTTACTAATAAATATGGGGATGACATAATGCTGGTGCAAGTTTATGTTGATGACATTATTTTTGGTTCTACGAACCCAAAACTTTCAAAACGTTTTGAAAAATTAATGCACAGCAGATTTGAAATGTCAATGATGGGGGAGCTAAAATTCTTTTTAGGCCTCCAGATTCATCAATCCCCACGTGGTATCTTCATTAACCAAGCTAAGTATGCTCAAGAGATACTTAAAAAGCATGGTATGACCTCATGTGCTCGCGTTGGTACACCATTGTCGACCACATCCCTAGACGCTGACTTGTACTCATATCCCGTAGATCAAACGCGATATCGCAGTATGATCGGGTCACTTATGTACCTTACAGCCAGCAGGCCTGATATTCATCATGCCACATGCTATTGTGCACGATATCAAGCCCGACCTACTCAAAAGCACCTCAAAGAGGTTAAACGGATCTTTCGGTACCTTAAGAATACCATTCACATGGGACTCTGGTATCCGAGGGAAACCGGTTTTCATCTAACGGCTTTTTCAGATTCTGATCACGCAGGTTGTCTTGATAGTCGTAAAAGCACTTCTGGTAGCATACAATTTCTAGGGGAAGACAAGCTTGTCAGCTGGTCGTCAAAGAAGCAGGATTGCACTTCGCTCTCATCAGCTGAAGCAGAATATGTGGCTCTATCCGCGTGTTGTGCTCAAGTCCTCTGGATGAGAACTCAACTCACGGATTATGGCTTCCACTTTGATAAAATACCTATGTATTGTGACTCAAAGTCGGCCATAGCCATATCTTGCAATCCGGTTCAGCACTCCCGCACCAAGCACATCGATGTCAGATATCACTTCATCAAGGAACAAGTGGAACGTGGCATCGTCGAACTATACTTTGTCAGAACTGAGTACCAGCTGGCAGACTTGTTTACAAAAGCTCTATCGAAAGATAGGTTTGCGTATCTCGTTGGCCGTCTTGGTATGAAGTACATGACTCCAGAAGACTTGGAGGTTTTGGCAAATGAAGCTGCTTGATATTCTCTCACAATGACTTCTAGGCACATCACAGCTTAGAACTCGGACCTCAACTAAGGAAAGTTTATCTCGGACGATAACTTATCCTTCTCAACGAGAAATTCATCTTTCTCGGTCATGAGCTTCTCATAAAAACATTCAAAGTTTTTAAGTTCATGAAAACGATTTCTAAGTAAATGTCAGCTTAGAACTCGAACTTCAACTTAAGGAAAGTTTATCACGGATGATAACTTATCCTTCACAACGGGAATTTATTTTTCTCGGTCATGAGCTAGTCACAAAACAATCAAAGTTTTGAGCTCATGAAAAACGGACCCGAAAGGGGAGTGTACGTTTCAGTGCGCTTTCCCTAATCAATAGAAGAGAAGTCTTCTATCCTGATTATTTTAAAACCGTTGAACACAATTTTTCAAGAATTTCTCAAAAGGTTTTTCTAAATCTTTCAAAATTGTGTGTTCAACACTCCCTTCCTCATAAGTGGTTTTTATATCTCAAAATTGTCATATGTTATTTTGATCAATTTTTGAGGGGGAGCGTTTTAAAATCAAGCCTTTTAATGTTGTTGGGTACATCTCTAAAATTGTCATATTTTATGTATCCAACACATTCCGAAAATGATATGAAATTGTCAAATGTAATATATTATATCGGAAAAGGCATCTCAACTCCGTACCTCAACATATTTTGTGGTGTCGTTTTTCTAAAATTTTGTCAAATTTTGTCTCAAGACACACATATATTGTTGAGGGGGAGCGACCCGACTGAAAATGTTCCATGATTCATGCGTGCACACATGTTTCTCTCCCAATCGGTTTTCAGAAATTGTCATATTTTATTCAATTGGTATCTCTAATATCATATTTTTATATTAGAGATAGGGGGAGAAAATGTGATTAAAATGTAATATATCGCAACATGTGATCTTAAAGACTCAAGTGCAACTCTTTCCTTCACATGCCAAACTATTTCGTATATCAATGCATGTGTATAGGGGGAGCTTTTCGAAAAGATAAAACTTTCAAAGTGTTAAAAGTTTTGATTTTTATCAAGCACTTTGAATGCTTTTCAATGGTTTTATGGTTACGATCTTTACCCAAAACAACCTACTATCCACGACGGAACGATGGAGTCAAAAGGTGGTTTAGGATAGGAAACTAAGTCCTATGATCCAACCAGAACCGGAGGGATCTACCCAAGGACATTCCATAGCTAGAAATAGTTGTCCTTAGGAAAGATGGAGTGGAATGAAGCTGAATGCGGACCAAGTACTTAAGTTAGCACTGGAACAATCACAACAAGGTGCTAATGATGACGTATTGGTAAGCATTGAAGGAGTTGAATATTCTATGCAACTTAGGTAGAAACCGGGTTAACACATCTTTTGAAGACAAGTGTCATGGACCCAGTGATGCGATGCACAACCCTTCCCCAGCCATTCGAGTTTCTCTCAAAAGAAACTTGTCTCATTGTCACGGAGATCAACACGTATCTATTGACTTTCTCACTCCGAGTCAGTTAATATTGAAAAGGTGGCAGTCTGCTCCAGCCTCCGATTACCAAAATGCACTTATTGAGTCTAGAGCCAATCGAGATCAATTTATCATCTCATTAGGACACAATCGAGTCCTACGCATTATCCTTGTGATAGTGCCAGAACATCTGAGTGATACGATTCACAATGAAGATGGAAATCCTGCTTGAGCCAGCATTAAACAAGCTCATGGTAGGTAACTTGTGCGATTCTACACGAATCAAACTTGTGAGAACTGGAAAGCAACTAAGTTTCGATTCTTAATTGATTCAAACTTGATTCCAGGTTTCTTCGCAAAATCCATGTGATCTTGCCAGAACATTCAGAGTGACACTCATTAGTGTTCACAGTGACGAATGGAAATCCTTCCAGTGTCAACATCAAACAGCACTGCGGTAGGTAACTCGCAAGATTCTCTATGAATCAAGCTTGTGACAAACTGGAAAGCAACAATGGTGCGATTCTTTTAGAATCAAACTTGTTCCAGGAAATCTGAATTGACGACTCTAATCAGACGGATAATTTATCCTTATGATTCACTCTTTACGTTCGCAGTCTGCTTTGAGACGGTCGAGTAAAGAGAACTGGCTACTACCGCCGGGAAACCCTGTCAAGGAGGTTCTTAATCGAATCTACCTGATCACAGGTACGGTATTTAATACCGTTTAACGGTCTTCACCGACCGGAGGTAAAACGCTACCGAGTTAGGGTGAAATGTTCAAAGCCATTTCATCCGTGTCTATATATGTTGGTGCATATCAAGAAGGTGGCGTAGCTGTGCAACCGATGTCGATTCAGAAGTCACAAGAGCACAAGATGGCGATAATCAAGATACCTAAGAATGTAAGAATGTAATAGGTCATTTTAGTCACAAGGAGTACAGATGAAGATCTCAAGCACTCAAAGTCAAATGACAAAGGCTCAAGATAAAGATCACGAAAGCATGAAGGAACAAAGTTGTTACAAACAAGATCAAGACCAAGATACAAGACCAAAGCAGGAAGATCTCCTCTACAAGAATGTATTCACTCAATCATCTTATGCTTTTTAAGCTTTTTAAGATGACCGATACATTGGGGGAGATTGTTAGCCCTATATTTTATATAGTCGAACAAGAATGTAATAGGTCATCTTAGTCGTTAAAAGGTCTTATATTGTAATAGGTTAGTCGGGATAACCGGGCTTGGACTTTAAGCTAATATTGTCTAAGTTAGGGGCGTAAGCCCAAGACTAAGCCAAGCCCGGCCCAAGTCACAAACCCACGGCCCATGGAAAGCCCATTGGTTCGTGGGTATATAACCCTCTTTCATATGTGAAAGAGGGTGTTGGTTCATTTCATTAAACACATAGTTTTAGTGTAAACCTTCCACTTCTCTCTCTACTTTCTCTTTCTACTTTTCTTCTCTTTCTCTCTCTAAGAATCTTGTGTTATGGATTAAATGGGAACAACAACGCGCACAAAGACAATGCTGGAACTTCTGAAAATTTCCGATTATATGCACGCCATAACAGACAGGGAAATAATCAGACGTCTCAATGACAAGCGACCAGAGAGGTATGACGACCTTATGGAAAGGGTCGAAAACTTCATAGAGGGAGAAACCGCGGTAGCCGTGGCTTACCCGTCAAAAGGAAATAGCTACCGATCGAACGACCAGTCCAGGAGACAGTCGGGCGGTCAAAACAACCAAAGTAGTGGGAGGAGCTCAGACTAAAAGAGCCAAAACAAAGGAGGGCGGTCGGAGGACAAATTTACCCCTCTAAAGATGTCCTACCGGGAGATCTTGCTGACAGAAGGGGCCAACTTCCCGAGACCTCCCCCAATGACGACTCCGCTGGACCGTCGTCAAGGAAATCGCTTTTGCGAATTCCACAACGACAAGGGCCACAACATGGAGGAATGTATCCAGCTCAAGAAGCACATTGAGTCACTGATCAAGTCAGGAAACTCAAGCATTTGGTCAAGGATTGGAAAGATGGAAAGGACAACAAGAAGTATGAGAAAAAGGATCCCCAAAAGGACAAGCCTTCGACTATATACATGATCCAATCCAGGCAGCGCCGCACAAGGCAGAAAATTAGTCAAAAAATTTCACGTGGCAGAGAAATCTCATTCCCTCCAATCACGGCAAGTGACATAGCCGATGCACACTCACGATTGAGATAAGCATTGGAACACACAATGTCCGCCGTATGTATGTGGATGGAGGGTCATCAGCAGAAGTACTATACGAACACTGTTTCGTACAGTTACGACCAGAAATAAGAAGCCAATTAGTACCGGCCACGTCACCGCTCATCGGCTTTAGTGGAGACACCATCTGGCCAATAGGACAGCTACGTCTGCTTGTAACCATTGGGAATGAAGAGCATTCCACCACGGCGTGGATGAACTTTATGGTGATACGCTCACACTCTCCATACAATAGGATCATAGCCAGACCAGGTATCCTGGCCATACGGGCAGTACCCTCCATAACTTACGGAATGATTAAATTCCCTGTGAAAGGAGGAATTGTCACTATCTATAATGCAATCATACCACCATCCGAGTGTTGCCGTGACAACACCAGTTCCACTTGTTCCCCCCGAAGGATGGATCACCACCTCCCAATTGGAGGTGGCAATCCATCCTGACTATCCGGAACAAGAGGTATCCATAAGGAGAACACTCTCAGATAGCGGCAGAGGGCCATGTGCTCTCTCCTAAAAGAAAAAATAGATGTATTCTCATGGGAGCCCAAGCACATGACGGGCGTTCCGCGGGCGATTGCAGAACATAAGATCCAAATCCGCCAGGGATATCCTCCCGTTAAGTAAAAGAAGCGCGGCCAGGCACCAGAGCGCAGCTAAGTAATATTGGATGAAGTACGGAAGTTGGTGGATGCAGGTATCATGCGCGAGGTATACTACCACGAGTGGTTATCCAACCCGGTCATGGTCAAAAAGCATGACGGGAGCTGGCGCATGTGCGTGGATTTCACAGACCTGAACAAAGCCTGTCTGCAGGACTGCTATCCATTACCGGAGATTGACTGGAAGGTGGAATCCCTATGTGGATATCCCTTTAAGTGCTTCTTAGATGCATTCAAAGGATACCACCAGATCCAGATGGCGGAGGAGGACGCAGAAAAGATGACGTTCCATACTAGTCAAGGCGTATACTGTTATACAAAAATGCCATTCGGACTAAAGAACGTCGGGGCAACATATCAGCGGCTTGTTGACAAAGCCTTTGACTCACAGATAGGCCGCAACCTTGAGGTGTACGTTGACGACTTAGTCATCAAAATCCATACGGAGGATGCACTTCTCCACGACGTCCAAGAGACGTTTGACACATTCAGGAGGATTAATATGAAGGTAAATCCAATGAAATGCACATTTGGGGCAACTGAAGGGATGTTCCTTGGATATATAATGGCATCAAGCCTTGCCCATAAAAGACGGACGCGGTGATACAGTTACCATCTCCTCAGACACGGAAAGAGGTGCAATCTTTAAATGGGAAGTTGGCCGGGCTGAACAGGTTCTTGTCGAAGTCCGCGGAGAAATCACTCCCCCTATTCAAAACACTCAAGAAGTGCATCAATAAGGGAGATTCCAGTGGACAAAGGAAGCGGAGGAAGCCTTTGGTCAGCTCAAGCAACACCTCGCATCTCTTCCCATGCTAGTGGCCCCCTGACCCAAGGAGGAGCTCATAATGTATCTGTCAGCCACACATGGAGCAATAAGTGCGGTACTCATGACGGATAGGGACACAGTCCAAACTCCGGTCTACTTTATAAGTAGAACACTATAAGGGCCAGAGTTGAATTATTCTTCCATGGAGAAATCGGTTCTGGCATTAGTGTTTGCTACGAAACGGTTACGCCGGTACTTTCATGCGCACCCAATTGTAGTTATTACTGATCAACCAATAAAACAAGTCATCTCCAGACCAGATGTAGCCGGTAGGCTACAGAAGTGGAGCATTCTATTGGGAGAACATAACATATCTTATAGACCAAGGATGGCTGTTAAAGGACAAATCTTGGCAGATTTCTTGATAGAGAATCCGGATGAGGAGGGACCAATCGTACAACGAGAGGAAACTCCAGCAGAACCATGGGTATTATTTATGGACGGATCTGCGTGCACGGATAGATCAGGAGCTGGTCTCATCCTTACGAATCCGAAAAGAATGGAGTTCACATACGCCTTGCGCTTTGAGTTCACAGCCACCAATAATGAGGCAGAATATGAAGCATTGATTGCGGGTATAAAAATCGCCGCTAGAATGGGAGTCCGCAACCTTGAGGCGTACGTGGACTCACGGCTTGTCGTGAACCACATTCTGGGGGGATACGTAGCCAAGGAGGATAACATGGTTCGATACTTGGAGAAATTCAAGTCACTCATCGCGGCTTTCAGCAAGTTTTCTATCAAGCAGGTACCAAGAGGTGAAAACAAGAAGGCGGACGCTCTTAGCAAGATCACGTCTACAAGTTTCGCCCACTTATCCAAGCAAGTCTTGGTGGAAATACTAAAGGAAAAGTCTATAACATAAGGGGAAGTCGCAGCTATAGTTGAGGAAGATGGACCTACATGGATGACCCCGATAATCAACTATTTGACTAATGAAACCCTTCCAGACGAGGAAAAGGCGGCACGACGCATCAGAAGGAAGTTGTAGCACTTCGAGCATTGAGAAGGTATTCTTTACAAGCGCTCTTTCTTACAGCCGTAGTTGCGGTGTGTTGGGCCACGCCAGGCTACTTATGTGATCAGTGAGATACATGAAGGGTTATGCGGCATGCACACGGGTCCCCGATCCGTAGTAGCCCGATCTCTGCGCACAGGATATTATTGTCCTACTATGCATAGGGATGCACGCGACATGATTCGCAAGTGCAGTGATTGCCAAGTGCACAGACAAGTACCACGACATCCGCAGTAGGAACTTACACCCATTACATCCCCATGGCCATTCTATAAGTGGGGGATCGATATTACAGGACCTTTTCCCGTAGCTGCGGGGGAGTTAAGTTCTTGATTGTCGCAATGGACTACTTTACACACTGGATAGAGGCCAAAGCAGTCAAATCCATCACAGGGAAACAAGTTAAAAAGTTTGTTTGGGAGAACATCGTGTGCCGTTTTGGCTTACCAGGAGAAATCCTCTCGGACAACGGGAAGCAGTTCGTGGATAATCCATTCAAGGACTGGTGCGCATCATTGAGTATCAAACGGCGTTTCGCATCTGTTAAACATCCACAGACAAATGGTCTTGTAGAACGAGCAAATAGAAGCTTGGGTGAAGGCATCAAGGCACGCCTGGATGAACGAAGTGCCAAATGGGTGGATGAACTGCCACATGTTCTATGGGCACATAGGACTATGATCAAAACAGCCAACGAGGACACTCCATTCGCATTGGCCTACGGCACTGAAGCTGTCATACCAGCAGAAATAAGAATGCCTACCATCCGCACATCGAAGGTTAATGTCGTCACAAACGACGAGCAGCTCCGGATCAATCTGGATTTGTTGGAGGAAAAAAGGGAGATAGCGGCTATCAATGAGGCCAAATCCAAGGCATGGATGAAGGCTTATTATGACGCCAAGGTTAAAGGTGTTTCTTTTCGACCGAGAGATTATGTCTATCGTGCTAACGAGGCAAGTCGAGCGGAGAATACAGGAAAGCTGGGCCCTAAGTGGGAAGAACCGTATGAGGTCACGGAAGCCTTAGGACGGGGCGCGTATAAGTTACGTGACATGGATGGCCGTGACCTGGAACGCACATGAAATATCTACAATCTTAAAAGGTGCTATCTTTGAAAGCTACGGCTTCCGCATGGATACTTCGCTATATCTGGCTTCAATGAAGATCCATGTGTTCTCTTTGTTTTGTTTTTTATGCTTTCTAGGTTCCCTTTGTTTTTAGGATTTCCCATTCTCGTTAAAACAAAAAACGTAAACGTTCTAATAAAATGTCGTGGTGCCTAGCTAGCTCAACGACTCGTTCTTGTGCAAATTGTTTTATTATTTAGATTCTATTATTATCTTATAGATTTAGTTGTTATTACTATAATGTGCCATCTCTTATTCATATGCATTCATTCAATAACCGTACATGTACTATACACCTCCAGGCAGGGTAAGAGGATTAAGTGAACCTAATAATTCAACTTGTCACATAAGAGGGATGCAACCCCAGTGACGCGGATCATGTATCCTTACTAGACACCTTACTCACAAGACGTTGTGATAAGTTTCTATATGTCGCGCTCACGTAGTGCTTTGCATGGTAAAGACTCACGCCGCACGTCTAGTAAAATATAGACTTGGTTTTATTCTAGGGAAGACGTGACATGTCATGCGACACAGATACATGATATCTAAAAAGAATATAAGCAAGTTTCCAATTATCATAATTGTCGTGACCACCACGGACTTATAAATATTATGCTAAATGTTTACAATAATGTTACAGAAAGGATAAAGTGTCGTGGACATCCAAAGACGAATATTTAGGTTACAAACCAAATTATCCAGGAGTTATAACAAATTAAGGAGCACCCTACATGGGGGCGAGAAACCTATCTATCTCCCATTGCTCTATCTCACCACGTTCCTTCTGTTCCAGAGCTTGAGTTGCATTCATCTCCAGCACCTCGCTTAATGGCGGTTCACCAACTACGATTCTGGTAACGTCTTCATAAATAGGAAGAGTGAGGTGGCTGGGTGAGGGAGTAAAAGGAGTCCGGGAATGTCCCTCGTCCTGAGAAAAGTGTGACAACCCTGGTTTTGAGGTTCGTCACTTAGTTTTATTTTGTGCCAGTTACGTGTCTTTACGTGTTTATGTGCTTAGTGGTGTGTATAGATTGTGGTTTGGATATCGTTTCCGGTACGGGGTACCTTGTGAATGAAACGATGTGTGATGATTTCATGTTCATGAGCTCACATGGTAGTGACTATGAAGTGAAATGGTGTTATTTAGTGGTTTTACGTATACGTATATGTATTATAGAAAATCGTGTTTTTACGATTTACGGTTTAACATTTAGAGGTCTCGGATGAGGTAATTAGTCATGTGGATATTTTTCGGGATGGTTTTAAGTCATTTAGGACTTAGTTATAAAGTTTATTTCAAAATTTGAGATTTTTTTTAAAAGTGTATATTTTACGTCTTTTACGGTAAAACGCGTAAATTTGACTAGTTTTACGGTTTTGAGGTTTTGGAGGCTTTAGGAGCTGAAATAAATTAAGGAAAATTAAGGTAATATTATTAATACTAATATTAATAAATAGAAGGAAAAAAAACGAAATTAAATGGGTATAGGTCGGTTATGTGAAAAAAAAGGGGAAAAAGAGAAAAAGGGAACCGGGCTTTTGTATTTGGGCTAGGACTGGTTAAGATTAATTATATAATGTTTTTATTTATCAAAACACTTCATAAAATCCCTGGAGATCAATAAGGAGTCGAAATATACAAGGGAGGAATTAGGGTTTTCATAAAAATCTTAGTTTTTCATAAATCAAAGGTAAATCTTTATAACCCTTTTTAATTAAAGTGTTTTAATTCTTTCTCAAACATCTTATGATGGATTTAGGTTAGGGTTTAATTTGAAAAACAGTAAATTTATATTGAATTAATCATTATATGATGATCACATAAATTAGGGCTTGTAATTAGAGGGATTAGGGTTAATTAATGAGGTTGATTTTGTTAAACCCGTTTTTAAAAACTGGGCAGAATTTTGAGTCAATTGTTTTGATCATATCGGGAGTTCTAGGAACATTAAAGATGCGATCCAAGTATCCCTGAAAAGGTAATTGAAGTGGTTTTCCAATGCAAGAAACTAGAACTAAATTGGAGTTCGGGAAGTGGGTAAAAAACATGTTACAATAGTCGGAGGTCAAAACAGTTTTGAATTCAGCATGTTTTCTTTTTAAGTTTTGGGTTGTTTGGGGTACTTAGGGTTGCATTGGGATCTTCTCACCAACGTGAGAGATGGTTTATATATTGTAGTAATTATCTGCACTTGGGCTAAGGTTGTGGTTTAGGGTAAGACCCCTTAATGGTAACAAACTTTTAGTACGTTTAAAATTAGGAAATATGGAATGAGAAAAGTAGATATATGTATATCGGGGCCTTAACAGTAGCTTTAAGGTTAGGGCAAGTGGGAGGTGTTAGCCAACATATTTAAGGGTATGAATATTCCTGTTACAGAAACCATGGGTATGTTTAAGTGGACGTTTGACTTAATGTTTTGAGACCTAAAAACTGGGACTGTTTTGGGTAAAATATGAACGGGTTAGTTATTAAACTTAACCAAGTTAAGGACTTGTTAAGGAAGGGAAATGGGGTGATTAGAGCTTATAAATGAGGTAAATATGTGGGAATAGGCTAGATGTCCATCATAGGTTGATGAGCCATCTTAGTTATTGGTTCGTGTATTGATTTCGTGTTTTTGGTTTGTTAGCTTGTTGCTAGTGCGAGGACTTTTGAAGAAGCTATCATGTGAGTTTCATAGTCCCATGTTTACTATTGATTTTGACTTCCAGATGGGATGGAAGAGACACTGTGTTGAATTATTTTCTAAATTAATGATGTGAATGTTTTTAAGGTTTGAGATGGACTTGTGTGTACATTTATGTGATTAACTGTTATGTGATTCTTGTTTGTGTGTGATCTGGATTGGAAAGGTACATAGGTGTATGGGCGCCTATGGGACCTATGGTTAATGATAAGGCGTGATGCCTTGGAAATTGTGATTTTTGGTAAGGCGTGATGCCTTGGAAATTGTGATTGTTGGTAAGGCGTGATGCCTTGGAAATTGTGATTGTTGGTAAGGCGTGATGCCTTGGAATTCTAATGATTGATTGAACTTGAATGCTAGTTGTTAGTACATGATTGTAGCGCATTGTCCATATGTTTATTGGTTTATGGTATTCACAGCTTATGACTTGTCTTGGTTTGGAGTCTAAACCTATGACTCTCACGAACTTTATGTTGACGTGTTTTAGTGTCTCTTTCAGGTGTGAATGTGTTTAAGCTTGAGGATAGAAGTGGCTAGACTTGGATGCCTTAGGATTGCATATAGAAGGAGATCCCCGTTCCTTCTTAGTTTCTTATGTTTGTTTTGTTTGTGATATTTGATTGTCTTGGGTAAGAGGTAGGATTGTTACCTACTTACCTAGACTCCTGCATGTTGAGATATTGTCATGACATATGTGTCGCCATTTATGACATTTCTTATTTCATTTAGTTATCTCTATAGACACGCCATATTGTGATGATATCCATACGTCGCGCCCCATATTCCGCCATGGTGGGGTATGACAGAATGGTATCAGAGACAATGGTTACAGAGAATTAGGTTGCCTAGTCGCGTAGCCTAGTCTATAGCTTAAGGGTCCCTGCATATAGACGTCATAGGAGTATGTGTGCATTTTATATTAATTGATGTGTTTGGATGTTATTTATTGCAATGTTTTGACTAGTATGAATTGAACCGTAGTATGTTCATACTTAGTCACCTATTATTTTCTTTTCGGGTTTGTGACTAGTGCGGGTTGAACCATAATCGTCCACGCTAGTCACTGTTGTATTTTGCTTAAATGGTACATTATAGTACATAATTTAGTACAAGGTAGTTTTTATCTTTTATCGAGTTATTCTACATACCTGAGGTATGTTATTTTTCTTTTGATGTTTAAGTCATGTTCCCTAAGAACCGTGTGGTGGTTCGAGTTACTAGGAGTAGGTGGATAGGAAGGGTTTTAAGCTGTTTCCACTCTTACGGGCGACATGACTTAAAACTGATTATGTTTTCGTTTTGGATTTAGTCTAGGCTGTTTTAGCTAGACTATGGATTTATGTATTCCGAGAGTTTGACTATGTTATTTTAATAGTTGGAGTTTTGAACCTTTGTTATGTGGTTATGAGCTTATGTGAGTAGATGGATTTATGTGTTATGTGTTGTATTGATTCTTATAAGTGTCATCATAGGAGGGAGTGCATTGGGGAAAGGGTAATTGTATAAGTATGGTGGCCAACATAGTTATACAAGTACAACAACTTCAATGGGTTCCTAAGTATGATTTCATGAAAGAGGGTTAGTACATGCTTGTATATGATGAGATGTGGATTTTGGGTATATTTATAATATATGGGTTTTGTGCGTTGTTGTGGCATGGTGAGATGGTAAAAAGGTGATTACTCGTATGGAAAAACGAGTGTATGACGCGATCGACTTGATATGTATGATAACGAGTATGTTTTGGGAGATTTAATAGGTATATATATGCGGATGTATATATACTACTACGTGTAAGGTTATGGTATATGGTCGTTCACTAGTTATTATAACTTGAACGTACCTTGTGTTTGTTCGTGTTTTATGGTGATGGAGTTCCAACGACGTTTTGAATCTTTTGAAGTGTGTCTTGTAGCATATTCTTTGAGTTTCGTATTTCACGTGTACATTTTAAAATAGTGTTTTTGGTTTCAAGTCTATTGAAATAACTTGGGGTTTCTTTTGAGATAATTAAATCTTTTGTGTTGGGTCTTACATTTCTTTTGGTCGGTATATATTGAGAAAAAGGGGGACTTGGAAATCTATTATAGGGCTTGATAGTTGGTTGTATTCGTTAAAATAAGGGTAAGGTGTTGGAGTCGTGTTTGAAACAAGGTGCAACATAAGATTTCTTTTTAATCAACACTTATTTATTTCAAATTCTAAAAGACTTTCTTTAAAATAGATAGAAGTAAAATTTCTTTCTACTTACATAGTTTATATAATTGGGTTTAACCGATTTATGTCATTTATACTTATTAATACGAGGTTAAATTGAGTTTATGAAGGTTACACATACAATTATATCTGTCATTTAAAAGAGGTATATTAATCACTAAGTCTGTTCTTTAGTTTTTTTTAAACAACTAGTATAAAACTGATTTGGTCATAACTTGTTCGTTTTTAGAGCTTTTTGAGTGATTCAAAAGCCAAAAATTATGTCCTCGGAACGTACTTTTCAAATATTCCGAATGTATAGTCATGGGAGGTAATTATCTTGGCCTAAATTTTTGTACAAGTGTCGGGTTAAAGGTTGAGTTTGAATGGTAGTTTATTTTTATGATTTGGGACGCACGGGATACCTAGTTTTCGAGTTGAGTTTTGAGTTCGTCAAGAGGGTTGTTTGTAGATTGTTTGAGTCACATAGATGTGGGAGGGAATAATAATAAAAAAATAGATATATATTCTTTTGGAAAAATGTCGATCTTTTGCACGGTTTAAATAATATGTCGCGGGGCGTAATATGTTTTGGTTGCCATTGGGTGTTTCTTTGATTATTTTTCGTTGTCATGGGTCATTTTGAAATGATACACGTTTTGGGTTTGAGTTTTCTTTTGAGTCTCGTGGTTTTTGACTTGTTTTAACTGGTGCACGTGAAATGTCGTTAGTTATCCGTGGGTTGATTCATTGATCGTATCTGATGGATTCAGGATGTAGTTTTGGTTTCGTATTGTTCGGGAGCGTTGAGGTAGTCATATGAAGACTTGGTAGCGCCTACACGCGTAAGTAGGTGACCATGAGAGAACGGTCGGAATACCCTTAGTGGGGAGGAAAGAAGTTCGTAAACGAACTAATGTGGTCATGAGGTCTCTTAGGAGTACCAAGGAGATGAATAGAGATTTGTGGGATACTAGCACAAGTAACGCGCCATAGAGAGTGTTGGAAGGGGATACAATACCTCAAAGGTATTTATGATTGTGCGTAAGGCATGTAAGTTTTCCGAAAATTTCCTGAGATTTAGTAGGTTTGCCTATTACTATGAGGTAGAACCATAAGTAGAGCAAGTAGGAGAAGTGAGAGGAGTTGGAGTTAGTGTCTTTCCAAGGAAATTGTAGATTGAATGATTCCAAGAACAATAGTTGATGGAAATTGCAACGGATGCAAGGTAATAATTGAGTTGCTTAGTAGTAGATTGGATGTGGAAAGTGGTTGAGTGGTCTGATGAGAGGAAGCATTGGTCTTCTAAAATGCGTGTAGAATTTTGCAAGTAGAACGAGGTAGGAATTTATTCGTATTGCCTCTAAGAGAGGGTGCAAGGAGGACATAGTTGAAACTGCCAAGGAGGTGGTATGAACACTTTGGGTTTTTGGTCATGCATTTGGCTTCGCCAAAGCACTAGCGGTTTTCATAGAATCAATGAACCGAGTGTGCATGAACGTATATAAACGAGTTGTCATCAGGAGCATCGACGACATCTTGATCTACTCAAATCTAAGAAGGAGAGTGAGGCGAATTATGTGTTGGTTTTGGAGTGGAGTTATACGTGAGATTTTTGAGTGTGAGTTTTAGTATTAAGTTTACTATGATGAGCAGTTAGAGATGGTGGCATATCATGGAACCAGCAAGGGCGAAGTGAAGAAGGATGAGGAAGCGTTTTGGAGGCTGAAGAGGTGGATTAGATAATGAGCCGATCTTGGCATTATCAGAAGGACTGGATGAATTCGTGAAGCATGACGAATTGTGGAGCAAGGATTTGGACGCGTACGAGGACGACAAAGAAAGGCGATCGCTTATACGTTGCAGGAACTGAAGATTTGGAAGAACTAGATGGACTTAGTTAGTGGGGCTGGATTGTTATATCTGCCTAGAATGCTAGAGGCATTTGGTGTACGAGACGTGGAGAATGATCTATACGGATCATGAACATCTCCAACACATATTCAATCATCTTGATTGAACTTTTGACAAAGGTGATGGGTGGAGTTAAGTGATGAAAGAAAATTGCAAGGCTAAGTACCATCTGGGAAAGGCAAGCATGGTTGATGAGACATGGAATAAGAAGAATGAAGTGAAGCTGAGAAGGACTTGAACTACATGGATGACGTATTAGGATGGTTTGGATGAAAGATGTAGGTTGCACGAGTTGAGTTGTCTAAAGCAGAGAACGCGTCAACATGTATGTTGCGTGGCTTGGACAATCATATGGAGAAAAGGACGTAGACTATACTTCCTACATAGATAGGAGTAGCTTAGAAAGGGGCGATGTAAGGACGAAGTTGGTGGAAGGGATACATAATGCAGTGGAGGATTAAGTACGATGAGAGTTGAGTGATAGTCGATAGACTAACTAATTCATCACCTATTTCAACAGGAATGAGAAGTCACGTAGTTGGGAAGTTGGAAGAATTGCGTACGGATATGAGGGAATCAAGGGTTTTGCGTAAAGGTTAGCCTAATATGTATGGAGTGCCTTATGAAGGACTCTGGCGAGGGAAGAAACGAGGGGAAGCATCACATCGTAATGTATGGTAGGGAGTTAGGAATCTCATTAGCGATGGCTGAGTTTTCATATAGTGATCGTTATCATACTAGAAGTCGATAAATTCCATTTGAGGCACTATATGAAAGGATAGGGTGAGTTGTCCCCAATGTGGACTAGAATTGGTAAAAGAGGCTACTAATGTGGTAATGATGTTGTGGAAAGGATGAGAGCAACAAGGGATGCTATGTAGAAAAGGAGGAAACCACTAGAGTTAGTGACAAAGTTGTGTATGAAGTTTCACCCATAGTAACGGGTGGTACGTTTCGGTAAAATGGAAGAGTTGATGTAGAGTTTTGTAGGTCCATTTATGATCTTTGGAAAGATAGGACCATTAGCTTATGAGCATAGAATTACCTGGGGGAAATTGAGTGGCATACATGATATATTTCATGTATTAAGATTGGTAAATGTTGCTGAGAATGCATATTTGCATGTTCGGTTATTCGGGACTTGTGTTAATAAGAGTCTTTGTTTTATCAAAGAGTCATTTGTGAGATTTATTGACTGTGAGGTCAAGATTTTGGCAATGAATTTAGATATTGTTGGTTAGTATATGTGGTAATTTGAGACTTGAACTAAAGTTCACGTGGAAATGAGAGGACTTCATTTAGAACAAGTATCCTCATGTGATTTCTTGTTTGTGTGTTTGATCCTAAGGAGTAAATCTCGGGACGAGATTTCTATTAGGAGGGAGTGATGTGACAACCCTGGTTTTGAGGTTCGTCACTTTGTTTTATTTTGTGCTAGTACGTGTCTTTACGTGTTTATGTGCTTATTAGTGTGTATAGATTGTGGTTTGGATATCATTTTCGGTACGGGGTACCTTGTGAATGAAACGATGTGTGATGATTTCATGTTCATGAGCTCACATGGTAGTGACTGTGAAGTGAAATGGTTTTATTTAGTGGTTTTACGTATACGTATATGTATTATAGAAAATCGTGTTTTTACGATTTACGGTTTAACATTTAGAGGTCTCGGATGAGGTAATTAGTCATGTGGATATTTTTCGGGATGGTTTTAAGTCATTTAGGACTTAGTTATAAAGTTTATTTCAAAATTTGAGATTTTTTTTAAAAGTGTATATTTTACGTCTTTTACGGTAAAACGCGTAAATTTGACTAGTTTTACGATTTTGAGGTTTTGGAGGCTTTAGGAGCTGAAATAAATTAAAGGAAATTAAGGTCATATTATTAATACTAATATTAATAATAAAAAGGAAAAAAAAACGAAATTAAATGGGTATAGGTCGGTTATGTGAAAAAAAAAAGAAAAGGGGAAAAAGGGAACCGGGCTTTTGTATTTGGGCTAGGACTGGTTAAGATTAATTATATAAGGTTTTTATTTATCAAAACACTTCATAAAATCCCTGGAGATCAATAAGGAGTCGAAATATAAGGGAGGAATTAGGGTTTTCATAAAAATCTTGGTTTTTCATAAATCAAAGGTAAATCTTTATAACCCTTTTTAATTAAAGTGTTTTAATTCTTTCTCAATCATCTTATGATGGATTTAGGTTAGAGTTTAATTTGAAAAACAGTAAATTTATAATGAATTAATCATTATATGATGATCACATAAATTAGGGCTTGTAATTAGAGGGATTAGGGTTAATTAATGGGGTTGATTTTGTTAAACCCGTTTTTAAAAACTGGGCAGAATTTTGAGTCAATTGTTTTGATCATATCGGGAGTTCTAGGAACATTCAAGATGCGATCCAAGTATCCCTGAAAAGGTAATTGAAGTGGATTTCCAATGCAAGAAACAAGAACTAAATTAGAGGTAGGTAAGTGGGTCAAAAACAGGTTACAACAGTCGGAGGTCAAAACAGTTTTGAATTCAGCCTGTTTTCTTTTTAAGTTTTGGGTTGTTTGGGGTACTTAGGGTTGCATTGGGATCTTCTCACGAACGTGAGAGATGGTTTATATATTTTAGTAAGTATCTGCACTTGGGATAAGGTTTTGGTTTAGGGTAAGACCCCTTAATGGTAACAAACTTTTAGTACGTTTAAAATCAGGAAATCTTGAGTGACAAAAGTAGATATATGTATATCGGGGCCTTAACAGTAGCTTTAAGGTTAGGGAAAGTGAGAGGTGTTAGCCAACATATTTAAGGGTATTAATATTCCTGTTACAGAAATCATGGGTATGTTTAAGTGGACGTTTGACTTAAAGTTTTGAGACCTAAAAACTGGGACTGTTTTGGGTAAAATATGAACGGGTTAGTTATTAAACTTAACCAAGTTAAGGACTTGTTAAAGAAGGGTAATGGCGTGATTAAAGCTTATCAATGAGGTAAATATGTGGGAATAGGCTAGATGTCCATCATAGGTTGATGAGCCATCTTAGTGATTGGTTCGTGTATTGATTTCGTGTTTTTGGTTTGTTAGCTTGTTGCTAGTGCGAGGACTTGTGAAGAAGCTATCAGGTGAGTTTCATAGTCCCATGTTTACTATTGATTTTGACTTCCAGATAGGATGAAAGAGACACTGTGTTGAATTATTTTCTAAATTAATGATGTGACTGTTTTTAAGGTTTGAGATGGACTTGTGTGTACATTTATGTGATTAACTGCTATGTGATTCTTGTTTGTGTGTGATCTGGATTGGAAAGGTACATAGGTGTATAGGCGCCTATGGGACCTATGGTTAATGATAAGGCGTGATGCCTTGGAAATTGTGATTGTTGGTAAGGCGTGATGCCTTGGAAATTGTGATTGTTGGTAAGGCGTGATGCCTTGGAAATTGTGATTGTTGATAAGGCGTGATGCCTTGGAATTGTAATGATTGATTGAACTTGAATGCTAGTTGTTAGTACATGATTGTAGCGCATTGTCCATATGTTTATTGGTTTATGGTATTCACAGCTTATGACTTGTCTTGGGTTGGAGTCTAAACCTATGACTCTCACCAACTTTATGTTGACGTGTTTTAGTGTCTCTTTCAGGTGTGAATGTGTTTAAGCTTGAGGATAGAAGTGGCTAGACTTGGATGCCTTAGGATTGCATATAGAAGGAGATCCCCATTCCTTCTTAGTTTCTTATGTTTGTTTTGTTTGTGATATTTGATTGTCTTGGGTAAGAGGTAGGATTGTTACCTACTTACCTAGACTCCTGCATGTTGAGATATTGTCATGACATATGTGTCGCCATTTATGACATTTCTTATTTCATTTAGTTATCTCTATAGACACGCCATGTTGTGATGATATCCATACGTCGCGCCCCATATTCCGCCATGGTGGGGTGTGACAAAAAGGCACCGAGACTTAGTTGCTACATAATCTCCTTGTTGGATGCATCTTTTGTGGCTTCCAGCTCGGCCAAGAAGGGGTAGTGGAGATCTCGCATTGCGGCCATAGAAGCAGTCATCTTCTCAGCAGCTCCGGCGTTGAAGAAGGCATGTAATACGAGGCTTTTACACCAAGTATAAAAATTAAGTTCGTTGAAGTGGTCTAATCGAATTGATTACTAGTTTAAGTGCGACTCGGCTGTCTTTTGGTGAAAACAATAGTTTTGTCATTGTAGTGTAATTAAATTGCAAGACTTTAAAGTAAATGACGGTTAATTAAATCTAAAATTAATTAAAATGTAAATGTGCAATATTAAAAACTTTAAAGATAAATGACGAGAAATTAAATGACGGGTAATTAAAACATGACGAAAAGTAAATTTGACAATTAAATAAAAATGCAAAACGTAATTAACATAGGCTAAAAGCACAACGAGAAAAACTGTCACGTTTTCTCTAAAAATAAAAATTAGAAAACTTGAAATCTTAAGACTAAAACTAAGACAAGAAAATTTAAACAATCAAGCAGACAATAACTATTTCGGAAAAGCTACAATATATTTCGGAGATTTGTATTTCTTCGGAATAAGCATATTTTTGGAAAAACAACAAATTCAGAAAAATGAATATTTTCGGAAAAATGACTAATTCAGAAAAACAGTGAATTCAGAGAAAACAAGAATTTCGTAAACACAACATTTTCGGAAAAACAACTTTTTCAGGATAAATGTTTTTCGGAGGAATCTTCGGAAAAAGGGACAAATTCAGAAAAAGTATAATTTCGGAAAAATGGCTATTTCGGAAAATGGAATCTTCGGAAAATGGAATCTTCGGAAAAAGGGACTTTTCAGAAAAATAGCATTTTCGGAATAACAATATCTTCGGAATAATTGACAATTCAGAAAAATAGCAACTTCAGAAAAAGAGTAAATTCAGAGAAAATGGCTATTTCGGAAAAAGACTATTTTCAGAGAAATGATGATTTCAGAGTTTAAAACCCTTTTCCGAAAAGATGGAAAAGGTATGTTTTTGGAAAAACTAAACCCTTTTCCGAAGATAGTAAAGAACAGAAACAATAAACAGTAACATCAAAATTCAAGGAAAAAAGCCACGAATAAGCTAAAATCAAATAAGCAATCTACCAAAACTTAATCTAAAACACTTTTAAGAAAAATTAATTCAACCACAAATCAAAAACTTGAAAAACACTAATAAAATTAAAAATTAAAAATCAACTTTTAATAAAACAAACTAATAAAAAACATAACTAAAATCAAATCAAACACACAATAAGCTATCCAATCAATAAGCTAACACATCCAAACACATAAAAACATAACCAATATTCAAATAAGCATGACAATAAGATAATAAGCATAAAGATTAATAAAAATAAGAAAGGTAGAAGGAGAGATTAATATAAAACACGATTAAAGAAAAGATTAAACAACAAAAGTAAGGATTAAACTTACTTGGAATTAAAGGAATTAAGGTGCAAGACAAGGAATGTAAATTGACAAGTAATTAAATGACATGAAAATAAATTGGAAAGACTAATGTGTCAAATTAGCTAACACCTCCTAATGGTGGCATTAGGATGGTATTTATAGGGGATTAGGAAAACTAAGCATGTGTTGGTTCCTTCTTCTTTCTTTCTCGACTTCTCGTCTTCTAAATTCTTCGACTTTATCGACTTTGTCTCGGGATTAATAAACTCGTCTTGTAATTTCTTCTGTAATTTAGACTTGAGTTCTCCGGCTTTTGTTAAACTTCCGTCTTTAGACTTTTTCTTCGATAAATCTTTAGAATTGGCCTTGGATTTCCGTTCTTTTGGCACTCTTGATCTTTTGACTTCGTCTTTTGTCTTTTTCTTCGATAAAAGCCCGTGAAAGCCCGTGTTTTCCTTCCTTTTCACATTTTGATCCTAAATCACAACAAAAACACAAACCACGCATAATTCCGACATTTACGACCTAAAATACACGTTTTGGCTTGGTTATTATTGTAGTTAAGTGGTAAAAGGATGGGTGTTTACACACCTATCAAATCCCCTACACTTGACCATTGCAATGTCCTCATGCAATGTATTAATTACAAAGCAAAATTACACTTTCCATCACAATCAATCCACATTGGCCTTTATTAAAGAGATAGAACAAAGCAAGTAAAGAAATTAAAAACATACCTTAGGGTTTTAGAATGTCGTGAATGATTATCATCCTCAAGTTTCACGTTCCCCAAACCAAGCTTAAAAACGAGATCATTGTTATTATAAGTTAGCAAACTAACATGAACCCATGTGGGCCAATTATTCATTTAGACTCCCTTATTCCTAGGTATATCTCTTATATTTTATTCTTGTCTTGAATGATCACGAGGATGCATTGTTGACTTATTTCGATAGTTATTAAGGGTGAAAATAAAGTGGGCCGATTTAATCAATAGTTAGCTAAAGGACAAAATCTTTTAAAACTGCTTCTCGGGACCTCATAAAGTTCATATCTTGGCATAACTCGTTTCACGATTTGAGACCTTTCTCGGACCGATATTTGGCAGTGACTTCATACTTCAAATCTTGAGAGACGTTCTTGGAATTATGGTCATCTCTTCATTATGGGAATTTCTTCACTTGAACTTTTTGAGAGATTCTTCATATTTGGACCACGACTTCTTCATTTTTCTCCAATCTCTATTTTGGACTTTGATATATAACGATCTGCCTCCTTTTAGGACTTGGATCTATTTATCCTCATACCTTGTTAGGGCCTTTTTGGATAGACTTCTCCATGATCTTTTGGGGAGTTTTTGCTTTTCGTCGTGTGTCTCGATCCTTCATATTGATTTTCGATAAATGATTCTTCACATCACTTTTGGATCTTTAGCAACAAAATGTAGCCCTCATGCCTTGTTAGGGACTTTTCGGACTCGCCAATCTTCGCATCCCGCTTCAACAAGTTATGCCTTGGCTATGAACTCTAATCAATACCGAGCAACTTTTGAACGATCTTGGGCTAGAATCTAAGTAACTTTTCAAATTGTACAACCTTATTTATTGCAAATAAATTTATTAACAAGCGATGGGAAAATAGGCTTATAATCAACTCACATAAATTCACGAAATAATACCAAACTTATAATTGACTCTATCATCTCTCGTTCTCCACAATTTAAAATCTCAAGGAATGAGACTCGTGGATGCTTAGCCAATTAAATCAAAGTTTTGGGTTTTCGAGTCATCTATAGGATCTTGCAAACTCTTAGACTTTTTCAAGTTTAGAGATCGCATTTTAAAGTTCCCTTAATAAACAACTCTCTAGGGTCAATTATAGGAACTTGCGAAAAGTTATTGTTCTTAACCCGTGAGAGTTAAGACTTTCGCGTTTTAAAGCTCCCTATATAAAAGCCTAGCAAAACTTGACTTAAACACGTTAAGGATACTAGCTAGAGTAAACATGGATAAGTAAACTCGGGTTGAGTTAAAAGATTCACAACGTTTAAAAAATAAAACCACTTTATTTAAAATTTATTTTAGCAAAGAAAGAAAATAAATATAACAAGGGAAAAACTAATAGGCCAAAATAGATAAAAAATTTTGGAAAAATGTCGAAAAATCGATTTTTAGGCTAAAATGAGGACAAATACAATGAAAAGACCACTTAACTTCGATAGAAGTCCCCCCTACACTTGATATAAACATTGTCCTTAATGTTTAAGCATGTGGGAGAAAACTCCCCTACACTTAGGACATTGTGCACTTTGTTTAAATCTCGCTAAGGAAGAGACAACTAAAGTGATTCCTATTTTACTCTTGAAGAATATAAAATAGAGAATCAAAAGAGTTTAGGATAGAACCGGGAAGACGGAAACACGGGATCACGGTTCGTCAAAAGTCATCAAGAATGGATCTTTAAAAGCTCGAATCCCTGTACATGATTAGAAAGAAGACAACAAACAATATACTAGGGTCTCCCCCTACACTTATTATAAAAATAAGAGAAAAAGGATAGATACTTGGGTTTCCTACCAAAAAGCGCTTGTTTTTGTTAACCGAGTCGTGAGCCTGACTCGACCTTGATTAGCATAGGAAGAAGCTTGAAACACATCGACCGGGATCAAATACATGGTTTTCGTCCATCAAGAAGCACAAGCTTAAGGCAAACAAGGCAAGCCAAAGAAGAGTAGTCAAGGTTCCCTTAAGCAGTTGGTGAGCACGGTGGAAGCAAGTATGGTGAGGTGCAAGCATATCTTCATAAGTACCAAAGATTTTTCCTTTTATTTCATCAGATGGATACTGAGATGGCTTGAAGATTCCAATACTGGGGTCAAACACCTTTTAATTTAGGGGAAAATAACACTCAGGCTCAGCACATCTTGAAGAAGATCCGCTCATAAATCTCGCAATCTCATCCTCAGAAGGTGGATATAGAGGGGTTAAGACATAAGTGCTGCGGATATCGGTGTCGGCCGGCTTCTTCTCCTTTGAAGCGGGTTTCTTCATATCCAAAGTAGGATAAAGACCATAATCATCAAAGTCCAAAGGAGGAGCATCACTCTCATTTGGGAAGTATGTGTTGAGAAAAGTAGCAAAATCTTCCTCATATGAGTAGTCATCCAAAGTAGGATCAAGTGTTGAAGGCGGAGGATCTTCATCAAGAGAAGAATCACTCGAAAGAGTATCGGCCTCATCAAAATCATCATAAGTGGGCATGTCTGGATACTCAGAAGTAAAATCATCATAATCATCTCCATTAGAACTAGAATCGTCATCATAAGTATCAAAGATCGGTGGAGAATCATAAATTGGGGCAGAATCAGAATTGGAGAGAGAATCATCCACATCATCTTGGAACAGTGGATTATCATAGCAAGAGTTGAATAGAGGATTGTCGTAGACGACAAAATCATCAAGCACATTAATCATATTCGCTGATTCTCTTCCATAGGATTTGTTTGTGATCTTCCCCATTTTGAACACTTGTTGTTCATTCCCGACCCTTAAAATTAGCTCACCTTCGGCAACATCGACTAGAGCTCTTCCGGTTCGCAAGAATGGCCGACCAAGTATTAAAGGAATACGAGGGTCCATTTCATAATCAACAACAACAAAGTCGACCGGAAAAGTGAAGGTGCCAACTTTAATGAACACATCTTCGGCAATACCAACGGGGTAAGCGAGAGTGCGATTTGCAAGTTCAAGAGTCATCTTCGTTGGTGTAAGGTCGGGTAATGATAGTGCAATCCAAACACTTAAAGGCATCAAATTAATACTTTCCTCGAGATCAGCTAGGGCAGTAAATTCTTCGGTTTTGTTAAAAATGCAAGGAAACACAAAACGACCGGGATCTCCAAGTTTTTCTGGAAGTTCTTTAAGAATAACTACAGAACAGTTTTCATTTAAGCGTGTGTTGGCGAGCTCAACCAGCTTTTCCTTCTTGTTAAGCAATTCCTTGAATGCTTTGACAAATTTCGACATGTGGACAAGTGCTTCAACAAGGCTAATGTTAAAATTCATTTGAGAGATCATCTTCAAATAGTTCGACACTTGAGGTGGAAGGTGGGGTTGGTGAAGGGTTTTTCTTGGGTACATCAGTAAGAAGTGGAGACAGTAATGGAGAACTAATACTAGGCGTGGGAGTAGGAGGGATAAATAGTGGTGGAGGAGTTGTAGATGGAGTAACTGGGGAAGGGATAGATGGTCCTACTACGGTTGTTCCACTGCGTGTAGTAATAGCACTCACATTCTCTCTCGGGTTTGTGACGGTGTTGGAAGGTAGAGAGCCCGATGTAGAGGGTGGAGTGGTTGATAAGAAACTAGCCAGCATATTCTTTAAATCATTCGTTTGAGTACTGAAGGAGGTTTGTATATCATGTCGAAGCTCGGATCTAATGTCATTACCTTGCTTAGTGATATCCCCTTTCAAGTTGATAATTTGGCATTGCAGATTCTTAATTTGCTCTCCTTAGGTTCTCATTAAGGTGTCAACATCTTGATTAATGGGTGGGGCTTGTTGAGCGGGTGGGTGATAAGGATTAGAAGCTCTAGGTGGGATTTGGTTGCTTCTATTGTAGTTGTTGTTGGGGTTGTGGTTTTGAGGAGAAAAACCGGGTGAAAGATAGTTTTTCGACCGGTAACTTAGCAAATTTCGATCCCCTTGAGGTCGGTCTTGGTAATTTTCCGGGGAATAGTTACCATAAGCCGCATACACGTTTTCCGGATTGCCTTGAGTAGAAGGACAATCAGTGTATGAGTGAGGACCGCCGCATGTCTCACAAGAAATTGCTACAGCTTTAACTTGTTGTTGGTTTGTAGCGATGAGCAAGATATTTTTGTTCATTTCGGCCATCATGCGGGTGAATTCGGTCATGTCGGGGTTTGCTGAAGTAGAAGAAACATTGACTCTCGGGTTGTTCTTTGAAGAAGCGGAGGAATCCCAATTTTGTGATGAGTAGTCATGTTCTCAATAAGCTCTCTACACTCCTCGGGTCTTCTTTTCATAAATGTGCCACCGGCGGCTGCATTAATCGTATCACGATCACGAAAAGTCAAACCATTGTAGAAAGAATCAATCAACGTAACGGGGAGCATGTTGTGGTTTGGACATCGATCGATCAAAACTTTATATCTTTCCGAAGCATCAAAGAGAGATTCATCGGGTTCTTGCATGAAACCGCTGATTTGATTTCGAAGGCTCGTGACCATGGATGGTGGAAAGTAGTGCGACAAAAATCGTTGAGTCATGTCGTCCCAAGTATGAATGGAATTCTTCGGGAGACGATCAAACCATTTTTTGGCGTGGTGGGATAAAGTATGTGGAAAGAGTTGAAGGCGAAGGACATCCATAGTAACACCGGGCAACTTCATGCTTTGAGTAATAGTAATGAATTTGTCGAGGTGCTTGTTGGCATCATCATCAGGCAATCCACGAAATGGATTAGTTTGCACTTGTTAGATCATGTGATGCTTCAACGAAAACTCCGGAGCCGTGATTTGCATCGGCACAATCGGTCCTCCTCGTCCAAACATTGTGGTTTGACAAAGCTCCTCCATTGTCCGAAGATCGGGCTGTGGAAGAACATTGTTGTTGTTGTTATTAAGGTGCGGTGGATTATTGTTGTTGTTCACACCTGCCATAGCTAAATCTTCACGAGTCTCAGGCTCTGGATAAATTGAAGATCTAGTACGCATACACCTGCAAAAACAAAAGAAAAAGATACCAAAGCAATAGACAATATATATACACTATAAAAATAAAATCTTTTTGGATTTTTGAAAATTTTAATTTTTATGGATTTTTGAAAATTTTAATTTTTATGGATTTTTGAAATCTTTGAGCAAGAAAAATAACGTTCACGAATTAACGGATCCCAAAAAGCAACGCGTCTCTCACAGAAAACCGTTAATCTTTACGAAAAGAGCCGGCAGCGGCGTCATTTAATACGAGGCTTTTACATCAAGTATAAAAATTAAGTTCGTTGAAGTGGTCTAATCGAATTGATTACTAGTTTAAGTGCGACTCAACTGTCTTTTGGTGAAAACAATGGTTTTGTCATTGTAGTGTAATTAAATTGCAAGACTTTAACGTAAATGACGGTTAATTAAATCTAAAACTAATTAAGATGTAAATGTGCAATATTAAAAACTTTAAAGATAAATGACGAGAAATTAAATGACGGGTAATTAAAACTTGACGAAAAGTAAATTTGACAATTAAATAAAAATGCAAAACGTAATTAACATAGGCTAAAAGCACAACGAGAAAAATTGTCACCTTTTCTCTAAAATTAAAAATTAGAAAGCTTGAAATCTTAAGATTAAAACTAAGACAAGAAAATTTAAACAATCAAGCAGACAATAACTATTTCGGAAAAGCTACAGTATATTTTGGATATTTGTATTACTTCGGAATAAGCATATTTTTGGAAAAACAACAAATTCAGAAAAATGAATATTTTCAGAAAAATGACTAATTCAGAAAAACAGTGAATTCAGAGAAAACAAGAATTTCGGAAAAACAACCTTTTCGGAAAAACAACTTTTTCGGAATAAATGTTTTTCGGAGGAATCTTCGGAAAAAGGGACAAATTCAGAAAAAGTATAATTTCGGAAAAATGGCTATTTCGGAAAAATGGAATCTTCGGAAAAAGGGACTTTTCAGAAAAATAGAATTTTTGGAATAACAATATCTTCGGAATAATTGACAATTCAGAAAAATAGCAATTTCAGAAAAAGAGTAAATTCAGAAAAAATGGCTATTTCGGAAAAAGACTATTTTCAGAGAAATGATGATTTCAGAGTTTAAAACCCTTTTCCGAAAAGATGGAAAAGGTATGTTTTCGGAAAAACTAAACCCTTTTCTGAAGATAGTAAAGAATAGAAACAATAAACAGTAACATCAAAATTCAAGGAAATAAGCCACGAATAAGCTAAAATCAAATAAGCAATCTACAAAAACTTGATCTAAAACACTTTTATGAAAAACTAATTCAATCACAAATCAAAAACTTGAAAAACACTAATAAAATTAAAAATTAAAAATCAACTTTTAATAAAACAAACTAATAAAAATCTTAACTAAAATCAAATCAAACACACAATAAGCTATCCAATCAATAAGCTAACACATCCAAACACATAAAAACATAACCAGTAATCAAATAAGCATGACAATAAGATAATAAGCATAAAGATTGTTAAAAATAAGAAAGGTAGAAGGAGAGATTATGTGACAATCTAACATTTTCAGGTAGTGAATTATTTTCTCGTATAATATTTTGAAACTTATTTTTGTGTTGGTTGATGAACTCACAATTTACGGATTTAAATTTGGGCTTACGTGCATAATTTAGTGTCCTTTACGACTAAACCGGAAACCTTAGGATTACGTATTTACGTTTTTGAACTCCGTTTTTGATGAGACAATTTTTATTAGATTCGTTTTGTGCCGTTGATTCATAATTTATAAAAACATTTTCCGTAAGACGACCCGAGGGCACGCAAATCAAGGAAACTAGAATCGAGGAATACCCGTAAATTAGCGAGATGGGAAAAAACTAGTTTATCCCACCCCACTAACTAGGGACGGCCAAGCTAGGATACCACATCAAAGATGTGGCATCCTTACACTCTACAAGTTAACACTTGTAACATTAGCTTCACTTTGAAGCTACTCTTCCCACAAAACCACTAGCTAAACCATTCCTTCCATTTCATACATGCAAAACAACTCTCAAACTCTCTCACCCTCCCTACCATTGTCGTCTTACTCCACCACCATACACCATCATTTGATCTTTTCTAACCACAAGATACATGTTATCTAGCTATATTTTGGAGAAACCTTGAAGCCTTGATTGATTGGTGGCCATTTTAACAACAAAGGAGGTGATTTGCTTGTATCCTAGGGCTAATTTCTCAACAAACTATCTTGGTGATTGATGATCTTGGAGATATATTTGGTGTTCATCAAGTTGTTGTCTTCCAAAAACAAGATATAATCTTGGTTGGTAAAGAAGATCATCCTTTCCATTTCTCTTGTTATTTTTGTAAAGATCAAATGTATTTTATTTTTTGTTGTATATGTATATGATGAATAATGATGATAAAAATGTTTTGTGGGGATCAAGTGTTGATAAATATGCTTAAAAATATGAATAACCATAAGAAACAAGGCTAAAATCATGCTTAAATTGTTGGCTGTATAAAAACAGTAAGTAATCAAGACTTAAACTGATAAAATTGCATGATAGAATCCATTTACAGTAATTATAAGATGTCATACACATGTGAGAGTTGGCCATGCAATAGAATCATCAAAATGAGTGAGATATGATCAAATCAAGATGAGTGTGCTAATCTGAATAGTCTGTTTTGTAGGGACTGTTAAGGATAGTTAGACATAGAATGATCAGTAGCTATAACTAACTTAATTGTAGCACATAATATGAAGTTCATGCCATCCAAAAATGAGCTTCAAACTCATTGTAGAACTCTAGATATGATAAAAATGGTGAAGATGAAACTAAAAATCAGATTTTGAAGAATTAATGTTTAATACTATTATATAAGCACTCAAATAATATAGTATAAAATGTGAAATTAAAACCCACTAACTTATGAATTTCATTTATATAAATATGTATAAGGTTAGTTAAATGGACACTTTATAAAAATGGTAGTTGAATATTATTTATAAGTTATAAAAACTATAAACATGATTTTTACGACTTTTTCGGCTATTACCGTACAATTAACGTTTTTCGCCAATTAAAACTTAGACGATCAAACCCGTCTAATATCAAGTTTTTAAAAGTCATATACTGATATATAAGTATCTAATACAAGTAAAAACCGATAAAACCCGAACTATAGGACATACGGACATTAACGAGCTAAGTTAGCATATTGGACTAATAATTTAACTAAATAAGTTAAACACTTATGAAAAGTACTTATTGGGCTTAACCCATTTGGGCCCAACATGTAAAGTATAAATACTGATAATACAAGTATAAAAAGGATTAATACAAGTTAAAGAACTTATAATAAGCTTATTGGACTTAAAACATGTAAATAGGTAAAACTAGTAAACTAGTAAAAAGTTACCAATACATAAACACTAAAATGAGTAAATAAGAATATATAAACCCACTTGATCATCATCATATGTACGAAATCATCATATGTATATTTGTTATTTTGATGAAGTCATTGGACAAAAGTCTAAGACCGATTATTATTTATATAGGTTTCCGTGACCGAAGCATGCCCGTAGCCGATAATCCGCCTTTCATTATCAACGTGAGTTCATAGCCTCGCACTCTTTTAAATGTTTTATAAAATGATTTGTAAACCCGCGAGGGAGATAACATGCTAGATTTTGATAAAAATAGAACACAAGTAGTCCCGATGGTATGCTTAATGATATGGACCCGAATGATGCTATGACCCTATAAACGAGATTAAAAGGATTATTAGTAGTTAGGTTATGTCACTCAAAGTCCCATTAGCATGAATTGTGAACTACCGGGATTTGGTAGACGCTTATGCATATGATAGTACTATTTGGGGACGATCACCCCAGTTCGTGCCTTGATGGTTGATCCCCTTCGTACCACATTGATTGGTAAGCGAATTTATGTATGAGAAGATTTACATAGCGTGATTTTTGTGACAACACGCTAACTTAGATGGGAAAATTGTTTGTCGGGTTCGCGGCCTGTTGTTTTGATAGTAAGGTAACAATGTCATGCGGCTAATAATAATCCTAAAATGTATTTCAATACAATATGATACGATGCTAATAACGATAAAAATATTACCTATAATGGTAATATTGAGGCTACGGTCTCATGGACGGTTTAAGATGTATGCTTGATTTATATATTGCCTAACTAGCAATACGAGGACTTACTTCTGATATTATACTTGTGTTCTGATTTCAACGATTGTTTTATATAACGGTTTTATTAAACTCCACGAATTCACTCGGCATTTGCTGATATGATTTTTGCATGTTTTTATCTCAGGTGCTTGAAGGTAATCCGGATGGAGATCGACTCTAATGGCCCACATAATATTAAAAATTTTCATTCGATCAATGTTTTGTAAACTTAATGACCTGTATAATTTTGGGACCTGTTGTACGCTTTAAAACTTTTTATCGAATGAATGTATGTTGAATCTTGTACAACCATATGTGTTGTCTATGATTGGAGTTATTGTGCTATCCCGTAACACTCTAAAAGACCCTTCCGCTGTACCGATACAAAATTTGAGAGTGTTACAGTTTGGTACCAGAGCTCTCGTTATAGAGAACGAAATATTTTAAAAACCAAGGTTTTGAACAAAACTTTTCAAAATCTTTTAACTATGAACATTTGAGAAAATATTTGAAAAATCTTTTGACTATAACGGTGCCAGAGATCTCCGACGTTACCAACAAGCCATTGAGAAGATATATATTTTGATATATATAATTTAATTTATATATATGTATATATTGTGATTTCAGTATGTAATTGTTTAATAAGTATGTTATCCTAATACGAGATATATATATAAATGCAGATTGTCATGGCTGACCCTAATATTCCTGTAGAGAACCATGCTATTCCTGAACCTAATGTAGATGATGATCCTTACTTAGACTTAGTAGATTATGATATGGATGATGAGGAGGAACCATTTGAGGATCCCGAGCCCGAGATAGGACTAGGGGATCAGATTGCCCCTCAGGTTGATATGGTAGAGAATGAGATTGATAATATTGAGAATGATGATGATGAGATTGGGTTAGATAATTTAGATGATGAGATTGACGACGAGTATGTCGAGGAGGATATAGGTATAGACGATGAGGTTGATGATGATGAGGAAGCTGAGCTTATTTACCCTTATGATGTTCCAGAGGGCGAGCCCTTACCCCCACCAGTTTATTTGTCTGATTATGAGGTAGAGCTACCTATGGATGAAATGTCTGAATTATTTGAATCTGATTCTGAGTCAGAGGAGGATGAGGATGATAACGCGCCTGACGGTACTGATGGTATTGCTACTCGTAGACGTGTGATAGGAGAGTCGTCTAGTGCTCGAGAGGCTACTCATATGGATGGTCTTGCACCATGGGCCTTGAGACGTGATTTAGATGCTTCCCGTGTTAAGAGTAGTATGACAGAGATTAGATTAGGTGTTGTTCAGACTCATGTTGCTTATTTGGAGTCGAAGACTAAGGTTGGTGAGAAAGAGCGGGAATTGCTTAGTTTGGATTTGACTGATGCAGAGCGTGGTTTGAATGAGGCTTTTAGGAGGTTATCTGTGTTAGAAAGTGGTGAGTTTGCTGCTATGAAGAAAAAGGTGAATTCTATGGAGATTCAGTTGAATGTAGCTCGTGCGATGCGTGAGAAAGCTGAGAAGGAGTTGAATATATTTATGGGTTGGAATAGTAGATTTTATGCTGACATGGTTGAAAGAGGAGTGATCCGTAAGCGCCCAGCTGAAGATGTGTCTAGTGATCGTCCGATAAAGATACAGAAGGCGATGGATGATGGACCATCTGGCGATTCTCAGTAGACCAGTCTGTGTTTAGTAGTGACCTTTGTATCTTTTGTACTTTTGTAGCTTTGACTGAACCGACTTGTTAGTAGTAGACCTGACACAAATTTATAGTATGTATAGTGCTAGAACTTTGATATGGGATGTAATTAAGACAATGCTTTTGTTTCAAATCGAATGAAATATGTATCTTGTCTTGAATTCCATATTGTGCCTTATTTGTATCTTGATTATGAATTCAATCCATATTATATGAATCCCTTGTTGGGTGAATGCTTAATACTTTAAAATTGTGAAATTATAGAACTATGCCACCCAAGAAAGCTGTGACTGAGGATGATGTACGTAGGATTATTAAGGAGCAAGTTACCACATCTATGACTGAATTTATGGCAAATGCTAGAAATGAAGTTGGCGGTACTGGAGTTGGCGGTAGTGGAGTTGGCAGTAGTGGAGCTGGCAGTAGTGGAGCTGGCGGTAGTGGAGCTGGCGGTAGTGGAGCTGGCGGTAGTGGAATTGGTGGTACTAATGTGAATGTGAATGCTAATAATGTGACTGCTAATGCCGGAGGAAATATAGGAGGACTTGAAACTAATGCACCTGAAGTTGGTGGCTATACTTATGTGACGTTCATGAAGTGTGAACCTCTACCTTTTAATGGAAATGAAGGTGCTGTAGGATTAAGCCAGTGGATTGAGAAGATTGAGTCGGTGTTTCGTATTAGTAAGTGTAAGGAGGAAGATAAGGTGACTTTTGCTATGGCTACTCTTAAAGGTCGTGCGTTGACTTGGTGGAACGGGATAATTGCTTTCATGGGTATTGATGCTGCTAATGCTACTCCTTGGGCTGAAATTAAGAAGTGGATGACTTTGGAATTCTGTCCCCGTAGTGTGATCATTAGGTTAGAACAAGAGTAGATTCATCTGAGAATGAAAGGTGTGGACATTGATAGTTACACAAACCGATTCCATGAGTTGGCCTTGCTATGTCCTCGATTGGTGGAACCCGAAGAGATCCGAATTGAGCAATATATCAAAGGGTTGACCAAGAATATCCGGGGGGACGTGACATCATCTAAACCAGTGACCATTGATGATGCTGTTCGAATGGCTTACCAACTCATTGGACAGATAATTCAGGATAGGGAAGATGAAGCCCGTGTTGGTGAGAAAAGAAAGGGAGACGGTGATCGGGTAGATAGAGGTGATGATAGGAAGAATTTCAATCGCCGTCAGAACCATAGAAAAGGGAATGCAAATGCTCTTACCAACAACACACTGCGCAACGATGATAGATGTCCTAAGTGTGGCAACAAGAGGCATGCTGGCGACTGCTGGAAGTGCCGAAATTGTGGAAAGCTTGGACACAAGGTTGAAAGATGTAAGAAGGGAACCATTTGCTTCAACTGTAATGAAGAAGCTCATAGGAAATCAGAATGCCCCAAGTTGAAAGCGATTGTACCTGGAAGAAACCCCCAGGGTGGTGTCTATCAACTTGGAACAATTGAGGTGAAGAAAGAGGATCTGAATGTCGTTACCGGTATGTTTTTACTCAACATTCATTATGATGTTGCTTTATTTGATTCGGGTGCCGATAGGAGCTTTGTATTCACTAAATTTAGTTCCCTTATTGACATTGAACCTGTTGAGATAAATACCAGTTACGAGGTAGAATTGGCTGAGGGTAAATTAGTGAAAACTAATAAGCTATTAGAAGGATGCTCTCTAAATCTCTTGAACTATTCCTTTCCGATTGATTTGATGTTGATAGAATTAGGTAGTTTTGATATTATTATTGGTATGGATTGGTTGTCGTTGAACAATGCTACTATTTTATGTGGAGAGAAGAAGGTTAAGATTCCTCTTAGGAATAGGACGTTAGTAATTGATGGTAATCGAGGTGAATCCCGTTTGAAAATCGTTTCATGTATTAAAGTCCAAAAGTACATCAGGAACGGTTGTGAGTTATTCTTAGCTCAAGTGACCGGGAATGAGTCTAGGGAGAAACGATTGGAGGATGTACCTATTATCTATGAATTTCCTGAGGTATTTCCTAAAGATTTACCCGGACTTCCACCGATAAGGTAAGTAGAGTTTCGAATCGATTTAATTCCTGGTGCTGCACCGGTGGCACGTGCGCCTTACCGATTAGCCCCTTCTGAATTAAAGGAGTTATCTGAGCAACTTAAGGAGTTGTCTGATAAAGGTTTTATTCGACCGAGCTCGTCGCCTTGGGGAGCTCCAGTCTTGTTCGTTAAGAAGAAGGATGGATCTTTCCGTATGTGCATTGACTATAAGGAACTGAATAAGTTGACAATTAAAAATCGATATCCTTTACCAAGGATTGATGATTTGTTTGATCAACTACAAGGATCTAGTGTGTATTCTAAGATAGATTTGTAGTCAGGATATCACCAACTTCGCGTCCGTGAAGAAGATATTCCTATAACAGCATTTAGAACTCGTTATGGACACTATGAATTTCAAGTCATGCCATTTGGGTTATGATAGGTGTGTAAACACCCATCTTTTCTACCACTTAACTACAATAATAACCGGACCAAAACGTGTATTTTATGTCTTTTATGTCGGAATTATGCGTGGTTTGTGTTTTTGTTGTGATTTAGGATAAAAAGGTGAAAAATGGAGAAAACACGGACATTCACGGGCATTTATGGACTTTTATTGAAGAAAAGGATAAAAGACAAAGTCAAGAAGTCAAGAGTGCAAAAAGAACGGAAGTCCACGACCAATTCTGAAGATTTATCGAAGAAAAAGTCAAAAGACGGAAGTTTATCAAAAGCCGGAGAATTCAAGTCTATTTTATTGAAGAATTTAAAGACGAGTTCAAAAGAAATCCCGAAGTCAAAAGTCCCTTAAAGTCCAAGATTAAAGAAGATCAGAAGAAAAGGACTAAGTACGCAATTAATGAAGATTAATAAAAGGAGGGACTTAAACTTGTAATTAAGAAGAAAGGAAAGAGGGGAGGAAGCTTCCTTAATCCTCCCCTATAAATAGATTAGATTAGTTATCATTTCACTCTTGTTGGCTAAGTGTGACAATTAGCTCTTCCACCATTTTAAATACTTGTCATTTACATTAATTGTCAATTTAATTACCTTGTCTTGCACCTTAAATTCATTTAATTTCAAGTAAGTTTCCTTTTAATTATTGTTAATCTTTACTTTATCTTGTCAATCTCTTATCTACCTTTCTTATTCTTTGATTTGTGGTGTTTATGTTCATGTTCATGCTTTTATTTTGATCCAAAGTGTTTTTGATTATTATGGTTAAAGTTGTTTAATTTCATGTTTTTGATTGTTTGTTGATGCTTATTTGTTTGATCGTTACTGTTTTTATTAATTCGTGTGTTTGATTTAGCTTACTTTTTGTTTATATCTGCTGGTACTCATCTTCCTTGTTCTTCGGAAGAGTTTTGCTTGTTTCTGATCTTCCCAGATTTAGTTCCGGACCAAGGAAAGGATTGAGGCTTCATTCGGAAGTCAAAACTTCCGAACCAAGGTTTCATTCGGAAGTCTGAAACTTCCGAACCAAGGTTGTTCATTCGGAACTCAAAAAGTTCCGAATCAAGGAAACTCATTCGGAACTTCAAAAGTTCCGAATAAAGGAGCCTCATTCGGAACTTCAAAAGTTCCGAACCAAACTTGTTCATTCGGAAGTCAAAACTTCCGAACCAGGATTCTTCATTCGGAACCTTCCGAATCAGTAACTTCCGAACCAATTCCAACAGTTCCGAACCAAGAGCCTTCATTCGGAACTTCAAAAGTTCCGAATAAGGGAGCTTCATCCGGAAAGTTCCGAATCAAGGGGTGACCAAAACTTCCGAATCAAGGCAAGATTTACAAGATTCCGAATCAGCAAGTTCCGAATGAAAGATTGTTTTGGATAAGTGACATATTCAGACAAGTTTGTTCCGGATCAAGAATTTTGGTAATATTCCAAGTGAAGAAGAATCATTTCAACCAAAGGTGACATTTAGGACGAGTGATTGTTCCAAACGAAGGTTTATTCCGAATGAGCTGTATTCAGATTCTTATTAGCTTTTATCTTTAATTTTTATCTTCAAGCTTTATTTTACTTGCCTTTTTATTTAATTGCACTTTTAGATTATTTGCCTTAGTTTTAGTTGCACTTTAAGTTTGCCTTAGATAGATTTAAGTTTACGTCATTTTACTTTAGTGCCCTTTAATTTTAGTCATGTTTTAAAATACTCGCACTTCACTTTAATTAGACTTAGATTTACTTTAAGAGCATTTTTACTTTTAAGTCTTTGCATTTAAATTTAAAATCACCCAAAAATATTCTTTTTCACTAAAGATCAACTAAGTCACACATAGAGAGCTAAGATCAATTCGTTAAGATACCGAGAACAACAATTGAACCTAGTAAAAGCAAGTTATCAAATGGCCCTTTATTTCAACGACATTTATTTTTAAGTCTTTGCACATTTAAATTTAAAAACAACCAAAATTATTTGTTTCCACCAAGATAAAACTGAGTCACATAGAAAACCTAGATCAATTCGATTAGACATACATCAACGAATCTTCCTTACTAGGTAAAAAAATCCAGTTATCAAATGGCGCCGCTACCGGCTCTTTACGTTAAGATCAATAGTTTTCTGTGCTAGACACGTTGCTTTTTGGGATCCGTTCACTTGTGAGCGTTATTTTTCTTGTATAAAAAATTCAAAAAATCATAAAAATTAAAATATTGATAAAAAACCATAAAAATTAAAAATTTCAAAAATACAAAAAGATTTTCTTTTTATTGTGTATATATATTGTCTTTGCGTTTGGTTTCTTTTTCTTTTACATTTTCAGGTGTATGCGTACTAGATCTTCTAATTATCAAGAGCCCGAGCCTCAAGAAGATTTAGATATGTCAGGTGTTAACAACAATAATCAACTACCGCACCTCAACAATAATAACAATAACAACAATGCTCCTCCACAACCCGATCTTCGGACCATGGAGGAACTTTGTCAACCAACAATGTTTGGACGAGGAGGACCGATTGCGCCGATGCAAATCAACGCTCCTGAGTTTTCGTTGAAGCACCACATGATTCAGCAAGTACAAACAAACCCATTTAGAGGATTGCCTGCTGATGATGCCAACAAACACCTAGACAAGTTCATCACAATCACCCAAAGCATGAAGTTGCCTGGGGCCACAATGGATGTACTCCGCCTACAACTCTTCCCACATACTTTATCGCATCATGCCGAAAAATGGTTTGATCGTCTCCCGAAGAATTCTATTCATACTTGGGATGACATGACTCAACGGTTTCTTTCGCGCTACTTTCCACCATCCATGGTCACAAGCCTTCGCAATCAGATCAGCGGTTTCATGCAAGATCCCGATGAATCTCTTTTTGATGCATGGGAGAGATATAATGTCTTGATCGACCGTTGTCCAAACCACAACATGCTTCCGGTCACCTTGATCGATACTTTCTACAACGGATTGACTTTTCGAGATCGTGATACGATTAATGCAGCCGCCGGTGGCACATTCATGAAAAGGAGACCCGAGGAGTGTAGAGAGTTAATAGAGAACATGACTACTCATCATAAGAACTGGGATTCTTCTGCTTCTTCTAGAAACAACACGAGAGTCAATGTTTCCTCTACCTCAGCAAACCCTGAGATGACCGAACTCACCCGCATGATGGCTGAAATGAGCAAAAGTATTACGCTTCTCGCTTCAAACCAACAACAACATCAAGTTAAAGCGGTTGCTAATCCTTGTGAAACATGTGGCGGTCCTCACTCATACACCGATTGTCCTTCGACACAAGGAAATCCGGAAAATGTGTATGCAGCTTACGGTAATTATTCACCGGAAAATTACCAAGCTAGACAACAAGGGGATAGAAACCTGCTGAGCTACCGATCCAACAATTACCTTTCACCCGGTTTTTCTCCTCAAAACCAAAATCCCGCCAATAACTACAATAGAAGCAACCAAATCCCACCTCGTGCTTCTAACCCTTATCAACCACCCACCCAACAACACCCACCCATTAATCCCGATGTTGACACAATCATGAGAACTCAAGGTGAGCAAATCAAGAATCTACAGAGCCAAATAATCAATTTGAAAGGAGATATCTTAAAGCAAGGTAATGACATCAGAACCGAGGTTCGTGAAAACCTTCAATCTTCCTTCATCACTCAAACAACTGAATTAAAGAATCTATTGGCTAGTTTCTTGCCCGAAGCTCAACCTTCCTCTTCCTCGGGTTCTCTACCTTCAAACACCGTCCCCAATCCGCGAGCTAATGTGAGTGCTATAACTACGCGTAGTGGAATTACCATTGTCAATCCACCTGATTCACCACCATTGTCTACACCTCCTCCACCACCATGTATCCCTACTCCTTTTACACTTAGTGATAGTACACCATTACCGTCTACGCCTCGTAATGACGATGTATCTCGGAAGGACCCTTCAACATCACAACCTTCACCAACTACACCTCCACCTAACCCTTATCAGCCCCGAATCCCATACCCTTCTCGCATAGGCAAGACCAACGAGCTAACCAAGAATGACTGTAATGTAATGAAATATGTGGATATGCTATCTAAAATGACCATCAACATTAGCCTTGTTGAAGCACTTTGCCACATGCCGAAATTTGTTAAAGCATTCAAGGACTTGCTTAGCAAGAAGGAGAAGTTGCTTGAACTCGCCAACACACGCTTAAATGAAAACTGCTCTGCAGTCCTTCTTAGAGAACTTCCGGAAAAGCTTGGAGATCCCGGTCGTTTTGTGTTGTCTTGCGTATTCAACAAAACTGAAGAATTTACTGCCCTTGCTGATCTCGGGGCTAGTATTAATCTTATGCCACTCAGTGTTTGGAAAACACTATCATTGCCCGATCTCATTCCTACAAAGATTACTCTCGAACTTGAAAACCGCACTCTCGCTTACCCCGTTGGTATAGCCGAAGACGTGTTTATCAAAGTTGGCACATTTACTTTCCCGGTCGATTTTGTCGTAGTTGATTATGAAATGGACCCTCGTATTCCTTTAATACTTGGTCGGCCATTCTTGAGAACCGGACGTGCTTTAATAGATGTGGCCGAAGGTGAGTTAATCTTACGAGTCGGGGATGATTCTAAAATTTTTAGAATGGGGAAGCTTACAGGCAAATCCTTTGGAGGCCGAGAATCAGTGAACATGATAAATGTGCTCGATGACTTTACCGTCTACGATAATCCTTTATTCGAGTCTTCCACTGATAATCCACTCTTTGAAGATAATGTGGATGATTCTCACTCTACTTTGGACGCTTCTCCCATTTTTGATTCTTCACCGGTCTTCGATGCTTATGATGATGATGATTCTAGCTCAGACTCGGATGATTTTGATTGTACTTCTGAGTATCCCGAGCTGCCTACATATGATGATTTCGATGAGGCCGATACTCTCTCGAGCGATTCTTCACATGATGAAGATCCTCCATCATCACTCGATCCTACCTTGGACGATTATTCATTTGAGGAAGATTTCTCTGAATTCCTCAACACATACTTCCCTCATGAGAGTGATGCTCCTCCTTTTGACTTTGAAGACTATCGTCTTGATCCTACTTTGGATTTGAAGAGCATTTTGTCAAAGGAGAAGAAACCGGTCGACACCGAAATCCGTTGCACTTATGATTTGACACCTCTTTGTCCCACTTCTGAGGACGAGGTTGTGCTTCTTTGCGGATCTTCTTCACACTCGGCTGAGCCTGAGTGCTATTTTCCCCTAAAGGAAAAGGTGTTCGATCCCGGTATTGAAGTCTTTAAGCCATCTCAGTATCCACCTGATGAAATAAAAGGAAATATCTTTGGACCCATTGAAGACATGCTCGCACCGCACCATCCTTGCTTCTACTATGCTCCATCACTGCTTAAGGGAACCTTGCCACTTCTCTTTTGGCTTGCCTTGTTCGCCTTAAGCTCTTGCTTTTTGATGGATGAAAACTATGTCTTTGATCCTGGTGGATTTGTTTCATGCTACTTCCGTTGATGATCAAGGTCGAGTCAGGCTCACGACTCGGTTAACAAAAATCAAGCGCTTCTTGGGAGGCAACCCATGCACCTATCTTTTCGCTTTCTTTACCATAAGTGTAGGGGGGACCCTTTGGATTGCTATTACCTCTCCTCACTTCTTAATCAGGGATTCGAGCTTCAATGATCCACTCTTGATGATTCTTGACGACCTGTGATTCCGTGTTCTACTTCTTCCCGGTTCTATCCTAAACTCTTTTCGATTCACTATTTTATATTTTCTCAATATTAAAATAGGAATCTCTTTAGTTGTCTTTTCCTTAGCGAGATTTAAACAAACGTGCACAATGTTCTAAGTGTAGGGGAGCTTACTCCCACATGCTTAAACATTGAGGACAATGTTTATCTTAAGTGTAGGGGGGACTTCTATCGAAGTTAAGTGGTCTTTTCCTTGTTTTTGTCCTCATTTTAACCGGAAAATCAATTTTTCGACATTTTTCAAAATTTTTGATCTATTTTGGCCTATTAGTTGTTATCTTTGTATAGTTATTTTCTTTCTCCGCTAGAATAAATGTTTAATAAGTGGTTTTAATTTTCAAACGTTGTGAATCTTTTGACTCAATCCGAGTTTACTCTAGCTAATATCCTTAACGTGTTTAAATCAAGTTTTGCTAGGCTTTTATATAGGGAGCTATAAAACGCGAAAGTCTTAACTCTGACGAGTTAAGAACAAGAACTTTTCGCAAGTTCCTATAATTGATCCTAGAGAGTCGTTTATCAAGGGAACTTTAAGATGCGATTTCTAAACTTGAAAGAGTCTAAGAATTTGCAAGATCCTATAGGCGACTCGAAAACCCAAAACTTTGATTTAATAGGCTAAGTATCCACGAGTCTCATTACTTGAGATTTTAAACTGTGGAGAACGAGAGATGATAGAGCCAATTATAAGTTGGGTATTCTTTCATGAATTTATGTGAGTTAATTATGAGCCTATTCTCCCATCGCTTGCTAATAATTTATTTGCTAATAAATAAGGTTGTATGATTTGAAAAGTTACTTAGCTTCTAGCCCCAGATCGTTTAAAAGTTGCTCGGTAATGACGAGAGTTCATAGCCAAGGCATAACTAATGAAGCGGGGCGCGAAGATTGGCGAGTCCAAAAAGGCCCTAACAAGGCATGAGGGCTATGTTTTGTTGCTAAAGATCCAAAGTGATGTGAAGAATCATTTATCGAAAATCAATATGAAGGATCGAGACACACGACGTAAAGCTAAACTCCCCAAAAGTCATGGAGAAGTGTATCCAAAAAGACCCTAACAAGGTATGAGGATAAATAGATCCAAGTCATAAAAGGAGGCGGATCGTTGTATATCAAAATCCAAAATAAAGATTGGAGAAAAATGAAGAAGTCGTGGTCCAAGTATGAATCTCTCAAAACTTCAAGTGAAGAAATTCCAATTATGAAGAGAAGACCATTATTTCATGAACGTCTCTCAAAGATTCGAAGTATGAAGTCGCTGCCAAATATCGGCCCGAGAAAGGTCTCAAATCGCGAACCAAGTTATGCCAAGATATGAACTTTCTGATATCCCGAGAAGCAGTTTTAAAAGATTTGGTCCTTTAGCTAACTATTGATTAAATCGTGCACTTTATTTTCAGACTAAATAACTATCGAAATAAGTCAAACAATGTATCTTCATGATCATTCAAGACAAAATATAAAATATAAGAGATACACCTAGGAATAAGGGAGTCTAAGTGAGTAATTGGCCCACATGAGTTCGTGTTAGTTTACTAACTTATAATAACAATGATCTCGTTTTTAAGCTTGGTTTGGAGAAAGTGAAAACTTGAGGATGATGATTATTCATAACATTTTCAAAACCCAAGGTATGCTTGTGATTTCTTTAATTTCAATGTTTTTAATTTTCTATCTCTTTAATAAAGGCCAACGTGGATTGATTACGATGAAAAGTGTAATCTTGCTTTGTAACTAATGCATTGCATGAGGACATTGCAATGGTCAAGTGTAGGGGATTTGATAGGTGTGTAAACACCCATCTTTTCTACCACTTAACTACAATAATAACCGGACCAAAACGTGTATTTTATGTCTTTTATGTCGGAATTATGCGTGGTTTGTGTTTTTGTTGTGATTTAGGATGAAAAGGTGAAAAATGGAGAAAACACGGACATTCACGGGCATTTATGGACTTTTATTGAAGAAAAGGATAAAAGACAAAGTCAAGAAGTCAAGAGTGCAAAAAGAACGGAAGTCCACGACCAATTCTGAAGATTTATCGAAGAAAAAGTCAAAAGACGGAAGTTTATCAAAAGCCGGAGAATTCAAGTCTATTTTATTGAAGAATTTAAAGACGAGTTCAAAAGAAATCCCGAAGTCAAAAGTCCCTTAAAGTCCAAGATTAAAGAAGATCAGAAGAAAAGGACTAAGTACGCAATTAATGAAGATTAATAAAAGGAGGGACTTAAACTTGTAATTAAGAAGAAAGGAAAGAGGGGAGGAAGCTTCCTTAATCCTCCCCTATAAATAGATTAGATTAGTTATCATTTCACTCTTGTTGGCTAAGTGTGACAATTAGCTCTTCCACCATTTTAAATACTTGTCATTTACATTAATTGTCAATTTAATTACCTTGTCTTGCACCTTAAATTCATTTAATTTCAAGTAAGTTTCCTTTTAATTATTGTTAATCTTTACTTTATCTTGTCAATCTCTTATCTACCTTTCTTATTCTTTGATTTGTGGTGTTTATGTTCATGTTCATGCTTTTATTTTGATCCAAAGTGTTTTTTATTATTATGGTTAAAGTTGTTTAATTTCATGTTTTTTATTGTTTGTTGATGCTTATTTGTTTGATCGTTACTGTTTTTATTAATTCGTGTGTTTGATTTAGCTTACTTTTTGTTTATATCTGCTGGTACTCATCTTCCTTGTTCTTCGGAAGAGTTTTGCTTGTTTCTGATCTTCCCAGATTTAGTTCTGGACCAAGGAAAGGATTGAGGCTTCATTCGGAAGTCAAAACTTCCGAACCAAGGTTTCATTCGGAAGTCTGAAACTTCCGAACCAAGGTTGTTCATTCGGAACTCAAAAAGTTCCGAATCAAGGAAACTCATTCGGAACTTCAAAAGTTCCGAATAAAGGAGCCTCATTCGGAACTTCAAAAGTTCCGAACCAAACTTGTTCATTCGGAAGTCAAAACTTCCGAACCAGGATTCTTCATTCGGAACCTTCCGAGTCAGTAACTTCCGAACCAATTCCAACAGTTCCGAACCAAGAGCCTTCATTCGGAACTTCAAAAGTTCCGAATAAGGGAGCTTCATCCGGAAAGTTCCGAATCAAGGGGTGACCAAAACTTCCGAATCAAGGCAAGATTTACAAGATTCCGAATCAGCAAGTTCCGAATGAAAGATTGTTTTGGATAAGTGACATATTCAGACAAGTTTGTTCCGGATCAAGAATTTTGGTAATATTCCAAGTGAAGAAGAATCATTTCAACCAAAGGTGACATTTAGGACGAGTGATTGTTCCAAACGAAGGTTTATTCCGAATGAGCTGTATTCAGATTCTTATTAGCTTTTATCTTTAATTTTTATCTTCAAGCTTTATTTTACTTGCCTTTTTATTTAATTGCACTTTTAGATTATTTGCCTTAGTTTTAGTTGCACTTTAAGTTTGCCTTAGATAGATTTAAGTTTACGTCATTTTACTTTAGTGCCCTTTAATTTTAGTCATGTTTTAAAATACTCGCACTTCACTTTAATTAGACTTAGATTTACTTTAAGAGCATTTTTACTTTTAAGTCTTTGCATTTAAATTTAAAATCACCCAAAAATATTCTTTTTCACTAAAGATCAACTAAGTCACACATAGAGAGCTAAGATCAATTCGTTAAGATACCGAGAACAACAATTGAACCTAGTAAAAGCAAGTTATCAAATGGCCCTTTATTTCAACGACATTTAATTTTAAGTCTTTGCACATTTAAATTTAAAAACAACCAAAATTATTTGTTTCCACCAAGATAAAACTGAGTCACATAGAAAACCTAGATCAATTCGATTAGACATACATCAACGAATCTTCCTTACTAGGTAAAAAAATCCAGTTATCAGGTTAACTAACGCACCTGCGGTTTTCATGATTTAATGAATCGAGTGTGCAAGCCCTACTTGGATAAATTTTTGATTGTGTTTATTGACGATATTCTAATCTATTCTAAGAATGAAAATGAACATAGAGAACATTTAAGGATTATTTTGAAATTGTTAAAGGATGAAAAGTTGTATGCTAAGTTTTCGAAATGTGATTTTTGGTTAGATTCTGTGCAATTTCTTGGTCATGTGATTAACCAAGATGGAATTCATGTTGATCCTGCAAAGGTTGAAGCCATTAAGAATTGGTCTGCACCGACAACGCCAACGGAAGTGCGACAGTTCTTAGGATTGGCTGGCTATTATAGGCGATTCATTAAAGAATTTTCTCTAATATCTAAACCCTTGACTAAGCTTACCCAGAACAATAAACCTTTCGTTTGGGGAAGTGATGAGGATGGAGCATTTCAGACATTGAAGCAAAAATTATGTAGTGCGCCAATTTTATCATTACCCGACGGGAGTGAAGATTTTGTAGTGTATTGTGATGCATCTCTTAGAGGCTATGGAGCTGTTTTGATGCAGCGAGAGAAAGTGATAGCTTATGCTTCTAGGCAATTAAGGAAGAATGAGGAGAATTATACTACTCATGATCTTGAGTTAGGAGCTGTAGTCTTTGCTCTTAGGTTGTGGAGACATTATCTGTATGGCACCAAGTGTACGGTATTCACCGATCACAAAAGCCTACAGTATTTTCTCGATCAGAAGGAATTGAACATGAGGCAACGAAGATGGATAGAGTTGTTAAGTGATTATGATTGTGATATAAAATATCACCCAGGAAAAGCCAATGTTGTTGCCGATGCGTTAAGTAGGAAAGATAGAGAGCCTATCAGGGTACGTTCTCTAGTCTTAACTGTGCACAATAATTTGCTTGAGCAAATTAGAAATGCGCAAATAGAAGCTTGTAAGAAAGAAAATTTTATTAATGAAGGGTTCCGAGGAGAAGGAGATCATTTAGAGGTTAGAGCTGATGGAGTGAAATGCTTAAGAGGTCGTATGTGGATACCTAAGTTTGGAGGCTTAAGAGACTTGATTATGTTAGAATCCCATAAATCTAAGTATTCCATTCATCCGGGATCTGATAAGATGTACCATGATTTGAAGAAGTTGTACTGGTGGCCGAATATGAAAGCTGACATAGCTTTGTATGTTCTTCAATGCTTGACTTGTGCTAGAGTTAAAGCGGAACATCAAAAGCCATCAGGACTACTTCAACAGCCAAAGATTCCTGAATGGAAGTGGGAGCGAATTACGATGGACTTTATCACCAAGCTTCCTAGAACATCATCTGGAAACAACTCGATTTGGGTTATTGTCGACAGACTGACCAAATCAGCACACTTCATTCCGGTTAAAGAGCAGTTCTCACTAGAGAAGCTGACTCGTATATACCTTGATAATGTTGTATGCAAGCATAGAGTGCCTGTATCGATCATTTCAGATCGAGATCCTAGATTCGAATAGAATTTTTGGAAATCTCTCCAAAGATCTTTGGGAACGAACCTCAACATGAGCACTGCTTATCACCCCCAGACTGATGGGCAGAGTGAAAGGACGATACAAACACTGGAAGATATGTTGAGAGCTTGTGTGTTAGATTTTGGTAAGAATTGGGATAAACATTTGCCGTTAGCAGAGTTTTCTTATAACAATAGTTACCATTCTAGTATTAAGGCTGCACCGTTTGAAGCTTTGTATGGTAGGAAGTGTAGATCTCTTGTATGATAGAGTGAAGTTGGGGATACCCAGCTCACGGGACCGGAATCGATCCGGGAGACTACGGAGATGATAGTTTAGATTAAGAATAGGTTGTTGACTACCTGTAGTAGACAGAAAAGTTACGCGGATGTGCGGCGGAAGCCGATGGAGTTTAAAGTGGGTGACCAAGTAATGTTGAAAGTATCGCCATGGAAAGGCGTTATAAGATTTGGAAAGCGAGGAAAATTGAATCCCCGCTATATTGGACCCTTTAAGATTTTATCTAGAGTAGCTCCGATGGCTTACAAACTAGAGTTACCCCCAGAACTTCATGGTGTTCACAACACATTCCATGTATCTAATCTGAAGAAATGTCTAGCAGTGAGTGATGAGAAAATTTCGTTGGATAAGGTTCGAATAGATGGGAAGTTTCATTTTATCGAAGAACCCGTAGAGGTTATGGATCGTGAGGTAAAGCAACTGAAACAAAGCCGGATACCTATTGTCAAGATCCGATGGAATTCAAAGCATGGACCGGAATATACTTGGGAACGATAGGATGAAATGTGGAAGAAATATCCGCACCTCTTCGATTTCAATAAGAAACGGACATCAAAATGAAATGGATCACGAGGACGTTGATCCCTTTTAGGAGGAAAAGCTGTGACAATCTAACATTTTCAGGTAGTGAATTATTTTCTCGTATAATATTTTGAAACTTATTTTTGTGTTGGTTGATGAACTCACAATTACGGAATTAAATTTAGGCTTACGTGCATAATTTAGCGTCCTTTACGACTAAACCGGAAACCTTAGGATTACGTATTTACGTTTTTGAACTCTGTTTTTGATGAGACAATTTTTATTAGATTCGTTTTGTGCCGTTGATTCACATTTTATAAAAACGTTTTTCGTAAAACGACCCGAGGGCACGCAAATCGAGGAAACTAGAATCGAGGAATACACGTAAATTAGCGGGATGGGACAAAGCTAGTTTATCCCACCCCACTAACTAGGGACGGCCAAACTAGGACACCACATCAAAGATGTGGCATCCTTACACTCTACAAGTTAACACTTGTAACATTAGCTTCACTTTGAAGCTACTCTTCCCACAAAACCACTAGCTAAACCATTCCTTCCATTTCATACATGCATAAAAACTCTCAAACTCTCTCACCCTCTCTACCATTGACGTCCCACTCCACCACCATACACCACCATTTGATCTTTTCTAGCCACAAGATACATGTTATCTAGCTATATTTTGGAGAAACCTTGAACCCTTGATTGATTGGTGGCCATTTTAACAACAAAGGAGGTGATTTTCTTGTGTCCTAGGGCTAATTTCTCAACAAACTATCTTGGTGATTGATGATCTTGGAGATATATTTGGTGTTCATCAAGTTGTTGTCTTCCAAAAACAAGATATAATCTTGGTTGGTAAAGAAGATCATCCTTTCCATTTCTCTTGTTATTTTTGTAAAGATCAAATGTATTTTATTTCTTGTTGTATATGTATATGATGAGTATATGATGATAAAAATATTGTGTGGGGATCAAGTGTTGATAAATATGCTTAAAAAGATGAATAACCATAACAAACAAGGTTAAAATCATGCTTAAATTGTTGGTTGTATAAAAACAATAAGTAAACAAGGCTTAAACTGATAAAATTGCATGGTGGAATCCATTTACAGTAATTATAAGGTGTCATACACATGTGAGAGTTGGCCATGCAATGGAATCATCAAAATGAGTGAGATATGATCAAAACAAGTTGAGTGTGCTAATCTGAATAGTCTGTTTTGTAGGGACTGTTAAGGATAGTTAGACATAGAATGAGCAGTAGCTATAACTAACTTAATTGTAGCACATAATATGAAGTTCATGCCATACAAAAATGAGCTTCTAACCCATTGTAGAAATCTAGATATGATAAAAGTGGTGAAGATGAAACTAAAAATCAGATTTTGAAGAATTAATGTTTAATACTATTATATAAGCACTAAAATAATATAGTATAAAATGTGAAATTAAAACCCACTAACTTATGAATTTCATTTATATAAATATGTATAAGGATATAAAATGGAAACTTTTTAAAAATGGTAGATGAATAATATTTATAAGTTATAAAAACTATAAACATGATTTTTACGACTTTTTCGGCTATAACCGTAAAATTAACGTTTTTCGCCAATTAAAACTTAGACGATCAAACCCGTCTAATATAAAGTTTTTAAAAGTCATATACTGATATATAAGTATCGAATACAAGTAAAAACCGATAAAACCCGAACTATAGGACATACGGACATTAACGAGCTAAGTTAGCATATTGGACTAATAATTTAACTAAATAAGTACTTATTAGGCTTAACCCATTTGGGCCCAACATGTAAAGTATAAATACTGATAATACAAGTATAAAATGGATTAATACAAGTTAAAGAACTTATAATAAGCTTATTGGACTTAAAACATGTAAATAGGTAAAACTAGTAAACTAGTAAAAAGTTACCAATACATAAACACTAAAATGAGTAAATAAGAATATATAAACCCACTTGATCATCATCATATGTACGAAATCATCATATGTATATTTGTTATTTTGATGAAATCATTGGACAAAAGTCTAAGACCGATTATTATTTATATAGGTTTCTGTGACCGAAGCACGCCCGTAGCCGATAATCCGCCTTTCATTATCAACGTGAGTTCATAACCTCGCACTCTTTTAAATGATTTATAAAAGGATTTGTAAACCCGCGAGGGAGATAACATGCTAGATTTTGATAAAAATAGAACACAAGTAGTCCCGATGGTATGCTTAATGATATGGACCCGAATGATGCTATGACCCTATAAACGAGATAAAAAGGATTGTTAGTAGTTAGGTTATGTCACTCAAAGTCCCATTAGCATGAATTGTGAACTACCAGGATTTGGTAGACGCTTATGCATATGATAGTACTATTTGGGGACGATCACCCCAGTTCGCGCCTTGACGGTTGATCCCCTTCGTACCACATTGATTGGTAAGCGAACTTATGTATGAGAAGATTTACATAGCGTGATTTTTGTGACAACACGCTAACTTAGATGGGCAAATTGTTTGTCGGGTTCTCCCGTTGTTTTGATAGTAAGGTAACAATGTCATGTGGCTAATAATAATCCTAAAATGTATTTCAATACAATATGATACGATGCTAATAACGATAAAAATATTACCTATAATGGTAATATTGAGGCTACGATCTCATGGACGGTTTAAGATGTATGCTTGATTTATATATTGCCTGACTAGCGATACGAGGACTTACTTATGATATTATACTTGTGTTCTGATTTCAACGATTGTTTTATATAACGGTTTTATTAAACTCTATGAATTCACTCGGCATTCGCTGATATGATTTTTGCATGTTTTTATCGTGCTTGAAGGTAATCCGGATGGAGATCGACTCTGATGGCCCACATAATATTAAAAATGTTCATTCGATCTATGTTTTGTAAACTTAATGACCTGTATAACTTGGGACCTGTTGTACGCTTTAAAACTTTTTATCGAATGAATGTATGTTGAACCTTGTACAACCATTTTTATGTGTTGTCTATGATTGGAGTTATTGTGCTATCCCGTAACACTCTAAAAGACCCTTCCGCTGTACCGATACGAAATTTGAGAGTGTTACAGATTAATATAAAACTCGATTAAAGAAAAGATTAAACAACAAAAGTAAGGATTAAACTTACTTGGAATTAAAGGAATTAAGGTGCAAGACAAGGAATGTAAATTGACAAGTAATTAAATGACATGAAAATAAATTGGAAAGACTAATGTGTCAAATTAGCTAACACCTCCTAATGGTGGCATTAGGAGGGTATTTTTAGGGGATTAGGAAAACTAATCATGTGTTGGTTCCTTCTTCTTTCTTTCTCGACTTCTCGTCTTCTAAATTCTACGACTTTATCGACTTTGTCTCGGGATTAATAAACTCGTCTTGTAATTTCTTCATTAATTTAGACTTGAGTTCTTCGGATTTTGTTAAACTTCCGTCTTTAGACTTTTTCTTCGATAAATCTTCAGAATTGGCCTTGGAATTTCGTTCTTTTGGCACTCTTGATCTTTTGACTTCGTCTTTTGTCTTTTTCTTCGATAAAAGCCCGTGAAAGCCCGTGTTTTCCTTCCTTTTCACATTTTGATCCTAAATCACAACAAAAACACAAACCATGCATAATTCCGACATTTACAACCTAAAATACACATTTTGGCTTGGTTATTATTGTAGTTAAGTGGTAAAAGGATGGGTGTTTACACACCTATCAGCATGCTTTGTGATGTTTTGTTTCTTCCTTATTAGCTCTTCGGCCATGACCATTCCTTCATGACGACTGTGGTCGATGCCATCTGACACGAGGTCCGCAAACTGTTGAACAAATTATGGGGCCTCCAACACCTTTGTGACGACCAAACGCGTCACATGACCTACCATCCACCTGCGGCCGGCAATGGCTGCTAGTAGTTGGGGGTATAACACATCATCACGCTCGGAGATAAGAGCATTCACCAGTACATCTTTTTGGGTGGACGCCTCCTTCAATTGTTCGGCCACGACCCTCTCGTGAGCAAACTCCTCTTTCAGTTTTCTTTCACCCTGGATCAACGCATGGGCGTCCTCAAGCCTCTTTGTGAGAATGGATACTTGGTCGGAGGAGAACTTAACTGAAGCTTCTGCCGCGGTCACCTATATGTAATAAATCAAGTATTAAAATGAAGGATATTACGACGTAGGCGTGATGTGGTGCGGATACATACCTTGGATATTACAGCCTCAAGTTTAGTCTCGAGCTCGGCTACATTTTGCTCATGAGCATTGGCATGTGCTGATTGTTCTTTAACAGTAGCCTCGGCAGTAGAAAGCTGGGACTGGAGGGCGGCAATCTGGGCCTCATTTTCTTCAATTATCTTCTCTCTTCAACCAACCTTCCTCTTCAAGGAATCAACATGCTTTAAGGCAGCCTCAAATCTTAGCCGCATGGAGGTACCCATGGCCATCTGATGAACCAAGGCACCATTGTACTCATCCACTAGGTCCACATGGCTTAGTGCATTCACATCCCTGACCAGACCGGGAGGGATGCAGTTATTCAGATATTCACGACATTCGTCGGCCTGTCTCATCCGTGAAGCGGTGGTGATCGCCCAGTCAGGGTTGAACTGTGTAGGAGGGTCGGACGCCGGTACCTCTTGAGAAGCTGTTGGGGTACCTTCCTCAAAGTCGGGGCCAGATCTGGTTGTGCCTGTATGTAGGGCAGGTTCCTTCACCATCTCCTTCTCTTTATCCTTCTCCTTCCGTGCCTCTTGGGTAGGTACGGCACCAGCTTGTTCATCCCTGCAAAAAACAATTGGAATAAGTATTAAAAAATGGTTTATAAAAGTCTATACCTCTTACTTGTATAATGGATATTTTGATAAAACAAAGGCGGTAGACTTACATATTGGTTCTTTCTAGTTCTGATGTAGTGGGGGAACTTGAGTGACTGGCTCGGCATTGGTTAACGGCACGTCCGGATCCATGGGTGCAGTCCGCGCCGTCTCGGAGGCCTGGGTGGTGCTCTCAACAGATTGATAGCGGGGGTGGTCCTCGTGTAGTTTTTTTGGAGGGGCATTGTGTTCCCCGACCTCAGCCTGAGCAACTCTTCTTACCCGCTAGTTCTTCTTACGGGTATGCTTGGGGGCGGGCTGGGCTTCCCCTTCTTCTTCCTCTTCCTCTACTTGTTGCACTTCCTCCTCGTCATCTCCCAACATTTGGTGAAGACTGGAGGTGGTCCTCTCAATGTTGTCACCTTGCTCTTCCCCGTGTACGGGGTAGCTGTCTTTGGCGGAGAGGAGGGCCCGGCTTCATCTTCCAGCATCATGTTGTCACCATCGTCGTTGTCGAAATCCACGGGGGTTCTCAAAAGTGTTGTTTCTTCTTCGTCAAAATGGGGGTCTGGTACGGCTGCTAGGGCAACTGTCACGTTCTGGGTATGCTCGAGGAAGCGTAGCTCATTCTCACGTCTAGGACGGGCTCCCTCTGGTATAAGTTTTGGATCACCTTGACGAAGGATTCCAAAGAATTTCATTTCTGCCAAAACAAACAAAGTATGTTAGTTATAGCCAATATGTGTATGTACGTCTTTGATGTGCGGATGCTATACCTACCTTCACCACGCCTCCTCCAAAACATAGGATATCTGTTGGATGAGCCGAAGTAATTACGGCTAATCCCTAGCAAACAAAGGAATGATTCGGGTAGATTCCTATGGAACCATGTCCTATTCCTATCTATTTCTTGGGAATGTTGAGGATTATATGTACCAGCGCGCGGAGGAGGGTCAGGAGATAATCTATGTTTAAAAACGAAATCAACCGGCCACACTATTGAGTCGATGAAAAAGTAATGGTCGTACCAATTTTTCAGCGAATCCATGCCTTATTATGGGCTGTGGGGCTGTTGGGGGATCGTTTCTTAAAGGAGAGCCAACCATTAACTAAACTAGGGGTATAAAATAGCCTGAATAACTCTACGGTATGAGGTATTCTTCTTGCGCGACAAAGGATTTCAAACTGACTAATCTTACATGCACCTATACAGTGTAGTTGGGTGATATGCACGTCATAATATCCTAGGAGATCTACAAGGAAACGAGTGAAAGGAATGTGATAGTTGGCCGCATCGAACATAAGAGTGTATAAGCCAATTTTTACCTGGGGCGCCTCAGTTATGAGGTCCCCTGCACCAGGGAGAGAAGGATGTAGGTTGCTAGGAATGAAGAAATCAGTGCAAAAGTGCTCCAAATTCTCATGGGTTATTACGTTGAGCACGGATCCAATAGAGGGGTTGTTTCTTTGAGCCATTACTAAATAAACAAGATAAAGGCTTGGTATTCTAACCTGCATGGGAAGGGATCCGTGCATGAGAAGGTAGTGCTAATGAGGAAAGCTTTAATGGTAGAAATGAAGGAAAAGACTGTGTGTTACACACAGCCGTAGGGGCGACTTATTTATAGGGTTTCCTTGATAGTCATGGGTTGTTGGATACATGACACGTGTTTGCCACTATCCTAGATCGTGTGGTTGAGGTGTAAGTGGAAAGTGAACAGTCAGGTGGGACCCACGGGTCACTTCTGACTCAGAGGTTTACGTCGCTCGAGGTTCTGACTGTTTGCACTTTGTCAGTCAAGTGGCAGGTGAACAGTCATTTATGTCAGGATATGAGGTCATACGTAAGACCATATACAATGTTGCATTTAATTTGTCTCGGTCGTCACGTGCGGTTGCGTTATCATTGGAGTAAAATCCATGTAAGGTTGCCACATGCGGCCAAAACAAAATTTTGAAAATTTATCATTTCCTAAAGGTCTTTCTTGGTACGTCCAGGGAGCATCTTGATAGTCTAGAGGTTACGCCTACGGCTGTAACAACTAGACTAGGGGGACATGATGACGTATAGTCCCCAGCCGGGTCATGAACCTGGCCCACGGGTACTACCTGTATCCGGCCCATCACGAATGGGTGGGAATAATGTTATTTGAGCTTATGGGCTTAGATGAACAGTAACAGCACACACGTATGCGGCCCACGGCCTAGCATGGCCGGTACAGGGTTAGACTAAATCATACTCCTACTATGAGTAGGATTTATCCCGAAGGAGAGGATATTCACTCACTATAATTAGAAGATAACAATCAAGCTAATTCTAGTATTTGTCCTTTCCTTGGGACCGAAGCATCAGTGACAGCCCATTAGGGTTTCACTGCCTATATAAGGAACCCCCAAGGGTTCCACAAAGGTATTACATTCTACACACTCACATCTCATCCGATTCTCATAACCCTAACCGATTACTTACTCTCACGCTGGAGTCTAATCGTGGGAAACATTCCCATGGTAAGCCTAACGCGTGTTGTTTTAGTGTGCAGGATCCCAACCAGATAATTCACTTGGTGCAGGAGCCGGAGTCCAGCCAACACGAATTAAGCCTAATTCGGGTCTAGCAAGGATCACCCAACTTTTGTATCAACAGTGAGTAACCATAAACCAATAAACATATGGAAAATGTGTTACAATTATGCATTAACAACCAACATTAAAGATTTACCATTCCATACAATCCTAAGGCTCCCAGCCTTACCAATCACCATGGTTCCATAGGCACCCATACACCTATGAACCATTCCCAAGGTCCAGCCTTGTCAACATCCCCTTGGTACCAAGTCAAATCACAAAACAATCAAGAATCACATAGTAGTTAATCACATAAGTATACACAAGTCAATCATAACTCAATAAAACATTCACAACATCAAGTTTCAAAACCATAACGAGTGTCTCTTCCATCCCATCTAGGAGTCAAAACATTTATAACTCATAAAAACATGGGACTATGAAACTCACCTTTCGAAAAGCAATCCAAAAGTCCCTTCACGAGCAATCAATTATCTAATGCACACAACACAATATCACACGTCAACATTGACTCCGAAAATCTGATCCTTCATCAATGTAACAATCCTTATGGTGGATACATCTAAAATTTTATCCCAATCAGCCCCATGTTAACCCTCTAAGTGTCTATTATCCCAGAATACCGAAAACACAAGTTTAAAACTATATTGTCTGAAAATTAACCTTGATCTCGACACTTGTTCAAATAATTCTACCAAGCTACTACCTCCATTGGATATACATTCCTATTATTTGAAAAGTACGTTCCGAGTACATAATTTTAGGCTTTTGATTCACCCAAGAAGCTTTAAAAACGAATAAGTTATGCCCAAAATGATTTTTCCTAAAATCTGCCTAGACATTAGCGACAGTTTCTGACAGTTTAGTGACGGATTCTGGCAGATTAGCAACAGTTCTGCCTAATCCGATTTAAACCATAAAACACGATTTTCAACCCTATAAATTCACCATTAATTACCCAATTCAAACCCTAACTTTTTATTTACAGAAAAATAAGAACCCTAACTCCATCATGTGATTAATTACATGATAAAAAACATGATTAATTAAATAAAAACAAAAATAAAATAAGAAGTATACCTCGAATTGATCAAATCCAAGTTTTTTAGAAAAACGCTAACTTTTCTTTTAAATCCGATCGTCTCTTTTTTATATACAAAATTGTTTTTTAGTGATTGTATTTATACTTCCTAAAAATCCTTTTCCTAATTTATTAAAAATGGGCTTTGGGCTTTTTTCATTTTTTCCTCCTTCTTTTTTTTCCTACCAACTCAACACCTATCTTTACAAGAATATTTTTTTAATTTATTTATTAAATTCGTTTTATTACTTTTTTCCTTATTTATATATATTTTTGTCTATATTTTGTTTGTCTAGAATACCTCCTTATTTATAAAACCCTGTATTTATTTTTAAACCTTTTATATTATAAGAACTATAAAACAAATGTTTACTTATATATATTTTCTTTTTATTATTAATAAATGTATTAATAATACTAACTTAATTTCCCTTAATTTATTTCAGCTTCTAAAGTCCTCAAAACCTTAAAACCGTAAAACTAGTCAATTTTACGCGATTACCATAAAATACGTAAAATACAAATTTTTATGAAAACTATTAAAATAAGTTAATGACTAAATAACTAAGTCTAAAATAACTTAAAACTAACCCGTAAATTATTCCAGACACCAAATCCTTAGTCCGAGACCTCTAGACACTAAACCTCATATCATAAATATATGATTTACTATAATACATATACGTATACATAAAATCACTAAATAACACCATCTCATTTCATAGTTACTTCTATGTGAGCTCCTGAACATGAAATCATCACACATTGTTTCACTCACAAGGTACCCCGTACTCGTAAACAATGTCCAAACCACACTCTATTCACACCAAATAAACACATAAAGACACATAATTTCACGAAATACGCCCATAATAAAAACTAAGTGACGAACCTCAAAACCGTGTTTGTCACAAGAGCATACACCATCTGCTGACAAATGTAGTGTTGTCTGAGATATAAGTTTTTCATCCACTGACAAGTGTTGTTAGATATTGGACAACACATGCTGATGAGATCTCGGATAAAGAAGGTAATTGGACGATGAATAGTTTACTGTTGTTTGGATTTTTGGTTACGTTTTGGCACATAAAACGAAGAGGTTACACACAGGTACATGGGATCTCTGGTATTATTCAAAATATCATTATGATATTTATGGCTTGTATATATTTCATAACGAGGTATATGATTAAGGGGAAGAATGTTTATGATACGATTGATGTTTGAAGTAGATTTTCGTGAGTTTGTATTCTATCATATCTTAAAGTCATGTTGTTGCCAGTCATATTCACACTTTAAAGATAACTTGTAGTGCTTACATTGTTGGTGACAAAGACTTGTCATATCTAGCAATTTTAGTCATTTCTATCACTTGAAGGAGTTACATTATCGTTCTCAGTGTTTCACAAAAGGATGAGGATTTTTGACAAGAGATCGAGGTTTGCGTATAGTTTCACATTTTATATAAGTTCGACGTCACGCGGATAGTACAAGACATGGAATACAGGTTTGGGTCATTCTACTTCTACATCAAGAATATTATATTTTTTTCTTCAAGGTCATTACATAGAGCTACATTTAGAGAATCTTCGATTGCATACATTGTTTCCTTCCCTAATTGATGTGACAAAAGGGGGAAGATATCGATGCTTAACTTGAGGGGAAGCAATTTGAAGATGATGTACCACATCCAAGACATATACAAAGATTTTTGCCGACATCAACTAGGAGAAAATTGTTGGGTCTAAAAGTTGATGTGGTAGAAACTCAAAACAAAGAAACATAGGACGTTTGTTCTAGCCGCTGACACGACATGTCTAGCCGTTGACGTATATTTAGAGAATATATTGAGTATATTGTTTATCATATATTCAGTATATAGTTTATCTGTAACACTCTCATTTTTCGTATCGGTACAGCGGAAGGGTCTTTCAGAGTGTTACGGGATAGCACAATAACTCCAATCATAGACAACACATAAAAATGGTTGTACAAGGTTTAACAAACATTCATTCGATAAAAAGATTTAAAAGTGTACAACAGGTCCCAAATCATACAGGTCATTAAGTTTACAAAACACAGATCGAATGAACATTTTTAATATTAAGTGTGGGCCATCAGAGTCGATCTCCATCCGGATTACCTTCAAGCACCTGAGATAGAAAACATGCAAAAATCATATCAGCGAATGCTGAGTGAATTCATAGAGTTTAATGAAAACCGTTATATAAAACAATCATTTACAATCATTAAAATCAGAACACAAGTATACTATCGGAAGTAAGTCCACATATTGCTAGTCAGGCAATATATATCAAGCATACATCTTAAACCGTCCATGAGACCGTAGTCTCTATATTACCATGATAGGTAATATATTCATCGTAATAGCGTCGTTATCGTTTATTATATATGTCTTATATTGTATTATAGGATTATTATTAGCCGCATGACATTGTTACCTTACTGTGAAAACAGCGGGCCGCGAACCCGACAAACAATTTGCCCATCTAAGTTAGCGTGTCGTCATAAAAATCACGCTATGGAATCTTCTCATACATAAATTCGCTTACCAATCAATGTGGTACGACGGGGATCAACCGTCAAGGCGCGAACTGGGGTGATCGTCCCCAAATAGTACTATCAAATGCATAAGCGTCTACCAAATCCCGGTAGTTCACAATTCATGCTAATGGGACTTTAAGTGACATAACCTAACTACTAATAATCCTTTTAGTCTCGAATATAGGGTCATAGCATCATTCGGGTCCATCTCATTAAGCATACAATCGGGACTACTTGTGTTCTATTTTTATAAAAATCTAGCATGTTATCTCCCTCGCGGGTTTACAAATCATTTTATAAAACATTTAAAAGAGTGCGAGGCTATGAACTCACGTTGTTAATGAAAGGCGGATTATCGGCTACGGGCGTGCTTCGGTCACGGAAACCTATATAAATAATAATCGGTCTTAGACTCAGTCCAATGACTTTTATCAAAATAACAATATACATATATATGATTTTTGTACATATGATGATGATCAAGTGGGTTTATAAATCCTCATTTACTCATTTTAGTGTTTACGTTTTAGTATCGTCTTACTAGTTCACTAGTTTTACCGATTTTACCTATTTTAAGTCCATTAAGTCTTTTATAAGTTCTTTTACTTGTTTTTACCCATTATATACTTATATGATCAGTATATATACTTTTCATGTTGGGCCCTATTGGGTTAAGCCCAAATAATTCTTTTTACAAGTATTTATCTTATTAAGTCCAATTATTAGTCTAATAGGTTTATTTAGCTCGTAAATGTCCGTAATTCTTATAGTTCGGGTTTTATCGGTTTTTACTTGTCTTAGTTACTTATACATCAGTATATATCTTTTATAAACTTTACATTAGACGGGTTTGGTCGTCTAAGTTTTATTTGATGAAAAACGTTAATTTCACGGCGATAGCCGAAAAAGTCGTAAAAATCAAGTTTATAGTTTTTATTACTTATAAATATTATTTTACCACCATTTATATAATTTACCCATTTAATTAACCTTTTATACATTTATATAATTAAGTTTTATAAGTTAGTGGGTTTATACTTTACATTTTATAAATTATAAAGTGAGTGCTTATATAATAATAATAAACATTATTTCCAAAATCTGATTTTTAACTTCACATTCACCATTTTTATCATATCTAGAGTTCTACAATAACTTAGAAGCTCATTTTTGGATGACAACTTCTTCATAATATGTGCTAAATATAACTTAGTTATAGCTACTCCCCATTTTGAGTCTAAGTTTCCTTAACAGTCCCTACAAAACTGCTTATTCAGATTGTACCACGTAACTTGTTTTGATCATATCTCACTCATTATTTTGATTCCATTGCATGGCCAACTCTCACATGTGTATAACATCATCTACTTTACTGTAAATAGATCAAACCATGCATTTTTATCAGTTCTTCATTTAGTTATCTACTGTTTTTATACAGCCAACTAATTAGACATGATTTTAGCTTCATTTCTTATGGTTATCATCATTTTTAAGCATGTTTATCAACACTTGATCCCCACACAACATTTTTATCATCATATATACATCATATACATATACAAAATGAAAGAAAATACATTTGTTCTTTACAAAATAATAAGAGAAAAATGTAGAGGATGATCTTCTTTACCAATCCAAGTGGATTTCTTGTTTTAGGAAGGCAAGAACTTGATGAATACAACAAGTATCTCCAAGACCATCAAATATCAAGATCATATGTTGGAAAATCAGCCCTAGGACACAAGCAAATCACCTCCAAAGTTGGTTATATGGCCACCAAATGATCAAGGTTTCAAGGAAACACCTTAATAGGACTAGTAAACATGTGGTTTGTAGTTAGAAGAGATCAAAGATGGTGTTTGTTGTTTGAATTGGGACGGCACAAGGGTGGAGTAGAGAGAGTTTTTGGGGTGGATTGCATGGATGAAATGGTTAAATGAAAACCATTTGTTAGTTTTGTTAAGTTGGTGGAAGGCTTAGCTTAAAGTGTAAGCATAAGCTTACACTTGTATAAGCTTAGCTAGAATGTGTGCCACCTAAGTGTGGTGTGTCACAATTGCCGTCCCATATAAGCTAGTGGGATGGGGCAAAGTGTTTTGTCCCATCTCACTAGTTTACGGGTATTTCTCGATTCTAGTTTTCTCGATTTGCGTGCCCTCGGGTCGTTTTACGAAAAACGTTTTTATAAATTATGAATCACCGTCACAAAACGAATCCAATAAAAATTGTCTCATCAAAAACGGAGTTCAAAAACGTAAATACGTAATCCTAAGGTTTCCGGTTTAGTCGTAAAAGACGCCAAATTATGCACGTAAGCCCAAATTTAAATCCGTAAATTGTGAGTTCGTCAACCAACATAAAAATAAGTTTCAAAATATTATACGAGAAAATATTTAACTACCTGAAAATGTTAGATTTGTCACAGCTTTTCCTCTTAAAAGGGATCAACATCCTCGTGATCCATTTCATTTGGATGTCCGTTTCTTATTGAAATCGAAGGGGTGCGGATATTTCTTCCACATTTCATCCTCTCATTCCCAAGTATACTCCGGTCCATGCTTTGAATTCCATCGGATCTTAACAATAGGTATCCGACTTTGTTTCAGTTGCTTTACCTCACGGTCCATAACTTCTACGGGCTCTTCGATAAAATGCAACTTCCCATCTATTCGAACCTTACCTAACGGAATTTTCTCATCACTCACTGCTAGACATTTCTTCAGATTAGATACATGGAATGTGTTGTGAACACCATGAAGTTCTGGGGGTAACTCTAGTTTGTAAGCCACCGGACCTACTCTAGATAAAATCTTAAAGGGTCCAATATAACGGGGATTCAATTTTCCTCGTTTTCCAAATCTTATAACGCCTTTCCATGGTGATACTTTCAACATTACTCGGTCACCCACTTCAAACTCCATTGGCTTCCGCCGCACATTCGCGTAACTTTTCTGTCTAGTACGGGCAGTCAACAACCTCTTCTGAATCTGAACTATCATCTCCGTAGTCTCCCGGATCAATTCCGGTCCCGTGAGCTGGGTATCCCCAACTTCACTCCAACATACAGGAGATCTACACTTCCTACCATACAAAGCTTCAAACGGTGCAGCCTTAATACTAGAATGGTAACTATTGTTATACGAAAACTCTGCTAACGACAAATGTTTATCCCAATTCTTACCAAAGTCTAACACACAAGCTCTCAACATATCTTCCAGTGTTTGTATCGTCCTTTCACTCTGCCCATCAGTCTGAGGGTGATAAGCAGTGCTCATATCGAGATTCGTTCCCAAAGATCTTTGGAGAGATTTCCAAAAATTCGATGCGAATCTAGGATCTCGATCTGAAATGATCGATACAGGCACTCCATGTTTGCATACAACATTATCAAGGTATATTCGAGTCAGCTTCTCCAGTGAGAACTGCTCCTTAACCGGAATGAAGTGTGCTGATTTGGTCAGTCTATCGACAATAACCCAAATCGAATTGTTTCCAGATGATGTTCTAGGAAGCTTGGTGATAAAGTCCATCGTAATTCGCTCCCACTTCCATTCAGGAATCTTTGGTTGTTGAAGTAGTCCTGATGGCTTTTGATGTTCAGCTTTGACTCTAGCACAAGTCAAGCATTGAATAACATACATAGCTATGTCAGCTTTCATATTCGGCCACCAATACAACTTCTTCAAATCATGGTACATCTTATCCGATCCCGGATGAATGGAATACTTAGATTTATGGGATTCTAACATAATCAAGTCTCTTAAGCCTCCAAACTTAGGTATCCACATACGACCTCTTAAACATTTCACTCCATCAGCTCTAACCTCTAAAGGATCTCCTTCTCCTCGGAACCCTTCATTAACAAAATTCTCCTTCTTACAAGCTTCTATTTGCGCATTTCTAATTTGCTCAGGCAAATTATTGTGCACGGTCAAGACTAGAGAACGCACCCTGATAGGCTCTCTATCTTTCCTACTCAACGTATCAGCAACAACATTGGCTTTTCCTGGGTGATATTTTATATCACAGTCATAATCACTTAACAACTCTATCCATCTTCGTTGCCTCATGTTTAATTCCTTCTGGTCGAGAATATACTGTAGGCTTTTGTGATCGGTGAATACCGTACACTTGGTGCCATACAGATAATGTCTCCACAACCTAAGAGCAAAGACCACAGCTCCTAACTCAAGATCATGAGTAGTATAATTCTCCTCATTCTTCCTTAATTGCCTAGAAGCATAAGCTATCACTTTCTCTCTCTGCATCAAAACAGCTCCATAACCTCTAAGAGATGAATCACAATACACTACAAAATCTTCACTCCCTTCGGGTAATGATAAGATTGGCGCACTACATAATTTTTGCTTCAATGTCTAAAATGCTCCATCTTCATCACTTCCCCAAACGAAAGGTTTATTCTTCTGAGTAAGCTTAGTCAAGGGTTTAGCTATCAAAGAAAATTCTTTAATGAATCGCCTATAATAGCCAGCTAATCCTAAGAACTGTCGCACTTCCGTTGGCGTTGTCGGTGCAGACCAATTCTAAATAGCTTCAACCTTTGCAGGATCAACATGAATTCCATCTCTGTTAATCACATGACCAAGAAATTGCACAGAATCCAACCAGAAATCACACTTCGAAAATTTAGCATACAACCTTTCATCCTTCAACAACTTCAAAACAATCCTCAAATGTTCTCTATGCTCATCTTCATTCTTAGAATAGATTAGAATATCGTCAATAAACACAATCACAAATTTATCCAAGTAGGGCTTGCACACTCGATTCATTAAATCCATGAAAACCGCAGGTGCGTTAGTTAACCCAAATGGCATTACTTGAAATTCATAGTGTCCATAACGAGTTCTAAATGCAGTTATAGGAATATCTTCTTCACGGACGCGAAGTTGGTGATATCCTGACCGTAAATCTATCTTAGAATACACACTAGATCCTTGCATTTGATCAAACAAGTCATCAATCCTAGGTAAAGGATATCGATTCTTAATTGTCAACTTATTCAGTTCCCTATAATCAATGCACATACGAAAAGATCCATCCTTCTTCTTAACGAACAAGACTGGAGCTCCCCAAGGCGACGAGCTCGGTCGAATAAAACCTTTATCAGACAACTCATTAAGTTGCTCAGATAACTCCTTTAATTCAGAAGGGGCTAATCGGTAGGGCGCACGTGCCACCGGTGCAGCACCAGGAATTAAATCGATTCGAAACTCTACTTGCCTTATCGGTGGAAGTCCCGGTAAATCTTTAGGAAATACCTCAGGAAATTCACAAATAATAGGTACATCTTCCAATCGTTTCTCCCTAGACTCATTCCCGGTCACTTGAGCTAAGAATAACTCACAACGGTTCCTGATGTACTTTTGGACTTTAATACATGAAACGATTTTCAAACGGGATTCACCTCGACTACCATCAATTACTAACGTTCTATTCCTAAGAGGAATCTTAACCTTCTTCTCTCCACATAAGATAGTAGCATTATTCAACGACAACCAATCCATACCAAAAATAATATCGAAACTACCAAATTCTATCAACATCAAATCAATCGGAAAGGAATGGTTCAAGAGATTTAGAGAGCATCCTTCTAATAGCTTATTAGTTTTCACTAATTTACCATCAGCCAATTCCACCTCGTAACTGGTACTTATCTCAACAGGTTCAATATCAATAAGGGCACTAAATTTAGTGGATACAAAGCTCCTATCGGCACCCGAATCGAATAAAGCAACAGCATAATGATTGTTGAGTAAAAACGTACCGGTAACGACATTCGGATCCTCTTTCTTCACCTCAATTGTTCCAAGTTGGTAGATACCACCCTGGGGGTTTCTTCCAGGTACTATCGCTTTCAACTTGGGGCATTCCGATTTCCTATGACCTTCTTCATTACAGTTGAAGCAAATCGTTCCCTTCTTACACCTTTCAACCTTGTGTCCAAGCTTTCCGCAATTTCGGCACTTCCAGCAGTCGCCAGGATGCCTCTTGTTGCCACACTTAGGACATCTATCATCGTTGCGCGGTGCATTGTTGGTAATAGCATTTGCATTCCCCTTTCTCTGGTTCTGACGGCGATTGAAATTCTTCCTATAATCACCTCTATCTACACGCTCACCGTCTCCCTTTCTTTTCTCACCTACACGGGCTTCATCTTCCTTATCCTGAATTATCTGTCCAATGAGTTGGTAAGCCATTCGAACAGCATCATCAATGGTCAGTGGTTTCGATGATGTCACGTCCCCCCGGATATTCCTGGTCAACCCTTTCACATATTGCTCAATTCGGATCTCTTCGGGTTCAACCAATCGAGGACATAGCAAGGCCAACTCATGGAATCGATTCGTGTAACTATCAATGTCCACACCTTTCATTCTCAGATGAATCAACTCCTGTTCTAACCTAATTATCACACTACGAGGACAAAACTCCAAAGTCATCCACTTCTTGATTTCAGCCCAAGGAGTAGCATTAGCAGCATCAAGACCCATGAAAGCAATTCTCCCGTTCCACCAAGTCAACGCACGACCTTTAAGAGTAGCCATAGCAAAAGTCACCTTATCTTCATCTTTACACTTACTAATCCTAAACACCGATTCAATCTTCTCGATCCACTGGCTTATTCCTACAGCACCTTCAGTTCCATTAAAAGGTAGAGGTTCACACTTCATGAACGTCACATAAGTACAGCCACCAACTTCTGGTGCATTAGTTCCAAGTCCTCCTACATTTCCTCCAGCATTAGCATTCACATTATTAGCATTCACATTCACATTAGTACCGCCAATTCCACTACCGCCAGCTCCACTACCGCCAGCTCCACTACCGCCAGCTCCACTACCGCCAGCTCCACTACCGCCAGCTCCACTACCGCCAGCTCCACTACCGCCAGCTTCATTTCTAGCATTTGCCATGAATTCAGTCATAGATGCGGTAACTTGCTCCGTAATAATCCTACGTACATCATCCTCAGTCACAGCCTTCTTGGGCGGCATAGTTCTATAATTCCACAATTTCAAAGCATTAAGCATTCATCCAACAAAGGATTCATATAATATGGATCGAATTCATAATCAAGATACAAATAAGGCACAATATGGAATTCAAGACAAGATACATATTTCATTCGATCTGAAACAAAAGTATTGTCTTAGTACATCCATATCAAAGTTCTAACACTATATACACTCAAAATTCGTGCCAAGTCTATTACTAACAAGTCGGTTCAGTCAAAGCTACAAACACAAAAGATCTAAAGGTCACTACTAAACACAGACTGGTCTACTGAGAACCGCCAGATGGTCCATCATCCATCGTCTTCTGGATCTTCGCCGGACGATCACTAGGCACATCTTCAGCTGGGCGCTTACGGATTACTCCTCTTTCAACCATGTCGGCATAAAATCTACTGTTCCAACCCACAGATATATTTAACTCCTTTTCGGCTTTCTCACGCATCGCACGAGCCACACTCAACTGAATCTCCATAGAATTCACCTTTCTCTTCATAGCAGCATACTCACCACTTTCCAATACCGATAACCTCCTAAAAGCCTCATTCAAACCACGTTCTACATCACTCAAATCCAAACTAAGCAATTCTCGCTCTTTCTCGCCAACCTTAGTCTTCGACTCCAAATAAGCAACCTGAGTCTGAACAACACCTAATCCAACCTCTGTCACACAATTCTTAACACGGGAAGCATCTAGATCACGTCTCAAGGCCCATGGTGCAAGACCATCAATATGAGTAGCCTCTCGAGCACTAGACGACTCTCCTATCTCACGTCTATGAGTATCAATACAATCAGTACCGTCAGGTGCATCGTCATCCTCATCCTCCTCTGATTCAGAATCAGATTCAGACGATTCAGACATTTCGTCCCTAGGTAACTCATCCTCAGAATCAGACAAACAAACTGGTGGGGGCAAAGGCTCGCCCTCTGGAACATCATACGGATATATAAGCTCAGCTTCCTCATCGTCATCAACCTCAACATCTATACCTACATCCTCCTCGACATCCTCGTCGTCAATCTCATCATCTAACTCATCTAACCCAATCTCATCCTCATTCTCAATATCAGCATTCTCAATATCTACGTCCTCATTACCCACATTCTCTACTAAGTCTTCCTGAGGGGCAATCTGATCTCCTAGTCCTAACTCGGGCTCGGGATCCTCAAATGGTTCCTCCTCATCATCAATATCAAAATCTACTAAGTCTAAATAAGGATCATCTTCTATATTAGGTTCGGGAATAGCATGGTTTTCTACAGGAATATTAGGGTCAGCCATGACAATCTACATTTATATATATTTATCTCGTATTAGGATAACATACTAGTTAAACAATTACATAATGAAATCACGATATATACATATATATAAATTAAATTATATATATCAAAATATATATCTTCTCAATAGGGCTTGTTGGTAACGTCGGAGATCTCTGGCACCGTTATAGTCAAAAGATTTTTCAATTATTTTCTCAAATGTTCATTGTCAAAAGATTTTGAAAAGTTTTGTTCAAAACCTTGGTTTTTAAAATCTTTTGTTCTCTATAACGAGAGCTCTGGTACCAAACTGTAACACTCTCATTTTTCGTATCGGTACAGCGGAAGGGTCTTTCAGAGTGTTACGGGATAGCACAATAACTCCAATCATAGACAACACATAAAAATGGTTGTACAAGGTTTAACAAACATTCATTCGATAAAAAGATTTAAAAGTGTACAACAGGTCCCAAATCATACAGGTCATTAAGTTTACAAAACACAGATCGAATGAACATTTTTAATGTTAAGTGTGGGCCATCAGAGTCGATCTCCATCCGGATTACCTTCAAGCACCTGAGATAGAAAACATGCAAAAATCATATCAGCGAATGCTGAGTGAATTCATAGAGTTTAATGAAAACCGTTATATAAAACAATCATTTACAATCATTAAAATCAGAACACAAGTATACTATCGGAAGTAAGTCCACATATTGCTAGTCAGGCAATATATATCAAGCATACATCTTAAACCGTCCATGAGACCGTAGTCTCTATATTACCATGATAGGTAATATATTCATCGTAATAGCGTCGTTATCGTTTATTATATATGTCTTATATTGTATTATAGGATTATTATTAGCCGCATGACATTGTTACCTTACTGTGAAAACAGCGGGCCGCGAACCCGACAAACAATTTGCCCATCTAAGTTAGCGTGTCGTCACAAAAATCACGCTATGGAATCTTCTCATACATAAATTCGCTTACCAATCAATGTGGTACGACGGGGATCAACCGTCAAGGCGCGAACTGGGGTGATCGTCCTTAAATAGTACTATCAAATGCATAAGCGTCTACCAAATCCCGGTAGTTCACAATTCATGCTAATGGGACTTTAAGTGACATAACCTAACTACTAATAATCCTTTTAGTCTCGAATATAGGGTCATAGCATCATTCGGGTCCATCTCATTAAGCATACAATCGGGACTACTTGTGTTCTATTTTTATAAAAATCTAGCATGTTATCTCCCTCGCGGGTTTACAAATCATTTTATAAAACATTTAAAAGAGTGCGAGGCTATGAACTCACGTTGTTAATGAAAGGCGGATTATCGGCTACGGGCGTGCTTCGGTCACGGAAACCTATATAAATAATAATCGGTCTTAGACTCAGTCCAATGACTTTTATCAAAATAACAATATACATATATATGATTTTTGTACATATGATGATGATCAAGTGGGTTTATAAATCCTCATTTACTCATTTTAGTGTTTACGTTTTAGTATCGTCTTACTAGTTCACTAGTTTTACCGATTTTACCTATTTTAAGTCCATTAAGTCTTTTATAAGTTCTTTTACTTGTTTTTACCCATTATATACTTATATGATCAGTATATATACTTTTCATGTTGGGCCCTATTGGGTTAAGCCCAAATAATTCTTTTTACAAGTATTTATCTTATTAAGTCCAATTATTAGTCTAATAGGTTTATTTAGCTCGTAAATGTCCGTAATTCTTATAGTTCGGGTTTTATCGGTTTTTACTTGTCTTAGTTACTTATACATCAGTATATATCTTTTATAAACTTTACATTAGACGGGTTTGGTCGTCTAAGTTTTATTTGATGAAAAACGTTAATTTCACGGCGATAGCCGAAAAAGTCGTAAAAATCAAGTTTATAGTTTTTATTACTTATAAATATTATTTTACCACCATTTATATAATTTACCCATTTAATTAACCTTTTATACATTTATATAATTAAGTTTTATAAGTTAGTAGGTTTATACTTTACATTTTATAAATTATAAAGTGAGTGCTTATATAATAATAATAAACATTATTTCCAAAATCTGATTTTTAACTTCACATTCACCATTTTTATCATATCTAGAGTTCTACAATGACTTAGAAGCTCATTTTTGGATGAAAACTTCTTCATAATATTTGCTAAATATAACTTAGTTATAGCTACTGCCCATTTTGAGTCTAAGTTTCCTTAACAGTCCCTACAAAACTGCTTATTCAGATTGTACCACCTAACTTGTTTTGATCATATCTCACTCATTATTTTGATTCCATTGCATGGCCAACTCTCACATGTGTATAACATCATCTACTTTACTGTAAATAGATCAAACCATGCATTTTTATCAGTTCTTCATTTAGTTATCTACTGTTTTTATACAGCCAACTAATTAGACATGATTTTAGCTTCATTTCTTATGGTTATCATCATTTTTAAGCATGTTTATCAACACTTGATCCCCACACAACATTTTTATCATCATATATACATCATATACATATACAAAATGAAAGAAAATACATTTGTTCTTTACAAAATAATAAGAGAAAAATGTAGAGGATGATCTTCTTTACCAATCCAAGTGGATTTCTTGTTTTAGGAAGGCAAGAACTTGATGAATACAACAAGTATCTCCAAGACCATCAAATATCAAGATCATATGTTGGAAAATCAGCCCTAGGACACAAGCAAATCACCTCCAAAGTTGGTTATATGGCCACCAAATGATCAAGGTTTCAAGGAAACACCTTAATAGGACTAGTAAACATGTGGTTTGTAGTTAGAAGAGATCAAAGATGGTGTTTGTTGTTTGAATTGGGACGGCACAAGGGTGGAGTAGAGAGAGTTTTTGGGGTGGATTGCATGGATGAAATGGTTAAATGAAAACCATTTGTTAGTTTTGTTAAGTTGGTGGAAGGCTTAGCTTAAAGTGTAAGCATAAGCTTACACTTGTATAAGCTTAGCTAGAATGTGTGCCACCTAAGTGTGGTGTGTCACAATTGCCGTCCCATATAAGCTAGTGGGATGAGGCAAAGTGTTTTGTCCCATCTCACTAGTTTACGGGTATTTCTCGATTCTAGTTTTCTCGATTTGCGTGCCCTCAGGTCGTTTTACGAAAAACGTTTTTATAAATTATGAATCACCGTCACAAAACGAATCCAATAAAAATTGTCTCATCAAAAACGGAGTTCAAAAACATAAATACGTAATCCTAAGGTTTCCGGTTTAGTCGTAAAAGACGCCAAATTATGCACGTAAGCCCAAATTTAAATCCGTAAATTGTGAGTTCGTCAACCAACATAAAAATAAGTTTCAAAATATTATACGAGAAAATATTTAACTACCTGAAAATGTTAGATTTGTCACATTATCTAAATAGAATATTTTATGTTAATTTGTTCTTATCTCTTGAAAACCCTATTCCTTACACTATAAAAAGAACTAAGGGTATTAGGTTTATTCATTCAATTCATATACAATGTAAACCTAAAGCGTGTGTCGAACTAGGCGTAGGATTAAATGTATACACGCCTAGCGGTTGTTTGTTATTAATATAATAAGCAATTGTTGGGAAAACTTCATCTTGTGTTCTTGTTCTTAAACATCTTGTTCAACATGTTTTATTCTATCCCGCCTTAATTCAATCAAGTGAGTAATGCATGTTCCTAGCAGCCTAAAGATATGTGAATCTTAGGATTCATCAATTGGTATCAGAGCCTCGTGGCTCTCGGTGCTAGGATTAACAAGGTGTTCATGTTGGTGAGAAAGAAGAAAAATCCATGTAGGGTTTTCTAGTCGTTTTTGTGTGCGCAGCAGCAGTAAGAAGGCCATAACTTTTTCGTGAACTGTTGGATCGCCACGAAATTTTGTGTGTGTGTTCTACACATATATGGATAGATGTTCACCAGAGGGATTGTCGAGATCGGTCTCCAAGAAGAAGTTATACTATGTCTAAGTTGACAGCAGATGGTAGTTTCAAATTTTATGTTTTGACATAAAATCATGATTTAGGGTTTCTACAAGCACTAGATCGTTTTTAAACAGAAAAACGTGATGTGTTATTGTCCATAATTATTGAGCATACTATCTTTGGTGAGTGATTTTCTAAAAATCATGATGAACCTTGTATGATTCGTTCATGACTGCTTTGATATTTTTTCATTCTTAGGGTTTTTCGCAAACCCTAGTTCCATATATTAAAGATGAGTAGCAGCAGATTGAAGAGATTGGCAGCAGAATATTAGGGTTTCTTAAACCCTAGATGTGCAATAGAGTTGTGGTTTGGCAGGTTGAGATGGTTACTATAGCAACTTGAAGGTCATATATACGCTGTGTATATATCCTATTGTGATCTTTGTTGTATATATATTCACACGTGAAGTACAAAAGGTATTTGTTTTACTTTTTAGAATTCACGTAGGACAGTGATAGAAAAGGAAAGACGATGAGTTATCTAATGAGCAAGTCAAAGTAGTATTGTTTTCAATATTGTTGAGGATTTGTTCAGATGGTGATAAAGTCATATGGAAGAAAAGTATGTGACGTTGATTAAATTTGTGTTCACACGATTGAAATATGCTAGTGTTCACATGGTTGTAAAACCTTGTGTTCACACACTCATATATTAATTTGTATTCACATGATTCTTTTAGTTTGTGTTCACATGGATGATTTAATAGAATATGATAAGTTGGAGCATGTGAATGACTGCAGACGTGGGAGGTTTCATTATTCACGAGTTTTCAGCCTAGTTTATGGTATGTGATTTTCTTTATTGACTTAAGATTTTGTTTCCTATTTATGTGGATACAAAAGGATAGCAAATATGTGTGATCAGTTATAAGAACAAAAAGGATTCCAGTGTTTTGGATGCTGATGAGACTGCTTTTATACATAGTCTCATCGTCCAAATAGGGCTTAAAATGCATTAAATATCATCAAAATACCCAAATATATGCTTGTGTTTGTTGCTTGTGTATTTTAGGTATGGATATTGAGAAAATGACAAAAGATCACAAGAATCATGCAAAAACGAACACGAGAAACGAAGCCGCACGATGAACCAAGCCCTAATGAAGAATTTTCCAAAGAAAACCCTTGAAGATTTGAAGAATTATGAAGAAGGGTCCTCCAATATGGAAGAATTGACACTTTATACCCTTGTATCTTCATAATTACAAGTTTGGTCCCTAAAGTTTGTCAAAATTACAAAAAGGACCCTTAACTTTGAAGAATTGGCAAATTTAGTCCCTCAACAAAACTAAATTGTCAATATTGGCCCTCCAAGAAGTCAACAAACAAGTCAACACCTTGAAGTATGAAGACATGTCACTGAAAGCCCTTGAAGATTGCCAAAATTGCACTTTTAGTCCTTAAAACAAGTTTAAAAACTTGTTGTGCCAAAACTGCCAACTTCCCAAAGTTGTTTTTCAAAGGAATAGAGTTTATTGCTGTTTTAATACAAGATGAACAAAACTAGAAAGATGGAGGATCTTTTCTGCCAGACAACCAACCTTCACCCCACCACTCCCTGCTTGACACCTCACCCACTCAAACCATTCCACCAATCAAATCTTCCCTCCTCTCCACGTCACACTCCACCCATATAAATAACTGATTTAATCAGTTATTTTAATCTTCCCTCCAAACACGTTTTCAAACTAATCTTTCCCCCAAAATGGATTAAAACCCTGCTAATTACCCACATAAAGCCTAATATTTCCAGGATGAACTTTAATTAAAACAAAGGGGTTTTGGGTAATACTTTCCAGATCACTGATTAACCTAACCCTAATCCCATCCCCACTCCCAAAAAACGTCACCCTCATCCTCACATGCTTGTACCACCCTCCCCTGACCCACTATTTACTCCCAAACAAAAAGAGGAAGAGAATCAACGTTCAGAAAGTGCTAGCTTACTCCCAAAGGCAAGATAAACATTTTAGATCACTCCAAAGTAGCTGGCCATCACTAGAGAACAAGAATCATCACATGGGGCTTTATTGACTGAAAATTCAAAATTCGTCCATGGGCTATTCAGGAAATTCAAGTATTAGGGTTTTCACATTCTAGATAGTTCTGTAGTCCCCTATATAAGGACATATAGGTTTTCATTTGTTCTTGTTCTTGTTTTTCTCCTTGATCACAACTTTTTAAAGTCCAGTTTTTTATTGAATGAAAAATGGTTAAAGTTTGTTGATGAGAAGAAAAGAGCCATCTTTACTTTTATTGTCTGAAGTTTGGTTAAGTTTTATTGTTGATTCACTTGTTTTAAAAGCTTTTCAGTTTTCTTAAGTTTTCAAAGTTTCTGTTTCATTTCAAGGTTTTCTTAAATTTTAAATTTTCATACAAATCTGATAATATGGTGATGAAAGGTGTTAGTTTGATGGTGTTTGAGTTTGTGTATGTCCAAGACACCATGGCTTGTTCTGGTGTAGTGGGTACCCAAGCTTAAATAATCCATTTGTTTGGTCATTTTTTTTGCTTATCATAGTCTTACCCATAAGCTAAGGCTCTCTTCTAGCTTAATCTATAAGCTAGGGGCAAGCTCTTAAGCTTTTACACAGCTTTGTCTCTTCTCTCTTAGCAGATTCAAAGAGGAACCATTTTTACCCATTTTTGTTAAGCAGTCCCTCATAAGCCCATCAGCAAAGTTCTGCTCAGGCCCCAGCCTGATGGGATGTGACTTTTCAGTCACTGTTGGGCCTGGATGTAGGCCCAACAAGGTAGCTTCCTAGTTTCCTTTTTCAGTTTCCAAAAATTCTAAGTTTTGTGATTTATATGAGATTTGGTCAGTTTGAATGATAATTGCTTAATTGATTGTTTGAGTGTTGGATATTGCTTAAACTAGGGTTGTATGCATGTTAGAAGTATCTTGATTCAGTTTGGATTAGATTTGAGTAGGACTGCTTTGTTAAATTTTGCATTTCAGTAATTAAGGGGTGTTTGGATCAGGGTTTAAGTAGGGGTTAACAACATTAATCTTGCTTTAATACTTGTTCAGCTCACTTCTTTGGTAACTATTAGGTGATATTGTTGCTTCGTTTTTAGTTTGGTAGAAGGAAAAACAAGTTGCATTCTATTAAAATTGAGAAAATAGCCTAAATCAGTAAAACTAATTTTTGACTGATTTTGTGTGAATTTGTGCCATCAAGTTTGATAGTCTGCTAGGATATAGGTTGTTTAAGGGTTTGTGATCTCTTGTATGCCAATTAGTATCATTGTGTGCTTTGCTTGAAGGTTGGAATCTCACTTGTGTGTCATTTGAACCAGCAATTTGTTTATCAGAAACATAAGCCTTATCAGAAACCTTTTTTGGTCTTTTGTGCTTGAATTTGTGCTAAGTCTTGTGTGTTTTTGTGTTGATTCTGACTCCCTATACTCAACTGAGTATAGGGGTGCCCCAATTGTCCATTCAAACATCACAAAAATCAAGGATCAAGTCCTCTTGATCCAATCTGCACATGTGAAGAAATATCACTTTGTGTTCATCAGAAAAATAACAAACCTGGGCACGTTTTTGATTCTTATAGCTTGAATCTAGTTAATTGTTGATTAAAAAGTTTGTTTTAGAGTGATTTAGGTAACTGGTATTGAGTTTTAAAGTTAAAAAAAAAAGAAAAAGTTTGGCAAAAAGCTCCTTGGCCTGGGCTCGAACACGGGACCCCTCGTTGGAGGACTATACGTGTTAACCAGTGATCCAAGTGCTTTTCTATGGACATCTCTCATTCCATTATCTATTTAAGTGGTGTTTGTGTTGTAGCTTATTTAATCAGCAGCTTATTAATAAGCTTTTTCTAGCTTATTTCTTTAAGGTTTTTACTGTTTAGCATTTTTCTTAGGTTCTTGTTAGGGTTTTTGACTTTTCAATCCAAAAAGTTTATTTTTCTCTTGTTTAATTAATTTTCTAGGATTATTTTTAATTTAAATTTTGAAAAGTAATTTAAAAATAGAAAAAGGTAGTTTAAAAATCTGAAAAAATAGTTTTTAGGTTTTTAATCATAACTTTGAGGTTTTCATCTATTTAAGTTTTCAATTTAGCTTATTTTTGATTTTATTGGATTTTAGGGTTTTTAACCAACTTTAATATTTAATATAAAATTATTAAATAGGTTTCAGAAAATTTTAATTGCATTTTTATCTTAGTTACATTATTCTAGATTTTTGGTAATTTTTTAGAATTTTTTTATGAACTTTGAATTTTTTTGAATATTTTAATATTATTTTATTATTAAAAATTGTAGTTTGATTTTTTTTAGTTTTTACATTTTTCCTAGGTTAAGGACACTTAATTAAGAGTTTTGTCACTTTCCAAATATTTTTAGGACTTTTCAATTATTTTCTAGAATTAATTTAAGTTTTAAGTGATTTTAATAGTTTTTAAGTGTTTAAAAATAGTTTAATTTGGTTTTAAAATTTTAAAAAATACTTTTTAGCTTAATTAGGACATTTTTGAGGTTTACAAACTTTAAGATCTTGTTTAGGGCTTTTTAATAATTAATTGTGATTTTTAGGGCTTTAATTAGCATTAAAAAGTCATTATCTAATTAATTAAAAGGTTTTAGCAAGTTTGGATTTTTTGTAAACTCTTAGAATATTATTGTGGATTTTTAGAGATTTTTAGGAATTTTTTAGGTTAAAATTTTAATTTTGGCGCTATTTACGGTTTTGCGTGATCGCCTTTTTCGTCTTAGTTTAATCCATTTTCGTAACCGTCTTTCTCTTCTAATCTCATTTATTTCTTCCTTTTTCAATCATATAATCACAAATCATTAATCAATTCAACACACAACGCACTTGCCTCCTCGAGAACGAACTCACTTAGGGTCATTTACACACGGTTTTCCTAAATCGTCGTGCACACTTGCCCTATTTATTGCTCTTTTCCTAAAGAGTAGTAAAAACTATCAACATCATTTTGGCGCCGCTGCCGGGGAGGCGTGTTGTGTTTTGGTTGAACAATTGTTGTTTTTATATATAGCCATAATAGTAATTGTATTAGTAGCACTCTACTAATACGTATTATCGGTTTTTCGTTTTTTTTTTGTGTGAATACTATTACTATATTGTATACGTAGAACAATAAATTTACAAGTACTCCAAATACGTGAGAAATCACAACCTTGACTTGGGAGGTCATTACCCAATCATTGTATTCGAATCTCAAACCAAAGAAAAAGGCAAAAATAGATAAATACTTTCGTGAAGCTCGATTTTGAAAAATACAAACTATAAGGTGGGTATAAGGCGGTTGTATTTCACGACCTAAAGGAAAAAGGCTCTTAAGTGCTTCGCGCCGCCTCGTTTCCTCCGCTTGCTTGTGCGATTTTGATTTTGAAAGCTAATCAAGGGTTTTGCCGCCCAAAGTATTACTTAAGTATCATATATATTTTCTTGGTTTCATTTGATTAAACCCTCTTGAACGATTTGGTGTTCCACCATCGTTCTAAAGTCATCGAAGGCGTTCACTTCACGTGATCGTTTTCATTCCTTGAGGCTTCTTTAATCGAGAGATTTGATTAAGGAGGAGATTTGTAGATTTGTGTCTACCTAATACATTCCAAAAATCCAAAAAAAGTAAAAACAATCAAAAACCAAAAAAAAAAATTTGAAAAAGTAAAAACACCAAAAAGAATCTTCTTTGCTCGCTTTCTCGTTGTACGTGACGTTTATGCAAACTCGCTCTAAAGCAAGACGTGCTCGTAAACGAAGAAACAAATCAATCACTCCTACTAGTGAGGAGTCTCCTATTGACGAACCCATTGTAGTGAAAGAAGCACCCATGGCTAATCGAACTATGATGGAGTTGCTTCAAGCACCCACCGAGGGTTATGGAGAAGCGATTGTGATTCCCGCTATCCTTGCGGAGAATTTTGAGGTTAAGACGGGTTTGTTGTCCATGATTCAAAACAACAAGTTTCGAGGTGACGAAAAGGACAACCCGCATAACCACATTCGCCAATTTAATCGTCTCACCGCCACTTGCAAGTTTAAGGACGTATCAAACGACTCGATTAAGATTATGCTTTTTCCGTATTCCTTAGCGGGGCCCGCAAAAATTTGGTTAGAGAAAGAGCCACCCAATTCTATATTGACGTGGAAGGATCTCGTTTCAAAATTCGTGAACCAATTTTTTCCGCCCTCTAAGACTACCCATTTGAAAAACGAGATTTCAAAGTTTTCACAAGAGTATAATGAGAGTTTTTCTACGGCTTGGAATAGGTTTAAGGAAATGTTGCACGAATGTCCTCATCATGCTTTTTCCGACTTGCATCAAATTGACACGTTTTACAATGGCTTGAACGATCATGAGCGTGATTATCTTAATGCCGCAGCGGGTGGTAATTTTTTGTGTAAAACGGTCGAGGAAGCATTGTTAATCATTGAGAATAGGTCTAAGGTCTATAGTCCTCGTAGCACGTCGAGTGTTCATAAGACTTCGTCTTCGCCTTCGCCTTCATTGTCACATACCATTGATGCTTGCCAAATCGAGGCTAATTTGGAGAACAAGATTTTTGATAAGTTGAAAGGATTGTTAATTGAGTTTAAAGTTGGTGAACAACCCACTCCCGCTACGGCTAAAGCGGTTGAGGTTTCTTGTATGTATTGTGGTGGAGCTCACGATTATTCCGAGTGCATTACCAACGGTGGTAACACTTCGAGTGCCTTCGCGGCCGCGGGAACTTATAACCAAAACGGTCAAGTTCCTCGCACTAATCAATTGACTCCACCGGGTTTTCCACCAAATCAAAATGCTAACAATTATCGAAACAATCAAGTTGGTTACCAAAGCAATCAAAGGAACAATTTCAAGGGTAATAACAACTATGGGAATCAAGGAAGTAGTAGCCAATTGCAAAATCAAAATCAAAACCGTAATTTTCAAAACACGAGTCAAGGTCTTCAAAATGTTTACACTAAAGAACTTCCAATGGACTTTTTGAATTACGCCATGGCAAATGATAAGATTTTGGAAAACATTCAAGAGCAATTGGCTAGTCAAGCTAGGGACACGGCTAAAAACACCAAGGAGTTGGCTAATTTTGTGAAGGAAAATCTTAACATGAGAAATGAGTTGAAAAATGATTTTGCTAATCAAATTAGAGGTCAAAACAATAAAATTGAACAAAGTCATGCTAGGCTTGAACAAAGAATTGACCAAAAAGCCGCTAGTCAAGATCTTAAGTTTAATAGTCAAGATGCTAAGCTTAATGCCATTTTAGAAGCCGTCATGGGGAACAAAGCCTTTACTTCGAGTGGTCTTCCTAGCAACACCATATCAAACCCGAAGGGAGAGATGAAAGTGATTACCACACGAAGTGGTAAGACACTTAAAGAACCGAATCCTCAACCAATTACTCCAACGATGGAGGAAATTGAGGAAGAACCCGAGGTTGTGGTCGAAAAGGAGCATATCCCAATCCCACGAAGTACCGCTCATGCCACACCTACGGTTGAACCATTACCAACATTGGAACCCGAGATTCCAAAGGCTATGCCTATGCCCCAACCCACACCACCCTTGCCTTACCCATCGAGACTTAGGAAGGAGAAACGACAAGAGCGCGACAACTATCAATTTGAGCTTTTTATGAAAATGTTTCGTGAGTTGCACCTTAATGTGTGTTTCGCCGATGCTTTGGTCATGATGCCTCGATTTGCCGCTAACTTTAAGAGTATGTTGAACAACAAGGAGAAATTGCACCAATTGTCTAGTTGTTCGTCGGTTTATCTTAATCGCATACCTCAAAAAGTCGGTGATCCCGGTAAATTTTTGATCCCTTGTGCCATTCAAGATATGGAAGAATGCTATGCCTTGGCCGATCTTGGTGCTAGCATTAATTTGATGCCACTTGCAATCTTCAAGTCGCTCAATCTTCCTAATCTTACTTCTTCACTAATGTCTATCGAGTTGGCCGACCATTCCACGATTCGTGCATGTGGTTTGGCGGAAGACGTTTTTGTGAAAGTGGGGAAGTTCTACTATCCCGTAGACTTTATCGTTATCGATATCCCCACGGATCCTCAAGTTCCTCTTATTTTAGGTCGTTCGTTTTTAGATACGTCTATGGCTTTAATTGATGTTCATGCTAGAAAGATCACCTTACGTTTCAACGACGAGGAACTTGTTACAAACGCAACTCAAAATTCTCAACTTTCTCATGTTTATTCCGTTGCTACCATAAACCTCGTTGATATGATCGACGTGGTTTGCGAGGAATTTTCACAAGAAGTTTTAGGGTTTGGTGATGAAGAAACTAGTGGCAATCCCACTATGTTAGATCCAATTCTTGATAATTCGACACCAACCTTCACTCCATTTGAAGGTGGTGGTTTTACGTTGGAAGAATGCAATGTTCCACGTACTTGTGACGAAGACCTCGACAACGATGAGGACTTCTCGATTATCAAGGATTTTCTTAACGATTTCCCATTTCCTCCACCCGAGGAGGTTATGAGTATCGAGCCCAAATCTTCACTTGAGGAACCACCTATCCTCGAGTTGAAAGATTTACCTCCTCACCTCGAATATGTCTATTTGGAGGAGGACGACAAGTTGTCGGTTATTATTACGAAGGATCTTTCGAATGATGAAAAAACCGCACTTGTCGATGTTCTAAAGGACCAGAAAGGGGCGATTGCGTGGAAGTTATCCGACATTAAGGGAATCGATCCCAAGTTTTGTACCCACAAAATCTTAATGGAGGAGGATTTCAAGCCCACAATCCAAAGTCAAAGGAGGGTGAACCCCAAAATTCACGACGTCATCAAAAAGGAGGTCCTTAAACTCCTTGACACGGGAATGATTTACCCTATTTCCGATAGCCCTTGGGTGAGTCCTATTCATTGTGTCCCTAAAAAGGGAGGGATGACCGTTGTGCCAAATGATGCCAACGAGTTGATTCCCACTAGACTCGTGACCGGATGGAGAGTGTGCATTGACTATCGAAAGTTGAACGAAGCCACTCGAAAAGACCATTTTCCCTTGCCCTTCATGGACAAAATGTTGGAGCGTCTTGCGGGAAACGATTTCTATTGCTTTTTAGATGGTTTTTCCGGTTACTTCCAAATTCCCATCGACCCTCGTGATCAAGAAAAAACTACGTTTACGTGTCCATATGGAACGTTTGCCTATCGTAGAATGCCATTCGGACTTTGCAATGCACCGGGAACCTTTCAAAGGTGCATGATGGCTATTTTTCATGATATGATCGAGAAGACGATGGAAGTCTTCATGGATGACTTTTCCGTGTTTGGTGATTCTTTCACTTCGTGTTTGTCGAACCTAGAGAGAATGTTAAAACGTTGTGAGGAAACCAACCTTGTGCTCAATTGGGAAAAATGTCATTTTATGGTTAAGAGTGGAATCGTCTTAGGGCACACGGTCTCGAAAGCGGGGATTGAGGTAGATCAAGCTAAGGTAGACGTCATCGCCAAATTACCTCATCCCAAAACCGCTAAGGGAGTTAGGAGTTTCCTAGGCCACGCGGGCTTTTATCATCGATTCATCAAGGATTTTTCGAAGATTTCTCGACCCATTACACATCTTCTTGAAAAAGAGGCACGTTTTGTCTTTGACGAAGATTGTGTACGAGCCTTTGAAATCCTTAAGAGGAAACTTACCGAAGCTCCCATTCTTGTTGCTCCCAATTGGAACCTCCCCTTTGAATTCATGTGTGATGCTAGTGATTACGCTATAGGGGCCGTTTTGGGGAAACGTCATGATAAGCACTTCTTGCCTATTCACTATGCTAGCAAGACGATGACCGAGGCTCAACTTAAATACACTACAACGGAAAAGGAGTTCATTGCCGTGGTGTATGCATTTGAGAAATTCCGACCTTATCTCGTCTTGACGAAATGCATAGTGTATACGGACCATTCGGCTATTAAGTATCTCATGGCAAAGCAAGATGCTAAGCCGAGATTACTTCGTTGGATTCTCCTCCTTCAAGAATTTGATCACACCATCGTTGACAAAAAAGGAGCCGAGAATCTAGCGGCCGATCATCTCTCTCGTTTGGAAGATCCTCACCAAAGTGTTTACGAGCCCAAGGAAATCACCGAAACATTTCCGCTCGAGACACTTGGTGTAGTGAATTCTAAGCTTGACTCTTCCACCCCATGGTTTGCGGACTTTGCAAATTACCATGCGGGTAACTTCATCATTAAGGGTATGACGACTCAAGAAAAACGAAAATTCTTTCGTGACGTCAAGTTCTACTTTTGGAACGACCCTTACTTGTTTCGAACTTGTGCGGATCAAATCATCCGACGTTGTGTATTTGGCACCGAAGCTTCTAACATCCTTAGAGCTTGCCATAAGGGACCCACGTGTGGTCACCACGGTGCTAATCTCACGGCTAAGAAGGTGTTTGATGCCGGCTTCTTTTGGCGTACTATTTACCGAGATGCACAAGATCTTGTGAAGTCGTGTGATGCATGCCAACGACAAGGAAAAGCCTCACAAAAAGATGAAATGCCACAAAACATCATCCAAGTGTGTGAGATCTTTGACGTTTGGGGTATAGACTTTATGGGGCCGTTCCCATCATCTCGTGGTAATAAGTACATTCTCGTTGCGGTTGACTACCTTTCTAAGTAGGTGGAGGCCAAGGCCTTGCCCACCAATGATGCTCGAGTGGTAGTCAAGTTTTTGAAGCAATTGTTTTCTCGGTTTGGAACCCCTCATGCTATCATAAGCGATCGTGGAACCCATTTTTGTAACGACCAATTTGAAAGGGTTCTAAGGAAATATGGGGTTACACATCGGCTTTCTACGGCTTATCACCCACAAACGAGTGGGAAAGTCGAGGTTTCAAACCGAGCTTTGAAGAGGATCTTGGAGAGATCCGTTGGGGAAAACCGACAATCATGGTCGGATAAGTTGGACGATGCTTTATGGGCCTTTAGGACCGCTCATAAGACGCCCATTGGGTGCACTCCCTATAAGCTTGTGTATGGAAAGAGTTGTCATTTGCCTATCGAGTTAGAACACAAGGCTTATTGGGCCCTAAAGCATTGTAATGATGATATGGAGACCGCGGGAAAACACCAGAAAATGCAATTGAATGAATTGGATGAATTGAGGGATATTGCTTATGAAAATTCATTGATTTATAAAGAGAAAACTAAAAAGTTGCATGATTCTAAAATTAAAAATCGGGTTTTTAACATTGGGGATCAAGTTTTTCTTTTTAATTCAAGATTAAAAATCTTTTCCGGTAAGTTGAAATCCCGTTGGTCCGGTCCATTCACCGTGACTCAAGTGTTTCCGTATGGGACCATCGAGCTAGCTCAAGATGATGGTCCTAACTTCAAGGTGAATGGACATAGGTTGAAGCACTACTTTGGCGGGGAAGTTCCATACTTGAACTACCTCGACCAAGTCACCTTCCCCAATGATAATTAGTATTGAGGGGATCGAGTCGAGCTCATGACTCGGATATCAAAAACGAGGTGCCTCGTGGGGGAGTCGCATGCTTATCCTATGTACATATTATCGCTTTCTAATGCAGCTTACATGTGGGGATTTGTGCCCTTCCAACCTTTGTTCCGTGGTTGTTTGTGCATTGTGTTTTTTAGATCATGATCTTCACGATTGGAGCCTCTCGTGTTCGTTTTATGGGAGCACTCGATCGTTTGCTTTGGAGACATTTCTCAATATCCATGATATATCCTTTGATGTTCTAACCTTAGGTTTTTAGCACACTTCATAAACGGCTTTAAAGTTAATGGTTACACCCTTTCCATGCTAAATTAGGCATTCGACTACGTCTCTAGTATGGGGGTGTTTGCACCCCTAGACTCGAAACATTGAGGACAATGTTTAACTTTAGTATGGGGGGGTGAATAGATACTTGCCTTGCCAAACCTTCACGCTTTCCAAAGTTTTTCTTTTTGTTTATCGTTTTTTGTTGCAAAATAAGGCTAAAAATGGCCAAATTTTAAAATTTTTCTCATGTTTTATAAGTGTTTGAAGACACGAATGTAGATTTTCCGATGGCGAGAATAAGAGTAATTTTTGACTCGACCGTGCGTGTTGAGCACTTAGCTTTGATTCCTTAACTACACATTAGGCTAAGTCTCTTAAATGAGGACGAGAAATGATAGAGTTAATTATAAGTTACTATGCTAAACGTAGAGTACTCGTATTCTTTCAAAAACTCATGTGTTCTCGTTGTTTGCTTATTCTCCCTTCGCTTGTAAATATTTTTTTCTTAATAAATATTGACTTAGCGGTTTAGTTAGGATTGTTTGGTTTCTAGTCTTTTCTAGTAGCTTCCGTGTAATTAAATTGGGAAGACATTAAGGTATCGCCAGCGTCACGGTTTTGAAGTATTGGCACCCTAATAATCGAAAGCTTCACCCAATAATAAGATTTCAAGTGCTCACCTAAATCTAGCAAACAATTTGAAGCCCCACAAGGCCGAAAAATCTATGCGAAAATTGAAAGTGAATCAAGCCTTAATCTTCGAAGCTTTAAAGATCCAAAATTCCCCTTAGCGTGAGGATATACGTCTTTGGCTAATAAAACCACCGATGAGGCGGATATAAAAGGCAAGGCAAGACCGAAGTCATAATAAAAGCTTCATGGCGAAGTTGAATAAAAGATGGAGGTAAACCAAAGATAATAAGGCCCTTCCGTTAGGGGGCGTATAAAAGTCTTGGTAATAAGTCTCATGTTCAAAACCGTTATAAAACCGTGTTTATCGATTCTTCTTGTCAACTTAATTTTTTAACATCGTTGTCTATTGGGAGGGGTTATTGATTTGATGGTCTTATTTACACCGTTAGGACTCTATTTTTAGACCTAAATCTCTATTATCGCATAAGTCAATGATGTATCCTCGTGAAACATTCAAGACAAAATAAAATATAAGAGATACAACTTAGGAATAATGGGAGGATAAGTACGTGATTAGGGCATATGAGTAGTGTTAGCATTACTAACTTATAATGACAATGATCTCGTTGCACGCTTAGCATGGAATTGGAGTGAAAATCGAGGACGACGAAATTATTTCTAACGAAGCATTCACGTGTTCTTATTCTATGAACCTAAACGTCCCATTTTGCGATGAAAATCATACATTATGTCTAAAACGCAAGTAGTAGTAATAGTAGTAGTGTAGCTAGTTTATCATTTCAATAAAGTGAATAAAAATGAATTTTGGAGGTGCTAAGATACTTAATTCAAGCATTGCGTGAGGGCACGACAATGGTTTAGTATGGGGGAGTGTTCACACGATTGAAATATGTTAGTGTTCACATGGTTGTAAAACCTTGTGTTCACACGCTCATATATTAATTTGTGTTCACATGATTCTTTTAGCTTATGTTCACATGGATGATTTAATAGAATATGCTAAGTTGGAGCATGTGAATGACTGCAGACGTGGGAGGTTTCATTATTTACGAGTTTTCATCCTCGTTTATGGTATGTGATTTTCTTTATTGACTAAAGATTTTGTTTCCTATTTTTGTGGATACAAAAGGATAGCAAATATGTGTGATCAGTTAAAAGAAGAAAAAGGATTCCAGTGTTTTGGATGGCAAAGACATGGACTAAGAATCCTATTTTATAGGATTTATTTGTTTCTTCATGTGGAGAATTGTGGACGAAAAGTTTAATTCTCTAGCCATTGTCACGTGATATGATTCCAAGCAAGAAGTATGGAGACATATGCATCCTTGGTTTTTATATATGATTTAAGTAAGGAGCATTGTTTCCATTGGTTCACTTGCTCATTATTGTTGTCCACTGTCAAAGAATATCTTTCAACCGCTGACGCTTGTAATTCAGCCGCTGAAAAGCATACACCATCTGCTGACAAATGTAGTGTTGTCTGAGATATAAGTTTTTCATCCACTGACAAGTGTTGTTAGATATTGGACAACACATGCTGATGAGATCTCGGATAAAGAAGGTAATTGGACGATGAATAGTTTACTGTTGTTTGGATTTTTGGTTACGTTTTGGCAGATAAAACGAAGAGGTTACACACAGGTACATGGGATCTCTGGTATTATTCAAAATATCATTATGATATTTATGGCTCGTATATATTTTATAACGAGGTATATGATTAAGGGGAAGAATGTTTATGATACGATTGATGTTTGAAGTAGATTTTCGTGAGTTTGTATTCTATCATATCTTAAAGTCATGTTGTTGCCAGTCACATTCACACTTTAAAGATAACTTGTAGTGCTTACATTGTTGGTGACAAAGACTTGTCATATCTAGCAATTTTAGTCATTACTATCACTTGAAGGAGTTACATTATCGTTCTCAGTGTTTCACAAAAGGATGAGGATTTTTGACAAGAGATCGAGGTCTGTGTATAGTTTCACGTTTTATATAAGTTCGACGTCGCGCGGATAGTACAAGACATGGAATACAGGTTTGGGTCATTCTATTTCTACATCAAGAATATTATATTTTTTTCTTCAAGGTCATTACATAGAGCTACATTTGGAGAATCTTCGATTGCATACATTGTTTCCTTCCCTAATTGATGTGACAAAAGGGGGAAGATATCGATGCTTAACTTGAGGGGAAGCAATTTGAAGATGATGTACCACATCCAAGACATATACAAAGATTTTTGCCGACATCAACTAGGGGAAAATTGTTGGGTCTAAAAGTTGATGTGGTAGAAACTCAAAACAAAGAAACATAGGACGTTTGTTCTAGCCGCTGACACGACATGTCTAGCCGCTGGCGTATATTTAGAGAATATATTGAGTATATTGTTTATCATATATTCAGTATATAGTTTATCTAAATAGAATATTTTATGTTAATTTGTTCTTATCTCTTGTAAACCCTATTCCTTACACTATAAAAAGAACTAAGGGTATTAGGTTTATTCATTCAATTCATATACAATGTAAACCTAAAGCGTGTGTCGAACTAGGCGTAGGATTAAATGTATACACGCCTAGTGGTTGTTTGTTATTAATATAATAAGCAATTGTTGGGAAAACTTCATCTTGTGTTCTTGTTCTTAAACATCTTGTTCAACATGTTTTATTCTATCCCGCCTTAATTCAATCAAGTGAGTAATGCATGTTCCTAGCAGCCTAAAGATATGTGAATCTTAGGATTCATCAATTGGTATCAGAGCCTCGTGGCTCTCGATGCTAGGATTAACAAGGTGTTCATGTTGGTGAGAAAGAAGAAAAATCCATGTAGGGTTTTCTAGTCGTTTTTGTGTGCGCAGCAGCAGTAAGAAGGCCATAACTTTTTCGTGAACTGTTGGATCGCCACGAAATTTTGTGTGTGTGTTCTACACATATATGGATAGATGTTCACCAGAGGGATTGTCGAGATCGGTCTCCAAGAAGAAGTTATACTATGTCTAAGTTGACAGCAGATGGTAGTTTCAAATTTTATGTTTTGACATAAAATCATGATTTAGGGTTTCTACAAGCACTAGATCGTTTTTAAACAAAAAAAGTGATGTGTTCTTGTCCATAATGATTGAGCATACTATCTTTGGTGAGTGATTTTCTAAAAATCATGATGAACCTTGTATGATTCGTTCATGACTGCTTTGATATTTTTTCATTCTTAGGGTTTTTCGCAAACCCTAGTTCCATAATTTAAAGATGAGTAGCAGCAGATTGAAGAGATTGGCAGCAGAATATTAGGGTTTCTTAAACCCTAGATGTGCAATAGAGTTGTGGTTTGGCAGGTTGAGATGGTTACTACAGCAACTTGAAGGTCATATATACGCTGTGTATATATCCTATTGTGATCTTTGTTCTATATATATTCACACGTGAAGTACAAAAGGTATTTGTTTTACTTTTTAGAATTCACGTAGGACAGTGATAGAAAAGGACAAGTCGATGAGTTATCTTATGAGCAAGTCAAAGTAGTATTGTTTTCAATATTGTTGAGGATTTGTTCAGATGGTGGTAAAGTCATATGGAAGAAAAGTATGTGACGTTGATTAAATTTGTGTTCACACGATTGAAATATTCTAGTGTTCACATGGTTGTAAAACCTTGTGTTAACACACTCATATATTAATTTGTATTCACATGATTCTTTTAGTTTGTGTTCACATGGATGATTTAATAGAATATGATAAGTTGGAGCATGTGAATGACTGCAGACGTGGGAGGTTTCATTATTCACGAGTTTTCAGCTTAGTTTATGGTATGTGATTTTCTTTATTGACTTAAGATTTTGTTTCCTATTTATGTGGATACAAAAGGATAGCAAATATGTGTGATCAGTTATAAGAACAAAAAGGATTCCAGTGTTTTGGATGCTGATGAGACTGCTTTTATACATAGTCTCATCGTCCAAATAGGGCTTAAAATGCATTAAATATCATCAAAATACCCAAATATATGCTTGTGTTTGTTGCTTGTGTATTTTAGGTACGGATATTGAGAAAATGACAAAAGATCACAAGAACCATGCAAAAACGAACACGGGAAACGAAGCCGCACGATGAACCACGCCCTAATGAAGAATTTTCCAAAGAAAACCCTTGAAGAATTGAAGAATTATGAAGAAGGGTCCTCCAATATGTAAGAATTGACACTTTATACCCTTGTATCTTCATAATTACAAGTTTGGTCCCTAAAGTTTGTCAAAATTACAAAAAGGACCCTTAACTTTGAAGAATTGGCAAATTTAGTCCCTCAACAAAACTAAATTGTCAATATTGGCCCTCCAAGAAGTCAACAAACAAGTCAACACCTTGAAGTATGAAGACATATCACTGAAAGCCCTTGAAGATTGCCAAAATTGCACTTTTAGTCCTTAAAACAAGTTTAAAAACTTGTTGTGCCAAAACTGCCAACTTCCCAAAGTTGTTTTTCAAAGGAATGGAGTTTATTGCTGTTTTAATACAAGATGAGCAAAACTAGAAAGATGGAGGATCTTTTCTGCCAGACAACCAACCTTCACCCCACCACTCCCTGCTTGACACCTCACCCACTCAAACCATTCCACCAATCACATCTTCCCTCCTCTCCACGTCACACTCCATCCATATAAATAACTGATTTAATAAGTTATTTTAATCTTCCCTCCAAACACGTTTTCAAACTAATCTTTCCCCCAAAATGGATTAAAACCCTGCTAATTACCCACATAAACCCTAATATTTCCAGGATGAACTTTAATTAAAACAAAGGGGTTTTGGGTAATACTTTCCAGATCACTGATTAACCTAACCCTAATCCCATCCCCACTCCCAAAAAACGTCACCCTCATCCTCACATGCTTGTACCACCCTCCCCTGCCCCACTATTCACTCCCAAACAAAAAGAGGCAGAGAATCAACGTTCAGAAAGTGCTAGCTTACTCCCAAAGGCAAGATAAACGTTTTAGATCACTCCAAAGCAGCTGGCCATCACTAGAGAACAAGAATCATCACATGGGGCTTTATTGACTGAAAATTCAAAATTCGTCCAAGGGCTATTCAGGAAATTCAAGTATTAGGGTTTTCACATTCTAGATAGTTCTGTAGTCCCCTATATAAGGACATATAGGTTTTCATTTGTTCTTGTTCTTGTTTTTCTCCTTGATCACAACTTTGTAAAGTCCAGTGTTTTATTGAATGAAAAATGGTTAAAGTTTGTTGATGAGAAGAAAAGAGCCATCTTTACTTTTATTGTCTGAAGTTTGGTTAAGCTTTATTGTTGATTCACTTGTTTTAAAAGCTTTTCAGATTTCTTAAGTTTTCAAAGTTTCTGTTTCATTTCAAGGTTTTCTTAAATTTTAAATTTTCATACAAATCTGATAATATGGTGATGAAAGGTGTTAGTTTGATGGTGTTTGAGTTTGTGTATGTCCAAGACACCATGGCTTGTTCTGGTGTAGTGGGTACCCAAGCTTAAATAATCCATTTGTTTGGTCATTTTGTTTGCTTATCATAGTCTTACCCATAAGCTAAGACTCTCTTCTAGCTTAATCTATAAGTTAGGGGCAAGCTCTTAAGCTTTTACACAGCTTTGTCCCTTCTCTCTTAGTAGATTCAAAGAGGAACCATTTTTACCCATTTTTGTTAAGCAGTCCCTCATAAGCCCATCAGCAAAGTTCTGCTCAGGCCCCAGCCTGATTGGAGGTGACTTTTCAGTCACTGTTGGGCCTGGATGTAGGCCCAACAAGGTAGCTTCCTAGTTTCCTTTTTCAGTATCCAAAAATTCTAAGTTTTGTGATTTATATGAGATTTGGTCAGTTTGAATGATAATTGCTTAAGTGATTGTTTGAGTGTTGGATATTGCTTAAACTAGGGTTGTATGCATGTTAGAAGTATCTTGATTCAGTTTGGATTAGATTTGAGTAGGACTGCTTTGTTAAATTTTGCATTTCAGTAATTAAGGGGTGTTTGGATCAGGGTTTAAGTAGGGGTTAACAACATTAATCTTGCTTTAATACTTGTTCAGCTCATTTCTTTGGTAACTATTAGGTGATATTGTTGCTTTGTTTTTAGTTTGGTAGAAGGAAAAACAAGTTGCATGCTATTAAAATTGAGAAAATAGCCTAAATCAGTAAAACTAATTTTTGACTGATTTTGTGTGAATTTGTGCCATCAAGTTTGATAGTCTGCTAGGATATAGGTTGTTTAAGGGTTTGTGATCTCTTGTATGCCAATTAGTATCATTATGTGCTTTGCTTGAAGGTTGGAATCTCACTTGTGTGTCATTTGAACCAGCAATTTGTTTATCAGAAACATAAGCCTTATCAGAAACCTTTTTTGGTCTTTTGTGCTTGAATTTGTGCTAAGTCTTGTGTGTTTTTGTGTTGATTCTGACTCCCTATACTCAACTGAGTATAGGGGTGCCCCAATTGTCCATTCAAACATCACAAAAATCAAGGATCAAGTCCTCTTGATCCAATCTGCACATGTGAAGAAATATCACTTTGTGTTCATCAGAAAAATAACAAACCTGGGCACGTTTTTGATTCTTATAGCTTGAATCTAGTTAATTGTTGATTAAAAAGTTTGTTTTAGATTGATTTAGGTAACTGGTATTGAGTTTTAAAGTTAAAAAAAAAGTTTGGCAAAAAGCTCCTTTGCCTGGGCTCGAACACGGGACCCCTCGTTGGAGGACTATACATGTTAACCAGTGATCCAAGTGCTTTTATATGCACATCTCTCATTCCATTATCTATTTAAGAGGTGTTTGTTTTGTAGCTTATTTAATCAGCAGCTTATTAATAAGCTTTTTCTAGCTTATTTCTTTAAGGTTTTTACTGTTTAGCATTTTTCTTAGGTTCTTGTTAGGGTTTTTGACTTTTCAGTCCAAAAACATTATTTTTCTCTTGTTTAATTAATTTTCTAGGATTATTTTTAATTTAAATTTTGAAAAATAATTTAAAAATAGAAAAAGGTAGTTTAAAAATATGAAAAAATAGTTTTAAGGGTTTTAATCATAACTTTGAGGTTTTCAGCTATTTAAGTTTTCAATTTAGCTTATTTTTGATTTTATTGGATTTTAGGGTTTTTAACCAACTTTAAAATTTAATATAAAATTATTAAATAGGTTTCAGAAAATTTTAATTGCATTTTTATCTTAGTTACATTATTCTAGATTTTTGGAAATTTTTAGAATTTTTTTATGAACTTTGATTTTTTTTGAATATTTTAATATTATTTTATTATTAAAAATTGAAGTTTGATTTATTTTAGTTTTTACATTTTTCCTAGGTTAAGGACACTTAATTAGGAGTTTTGTCACTTTCCAAATATTTTTAGGACTTTTCAATTATTTTCTAGAATTAATTTAAGTTTTAAGTGATTTTAATAGTTTTTAAGTGTTTAAAAATAGTTTAATTTGGTTTTAAAATTTAAAAAAATACTTTTTAGCTTAATTAGGACATTTTTGAGGTTTACAAACTTTAAGATCTTGTTTAGGGCTTTTTAATAATTAATTGTGATTTTTAGGGCTTTAATTAGCATTAAAAAGTCATCATCTAATTAATTAAAAGGTTTTAGCAAGTTTGGATTTTTTGTAAACTCTTAGAGTATTATTGTGGATTTTTAGAGATTTTTAGGAATTTTTAGGTTAAAATTTTAATTTTGGCACTATTTACGGTTTTGCGTGATCGCCTTTTTCGTCTTAGTTTAATCCGTTTTCGTAACCGTCTTTCTCTTCTAATCTCATTTCTTTCTTCCTTTTTCAATCATATAATCACAAATCATTAATCAATTCAACACACAACGCACTTGCCTCCTCGAGAACGAACTCACTTAGGGTCATTTACACACGGTTTTCCTAAATCGTCGTGCACACTTGCCCTATTTATTGCTCTTTTCCTAAAGAGTAATAAAAACTATCAACATCAGATGCCAAAGACGTGGAGTACGAATCCTGTTTTATATGATTTATTTGTTTCTTCATGTGGAGAATTGTAAACAGAAACTATAATTCTCTAGCCACTGTCACGTGTTGTAACACCCCAAATATTCATAATTTAGTTCAGCGAAAGAGTCGTTGGTGTTACGGGATAACACATTACTCAAATCATAGACAACGCTTAAAAATCATGTCGTTTAATAATAAAGCATTTTCCATTCATAAATATCAAATTACATAGGTCCCATATTTGTCTTTTTGTAGTTCTTTTTTCTCGACTCAATCCGAATTGATTTAACGTTTTCAAGTAAGGCTAAACTGTTTTTGGTTAAGATTCGTATTTTTTGTGTCTATTTCTACTTTCAAACAAAACAAGTATAAATGTAAAAATACTAATATACGTATATGTAATAATCTAAAAACAATTAGTTAAAACAAACATTTATTTAACAAAAATAAAAAATTCAAAATTAATAAAACTAATATACAATTTTAACAAAACATGATATCAAAATATATAAAGACTAAACTTATAAAACATTAACAAGATGCTAATGATGAAAAATAAGTAAAATACAAACAATGGCCCAATAAGAATTAAAGCCCAAAATAGATCAAGTTTAAGGACGACCTCAGTAAAATACAAACACTCGTACATCAATGAAACTTAATCACTACACTTGTAATACAAATCTAGTGTTCAAATCTATAGCCTATCCTATTGACTATATTTTCTTAAACAAAAGCTTGTTATCAACCTAACCTTACGCTAGTACCAACAAATGAAATAAAATCAATAACCTAAATTTCCACATAACAGATGAAGTCTAAATCAATCTCTATCAATGTATCTAAATCTCCCCTACAGCAATTAACCATGAGCAGTTAACAAGAGAGCTAATGAATTTTACTTATAAATCCTATCTTTATTCTAACTGATTTTTTTTATCAAGTTTTACATCCAACAATTTGACTCAACTAAAGAATAGACAAAACTCAGTTGGTAACAACGTCTCAAACTAACTCAGGCTGCAATAATAAAGCTACAAAATAGAAGAATTTGATCTAACAACTAACTAGACAGATTATACCCGGCCTAATAGACTAGTCAAAACTAACAACGCAAAAAGAACAAGCATGGACCTACAGTGCTCAATTAGCAAAACTTTAAATGAGTTGAAATATTAACCGAATGTAGAATCAAGACCTTCAAGTTTTCTTTAACATTTTCAACTACACAAACTGATTAATAAGAACCTGAGATTTATCTAAAGCAGAGTTACTCTTCAAACTACCTGACAAGTCTATCCTACTTAATTCTTGCAGAATCCAAAGTAACAAAGATGAACATGTGAACTGTTACAAGCAAAACTTAATCGTAGCTAGAATGAGAATGCACTAACCCATACAACTTATCAAATCTTAACTACTCAAAGTATAAACTGCATAACTACTTGTTCTAAACTAATTCTAATAGTTATTCCAAGAATAAGCAAAATCTTAAATGCTCTTAAAACAGATCCTAAGCTACGACTATTGAACTGATCTCAATAAAGTAATCCTAACAGAATTGAGTTCTGTGACAATGGCAGAACATTTACATCCTACATTCAGTTACAATCCTAGACACAAGTAAAAAAAATGCAGAAATTTTGAAAAGAGTAATACTGAAATGTGAGAGTTGGAAAGAAACAGATTATAAACTCATAAGAACGAATCAAAACTAGCAAATTACAGGCAAATAAAGCTACAAAACTAATCAGCCTACTAAGCTACACAGTTGCAGAAATGGAAATAAAGGTGACCTCGACTTCCAGGCCTAGTCCATTGTGGGCGAAGCGGAGCGCTGAGCTCGCTTACCTATCACAACTCCATATAGTTTTATTTACTGATCTGATGAATTGAGTCTTCTAAACTACCAATCACGAAATCTGCATAAACTTCAAAATAAACCTGCAAAACAAACAAAGCATAGAAACACCAAACAAAACCTACGATTCTGAATTCTATAAAAACTTGCTGATGCAATGATGCTACAGAACTTGAATCTAAATTTATAAAAACTGAGCTGCAAACGTAAACTAAAATCCTAAAATTGAATGAACTACAACTATTTTACTCACTAAAAAGAACTTGATTTAATTCGTGAACTGCAACCATGAAACAGAAAACTCACATCTAATTAACTAAGATCATAACAATCTCACTAACTCGATCTAATTATACTACTTACTGAAACTTAAATGCTAAATTTTCCTATCTATAAATGTAACTGGCTGAATTGAGTGACGACTACTAATTATTCTTACTCAATCTAAACTGGTCCAAAATCATAGAGCTAAAACATCTCATAACCAATTCTAACTACTATCAAACTTTGTAACTGATTAAACTAACAGAACTAAAATGTTTATGTAACACCCCCAAATTTATACAACTCAGTACAGCGGAAGACTAGTTGGTGTTACGGGATAGCACATTACTCACATCATAGACAATGCATAAAAATCGCGTCGTTTATTTATAAAGCATTTCCATTCATAAACATCAAAGTTACATCGGTCCCAAGTCATATTAATTCATACAAAGTTTTACAAAGTGTTTGAATGGAGAATATTGTTTAAGTGCGGGCCATGAATTCTTGTTGTCTTCCCGAGAATTACCTTCAAGTACCTGAGATAAAACATGTTAAAAGAAAAGGTCAGCGATAACGCCGAGTGAATTCATAGAGTTTAATAAATTCCATCAATATAACTTTGGTATAAAATTTGTACCAAAAATCAATACGTATAAATCATTGAAATAGGCCGTAAAATAGCCAAAATCGTTTTATACAAATCTTTGTAATAGGCCATAAAATAGCCAAAGTCATTTTTATACAAATCCTTATCGAAAATCATAATATAGGCATTTGCCTTAAAAATCATTATACGAGCCAATGTCGTAAAAACATCATACAATACGTTTCGCAACGTTGTATAGATTAAATAAAAACCGTTATAAGAATATGGTTATGAAAACCAAAACATAAACATAATATCATTAGTATCACCCTGTATTGCTAGTCAGGCAATACATCGTAATTCGAAGCGTCTAGTAGTGTTTCGTTAGTTTTGGATTATTATAAGCCGCATGACATTGTTACCTTACTAAACCAACAACGGGTAGCTAACCCGATACCAATTTTGCCCATCTAAAGTAGCGTGTCGTCACAAAGATCACGCTATGGAAATCTTCTCATACATTAATTCGCTTACCAATCAATGTGGCACGACGGGGATCAACCGTCAAGGCGCGAACTGGGGTGATCGTCCCCAAATAGTACTATTAAATGCATAAGCGTCTACCAACTCCCGGTAGTTCACAATTCATGCTAATGGGACTTTTAGTGACATAACCTAACTTTAATAATCCATGTTATTTCATCTATCGGGTCCATCAATCATTTATCGGGTCATACAATCGGGTCATTCAATCATTCGGGTCCAAAATCAATAACAAACAATCGGGACAAATGGTGTCCAAACTTTTGTAAAAACTAACATGTTATCTCCCTCGCGGGTTTATAAAGCATTTATAAAAACATTTAAAAGAGTGCGAGGCTATGAACTCACGTTGATATGGGAAGGCGGGTTATCGGCAACTCGGACGTACGGTACGTGCTTCAATCACGGAAACCTAGACAAATAATACTCGGTCTTAGACGTTTGTCCAATGACTTTATAAAAATAACAATTATGTATACATATGATGATTATATATATATGATGATCAAGTGGGTTTACATATTCTCGTTTACTCTTTTTAGAGTTATATGTCGATAGCTTTTATACTAGTTTACTAGTTTTACCCATTTACGTGTCTTAAGTCCAATAAGCTTATTATAAGTTATTTAACTTATTTTAGTCCATTTTGTACTTATATTATCAGTACTTAAACTTCACAAGTTGGGCCTAAATGGGTTAAGCCCAATAGATTCTTTTTATGGGTGTTTATCTTATTTAGTCCAATTATTAGCCCAAGTACTAGTCCAATATGTTTACTTAGCTCGTTAATGTCCGTATGCCCTATAGTTCGGGTTTTATCGATTTTTACTTGTTATATATGTCTATATATCAGTATATAAGTTTTATAAAGTTTTCATTAGACGGGTCCAATCATCTAAGTTTTATTTAATAAAAACGTTAATTTTACGGCAATAGCCGAAAAAGTCGTAAAAATCATGTTTATAGTTTTATAACTTATAAAACTTAACAAGTTTCTATTTTTATCATTTATACATTTATTACACCTTTTATATATATTTATACAATTAAGTTTTATAAGTTAGTGTGTTTATACTTTTACATTTTATACTATTAAATTTGAGTGCTTATATAATAGTAATATACTTTAATTTCCAAAAATCTGATTTTTATCTTTACTTTTACCAAAACTGCCATATCTTGAGTTCTACATGGAGATAGAAGCTCAAATTTTTATCACATAAACTACATGATATTTGCTACATTTAACTCTTCTATAGCTACTGTTTAATCATCCTTTAAGTATTTTCTAAAAATCGTCCAAAACAGTAACTTCAGATTTGTATCTTAAACTTGTTTTGATCATATCTCACTCATTACAATGATTCCATTGCATGGCCAACTCTCACATGTGTACAAGACTCATAGCTTACTGTAAATCCATTCTACTTCATCATTTTATCAGATTACCATATGGTTCTTTACTGTTTTTATACAGCCTATCATTTTAACAAGATTTACCCACTTTTACTTATAGTTTTTCATCTTTTCATCCATGATTATCAACAACAAATCCCCACATAACATTTTTATCATCATATAATCATCATAAATATATACAATAGGAAATAAAATACAAGTTTACATAATCAAAATAATAAGAAGTTGAGGAGGACAATCTTTATACCACCAACTTGATGTAGGTTATGAGTTTGGCATGGTTTTTGATGGAGAAACTTATGATGCACCAAGACCACCTTCATGACCACCATTCTCCATGGACTCCTTGTGGAAAAATCAGCCCTAAGACATCATGAATACTCCTCCTTGGATGTTATAAGTGCCACCAATCAATAGGGTTTTGAAAGGGCTTCAACATATGCAAGTATAACATATGGTTTCATGGTTGAATCAAGATCAAAGGGTGTTTTTGGGAGAGATATGGGACGGCACCTTCAAGCTAGAGAGAGAGAGTTTGGTGTGGTTTGCATGTTGTGAGAAATGGTATGTGTGAGGTTTGATGGTTTTGTGTGTAGTGGTAGGAAGTTAGCTTCAAGTGTAAGCACAAGCTTACACTTGTGTAAACAAGTTGTGACTTGATGCCACCTAAGTGTGGTGTGTCATTTTTGCCGTCCACTTTAGCTAGTGGGATGGGGCAAAGTGTTTTGTCCCATCCCACTAGTTTACGGGTATTTCTCGATTCTAGTTTCCTCGATTTGCGTGCCCTCGGGTCGTTTTACGAAAAACGTTTTTATAAATTATGAATCGACGTCACAAAACGAATCCAATAAAAATTGTCTCATCAAAAACGGAGCTCGAAAACGTAAATACGTAATCCTAAGGTTTCCGGTTTAGTCGTAAAGGACGTTAAAATAAAATCGTAAGTCCTAATCTCTTCTCGTAAATTTGTGAGTTTATGAACCAACACAAATTTAAAACTCCAAAATAATATTCTCCGATAAATTTATTTTCTGAAATGTCGGACTGTCACCAAGGACGGTGAATGTAAACGTAAGCACGTAACGTTGAATCCTCCGGTTTAGACGTAGTCGATGCTACTCCAAGACGCAAATCCAAATTTCTTCCCAAAAATATGTGAGTTCATATTGTAAATTGTTTTTAAATAATATTGAGAATAAAATATCAATCGTAAATTGACGGATTGTCACAGCATTTACCCCTAAACAGGATCTTTGTCCTCAAAGATCATCTTACTACTCGCTTCTTATAGAGTTAAAGCCATGTGGGTATTTCCTCCATATTCGGTCTTTTCTCACAAGTGCAATTACAATACGCGAGTTTCATCAAACATAACTACGGGAATAAGATCAGGCTTAATGTTGACTTACTTCTCTATCCATGATGTTCACGGGTTTTTGATGAATGCAACTTTTCGCCGATCTAAGCTCTACTAAGAATAATCAGATTCTCACTTGATAGATATTCCATCAAGTTCGATATACGAAACATATTTCACGCAGTCTTTGAAGTCCTAGGGTAGATCCAGCTTATATGCCTTTCAAACCAATCTATTATATCATCTCAATGGTCCCATACAACGGGGACTTATATCCCATGATTTGTCAGATCATGAATTCATTTTTCCAAAGTTTAAAAATTTTGGCATAACTTCGCTACCCATTTGGCACTTCAAGATCTACATTTCACATTCACATAACCTCTTGCCCACTACCGGCAGTCAATAATCAAATCCTAATTTCACCAATCATTTCAGATCTCGCGGGTCGGGTATTTTGCAAGGATAGGTTCGCCATCATAGGAAACCTTAAACATAAAAGACACGTCCAACTCACAATGGGTGTATGTCGGGTGTCTTCATCTCAACTCCTGCTTACAGATGCTCTAATATAGATTCTAACAAGATTCGATCTCAATCCTAATACGACGATTATCAAGGATAATCTCTCCAAAGGAAAATGATTATACGGTCTATTACCAAAGGTCAATCATTCAAACATAAAACAGCACTTCTATTACTCTGTATCGTTACTTTACCTCGTCCCTTCGATTTGGGATGGTACATAGTACTCTCATCAAGGTTCGTTCTCAATGACTTCTGAGCAAATCTCTAGAAATTCGATGCGAAGCGAAGATCTTGATAAAGATGTTCGATACAGGCACCCTATGTTTACATAATTCTTTTGCATTTATCATTAACGGGAATGATATTAGCAGATTTGGTCAGTCTGTCGACGATGACCCAAATCGAATCAAATTTAGATGATGACCTTTGCAATAGCTAAACGTTAACTAATGTATGAGGCGATGTCTGCCTTCATAATTGCCATCAGTACATCTTCTTCAGACAAAGATACTTTTAGTCATAAATGACATAAATAGAATACTTATACTTACAAATTCCAACATAACTATATCTCATAATCTCCATATTTAGGCAACCATAAGTGGTCTTTTAATCTTTTAGCGCTATCGGCTTCTCAATCTTAATGATTCATATTAGTCGCGAATCCCCCTTTTTTTTTCTATATTATCCTTTTTACAATCATCGGCTATATTTCAAATTGTTTGGCAATTTATTTTGCAACTTCATTATTAAGGAACACGTCCTAACTGGTTTCTTTATCTTTTCTACATAATGCGTCGGTATCTATATTCACTTTTCTAGATAAATAATTATCATGTCCATAATTCACTCAGATATTCTTTCTATAATATGCGGCAGTAATTACGTTCACCTTCCTGATGAAATAAATATCACAACCGTATTTATTCAAAACTTCTTTCTTCATATCTTCTATGTTTTAGTTTTGTCTCATCTATCATTTTTATCCGTTTTACTCAAATCGTCGTCTAAAGCGTCGATAATTATTATAATTAATTAACTAATAAATTTTCAATTTTTATGAAATGTAAACATAAAGATTTTAAATTTCTTAGTTCGACCAATTATATAATAAATGTTCAAAATAAATTTGAATTTAATTAACAAGATTCTTGTTGATTTATCCAAAATATTTAATAAGATCCGTAATTGTTTGAAAAATCTTTGGTTTATACTTTGTTCAAAATTTTCTTAGATGAAAAGCAAAAAGTTTCGTTTCAGATTTCAAGTCATAATTTATCGGTTTCCTCAATCCTTCTTAGGTTGTCTTGAGGTATACACAAACATTTACCCCTAAACAGAAGTTTAGTTAAATGGTTTGTGTATAAGGGAATAATCCCTTTAAAAATCATTTGTTAATACATTCGTCAAAACATATTTCCATTTCTTTTTGGTAAAATCCAAAGTCTTAAAGGGGCTTTTAATTTTTGAAGAGTCAATTTATATTCCATTATCCTTTTAATCACATAGTCTAATCATGTAAAGGTTCAAGTCTTTAATCATGTGTTAATTATTCAAGGTTCAGGTTTACACTGTTCGGCCAATTCAGGGCAGTCTATAAATAATTAGTAACTCATTCTTATTCTGATAAACAAACATGTAGTTCTTAATGATCACGAGCATGAATTTATCAAATTACAGCCTACACACGTGATTCATCATAATTATGAATACTACATGTGCATCGGTCAATCCAAACGACATCACGTGAAACTCATAATGTTCATCACAAGTTCTGGATGTAATGATTGGAATAGATAATCTTCTTCGCAGATGCGAAGTTGATGATAACCATGCCGTGGATCAAATCTTTAGAACATACGTTAAAACCTTGTAAATGATCGAACAAATCTTCCATTTCGAGTTATGGATATCGTTTTCGATTGTCAATTTACTCAGTCACAGTAATCTATAAATATAAGGAAAGATAACACCATAGCTCTTCAGGATAACAGACTTGGTATAATAAAATCTTTCTCCGACAACTTTCTCAGTCGTACCGTAATTCCTTTAATTTAGATGGTGCTGACGTACAGTGCACAAGCCACAAGTGCAGCACCGGAAATGTAATCAATACCAATTTCTACTTGCCTTAATGGCGAAAGTTTAGGTAATTCACCAATAAATACTTACTAAAATTTCAGATAAGATAAACATCTTTTAATAATTCAATATTAGGTTCTTCTAGATTACAATATCTATAACTAATTCACAACCAATCACAATATAATCTCAAGTCTAAATACAGGATATGATCATCCATCAAGAATTATTTAGTTCACTTTTGATAATCAATCATCTTATCATTTAGGGGAATTCTACTCGAGTTCCCATCAATTAAGACAATGTCGTCATGTCATAATCAATCAACCCATTCTACCGGCATTATCAACTTTCCAGCTTCATTGCCGTCGATAAGATGTGAACTTCTCAAAAGACTAATAATAATTAATAATCCTTCACAAATTCAAGGATATCTGGAGACACAACTACCTTAAAAGAGTAAGGTCAACGCATAATCTACGCGAGAGAATTTCAAATCAGATTCAAACGAAAACATTTAATGAATATGAATATATCCCATGTTTTCATAATTTGAGTACGCATTCGAAAGCTCCTCGGATCGTTACCCAGGTCATTCAAATGAAATCAAATCATAAGAAATGATAAGAACGTCAATACATCCAGTCGGGTATCAACACTCGGTAATCATATACTTTTCCTAAGAATCTCACTACGGGAGAATTGGACAAGAAAGAATTGTCAATTGTCAAATAAGACAATTTCCAAAGATGAGGAAATTCAACTCAGAAGAATAAATAGTACGGCACATTTGTAGGTGTCCCTAACAATGTGTCCCTATTTTTCACTTCTTGCAGATCTCATAAAAATTTATTCTTTCACAATCTTCAAAGAAAATTTAGTGCTTATTCATTAGTTTTATGGTGACTACTAATCAGCCTTGCATAGTCCATTCCAAATTGTATGTAGGCGCGCAACTATATACAATTTCAAGATTAACGATGCAATACTCAGTTCGTCAAAATTTTATCATCCATGTTTATAATAAAAACATTTTCATGCTTAATTCTTAAATAAGAATCAAGAATAAATTTACAAAGATTTTCTTTGTTATGAAAACAAATAAGTTTTCCAAAGCGTCTCATAAACAACTTCATTTCAATAACAATCACTTATAAATCTCACTTTTAAATAATCCATATAGTGATGAAAATTCAAATTTTCTCAAGGGATACTGTTTTAACTTTATAAAAACAATGTGTGATCTGCAAAAGAGTGATGAAGAATTGTTCACCAAGAACTAACTTCAATATGATAGGAAATGAGCTTAGCCAAATAATCATGAGGTTCATGATCTCGATGGCACTCAGGAATACAAAGAGAATAATCTACAACGTAACTCAATTTGAGATGAGTACTTGTTCAATGGTTGCATCACTAATGCGAACATTAGGATGAAGCAATAAAAGATAGATATCATCGATACATGTAGAATTTAGCAATCAAAGGTAGTCTTTTTCATTAATCACAAACAAGTCAAAATTGTACCGTAACACATTACGTGTCACTATGTCATACAATTCCCAGAACTCATCCTACCAACTGATATCTCAGTTAAGTTAGGGATTATTTTTAAAAGATACCACAATGAATACTAATCTACAAGAGTCATTAGGTGTTCCATATGTCCCGGAAGATCCATCGGTCCCAATTCAGAAGAAGATTTCTTCAATTTATTTATTGGACACTGGGCATCCTCATTAGTGGACAATGGCCTAGGAACAACCCTTAACACAAACCTAAAATCAATTAAAACCTTATAATTCAATCACAGAACTTAATGACTTCCTCTTAACAATCTTATATTCCATACGAGTTAAATTTTACTTTATTCAAGTTTTCAATCAACTTATACTCAATGCGATATCCTACCTCATTATCCAATACTTACAACCTTATTCTTCGGCCTTGTAAAGGCAATACAATCTCAATATGAATCAACACTTAATTTCCAATCCTATTAGCTCTTACAACAATAATTATCAAATGATTCATTAATATGAAATGACTTGATCATTCAACTAGACTTCTCGGAAAGGTACTAGTGCCATGAGGCTTTTGGGTAATGGTTCCAATGACAGCCTCAAGTGCAACATTCACCCTTTCGATTTCAATTTAAGAATTGGATGACAACGAATTAGATGACATCTTTCTAGGTGATAACGTTTTGTCAAACTCCACTCCATAAGGAAAGATCGTCATGACATCGATATCAGATTAAATCTCGCCAATTCTTTTTCAATAACACAATCAACTAATATCTACATTTCTACGAATATCAACCATTTGTTGGGATCATAAATATCCACAACTTGGTTTAGATCAAGAATAGCTAGAATTCCTACGAGAATAGCTTCGATTAATTTACTAGGGAATTTAGGGTACATTGTGACAATCTACGTCGTATAAATACCTCGTATAAAAATCAAAATAATCATCAAACAATCATGTAATAAAATTACATCATATATATATAATCCAAGTTATATATATATATTAAAATAACACTTCTCAGTCTTGGCCTTGTCGGTAACTCAGGAATTCTTCGGCACCGTTATAGTCAAAAGATTTTTAGACATTTTTAGAAAAATGTTTATAGTTAAAAGATTTTGAAATGTTTTATTCAAAACCTTGGTTTTAAAAATCTTTCGTTCTCTATAACGAGAGCTCTGGTACCAAACTGTAACACCCCCAAATTTATACAACTCAGTACAGCGGAAGACTAGTTGGTGTTACGGGATAACACATTACTCACATCATAGACAACGCATAAAAATCGCGTCGTTTATTTATAAAGCATTTCCATTCATAAACATCAAAGTTACATCGGTCCCAAGTCATATTAATTCATACAAAGTTTTACAAAGTGTTTGAATGGAGAATATTGTTTAAGTGCGGGCCATGAATTCTTGTTGTCTTCCCGAGAATTACCTTCAAGTACCTGAGATAAAACATGTTAAAAGAAAAGGTCAGCGATAACGCCGAGTGAATTCATAGAGTTTAATAAATTCCATCAATATAACTTTGGTATAAAATTTGTACCAAAAATCAATACGTATAAATCATTGAAATAGGCCGTAAAATAGCCAAAATCGTTTTATACAAATCTTTGTAATAGGCCATAAAATAGCCAAAGTCATTTTTATACAAATCCTTATCGAAAATCATAATATAGGCATTTGCCTTAAAAATCATTATACGAGCCAATGTCGTAAAAACATCATACAATACGTTTCGCAACGTTGTATAGATTAAATAAAAACCGTTATAAGAATATGGTTATGAAAACCAAAACACAAACATAATATCATTAGTATGACCCTGTATTGCTAGTCAGGCAATACATCGTAATTCGAAGCGTCTAGTAGTGTTTCGTTAGTTTTGGATTATTATAAGCCGCATGACATTGTTACCTTACTAAACCAACAACGGGTAGCTAACCCGATACCAATTTTGCCCATCTAAAGTAGCGTGTCGTCACAAAGGTCACGCTATGGAAATCTTCTCATACATTAATTCGCTTACCAATCAATGTGGCACGACGGGGATCAACCGTCAAGGCGCGAACTGGGGTGATCGTCCCCAAATAGTACTATTAAATGCATAAGCGTCTACCAACTCCCGGTAGTTCACAATTCATGCTAATGGGACTTTTAGTGACATAACCTAACTTTAATAATCCATGTTATTTCATCTATCGGGTCCATCAATCATTTATCGGGTCATACAATCGGGTCATTCAATCATTCGGGTCTAAAATCAATAAACAAACAATCGGGACAAATGGTGTCCAAACTTTTGTAAAAACTAACATGTTATCTCCCTCGCGGGTTTATAAAGCATTTATAAAAACATTTAAAAGAGTGCGAGGCTATGAACTCACGTTGATATGGGAAGGCGGGTTATCGGCAACTCGGACGTACGGTACGTGCTTCAATCACGGAAACCTAGACAAATAATACTCGGTCTTAGACGTTTGTCCAATGACTTTATAAAAATAACAATTATGTATACATATGATGATTATATATATATGATGATCAAGTGGGTTTACATATTCTCGTTTACTCTTTTTAGAGTTATATGTCGATAGCTTTTATACTAGTTTACTAGTTTTACCCATTTACGTGTCTTAAGTCCAATAAGCTTATTATAAGTTATTTAACTTATTTTAGTCCATTTTGTACTTATATTATCAGTACTTAAACTTCACAAGTTGGGCCTAAATGGGTTAAGCCCAATAGATTCTTTTTATGGGTGTTTATCTTATTTAGTCCAATTATTAGCCCAAGTACTAGTCCAATATGTTTACTTAGCTCGTTAATGTCCGTATGCCCTATAGTTCGGGTTTTATCGATTTTTACTTGTTATATATGTCTATATATCAGTATATAAGTTTTATAAAGTTTTCATTAGACGGGTCCAATCATCTAAGTTTTATTTAATAAAAACGTTAATTTTACGGCAATAGCCGAAAAAGTCGTAAAAATCATGTTTATAGTTTTATAACTTATAAAACTTAACAAGTTTCTATTTTTATCATTTATACATTTATTACACCTTTTATATATATTTATACAATTAAGTTTTATAAGTTAGTGTGTTTATACTTTTACATTTTATACTATTAAATTTGAGTGCTTATATAATAGTAATATACTTTAATTTCCAAAAATCTGATTTTTATCTTTACTTTTACCAAAACTGCCATATCTTGAGTTCTACATGGAGATAGAAGCTCAAATTTTTATCACATAAACTACATGATATTTGCTACATTTAACTCTTCTATAGCTACTGTTTAATCATCCTTTAAGTATTTTCTAAAAATCGTCCAAAACAGTAACTTCAGATTTGTATCTTAAACTTGTTTTGATCATATCTCACTCATTACAATGATTCCATTGCATGGCCAACTCTCACATGTGTACAAGACTCATAGCTTACTGTAAATCCATTCTACTTCATCATTTTATCAGATTACCATATGGTTCTTTACTGTTTTTATACAGCCTATCATTTTAACAAGATTTACCCACTTTTACTTATAGTTTTTCATCTTTTCATCCATGATTATCAACAACAAATCCCCACATAACATTTTTATCATCATATAATCATCATAAATATATACAATAGGAAATAAAATACAAGTTTACATAATCAAAATAATAAGAAGTTGAGGAGGACAATCTTTATACCACCAACTTGATGTAGGTTATGAGTTTGGCATGGTTTTTGATGGAGAAACTTATGATGCACCAAGACCACCTTCATGACCACCATTCTCCATGGACTCCTTGTGGAAAAATCAGCCCTAAGACATCATGAATACTCCTCCTTGGATGTTATAAGTGCCACCAATCAATAGGGTTTTGAAAGGGCTTCAACATATGCAAGTATAACATATGGTTTCATGGTTGAATCAAGATCAAAGGGTGTTTTTGGGAGAGATATAGGACGGCACCTTCAAGCTAGAGAGAGAGAGTTTGGTGTGGTTTGCATGTTGTGAGAAATGGTATGTGTGAGGTTTGATGGTTTTGTGTGTGGTGGTAGGAAGTTAGCTTCAAGTGTAAGCACAAGCTTACACTTGTGTAAACAAGTTGTGACTTGATGCCACCTAAGTGTGGTGTGTCATTTTTGCCGTCCACTTTAGCTAGTGGGATGGGGCAAAGTGTTTTGTCCCATCTCACTAGTTTACGGGTATTTCTCGATTCTAGTTTCCTCGATTTGCGTGCCCTCGGGTCGTTTTACGAAAAACGTTTTTATAAATTATGAATCGACGTCACAAAACGAATCCAATAAAAATTGTCTCATCAAAAACGGAGCTCGAAAACGTAAATACGTAATCCTAAGGTTTCCGGTTTAGTCGTAAAGGACGTTAAAATAAAATCGTAAGTCCTAATCTCTTCTCGTAAATTTGTGAGTTTATGAACCAACACAAATTTAAAACTCCAAAATAATATTCTCCGATAAATTTATTTTCTGAAATGTCGGACTGTCACCAAGGACGGTGTATTTAAACGTAAGCACGTAACGTTGAATCCTCCGGTTTAGACGTAGTCGATGCTACTCCAAGACGCAAATCCAAATTTCTTCCCAAAAATATGTGAGTTCATATTGTAAATTATTTTTAAATAATATTGAGAATAAAATATCAATCGTAAATTGACGGATTGTCACAGTTTAACAATTCAATTGAACTTTTTTAGCATACTTAATTCTGAAAACTTGAAGGAGAACATACAAGTTCATCAATGGCTGAAAATCGAAATGATTATAACCAAATTCACAAATCAAACTGAAAAGTAACTGAATTAACAGAATCAAAATCAGGAATAGAATATAGTAAGAACAGAGCTTCAAGAAATAGGTATTTCATTAATGGAGATTCAAGTAAACTGTTACAATTACTCTAACTGAAAACGTAACCGAATTAACAGAAAGTTTTTAACAAATGAAGCTGTGAGAAAACTAACTAACTAATTCTAACTATCTATGTGTAATCTACACCTAAGCTAACCCTCTGAAACTGAAGTCTTGATCTCCTATTTATAGACACTGAAGATGAGTGGTGACATGGTTAAGCCAGTGAGCTGATGCCACGTATTTAATACGAGGTTCTTGATGAATGACCCAAATTGGGGGTTTCTTCATTCTTGACTTTGAGTATAATTGATTGGTATCATCATGAAGAGGATGAAAAGTTGATCGATTTTTCTTCTTTGAGCTTATCCTGAATCTCATGTAGCTCTAGTTATTTGATCTTGCAGGTTTGGTGGTGAAAGAGGAGTCTGTTATCTCGTTCCTTTCTCTCTCTTCATTGTAGAAGAAGGACGTGTGTTTGCTTTGATATGGTCATTGACCGAGTTTTTGTTAAAGTTAAATAACTTTCCATTCATTTTGTTTTTTGGTCCTTTTTACTTCATTTCTTCTTCCAAATGTATTATAAGCTTTTAAGTAATATCTCTTTTCATCCTTCGTCTTTGTGAAAATTCAACTTAAGCCCTTGATCTTGAAGATAATGGCAAGTAAGGTCCTTGAAAGCTCTTTCGTCTTTTTCTTTGTCTTTTCGTCAAATAAATCCTCGAAAACGCGAGTTTGCTTAAAAATGTATCTTGTTTACCTGAAAACACATGAAACACAAATACCCACGTAATTTTGATATTTTCTGTTAAATATAATGTAGTTGACTGTGTTTTGAGTGGTTTATGGATCATTATTGATGAGTGTTTTCACACTTATCAACTCCCCTCTACTTGACCATTGTCATGACCTCATGCAATGCAGCATTTCAAAGCTCTAGAGTGCACTTTTCTAATAATTAACCCACCTTGGCCATTTTATGATTTAATAAACTATACTATACTACATGATGAATGATTTTGAATATTTACAATGCAATGCAAGGAAAGACAATTTTATTTATATATTTTTTATTTGTATTAAAATGGTTTTGATGGAAATAACTCATAAATAAATCAATGACTTGAATTAGGGCTTTTGGTACCATGAAGACTTATCACCCTCAAGTTTCACTTTCCCTATACCAAGCTTAAAAATAGGATCATTGCATTCACAAGTAAAAAGTGCATCAACTTATTCATGACAATTAAATGTGGAACCGGTTATTATTTGAGCAAATTGCTTGAAGGCAAATTTATCATTATTTGAAGCGTGAAATATAAGAAATGTAAAATCCAAAAATAAGGAAGCACGGTTTTAATCCTAAGTAATCCTCTCATCTATTACTTGAAAAACCGCTTATAATTAATATAAGTCGGTTGCAAGAGTAATAAGCCATTCTCCTTATGTGTAAAATCCTCATGTCATCCATTAATAAGTAGCCACACACTCGCTAAGGAAAGAAAAATAAAACTCACGCAATAATTTACATCCGCCGCCTTTTTGAGACTTTGGATCTTCAATCCCGCAACCCGTCAAGGTAATATTGGATTGGAGCAACAATTAATTCCCCACAACCCGTCAAGGTAATATTGGAATCTAATAGTTACTATAATTAACACTTCATTGCCCCTCTTGGGAGTCTTGTATAATTATTATTTTTTCTTTTTTTTTCTCTAGCCACTCATTTTTTCATAAGCCGCTCTTATTTTTCTTTATTTCTCACAAAGAAAATTGAAAAGAATAAAAGGAAAAACACCCGCTAAATATTAAGCATGACATAAGTCTAGTACACATAAAACGTTCTAACTTAGAATCTTATGACGTACTTATATCAACCATAAATGATTAGACAAAAATGCATATGAGATTACAAACCAATTAAAACCGTTCTTGATTATTTATTAACATATATAAATGCGAAGAAAATAGAGGTAAAGAAGAGAAGGGTTTAGCCACAAGTAATTATCATGAAGTTTATCTAGCCTTTTTATACTTGCTTCAACTCTATCATCTCCCATTCTCCACAAATTTAAAGTCTCAAATAATGAGAGTAGTGGATGCTTAGCCTAATAGACCAATGAAGGACTACATGGTTAAGGATACTAGCTAGAGTAAGCTTAGATAAGCAAACTCATGTTGAGTCAAAATATCCATGGCGGGCCTAATATGTCAAAGAAGTCTAAATATGTTAAACCATGTTCTTATTATATTCTTCTTTTTATATATTTTTGATGAAAAATAAAAGAAGAATATATACAATGCAAATGTGTTATGCAAATGAAAAATGATTAATGCAAAAATTATGAATGCATATTTCTGGTGGCCAAAGTAGATCAAAAATTTGAAAAATGTTTGAAAAATTAATTTTCCAAGTTATCACGAAGGTCACTGACAAAGTCTAGGTAAGGCCACTTCGATAGAAGACCCCCCCTACACTTAAGCTAAACATTGTCCTCAATGTTTAAGAGTATTGGAGTAAACTCCCCTACACATAGGACATTGATAACTTTGCTTAACCCAAGCTAAGGAAGAGACAACTAAAGGGTATTCATTTTAAGCACAAGTGTTTTGAACATCACAATAGCAAAAACTTATCAAAGTGAACCGGATACACGTGCCTTCTCCGTAAGCTACAAGCATGAAATGTGAGAGAGCAACCCTTGAAACAAACACGAAAAGACGAAGAAAGGCACCCCTCCCCTTAAACTCTACTATAACATCCTCTTAATTAAACCTAACCTATTTAGATCTACTCTACGTTTGCTAACCTAGTTATTCAATGCTTGAGTTTTTTTAACCCTAAGTCGCTAGCTCGACTCGACCCCGAATTAGGTTGTCCATTGGGAAACCATCATGGAGAATGAAGGATATCCACTTTGAAGCATATCTCACATGATACACTCAAACTTTTCACATTGCCATTTACTATAAGATTTACAATATCCGCCTCGATAAATGGAACGGTCCAACGTGTCTCAAGTTTGTCAAACATACGAAAATTCTCATATAGGAAGTACCCCAGGATAAAATACATAGTTTCCATCTCTACAGGTGAACAACTCCAAAGTAGGTAGCATCAAAAAAGTAAGCTCATACGAGAAACTCATATCAATCGAAGTCACACTCTTAGGTGGAGTAGATGAAAACCAATATTTCCCAAACATACGTATCCCAAGATCAAAAACCTTTCCCTTCATGGGAAAATAAGAAGATGAACTCGTATCAACCATATAAGATTCCCCCTTAGATATGAAAGCATAATGAGACAATGAAGGTGTAGGTATCAAAACATTCATAACAAGTATATCCATATTGGGCTCCTCATCATGATCAAAAGGTGGGTAATCTTCCATAGAAGGCATAGAAAAAGGAGGATCAAGATTAATAGTGTCTTGTGAAGGAGGTGTAGGTCTATATTCCCAAAAAGTATGATCTCACTAAGACGAATCTCCTCTTCCCAATTTAAATCACTATCATCAACCTCTAAATCGGTATTAGCAAGATAAGCCTCTATGGTGGCATCAATATCTATATGAGCATCCATATCAAAGGTGGTTCTAAAGGTGCCATAGGTGAAAAAGGATCAATCTCTAAAAGTATAGGATCTTCATCAATAACCAACTTCAAGGGTGGTAGGGTGGGAATAGAAGGCTCAAAAGAAGGTGTATTAATGAGAGAATCACTTAAAGGGATGATAAGATCACGAAAATCAATAGGTGCAACCTCAAAAACCGATGAAGAAATATCAATGAAAGGTTCTTGTTCTATGAAATCATCATTATGCTTTTCATTCAAAGCTTCAATCGAGGAGATAAGATGATAAACGTTTGATAAAACCTCACGAATATGAACATCTTCCACTTCTTCTATATGATCAACATCATCATCTAAATTAGGAATGTCATCTTGACATGAAAAGTCATCAGATGATATATCATAAGATGCCTCACTAGAATCACAATCATCATCATCTATTTGTGGCAAGTCTTGATTAAACTCTTCCTCAATCTCATTATCTTTTTCTTTAAATAATTCATCAACATCGAAATCACCAAAATCACAAGTAGTAGCATGAAGGTCAACATGTGATGAAATCTCAATGTTATCATGAGGAGAAGAGGTATCAATACATAGCTCGTCACATGGTTTATTGGAAACACCCTCGAGCTCTCTTTGGATTGAGATACGGTTCTTAACACTAGAAGAGGTTAATTCATCCAAATCGGTGTTCGTATTAGAGCTAAGAGGCTCGTCCCCCATGGTTAAAGAGTCGGTGGATTCCATGTGAGGTAGAGGTGATGAAGGTGTTTCATCATCAAGTGTCATAAAAATCGGAGGATCGTCAGCATCGTCATATAAGCATTGATTAAGCAAACGAGCACGAGTAGCAAAATATTGTTCTTCTTCTTCCTTTTTATCAATCTTAAAGAGTAAATAATCTAAATTTTCCTTGAGGAAACGAGAGGATTTGTTCACTTTGTCACTAAACATATCACCAATGTTCTTATTAATAAACCGCTTGTTCCTTACATCATCCTCAATAGACTTAATTTCCTCCCATAACCACCGAGACTCTTCTCTCATTTCCTCGATGCTCATTTCTTGCCTATGATGAAGAGCCTTTGAAATATATTCCAAGTATTTTCCGTCATGCTCGATTAGAGAAGATAACTCATGGAGATCATTAAGAGCATAAAATAGCGGATGCTTTGGTCGACAATCATAACCATAATGAGGTTCTTTTCCACAAAACTCACATGAATCAGTCGAAGAATATGGTGGAGGTGGATTTCCATAATTAGGTGGATTATATGTTTGAAAAGAGTAATGATTATGAAAGTTCTCATGATTATAACCTTAAAAATCTCCTTCGTTTTGAAAACCCTCATAATGTGAAAGTCCTTGATTTTGAAAAGTATCTTGATTATAGCATGGAAAAATTTCATTATTGTGAAAGCCTTCATTATTTGAAAATCCTTGATTATGAAAGGTTTCTTGATTATAGACTTGAAAATTATCATTATTTTGAAAACATTCATTGTTTGAAAAATCTTGGTTTTGGTATGGCTCATCAAGGGGTTGATCATGAAATGATAGTGGATTTTGTGATGAAAAACCGGAATATCCCATATAGTCATTACAAGTGTAGTCCATCTGAGTTTTAGGTCGAAAATTAGGGTTCTCGGTTCCATTATAAGCATATCCCTCCCCATAATAGCGATTGTTTTGATCACATAAATAAGTATCGTGTGGACCACCACAAGTCGAACAAGGCGAATAATTAGCGTTGGCGGATCGCTGTTGCAAAATCTCCAACATTGAACGAGTATCCATGTGTAACAAGGTGGCCGAATGTATATACAAGTAAAATGACGTTTAAAAGCTTCCTCGAGGAAGGAAGTAATATACCAAAGGTGGTATGGTTACATGCGTGCGAGTACACGTGTAAGTAAACTCGAGGAGTGAGAGATGAGCTCTCGGTCGACTTTTGAAGGAGAAGAGATTATCTCCCTCGAGGTTCAATATGAAATATCCACAAGAAAGTATAATATACGTATGTACTACTTGGGTGCAAGACCCCCGATCAAGCCTTCCTTCTTAGAATACGCACTAGTGAACGGGGGGTTAGGTGGCGCGAAGCACTTAAGTACCTATTGACCCTTAGATGGCATTTTTAAGCACATCGCTAATAAGTGTGTAAACACTTATCCTTTTTCCACTAAAATCAAGGAAAAACAAGACCTAATCATGTGTTTAACATCGTAAAAGTCGGAATTACGCGTGGTTTTTTGTTTTTGTGTGAAATAGGTACAAATGATCAAAAGGAAAGAAAACAAGGGATTTCACGGTCAAATGTTGAAGAAAAGTCCAAGAAAGAGACAAAGACAAAGTCAAAGATCAAAAGTGTGCCAAAGATCACGAAAACCAGGAAATTCAACACGGTTTTGAAGAAATGATCAAGGAAGCCGAAATCGAGTTCGATTTTAGTGGATTTAACCCTATGAAAGACATTTGGGCTTAGTGGGTCCCATATTTGGGTAAATGGACCCAAAAGCCCATTTGAGGAAATGTTTACTTACATTTGAGCAAAACAAACCCACCAAAGCCCAAAACTACGGATGAATAAGAGTAATTTGGGCCTAGCCCAATTTCTTAAACAAAAACGGATGGAAATGTTTTATATTTAGGCCCAAACCCATGTACCAAGAAGGGGACGGTTAAAATGATGAGTTTATTCACTTGGCTGGTCAACACACAACCACAAACATATACACGTTTACCCTTATCCCAACTTACACAATAAATAAACAATCACCCTACCTCACGTTTTTTATTTACCCCACTCACAACTTTCGTTAAAAACAAAGTCCCCTCACTGTTTATCTTTTTCTCTCTCAACAAAGTTACACAGCCACCACCACTCCAAACCCTAATTTACCTTCACACAAATTAATCAGTAAAAATTAGGGGTTTTCCCTAAAGTGTGTGATTCACACACTTGGGGATTAAATCCCCATCTTAATCGGAGAAAAACACTAATTTTGGTCCTCCCTTCCATCTCACGTGGCTATTTCCTTTGGTTTTGATTGGTCTAAACCAATCACCTCCCTCACTCCCCCAATAATATGACTCCACATCATTTGAACAAACACAAGAAGCCCACCACCCATCCACGGTGGTAATCCGTGTGATGGGTAGTGATTTTCAGCCGTAGATTGAAGAAGAGAATAGAGAGAAAGAAGAAAAGAAGGATTAAACGGCTAGGATTCGATTTCTTCCTCAAGAAGATTCAAGAAGGTTTTTTAGGGTTTGCCTATAAAAACCCCATCAAAAAATGTATTGGGTGCACTTTACTTTTATTTAATTTCTGCAAATTAGTTTTAGGTTTAATGTAATTTTAATTTTCCAGTAATTGTACTCTTTTAATTGTTAATGAAAAGTTATTTTAATTAATTTCGTCGCATTTTATTTTCTACCAAGTTCTTTTATAATCTTTAATCTGTTTTTATTACTGTTTGCTGTTATTATTATTAATATAATTAAAAATAAATTAAAAAAAATAAATTAAAAGAAAGTGGAAATAATTTTCCTTACTGTAAAATTATTAAAAGTTACTGTTCATTTGGTCTACTGTTTGGTTCGAGATGATGACGATGTTTGGATAAGAAGGTGGTGTTTGTTCGGTTTCGATAAGACGGCTCAGCGCCGCGTCTTCATTCCAACGGTTGTCATCAAGAGGTTCCTTTTCATCTCTTTTAAATTTTTTGTTAATTTTAGAGTAATCTTGTGTTATTATTTAGATTTTGTTTATTGTTTAAGTTGAATCTGTTTTAAGTTGTGTAGTTTATGTACTGGTTGATTTTTTTTTTAGTGGATTCGGTATAGTTTGGATATGCTTACTGTTGTTTTGGCTTAAATATTCGTTTTGGATTTGTTTGATTTGCTACTGTTTAGATATTCAGCTTTGTTAGCTTATTTTGGTACTAATCTTATTTTGATTAAATTGCTCTTTACTTGCTTATTTGATTCAGCTTTTGTTGCTTATTTGATTTTAGTTTATGAGCTTATTTGTTTATTTTGTTTTGTTTATTATTATTTTAGCTTATTTACTTACCAGCTTATCTGCTTATTGTTTTTTTTGTTTTGCCGTTTTTTTAGCTTATTTGGTGTTGTTGTTACTGCTGAAAAACTCAGACCCTATTGGTCTGAGTAATGTTAAAAAGTCCAAAAACATATATAGCTAATTATTCGTCCTTGCTGGGTTTCGACCCCTCGACCTCCAGTTTAACAGCCCTACGCCATCACCAACTCCTATAGCTTTTCTTTTATGTTCATTCTTAGTCTGTTACATTAATATAGGGTATTTAATTTCTAAGTTGTCAGTTTTGTTTCTCAATTTAAATACACGTTTAGTTTTATTAAAAAGTTTTATATAAATTTTCTTTACTTCAGTTTTTTTTTAAAAAGATAAAAAGATAAAAAAATATTTTTAATTACTTATATAAATTTAAATTTTAGTTTAAATTTTAGTTAATATAGATTTTAGTTTTAAAATTGGTTTTCAATTAATTTAGTTTTGTTTTAAAAATAGTTTTCAGTAAAAAGTCTTTATTTTAATTTAGCTTCACATAAAAATTAGTTTTAATTTTGTTTAAGTTTTAAAATAGTTTTTATAAAAATTAGTTTAATCACAAAAGCAAATTTTTTCCTAAGATTTGCACCAAAAAAAATTAAAAAAATACAAAAGAAATACTTTTTCCTAAAAGTATTACACCAAAAAAATATTACGTATTAGTGTTATTTTTCTTAGTTCGATTTCTTTCGATTTTAATTGTGAATATATATTTTTCTGAAAAATACAAAAAGATTTTTCTTTTACTATATTATATTACGTAGAACATTAATTTACCTACTTTTCAAATAAGCCTTAGTTGGGATTTCATCACCTAACTATTGTATTCGAATCATAAACGAAATAAAAGGGCAAAATAGAAAAATACTAGTAAGACGTTTGAACTCGATATATACAAACTATAAGGTGGGTATAAGGTGACGCGCTATAAAAGGCCGTCTAAGGAAAAAGATTTTTAAGTGCTTTGTGCCACCTCGTTTCCCCGATTGCTTGTGCGTATATTGAGAGGGACGACCAATTATTGGTTTACCAACTCAAGTAGTACTTAAGTATATATTTTTGTAGCTTTTTAATATTGCACCTCGAGAGGGAAAATCCTTTTCCTCTCAAAGTCGACCGAGGTCACCTACCTCATTCCTAAAGTTTTAATTGTATGCGCACTCGCGCGCGTACATACATACCGATTGGTGTACCAAATTTTTAATTCTTCCAAAAAGAAGAAGAAGAAAAACAAAAATACCGTCATTCAAGCCGATCCCGAGAATCGAGCTTTCGACAATACGACGGAAACGGATAACCGACCTATGCTCGAGATTTCGCAATCACACGTTGAGGGAAACGATGACGCTATCTTTGTCCCCACAATTGGAGCAAATAATTTTGAACTCAAATCGGATTTAATTAAAATGGTTTCCGCTACACCATTTTTGGGTCGTTCCTAAGATGACCCCCATGATCATATCAAGAGATTTATTCATTTGACTAATACGGTAAAATACAATGGGGTGCCACAAGAGGCCATTCGTTTACAACTCTTTCCTTTTTCCCTCAAGGGACAAGCCCGGATTTGGCATGATAAGGAACCACCCCAAAGTATTACAACATGGATTGATTTAGAGACCAAGTTCATAAACTACTTTTTTCACCATCACGGACCATTTCTTTAAGGAATGAAATCATTACTTTTGAACAACAATATGGGAAAACGTTTAGTGAGTCTTGGGATCGTTTTAAAGAGCTTTTAAGAAAATGTTCACAACATGGTTTTACCAAAGTGCATCAAATAAATACGTTTTACAATGGTTTAACTCTTAATGACCAAGACTCACTTAATAGTGTCGCGGGGGGCAATATTCTTGTAAAATCAATGAACGAGACTTGGTCTATAATTGAAAACAAAGATAAAGTACAAACCAAGAGTGTTAGGGCCACTATGGCAAGTGCTAGTTCTAGTGAGAGTGACAAGAGAATCGATAAACTCACTTCGCTTGTTGAAACAATTGCTTTACAAACCCAAGCCCTCAATGGTCAAGTTAATGCCTTAAAAGAAACTAGTGAAACGTGTGAGACTTGTGGTGGACCACATTCATATTTCAATTGTGACAAGGTTTACAAACAACAACAACAAGTTTGTGCTTTTAATGCTAATGAAAGGGTTCCATTTAAACCAAATGTTGATATTAACCATTTGTCTTATAAGAGTACTAATTATTTGGCTCCCTCGGGTTTTGTAGCACCACAAAGACCACCCCCACCCGACCAAAATACCCAAAACCAAAATAGGAACCAAGGTCCTCAAATGGGTAATTTTCAAGGGAATGCAAATCAAGGGAATTTTAATGGTCAAAATCAAGGTTTTCAAAATAATAACCAAGGTTTTTATAATAACAACGGTATTCAATCTCAATATCAAAACCAAGGTTTTCCTAATAGAGGGTTTAATCAAATGAACATGCACAACCCTCAAATGGACTTGGTTCTACAAAAATTGACCGAACATGAGAAAATCATGAAAGCAATGAAAGAATCTACTAGACAAATGCAAGAGTCCAACGATAAGAGATTTTTGACAATGATTCAAGCCCTTAGACCCCAAGGAGCCTTACCTTCAAATACCGAGATTAACCCTCGTGCTAATGTGAGTGCTATCAATACTCGAAGTGGAGCCACTTTAGTGGGACCTTCCATCTCTTCGCCCATAAAGGAGAAACATGGCCTGAAGTTCATAATGAGTAATCCTACTCCCCTCCGATGATTCCTCTCACTACCACTCCTAGTACTAGTGCTCCATTGCCCAAAGAGCCTATCCCTACGGTTGTTCAAGAAGCGAGTCCTTCTCCTTCTCAACCTTCAAAGTCTAAGCCTAATATCCCTTATCCCTCTAGGTTAGACAAGGCTAAAGTGCTCACCAAAGATGACGTTCATGTCTCCAACTTTTTGAAAATGATTTCCAACTTCAATGTTAACATAAGCCTTATTGAAGCACTTTCTCAAATGCCTAAATTTGTGAAAATGTTCAAAGATTTGCTTAATAAGAAAGAAAAAATGGTTGAGCTCGTTAGTACTCGTTTAAATGAGAATTGTTTCGTGATTCTTCTCAAAGAGCTTCCTGAAAAGCTAGGAGATCCCGGACGATTCGTTTTACCTTGCTCGTTTCCCCAAATTGATGATTGTATGGCTTTAGCGGATCTTGGCGCTAGCATCAATCTTATGCCACTCTCGGTATGGAAACAATTATCATTACCCGACCTTGTACCGACTCGCATGACTCTCGAATTAGCTAATCGAACTCTCGCATACCCCGTTGGTATTGCCGAAGATGTTTTTGTTCGAGTTGGTACATTCACTTTTCCCGTGGACTTTGTCGTCGTCGACTATGAGATGGATCCTCGTATTCCGTTAATACTTGGTAGACCATTCTTACGATCCGGAAGAGCCTTAGTTGATGTGGCCGAAGGTGAGTTAATTCTTAGGGTTAGGGATGAACAACAAGTTTTTTAAAATGGGAAAAATCACAACAAAATCAAATGGAAAAGAGTCGGTAAATATGATTGATGTTCTTAATTATGATAATGAAGAGATTTTTATTAATCCTTTTGGAATTGAAAAGTCTAACCAAAATGATTTTGTGATAAATTCATCCCTTCCCTTAGAGCCTCAAATTTTTGAAACTCCTATTTATGACACCTATAGTGATGACACTTCTTCAAGTGATCACACTATCTTCGGTTTAGACGACCTATCTTTTGACCCACCCACTTTTGACCTACCCATTTTTGATACCCCAATCTTTGATACTTACGATGATGACACTTCTTTAAGTGATCTCATTAACTTTGATGACCCACCCCATGATCTTAATGCACATCATATCTCTATGAGTGATTATTCCATTATGGAAACTCCTTTTGACTTTTATACCCCAATTTTAGAAGTCATGACTTTTGAGGAGGATCCTCCACTCTTAGAGATCATTCCTAATTTAGAGGTTATTCTATTTGAGGAGGATTTAGATAACTCTCTTAGCTCCTATTTTCCTCACGAGGATGAGTTTTCCTATGACTCCGACAATACTTATGTTTTCACATCAAGTATAGAAGAGGACGACTTTCCCACTTTGTATTTTGATGATATTTTGAGCTTAAATGTCAACACCTCTTGCTATTTTCCCGTTAAGGAACCGGTGTTTGATCCCGGAATAGAGACTTTCGCGCTATCATTTCCAAATCACCTTACCCTTTCATATAAGAGTTCATTGCCTAAGGATACCCCACTCTTCTTTTATTTGTGTGATTTTACCACCTTGGGGTTTATTTCCTTTTGTGATGGAAATTATGTGTTTGACCCGGGTGGATTTTCATGGGGTATGCCTTATTTGAATTTGTTTCACCCTTTATCATGGAGAGATTTTCCCCCCTTGGAAATCTCGGTTTTTCCCATGATTTTCCCATTTGAATGATGACATTCGGGAAATCGAGTCGAGCTAGAGACTCGTGTTAAATAAATCAAACATCGTTTAACTAGGTTATATTTTTACTTTTACCATCCTCTCCACCCTTTTTCGCCTTCACCCATTTTCACCAATAAGGGTAGGGGGAGCCAAGTAGGTTGTTTGTGTATTGTGATGTTGTGTGCAGGGACATGTGCTTTAATGATCCACTTTTGGTGCTTTTGACGCGACCCGTGTTCCCTTGTTTCTCGTGTACCCGGTTCCTTCGATAATTTTTTGCTATTGTGATTCAATCATGTATATAAATAAGACAAATAAATGTAATCACTTTAGTTGTCTCTTCCTTAGCTCGATTTTAAACAACGTACTCAATGTCCTAAGTGTAGGGGAGTTTATTCTCCCACATGCTTAAACATTGAGGACAATGTTTATATTAAGTGTAGGGGGGATTTCTATCGAAATTTTAGTGGGCTTTTCCATGAATTTAACACCATTTAACCGGAAAATTTAAAAAATTTTCAACGTTTTTCAAATTTTTGATCTATTTTGGCCTAGTAGTTGTTCATTTATTTTCTTTCCTCGCATCGTATTAATAATTTCCATTTCAAGAATAAAAAAGTCAAAAATAAATAAATAAGTAAAATGGTTTTAACAAGTTTAGATGTCTTTGATATATTAGGCCTGTCATGAATATTTTGACTCAACCCGAGTTTACTTATCCAAGTTTACTCTAGCTAGTATCCTGAACCATATGGACCTTAATTGGTTTATTAGGCTAAGCATCCACGAGTCTCATTCCTTGAGATTTTAAATTGTGGAGAACGAGAGATGATAGAGTTGATAATAAGTTTAAGGGTTAATTCTTATTTATATGAGTTTTTGTGGCTCTTTCTTCCCGCTTGTATATTTAATTGCTTAATAAATGAGGATTTTTGCGGTGTAGATTAGATATCTTAACTCTTAGCGAAATCTTTATTCTCCTTGTAATTAAAGCATGAACACATTGAGGGTGCCAGCGTTGTGGACTTCCGACTAAGGTGGCTCATAACCACTAAGTAGGAGGTATTCAGACCATGGGACCGCGGAATTTGGCCTACTATATATATATCATAATAAGAAAGAATAAGATTAAAACATGACCTCAAGGAGCCTTAGGGTGTGGGGCATGTAGCACGAACCTTGTCATTAGAGCCTTAGGGTGTATGGCATGGTAAGTGTTGAATAAAAATTGATCAAAAAATCAATTCCCTCGTTTATCGTTCAAGGAGCCTTAGGGTGTGGACAATAGACGGGGAGCATTTTTACATCTTAAAGAGCCTAAGGGTATATGATGTGAACTTGCTAAACTCCACATAAAGTCAACATGACTTTGGAGGAATAATTAAATAAGTAGTACTATTGGCCAAATTTTGGGTCCGGGAATTTATTCCCCATATCGTGTTAAATCATCCTTGATGTGGGCTTACTTTAGTGACAACGTTTTTGAGGACGAGGTTAGGTTTTGAGTGTCGGGTTTGCACTGTTTGGCCTTTATTTTTGGAATAATAATTATCAAATAAGTCAAATGAGCCTACGGGTAAATGACAATCAATAAAATCTAGAGATACAAAGTAGGAATTGGAGAAAGAGTACTACACAATTGTCTTATATAAGTGGTTTTAACTTGAGGACTTATGGTAAACAATGATCTCGTTTTTAAGCTTGGTATGGGGAACGTGAAACTTGAGGGTGATTTATATTCATGACACCAAAGCCCTAATCTAAGTCTTAGACTTCTTTACGAGTTTCTTCCATAAAATAATTTCCAAGTTAATAATTCATTATAACTTTTGTTTCCTTTCAAGTTTTTATCTTTCCATCGTAAAAATAATAGTATATATTAATAAAGGCCGTGATGGATTTATTATGAGAAAAATGTAACTTTATGCTTTAAAATAATGCATTGCATGGGGTCATTGCAATGGTCAAGTGTAGGAGATTTAATAAGTGTGTAAACACTTATCCTTTTGCCACTAAAATCAAGGAAAAACAAGAACTAATCATGTGTTTAACATCGTAAAAGTCGGAATTACGCCTGGTTTTGTGTTTTTGTGTGAAATATGTACAAATGATCAAAAGGAAAGAAAACACGGGATTTCATGGTCAAATGTTGAAGAAAAGTCCAAGAAAGAGACAAAGACAAAGTCAAAGACCAAAAGTGTGCCAAAGATCACGAAAACCGGTAAATTCAACACTGTTTTGAAGAAATGATTAAGGAAGCCGAAATCGAGTTCGATTTTAGTGGATTTAACCCTATGAAAGATATTTGGGCTTAGTGGGTCCCACATTTGGGTAAATGGGCCCAAAAGCCCATTTGAGGAAATGTTTACTTACATTTGAGCAAAACAAACCCACCAAAGCCCAAAAGTACGGATGAATAAGAGTAATTTGGGCCAAGCCCAATTTCTTAAACAAAAACGGATGGAAATGTTTTATATTTGGGCCCAAACCCATGTACCAAGAAGGGGACAGTTAAAATGATGAGTTTATTCACTTGGCTGGTCAACAAACAACCACACACATATACACGTCTACCCTTATCCCAACTCACACAATAAATAAACAATCACCCCACCTCACGTTTTTTATTTACCCCACTCACAACTTTCGTTAAAAACAAAGTCCCCTCACTGTTTATCTTTTTCTCTCTCAACAAAGTTACACAGCCACCACCACTCCAAACCCTAATTTACCTTCACAAAAATTAATCAGTAAAAATTAGGGGTTTTCCCTAAAGTGTGTGATTCACACACTTGGGATTAAATCCCCATCTTAATCGGAGAAAAACACTAATTGTGGTCCTCCCTTCCATCTCACCAGGCTATTTCCTTTGGTTTTGATTGGTCTAAACCAATCACCATCCCTCACTCCCCCAATAATATGACTCCACATCATCATTTGAACAAACATAAGAAGCACACCACCCATACACAGTGGCAATCCGTGTGATGGGTAGTGATTTTCAGCCGTAGATTGAAGAAGGGAATAGAGAAAGAAGAAAAGAAGGATTAAACGGCTAGGATTCGATTTCTTCCTCAAGAAGATTCAAGAAGGTTTTCTAGGGTTTGCCTATAAATACCCCATAAAAATGTATTGGGTGCACTTTACTTTTATTTAATTTCTGCAAATTAGTTTTAGGTTTAATGTAATTTTAATTTTCCAGTAATTGTACTCTTTTAATTATTAATGAAAAGTTATTTTAATTAATTTCGTCGCATTTTATTTTTCTGTCAAGTTCTTTTATGATCTTTAATCTGTTTTTTTTATTACTGTTTTCTGTTATTATTATTAATATAATAAAAAAAAAAAATAAATAAATAAATAAAAAAAAAGAAATTGGAAATAATTTTCCATACTGGAAAATTATTAAAAGTTACTGTTCGTTTGTTCTACTGTTTGGTTCGAGATGATGACGATGTTTGGATAAGAAGGTGGTGTTTGTTCGGTTTCGATAAGACGGCTCAGCGCCGCCTCTTCTTCCCAACGGTTGTCATCAAGAGGTTCCTTTTCATCTCTTTTTAATTTTTTGTTATATTTAGAGTAATCTTGTGTTATTATTTAGATTTTGTTTACTGTTTAAGTTGAATCTACTTTAAGTTGTGTAGTTTATGTACTGGTTGATTTTTTTTAGTGGATTCGGTATAGTTTGGATATGCTTACTGTTGTTTTGGCTTAAATATTCGTTTTGGATTTGTTTGATTTGCTAGTGTTTAGATATTCACCTTTGTTAGCTTATTTTGGTACTAATCTTATTTTGCTTAAATTGCTCTTTACTTGCTTATTTGATTCAGCTTTTGTTGCTTATTTGATTTTAGTTTATGAGCTTATTTTGTTTATTTTGTTTTGCTTATTATTATTTTAGCTTATTTACTTACCAGCTTATCTGCTTATTTTTTTTGTTTTTCTGTTTTTTAGCTTATTTGGTGTTGATGTTTCTGCTGAAAAACTCAGACCCTATTGGTCTGAGTAATGTTGAAAAGTCCAAAAAAATATATAGCTAATTAATCGTCCTTGCTGGGTTTCGACCCCTCGACCTCCAGTTTAACAGCCCTACGCCATCACCAACTCCTCTAGCTTTTCTTTTATGTTCATTCTTAGTCTGTTACATTAATATAGGGTATTTAATTTCTAAGCTGTCAGTTTTGTTTCTCAATTTAAATACACGTTTAGTTTTATTAAAAAGTTTTATATAAATTTTCTTTACTTCAGTCTAAAAAAAGGATAAAAAGATAAAAAAAAATATTTTTAATTACTTTTATAAATTTTAATTTTAGTTTAAATTTTAGTTAATATAGATTTTAGTTTTAAAATTGGTTTTCAATTAATTTAGTTTTGTTTTAAAAATAATTTTCATTAAAAAGTCTTTATTTTAATTTAGCTTCACATAAAAATTAGTTTTAATTTTGTTTAAGTTTTAAAATAGTTTTTATTAAAATTAGTTTAAATTAGATTTTTAAATTAGATTAAAATTTTTTTATATTAAATAGTTTTTAGTTTAAAATACCAGAAAAAATATAGTTACCAAAAACAAGTAATCCACGTTTAGTCCGAGATCAATTTCGAGTCGATTTGTGGAACGATAAAACGAACATAAAAAGGATTGAAAAAATCCTAGTATTAATCTCCTTTCTATTCACTTTGTAGTTTGTATTCTTTGAATTATTTCCTATTGGAAGTATTTATCTATTCTTGCTTTATTGAATTTGATCGATACACGTGTCAAGGACCGGAACGCCCCCTAACACGGTGTATTGCCTTGGCAATACTCATGGAAATAGGTAACTTGGTTGTTCGTATCTACGTATATGTATTTACATATAATAATATATCAAAAATACTTTTGTATTTATTTTTTTAAGAAAAATACTATATGTACGTAAAAACAATGAAAACCGATATAATATATATTTTTGGGTGTAATCTTTTAGGAAAAAGATTACTTTTTGGATTTTTTATTTTTTTGTTTCAATTCTTTAGGAAAAGAATTGATTTTTGTGACTTTTTATTTTTTTGTATTTTATCTTTTTGATTTTTTTTATGTTTTTGATATATAATACGTAAAAATAACGTTCACAAAGTGAACGGATCCCAAAATCCAATACGTCTCACTCGAAACCGTTAATCTTCACGAAAAGAACCGGCAGCGGCGCCATTTAATAATTCTCTTTTTGTAGTTCATTTTTCTCGACTCAATCCGAATTGATTTAACGAATTCAAGTAAGGCTAAACTATTTTTGGTTAAGATTCGTAATTTTGGTGTCTATTTCTACTTGCAAACAAAACAAGTATAAATGTAAAAATACTAATATACGTATATGTAATAATCTAAAAATAATTAGTTAAAACAAACATTTATTTAACAAAAATACAAAATTCAAAATTAATAAAACTAATACACAATTTTAACAAAACATGATATCAAAATATATAAAGACTAAACATATAAGACTATAACAAGATGCTAATGATGAAAAATCAGTAAAATACAAACAATGGCCCAATAAGAATTAAAGCCCAAAAAAGATCAAGTTTAAGGACGACCTCAGTAAAATACAAACACTCGTACATCAATGAAACTTAATCACTACACTTGTAATACAAATCTAGTGTTCAAATCTATAGCCTATCCTAATGACTATATTTTTTTAAACAAAATCTTGTTATCAACCTAACCTTACGCTAGTACCAAAAAATGAAAGAAAATCAATAACCTAAATTTCCACATAACAGATGAAGTCTAAATCAATCTCTATCAGTGTATCTAAATCTCCACTACAGCAATTAACCATGAGCAGTTAACAAGAGAGCTAATGAATTTTACTTATAAATCCTATCTTTATTCTAACTGATTTTTTATCAAGTTTTACATCCAACAATTCGACTCAACTAAAGAATAGACAAAACTCAGTTGGTAAAAACGTCTCAAACTAACTCAGGCTGCAATAATAAAGCTACAAAATAGAAGAATTTGATCTAACAACTAACTAGACAGATTATACTCGGCCTAATAGACTAGTCAAAACTAACAACGCAAAAAGAACAAGCATGGACCTACAGTGCTCAATTAGCAAAACTTTAAATGAGTTGAAATATTAACAAAATGTAGAATCAAGACCTTCAAGTTTTCTTTAACATTTTCAACTACTCAAACTGATTAATAAGAACCTGAGATTTATCTAATGCAGAGTTACTCTTCAAACTACCTGACAAGTCTATCCTACTTAATTCTTGCAGAATCCAAAGTAACAAAGATGAACATGTGAACTGTTACAAGCAAAACTTAATCGTAGCTAGAATGAGAATGCACTAAACCATACCACTTATCAAATCTTAACTACTCAAAGTATAAACTGCATAACTACTTGTTCTAAACTAATTCTAATAGTTATTCCAACAATAAGCAAAATCTTAAATGCTCTTAAAATAGATCCTAAGCTATGACTATTGAACTGATCTCAATCAAGTAATCCTAACAGAATTGAGTTTAGTGACAATGGCAGAACGTTTACATCCTACATTCAGTTACAATCCCAAACACAAGTAAAAAGAAAATGCAAAATTTTTGAAAAGAGTAATACTGAAATGTAAGAGTTGGAAAGAAACAGATTATAAACTCATAAGAACGGATCAAAACTAGCAAATTACAGGCAAAAAAAGCTACAAAACTAATCAGCATACTAAGCTACACAGTTGCAGAAATGGAAATAAAGGTGACCTCTACTTCCAGGCCTAGTCAGTTGTGGGTGAAGCGGACCGCTGAGCTCGCTTAGCTATCACAACTCCAGCTACTTTTATATACTGATCTGATGAATTGAGTCTTCTAAACTACCAATCACAAAATCTGCATAAACTTCAAAATAAACATGCAAAACAAACAAAGCATATAAACACCAAACAAAACCTATGATTCTGAATTCTACAAAAACTTGCTGATGCAATGATGCTACTGAACTTGAATCTGAATTTATATAAACTGAGCTGCAAACGTAAACTGAAATCCTAAAATTGAATGAACTACAACTATTTTACTCAATAAAAAGAACTTGATTTAATTCGTGAACTGCAACCATGAAACAGAAAACTCACATCTAATTAACTAAGATCATAACAATCTCACTAACTTGATCTAATTATACTACTTTCTGAAACTTAAATGCTGAATTTTCCTGTCTCTAAATGTAATGGCTGAATTTAGTGACGACTACTAATTACTCTTATTCAATCTAAACTGATCCAAAATTATAGAGCTAAAACATCTCATAACCGATTCTAACTACTATCAAACTTTGTAACTGATTAAACTAACAAAACTAAAATGTTTAACAATTCAATTGAACTTTTTTAGCCTATTTAATTCTGAAAACTTGAAGGAGAACATACAAGTTCATCAATGGCTGAAAATCGAAATGATTATAACCAAATTCACAAACCAAACTGAAAAGTAACTAAATTAACAGAATCGAAATCAGGACTAGAATATAGTAAGAACAGAGCTTCAAGAAATAGGTATTTCATTAATTGAGATTCAAGTAAACTGTTACAATTAATCTAACTGAAAACGTAACTGAATTAACAGAAAGTTTTTAACAAATGAAGCTGTGAGAAAACTAACTAACTAATCCTAACTATCTATGTGTAATCTACACCTAAGCTAACCCTCTGAAACTAAAGTCTTGATCACCTATTTATAGACGCTGAAGATGAGTGGTGACGTAGTTAAGCCAATGATCAGATGCCACGTATTTAATACGAGGTTCTTGATGAATGACCCAAATCAGGGGTTTCTTCATTCTTGACTTTGAGCATAATCGATTGGTATCATCATGACGAGGATGAAAAGCTGATCGATTTTTCTTCTTTGAGCTTAGCCTGAATCTTCATGTAGCTCTAGTTATTTGATCTTGCAGGTTTGGTGGTGAAAGAGGAGTCTGTTATCTCGTTCCTTTCTCTCTCTTCATTGTAGAAGACGTGTGTTTGCTTTGATATTGGTCATTGACCGAGTTTTTGTTAAAGTTAAATAACTTTCCATTCATTTTGTTTTTTTGGTGCTTTTACTTCATTTCTTCTTTCAAATGTGTTATAAGCTTTTAAGTAATATCTCTTTTCATCCTTTGTCTTTGTGAAAATTCAACTTATTCCATTGATCTTGAAGATAATGGCAAGTAAGGTACTTGAAAGCTCTTTCGTCTTTTTCTTTGTCTTTTCGTCAAATAAATCCGCGAAAACGCGAGTTTGCTCAAAAATGTATCTTGTTAACCTGAAAACACATGAATCACAAATACCCACGTAATTCTGATATTTTTAGTTAAGTATAATTTATTTTACTGTGTTTTGAGTGGTTTATGGATCATTATTGAAGAGTGTTTTCACACTTATTAGTCCCAAGTCATAGTATTTCATACAAGTTTTACAAAACATTTGAATGGAAATTGTTATTTAAGTGCGGGCCATAAATTCTTGTCGTCTTCCCGAGAATTACCTTCAAGTACCTGAGATAAAACATGTTAAAAGAAAAGGGGTCAGCGAAAACACCGAGTGAATTCATAGAGTTTAATGAAATCCATTAATATATCATCGGTATAAAACTATTACCGAAAATCATTTTTGTACAATTCTTTGTTGTAGGCCATAAAATAAGCCAAAAACATTTTATACAAATCTTTGTTGTAAATCATACCATAGGCTTTTGCCTTCAAAACCATTATACGAACCAATGTCGTAAAAACATCATACAATACGTATTATAACGTTGTATAGAGTTAAATAAAAACCATTGTATGAATATGGTTATGTAAAACCTAAACACGAACATAATATCAATAATAAGACCCCGTATTGCTAGTCAGACAATATATTGTATTTCAATGCGTATAGCTGTATTTTTGTTATTGGATTATTATAAGCCGCATGACATTGCTACCTTACTATAACAAACAACGGGTAGCTAACCCGAAACTCAATTTTCCCATCTAAATTAGCGTATCGTCACAAAAATCACGCTATGTAAATCTTCTCATACATAAATTCACTTACCAATCAATGTGGCACGACAGGGATCAACCGTCAAGGCGCGAACTGGGGTGATCGTCCCCAAATAGTACTATTATATGCATAAGCGTCTACCAAATCCCGGTAGTTCATAATTCAAGCTAATGGGACTTTTAGTGACATAACCTAACTATAATAATCCATTTTGTTTCATTCATCGGGTCATATAATCATTTATCGGGTCATATAATCATTCGGGTCCAAATCAATAAACAAACAATCGGGACAACTGGTGTCCTATTTTATTAAAACTAACATGTTATCTCCCTCGCTGGTTTAAAAAACATTTCATAAAACATTTAAAAAAGTGCGAGGATATGAACTCACGTTGATTGGGAAAGGCGTTTATCGGCGATTTAGATGTACGGTACGTGCTTCAATCACGGAAACCTAGACAAATAATACTCGTCTTAGACTCTTGTCCAATGACTTTATAAAAAAATTGCTATGTATATATATGATGATATCATGAGTATGATGATGACCATGTGGGAGTTTATATTTTCATACACATTATAGTGTTATGTGTTAGTCAAATTTTGACTAGTTACACTAGTTTCAATCCAATTTCATATCAAGGCCCAATAATTACATTATATTAGTCCAATTATTCTTTTTATACCAGGCCTATACTCATATGTTGGGCCCAAGTGGGTTAAGCCCAATGAGTAAGTCCATTAGTGTTTATCCAAACTTGTTGGGTCAATAGTCCAATAAGGCTAATTTGGCGCGTTAATGTCCATATGTTATAAAGATCGGGTTTTATCGGTTTTTACTTGTAATATGTACTTATATATCAGTATATGAGTTATAAAAAGTTTACATTAGACGGGTCTGACCCTCTAAGTTTTAATTGATGGAAACGTTAATCTTTCGGTTTTAGCCGAAAAGACGTAAAACTTATGTATATAACTTTATAACTTATAAAACTTATCAAATTGCGATTTTTATAAAATGTCCCTGTTATTTATTAAATTACATACTTATTTATATGTAATATATAAGTTAGTGGGTTTTAGGTATACATTTTATATTATATTAACTTGAGTGTTAATATTATACTATATACTTTTATTTTACAAATCTGATTATTATTTTCACTTTCACCATTTTTACCATATCTTGAGTTCTACAAGGAGATAGAAGCTAAGTTTTGGACAACATAAACTACATGTTATGTGCTACAATTAACTCAGCTTTAGATACTGTTCAATCTATCTCTAAATGTCCCTAACAGTCCGTCCAAAACAGACTACTCAGATTTGTACTTCAATATTGTTTTGATCATATCTCACTCATTTTAAGGATTCCATTGTATGGCCAACTCTCACATGTGTAAAAGTCTTATAACTTATTGTATATTAATTCATCCATGCCATTTTAAAAGTTTAACATAAGGTTCTTTACTGTTTTATACAACCTACTAATTTAAGCAAGATTTTACCACTTTTACATATAGTTTTCAATCTTTTTATCCAAGTTTATCAACACATGATCCCCACACAATATTTTTATCATCATTCATCATCATATACATATAAGAAATAAAGAAAATACAAGATTACATATTTAACATAACAAAAAGGATAGGAAGAACAATCTCTATACCACCAAAGTGATGAAAAGATGAGGTTGATGATGAACAAGACTTGGTTTTGGGTAACAAATCTTATGAGATATCAACACCACTTCTAGGATCACCAAGTATTTGTAGACTCCTTGAAAAATCAGCCCTTGATATTCATGAAATCTCCTTGCTAGTTGTTAAGATCACCTCCAATCTTCTTATCTTCAATAGGTTATCATCATATGCAAGTTAACCACATGAGTCATGGTTGAATTTTTGATCAAATGGGGTGTTATTGGGTGATATGGGATGGACACAAAGGAGTGAAGAGAGTTTTGATGGTTTGCATGTTGAAAATGGAAGTATGTGGTTTCATTTTGGTGGTTTTGTTAGCTTTTGTAAGCCTTGAGGACAAGTGTCCTCTTGGTTTATTAAAAGTTGACACCTAAAGGTGTGTTAGTGAAGCCTTTGGCCACCCATTTATAGGGTGAGGCAAGTGTAAACTTGTCTCATCCCACTAATTTACGGGTATTTCTCGATTCTAGTTTCCTCGATTTGCGTGCCCTCGGGTCGTTTTACGAAAAACGTTTTTATAAATTATGAATCAACGGCACAAAACAAATCTAATTAAAATTGTCTCATCAAAAACGGAGTTTAAAAACGTAAATACGTAAACCTAGGGTTTCCGGTTTAGTCGTAAAGGACGTTAAATTATGCACGTAAGTCCTAATCTCTTCTCGTAAATTTGTGAGTTTATGAATCAACACAAATTAAAATCCGAAAATAATATTCAAGAATAGATTTTATTTTCTAAATGTCAGAATGTCACCAAAACGGTGTATGTAAACGTAAGCACGTAACGTAGAATCTTACAGTTTAGACGTAGTCGATGGTACTTAAATTTCTTCCCATAAATGAGTGAGTTCATAATATAACATTAAAATAATGTTTTTAAATCATACTTGAGAATAAAAATATCAACCATAAATTGACGGATTGTCACATCATTTACCCCTAAACAGGATCTTTGTCCTCAAAGATCGATTTATCTTACTACTCGCTTCTTATAGAGTTAAAGCCACGTGGGTATTTCCTCCACATCCGATCTTTTCTCACAAGTTTAATTAATTATAATACGCGAGTTTCATCAAACATAACTACGGGAATAAGATCAAGCTTAATGTTGACTTACTTTCTCTATCCATGATGTTCACGGGTTTTTGATGAGTGCAACTTTTCGCCGATCTAAACTTAATCAAGAAATAATCAGAATTTCACTTGATAGACATTTTATCATGTTCGATATACGAAACATAATTCACGCAACCCTTGAAGTCCTAGGGTAGATCCAGCTTATATGCCTTTCAAACCAACTTTTACATTATCTCAGTGGTCCCATACAACGGGGACTTATTTCCCATGATCTTTCAGATCATCATTTCATTTTCCAAGGTGAAAACTTTCGGCATAACTTCGCTACCCATCCTGCACTTCAAGATCTTCATTTCATATTCAGATAACCTCCTGCCCACTATCGGCAGTCGATAATCAGATCCTAATTTCAACAATCATTTCAGGTTTCACGGGTCAGGTATTTTGTAAGGTTAGGTTTTTCCTCATAGGCAACCTTAAACCTAAAAGACATGTCCAACTCACAATGGGTGTATGTCGGGTGTCTTCCTTCCAACTCCTGCTTACAAATGCTCTCATATTTAGATCCTCACTAGATTCGATCTCGATCCTAATATGATAATTATGAATGATAATCTCTCCAAAGGAAAGCGATTATACGGTTTATTACCAAAGGTCAATCATTCAAGCATAAAACAATACTTCTAGTGTTTTGTATCGTTACTTTACCTCGTCCCTTCGATTGGGGTGGTAAACAACACTCTCATCAAGGTTCGTTCCCAATGACTTCTAAGCAAATCTCTAGAAATTCGATGCGAAACGAGGATCTTGATAGCGATGATCAATACAGGCACACTATGTTTACACAAATCCTTTGAATACAAAAGAGTCAATTTCTTCATCGAGAATCTATCATTAACAGGAATGATATTAGTAGATTTGGTCAGTCTGTCGACGATGACCAAAATCGAATCAAATTCAGATGATGACCTTTGCAATAGTTAGATGTTTACTAATGTATGAGGCGATGTCTGCCTTCATAATTTGCCATCAGTACATCTTCTTTAGATAAAGATACATTAAATCAGAAATGACATGAATAGAATACTTAATCTTATGAGATTCCAATCATAACTAAATCTCACAAACCTCCATATTTAGGCAACCACAAGCGGCCTTTTTTACATTTAACGCCATCGGCTATCATTTCTAATGGTTCTCACTAGTCGTGAAATCCTTCATCATCTATGTTATCCTTCTTACAAGCATCAGCTATTTTTAAATTGCTCGGCAATTATTTTGCACAGTCATTATTAATGAAAACATCCTAATTGATTCTTTATCCTTTCTACATAATGTGTCAGTATCTACATTCACCTTTCCCGGTGAAGTAATTATCATGACCACAATTCACTCAGAAATTATTTCTTCATATTTTCTAAGTTTTAGTTTTATCTCAACTATTATATTTATTAGTTTCGCTCAATCCGATGTTTAAAGCGTCGATAAATATTACAAGTAATTAAATAATAAATATTTAATTTTATGAAACGTAAACATAAAAAGTTTTTAAATTTTTTAGTTCATCGAATTATAGAAAAATGTTCTAAATTAATTTGAATTTAATTAACACGATTTTTGTTGATTTATCGAAAATAATTAATAAGATCCGTAATGTTTGAAAAATCTTTGTTTATACTTTGGTCAAAATTTTCTTAGTTTGAAAAGCAAAAATCGTCGTTTCAAATTCCAAATCATGGTTTAAATGGTTTCCTCAATCCCTCTTAGGTTGTCTTGAGGTATACACAAACATTTACCCCTAAACAGGAGTTTAGTTAAATGATTGGGTATAAGGGAATGATTTCTTAAAAATTCCTTTGATAAATTATTTGTCAAAACATATTTCCATTTTCCTTTTGGTATAACTCAAAGTTTTAAATGGCTCTAATCTTTGAAGAGTCAGTATAGATTTCATCATCTTATTAATCACACTGTCAAATCATGTAAAGGATTAAGTCTTTCATCACATGTTAAATACTCAAGGTACATGTTTTCATTACTCGGCCAACACAAGGTAGTCTATAAATGATTATTAACTCCTTCTTATTCTTATAAACAAACAGATGGTCCTTAATGGTCACAAGCATGAATTTATCAAATTACAGCCTACACACGTGATTCACCAAATTTATGGATGCTACATGTTTATTAGTCAATCCAAACCAAATCACGTGAAACTCATAATGTTCATTACGAGTTTTGGATGTAGTGATTGGAATAGATAATCTTCTTCGCGGACGCGAAGTTGACGATAACCATGCCGTGGATCAAATTTTCGAATATACGCTAGAACCTTGTAAATGATCAAACAAATCAATCATCTTGGGTAGTGGATATAGATTTTGATTATCAATTTACATAGTTCACGGTAATTCAACAAATATAAGGAATGATAACACCATAGCTCTTCATAATGACGATCTTGATAGGATAAAAGCTTTTTCCGACAACTCTCTCAGTTGTACGGTAATTCTTTTAACTCAGATGGTGCTGATGTACAGTGCACATGACACAGGTGCAGCACCGGGAATCTAATCAATACCAAATTCAACTTGCCTTAATGGCGAAGTCTAGGTAATTCATCATCAAATACCTCCTAATGTTTCATATAACAGAAACATCCTTTTAATAAATCCACCTTAGGTTCTTTCTAGATTACAAGATCTATGACTAGTTCATAACCATTCATGGTATAATTTCAAGTCTAAATGCAGGATATGGTCATCCATCAAGAATTATTTAGATCACTTTTGATAATCAACATCTTATCTTTTTGGGGGAATTCCACTCGAGTTCCCATCAATTTAGACAATGATATCAGGTCATAATCAACCAATCCATTCCATTGGCACTACCAACTTTTCAGTTTTATTGCCATTGATAAGATGTGAACTTCTCAAAAGACTTATAATAACTCATAATCCTTCACAAATTTAAGGATATCTAGAGACATAACTAACATCAAAAGAGTAAGGTCAACGCATAATCTACGAGAGAGAATTTCAAATCAGATAAAGATGAAAACATTAACGATCATGGATATATCCCATGTTTTCATGATTTGAGTACTTGATAAAAAGGTTTGGATTATTGAATATACAGTTAGATATATGATTTTTACATATGTGGTGAGTTGGCCACTCAATGGAATCATTAAAATGAGCAAGATATGATCAAAATTATTAAGGTTCAAATCTGTATAGTCTATTTTGGACGAATTATTAGAGATACTTAGAAGATAATTGAGCAGTAGCTAAAGCGAAGTTATTTGTAGCACATATCATGTAGTTTGTGCTGCCAAAATTTGAGCTTCTATCTCCTTGTTGAACTCAATATATGGCAAAAATGGTGAAAGTGACATTGATAATCAGATTTGGAAATAAAACTATATAATATAAAATGAGCACTCAAGTAATATTATTATAAAATACATATATAAAACCCACTAACTAGTAATAAGTAATATAAAATGAGTTATATACTATGATAAATAAACTTGGCACTTTATAAAAGAAAAAACTCAAATGTTTTCTAAAGTTATAAAACTATATATAAGTTTTACGTCTTTTCGGCTAAAACCGAAAGATTAACGTTTTCGCCAAATATAACTTAGACGGTCGGACCCGTCTAATGTAACATTTTTATAAATCATCTACTGATATGTAAGTACATTTGATATGTAAAAAACGATAAACCCGAGCTTTATAACTTATGGACATTACCGGGCCAAAGTAGCCTTATTGGACTATTGACCCAACTAGTTTGGCTAAAAAATAATGGACTTACTCATGGGCTTAACCCACTTGGGCCTAACATATGAGTATAGGCCTGGTATTAAAAGTATAAATGGACTAATATAATGTATTGGGCTTATAATAGGCTTATTGGGCCTTAATATGTAAACAAGTTAAAACTAGCGTAACTAGTCTAAAATTTACTAACACATAACAACTATAGTGTTGAATGAAGATATAAAATCCCACTTGATCATCATCATACTTATAACATCATCATATATATACATAGCCATTATGTTTATAAAGTCATTGGACAAGAGTCTAAGACGAGTATTATTTGTCTAGGTTTCCGTGATTGAAGCACGTACCGTACATCCAAATCGCCGATAACCCGCCTTTCCCAATCAACGTGAGTTCATAGCCTCGCACTCTTTTAAATGTTTTATGAAATGTTTTATAAACCCGCGAGGGAGATAACATGTTAGTTTTAATAAAAATAGGACACTAGTTGTCCTGATTGTTTGCTTATTGATATGGACCCGAATGATTATATGACCCGATGAATGATTATATGACCCGATGAATGAGATGAAATGGATTATTATTAGTTAGGTTATGTCTAAAAGTCCCATTATCATGAATTGTGAACTACCAGGATTTGGTAGACGCTTATGCATATAATAGTACTATTTGGGGAAAATCACCGCAGTTCGCTCCGTGACGGTTGATCCTCGTCGTGCCACCTTGAGTGGTAAGCGAATTTATGTATGAGAAGATTTATATAAGCGTGATTATTGTGAGGACACGCTATTTTAGATGGTCAAGGGAATTACGGGTTAGCTACCCGTTGTTTGTTATAGTAAGGTAGCAATGTCATGCGGCTTATAATTATCCAATATTGAAACTACTGATTAACGAATTGAATTATAATATATTTCCTGACTAGCAATACGGGGTCTTATTATTGATATTATGTTCGTGTTTTGGTTTTACATAACCATTTTCATATAACGGTTTTATTAAACTTTATACAACGTTATAAAACGTATTGTATGATGTTTTTATGACAATGGTTCGTATAATGGTTTTGAAGGCAGAAGCCTATATTATGATTTATGAAAAAGATTTGTATAAAATGTCTTTGGCCTATTTTATGGCCCACGGCAAAGAATTGCACAAAATGATTTTCGATAATGATTATATATACCGGTGATATTTTAATGGTTTTTATTAAACTCTATGAATTCACTCGGCATTTTCGCTGACTTTTTAACATGTTTTATCTCGTGTACTTGAAGGTAATTCTTGGAAGACGACAAGAATTTATGGCCCACATCCAAATGAAATTTCCATTCAAATGTTTTGTAAAATTGTATGAAATACTATGACCTGAGGAACTATGTAATTTGATATTTATGAATGGAAAATGCTTTATTATTAAACGACGCAATTTTTAAGCGTTGTCTATGATTTGAGTAATGTGTTATCCCGTAACATCAACGAATCTTCCGCTGAACTAAAGTATGAATATTTGAGGGTGTTACAGTCACTAACATGGTCTCTATCAGGACCTACAGACATAGAAAACAATCTTTGTACCTTTTTCATGGTGATGTCCACCCATTGACCAGATCTTGCTTCACTCTTTCCCACAACAGGTTCTTCATCAGCGACTGCCATAAAAGCTCTGACAGTAGTGGTTCCTTCATCCTCAGAAGTAAGAGGTTCATCATCCCAGTCAAATGAAGCGGAAATCAGACCTTTTTCAGTCTTCTTAACATCCTTTTTCTTAGCTGCATCTTCAGCCTTTTGGTTAAGTTTCATCAGCTCAACTTTCAAGGCTTTGTACTTAACTTTGTAGTCCTTCTTTCACTCTGAGTCAGAGTGGAAAGTTTGCTTGAAAGGTGAGGTAGATAACTTCTTCTCGCTGCTGTGGTTGTTGCTGGATGATGGAAAGCGTGGAGAGGAGGTTTTGTTTGACCAACAATCTTTCTGAAAGTGACCAATCTTTCAACAAGTGTACCATGACACCTTGGATTTATCAACCTTAGCAGCTCCAACTCAACCTGATCTCTTGTAGTACCTCTTTTGGTCAGCTAGAAGAGATCTGTCATGGAACTCAGCATGCAATTCATTAAGAAATTCTTGACTGCTTCTGGTATCCTCTTCTATGTCTGAGTCGCTGTCCTGAAAAGAATGGTTAGCAACAAGAGCTTTGAACCAGTGATATTCGTGGTAAACCTATTAGTCTTAGATTTGTAAATGGAGTCAATTAGCCCTTCTTCATAGTTATATCTACCAAACAGTTGGGCCAAAGTATCATTTTTGATAGCATTTTTTGCTCTTAAGGTCTGGTTTAGGCTAAGCCATTTTCTAGGTAAACTATTGACAAATGTAGCATTAACCTCAGCCTTAGGTAGAACAACTCCATTGTTTCCCAAATCATTCAGCAAAATCTTAAGACTAGTATAAGTTTGAGCAACAGTTTCTGTTTCCAAAGCTTTAAAAGAATTAAACTTAAGTCTAAGGGCTTGGATTTTGGTTTCTTTTGTTTCCTCCGGACCTCCACACCCTAGAACTAACTTGGTCCACATCTCCTTTGTAACACCCCCAATTTCGGGTCATAGCAGCGGAAGGGTCATTGGGTGTTACTATCATGGTTCAATCTCAATATCATAGAAAACGCCTCAAATGAGTCGTTTTAATAAAACATACATCCATTCATTTGTTTAATGATAAAACAGTTCACACACTGTCCCAAATAGTTTTAAGGTTTAAACAACCAACCAAATGATAAAAGTTTCTTTTAATGAACATAGTTTAGAAAAGCGGGCCAAAACATTTTAATTAAGCAAGCTGCATGAAACCGCCTTCCTTGAGTGCCTTCTTCATGGACCTGAGATAAAACATGCTATAAAGTCAACAAAAATGCTGAGTGAATCTATAGATTTTAAATTAAATAAACGAACACAAGTATTCTGAATAAACCTTCCGTGATTGACAATCATGTGGATCAGACATAATTATCGTTGTTATTTCATAAGTATCGTGACATTGAACGTTAACATATATTATTTTAGCCCAACACACCTAGCCAAGTGCGTATATTTCTCTTATACAATTGCATCCGATGTTTCATTACTGGTGCATCACAACACCACGCGATAGCTAGTCGCGACCGGACTGAGTGTCAGCCCGATAGATCTATCCATAGTATTAGCGTTCCTTTCGATTAACAATTCACGATTCATGGGTCTTTTAAGGCTAGAACAAACTTTTATAACAACTTTCATCTAAGCATACAATCGGGTCCTTTGTGTTCAATTTTAAAAGAAAGTGGGTTTACCACAACTTCTCTTTGTACCCTTCATTTATTAATAAATGCTTTTCCAATAATAAGGGTTTCCACAACTTCTCGTTGTACCCCTTTTATTTTAATAAAACAAGCATGTTATCCCCCTCGCGGGTTTTATAACACAATTAAACATGTTAAAGTGAGGCTATAGACTCACCTTGGTACGATAGTAGTAATGTGACGATCGTCGACGATTTGTGATGCCCGTTAAACACGAAGACCGCAACCTACCAAATAAGGCGCGTTCGTTAATAAACGACTCAAGTATAAATAATACTTAAATAATACGAAACTCAATTTCATATAACCATGAAAATCCCGAAAAAATTAACAATATAAGTGTACTTCTATACCCTTTTATTCAATACTATTCTTTTAAACACTTGCACTCTCGACTTTGACCCGTCATAAGACGCCAAGTCAACGCAAGTGAAACCGTCATTTTACTTCCCTCGGACCAATAACTAAGTCATTTATATAATGACTTAACACTTGGATAAGTCACCATGTCCAATAGTGAATACTCAACTCACGCCACACAAGTATTGAACTACGTATCCAAAATACCAATCAGCATGTACACTCCAAATGTACACACCAATCTAACCTATCTAGACTTGTCCGATTTTGACGAAACTTGGTGACAAACTCACACATAATATGAATAAGACTCAGTTTAAATTTCATTCAAAAATATTACTTCTAAGACCTTCTGCCCGACACGTCTTTGTGTTACAAAAACCGGACAGTTTTACGCCTTTGACTTGTAAAACCATTTTGACTTATCTAAACAATTCCGTTTGCAAAACCGACACTCGGGTTTGAAAATAGACTCATGACCTGAGGTTTAGAAACTTACAACAATCCTTGAACATTTTTGAAACTCATTCTGTAGTCCCCGAGATTCGATCCAAATATCGACAACAATTTTCGGATTGTCCCGATACTCGTCTCCCGGTACACGAATACTAAAACTAGCATAACTTTTCGCTCGTAATGAGTTAGAAGCTCATTCAAGCGGCAAAACGAGCATCTTGAAGATTACTACAACAATATCACATCATACCATTTCATAATCAGACCTAAGACTTTCAAAAATACCTTTTTACCTACTGGTCTAAAATGACTAGTTAAAACTCATACCAAATCAATTTTTCAACCCATTCCAACAATTTCTATACTCCTAATATCATCCTAATATCTTTCTAACACCTTCATCTAACTCCTAACATCCTAGAATGATCATCCAAAAATTAACCCACTCAAAATAAATAACATGCAACAACATCCCACTATGAATATAATAATATTAACACATGTTTCACCATAAAAATGGATCAAACAACATGTTCTTCATCAAAAATTAAAAAGAAAAATTTAGTGGATGCATGTTGGAAAAATTTATACCAATTTGAAGCTTGTTGAATTTCCAACATGGGTCTTCTTTTAGATTTGGAAGATTCAAAGTAGAAAGTGATTTTTGATGGTGGCTATGGTGATGGTGGTGGACGGCAAACACAAGAGGAAGAGAGAGGGTGGGTGATTTTTCTTGTAAAAATGAATTTTAAATAAAAATTAGTTAGTGGAAAATGTATTTATAGTCCAAGGGTAGGGTAGATTTTGTCATATAGGCATAGTTTTGGTCCAAAAATGCAATTAAATAGTTTACAAGGTAGAAAATGTAAATTTTAAATTTTGAAAATATTTAAGGGGCTCGAGTTTCGTAAAAATATTTTTCGAAAGTTAGAACGCTTGAAAATATAATAACAAGGCTTCGACACGACTTAAAACGTAATTAAATCGAAAACGTCGAAAATATAAAATATCGAGACAATCGATAATAAAACGTAAATTTTTTGGCATCCGTCGGTATCGCGATCACTAATAGTTCTCGTCATACGTTAAAACGTAAAACACGAGAAATAAAGATTAAATATAATAAAAATCATTTTCATGATTATTTGAAAATATAATATCGATACCTAACATATTCCTTGCCGGTTTTCATCTAATCGACATTCTTATGCTAGTTTCAAGTCATAACCTTCTCGGTTAGTCGATAAATTTTAAATTCTCATTAAAGTAAACACGTAATACGTAATAGTCGAGATTAAAATAACGACCTAAAATTGACAGATTATCACATCATCCCCACCAAATTAGGATCTTCGCCCTCAAAGATCAACTTGCGTTCTTGCCTGATCGCTTGTTGAAATCAAAGAGATGAGGGTAATTCTTCCACATTTGGTCTTCTCGTTCCCAGGTATACTCTGGTCCTCTCCGAGAGTTCCATCGAACTTTGACAATAGGTATTCTGCTTTGCTTCAGTTGCTTGACCTCGCGATCCATGATCTCGACTGGTTCTTCAATAAAGTGCAACTTTTTATCAACCTTAACCTCGTCTAACGGTATAATGAGTTCTTCATCGGATAAACACTTCTTCAGATTCGACACATGAAAAGTGTTATGAATCCCATACAGTTCTTGTGGTAGTTCAAGTTGGTATGTCACGGGTCCCACTCTAGATGTAATCTTGAATGGTCCGATATAACGAGGACTCAACTTCCCACGTTTTCCAAATCGTACAACAGCTTTCCATGGTGATACCTTTAACATAACCTTATCTCCCACGTTAAACTCCAATGGTTTTCTTCTCACATCCGCATAACTCTTATGTCTGCTTCGAGCAGACACAACCTATTCTTGATTTGCACAATCATATCCGTCGTCTCTCTAATCAAATCTGGTCCAGTGAGTTGGGCATCACCAACCTCACTCCAGCTAACGGGTAATCTACATTTTCTCCCATAAAGTGCTTCAAAAGGTACAGCTTTAATACTCGCGTGATAACTGTTATTGTACGAGAATTCGGCCAAATGTAAGTGCTTATCCCAGCTACTTCCAAAGTCTATCACACAAGCACGTAGCATATCCTCCAAAGTTTGGATTGTTCTTTCGCTTTGCCCATCAGTTTGTGGATGATAGGTTGTGCTCATATCCAAATTGGTTCCTAATGACTTTTGAAGTGATCTCCAAAATCCAGAAGCAAAACGACTATCTCTATCGGAAATGATTGAAATAGGAACACCATGCTTGCACACGATTTCCTTTAGATAAATATCGGCGAGTTTCTCCAAACCGAACCTCTCGTTGATTGGAATAAAATGAGCGGATTTAGTTAAACGGTCGACAATAACCCTGATTGCATCGAACCCAGAGGGTGTCCTTGGAAGTTTTGTGATGAAGCCCATCGTAATTCGCTCCCATTTCCAGATTGGAATTTTAGGTTGGAAAAGTAATCCCGACGGCTTCTGATATTCAGCTTTCACTTTTGCACATGTTAAGCATTTCGCGACGTATGTTGCAATATCAGCTTTCATATTCGGCCACCAGTATAACTTTTTCAAGTCTTGGTACATTTTGTCCGATCCAGGATGAATAGAATACTTGGACTTATGAGATTCTAACATAATCAAGTCTCTCAGTCCACCATATAATGATTACCAGATTCGACCTCTCAAACATTTGATACCATCGGCTCGCGTCTCAAATGTTTCACCGTCTCCTCTAAATCTTTCGGCCGCAATATTTTCCTTCTTGCACGCTTCGATTTGTGCGTTTCGAATTTGCTCAGGTAAGTCATTATGAACTGTCACCACCAAAGCACGCACTCGAATCGGTTTCTCCCTTTCCTTTCGACTTAACGCGTCAGCTACCACGTTCGCCTTTCCTGGATGATAACGAATTTCGCAGTCGTAATTACTCAAGAGTTCAACCCATCGACGTTGCCTCATATTCAGCTCCTTTTGATCCAATATGTATTGTAGGCTTTTATGATCAGTGAATACTGTACACTTCGTGCCATACAGATAATGTCTCCAAAGTCGTAGAGCAAAAACCACAGCACCCAATTCTAAGTCATGGGTTGTGTAGTTCTCCTCATTCTTCCTTAATTGTCTAGAGGCATATGCGATCACCTTTTCACGTTGCATGAGAACAGCACCGTATCCTCGGAGAGATGCATCGCAATAAACAACAAAATCCTCACTTCCTTCAGGTAACGATAAGATCGGCGCACTACAGAGTTTCATCTTCAGGGTTTGGAAAGCTTCTTCTTCATCATCGCCCCACACATACGGTTTATTCTTCTGAGTCAGCTTAGTTAATGGTTTCGATATCAAAGAGAATCCATCAATAAACCTTTGGTAGTAACCAGCCAAACCTAGAAATTGTCGCACATCAGTTGGAGTAGTAGGAGCACTCCAATTCTTGATGGCTTCAATCTTTGCAGGATCAACATGTACTACACTTTTATAAATCACATGTCCGAGAAATTGTACAGAATTAAGCCAAAAATCACACTTTGAGAATTTAGCATACAACTTTTCGTTCTTTAACAAGTTCAAGATAATCCTTAAGTGTTCGACATGCTCTTCATTGCTCTTGGAGTAGATTAGAATATCATCTATGAAAACGATCACGAATTTATCAAGATACGGCTTAAAAATGCGATTCATTAAATCCATGAATACAGCAGGTGCATTAGTCAAACCAAAAGGCATAACCAGAAACTCATAATGACCATAACGAGTTCTAAACGCCGTAATAGGAATATCTTCCTCACATATGCGAAGTTGATGGTAACCAGAACGAAGATCAATCTTGGAGAAAACACGAGAACCTTGAAGTTGATCAAATAAATCATCAATTCTAGGAAGCGGATAACGATTCTTGATCGTTAGCTTATTCAGCTCTCGGTAATCGATACACATACGAAACGAACCATCTTTCTTCTTAACGAATAAGACAGGAGCTCCCCAAGGTGACAAACTCGGTCGTATAAAACCATTATCAGATAGCTCTTGCAATTGCACAGATAACTCCTTCAGCTCGGATGGTTGAAAAAAGATTTTTAGTCATTTTTAATGTTCGTTTTCCTCGACTCACCCGAATTTGATTACCGATTAACGTTTTGACTAACTTTGTTTTTGGTAACGAAACTTTGGAATTTAAACTAGAACCTATTTAATAATAAAGTAATTTAAAATTTAAATAAAACTAAAAATTCTTTGAAACTAATTTTAAACTATTTGAAAATATAAAACTACGTCTAATGTAAAAAGACTATTTTAAAAATAAAACTTTAATTCTAAATTGAAAACCAACTAATTTTAAACTAAAGACTTTTAAATAAAAACAATTTTAAAATAAACTTAAATCTAAATTTAAAACTAATTAATTTTAAACTAAATTATCTTTAAATAAAAAAACTATTTTTTTAAATAAACCCAACAAAATGAAAATAAATTTAAAATTATAAAAGTAATAAAAACATTTTTTTATCTTTTTATTTTTTTATTAAAAGAAAACTGAATTAAAATAAAACTTTTAATTAAATTTTAAATGAACTAAAAACTTATAATTAAACTAATTTAAAACTGCAACTGATTAAAAAGGGTATATTAATTAAGCTATGCAAAGTTATAAACAAAAAGGTGTCTAGAAGAGTTGGTTGGGGCGTTCGACTGCTAAGCGAGGGGTCCTGGGTTCGAACCCCAGGACAGACCAAAATTGCTATTTAATTTTTTTTTTCTTTTAAATACTGAATTTTTAGACAGCAATGTTAATCAAACAGAAAATCAGCTAATAATCGACCCCATAAGCTAATAAAATTAACTAAAAAGCTGAAACAAAAATAAGCCAAATAAGCTGTAAAAGCTAAATAATAAGCAGATAACAAAACTGAACAACTGAATGGCAGATAAACTAAATAAGCAATACATCCGAAACAATAAGCAGCTAGATAGAACCGACGAAGCAAGCCAAATCAAATAAACTAATAAGCAGTTAATAATCAAAAAAGCTAAAAGGAATCAAAATAAACTTAACAACTAAAACAATAGCAGATAAAACAAAGAAAAAAAACAGAAAAGCTAGATTATACCGAATTGAAACCTGAGATTTAAAACTTAAACTAACACAAGTTATCACTAAACAAGAACCAAAATAAATAAGCAGACCGAAGTAAGCCACAAGTCCTAGTACTCAAATTAACACTACTCGATTCAAATAACAAGACTAATCAGCAGACTCAAAACTCAGCAGGTCCTAACACGAAATAAACCGAGATAAACTGGCAAACTAACACCGAAAATAAGCAAAACCGTAAACATACACTATAAACTAGCTAAACCAAATAACAATCTAAATGAAACAATAATAATATCATAAGCAGAATGAAACAATTTTAATCTACTAAACTGAAATTAAAACTCAACATAAAAAGAAAAGGGAAAGAAAAAGATCACCTTGTGTCGAAAACCTTTGAGCCGAAGGATTGGCGCTGAGCCACCTTAAGATCGAGTCGGAACAATTCAAAAACCACCTTCGATTCCAATACCATCAACAGAACTTTATCTCGAACCGAATAGGTAACCGAACCAATTCCCTCGAACGGTAAAATAGTTTCCAATCTAAACAGTACCTTATAATTTCTTTCCAGTGGGGAAAGAAATAACACTTTCTTTTATTTCTCTTTTTTTTTATATCCGAATAATAAACAACACAAGAACAATGATAAAAAATTTAAGGCAGATTCAAAATTAATTTAAATTGACAGAAAATAAATTGGAGACGAAATTAAATGAAAGAAACTTTTCATTAATCATTAATCAGGAATTACAAAACTGAAATTAAAAAAAAATTACAAGATTAAAACTAAAACCTAATTTTACTGAAAAATTAAATCTAATTTAACCTACTCCTAATTAATTAAAAAGAAACTGAAAATAAAGAAAAGCTTATCAATGAATTACAATAAAGGGGGTTTTATAGAGAAACCCTAAAACTATTCCTTGGTGCCTACGGCTTAAGATCTTGGCCGTTCTTCCTCTTCTCTTTCCTTCTCATCACATCAAACGGCTGAGATTATTCTTGTATCCCTTGTGACTCGGATTGCCAACGTGGAGAGTGAGGACCACATTGGGTGTTCTTGATCCGAAAATTTGGGGGTTTTTAGTGGATTGGTGTGAATTAATAATATATGTAAAAACCCCCAAAATTTATGGTGAATTTTTTATGGTGATTTTAGGGTATTAGGGTTTGGGTGATTCGGTAAAAAGGATGGGGGTTGTGTTGGATTTTTGAGAGAGAGAAAGAATAAACAGTGAGGGTAAAGAGTGAATGGGGTGAATGACTTAGTTATTATCGAAAGTTAATAAAAAATAGGTGGGTAAATTGTTATTTATTATGAAACGTGTGTGGTGGGAGATGTTTGACCGGTTGTGATTGTAAAAAAAAGATTTATGTTTTATTTAATGTTGGGGTGAGGGTAAACTGGTAACACGTGTGTGAGTGATGAGATGAGGGTAAAACAAAACGTAAAGTGGGAAGGGTGTTGACTGGCAATTGACTAGAAATCTTTAAACTTCCGTTTTCATTGTTTATAAATCAAATGGGCTTTGGCCCTTCAACATTCCTTCCCATCCGCGTGTTATTATAGAAAACTTGGGCCATTTGGGCTTTTAATTTTTATCAAGTAGATTTAGACTTTCAAATGGGCTTTTAAGCCATTAACCTCAATGTGGGACCCACAAAGCTCGAAAAAAAGTTACATCCGCTAAAGTCGAGCTCGATTTCGGCTTTTGTCGATCTTTTCTTCAAACTTGTCTCGGTTTAGCCAGCTTTCGTGATCTTGGCACACTTTTGGTCTTTTGATCTTGTCTTCGACTCTTTCTTAACTTTTCTTCGACATTTGACCGTGAAATCCCGTGTTTTCTCTTCTTTTGATCATTTGTACCTATTTTAACACAAAAACACAAAACCACGCGTAATTCCGACTTTTACGACATTAAACACATGATTAGGTCTTGTTTTTCCTTGATTTTAGTGGCAAAAGGATAAGTGTTTACACACTTATTAAATCCCCTACACTTGACCATTGCAATGACCCCATGCAATGCATAGTTTAAAGGCATTAAGTTACATTTTTCTTATAATTAATCCATCTCGGCCTTTATTACTATTACTATTACTACCATGATGAAAAGATAAAAACTTTAAAGGAAACAAAAATTAAATGATTATTTTATTAACTTGGAAATTATTAGATGGAAGAAACTCGTAAAGAAATCTAAGACTTAGATTAGGGCTTTGGTGTCATGAATATTAATCACCCTCAAGTTTCACGTTCCCTATACCAAGCTTAAAAACGAGATCATTGTTATTACAAGTTAGCACAACTAACACTTGCTCATGTGGTTTAGTTAATCACTTAGACCCCCTTATTCCTACGGTGTATCTCTTGTATTTTATTTTTGTCTTAAATGATCACGAGGATGCATCTTTGACTTATTTTGATAATTTATTAAGGCCAAAAATAAAGTGGAACGATTTAATCAATAGTTAGCTAAAGGACAAAATCTTTTAAAACGGCTTCTCGAAACCTCATAAAGTTCATATCTTGGCATAACTCGTTTCACGATTTGAGACCTCTCTCGGACCGATATTTGGCTTGTACTTCAAACTTCAAATCTTGAGAGACGATCTTGAAATTATGGTCTTCTCTTCATTTTGGTATACATCTTTATAAGGATTGAAAGATGCTTCAAACGTTGACCATGACTTCTTCATTTATCCTCTTCTTTATTTAGGATTTTGATATACAACGATCCACCTCCTTTTCGGACTTGGATCTATTTATCCTCATACCTTGTTAGGGTCTTTTTGGATAGACTTCTCCATGATCTTAGGGGAGTAATTGCTTCTCGTCGTGTGTCTTGATCCTTCATATTGATTTGGATTAATGATCTTCACATCATCTTAGGATCTTTAGCAAAAAGTGAATCCTCATGCCTTGTTAGGGCCTTTTTGGACTCGGGTATCCTCATGCCTTGTTAGGGCCTTTTTGGATAAGCCAATCTTCGCGCCCCGTTTCAATAAGTTATGCCTTGGCTATGAACTCTAATTAATACCGAGCAACTTTTAAACGATCTTGTGCTAGAAGCTAAGTAACCTTTTAAATCGTACAACCTTATTTATTACAAATATATTTATTAACAAGTGATGGGAGAAAAAGCTCATAACTAACTTACATAAGTTAATGAAAGAATACCAAACTTATAATTAACTCTATCATCTCTCGTTCTCCACAGTTTAAAATCTCAAGGAATGAGACTCGTGGATGCTTAGCCTAATAAACCAATTAAGGTCATATGGTTAAGGATACTAGCTAGAGTAAACTTGGATAAGTAAACTCGGGTTGAGTCAAAATATTCACGACGGGCCTAATATATCAAAGATATCTAAACTTGTTAAAAACATTTTATTTATTTATTTATTTTTTTACTTTATTTTTGAAATTAGAAAATATAAATACGATGCAAAGAAAAGAAAATAAAAGAAAAATACTACAAGGCCAAAATAGATCAAAAATTTGAAAAACGTTGAAAATTTTAAAAATTTTCCGGTTAAAATAGGGTCAAATTCATGGAAAAGGCCACTAAAATTTCGATAGAAATCCCCCTACACTTAATATAAACATTGCCCTCAATGTTTAAGCATGTGGGAGAATAAACTCCCCTACACTTAGGACATTGAGTGCGTTGTTTAAATCGAGCTAAGGAAGAGACAACTAAAGTGATTACATTTATTCGTTTTAAGATAGAATCACAATAGCAAAAACTTATCGAAGGAACCGGGTACACGGGTAACACGGGAACACGGGTCTCGTCAAAAGTACCAAAAGTGGATCATCAAAGCACATGTACCTACACAATCACAACACACAAAACAAACAACCTACACGGCTCCCCCTACACTTATTGTGGAAAATAGATAGAAAAATAGATAATAGATAGATCATCGGGTTGCCTCCCGAGAAGCGCTTGTTTTTGTTAACCGAGTCACGAGCCTGACTCGACCCCGAATTAAATGGTCCATGGGGAAGCCTCGAATGTGATACCGGGATCAAAGATCTTGTCCTCGGTCCCGGAGGAACATAATAAATGAGAGGCGGGAGGATAAGTCATGAAAGGTAGAAAAGTCCGCTCAACATACGAGAAGTATGTGAGGTCATGATCCGCGGGAGGTGGGGTGGGCAAAGCCGTAAAGATATCAATCAAAGAATGGTCAATGTCACCTCCCGGGTCAAAGCATTCATCCTCATGAACGTGAATCTCTTCGATTTCTTCATCATAGATAGGCTCGTCAAACAAAGGTTTGTCGTTCCCCTCATTGAGGATTTTAGAAATTCTCTCGAAAAGATCACGATCAAGTACGAAACCATCATTCATTTGTGGGATTTGTTGATAAGTTAAATCCTCACGAATGTGGTAAACGTAATTCTCATTAGAGGAGTGTTTATTAGGTAACTCCTCGAGAATTGGATGAGAATCGATAGTAGAATCAAAAGTAATTGGCGAAGAGGCAAATGTGAATTTATCAAAATCCGAGTTTTCAAAATCAATATCAATATCAAGTTTTAAAACACCATTTGCCTTCTCATCAATACCTTGATCACAATTAAGCTCATGCGAGAAATCCAATAACACGGGATCATAAAAAGCATCCTCGTGATGGAATTTCTCAATACTTGGGGTATAAAAGTCATCACTAAGGAGTAAAGAAACCGATAAATCATTAGTATCATGGTTTTCAAAAGTCGGTCTTGGTAAAATGGGCGAATCATCCTCATCCGATCCCGAGGAATAATTAAAAATGTAGTCGGAATCACAAGATAACTCGTCCCTATCTACAAACTCCTTAGGTGTAGGATAACTTGTGGGGTCTTCAATGTGTAATGGAGGCTCAAGAATAATCTCGGGAATTTCCTCAATAGGTGAGCTAATAGTATCCGTGGGTGTCAACACCGGAGGGTGAGTAAAACTCATGATAATCTCCGGGCCTTGTCTCTCCTTTATTGGAGGAGAGATGGAAGGATCCACAGTGGGAACATCACTACTAATAGTGGTGTTAGCCTCAATATCATCACTCAAAGACGGCTCAATATCAAATTGATCTTGATAGGTTTCTAAAATGAGCATGAATTTCCTATCGGTGGACTCTTGCATTTGTCTAGTAGATTCTAGCATTTCTTCCATGATTTTCTCATGTTCGGTCAATTTTTGTAGAATCAAGTCCATTTGAGGGTTGTGCATGTCCATTTGATTAAAGTTTTGAAAATTGCCTTTATTTGGAAAACCTTCATTATTTGAAAACCCTTGATTTTGAAATTCCCCATAAAATTGATCATATTGTGGTGGGTCACTATTTGTAGGAAAACTAGGGAAGCCAAAATAAGTATTAGTATCATAACACATACTTTCCTCAATATTATAAATCTCCTCATAAGTTTTGTCACAATTAAAATAAGCATGAGGCCCACCACAAGTCGAACACTCCTCGGACATAATCTTATAACGCTCTTCTTGCAAGATTTCCCAAATCGGACGATTATCCATGGTAGTGTCGAAAGAAAACGAAATAACAATAATTATTATGCTACGTAATATATTATAATAAAAGAAAAATCTTTTTGTATTTTTTTTAGAAAAATATATATATATATAAGAAAAATCTAAAGAAATCGAAATAAAAATTAACACTAATACGTAGTAGTTTTTTTTGTGTAATACTTTTAGGAAAAAGTATTACTTTTGGATTTTTTTAATTTAATTTTTTGGTGCAATTCTTAGGAAAGAAATTGCTTTTGTGATTTTTTAATTAATTTTTTTTGTATTTTTAAGTTTTTGATTTTTTTGTGTTTTTGATTTTGTTAACAAGAAACGTAACGTTCGAAGAGAACGGATCCCAAAATCCAAACGTCTTCACGAAAAATCGTCAATCGTACGAGCGAAGCGGCAGCGGCGCCATTTTGAAAAAAGATTTTTAGTCCTTTTTAATGTTCGTTTTCCTCGACTCACCCGAATTTGATTACCGATTAACGTTTTGACTAACTTTGTTTTTGGTAACGAAACTTTGGAATTTAAACTAGAACCTATTTAATAATAAAGTAATTTAAAATTTAAATAAAACTAAAAATTCTTTGAAACTAATTTTAAACTATTTGAAAATATAAAACTACGTCTAATGTAAAAAGACTATTTTAAAAATAAAACTTTAATTCTAAATTGAAAACCAACTAATTTTAAACTAAAGACTTTTAAATAAAAACAATTTTAAAATAAACTTAAATCTAAATTTAAAACTAATTAATTTTAAACTAAATTATCTTTAAATAAAAAAACTATTTTTTAAATAAACCCAACAAAATGAAAACAAATTTAAAATTATAAAAGTAATAAAAACATTTTTTTTATCTTTTTATTTTTTTATTAAAAGAAAACTGAATTAAAATAAAACTTTTAATTAAATTTTAAATGAACTAAAAACTTATAATTAAACTAATTTAAAACTGCAACTGATTAAAAAGGGTATATTAATTAAGCTATGCAAAGTTATAAACAAAAAGGTGTCTAGAAGAGTTGGTTGGGGCGTTCGACTGCTAAGCGAGGGGTCTTGGGTTCGAACCCCAGGACAGACCAAAATTGCTATTTAATTTTTTTTTTCTTTTAAATACTAAATTTTTAGACAGCAATGTTAATCAAACAGAAAATCAGCTAATAATCGACCCCATAAGCTAATAAAATTAACTAAAAAGCTGAAACAAAAATAAGCCAAATAAGCTGTAAAAGCTAAATAATAAGCAGATAACAAAACTGAACAACTGAATGGCAGATAAACTAAATAAGCAATACATCCGAAACAATAAGCAGCTAGATAGAACCGACGAAGCAAGCCAAATCAAATAAACTAATAAGCAGTTAATAATCAAAAAGCTAAAAGGAATCAAAATAAACTTAACAGCTAAAACAATAGCAGATAAAACAAAGAAAAAAAAACAGAAAAGCTAGATTATACCGAATTGAAACCTGAGATTTAAAACTTAAACTAACACAAGTTATCACTAAACAAGAACCAAAATAAATAAGCAGACCGAAGTAAGCCACAAGTCCTAGTACTCAAATTAACACTACTCAATTCAAATAACAAGACTAATCAGCAGACTCGAAACTCAGCAGGTCCTAACACGAAATAAACCGAGATAAACTGGCAAACTAACACCGAAAATAAGCAAAACCGTAAACAGACACTATAAACTAGCTAAACCAAATAACAATCTAAATGAAACAATAATAATATCATAAGCAGAATGAAACAATTTAATTCTACTAAACTGAAATTAAAACTCAACATAAAAAGAAAAGGGAAAGAAAAAGAGCACCTTGTGTCGAAAACCTTTGAGCCGAAGGATTGGCGCTGAGCCACCTTAAGATCGAGTCGGAACAATTCAAACACCACCTTCGATTCCAAATACCATCAACGGAACTTTATCTCGAACCGAATAGGTAACCGAACCAATTCCCTCGAACGGTAAAATAGTTTCCAATCTAAACAGTACCTTATAATTTCTTTCCAGTGGGGAAAGAAATAACACTTTCTTTTATTTCTCTTTTTTTTCTTTTTTTATATCCGAATAATAAACAACACAAGAACAGTGATAAAAAAATTAAGGCAGATTCAAAATTAATTTAAATTGACAGAAAATAAATTGGAGACGAAATTAAATGAAAGAAACTTTTCATTAATCATTAATCAGGAATTACAAAACTGAAATTAAAAAAAAATTACAAGATTAAAACTAAAACCTAATTTTACTGAAAAATTAAATCTAATTTAACCTACTCCTAATTAATTAAAAAGAAACTGAAAATAAAGAAAAGCTTATCAATGAATTACAATAAAGGGGGTTTTATAGAGAAACCCTAAAACTATTCCTTGGTGCCTACGGCTTAAGATCTTGGTCGTTCTTCCTCTTCTCTTTCCTTCTCATCACATTAAACGGCTGAGATTATTCTTGTATCCCTTGTGACTCGGATTGCCAACGTGGAGAGTGAGGACCACCTTGGGTGTTCTTGATCCGAAAATTTGGGGGTTTTTAGTGGATTGGTGTGAATTAATAATATATGTAAAAACCCCCAAAATTTATGGTGAATTTTTATGGTGATTTTAGGGTATTAGGGTTTGGGTGATTCGGTAAAAAGGATGGGGGCTGTGTTGGATTTTTGAGAGAGAGAAAGAATAAACAGTGAGGGTAAAGAGTGAATGGGGTGAATGACTTAGTTATTATCGAAAGTTAATAAAAAAGAGGTGGGTAAATTGTTGTTTATTATGAAACGTGTGTGGTGGGAGATGTTTGACCGGTTGTGATTGTAAAAAAAAGATTTATGTTTTATTTAATGTTGGGGTGAGGGTAAACTGGTAACACGTGTGTGAGTGATGAGATGAGGGTAAAACAAAACGTAAAGTGGGAAGGGTGTTGACTGGCAATTGACTAGAAATCTTTAAACTTCCGTTTTCATTGTTTATAAATCAAATGGGCTTTGGCCCTTCAACATTCCTTCCCATCCGTGTGTTATTATAGAAAACTTGGGCCATTTGGGCTTTTAATTTTTATCAAGTAGATTTAGACTTTCAAATGGGCTTTTAAGCCATTAACCCAAATGTGGGACCCACAAAGCTCGAAAAAAAAGTTACATCCGCTAAAGTCGAGCTCGATTTTGGCTTTTGTCGATCTTTTCTTCAAACTTGTCTCGGTTTAGCCGGCTTTCGTGATCTTGGCACACTTTTGGTCTTTTGATCTTCTCTTCGACTCTTTCTTAACTTTTCTTCGACATTTGACCGTGAAATCCCGTGTTTTCTCTTCTTTTGATCATTTGTACCTATTTTAACACAAAAACACAAAACCACGCGTAATTCCGACTTTTACGACATTAAACACATGATTAGGTCTTGTTTTTCCTTGATTTTAGTGGCAAAAGGATAAGTGTTTACACACTTATTAATGGTGCTAAACGATATGGCACACGAGCCACGGGTGCAGCACCAGGAATTAGGTCAATTTTGAATTCTACTTGCCTTGGAGGCGGAAGTCCAGGCAAATTTTCCGGAAACACTTCAGGAAAGTCACGGATAACAGGTACATCTTTGGCACGTTTCTCCTTCGATTCCTTCTCCAGTACTTTAGCTAGGAATAACTCACAACCTCTTTCAACATACTTACGAGCCTTAATGCACGAAACGATTTTTAGTCGTGAATTATGTTGATCACCTTCGATAACCATGGTCTTGTCATCCAAGGGAATCCTAACTTTCTTTTCTCCACATAAGATAGACGCGTTATACTTGGATAGCCAATCCATTCCGATAATAATATCAAAACTTCCCAATTCGACAATCATCAAGTCTATTTTGAAAATACGGTTCAAAATATTAAGAGAACATCCTAGGAGCGCACGATTGGTACTCACTAATTTACCATCAGCTAGTTCTACCTCATAACTCGCGTCTAATTCGACCGGTTTGATATCAATTAAGGTACTAAAACTTGTAGACACAAAGCTTTTGTCCGCACCAGAATCAAATAAAGCTGTAGCATAACGGTTGTTCAGTAAAAACGTACCAGTGACAACTTTTGGGTTTTGCTTCGCTTCGGCTTCACCCAACTGATAAGCTTTTCCATTGTTATCTCCACCACGTGCATTCTTGTGAGAACTCATATTTTTCCTGGTAAATAAATTATTCTTTTATTCGTACTTCTCGATTTTACAATGTTTTACTTGTTCCTCTTTACTTTTTCATACGTAAATCCTGAGATCTCTAGAATTTTAATTAAATTGTATTTTAATTATTTTTCTAATGATTGATAATATTTTATTCGGAATTATAAAAATTTTATTTTTATTTTTCCATATTTATTTATTGTAGTAACCTGCAACTTAAAATCAACATTTAGACCGAGTTCTAATAATATTATTAATATTCGGGCCAATATTTATTATCCAAATTTTATTTGTCATGATCATTTTACTAATAATATTGAATTTTCGGTTAACCGACAAGGTTATTGCTTTAACGTATCAAAAATGTGCCTTTTATTATTTATTGGCAAAGTCTATGTCCGTTATCGACCAAAAATATATGAGTTATGACATAGAAATATTTTTATTGTCGTCGTTCTAATTTTTCATTTTATGAGCATTCTTCGTAATTTATTCTAAACATTTAAGTGTCATTTATTTATATGACGCATTAACGTTTATTAAATAATAAGCCCTCATTTATATATTGAAATATAAATGTTCTTCGAATGTCGATGTTTTTATTTTATATGAACGTTTATTTTTCGTGTTTCACGGGTATCTTTTTAATCGCGTAACTTTTAAAATATCAGGTTTCAATAATGCCCGTTTTTACAAATTGTGGAGAAAGTTAATTAAATAAACCCACTCCACACACATAATAACTACGTCAATGAGAAAATGTTGTGATGGTATTATCTCCATAAACACATGTCACTTCTATCTCAAATAAATGACACGTACATATCAACTAAGACCTCAATTTTTATCTTCACACTTTGCTAATAATAAACTGATGCCTCACTTTTTGTATTTGCCGTGAACAACAGCCCAAAAAAATCCTTCTTTTCCATTTGTTTTTGCCGTACACTTATATGCAACAAAACACAAATCACAAGTTTATGTTGTTCAACTACTTGACCAAAAGTTGAAGGTTTGAAGTCCTACACTTTGTACTTGGTTTAAAACATCATCATCACTAGTAAGATTCATTTGATTATTTTCTTTTTTTAATTCTAATTTGTAAACTTATTTTCTAATCTTGTGGTTATTCTTATACTTTTTTATCTATTAACTTAATAGTTTATTGGATTAATTTTGGACATTGTATATTAATTTCTGACACCAAAATGCAAATTATACTAGCCTTTGTCGTAGATTCGAATTTTTGTATTAGATCGGTAGGAAAGATTGTATTTCGTGGAAAAATCAATAGATTTTGAGATTGGTTTAAAGTCATAGGCTGATAGGGCCATGTTTTGTGGTGATTTTTTTCGGGTCACTCGTCTCGTGACGATCCCGATGAACTAGATATGGCCGAAACGATAAAAAGTGCCGAATCTGAACATACTGTATCAACTGACTGAAAACACTTATAAGAACTCAGAACAAATGAAAAAGGCAACACTATAGGTTGTAGCTAAAATCATGAAGAACTAGAATCAATCGGATGGTTTACCAATTCATTACGGTTTAGAAATGGCGGCCAAAACCGTGAAACCGAACATTTCTGTCCAAAAACGGCGTTGACCAGGGTTGATATTTTGATTATTTTGACCCTTTTAGCATAAAACCAAAAGTAATGGGAGTTCCTAATCTTTATAGTAGACTTAATTACGGTAATGGGAGTATGAAAACCGAGTCGGGACTCATTACGGTCTAGAAATAATCAATTAAATACCGGGGGCATGTTGTAAAATCGACGTAACTGAACTGTAACAATAAAATATGTAAATTGGCCATTTTTTATAAAACCCGAGGTGGTAGGATATACTTATCAGGAAGTTCAGACCTGTTGATATACTGATGGTTAGAAAACCTGAGACCCAACCAACGTAAAATATTAATCCGATATCATCTAAGATGTTTTAGAACCCGTAATGTGTATATTGTGGACTTGGGCCATAAAAGCCCATTATACATTTGTAACGGCTATTGGGCCTAAGGTTAAGTTTAATATATGAACTCAAAATCGATCTTAAATTATCTTAAGTTTTATAGATACTTCATGGACCACTAGCGGGCTAATGATGGGCTTTTGTCAAAAAAAAATAATAATACTTGCTATATATGATTTTTATCGTTCTTTTTATAAAAAGTTTATAAAACTTATACAATGTCCAAAATCTACTAAAAAAAATACTATTTACACATTATAATGTGATTTATTTCTCGTTTCGATTCTAAGACTCATCTCGTTATATTAGGTCTCGTTCGGTCATATGTCGACCGTTAGACAACCCGTTCTCGATCAACGAGTGATTGTTTTTTTTGTGGACTCGTGTGTCGACTATCGGATGTTTGTTACTTGATATACGTGTAATAGCTATATCAGGTGAGTTCATAGCCCCTTTTTACTACTTATACATAGTTTCTAAACGCGGGGTGAGATTTTACATGGTGGAACACATTCATTCAAAACTGTATGCTATCCAGAACTTGTATGCTATCCAAAACTTGTATGCTATCCAGATCTTGTATGCTTTCCAGAACTTGTATGGTTTCCAGAACTTGATGATTTCCAGCAGTTTTTCATTATTATCATTGCTTTTAGTTATAGCCTTTAAGTTTCCTCTCCTGATCATGAACCGTTAATTTACTTGTGTTGTTAAGCGCGAATGTTGTGGGTGGATCCATCGGGATTGACAATCCCCGTCCCATGTTGCGGTTCTTTAACCATGACGCATTTCATTTGTTTATACCTGAGTATTTAGGCTGAATACTCCCTAGAGGAACTTACATTGAGTTAAGCTTCAGTTCATGAACTGAACAACAATAATAATAATAGTTTTGGACAATGGTTACTGTACATAACCATTTTCCCTATTTACTTGTTTTACAATGAATGCTTGTGTTCCACACCTTTACTTCTAAACCTATGAATATCACTCAACTTTATGTTGACGATTTTACATGTTTAATCTCAGGTATTATTACTTAGCTTTGCTTGGATGGGTGCCCGCAGGATATTATCACAGCTTGGAGATTTCTGTGTTACTTTTTAAAGTTTGGTTTTGGTAAAAGCTGTCATAAATTTATCCTATATTTTGGTTTAAATAAAAGATTTTCCGCTTATAAAACTCTAGGACCCTTGTTTAAAAACTCTGATCTTTTTGTGATGTAATGTATAAGTTTTTATTACGTCAACTTTATGTCAACAGTATTTCATTGTTTCTTGTACCATGACGTGGAACCCCTTTGATGCCTACATGTTTCCTTGCCTGATTTTGGGGGTCTCACAGATTGGTATCAGAGCGATGGTTATAGGGAACTGAGTCGTTTTCAAAACTTAGTCTATAACCAAAAGTTCAAATATTTCCTGTTTCTAATTGTCAAACACAGAATCTGCCATTGTTGTTCGATATCTGCGCGGGTAACTCTCTAATCCTTATTATTTACTTTTAATTATCGTTGTATTATTTCATCTCCTGATTACATGTTGAAATATTGCATTACCCTAATGACGATAATTACTATATCTTTTCAAAACTTTGTGCTTCATGAATTATCATTGGATATTACTTGATTACATATGCTCTTACTACATTTCTTGGATTCTTGTTCTTAAGAGTTGATTTTGTTGTAATGATTTTATATTGTTATGACATTTCATACTTATATTCGGAGCGCGTATGCTGCCGACTTTTCATACTCACTTTTCTGAGTACTATTGCTATCTTGTTTATGCGTGATACAACTGACCTTATATACTCGTTCGTTTTGAACCGCCTGTTTTCTCGACTCACTGTTACATTATCTGTGTATTATTGTGATACCATTGTCTGGGGTTAAATAAGTATTGCTTTCAATGAAACTTCCGATTTTCATTTTACTACCCTGTGCATTACTTCCATTGTTAAACATCTTTAAGATATCTATTTAGATATCCAAATTGTTTTCCGACCATCTGTGTGGATGCCTTGAAAATTAGTCTGTAGACGATTGTGTAGCTCAATGTGTCTCCGAAAAATACTAAAGGACATCGTGTGAGTCACACATTTCGAAGCATTCCTTGAATCCATGTTGAATAATATCGTGAGTTTTCATAACCTTGACTTACCTTTACGTCGCCGTTTTACTCGACACTCGTATAACGATTAAATATTGTTTCATTGACCATTCTACGTTTCGATTTCGAATTACAACGTTCGTTTGTATCTTGAAAACATCATCGCTGTCTTGTAATTCATCCTCTATTATGCGATGATTGTTTGGAACACGATTGTACTTCTATAAACTTGTATCCTCCCTTTTCATTTAACCTCCTCGCTCCAGGAGTGTGACCTGTTAATCTTCCGATTCTTTCTCGATATGTCTTGTGATTTTGGAAAAAAAATCACACTGCCAAGAGACCTTCCTACATTGCATCTCGAGATCTAAGACACGGATGTCATGCGTCAAATTTGATTTTTTAGTTTATCGTTGGCATTCTTGAACCATTTCTATACTGTGTTTTCTTTACATGATTAATTACGCAATTTATTCTTTTTCGTCTTTATGGAATCCACAAGTTTTGTGTGTATATTTGATGAAAAGACAAAAAGATCACAAGAATCATTCAAAAACGAACACGGGAAACGAAGCCGCATAATGAACCGGACCCGAATCTGGAATTTCCAAATTGGACCTTGAAGAATTGAAGATTGGCAACTTTAGTCCCTCATTTTTGAAGACTTGGCAAGATAAGCCCTTGAAGAAATCATCATTTGGCAACAAAGGTCCTCCATGTTTGAAGATTATACAAGTTTAGCCCTTGAGAAAAGAAGGAATTACATTTGAGATCCTTATTTATGGCTTGAAAAGTAGATGTGCCAAAATTGACAATCTTTCAAACTTATTTACAAAGGATAATGAAGTTCTTGCTGTTTATTACAAAGTGAAAAAGAAATGAACCTTGGGGGGGCCATTCTGCCCAGACAGCCAAACATAACCAACCAACCCCCACCTTACACGTCACCAAACCCACCCATATTACCAAACCCTTTACCCGACCCAACCCGTCCAACCCACAACCCACCGGCTTATTAAAACTGGTCAAATGGTCAACCATTATTTCCCACCAAACACCATATTTAAAATTAATCCTTTCCCTTTTTGGATTAAACCCTTACCTGCTATAACCCTTAATCCCATAAACCCTAAAAAACCTATATCATTAAAACCAAAGGGGTTTAACCCCAAATGATCCAGAAATATAATTACCCTAACCCTTAACACAACCCCACACTCAGATTCACTCCCAACACACCCATGTGTTAGGTAGGCCCTCCCCTGCCCCGTCTCTTTCACACAACACCCCAAACCAGACAAAATAAACGACCATGATCCTTCTACTTGGTCCCCAAGGTTTATTTAATGCTCCTGATCATTCATCACAACTGGCATATCACATGAGAGCTTATTGACCAAGATTCCAGTCAAAGAACAAGGGCAAATTCGGATTTTCTAGTATTAGGGTTTCTCTCCTTGTATTATTTTAATCAATGTTCTAGAATAGTCTCCTGAGTACTATATAATGAGACGTTTGTGTCTCATTCCAATTGTTCCAGTTTTTCTAGCAAATTCTTGTAATCCCTTTTTAAATTAATATAAAGTTGGTATTTTTCATATGTAATTCCTTTTATGCTTGTTTAAAAGTTGGTAAATGATTTTGAGCTAGAATACTGAGTTCCAAAAAATTGTTTGTTGAAGTAATTTTGAGTTTTCAAAATTATTTTCAAGTTTCTGAAATATAGATTTCATTTGGTGAAATCTTGTTTTAAGGTTGATTTTTCAGGATTGTAAGTTATTTGGTTGAAGTATTTTGAAAGAAAAATATTTGAGAAAGTTTTTGAAAAGGTTTGAAAAAGAGGAAGTAATTCAGAAAACTGCATATTGTGCTTGCTCTTCATTTTTTCTTAGCAGGAATTTTGTTGAACTGTTGATTGTTGTTCAAGGCTCAGCTCAGGTCCGGACCTGATAGGAGGTGGCTAAGCTGCCACTAAGGGACCTGGATGTAGGTCCCTTAAGGTAAAAGCCTTGTTCCCTTTTCATTTTTCAGTCATTGGTGATTTTTGCATGATATTTGTGAAGAAGTGTTTAAGTGTTGTTGAAAGCTGTTGGATATTACTTATTTCAGGTTTATATGCATGCTAGATTAGTTAGAAATCAATTTGGCTTGATCTTGTTTGAAGTTTGTATGAAAAGTTGATTTTCAGTTTTTTTTAAGGGGTGTTTGGATTAAGGCTTAAACTAAGTTTAATGATTTAAATCTTGGTTAAAACCAGTTTAGAATCACTCAATAGGGTATCAATAGGTTTTAGGCTAGTTTGGTTTTCAGTTTGGGTAGGTTTTAAACCATATGCATGCTTAAAATATGGAAAAGTGGTAAAAAATCAAATAGTGCCTGGTTTGACTGATTCTGGTGGGATTTGTACATCAAGACTTTGTAATCTGTTAGAAGTAGGGTTTAAGCAGGATTGTGTGTTGCTTGTATGACATTTGGTGAGATTGTATGCAAGATTGGAAGCTTTGAATCTCACTTTTATGCTAACTGAATCAGAAAACACCCCCAGACCTTCTAGCTATATCAGTGACTGGTTTTTGGTCATTTGTGCATGATCTTTGCTTTGTGCTTGTTATTTTTGTGTTGTTGCTGACTCCCTATACTCAACTGAGTATAGGGGTGCCCCACTGTCCATCAAAAACACCAAAAAACTCAAGAATCAAGCCCTTCTTGATCCTTTTTGCACAAGTGAAGAAACCTTTTTACTTGTGTTCTTAAAAACTTAAACTAAGCACGTTTTGGCCTATCTTGTTTTAATCTTGTTAAAATTGGATTTGTATTTGTGTTTTTGAGATTAAATAGTCACAGGTTTGAGTTTTAAAGTAAAAAAAAAGAAAAAAAAAATAAAAAGAGAAAAAAGGGGTACGCCAGCCTCGACCCCTCGACCTCACGCTCACAACACAAACGACACAACCATCTCTGCCCTTGGGTCTTTTACTGACCAAGGGTAGAAACATTATCCTCTTAACACGTTTGTGTTTGGACTTTTCTAAAATAAGCCGTAGCTTAATAAGCTTATTTAAGCTTATTGTATAAGCTTTTTGGCCAGTTTTCATTTTCTCTTGTTTGTCACGTATTTTAAGACTTTTCTGGCTAAAGTTTGAATTTTTCTCTTTCTTTATTTATTTTTTATCATTTTTTATTTACCTATTTTTATTTAATTAGTTTAAAAATAGGAAAAAGCGTTTTAAAAATCTAAAAAAATAGTTTTTAGGTTTTTATTTATATTTTTGAGGTTTACAGTTCAAAAAGTTTTCAAAAAGTCTTATTTTTGATTTTATAGTATTTTAGGGTTTTTAACCAACTTTGAAATTTAAAATAAATTATTAAATAGGTTTTAGAAACTTTTAATTACATTTCTGTCTTAGTTATAATATTTTAGATTTTTGGTAATTTTTTAGAATTTTTTTATGAATTTTGAATTTTTTTGATTATTTTATTATTATTTTATTATTAAAAATTGAAAGTTAGTTTTTTCTACTTTTTTCATTTTTCCTAGATTGTAGACACATAATTAGGAATTTTGTAACTTTTCAAATATTTTTAGGACTTTTCAGTTATTTTCTAGAATCAATTTAAGTTTTAATTGATTTTAATAGTTTTTAAGTGTTTAAAAATAGTTTTATTTGGTTTTAAAATTTTAAAAAATACTTTTTAGCTTAATTAGGTCATTTTTGAGGTTTACAAACTTAAAAATCTTGTTTGGGACTTTTTAATAATTAATTGTGATTTTTAGGGCTTTAACTAGCATTAAAAAGTCATTATCTAATTAATTAAAAGGTTTTAGCAAGTTTGGATTTTTTGTAAACTCTTAGAATATTATTTTGGTTTTTTAGGAATTTTTAGGAATTTTTAGGTTAAAATTTTAATTTTGTAGTATTTACGGTTTTACGTGATCATCTTTTCGTCTTCGTCATTCTCTTCTCATCTCATTTCTTTCTTTTCTCATAAACAATAAAATCATCATTAATCAATTCATCACACAACACACGTGCCTCCTCGAGAACGATCCCCACAAAGGGTCATAAGTGTTTACGTTTTCCTAAACGTACGCTTAATACTTACCGCTTTTACCTTCCTTTTCCTAAAGGGGTAATTTACTACATCAAAAATGGCGCCTCTGCCGGGGAGGCGTGTTGTGTTTTGATTTAACAATTGTTGTTTTTTATACTAACCATAATTAGTATTTGTATTAGTAGCACTCTACTAATACGTATTATCGTTTTTCGGTTTTTGTGTGAATACTATTAATATATTGTATACGTAGAACAATAAATTCACAAGTACTCCAAATACGTGAGAAATCACAACCTTGACTTGGGAGGTCATTACCCAATCATTGTATTCGAATCTCAAACCAAAGAAAAAAAGGCAAAAATAGATAAATACTTTCGTGAAGCTCGATTTTGAAAAATACAAACTATAAGGTGGGTATAAGGCGGTTGTATTTCACGACCTAAAGGAAAAAGGCTCTTAAGTGCTTCGCGCCGCCTCGTTTCCTCCGCTTGCTTGTGCGTATTTGATTTTGAGAGCTAATCGAGGGTTTTGCCGCCCAAAGTATTATTACATATCATATATATTTTCTTGGTTTCATTGATTAAACCCTCTTGAACGATTTGGTGTTCCACCATCGTTCTAAAGTCATCGAAGGCGTTCACTTCACGTGATCGTTTTCATTCCTTGAGGCTTCTTTAATCAAGAGATTTGATTAAGGAGGAGATTTGTAGATTTTTGTCTACTTAATACATTCACCAATTTCCAAAAAAAGTTAATACCATCAAAAACCACAAAAAAATTGAAAAATACAAAACACCAAAAAGAATCTTCTTTGCTCATCCCCTCGTTGTACGTGACGTTTATGCTTACTCGCAATCAAGCAAAACGTGCACGTAAACGTCGAAACCGAAAGGAGGCAACACCTACTCCTAATTCTTCTAGTGAAGAGACTCCAAGTGAGGAACCTATTGTAGAACAAGAAGCTATCATGGCTAATCGTACTATGATGGAGTTGCTTCAAGCACCCACCGAGGGTTTTGGAGAAGCCATTGTGATTCCCGCCATCCTTGCGGAGAACTTTGAGATCAAGACGGGTTTAATGTCTATGCTTCAAGCAAAAAAGTTTCGCGGTCACGAAAAAGACAACCCACATTATCACATTAGGCAATTTAATCGTCTCACCGCGACAAGCAAGTTTAAGGATGTACCACACGATGCCATTAAGATGATGTTGTTTCCCTACTCGTTAGATGGACCCGCCAAGATATGGCTTGAGAAAGAACCGCCAAATTCGATTTTGACATGGGCCGATCTCGTGTCTAAATTTGTGAATCAATTTTTTCCACCATCTAAAACAACACATTTGAAAAACGAGATTTCACGATTTACACAAAGATCTAATGAAAGTTTTTCAATGGCTTGGGAAAGGTTTAAAGAAATGTTACATGAATGTCCACACCATGATTTTTCCGAATTGCATCAAATTGAGAGTTTTTATAATGGGCTTAATGATCATGAACGAGATTACTTAAATGCCGCCGCGGGTGGTAATTTTTTGTGCAAAACAACCGAAGAGGCTTTGAAAATCATTGAAAATAGGTCTAAGGTTTATAGCCCTCGTAACACACCGAGTGTTGCCAATTTGGGCTCGTCATCGTCTCGTTCCATTAATGCCTTGCAAGATGAAGCAAATGAGGAGAATCGGTTTTTCGATAGGTTTTCGACTCTTATGTCTCATTGGAAAGCTCAAGAAGCTTCGAATTCCGCTTCGGTTAAAGCGGTTGCTAAGAGTTGTATTTCGTGTGGTGGAGCTCATGATTTTTCCGAGTGTATTACCGCGGATGGTAACACTTCGAATGCTTATGTAGCCACGGGAACTTATAACCATAACGGTCAAGGTTCCCGCCAAAATCAAGCTCCACAAAATCAAAATGCTAATAACTATCGAAACAACAAGCGAGGTGGTAATTATCAAGGCAATCAACGTAACTACAACAAGGGTAATTATCAAAGTGGAAATGGGCAAGTTTCTAACCAAAATCAAAACCGTGATCTTCAAAACACTAACCAAAGTTTTCAAAATGCTCACACCAAAAATCTTAGTGGAGAGTTCTTAGATTATGCTAAAGCTAATGATGCTAAGTTTGATAACATGCAACGTGAGATGATTGGCTTAAGATCCGAGTTAAAAACCGAGCTTAAAAACGAACTTGCTAATGAATTGAGAAATCATTCTAATAAAATGGAAGGAAATGTTCAACGTCTCCAACAAAATCAACAAAAAATGGAGCAAGGTCAACATGAGATTAAGCAAGAGTTGTTAAAAGCGGATGCTAGGCAATCTAAGTTTGAAGATAGAATGGGAAAAATGTTTGAAGCTATCATGTGTAAGCCCTCTTCTTCGGGTGGTCTTCCTAGTGACACCATTGTGAACCCGAAAGGAGAATTGAAGGTTATTAATACTCGTAGTGGTAAAACTTTCAAAGAACCTATTTCTCGTCCAAGTACTTCTATGGAGAAGGAAAAAGAGAAAGAACCCGAGGTGGTGGTAGAAAAGGAGCAAAATCCAAGCCCACGAAGTACCGCTCAAACCACACCTACGGTTGAACCAATACCCATCATGGAACCCGAGATTCCAAGGCCGATGCCTATGCCTATGCCCCAACCCACACCACCCTTACCTTACCCTTCAAGACGAGACAAGGAAAAGGCACAAGAATGAAATAATTATCAATTTGAACTTTTTATGAAAATGTTTCGTGACTTGCATTTTAAAATAAGTTTTGCTGACGCTTTAGTCATGACGCCTCGATTTGCCGCAAACTTCAAAAGTATGTTGAATAACAAAGAAAAATTGCAAAAATCGTCTAGTTGTTCATCGGTTTTTCTAAGCCTCATACCTCAAAAAGTTGGTGATCCTGGAAAGTTTTTAATCCCATGTGCTATACAAGACATGGAAGAATGCTACGCCTTGGCCGATCTTGGTGCTAGTATTAATTTGATGCCTCTTGAGATTTTTAAATCGCTCAATCTTCCCAATCTCACTCCTTCAAGAATGTAAATCGAGATGGCCGATCATTCTACGATTCTAGATTGTGGAGTTGCCGAGGACGTCTTTGTGAAAGTTGGAAAGTTCTACTATCCCGTAGACTTTATTGTTGTTGACATTCCTATCGATCCTAAAGTTCCATTAATTTTAGGTCGATCTTTTTTGGATACCTCGAGAGCACTTATCGATGTGCATGCAAGGAAAATCACTCTTCGTTTCAATGAGGAAGAACTCGTCATTAATGCAACTCAAAACTCCACTCTTTCTCATGTGTATTTGATCACGTCTTTGTACAATGTCAATCCCATTAAAAACATTTGCAAAAAGATTTCAAATAGAGTTTTAGAAGTTGTTGAGAAAAATGAAGTTCCGTCCCCTCCGCCGGTGGAGGTTAAGAGTGTTAAGCCTACGATTCCAATCTCGAGTGATTCTTCGGATGATGAATACGTTGATCCCGACGGGGGAGTTTTCTTTATTGACAAACGTTTTGAAAACTTGCCACCACCTATACCAAAACGCTTTTCAAATGTGAGAATTTTTAGTGTGACTAACATTGCTTTAGATACACCAAATATTTTTGACATAATTAAATCGGGTTTTCACAAGGATAGTTTAAAAGATGAAAAGTGAAAAGATTTTAAATTGAATTTAAAAGATTTTTCTATAATTCTAGCTCCGTCATCACCGCGTGTATTGAGTACTACAAGCTCGTCTTCTCCTTTTGACGCTGCTTGGTGTGGACTTAGTGTGGGGAAGCCCCTTATGTTCCCTCCCCTTTCTCCACCGAGGATGAGATATTTGATCCCGGAATTGCTTATAAAGGGAAATCTCGGTCTTCCACCGATGCAATAAATGGAAAATCTTTCTATTTGATTGGTGCGAGTCTACCTCGAGTAGCTCAATGTTTTCATGACTTACCCATTGTCCCACCCTTCTATTTCTTCTCTCCTATTTTCTTGAAACTCTTTGAGTTTTTGTTGACACATGATGAAGTGGCATTGATTTGTTTTTCCAATGAAAACGAGAACGCCATCTTCGATCCCGGTATTTTGCACTATCAAAGGACTTAGTCCTTTATACCGGTTGTTTTTGGGCCTTGTTTATCATGTAAGCCCACCAAAAATTGACAATACCATGATATCCCTAAATGATCACATTTATGGGGATTAGAGTCGAGCTTTTGACTCGGTTATCAAAAACAAGGTGCCTCGTGGGGGAGACCCATGCTTATCCATGTATATATTATTGCTTTCTAATTAGTTAATGTGAGGGGATTTGTGCCCTTCCAACCTTTGTTTCGTGGTTGTTTTTGCATTGTGGTTTTTAGATCATGATCTTCACGATTAGAGCCTCTCGTGTTCGTTTTATGGGAGCACTCGATCGTTTGCTTTGAAGACATTTCTCAATATCCAAATGATATATCCTTTATTGTTCTAACCTTAGGTTTTTAGCACACTTCATAAACGGCTATTAATTTATTGGTTACACCCTTTCCATGCTAGATTAGGCATTCGACTACGTCTCTAGTATAGGGGTGTTTGCACCCCTAGACTCGAAACATTGAGGACAATGTTTAACTTTAGTATGGGGGGGTGAATAGATACTTGCCTTGCCAAACCTTCACGCTTTACAAAGTTTATCTTTTTGTTTATCGTTTTGTTGCAAAATAAGGCTAAAAATGGCCAAATTTTAAATTTTTTCTCATGTTTTATAAGTGTTTAAGACACGAATGTAGATTTTCCGATGGCGAGAATAAGAGTAATTTTTGACTCGACCGTGCGTGTTCAGCACTTAGCTTTGATTCCTTAACTTCACATTAGGCTATGTCTCTTAAATGAGGACGAGAAATGATAGAGTTAATTATAAGTTACTATGCTAAACGTAGAGTACTCGTATTCTTTCAAAAACTCATGTGTTCTCGTTGTTTGCTTATTCTCCCTTCGCATGTAAATATTTTTTGCTTAATAAATATTGACTTAGCGGTTTAGTTAGGATAGTTGGGTTTCTAGTCTTTTCTAGTAGCTTCCGTGTAATTAAATTGGGAAGACATTAAGGTATCGCCAGCGTCACGGTTTTGAAGTATTGGCACCCGAATAATCGAAAGCTTCACCCAATAATAAGATTTCAAGTGCTCACCTAAATCTAGCAAACAATTTGAAGCCCCACAAGGCCTAAAATCTATGCAAAATTGAAAGTGAATCAAGCCTTAATCTTCGAAGCTTTAAAGATCCAAAATTCGCTTTAGCGTGAGGATATACGTCTTTGGCTAATAAAACCACCGATGAGGCGGATAATAAAAGGCAAGGCTAGACCGAAGTCATAATAAAAGCTTCATGGCGAAGTTGAATAAAAGATGGAGGTAAACCAAAGATAATAAGGCCCTTCCGTTAGGGGGCGTGATGAGACTGCTTTTATACATAGTCTCATCGTCTAAATCGGGCTTAAAATGCATAAAATATCATTACAACTGCCAAATATATGCTCGTGTTTGTTACTTGTGTATTTTTAGGTACGGATATTGAGGAAATGGCAAAAGATCACAAGAATCAATCAAAAACGAACACGTGAAACGAAGCCGCACAATGAACCGGGCCCAAGTTTTGAATTTCCAAAAATACCCTTGAAGAATTGAAGATTGGCAAGTTTGGTCCCTCAACTTTTGAAGATTAACACTTTATACCCCTCAAATATTCATAATTTTGAATAGGGTCCCTAAAGTTTGAAGACATTATAAGTTCAGTCCTTGAAGAATCCAAGAATTGCATTTGAAGCCCTTGTTAAAAGTTTGTAAAGTAATTGTGCCAAAAATGACAATTACTCCAAAGTTGTTACAAGTGTATTTGGGCGTTGATGGCTGTTTATTACAACATGAAAGAAACAAGTAACTTCAGGGGGCCATTCTGCCAAGACCACCAAACTTACCCTAGCCAACCAAACTAACACATCACCCACCACCACCAATCACAAACTTCCACCTCACCACCCCCCTCCATGTCACCTTCCACCCACTATTAATTAACTGATTAATAAATCAGTTAAATACTTTCCCTCCTAACACTTTTTTTAAACTAATTTTCCCCCAAAACGGATTAAAACTTCCCCAAATCATACATAAACCCTAATCTTAATTACCTATCAAAACAAAGGGGTATTGGCTGTAAATCTCCAGAATAGTGATTAAGGTCACTCTCATCCATTCCCACCTCCCAAAACGTCCATCACTTTCCCACATCAACCAACCCATGTGTCCCCTGCCCCACAAAGAAGAAGAAAACAAAGATTGTCCAGAGAATCAACGTCTCACACATACTACTTGCTCCCAAAGCTATAACAAACGATCAAGATCAAGTTTTAACAGCTGGCATCTCTTCATCAATCACATGGCACTATTTTTGACCAAGGACTCAAGGGCATTTAGGGGAAATCAGTATCTAGGGTTTACACATTGTAATATTTTATTAGTTTTCTAGATTATTCTCCTAGCTAGTATATAATGAGACGTTTTGTGTCCATTATACTTGTTCCAGTTTTTTTAAGCAAATCCTTGTAATGCCTTTTTAAATTAATATAAAGTTTGGTATTTTCATTGAAATTGTAATTCCTTTTATCTTTTTTAAAAGTTTGGTATTGGCTTGCTTAAATTCTGAGTTCCATTGATATTGTATACACACTTTGTGTGTTTGAGTTTTCAAAAGGTTTTTCAAAAAGTTTTTCAATTTTCAGAAATCCAAGAATTTGTGAAGTGAAAGTGGATTGGATTCTTGGATTATATGATATTGTTCTTGTTTTGAAAGATAAACATTGGGAAAGATTTTAACAAGGTTTTAAAAAAGTTTCAGAAAATCAGAAATTGTGCATTGTGTTTGTTCTTGTTTTTCTTAGCAGGTTTTGGAGATTGTTTGTTCAAGTGTTCAGCATAGGCCGGGCCTATTGGGAGGTGACATAGCAGTCACTGTTGGGCCTGGATGTAGGCCCAACAAGGTAGAATCCTTTTTTTCCATTTTCAGTTTTCTTTATTTGGTGTTTTAAGTGAATCTGCATGAAAAGGTGTTAAGTGTTTGTTTTATGGCCTGATTATGTTCTCTAGTTGATTGTATGTATGCTAGGATCATATAGAATTAGTTTGGTTAGGATTTACTTTGATTTGGTTTGAAAAAAATGGTATTCAGAAACTTAAGGAGTGTTTGGATTAAGGGATAAGTCAAGATTTGTGACAAGATTTGTGTTAAAACCAGTCTAGTTACACTCTCTAGGTTGTTATTAGGTTATAGGTGTAATAGGATTTCAGTTTGAACAAGTTTTGAACACAAGTGCATGCTTAAAATTTGGAAAACTTAGCCAAAATCAGTAAGCCTTTGTTGTGACTGAATTTGTGTGAATTGGTGCATTAAACTTGGTAGTTTGTTAGATTTAAGGTTGCTTGAGGGTTGTGAATCATTCATATGTCATTTGTTTAGCTAGATTGCAAGATTTGAGGCCTTGAAGTTCATATTTGTGCATGTAATTTGTGCAACTTGTTCATCAGAAACATATGTCATATCAGCAACCTTCATTGTGTTTTTTTATATTGATTTTGTGCTTGAGAGCTTGTTGTTTTTGTGTTTATATTGACTCCCTACACTCCAACTGAGTGTAGGGGTGCCTATTGTCCAACAAAACAACACCACAAACTCAAGATCAAGCCCTCTTGATCATCTTTTCACAAGTGAAGAACTCACTTTTTGTTCATCAGTTGTAAGTGCCTAACTGGGCACGTTTTTGTTTTTGTAGGCCTTGATCCTAGTTGTTATTGGATTTGAATTGTGTTTTTGAGTATAAAGAGTTACTGGTTTTGTGTTTTTAGAGTTTTTTTTTAAAAAAAAAGGTAAAAAGGACGTGGCCAGGACTTGAACCTGCACCACTCCTCCCAAAACCAAACGCGTTAACCATCATGCCCTAGGGTCTTTGACTGTCATCTCTTTTCAATGTTTAATATATAAGGACTATTGGTTTTCTAGCTTATTTACTTTTCAGCTTGTTTATAAGCTTTTTCCAGCTTATTTCTTTAAGCTTTTGACCAGTTAGCATTTTTCTTAGGTTCATATTAGGGTTTTAGACTTTTCAGTGCAAAAAGTTTATTTTTCCTTTATTTAATTAATTTTCTAGGATTATTTTTAGTTTAAATTTTAAAAAGTAATTAAAAAATAGAAAAAGGTAATTTAAAAATCTGAAAAAATAGTTTTTAGGTCTTGAATTATATTTTTGAGGTTTTCAGCTAATTAAGTTTTCAAAAAGTCTAATTTTTGATTTTATTGGATTTTAGGGTTTTTAGCTAACTTTAAAATTTAATATAAAATTATTAAATAGGTTTCAGAAAATTTTAATTGCATTTTTATTTTAGTTACAATATTTTAGATTTTTGGTAATTTTTTAGAAATTTTCTATGAACTTTGAATTTTTTTGAATATTTTAATATTATTTTATTATTAAAAATTAAAAGTTTAATTTTTCTACTTTTTTCATTTTTCCTAGATTGTAAACACTAAATTAGGAACTTTGTAACTTTTCAAATATTTTTAGGGCTTTTCAATTATTTTCTAGAATTAATTTAAGTTTTAATTGATTTTAATAGTTTTTAAGTGTTTAAAAATAGTTTAATTTGGTTTTAAAAATTAAAAAAATACTTTTTAGCTTAATTAGGTCATTTTTGAGGTTTACAAACTTTAAAATCTTGTTTAGGGCTTTTTAATAATTAATTGTGATTTTTAGGGCTTTAATTAGCATTAAAAAGTCATTATCTAACTAATTAAAAGGTTTTTGCAAGTTTTGATTTTTTGTAAACTCTTAGAATATTATTAGGGATGTTTGGTAATTTTTAGAAATTTTTAAGTTAAAATTTTAATTTTGGTGGTTTTTACGACTTTACATGTACGCCTTTTTAGAATTAGTTTAATCCGTCTTGATAACCGTCTTTTCTTTCTTCTTTCTTTTCTTTTCTTCTTAATCAAATCATCAATCAAAATCAATTCAATTCACAACACACGTGCCTCCTTGGGAAACGAACTTGAACTTATTTGGTCATTAGTGCCCGGTTTTCCTAAACCGACACTTAACGCTTACCACTACTTTGTTGCTCTTTTTCCTAAAAGGGTATACAAGAACACTACATAAATTTTGGCGCCGCTGCCGGGGAGGCGTGTTGTGTTTTGATTGAACATTGTTGTTTTTTATATAGCCATAATTAGTATTTGTATTAGTAGCACTCTACTAATACGTATTATCGTTTTTCGGTTTTTGTGTGAATATTATTACTATATTGTATACGTAGAACAATAAATTCATAAGTACTCCAAATACGTGAGAAATCACAACCTTGACTTGGGAGGTCATTACCCAATCATTGTATTCGAATCTCAAACCAAAGAAAAAAGGCAAAAATAGATAAATACTTTCGTGAAGCTCGATTTTGAAAAATACAAACTATAAGGTGGGTATAAGGCGGTTGTATTTCACGACCTAAAGGAAAAAGGCTCTTAAGTGCTTCGCGCCGCCTCGTTTCCTCCGCTTGCTTGTGCGTATTTGATTTTGAGAGCTAATCGAGGGTTTTGCCACCCAAAGTATTATTACATATCATAAATATTTTCTATGTTTCATTTGATTAAACCCTCTTGAACGATTTGGTGTTCCACCATCGTTCTAAAGTCATCGAAGGCGTTCACTCCACGTGATCGTTTTCATTCCTTGAGGCTTCTTTAATCAAGATATTTGATTAAGGAGGAGATTTGTAGATTTTTGTCTACCTAATGCAATTCCAAAAATCCAAAAAAAGTGAAAAACAATCAAAAGCACAAAAATAATCTTCTACATTCCCTCTAAATTTCATGATTCTCTTCTTTTCACCCTCTATAACGTTTAATTCTCGTAACACCATTCTCGTTGCATCATGGCAAATGATGAGGGCTATTACTCGTGTCCATATTGTGGAGGCCCACCCGATGGGGCTAATTGTTTTAATTGTGAGGTTATTGGAGGTCGAGAGGGTTATGTCTATAACTCTCCTCCACTTGGTAATGGTGACAATTTTCAATCTGACGACCAAGGTCACCAACCATATTCGTCTTATTTGTCTTTTAATTGTGATGAAAATCAAAATAATAAAATGAATCAAGATGAATCTTTTTGTGATTATATGAGCCGTCATAACAAACTTATAGCATCACTTCAAGAACACGTGGTAGATCTCGATAAATATTACAAAGATAAATTGGCAACCCAAGGGGAAACTTTCAAAAAAAAGGAAAACGATTATGATACCCTTTTTGAAGAGCAACAACGTTTGTATGACCAAAGTCAAGTGATGTGGAGAGAATACGTAGATAAAATTAAGGATGATCACGCCAATGAGAAAGATAAAATTCTTTTAATGTTCGAGGGCTTAGTGGAAAAATTTAATTCGTTGTCAAATGTGACCAATCCTAATCCCGTGGGAGAGGTTCAAGTTACTTCGACTCCTAAGACTCGTACGTCTCGTATTGATCCATATCTCTCGAATTTTAGAGTCGTGCAACCTTCATCGTCTTGTAAAACCATAGAGGAAACGAAAAAGTCATCTAACGAAGTTTTGAAAAATGTTGTTAAAAACAAACCAAAGGAAAAACTCGTAGGATACTTGGGAGTATTAAATCTAATACCTTGTGAACCTAATGTTTCTAATGAGGATGAAATTATTGAGGATTTTCTAAATCAATATACACTTAATTTTGAGGAAGAAATTCCATTAAATGATTTTAAAGAAGAAAAATGTGAAAAGGTTTTAAAGGAAATCGTTGAACCCTCGTTTTTACAAGATGAGCGAAAATTAATTCCGAAGGGACGTGTTAGTAGTTTTGCTAAAATGTTTGAAAACCCACGTTCGATCCCTTCGAAGGACAAAGTTGAAACCGTCAAGGCAAAATCGTCACGAGACGAGCCTTTTATTCCTAATCCCACATCGAGTGAGATTTTGGATTTATCATGTGAGAAGTCCGTCGATGGCCTTGCTCACATTGATACGTTTTTCGATATCAAGGTCGAAACGACAAAGGAAAAATCTTCAATCGAAGAGCCTTCTTTTCCTAGTTTCACGACGGTTGGAGCTAGCGACTCGATTATCGACGACTTTATTGCTCACCCTCTTCCACGAGGAAGAGAAGACGTTTTTGATCCCGATGGATATTTTTGTGAGATCAAACGTATTCTTGATAACCCGCTTTCGATTTTCGAGTTTGATGAGGACCGTTGCGTTAGCCCGGAGGGGGATGTTTTGTTAATCGATTCACGATTTAAAAATTCAAATCCTCCTCCCGCCTTCAAGATAAATGTGGAAATTTTAATTGTGCCAAGAATTATTTTAGAAACACCAAATATTTTCAATTTAATCAACTTGGGTTTTCGTAACAAAGAGTTAAAAAATGAAAAAGGAAAAGATTTTACAATTGATTTGAAAATTTTTCCCATGCTAACTCCGTCATCACCTCGCTTAATTGAGCTTGCTACAAATGCGTCTACTTCTTTTGACGATGTTTTGTGTGGATATAGTATGGGGGAAGCCCCACACTTCTCCACCGAGGACGAGAATTTTTGACCCCGGTATCACGTTTAAGATAAAATCTCGGTCTTTCACCGAAGTAGTCACTAGGAAATCTTTCTACACTTACGGTGAGAGTTTACCTCGAGTAACTCGATTGTTTTGCCCAACCAATGTCCCACCCTTCTATTCTCTTTCTATTTTCTTGTGTCCCTTTGGGACAATGATGTTTGAAGTCGTGTTGTTTCATTTATCATCCGAAAACGAAGACACGATCTTTGATCCCGGTATAGAGGTTTTGCCTTTATACACGGTTGCTTTTGGGCCTTGATTACATGTAAGCCCCACCAAAAATTGACCACACCATGATTATCCCTAAATGATCACATTTATGGGGATTCGAGTCGAGCTTTTGACTCGGTTATCAAAAACAAGGTGCCTCGTGGGGGAGACCCATGCTTATCCATGTACATATTATTGCTTTCTAATTAGTTAATGTGAGGGGATTTGTGCCCTTCCAACCTTTGTTCCGTGGTTGTTTGTGCATTGTGGTTTTTAGATCATGATCTTCACGATTGGAGCCTCTCGTGTTCGTTTTATGGGAGCACTCGATCGTTTGCTTTGAAGACTTTCTCAATATCCAAATGATATATCCTTATATGTTCTAACCTTAGGTTTTTAGCACACTTCATAAACGGCTATTAAATTTAATGGTTACACCCTTACCATGCTAGATTAGGCATTCGACTACGTCTCTAGTATGGGGGTGTTTGCACCCCTAGACTCGAAACATTGAGGACAATGTTTAACTTTAGTATGGGGGGGGGGGGGTGAATAGATACTTGCTTTGCCAAACCTTCACGCATTCCAAAAGTTTATCTTTTTGTTATCGTTTTTGTTGCAAAATAAGGCTAAAAATGGCCAAATTTTAAAAAATTTCTCATGTTTTATAAGTGTTTGAAGACACGAATGTAGGTTTTCCGATGGCGAGAATAAGAGTAATTTTTGACTCGACCGTGCGTGTTGAGCACTTAGCTTTGGTTCCTTAACTACACATTAGGCTAAGTCTCTTAAATGAGGACGAGAAATGATAGAGTTAATTATAAGTTACTATGCTAAACGTAGAATATTCGTATTCTTTCAAAAACTCATGTGTTCTCGTTGTTTGCTTATTCTCCCTTCGCTTGTAAATATTTTTTGCTTAATAAATATTGACTTAGCGGTTTAGTTAGGATTGTTGGGTTTCTAGTCTTTTCTAGTAGCTTCCGTGTAATTAAATTGGGAAGACATTAAGGTATCGCCAGCGTCACGGTTTTGAAGTATTGGCACCCGAATAATCGAAAGCTTCACCTAATAATAAGATTTCAAGTGCTCACCTAAATCTAGCAAACAATTTGAAGCCCCACAAGGCCTAAAATCTATGCAAAATTGAAAGTGAATCAAGCCTTAATCTTCGAAGCTTTAAAGATCCAAAATTCGCCTTAGCGTGAGGATATACGTCTTTGGCTAATAAAACCACCGATGAGGCGGATAATAAAAGGCAAGGCAAGACCGAAGTCATAATAAAAGCTTCATGGCGAAGTTGAATAAAAGATGGAGGTAAACCAAAGATAATAAGGCCCTTCCGTTAGGGGCCGTATAAAAGTCTTGGTAATAAGTCTCATGTTCAAAACCGTTATAAAACCGTGTTTATCGATTCTTCTTGTCAACTTAATTTTTTAACATCGTTGTCTATTGGGAGGGGTTATTGATTTGATGGTCTTAGTTACACCGTTAGGACTCTATTTTTAGACCTAAATCTCTATTATCGCATAAGTCAACAATGTATCCTCGTGAAACATTCAAGACAAAATAAAATATAAGAGATACAACTTAGGAATAATGGGACAATAAGTACGTGATTAGGGCATATGAGTAGTGTTAGCATTACTAACTTATAATGACAATGATCTCGTTGCACGCTTGGCATGGAATTATAGTGAAAATCGAGGACGACGAAATTATTTCTAACGATGCATTCACGTGTTCTTATTCTATGAACCTAAACGTCCGATTTTGCGATGAAAATCATACATTATGTCTAAAACGCAAGTAGTAGTAATAGTAGTAGTATAGCTAGTTTATCATTTCAATAAAGTGAATAAAATTAAATTTTGGAGGTGCTATGATACTTTATTCTAGCATTGCGTGAGGGTACGGATATTGAGGATATGGCAAAAGATCACAAGAATCAATCAAAACGAACACGGGAAACGAAGCCGCACAATGAACCGGGCCCAAGTTTTGAATTTCCAAAAATACCCTTGAAGAATTGAAGATTGGCAAGTTTGGTCCCTCAACTTTTGAAGATTAACACTTTATACCCCTCGAATATTCATAATTATGAATAGGGTCCCTAAAGTTTGAAGACATTACAAGTTCAGTCCTTGAAGAATCCAAGAATTGCATTTGAAGCCCTTGTTAAAAGTTTGTAAAGTAATTGTGCCAAAAATGACAATTACTCCAAAGTTGTTACAAGTGTATTTGGGCGTTGATGGCTGTTTATTACAACATGAAAGAAACAAGTAACTTCAGGGGGGCATTCTGCCAAGACCACCAAACTTACCCTAGCCAACCAAACTAACACATCACCCACCACCACCAATCACAAACTTTCACCTCACCACCCCCCTCCATGTCACCTTCCACCCACTATTAATTAACTGATTAATAAATCAGTTAAATACTTTCCCTCCTAACACTTTTTTTTAAACTTATTTTCCCCCAAAATGGATTAAAACATCCCCAAATCACACATAAACCCTAATCTTAATTACCTATCAAAACAAAGGGGTATTGGCTGTAAATCTCCAGAATAGTGATTAAGGTCACTCTCATCCATTCCCACCTCCCAAAACGTCCATCACTTTCCCACATCAACCAACCCATGTGTCCCCTGCCCCACAAAGAAGAAGAAAACAAAGATGGTCCAGAGAATCAACGTCTTACACATACTACTTGCTCCCAAAGCTATAACAAACGATCAAGATCAAGTTTTAACAGCTGGCATCTCTTCATCAATCACATGGCACGATTTTTGACCAAGGACTCAAGGGCATTTAGGGGAAATCAGTATCTAGGGTTTACACATTGTAATATTTTATTAGTTTTCTAGATTATTCTCCTATCTAGTATATAATGAGACGTTTTGTGTCCATTATACTTGTTCCAGTTTTTTTAAGCAAATCCTTGTAATGCCTTTTTAAATTAATATAAAGTTTGGTATTTTCATTGAAATTGTAATTCCTTTTATCTTTTTTAAAAGTTTGGTATTGGATTGCTTAGATTCTGAGTTCCATTGATATTGTATACACACTTTGTGTGTTTGAGTTTTCAAAAGGTTTTTCAAAAAGTTTTTCAATTTTCAGAAATCCAAGAATTTGTGAAGTGAAAGTGGATTAGATTCTTGGATTATATGATATTGTTATTTTTTTGAAAGATAAACATTGGGAAAGATTTTAACAAGGTTTTAAAAAAGTTTCAGAAAATCAGAAATTGTGCATTGTGTTTGTTCTTGTTTTTCTTAGCAGGTTTTGGAGATTGTTTGTTCAAGTGTTCAGCATAGGCCCGGGCCTATTGGGAGGTGACATAGCAGTCACTGTTGGGCCTGGATGTAGGCCCAACAAGGTAGAATCCTTGTTTTCCATTTTCAGTTTTCTTTATTTGGTGTTTTAAGTGAATCTGCATGAAAAGGTGTTAAGTGTTTGTTTTATGGCCTGATTATGTTCTCTAGTTGATTGTATGCATGCTAGGATCATACAGAATTAGTTTGGTTAGGATTTACTTTGATTTGGTTTGAAAAAAATGGTATTCAGAAACTTAAGGAGTGTTTGGATTAAGGGATAAGTCAAGATTTGTGACAAGATTTGTGTTAAAACCAGTCTAGTTACACTCTCTAGGTTGTTATTAGGTTATAGGTGTAATAGGATTTCAGTTTGAACAAGTTTTGAACACAAGTGCATGCTTAAAATTTGGAAAACTTAGCCAAAATCAGTAAGCCTTTGTTGTGACTGAATTTGTGTGAATTGGTGCATTAAACTTGGTAGTTTGTTAGATTTAAGGTTGCTTGAGGGTTGTGAATCATTTATATGTCATTTGTTTAGCTAGATTGCAAGTAATACAAGGCTTTTTACACCTCGTATGAAAGTTCGTTATAGTTCCGAATCTTTTCGAATTGAAAACCGGTCTTAAGTGCGACTCAATCGTCTTTTGGTGAATCAAGAGAATGGTTTGGTTTGTTTATCTAATTTAAACTATTAGCAAGTAATTAAAGTGTCGTTGAGTAAATTAAAGCTTTGACAAAATTAAACTTAAAGTTAATTTATGAAAATTCTTAAAACTTAAAGCTTTGAAAAACTTAAAAACTTAAAAACTTAATCAATCGTAATAAAACAATTCATGTTCATCGGAATAAACATAGCAACCATCGGAATATCACTAACATTAACCATCGGAATAATCGAGTTCAGATCGGAATACTTAAGAAAACACTTCTGTCGCAATGCACACCTATCGGAATGCCACTATCGCAATGACTCTATCGAAAAATGGGCAGCACTTCGTCTTAACCAAGACCTTAAGACCCGTCGGAATATGCGATCGCAATAAGCGATCGCAACCCAGATCGGAATAAGGGGGAAGATCCAACCGATCGCAAAGTAAAACCCTAATGGGTTATTGCGATCGAAAACCAAAAGCTATCGGAATGTGCAGCAAACAATCGGAAAGTGTACCAAAACCCTTTGATTGCGATGGAAGGTAACAATGTCCGAAATTTGTGGGGAGAGTGAAACTTAATAAGCAGTTGCAATAAGCTACTCTAACGAATTTCAAATACTTCAAAAAGCTTAAATTTGATGACTTTCCAAAACTTAAACTCAAAAACTTTATGAAATGACAACTTTAAACCATTAAAAACCTTGAAGAAATCCGAAACTCAATAAGCTAAGACTCGAATAAGCCAATAAGCATTACGAGCTTACGGTTTAGACGAAGGAGCTTGTGTGTAAACTAAAAAGAGCAATCCTTTAATCACGAAAACCTCAAATCATAAGCATGAAGAATGTAAATCGGATCAAAGGTAAATGAATCAAGAAGTGTAGAATGAGAATAAGGATCAAAAGCTTAAAATAGAACTTTGATTAATGAAATAAGCAATACAAAAGTGTTTAATCTTGAAAGATTAAAAGAAAAAGATGAACTAGTGAGAGAAAGTTTAAGACTTTCTCTCTCTAAAAACTAGAAAGAAACTTAAGAAATAAAAACTAGCTAACCCCCTTCCTAATGTGATTAGGAGGGTATTTATAGGGAAGTGGAAGGCATGTGTGGTGCTTTCTTCTTTCTTGCTTTCTTCACGTTTTCTCGACTCGACTTTAATTCTTTGTCTTTGTCGTCTCGGGATTTGAACTTGTCTTTTAATTTTCTTCTTCTATTAGACTTTAAGTTCTTCGACTTCGTTAAACTTCCGTCTTTAGTCTTTTTCTTCGATAAATCTTCAGAATAGGCCTTGGACTTCCGTTCTTTTTGCACTCTTGATCTTTTGACTTCGTCTTTTCCCGTTTTCTTCGATAAAAGCCCGTGAAAGCCCGTGTTTTCTTCCTTTTTCATATTTTGGTCCTAAAACACAATAAAAACACAAACCACGCATAATTCCGACCTTTACGACATAAATCACACGTTTTGGTCTTGTTATTATTGGAAATAAGTGGTAAAAGGATAAGTGTTTTCACACTTATTAAATCCCCTACACTTGACCATTGCAATGCCCTCATGCAATGCATTAATTTTAAGCACGGTTTACATTTCCCATCATAAATAACCCACCTTGGCCTTTATTAAATTCTAAACATAAAAGATAGAAATAAGTAAAGAAATTAAAAACTTACATTGGGTTTTGGCGGCCATGAACATTTATCATCCTCAAGTTTCACGTTCCCCATACCAAGCTTAAAAACGAGATCATTGTTATTATAAGTTAGCAAACTATCACGAACTCATGTGGGCCAATTATTCACTTAGACTCCCTTATTCCTAGGTGTATCTCTTATATTTTATTTTTGTCTTGAATGATCACAAGGATGCATTGTTTGACTTATTTCGATAGTTATTTAGTCCGAAAATAAGGTGAACGATTTAATCAATAGTTAGCTAAAGGACCAAATCTTTTAAAACTGCTTCTCGGGATATCAGAAAGTTCATATCTTGGCATAACTTGGTTCGCGATTTGAGACCTTTCTTGGGCCGATATTTGGCAGCGACTTCATACTTCGAATCTTCGAGAGACGTTCTTGAAATTATGGTCTTCTCTTCATAATAGGAATTTCTTCACTTGAAGTTTTTGAGAGATTCTTCATCTTTGGACCACGACTTCTTCATTTTTCTCCAATCTTTATTTTGGACTTTGATATACAACGATCCGCCTCCTTTTAGGACTTGGATCTATTTATCCTCATACCTTGTTAGGGTCTTTTCGGATAGACTTCTCCATGACTTTTGGGGAGTTCTTGCTTTTCGTCGTGTGTCTCGATCCTTCATATTGATTTTTGATAAATGATTCTTCACATCACTTTTGGATCTTTAGCAACAAAATGTAGCCCTCATGCCTTGTTAGGGCCTTTTCGAACTCGCCAATCTTCGCGCCCCGCTTCATAAGTTATGCTTTGGCTATGAACTCTCGTCATTACCGAGCAACTTTTAAACGATCTGGGGCTAGAAGCTAAGTAACCTTTTAAATCGTACAACCTTATTTATTAGCAGATTAATTTATTAACAAGCGGAGGGAGAATAGGCTCATAATTAACTCACATAAATTCACGAAGGAATACCGAACTTATAATTGACTCTATCATCTCTCGTTCTCCACAGTTTAAAATCTCAAGGAATGAGACTCGTGGATGCTTAGCCTATTAAATCAAAGTTTTGGGTTTTCGAGTCGCCTATAGGATATTGCAAATTCTTAGACTTTTTCAAGTTTAGAAATCGCATTTTAAAGTTCCCTTGATAAACGACTCTCTAGGATCAATTATAGGAACTTGCGAAAAGTTCTTGTTCTTAACCCGCGAGAGTTAAGACTTTCGCGTTTTATAGCTCCCTATATAAAAGCCTAGCAAAACTTGACTTAAACACGTTAAGGATACTAGCTAGAGTAAACTTAGGCAAGTAAACTCGGGTTGAGTCAAAATGTTCACGACTAAGAAAAATCTAAAACCACTTTATTAAAAATTTATTCTAGCAAAGGAAACATAACAAAGGCAAATACAACTATACGACTAGGCCAAAATAGATTAAAAATTTTGAAAAATGTCGAAAAATCAAATTTTCCGGTTAAAATGAGGGCAAATTCATGGAAAAGACCACTTACTTCGATAGAAATCCCCCCTACACTTAAGATAAACATTGTCCTCAATGTTTAAGCATTTGGGAGTAAACTCCCCTACACTTAAGATAAACATTGTCCTCAATGTTTAAGCATTTGGGAGTAAACTCCCCTACACTTAGGACATTGTGCACGTTGTTTAAATCTTGCTAAGGAAAGGACAACTAAAGTGAATTCAATGTGAACATATAGAATATGAAATATTGAATCACAAGAGTTTAGGATAGAACCGGGAAGATGGGAAACACGGTATCACGATTCGTCAAAAGTCATCAAGATGCTCTCTGAAGCTTTAATCCCTGCACAGCACAAGAAACAAGACAACAGACATATGCGGGGCTCCCCCTACACTTATTATGAAAGCAGTAAAGGATAGAACACGGGTTGCCTCCCGAGAAGCGCTTGTTTTTGTTCACCGAGTCATGAGCCTGACTCGACCCAATTTTAGTTCATGGGGAACGTGGTGAGGGATGGAATCATCTCCTGAGAGATGTCCTCACCAAAGTACAGCTTCAAACGCTGGCCATTCACCTTGAAATTGGGCCCATTCGGCTGAGAAAGCTCAATGGTCCCATACGGAAAGACTTTGGCGACGGTGAATGGACCAGTCCAGCGGCTCTTCAACTTGCCAGAGAAGATCTTCAACCGAGAGTTAAAGAGTAAGACTTGATCACCAACGTGGAACTCTCGGTTCTTGATTTTAGCATCGTGGATCGTCTTCGTCTTCTCCTTTAGATCAGCGAGTTCTCATAAGCTTCATTCCTCAGTTCATTTAGCTCGTTGAGTTGAACCTTGCGATGATCACCGACTTTGATGATGTCGAAGTTAGCCCACTTCAAGGCCCAGTGCGCCTTATGTTCCAGCTCGATGGGAAGGTGGCAGGCTTTCCCGTACACAAGACGATAAGGTGTACAACCGATCGGGGTCTTGTAAGCAGTACGGAAAGCCCACAGAGCATCATCTAACTTATCGGCCCACGCGGCACGATGCTCTCCCACAGTACGCTCCAAAATTCTCTTCAAGCCACGACTGGAAATTTCGGCTTGCCCATTGGTTTGGGGATGATAGGCGGTGGAAAGACGGTGAGTGACACCATACTTTGCCATGACTCCTGCAAATTGATCATTGCAAAAATGAGTCCCGCGGTCACTGATGATAGCACGAGGAACGCCAAATCGAGCGAAAAGCTGCTTCAAAAAGTTCACAACCACCCTCGCGTCATTTGTAGGAAGAGCCTTAGCTTCAACCCATTTAGAGACGTAGTCGACGGCGACGAGGATGTACTTGTTCCCTTTGGATGATGGAAATGGCCCCATAAAGTCGATGCCCCATACATCAAAGATTTCACATTCCTGTATGAAATTTTGAGGCATCTCATCTTTATGTGTGATCTTGCCTTGACGTTAGCAAGCATCACAATGCTTAACCATTTCGTGAGCGTCACGATAAATGGTGGGCCAGTAGAATCCAGAATCAAACACTTTCTTAGCGGTGTAGTTGGGACCAAAGTGACCACCGGTGGGTCCTTTGTGGCAAGCGTGGAGGATGTCAAAAGCTGCCGGTCCGTCAACACATCGACGAATAATCAGATCAGCACACTGTTTGAATAGATAAGGGTCATCCCAAAAGTAAGTCTTAACATCATTCAAGAACTTCTTCTTTTGTTGGGATGTTAACCCTTGGATGAGAATACCACCCGCTAAGTAGTTTGCAATGTCTGCAAACCACGGGGTGCCATCAAGATTGAGATTTAAAGACATTAGAGTCTCCAGGGGGAAAGAGTCATTGATCTCTTTGTTCGGATGATCCCCCTGATATGGATCCTCAAGTCGACTCAGATGATCCGCGGCCAGGTTTTCGGCTCCCTTATTGTCACGAATTTCAATGTTGAATTCTTGAAGGAGTAAAACCCAGCGGAGAAGTCTTGGCTTAGAATCGTTCTTAGTCATCAAGTACTTCAACGCGGAATGGTCCGTGTATACGATGGTGGTGGATAAAACAAGATAGGGGCGAAATTTCTCAAAAGCATAGACAACAGCTAAAAGCTCTTTTTCGGTTGTCGTATAATGCAATTGAGCCCCCGTCATTGTTTTGCTAGCATAGTGGATTGGTTGGAAGTGTTTATTCACACGTTGGCCCAAAACCGCACCAATAGCAAAGTCGCTAGCATCGCACATCAATTCAAAAGGCAGCTCCCAGTTAGGGGTAACCAAGACCGGTGCCTTAGTGAGCTTATCCTTAAGAAGATTGAAGGCTTCAAGACACTCTTTAGAAAAGATAAAGGGAGTATCTTTTTCTAAGAGGTGGGTCATCGGGCGAGCGATTTTAGAGAAATCCTGAATGAATCTACGATAGAAGCCCGCATGACCCAGAAAACTTCTCACACCCTTCACGGTTGAAGGTGGAGGTAATTTGGCTATGACATCAACTTTAGCACGGTCGACTTCAAGACCGGCCTTAGAGATTTTGTGTCCTAGCACAATGCCTTCTTTTACCATAAAATGGCATTTTTCCCAATTCAGAACAAGGCGAGTGTCTTCGCACCGCTTAAGCATGCGTTCTAAATTGGCAAGGCAAGAAGAGAAGGAATCCCCGAAGACCGAGAAATCATCCATGAAGACTTCCATGGTTTGCTCAACCATGTCATGGAAGATAGCCAACATGCACCTTTGGAAAGTCCCGGGGGCATTGCATAAGCCAAAAGGCATTCGTTTATAAGCAAATGTGCCGTAGGGACAAGTGAATGTTGTCTTCTCTTGATCTTGGGGATCGATGGGTATTTGAAAATAACCCGAGAAACCATCCAGAAAGCAGTAATATTCATTACCAGCTAGACGTTCAAGCATTTGGTCCATAAAAGGTAGAGGGAAATGATCCTTTCTCGTGGCATCATTGAGTTTGCGGTAGTCTATACAAACTCTCCACCCAGTAACGAGACGGGTAGGAATTAACTCGTTGTTTGCATTGGGCACAACGGTGATTCCGCCTTTCTTAGGCACACAATGGACTGGACTAACCCATGGTGAATCCGAAATAGGGTAAATCATACCCGCATCAAGAAGTTTGATAACCTCTTTTTTGATGACTTCATGGATTTTAGGATTCACCTTTCTTTGACTTTGAATGGTGGGCTTAAAGTCGTCCTCCATGAGAATTTTATGTGTGTAAAAGTGAGGATCAATTCCACGGATGTCGGAGATTTTCCAAGCGATAGCTCGTTTATGCTTCTTCAAAACAGCGACAAGTCGGGCTTTTTCGTCTTCTTTCAGATCCTTTGCGATGATGACCGGTAACTTCTCGTCGTCTTCTAGGAAAACGTACTCAAGATGAGGCGGTAGGTCCTTAAGCTCGAGAGTAGGAGGATCCTCAGTAGATGGTGAAACTAACAATGGATCATCATTAGTCACCTCTTTAGGAGTAGGAGGAGACAATGGGTCCTCATTGAGAAGTCTCTCAATAGTACGAATATCTTCATCCCAATTGGTGGACAAATCATCATACTTAATATCGAGAGGACCCAAGCTAGCTTCGAAGTCATCCAAGTCACTTTCTCCAAAAGGAGTCAATGCTGGAGCAATTGAGGCAACGGTCTCAACATTGGGTAGAGAATGAGTACTTTTGCAAGCATCATGAAAATGTTCTTCACAAGCCTCATCGAGAACATCAATAGCATTAACGCTCTCATACGGATAAGGTTGCTTAGAAATCTTACCCATGTTGAAGACAATTTGATCGTCACCAACTCTCATGATTATTTCGCCCGCGGCTACATCAATGAGAGTGCGACCGGTCCTCAGAAAGGGACGTCCGACGATTAATGGAACACGAGGATCCATCTCGTAGTCAACGACGACAAAATCCGCCGGGAAGGTGAATTTGTCGACGCCAACAAAGACATCTTCGGCTATCCCCACTGGATAAGCAACCGTACGGTTGGCTAACTCCAAAGTCATTTTGGTGGGGACTAGCTCGGGGAGAGATAATTGCTTCCAAACACTTAAAGGCATTAAGTTTATACTGGCACCTAGATCGGCTAGGGCCATGCAATTCTCTACTCCCGGGAAGTTGCAAGGAATCAAGAAGCGACCCGGATCACCAAGTTTGGTGGGCAATTGCCTTAAGAGCACTGCGGAGCAGTTCTCATTAAGTTGGGTCTGAGCAATGTCAAGAAGCTTTTCTTTATCACTTAAGAGATCTTTAAACATCTTAGCATATTTGGGCATGTGAGCGAGAGCCTCGGCGAAGGAGATGTTAAAATTCAGTTGTTTGAACATTTTAAGGAAGTTCGAAACCTGAATATCATCCTTGCTCTTTTGCTTCTCTTTCCTCAACCTTGAAGGATAAGGTATATTGGATGAAGAAGAAGGCTTTAAGGGAATAGGATCACTCACAACCACGGGTGGTGGAGAAATGGGGATAGACGGTGAAGGAGGTGGGGAAAGTTGCTCTTTTTCCTTGTTCACAATCACGGGTGGTGGTGTAGGAAGCTCGGGTTCCATATAACCTTTTCCACTTCGAGTGGTGATTGCTTTCATCTCCCCTCTTGGATTCGCAACGGTATTACTCGGAAGAGTACCCGAAGAAGAGGATTGATTACTTTGGATGAGCGAACCAATCATATCACGAAGGTGAAGAGCTTGATTGTTGAAAGAGTTTTGCATGTTGGCATTAATATCATTGCTGTGTTTGGCCATGTCATTCCTTAGCTCGGCTCGAATATCGCTCCCTTGTTTCACCATGTCATTCTTCAAGTTGACAAATTGACTCTGAAGATTCGTCACCATCTCACGATTAGTCTTCATGAACGTCTCGACGTCTTGACTTACGGCCATCGGTTGATTGAGAGGTGGAGCTTGAGAATTTCCTTGAGTTGGGTATGGGTTTCTTTGGGATTGATATTGATTTTGAGCACGAGGTTGGGATTGGTTGTTTCGGTTGTAGCTTTGTTGTTGGTTCTGGTTTGCAGGAGGGAAACCGGGAGGAGCAAGATAATTGTTGGAGCGATAACTTAGCAAGTTACGGTCTCCTTGAGGGCGAGCTTGATAGCCTTCCGTGGAATAAGTACCATATGCTGCGTTAACGTCTTCAGAATAATTGCCGTGAGTAGAAGGACACTCATTGTAGGAATGAGGACCACCACATGTGTCACATGAAAGAGCAATGGCTTTAGCTTGTTGAGTTTGGTTAGAAGTCAAAATTTGGAGACTTTTGTTGATATCAAGAAGAGCACGTTCCAAAACAGATGAGTTGGTGGTGGTAGAAGTAGATGAAACATTGACTCTCTGATTAGATCTTGAGGATGCGGAAGAATCCCAATTCTTGTGGTGAGTAGTCATGTTTTCAATCAACTCTCGACACTCCTCCGGTCTCCTTTTCATAAAAGTACCACCGGCGGCGGCATTGATCGTGTCACGATCACAAAAAGTGAGACCATTGTAAAAGGTGTCAATGAGAGTGACGGGGAGCATATTGTGATTAGGACAGCGGTCGATCAAATCATTGTAACGTTCCCAAGCATCGAAAAGCGATTCATCATTCTCTTGCATAAATCCACTGATTTGGTTACGAAGGCTAGTGACCATGGATGGGGGAAAGTAGCGCGATAAAAAACGTTGAGTCATGTCGTTCCACGTATGAATAGAATTCTTAGGAAGACGGTCAAACCATTTCTCGGCATGGTAAGAAAGTGAGTGTGGAAAAAGTTGAAGGCGAAGGTCATCCATAGAAACACCGGGGCACTTCATGCTTTGGGTAATGGTAATGAATTTGTCGAGGTGTTTGTTGGCATCATCATCCGGAATTCCACGAAACGGATTCGTTTGTACTTGTTGTATCATGTGATGTTTCAACGAAAACTCCTGGGCCGTGACGTGCATTGGCGCAATCGGGCCTCCGCGTCCGTTCATGGTGGGTTGACACAATTCCTCCATGGTTCGTAAATTAGGTAAAAGGACATTGTTGTTGTTGTTGTTATTATTCAAATTGTTTTGAGGTGGGTGATTATTGTTGTTATTAACACCAGCCATATCTAAATCTTCACGATTCTCGGGCTCAGAATAGTTCGTAGATCTAGTACGCATGCACCTGCAGAAGAAAAATATACAAAAAGAGAATATCTATATAATCTTTTTGGTGCAAAACCTTTTGAAAAGAATTGCTTTTTAATGATTTTATAATGTTTTTGTATTTTTGAAGAGTTTTATATTTTTTAGGATTTTTGGAAATTTTTATAGCAATGAAAATAACGTTCAAAGAACGGATCCCAAAATTCAATGCGTCTCTCACTAGAAACCGTTTATCTTAACGAAAAGAGCCGGCAGCGGCGCCATTTAATACAAGGCTTTTTACACCTCGTATGAAAGTTCGTTATAGTTCCGAATCTTTTCGAATTGAAAACCGGTCTTAAGTGCGACTCAATCGTCTTTTGGTGAATCAAGAGAATGGTTTGGTTTGTTTATCTAATTTAAGTTATTAGCAAGTAATTAAAGTGTCGTTGAGTAAATTAAAGCTTTGACAAAATTAAACTTAAAGTTAATTTATGAAAATTCTTAAAACTTAAAGCTTTGAAAAACTTAAAAACTTAAAAACTTAATCAATCGTAATAAAACAATTCATGTTCATCGGAATAAACATAGCAACCATCGGAATATCACTAACATTAACCATCGGAATAATCGAGTTCAGATCGGAATACTTAAGAAAACACTTCTGTCGCAATGCACACCTATCGGAATGCCACTATCGCAATGACTCTATCGAAAAATGGGCAGCACTTCGTCTTAACCAAGACCTTAAGACCCGTCGGAATATGCGATCGCAATAAGCGATCGCAACCCATATCGGAATAAGGGGGAAGATCCAACCGATCGCAAAGTAAAACCCTAATGGGTTATTGCGATCGAAAACCAAAAGCTATCGGAATGTGCAGCAAACAATCGGAAAGTGTACCAAAACCCTTTGATTGCGATGGAAGGTAACAATGTCCAAAATTTGTGGGGAGAGTGAAACTTAATAAGCAGTTGCAATAAGCTACTCTAACGAATTTCAAATACTTCAAAAAGCTTAAATTTGATGACTTTCCAAAACTTAAACTCAAAAACTTTATGAAATGACAACTTTAAACCATTAAAAACCTTGAAGAAATCCGAAACTCAATAAGCTAAGACTCGAATAAGCCAATAAGCATTACGAGCTTACGGTTTAGACGAAGGAGCTTGTGTGTAAACTAAAAAGAGCAATCCTTTAATCACGAAAACCTCAAATCATAAGCATGAAGAATGTAAATCGGATCAAAGGTAAATGAATCAAGAAGTGTAGAATGAGAATAAGGATCAAAAGCTTAAAATAGAACTTTGATTAATGAAATAAGCAATACAAAAGTGTTTAATCTTGAAAGATTAAAAGAAAAAGATGAACTAGTGAGAGAAAGTTTAAGACTTTCTCTCTCTAAAAACTAGAAAGAAACTTAAGAAATAAAAACTAGCTAACCCCCTTCCTAATGTGATTAGGAGGGTATTTATAGGGAAGTGGAAGGCATGTGTGGTGCTTTCTTCTTTCTTGCTTTCTTCACGTTTTCTCGACTCGACTTTAATTCTTTGTCTTTGTCGTCTCGGGATTTGAACTTGTCTTTTAATTTTCTTCTTCTATTAGACTTTAAGTTCTTCGACTTCGTTAAACTTCCGTCTTTAGTCTTTTTCTTCGATAAATCTTCAGAATAGGCCTTGGACTTCCGTTCTTTTTGCACTCTTGATCTTTTGACTTCGTCTTTTCCCGTTTTCTTCGATAAAAGCCCGTGAAAGCCCGTGTTTTCTTCCTTTTTCATATTTTGGTCCTAAAACACAATAAAAACACAAACCACGCATAATTCCGACCTTTACGACATAAATCACACGTTTTGGTCTTGTTATTATTGGAAATAAGTGGTAAAAGGATAAGTGTTTTCACACTTATTAGCAAGATTTGAGGCCTTGAAGTTCATATTTGTGCATGTAATTTGTGCAACTTGTTCATCAGAAACATATGTCATATCAGCAACCTTCATTGTGTTTTTTTTAATTGATTTTGTGCTTGAGAGCTTGTTGTTTTTGTGTTTATATTGACTCCCTACACTCTAACTGAGTGTAGGGGTGCCTATTGTCCAACAAAACAACACCACAAACTCAAGATCAAGCCCTCTTGATCATCTTTTCACAAGTGAAGAACTCACTTTTTGTTCATCAGTTGTAAGTGCCTAACTGGGCACGTTTTTGTTTTTGTAGGCCTTGATCCTAGTTGTTATTGGATTTGAATTGTGTTTTTGAGTATAAAGAGTTACTGGTTTTGTGTTTTTAGAGTTTTTTTTTTAAAAAAAAGGTAAAAAGGACGTGGCCAGGACTCGAACCTGCGCCACTCCTCCCACAACCAAACGCGTTAACCATCATGCCCTAGGGTCTTTGACTGTCATCTCTTTTCAATGTTTAATATATAAGGACTATTGGTTTTCTAGCTTATTTACTTTTCAGCTTGTTTATAAGCTTTTTCCAGCTTATTTCTTTAAGCTTTTGACCAGCTAGCATTTTTCTTAGGTTCATATTAGGGTTTTAGACTTTTCAGTGCAAAAAGTTTATTTTTCCTTTATTTAATTAATTTTCTAGGATTATTTTTAGTTTAAATTTTAAAAAGTAATTAAAAAATAGAAAAAGGTAATTTAAAAATCTGAAAAAATAGTTTTTAGGTTTTGAATTATATTTTTGAGGTTTTCAGCTAATTAAGTTTTCAAAAAGTCTAATTTTTGATTTTATTGGATTTTAGGGTTTTTAGCTAACTTTAAAATTTAATATAAAATTATTAAATAGGTTTCCGAAAATTTTAATTGCATTTTTGTTTTAGTTACAATATTCTAGATTTTTGGTAATTTTTTAGAATTTTTCTATGAACTTTGAATTTTTTGAATATTTTAATATTATTTTATTATTAAAAATTAAAAGTTTAATTTTTCTACTTTTTTCATTTTTCCTAGATTGTAAACACTAAATTAGGAACTTTGTAACTTTCCAAATATTTTTAGGGCTTTTCAATTATTTTGTAGAATTAATTTAAGTTTTAATTGATTTTAATAGTTTTTAAGTGTTTAAAAATAGTTTAATTTGGTTTTAAAATTTAAAAAAAATACTTTTTAGCTTAATTAGGTCATTTTTGAGGTTTACAAACATTAAGATCTTGTTTAGGGCTTTTTAATAATTAATTGTGATTTTTAGGGCTTTAATTAGCATTAAAAAGTCATTATCTAATTAATTAAAAGGTTTTTGCAAGTTTTGATTTTTTGTAAACTCTTAGAATATTATTAGGGACTTTTGGTAATTTTAGAAATTTTTAGGTTAAAATTTTAATTTTTATGGTTTTTACGACTTTACGTGTACGCCTTTTTAGAATTAGTTTAATCCGTCTTGATAACCGTCTTTTCTTTCTTCTTTCTTTTCTTTTCTTCTTAATAAAATCATCAATCAAAATCAATTCAATTCACAACACACGTTCCTCCTTGGGAAACGAACTTGAACTTATTTGGTCATTAGTGCTCGGTTTTCCTAAACCAACACTTAACGCTTACCACTACTTTGTTGCTCTTTTTCCTAAAAGGGTATACAAAAACACTACATCAGGGCGTATAAAAGTCTTGGTAATAAGTCTCATGTTAAAAACCGTTATAAAACCGTGTTTATCGATTCTTCTTGTCAACTTAATTTTTTGACATCGTTGTCTATTAGGAGGGGTTATTGATTTGATGGTCTTAGTTACACCGTTAGGACTCTATTTTTAGACCTAAATCTCTATTATCGCATAAGTCAACAATGTATCCTCGTGATCATTAAGACAAAATAAAATATAAGAGATACAACTTAGGAATAATGGGAGAATAAGTACGTGATTAGGGCATATGAGTAGTGTTAGCATTACTAACCTATAATGACAATGATCTCGTTGCACGCTTGGCATGGAATTAGGGTGAAAATCGAGGACGATGAAATTATTTCGAACGAAGCATTCACGTGTTCTTATTCTATGAACCTAAACGTCCCATTTTGCGATGAAAATCATACAATATGTCTAAAACGCAAGTAGTAGTAATAGTGGTAGTGTAGCTAGTTTATCATTCCAATAAAGTGAATAAAAATGAATTTTGGAGGTGCTAAGATACTTTATTCTAGCATTGCGTGAGGGCACAGCAATGGTTTAGTATGGGGGAGTGATGAGACTGCTTTTATACATAGTCTCATCGTCCAAATCGGGCTTAAAATGCATAAAATATCATTAAAACTGCCAAATATATGCTTGTGTTTGTTACTTGTGTATTTTAGGTACGGATATTGAGGAAAAGACAAAATGATCACAAGAATCATTCAAAAACGAACACGGGAAACGAAGCCGCACAATGAACCGGACCCGAATCTGGAATTTGCAAATTGGACCTTGAAGAATTGAAGATTGGCAACTTTAGTCCCTTATTTTTGAAGACTTGGCAAGATAAGCCCTTGAAGAAATCATCATTTGGCAACAAAGGTCCTCCATGTTTGAAGATTATACAAGTTTAGCCCTTGGGAAAAGAAGGAACTACATTTGAGATCCTTATTTATGGCTTGAAAAGTAGATGTGCCAAAATTGACAATCTTCCAAACTTATTTACAAAGGATAATGAAGTTCTTGCTGTTTATTACAAAGTGAAAAAGAAATGAACCTTGGGGGGGCCATTCTGCCCAGACAGCCAAACATAACCAACCAACCCCCACCTTACACGTCACCAAACCCACCCATATTACCAAACCCTTTACCCGACCCAACCCGTCCAACCCACAACCCACCGGCTTATTAAAACTGGTCAAATGGTCAACCATTATTTCCCACCAAACACCATATTTAAAATTAATCCTTTCCCTTTTTGGATTAAACCCTTACCTGCTATAACCCTTAATCCCATAAACCCTAAAAAACCTAAATCATTAAAACCAAAGGGGTTTAACCCCAAATGCTCCAGAAATATAATTACCCTAACCCTTAACACAACCCCACACTCAGATTCCCTCCCAACACACCCATGTGTTAGGTAGGCCCTCCCCTGCCCCGTCTCTTTCACACAACACCCCAAACCAAACAAAATAAACGACCATGATCCTTCTACTTGGTCCCCAAGGTTTATTTAACGCTCCTGATCATTCATCACAACTGGCATATCACATGAGAGCTTATTGACCAAGATTCCAGTCAAAGAACAAGGGCAAATTCAGATTTTCTAGTATTAGGGTTTCTCTCCTTGTATTTTAATCAATGTTCTAGAATAGTCTCCTGAGTACTATATAATGAGACGTTTGTGTCTCATTCCAATTGTTCCAGTTTTTCTAGCAAATTCTTGTAATCCCTTTTTAAATTAATATAAAGTTGGTATTTTTCATATGTAATTCCTTTTATGCTTGTTTAAAAGTTGGTAAATGATTTTGAGCTAGAATACTGAGTTCCAAAAAATTGTTTGTTGAAGTAATTTTGAGTTTTCAAAATTATTTTCAAGTTTCTGAAATATAGATTTCATTTGGTGAAATCTTGTTTCAAGGTTGATTTTTCAGGATTATAAGTTATTTGGTTGAAGTATTTTGAAAGAAAAATATTTGAGAAAGTTTTTGAAAAGGTTTGAAAAAGAGGAAGTAATTCAGAAAACTGCATATTGTGCTTGTTCTTCATTTTTTCTTAGCAGGAATTTTGTTGAACTGTTGATTGTTGTTCAAGGCTCAGCTCAGGTCCGGACCTGATAGGAGGTGGCTAAGCTGCCACTAAGGGACCTGGATGTAGGTCCCTTAAGGTAAAAGCCTTGTTCCCTTTTCATTTTTCAGTCATTGGTGATTTTTGCATGATATTTGTGAAGAAGTGTTTAAGTGTTGTTGAAAGCTGTTGGATATTACTTATTTCAGGTTTATATGCATGCTAGATTAGTTAGAAATCAATTTGGCTTGATCTTGTTTGAAGTTTGTTTGAAAAGTTGATTTTCAGTTTTTTTAAGGGGTGTTTGGATTAAGGCTTAAACTAAGTTTAATGATTTAAATCTTGGTTAAAACCAGTTTAGAATCACTCAATAGGGTATCAATAGGTTTTAGGCTAGTTTGGTTTTCAGTTTGGGTAGGTTTTAAACCATATGCATGCTTAAAATATGGAAAAGTGGTAAAAAATCAAATAGTGCATGGTTTGACTGATTCTGGTGGGATTTGTGCATCAAGACTTTGTAATCTGTTAGAAGTAGGGTTTAAGCAGGATTGTGTGTTGCTTGTATGACATTTGGTGAGATTGTATGCAAGATTGGAAGGTTTAAATCTCACTTTTATGCTAACTGCATCAGAAAACACCCCCAGACCTTCTAGCTATATCAGCGACTGGTTTTTGGTCATTTGTGCATGATCTTTGCTTTGTGCTTGTTATTTTTGTGTTGTTGCTGACTCCCTATACTCAACTGAGTATAGGGGTGCCCCACTGTCCATCAAAAACACCTAAAAACTCAAGAATCAAGCCCCTCTTGATCCTATTTGCACAAGTGAAGAAACCTTTTTGCTTGTGTTCTTAAAAACTTAAACTGAGCATGTTTTTGGCCTATCTTGTTTTAATCTTGTTAAAATTGGATTTGTATTTGTGTTTTTGAGATTAAATAGTCACAGGTTTGAGTTTTAAAGTAAAAAAAAAAGAAAAAAAAGAAAAAGAGAAAAAAGGGGTACGCCAGCCTCGACCCCTCGACCTCACGCTCACAACACAAACGACACAACCATCTCTGCCCTTGGGTCTTTTACTGACCAAGGGTAGAAACATTATCCTCTTAACACGTTTGTGTTTGGACTTTTCTAAAATAAGCCGTAGCTTAATAAGCTTATTTAAGCTTATTGTATAAGCTTTTTGGCCAGTTTTCATTTTTCTCTTGTTTGTCACGTAGTTTAAGACTTTTCTGGCTAAAGTTTGAATTTTTCTCTTTCTTTATTTATTTTTTATCATTTTTTATTTACCCGTTATTATTTAATTAGTTTAAAAATAGGAAAAAGCATTTTAAAAATCTAAAAAAATAGTTTTTAGGTTTTTATTTATATTTTTGAGGTTTACAGTTCAAAAAGTTTTCAAAAAGTCTTATTTTTGATTTTATAGGATTTTAGGGTTTTTAACCAACTTTGAAATTTAATAATTATTAAATAGGTTTTAGAAACTTTTAATTGCATTTCTGTCTTAGTTATAATATTCTAGATTTTTGGTAATTTTTTAGAATTTTTTTATGAACTTTGAATTTTTTTGATTATTTTATTGTTATTTTATTATTAAAAATTGAAAGTTAGTTTTTTCTACTTTTTTCATTTTTCCTAGATTGTAGACACATAATTAGGAATTTTGTAACTTTCCAAATATTTTTAGGACTTTTCAATTATTTTCTAGAATTAATTTAAATTTTAATTGATTTTAATAGTTTTTAAGTGTTTAAAAATAGTTTTATTTGGTTTTAAAATTTAAAAAAAATACTTTTTAGCTTAATTAGGTCATTTTTGAGGTTTACAAACTTAAAAATCTTGTTTTGGACTTTTTAATAATTAATTGTGATTTTTAGGGTTTTAACTAGCATTAAAAAGTCATTATCTAATTAATTAAAAGGTTTTAGCAAGTTTGGATTTTTTGTAAACTCTTAGAATATTATCTTGGTTAAAACCAGTTTAGAATCACTCAATAGGGTATCAATAGGTTTTAGGCTAGTTTGGTTTTCAGTTTGGGTAGGTTTTAAACCATATGCATGCTTAAAATATGGAAAAGTGGTAAAGAATCAAATAGTGCCTGGTTTGACTGATTCTGGTGGGATTTGTACATCAAGACTTTGTAATCTGTTAGAAGTAGGGTTTAAGCAGGATTGTGTGTTGCTTGTATGACATTTGGTGAGATTGTATGCAAGATTGGAAGCTTTGAATCTCACTTTTATGCTAACTGAATCAGAAAACACCCCCAGACCTTCTAGCTATATCAGTGACTGGTTTTTGGTCATTTGTGCATGATCTTTGCTTTGTGCTTGTTATTTTTGTGTTGTTGCTGACTCCCTATACTCAACTGAGTATAGGGGTGCCCCACTGTCCATCAAAAACACCAAAAAACTCAAGAATCAAGCCCCTCTTGATCCTATTTGCACAAGTGAAGAAACCTTTTTACTTGTGTTCTTAAAAACTTAAACTGAGCACGTTTTTGGCCTATCTTGTTTTAATCTTGTTAAAATTGGATTTGTATTTGTGTTTTTGAGATTAAATAGTCACAGGTTTGAGTTTTAAAGTAAAAAAAAGAAAAAAAAATAAAAAGAGAAAAAAGGGGTACGCCAGCCTCGACCCCTCGACCTCACGCTCACAACACAAACGACACAACCATCTCTGCCCTTGGGTCTTTTACTGACCAAGGGTAGAAACATTATCCTCTTAACACGTTTGTGTTTGGACTTTTCTAAAATAAGCCGTAGCTTAATAAGCTTATTTAAGCTTATTGTATAAGCTTTTTGGCCAGTTTTCATTTTCTCTTGTTTGTCACGTATTTTAAGACTTTTCTGGCTAAAGTTTGAATTTTTCTCTTTCTTTATTTATTTTTTATCATTTTTTATTTACCTATTTTTATTTAATTAGTTTAAAAATAGGAAAAAGCATTTTAAAAATCTAAAAAATAGTTTTTAGGTTTTTATTTATATTTTTGAGGTTTATAGTTCAAAAAGTTTTCAAAAAGTCTTATTTTTGATTTTATAGGATTTTAGGGTTTTTAACCAACTTTGAAATTTAAAATAAAATTATTAAATAGGTTTTAGAAACTTTTAATTGCATTTCTGTCTTAGTTATAATATTTTATATTTTTGGTAATTTTTTAGAATTTTTTTATGAACTTTGAATTTTTTTGATTATTTTATTATTATTTTATTATTAAAAATTGAAAGTTAGTTTTTTCTACTTTTTTCATTTTTCCTAGATTGTAGACACATAATTAGGAATTTTGTAACTTTTCAAATATTTTTAGGACTTTTCAATTATTTTCTAGAATCAATTTAAGTTTTAATTGATTTTAATAGTTTTTAAGTGTTTAAAAATAGTTTTATTTGGTTTTAAAATTTTAAAAAATACTTTTTAGCTTAATTAGGTCATTTTTGAGGTTTACAAACTTAAAAATCTTGTTTGGGACTTTTTAATAATTAATTGTGATTTTTAGGGCTTTAACTAGCATTAAAAAGTCATTATCTAATTAATTAAAAGGTTTTAGCAAGTTTGGATTTTTTGTAAACTCTTAGAATATTATTTTGGATTTTTAGGAATTTTTAGGAATTTTTAGGTTAAAATTTTAATTTTGTAGTATTTACGGTTTTACGTGATCGTCTTTTCGTCTTCGTCATTCTCTTCTCATCTCATTTCTTTCTTTTCTCATAAACAATAAAATCATCATTAATCAATTCATCACATAACACACGTGCCTCCTCGAGAACGATCCCCACAAAGGGTCATAAGTGTTTACGTTTTCCTAAACGTACGCTTAATACTTACCGCTTTTACCTTCCTTTTCCTAAAGGGGTAATTTACTACATCAATATTAATTCTGGGTTATTATGAAATTTGGATTTAATTTCAAACTGTGTCGAAAAATATACTCTGTACAGAAACTTTACAGGAAATTTATCAGTGTCGAAAAAATATTTTTGTAACTTTAGACATAAAAAAAATATATTTCTACTTTTTGAGACGTCCGTTTAGGACATAATATTTTACCAGTAAACATTAAAAACAAGCAAGTTACGCTCATTTGGGATTGTAAAATTTAAGAACTTATTTCTGCGTAGTTCTAAAATATCATTTTGTTGACAGATTTAAATGCAAGGGCATTTTCGTCCATTTTTGATCCGTTTCAAGTCTCTAGTAAAACTAGAAAGTTGTTCAAAACATCGTTTTACATCGAATTGCATTAGACTTCGAGTCTTAGAATATCATTTAGTGAATCAATTAGTTTGGTAAATCCCAAAAGGTCAAAGTTGACTAATAAGTCAAAGCTGGTAGAAATTTTGAAATAGGGTTTTTAGGCGTTTTTAAGTTCGTGTGAGCTCGTAAAACTTTAACTAATGATATTTTACAACCATGAAACAATGATTGCGATTGAAAACGTTAAAATAGTGCATATTTATGTCAAATAAATAACGATGTGCACACATATGGATTCCTCTATCTTTCTTTTATATATGACTTAATTGTCATTCTAAGTTGTCTTTCTTTGCTTCTATCGTACCAATGATTTGGACCGAGGTTGAAGTTCTTATTTTCATCATTCGTTATCCTTCTTGACATGGGACTCTTGATAATTCCGGCTAAACATCTCGAAACCCTATCACTTTGTAACCATTTCATTGGTTGTCTTGAACTACTCCTTATTTCCCTCTTGTAACCCACTCGCTACTTTGTAAAATATTATCATGTTACCATATAAACTCAAACTGGTCTTGTTTGCGAATCATTTTACAAAAGGTTTCATTTGGTCTTTCTTAAATAATTGAATGCTATCTTATAAAATTAATTTATATTAATTTTACGATGTAATTTCTCAAATTGTTCAACAATTGGTCTTATAAAGAACCCTTGTAACCATAAAAAAAATTGTTGAATTAAATATCTAGCCAGTAACTTATTGGCGAAAAGTTTCATAAAATATTTTGATTCATGTTTTTACAAATGGCATTATATACATATTTTAAATAATATGACCTGTAAATACTGATTTGACGAAGCTGAGCATCGCATTGCTAGTCCTAAATTATGCATGGCCTGATCACCTATGCTTAATTTAGAAGGAGCCATGCAACGCCAAATAGTAGTCATCTTAAATATTTAACCAAGAATCAACTTTTAATTATGTTTCTTAAAAAGTTAGATAAATGTAAATTTTGGAAATTTTTACATTTTATGCGAGTATCAACAGTTTGCGACTTACACATATGAACCCTTATCTTTTCTTGAACAAAGTACATGCGTCAAGCACATATTTCCTTACTCAACGAACTTTGTTTAATTTGTTACCTCATTTTCTTTCGTGACATAATTCTCGTTACCAATTGTCTAATTTCTTACCATTGATACCAGACTTGGAAATTTCAATGTTTTTATGCTTATTCATTTACCAACCTTTCCTATCTATTTTGGTAGACCTTCGAAACGCCTCTAGACGCGAATAGTGATTTATGACGGGACGTGAACGATAAATTCGTGTAACTGTTATGATTATGTGTTAGACATCATTTTGAAATTCATTCGTGTGAATTATGTGTTGATTTCGTCTTTCGTGGCTAGTGTTGTTTAGTTTACTGGAATTACTATCAAGAAACTTCTTAAGAATTTTCTGTGATTCGAAAATTTATTGCGTGGCTTTTCTATTTCGATCGTGTATCGACCATCGAGTACTTAATAAGCCGTTGTTTGTGACACCAACTGCATTCAAGAAGTGATGACTGGCTAAATCCTTGTTTCTTATTATTTTGTTCATCGACACGTCTATTCTATCACGTTTGTTAAGAATTGATACGAATTTCATTTTATTCCCTCGTGCTATTGCTAGTCATTTGTTTGAATTTTCTTCCGTCTCCAGTGGAACTCTGGGGACCAGAGTTCCTTTAGGGGGGGCGACTGTGAGAACTCATATTTTTCCTGGTAAATAAATTATTCTTTTATTCGTACTTCTCGATTTTACAATGTTTTACTTGTTCCTCTTTACTTTTTCATACGTAAATCCTTAGATCTCGAGAATTTTAATTAAATTGTATTTTAATTATTTTTCTAATGATTGATAATATTTTATTCGGAATTATAAAGATTTTATTTTTATTTTTCCATATTTATTTACTGTAGTAACCTGCAATTTAAAATCAACATTTAGACCGAGTTCTAATAATATTATTAATATTCGGGCCAATATTTATTACCCAAATTTTATTTTTTATGATCATTTTACTAATAATATTGAATTTTCGGTTAACCGACAAGGTTATTGCTTTAACGTATCAAAAATGTGCCTTTTATTATTTATTGGCAAAGTCTATGTCCGTTATCGACCAAAAATATATCTGTTATGACATAGAAATATTTTTATTGTCGTCGTTCTAATTATTCATTTTATCAGCATTCTTCGTAATTTATTCTAAACATTTAAGTGTCATTTATTTATATGACGCGTTAACGTTTATTAAATAATAAGCCCTCATTTATATATTGAAATATAAATGTTCTTCGAATGTCGATGTTTTTATTTTATATGAACGATTATTTTTCGTGTTTCACGGGTATCTTTTTAATCGCGTAACTTTTAAAATATCGGGTTTCAATAATGCCCGTTTTTACAAATTGTGGAGCAAGTTAATTAAATAAACCCACTCCACACACACAATAACCACGTCAATGAGAAGATATTGTGATGGTATTATCTCCATAAACACATGTCACTTCTATCTCAAATAAATGACACGTACATATCAACTAAGACCTCAATTTTTATCTTCACACTTTGCTAATAATAAACTCATGCCTCACTTTTTATATTTTCCGTGAACAACAGCCCAAAAAATCCTTCTTTTCCATTTGTTTTTGCCGTACACTTATATTCAACAAAACACAAATCACAAGTTTATGTTGTTCAACTACTTGACCAAAAGTTGAAGGTTTGAAGTCCTACACTTTGTACTTGGTTTAAAACATCATCATCACTAGTAAGATTCATTTGATTATTTTCGTTTTTTAATTCTATTTTGTAAACTTATTTTCTAATCTTGTGGTTATTCTTATACTTCTTTATCTATTAACTTAATAGTTTATTGGATTAATTTTGGACATTGTATATTAATTTATGACACCAAAATGCAAATTATACTAGCCTTTGTCGTAGATTCGAATTTTTGTATTAGATCGGTAGGAAAGATTGTATTTCGTGGAAAAATCAATAGATTTTGAGATTGGTTTAAAGCCATAGGTTGATAAGTCCATGTTTTGTGGTGATTTTTTCGGGTCGCTCGTCTCGTGACGATACCCGATGAACTAGATATGGTAGAAACGATAAAAAGTGCCGAATCTGAACATGCTGTATCAACTGACTGGAAACACTTATAAGAACTCAGAACAAATGAAAAAGGCATCACTATACGTTGTAGCTAAAATCATGAAGAACTAGAATCAATCGGATGGTTTACCGATTCATTACGGTTTAGAAATGGCGGCCAAAACCGTGAAACCGAACATTTCTGTCCAAAAACAGCGTTGACCCGGGTTGATATTTTGATCATTTTGACCCTTTTAGCATAAAACCAAAAGTAATGGGAGTTCCTAATCTTTATAGTAGACTTAATTACGGTAATGGGAGTATGAAAACCGAGTCGGGACTCATTACGGTCTAGAAATAATCAATTAAATACCAGGGGCATGTTGTAAAATCGACGTAACTGAACCGTAACATTAAAATATGTAACTTGGCCATTTTTTATAAAACCCGAGGTGGTAGGATATACTTATCGGGAAGTTGAGACCTGCTGATATACTGATGGTTAGAAAACCTGGGACCCAACCAACGTAAAATATTAATCCGATATCATCTGAGATGTTTTAGAACCCGTAATGTGTATATTGTGGACTTGGGCCATAAAAGCCCAATATACATTTGTAACGGCTATTGGGCCTAAGGTTAAGTTTAATTTATGAACTCAAAATTGATCTTAAATTATCTTAAGTTTTATAGATACTTCATGGACCACTAGCGGGCTAATGATGGGCTTTTGTCAAAAAAAAAAAGAATAATACTTGCTAAATATGATTTTTATCGTTCTTTTTATAAAAAGTTTATAAAACTTATACAATGTCCAAAATCTACTAAAAAATACTATTTACACATTATAATGTGATTTATTTCTCGTTTCGATTCTAAGACTCATCTCGTTATATTAGGTCTCGTTCGGTCATATGTCGACCGTTAGACAACTCGTTCTCGATCAACGAGTGATTGTTTTTTTTGTGGACTCGTGTGTCGACTATCGGATGTTTGTTACTCGATATACGTGTAATAGCTATATCAGGTGAGTTCATAGCCCCTTTTTACTACTTATACATTGTTTCTAAACGCGGGGTGAGATTTTACATGGTGGAACACATTCATTCAAAACTGTATGCTATCCAGAACTTGTATGCTATCCAGAACTTGTATGCTATCCAGATCTTGTATGCTTTCCAGAACTTGTATGCTTTCCAGAACTTGATGATTTCCAACGGTTTTTCATTATTATCATTGCTTTTAGTTATAGCCCTTAAGTTTCCTCTCCTGATCATGAACCGTTAATTTACTTGTGTTGCTAAGCGCGAATGTTGTGGGTGGATCCATCGGGATTGACAATCCCCGTCCCATGTTGCGGTTCTTTAACCATGACGCATTTCATTTGTTTATACCTGAGTATTTAGGCTGAATACTCCCTAGAGGAACTTACATTGAGTTAAGCTTCGGTTCATGAACTGAACAACAATAATAATAATTGTTTCGGACAATGGTTACTGTACATAACCATTTTCTCTATTTACTTGTTTTACAATGAATGCTTGTGTTCCACACCTTTACTGCTAAACCTATGAATATCACTCAACTTTATGTTGACGATTTTACATGTTTAATCTCAGGTATTATTACTTAGCTATGCTTGGATGGGAGCCCGCAGGATATTATCGCAGCTTGGAGATTTCTGTGTTACTTTTTAAAGTTTGGTTTTGGTAAAAGCTGTCAGAAATTTATTCTATATTTTGGTAACACCATGTTACAAAACCATGTTTAAATAATAGATTTTCCGCTTATAAAACTCTGGGACCCTTGTTTAAAAACTCTGATCTTTTTGTGATGTAATGTATAAGTTTTTATTACGTCAACTTTATGTCAACAGTATTTCATTGTTTCTTGTACCATGACGTGGAACCCGTTTACTGCCTACGTGTTTCCTTGCCTGATTTTGGGGGTCTCACAATTCTTTGGAGGTTGAGGGCATTAATTCCTCATGTGCCCTTTACCTTGGCAGTTAAAACACGTCACTCCCTTCTTTCCTGGTCCCCAACAGTCTTCAATCTTGTGACCTAACTTGTTGCACTTCCCACACTTAGCACATTCACCAGTATGAGACTTCTTGCAGTGTTGACATCTGGTTCCCTTATCAGCAGATGCAGTTTCAGTCATCGCATTAGCATTACCCCTCCTTCGGTTTTGATTCCTATTGTGAGATTGACGGTTATCACCACGATCATCGCTATCATTTTCAGCTCTTCTTTTATTACCTTCAGAAACACCATCAGCCTTGTGTTGGATGATTTGACCCATTAGTTGGTAGGCCATACGAACAGCTTCATCAATATTAGCAGGTTAAGATGAGGTCACATCACCACGGATGTTGGTAGGTAAGCCTTGAATATACTGCTCCACCTTCAAGTATTCTGGGTTAACTTTGTTTGGACAAAGTAGAGCAAGTTCATGGAATCTGTTTGTGTATCCATCGATGTCAGTACTCTTTAGTCTCAGCTGATATAGTTCCTGTTCTAACCTCTGAATAATTCTCCTTGGACAGAATTCCTCAGTCATCCACCTTCTTACCTCAACCCAAGGTGTAGCATAAGCAGCATCCATACCCATTGATGCCATTATTCCATTCTACCAAGTTAATGCTCGCCCTTGAAGAGTAGCAGAGGCAAACATCACCTAATCTCCTTCCTCAATTCCGCTAAATCGAAACACGGATTCCAATTTCTCAAACCATTGCATTAACCCAACAGCACCTTCAGTACCCTTAAAAGTTGGAGGCTTGCATTTCATGAACGAGGTATAATTACACTTCTTGTTTTCAGGAATCACTGGTCTATCAGCATCACCAGTTCCAGCACCAGCATTGCCAGCTCCAGTATTACCAGCTCCAGTATTACCAGCTCCAGTAGTACCAGCTCCAGTATTGCCAGCTCCAGTATTGTCAGCTCCAGTATTGCCAGCTCCAGTATTGCCAGCTCCACCAGATCCACCAGCTCCACCGGATCCACCAGCTCCACCAGATCCACTAGATCCACCAGCTCCACCAGATCCACCGGCTCCATTATTCATATTTGCCATAAATGCATTCATAGAGACCTGAAATTGATCAGCTACTATAGCACGTAACTGAGTCTCAGTCAACTGTTTTGGCGGCATGATCCTGTTACACAATTCACATCAAAATGAGTATTCATTCAACGCTTGTGATAACAAAACATGAATAACACAAAATAAGAATAGATAGATGAAAAGAAACAAGAATGGATGATAGAATAAAGAATATAAGTTAGACAAGGAACGAAGATTCATGAGGAATGAATCAAAAGACAGGGATTTCTATTGTGACAATCAGCGTCGTTTGTAAATCACGTATTATTATTATAATAATCAAATAATAAACATTTATAAATAAATAAATGTAATCCATTATGCTTTAAGCATAAATAATAATTAAATATGTATAACATATATATACTTTTCTTATTCTCGTCCATTGGCAACTCGGAGGTTTCGCTTGCAGATGTTATAGTCAAAAGATTTCAAAATTTTATTTTTGGAAAATCTTTTCGTTCTCTATAACTTGAGCTCTGATGCCAATCTGTAACACCCCCAATTTCGGGTCATAGCAGCGGAAGGGTCATTGGGTGTGACTATCATGGTTCAATCTCAATATCATGAAAAACGCCTCAAATGAGTCGTTTTAATAAAACATACATCCATTCTTTTGTTTAATGATAAAACAGTTCACACACGGTCCCAAATAGTTTTAAGGTTTACACAACCATCCAAACGATAAAAGTTTCTTTGAATGAACATAGTTTAGAAAAGCGGGCCAAAACATTTTAATTAAGCAAGCTGCATGAAACCGCCTTCCTTGAGTGCATTCTTCATGGACCTGAGATAAAACATGCTATAAAGTCAACAAAAATGCTGAGTGAATCTATAGAGTTTAAATTAAATAAACGAACACAAGTATTCTGAATAAACCTTCCGTGATTGACAATCATGTGGATCAGACATAATTATCGTTGTTATTTCATAAGTCTCGTGACATTGAACGTTAACATATATTATTTCAGCCCAACACACCTAGCCAAGTGCGTATATTTCTCTTATACAATTGCATCCGATGTTTCATTACTGGTGCATCACAACACCACGCGATAGCTAGTCGCGACCGGACTGGGTGTCACGCCGATAGATCTATCCATAGTATTAGCGTTCCTTTCGATTAACAATTCACGATTCATGGGTATTTTAAGGTTAGAACAAACTTTTATAACAACTTTCATCTAAGCATACAATCGGGTCCTTTGTGTTCAATTTTAAAAGAAAGAGGGTTTACCACAACTTCGCGTTGTATCCTTCATTTATTAATAAATGCTTTTCCAATAATAAGGGTTTCCACAACTTCTCGTTGTACCCCTTTTATTTTAATAAACCAAGCATGTTATCCCCCTCGCGGGTTTTATAAAACAAGTAAACATGTTAAAGCGAGGCTATAGACTCACCTTGGTACGATAGTAGTAATGTGACGATCGCCGACGATTTGTGATGCCCGTTAAACACGAAGACCGCAACCTACCAAATAAGGCGCGTTCATTAATAAACGACTCAAGTATAAATAATACTTAAATAATACGAAAATCAGTTTCATATAACCATGAAAATCCCGAAAAAATTAACAATATAAGTGTATTTCTATACCCTTTTATTCAATACTATTCTTTTAAACACTTGCACTCTCGACTTTGACCCGTCATAAGACGCCAAGTCAACGCAAGTCAAACCGTCATTTTACTTCCCTCGGACCAGTAACTAAGTCTTTTATATAATGACTTAACACTTGGGTAAGTCACCATGTCCAATAGTGAATACTCAACTCACGCCACACAAGTATTGAACTACGTGTCCAAAATACCAATCAGCATGTACACTCCAAATGTACACACCAATCTAACCTATCTAGACTTGTCCGATTTCGACGAAACTTGGTGATAAACTCACACATAATATGAATAAGACTCAGTTTAAATTTCATTCAAAAATATTACTTCTAAGACCTTCTGCCCGACACGTCTTTGTGTTACAAAAACCGGACAGTTTTACGCCTTTGACTTGTAAATCCATTTTGACTTATCTAAACAATTCCTTTGCAAAACCGACACTCGGGTTTGAAAATAGACTCATGACCTGAGGTTTAGCAACTTACAACAGTCCTTGAACATTTTTGAAACTCATTCTATAGTTCCCGAGATTCGATCCAAATATCAACAACAATTTTCGGATTGTGCCGATACTCGTCTCCCGGTACACGAATACTAAAACGAGCGTCTTGAAGATTACTACAACAATATCACATCATCCCATTTCATAATCAGACCTAAGACTTTCAAAAATACCCTTTTACCTACTGGTCTAAAATGACCAGTTAAAACTCATACCAAATCAATTTTTCAACCCATTCCAACAATTTCTATACTCCTAATATCATCCTAATATCATCCTAACACCTTCATCTAACTCCTAACACCCTAGAATGATCATCCAAAAATTAACCCACTCAAAATAAGTAACATGCAACAACATCACACTATGAATATAATAATATTAACACATGTTTCACCATAAAAATGGATCAAACAACATGTTCTTCATCAAAAATTAAAAAGAAAAATTTAGTAGATGCATGTTGGAAAAATTTATACCAAATTGAAGCTTGTTGAATTTCCAAGATGGGTCTTCTTTTAGATTTGGAAGATTCAAAGTAGAAAGTGATTTTTGAGGGTGGCTATGGTGATGGTGGTGGACGGCAAACACAAGAGGAAGAGAGAGGGTGGGTGATTTTTCTTGTAAAAATGAATTTTAAATAAAAATTAGTTAGTGGAAAATGTATTTATAGTCCACGGGTAGGGAAGATTTTATTCATATAGGCATAGTTTTGGTCCAAAAATGCAATTAAATAGTTTACAAGGTAGAAAATATAAATTGTAAATTTTGAAAATATTTACGGGGCTCGGGTTTCGTAAAAATATTTTTCGAAAGTTAAAACGCTTGAAAATATAATAACAAGGTTTCGACACGACTTAAAACGTAATTAAATCGAAAACGTCGAAAATATAAAATATCGAGACAATCGATAATAAAACGTAAATTTTTGGGCATCCGTCGGTATCGCGATCACTAATAGTTCTCGTCATTCGTTAAAACGTAAAACACGAGAAATAAAGATTAAATATAATAAAAATCATTTTCATGATTATTTGAGAATATAATATCGATACCTAACATATTCCTTACCGGTTTTCATCTAATCGACATTCTTATGCTAGTTTCAAGTCATAACCTTCTCGGTTAGTCGATAAATTTTAAATTCTCATTAAAGTAAACACGTAATACGTAATAGTCGAGATTAAAATAACGACCTAAAATTGACGGATTGTCACATCCTTAGCAGAGTTGCATTTGATAATGGACTTCATAATGTTCTTGGGTAGGCAACAGACTATGATACTTTTGAGTCTCTTGTCCTGGTTAGCCAGACGTCTATCCGCTAGAGACCATTGCTTAACAGGTTTCTTAATAGGTCTCTCAGGGGTAGAGGAAACGATCAGTGGTACATAGGGACCATTTTCTAAGATTTCTATCAAGAAAGGTTCTAAGCCATCTAAATATACGAGAAATTCACTTTTCTAACTTGAAAAATCTTCTTCATCAAACGCTGGAACATTGGACTCATGTGACCCCCACGAACATCAAGAAGTTGGGGAAGGTCATCATCATTATTACCGGTGCTTACAATCGATGTAGGCATGGTAGTAGATGTGGTGGCCGGTGCGTTGGTCGAAGTGGTACCTTGACTGGTTTGACCAAAGGGTGGTGGTATAGGAGGCATAGTTTCAATCATATTAGGATCTTGATTTTAAAAACAAGAACGGTTTATAAAAAGTTTTATAAATCAAACCGCTCTAATACCAATTGAAAGTCCCTTAATATAAGAATTGTCGAAACTATATCTCGTATAAACACAAAAACACAACGAAATACTTTTCAAACGCGTAATGCTTTATTAACTATTATAAATAAAGTATTACAAAGTGCTATGAATACACCCATTGAATGACAATAAGAATCGAACCCTAGAACAAGTAAACTTGATACGAGACTCAAGTTAACAAGGGAACCTATGAGTCGCTGGTAGACAACTGAGGGCTCAGTGGTTCCAAAGAGAGAAAGAACTTAGATAATTTATCCAAGCACAAGGGTTGCATTAACTCTTCTTTCTCACTCCTATTTATAGTGGTACGAGGTTGCTTCATTAGCAGGAGTAGTTGATACGTGTCATCTTCTGAATGGAAGAGTACAACGTATTAAATGTATGTACAAATCGAGACATACCTTTAAACAACTTTAGGTGAACAGTTCTGTGAACTGTTCACCTTTTGTCCCACTAGTTCGTACTAGGCTTTATCTTGAATCTCTTGTTTTGTCCCGCTCAAAACACTTTGTAGATTCTCCCGCCTAAACTATAAAGGATTGGACAAGCTTTGCTTGTATCAAACTTCTAGGTTTCTTAAGTGATCTCTGAGTATTGTCAACTCAGAGATCCTTGAACACCAGCACATTCCTTCTACATCCCAGCTATTCATAATCGTTGGTAAGTATGACTTTAGATTGTCTTCGACTTCTATGACGTTGTGTTTGACTTGAATGTTCCTGGTGTGCCAGCTGAGGCTTTGCCTTTCGCTGGTCTGGTCTCTGTCGCTGGTCCTCTCAGCGATCAGTAACACTTAGTCTAGTTTCAACAAATCTAGACTGGGCCATAGTTAAAACTTTCATTGACCCAATAGGTCCAATGAAGCCCATCAAGTAAAGTATGCAACAAATGGAAAAGTTATATAACTTTCTTGGTCAAAGAAAGTCAGTCGCAACAAATAGATAAAAAGAAAGAGAGACAAGAAGAAAGGAATTTGGGGAAGAACAGAGCAGCTATCAAGAACCCTAAAAATTAGGGATTCCAGTTAAATCAAGCAAGTTCCTACACGCGCCACTATTCAGAGAAATAAGGGGAAGAAGGAGCGTGAATATCACAAAGATTCGAGTGCTATGTTCCAGCCTGGCACTTGGTTGTGTCATCAAAAGCCAATGATTGGCTGATTCCCTGCCATCTGACAAGAGATCTAATCACCTATTGCCAACTCAGCTCCAAACTAGCACAACTTTGTCCATCGTGGCGATCCATGTGAGGATGATTGTTTTTCAACCGTTTGATCATAAAAAGGATGTGAGAGATGATTGGAGTGATGATCTAAGGGCCAAGATCAATTCTTCCTCAACAAACTTTTCAACCCCCACCCTCAGGTTCGCCTATAAAAACCCCTTCATTTTTACTGTAAAATCATCCTTTTTCTTTCTCTATTGTTATAATGTTATTTTTTTGATAGAAGTTGTATTTTTACTTTTCTAAAATATTGTAATTGTTGATTTGATTAAATAAAAGTTTATTTTCAGTCTTATAATCTTTTTATCTCGCGTTTGTTATCTTGTTTAAATTTATGCAATTTAATCTATAATAAATTGATATTATATATGTGATTGTTCATATGAGCTGAATACCATAGCTTATTTAATCAATTAAGATAGATTAGGGAGATATATGTTTATCCCACTGGATAAACATAAAAATAAGATGTTGGTTCAAGAAGGCTTTTATGGTTCGAAGGTTTTGTTAAGTAAAAAAAGTTGTTATTGAAAGTGATGCCTAAAAACATTATTAGTGTTAACTAATCTTTCTTAGTTTTGATCACAACAAACTATACAACAAATTTAGTGTAAAACACAAAACGAATTATTTAACTAACACTATCATCAAGGTCATAATCATATCACTAACCTTTCTTAATCATACTTAGTGATCACCAAAATGATTATCCTTAAAACTCACTTTTGTTACTATGACAAAAGACTTTTTAATAAACTTTCTTTTTTAGAAAATGTTTTATTAAAATGGAAAATGAAAATTTGAAAATAGCATATTCCATATGCTATTAGAATATCCTTTGAAGGCTTCAAATACCTCATATATTCCTACCCTACTAAAAGACAAAAAACGGAGCGTACTCTAGGGGCGGTACCTTAAGTATCTAGGCGGTTCCTTAGCGATATGGAACCGCCGGGCTAGATAAGGTACCGCGCCCAGATAGCCGTTATATATCCGTTATACTTTGTCTCCTTTAAATAGTGGGTCAAATCTCCTTTTCCAACAAGCCTCTTGGACGTTTTTCTCAGCCCCCTTTCTATTTTTTATAGCATAATCATTAGTAAATGATCACTTAAAGTGTTAAGGATGTTTACATATGATTATACTCTTGATCCCCTCCTTTACCTTGTCCAATGAGAAGATCACTCACTCACTAGTGTTGTGATAAAGATGAATCTATGAGCTAGTCATATTCATCATGATACCCTTTTTGTTTTATGTAAATCCATTGTATTTATGAATACTTGTACTAGTTGTGTTCATCCAAGTTATTTGTGAATACTTGGATTTGTTGTGTACATCCATTGCACATGTGTTTGCTTGGATTTGTGTTGTGTAAATCCAAGCTACATTTGTGTACTTGGATAAGTCTAGTTGAGTTGTAATAGATTTGATTAGTAGTTCTCACTAAACTATAAAGTGATGTGGTTGTGTCTTGTGAGTTCTCACTAAACTTGAAAGTGATTAGTAGTTGTGTCGTGTGAAGTTCTCACTTAGCTTCAAAGTGAAGTGTCGTGAAGATTGGTTCTAGCTTTGGATTAGAACTCGACATCTAGCCTTGTGTCGTAAAATGGTGAAGTAGGCAACGTCGTGAAGATTGGTTCTACCTTAAGATAACTCGACATCTAGCCTTGTGTCGTTACATTGTGAAGTAGGAAATGTTGTGTAGATTGGTCCTAGCTAATGATTAGGTCTCGACATTTAGCTTAGTGTCGGAAAATAATGTAAGCGACGATGTAAGGTTTTCTCCGCCAAGAAGGGAGCTTGTGGATATAGTGGAAATCTCGAGTAGGTGTACTCGAGGAGTGGAGTAGAAACGAGGATAGAGCCTCGTTGTCAAACCACTATAAATCTTTGTGTCTTCCCACTAGGTTGTCTCCTTCCTTACTCTTTACTTATTTCATTATCATTACACTTACCTATTATCTTTACTAGTGCATTTGAATTGAACCTAATCATTACGCAACTTAGCTTCAAGCAAAAGATAGTTTTGATACAAACCAAATTGAAAGTAATTTTAATTTGGTTGCCAATCGAAGAGAAACTATTCAACCCCCCCTCTAGTTTCTACAATTGGTATCAGAGAGATGGTCACTCAAGATCTTTGAAGTATATTGTACTTTGAAACTTGGATCGATCCATTGTCTCCTTAAATAAGAAGGTCAAGTTGTACTAAAGTTTCTCTTTGGTCAAAACTATTTTGTTTTTGAAAAATAGGTCTTTTAATTGATAATATTGCATCCCACTTAAGATTAGTAGTCTTTATGCATTTTAGATATACTCTTGAAATGTATCTACTAGTTTGCATCTTGCTTTGTGTAGGTACTCATGAAGATCAATCACTTAATTAGTTGTGGATTGAGTTACTTGCACTTGTAGAAGACTCATATTCATTGATCTTTAACATCTTTGAATGATGATACCAAGATGATTGGGAATGATACTAGTCCTTGAAGACTTAGTACTCATCATAGTCATTGTTGGGCATAGCATTGATTCCTTGATGTATTGCTCTTTGTGGCCAAGGTACTCTTTCGTTCTTCCACAAGCCCTTTGATCATTCTTTTGATCATTACTTGACTATGTGCTTGTTCTTGGCATCCTTGCCTTGACATTTGTTTGTGATTTGTGATTCTTTTCTTTTATCCTCTCAAACCTTCATTGCTTGGATACTTGACTCACTATGGTGATGTAGAGTGAGTTAGTAGTAGCTTAAAGTATCAAGCATGATTTCCATGGTTTGCACCCATACGGTTAGTAGGCCCTTTGTGGGAGAGAAAGTGAATTAATACCTTGCACATATTTTGGTTTAGACTAAGACTATTATTGAAAGTGATCTTAGTCTATACATGAATAATTGATTTGTGTTTATTCATTACCAAAGCCGTTTAAAGTTTCGCCGGAAAGGCACGTCTTAAACCACTATATATGACACAAGCTCTTCGTTACCACTATTTGAAGATTGTCATTAATCCCGTGAGCATTGGTCCTAGTCTTGATTCACTTCCCTTGACTTCTCTCCACTTTACCGTTTTGCTACGAGTAGTCGTTTGTCCGTTTCGGTTCTTTTCGATCTTGATTCAACTCGTAATCCTTCATTAAAGCATATTGCCTAATGTTTTGATGATCCAATGTTATTCTAAAAGGTTCATGATATATTTTTAAGTATCTTAGAAAAACTTGGTTTTTAAAATTTGGCGTTTTTCATTGATAAAAATCTGCCTCTGTTGGCGGTTCTTTATCTAGGCGGCTCAAACCCGCGGTTCCTTATCGATAAGGTACCGCGGGCAGTAAAGTTTGTCAGAGCGCCAGTTTGATTATTTTATTCTTTTTCAAACCAAACCCTCTCTCTCCCAAAAACACACAACCGACGGTTTACCCTTTTTCCACCATTGTTGAAGCTTCCAAAACCTTCAATCACTCAAATTAATTGATTCCAAGTTGTGGATTTCACTCATCCTTCATCTAACATCAATTAATTGTAAGTATTTTTCTTTCAATTTCATCTATTTTGTTCTAGGGTTCATCCTTTCATAATTGGAGATTATTAAAATTGAAATTGAATTAAAACCTTAATAGGAATGTGGGTTGACATGGTTATTTTACTATGATTCCTTAGGTTCATATTCATTAAGATTTCACTAAAACCCACTTGTAGAACAAATCCGAATTTAGGCTAAATGTTATTGGTTAAAAGACGTATTTGAGATGAACCCATGAACAAATAGGTAATGACATTGTTAATGCTTACCTAAAAACCTTGTTTTGAAAAACCAATGTTCTAGTCCATTGTTGATCCAACATAGTTCATATGTTCTTGGAAATAATAGAATAGCTACATTGTGAACATGAGAATGATACGGATTCAATCCTTTGTTTGTCAAGAAATTTATATAACACATTCTCATATTTTTTATTTTTTGTTTTTAATTTTTCATATGCGTGATTGGAAAAATATTCTCTTGTTTAGGTACGTATCATGTCTTCGAGATATCAAAAATATCATGAACGAACACGAGCATACATGCCCTCTTCACCTTACCCTCATTTAACTCACTCTCTAAAAAACTCATCTATGTCTCTTGAACATCGTTGTTTCCATGAAGGACGCATCGTTCGTTCTAATTACGCAAATGAGTTTATTCGCTTCATGTTTAAGTCTATTGGGTTTGATTGTCTTCTTGATATTGATGAGCCAATATTCCTTCGTTTCTTATGGAGTTCTTTAGCTTATTCACATTGATAGGCATCAATAATGGTATATCTATACGATTTTCCATTATGGGGAAAATCATTATTTACACTCTTGAAGAATTCAGTGATATTCTTAGAGTGCCATCTAATGGTCAATGTCGATTCACCGATGCCTGGAGTATTGACTCTTTAGAGTCGGCTCCTATTGATGCTCATTATGTGACTGAGCTTCCATCATCTTCAGACATCATTCATGTCATTTCTAAACCTCGTGAACATCCTATTCTTGGTAAATTTCAAGGAGTTGTTCGAACTCTCTCTCCTTGGGAATTACTTACTAGCGATCTTAATGATTTCATGATTCCTTAGGACGAAATCATTAGGGAAAATGCAATGTGTCTAGATGGGAATCGGGACTTAGTACCCTCTTGTCTTGCACATATGTTGTATTGTTTTGCCACTACAACTCCTTACAATCTCCCATTTTTCATAGCTAGAAGAATTAGATTTGTTCTTCTTGAGTCTAAGTCAAGTCTTCCCTTCGGAATGCTTCTTTCTCGTCTTCTTAAAAGAGTTATTTTTGACTCCCCGTCTTTTCTTTCCTCTCCTTATCACTCCGTTGATCGTGTCATGTCTCTCATTCTAGGGAACATTTCACCCAAGATCAATGCGAACTCGTGTCGAGTCGAAAATACTTCTCAAGAAGAGTCTTCTAGCAACCCTCCCTCCAACTTCATTTATTTCATGTCTTTTTCAATCTCCATTTTGTCCTCCCATGAAGTTGATTCCGATTATCAATTTTATCTTAATCATCTTCTTCGAGAACGTCTTAGAAGTGAATCAAGGAAATAGAAGTAATGCTCATAGTTATATGCAACTTTTATCTAGGATGGTTTCCTTGTTCTCTTTCTGTCATTTGGTTGTGTAATATTCTAACACTACTTGTTTGGATTACTATTTATTTTAATCCTAAAAGTTGCTTATGCCTTCATGTTTGTGATTTACATAGCTTTTTGCATTCCTTATGATAGTTAGCTTCTTAGATTTTGATCAGTAGTTAACTTTGGCTTGTGAATCCTTTAGTAAAAATCTGGGTTAACCAATAAGAAACTTTTGAAAGACCTCTGGTCGCGGTTCCATATCGACCCGCGGATCCTTATCGATAAGGAACCACCGGTCCTAGATAAGGAACCGCCGCCACTGTGTCCGACAGAATCTTTTGCTTTACACTATTTTCTTAAATCTGTGTAAACTTTGCATGATTTTTTGCAAAAACCTGCATATATCCTAAACTAGGTTACCTAAATTCATTATTCACCTAAAATGATTTTAACCCATTACTAGTTTGGATCATCCCCTCACCCATTTAAACCTACCTTGTTAGTCATGTTCTTCACACATCAAAACATCCTTCCCTAACCCTTAAACCACCCGTGTCAACCATGGTTTCTACAAAAACCTCAAACACCCCTAGGAAAACACTTAAGATTAGGATTAAGGTACCCAAGCCTAACTCCTCACCCTTTCACACACCCAAAAATGAGATGGTTCCAATCCTCATTTCCTCATCACCTTCACCACCCCTTGCACCATGCAAGACAACATCCACCCATGGTACTAACCACTCCATTGGTTCTACCTCCTCTTCATTCAACTCAAGAATGATTGAGATCTCTTCACCCTTCACTCCAAGTGCACCCTTGGATGTGACCACACAACCCCAACCTATCCAAAGCATTCCTTTTGTGAATGACTTTGATGACACCTTGGTGACTTAACCATTTACCCATCCTAACTCACCCATTTCACCAACCTTGGAGAACATTCCTCCACACTCACCCATTTCCCCTTTGGGGAACATGCCTCCACTCTCACCCACATCACCCTTGGAGAACATGCCTTCTCCACCTCCACCAAACTCAAACATTACAATTTTGGGTGTCCCACTTTCCCTCCTTTTAGGTGATCCTTACTATGGGTTTCAAGAGACTCATGGTCCTAATTGTCCATGTTGCCTCTACAACCACTACATCATCCGTAACCTTAGGATGGAAATGTTTGGACTACATAGGAGGTTGCAAGAGTTCTTGCTTACCTTGTTCTCCATGCCTCCTCCTAGGAGATGAATGATGAGTTTTCTTAATAAGTTTTTTAAACAAAACCAAGCCAAAGAAGACTACTCATCTAGATTTAATTTTAAGCTAGCTTTATATTGGTTAGTTTTTTCATTTGTCATTGTATTTGCTTCCTTCATGAATGTTTCAAGAAGTTGTTCTATGGATTTAGCTTTATGTGTTCCTATTCTTATGTGCACATTAATCAACTTTAATTTGAAATTAAAATTGAACCTAAATCTATCACAACCTCTAAAAACTTGACTAAAATTGGTTCAAAATGATATCTAAATTATTTTGTCACCCTTTGTCAAGACATTCTTTGTGAATGTGTTGCTTTTATGTAACCCTAGCATAATTTAGTGCTAATAGAGGTAAAATTCCAAGATTTGCAATTTTTTGAAAAAGTCTTAGTTTTTCTCAAAACCCTGGAAAAACTTGGTTTCAAGTCTACTGCACGCGGATCCTTAAAGTCCCGCGGTTCCTTATGTGGTAAGGAACCGCCGGTCCCTATAAGGTACCGCAGACAGTAAATGTCTTTTGACACGTTTTTGTTCAAAACTATTTAAACCCTATACACTGTCAAGATCCCTTGTTTGCTCAATTTGACTAAACATTCCTTGACACTTCACATTTTGTATTCAAATTCTTACCTTGATTACATTTTACTTATACCCCAACCTTGAGATTTCATTCTCACACCTTCCCAACCTTGAGAATTCATTCTCACACAACCTTGAGATTTCATTCTCACACCCTCACAATGCCTAACTCCTCCATTTCTAACCTTGACATTTCTTTGTCACAACCCCACTCACCCAAAGCTTCCTCATCCAAGCTTTCAAAGAAACCGAAAATCTCGGTTTGACCTATTTGGGTTAAGAAGAATGAACCATCTTCCTCCAAACCACCCAAAAACCCTACCTTCTCTCCAATCAAGTATTGGAATGAGACTTATACCATTAACCCCATCACCAGAGCAAAAGAAAATGTTCCCCCACCACCTCAATCCTTCAACACCCCTCAACTCAATGACCTTTCAACCTTCCCAAACCTCACAAAGCATTGTGAAAACATTTCCTACCCTATTACCCCACCACCACCAAACCCTAGATTTGATGCCCTACCCCCATCAAACGATTTTGTGTTGCATCATGGATCCTCGTGTGCTTGTTATCGATTTCAACAAATTGAACTTGCTCATGTATATGAGAAGTTAAATTTTCTTGAATTCCTCCTCACTCGACCTCCTATCTAAGTTTTCGTTCCGGTGGACAAAACTTCGAATGATGCATCGTCGTCTTATTTTTCCAACTAAAGGACTAACTACTCTTAGAGTCTTTATTACTTTAGTTGTTTTAGAGTTTTTTATTTTATTTTTTAAGCAATCTTGGAAAATTATCACTATTAGAATAGCTTATGCTTAGTGGTTTATTTTCCATATTTTTTAGCTTTAGATACTCATATTGTGTGTATGACTATCTACCTTGTTATGTCTTTTCTTTTATGTAACCTTTGTGTTGTTTGTGTGTTATTTCCTTAGTTCTCTTTTGAGTTGATCATGGTTAACTTTTACAATTGCATATGGGTGATTCCATCAATTCTAAACTTTAACCCATTGACAAGTTTATCATCTTCATTGGATTGAAGCTTGATTTTGTCAATTACCACTTTGGACATACTTAGCGAAATACTTGCTTTTAATTTGAGATTTCTTCTCTCTCTCCTTCTCAAGTTACTTAGTAGGTAGTGATCATATATACATTGGTGTTTCTTTTCTTTCTACTAATCTTTGTGTAGCATGTCACCTTAGCTCACATACTTGGTGCCCCAAGCAAGGGGGAGCAACCACCAAGGGGGAGCTACTAGCAAAGTCCGATTTTCTTCAAAAGACTTGTGCTAACCTTTTTGCTACGACAAAGGGGGAGAAATGATAGTGATAAACTCGTTAATAATTCGATATTTTGTGTTTTTACGTAAATGAGTTTATCGTTTGTCGTAATCAAAAAGGGGAGATTGTTAATGCAAGTGATGCCTAAAAACATTATTAGTGTTAACTAATCTTTCTTAGTTTTGATCACAACAAACTATACAACACATTTAGTGTAAAACATAAAAAGAATTATTTAACTAACATTATCATCAAGGTAATAATCATATCACTAACCTTTCTTAATCATACTTAGTGATCATCAAAATGATTATCCTTAAAACTCACTTTTGTTAATATGACAAAAGACTTTTTAATAAACTTTATTTTTTAGAAAATGTTGAATTAAAATGAAAAATGAAAATTTGAAAATAGCATATTCCATATGCTATTAGAATATCCTTTGAAGGCTTCAAATACCTCAGATATTCCTACCCCACTAAAAGACAAAAAACGGAGCGTACTCTAGGGGCGGTACCTTAAGTAGCTAGGCGGTTCCTAAGCGATATGGAACCGTCGGACTAGATAAGGTACCGCGCCCAGATAGCCGTTATATATCCGTTATACTTTTTCTCCTTTAAATAGTGGGTCAAATCTCATTTTCCAACAAGCCTCTTGGACGTTTTTCTCAGTCCCCTTTCTATTTTCTATAGCATAATCATTAGTAAATGATCACTTAAAGTGTTAAATATGTTTACATATGATTATCCTCTTGATCCCCTCCTTTACCTTGTCCAATGAGAAGATCACTCACTCACTAGTGTTGTGATAAAGATGAATCTATGAGCTAGTCATATTCATCATGATACCCTTTTTGTTTTATGTCAATCCATTGTATTTATGAATACTTGGACTAGTTGTGTTCATCCAAGTTATTTGTGAATACTTAGATTTTTTGTGTACATCCATTGCATATGTGTTTTCTTGGATTTGTGTTGTGTAAATCCAAGCTACATGTGTGTACTTGGATAAGTCTAGTTGAGTTGTAATAGATTTGATTAGTAGTTCTCACTAAACTATAAAGTGATGTTGTTGTGTCTTGTGAGTTCTCACTAAACTTGAAAGTGATTAGTAGTTGTGTTATGTGAAGTTCTCACTTAGCTTCAAAGTGAAGAGTCGTGAAGATTGGGTCTAGCTTTGGATTAGAACTCGACATCTAGCCTTGTGTCGTAAAATGGTGAAGTAGGCAACGTCGTGAAGATTGGTTCTACCTTAAGATTAGAACTCGATATCTTGCCTTGTGTCGTTAAATTGTGAAGTAGGCAACGTTGTGTAGATTGGTCCTAGCTAAAGATTAGGTCTCGACATTTAGCCTAGTGTCGGAAAATAATGTAAGCGACGATGTAAGGTTTTCTCCGCCAAGAAGGGAGCTTGTGGATATAGTGGAAATCTCGAGTAGGTGTACTCAAGGAGTGGAGTAGAAACAAGGATAGAGCCTCGTTGTCGAACCACTATTAATCTTGGTGTCTTCCCACTAGGTTGTCTCCTTCCTTACTCTTTACTTATTTCATTATCATTACACTTACCTATTATCTTTACTAGTGCATTTGAATTGAACCTAATCATTATGCAACTTAGCTTCAAGCAAAAGATAGTTTTAATACAAATAAAATGGAGGTTTGATTGATTGGAGTCGCGAATGAAATAAGGCAGCTCAGTGCCGATCCTTCTTCATCAACGTTTTTTCTTCAAAAGCCTAGGTTAAGCTCATTTTTACTTTTTATGAATTTATAGGATAATCTGCTATTTTACTGGTTAAATTGTTATTTTAGTGTCTATTGCTGATATAATTTGATATGTTTGAACTGTTTCTTGCTGTTGATATGATGGTTTTAGTTTATGGCTGAACTCTTGATCCTAAACTATGTATAGATATTGCTGTGTTATTATTTGAGTTGTTATGCTGCTTGTTTTTAAAAGTAATCACTGCTGCGTTTGTGTTCATTGTTTATTCGGTTATTGAAAATTAGTGAAAGATAATGAAAGTTAATGAAACTGTTGTAAAGCGTTGTTCAGTCTGCTAGAATTCGAGTGTTTCAGTCATTTTATAATAGCTGCATATTTTTCAGTTTGGATTTTGAGCAGTGATATTGATTGTTGGGTTTTCAGTTTGTATATTTGTTGAGTATTATTTATTTTTCCCCATTGATTTCGTTGTTTGCTGAATTTGGTTATATATGTGCAGTTAATTGTATGCTGAATCTTTGCTATTTTTTATATTGATAATTGAGTCTGATTATCAGTAATGTGTTGGATTTGGTTTTAGACTGATATATCTTGATTGTATTGCTTTGATTTTATATGCTTTAATATGTTTCTTGTATTGAGTTAACTGATTTGAGGAATTTGAATGGTATTTTGTTGTTTTAAATATTGTTTCTTTATTTCTGATAAACTAGTTTGATTTTTGTTATTTGTGCTCGTTTGATACTCATTTGAATACAGTTGTTTTGAATTGATTTATTCGTTTTATTTAGGTGTTTGTGTTTGAAGATATTTGTTAATTAACTGTCTTCTGAATTTAGGGACATTTGGTTAAAATTTTGTCACAAGAAAAAAATTAATATAAAAAACATGTCCACAATGGGGCTCAAACCTGTGACCTCACGGTTCAACACCAACAGCTCAACTAACTGAGTTGGGCTAACTTTTTGTAACAAGTATAGCATTTAGAATTTAAATAACGTTTTGTTCAGCTGAAATATTACTTTTAAACGTTTTTTTATCTATTGTAGTTTAAAAGTTGAATAAAAAAATGTATAAATACTTTTAAAAATAAATTGTTTATTTAAATTTGGAAAAATTTATTAGTTTAATTAAAAAAGTAAAGTTTTAAAAAAATATATAGTTTTAATTTGTCTTTTAGATTTACTTTGGGTAGCGATTCATGCACTTTATTAAAAAAAACCTAAGATTTTAGATAGAAACCGAAACCAATTCAAATTAATTGTCCTTATAAAAACGAAAGTTTCAAATTCACAATTTCTTCGTGTACAATGAACCGGGATCACTCTCGTGTTTAATTAATTCGTCTTTAGCGAATTTTAGACTATTACTTTTTCCCTAAAGGCAATTTTCTTAATTTGCTCTATAACGTATTACATTAGAATACACCGACACTTTTCCCACACATCACCTCCTTTCTTAAAGAACCTTCTAGACTTGGCCAGAAGAGCTCTTTCATGGAATTCCTCTTTGAGGTCATTCAGATATTCCTCACTGGTTCTTGTGTCTTCTTCATCATCAGGACTATCTTGGTAGTCTTGGATGACAGCCTCACCGAAGAAGGCTGCAGACAAGGGTGTAGCAATGGTTAATGCTTGACTCTTGCTTGAGCCTTCATAAATCCTATCAACTAGGTATTCTTCATATTTTAGTTTCCCAAAAAGATAGGACAGATCACAATCTTTAATGTGATTAGCATTTCTCAAGCTTTGGCAGAAACTGAGCCACTTCTTTGGCAATGCATTAACAAAAACTGTGTTGATTTCAAGTTTTGAATGCTCAACACCATCATTCACTATTTCATTCGTTAGTGCTTTGTATCTATTGAATGTTTGTGTGAGGGTTTCCCCTTCTTTGTGTTTGAAGGTGTTGTATTGAAGCTTTAAATACATTATTCTTGTTTCTTTGACATCAGAGGTTCCCTCATGATAAAGAATAAGGTCCTCCCATGTGGATTTAGCGGTTCTGCAATTCACTACATAATTAATTTGGTCATCTGGAAGTACAGACATGATGAGACTTTTGAGACGCTGGTCTAGGTTAGCAGCTTTTCTCTCATCAACAGTCCACTGTACTTCAGGTTTTCTATTATCCCCAACCATGGGAACAAATGGACCGTTTTCAATGATTCCAAGGAATTGAGGTTCAATCCCAACCATGTGGACAATGAACCTTTTCAGGGATCCTCGGGCGAGGATCACTCTTGGAGTGCAGAGGAGAGAGTGATCCTCGGGTGAGGAGCACTCTCGGATCGGAATACAGAGGAGAGAGCCAACCTCGGGCAAGCATGGCTTACATGCCCGGCTCAACATTCTTGGAAAACAATTGAATCGAGGGTCCGGAGGAGAATTGGCCATTCAATCTTGTGAACTAATCGAGACCGAAATTGGAGAAAGAAATGCGAACGGAAAGGAATAACCAATCGATGAAAGAACATGAAACTATTCTGTTTCAATAGAGGTACGAGAAAGGGCTCCGCGTTTCAAGTTCGTTATCCTAACCGTATCCTCTGCTCCACCGGGAGCCTGACCCCTTCTTCTATCTTATCTACTGCCTTGCTCCTCGGCTCCATACTGCTCCAGCCGCTCGCTGTAATAGCTTGCTTCTCGGGTGGCTCGCACCCAGGGTGGTGCGGCTGAGCTAGAGTGGGATGTGTTGATATATAATTGTTATACCTGCTGTTTTTTCAAAAGCAGTTGTTGCTAAAAGCAGTTGTATCTCTAGTTGCTCTTGCTATAAAACAGGACGAGAGTTAAAATTTGTTTAATAAAAGCCTCTCCTTCTTGCTTGCTTACCTAGCTCTTGTCTTAGTGACTCTTCCTCTTTTCTAGGTTTTTCTGAGTGTGAAAACGGTAGATTTTTCATTTTCCAATGAATTGGATCCGCCTCGATTCAATCAATAATGTAAACTCATCTCCTTTGTCCTTGCCTTCACTTGACTTCCTCGTGTAGAAACTTTCACTTGCTTCCTCTCACAGTCCATCGCTCTAGTGTCTACTAGAAAGAAGTAGTAGTCTTAAACGGTTGACTAGAAGCCTATCTCACGCCCCTTCCTCCTAGCTCTAGCTATCCAAGTCCCATATTCAGTTGAATCAGATCTAGCAGCGCTCACTACTGAGGCGAAAGAAAGGAGCAAGATACGGCCGCCGGAAATTCTCGCGCAGGAACAAGCGTAAATGAGTTTCATGTAGGGTACTACATTAAATGCTTTTTTATGCAGTTATAGGCATCTCTAGCCACCATATAATACATATTGCATAGGTGGAAACCACCTATATAAAGGCTGTTAACAACACTGCCTAAGAGCAAGGAACATCATTTGGACAGACCGAGGCTATAATATGGGCTTAGGCCTTTTGATGGCCCTCATTTTTTGGGCTATTTATATACTGCTTATGTGGTAACCTTGGGGTGCTATCAACCTGCCAGATTTGATCCTACCACTGCTTATGTGGTAATACTCTCCCAAAAAAGAAAGAGCAGACCCCATTGAAGACGAGAGTGAGGTACAACAAGGCCATTTCTGTCCACCGCCCTTCTCACGGAGTCGTACGTGGATGTTACCGCTCATACAGCTCCCAGCCAGCAAGCAGTTAGCCTTCCTCTACAAGGAATGGAAGTGTGGGGCGATGTTTTACGTGAATCCACGTTAGAAGGACAACATACCAAAGTCGTACAATTAGGACCTCGATATGGGTTTATTCTTTTTCTTTAGTTAGTACCGAACGTAAGACCCTTTATGAGTAAGGGGAATCGAAGGCCGGGGAAAGTTTATTGCAACAGGGAACCCTTTCCCACCCGGTCCTACCTACCCTATGTATTCGAGGGGGGGGGGGGGGGGGGGGGGGTGGGCTGGAACCAAAAAAGACCTGGCTTCACGCACAACTCGCATTGAAGACGCTCCACTCGTTCGTAAGCACAATGGACTCGCTGTGAGTATGGAATAAGGATAGGGTCAGCAAACCTTTCTATCTCTTGTATTCATCTTTTAACCGGACGTGAAAGTCGTTTGTTTTCCATCAGACGGCTGTTCCCGTAACTCTACTCTCGACTTGGATTATATATCCAATAAGGTCCGCTCTCGGCCATTCCACACGCTGCCTAGCAGAGGCGTGGTTATCTGAAGTGGATTCTCTCTTTTTTAGTAGAAACTCGTCCCACGTACGGTTCGTAGGCAGAGCCCCACCCCAGCAGTAAGGGTGCGGCTTAGGTTAACTAACACAAAGAAGATACAGTTCACTCAACGTTTGCCTTTGGGTTCCGAACTCCATATGGGCAAGGAGCATTGTTGTTTGGAAGGTATGGAACTTGTTCGTTGACCCCGGGACTTCAGGATCCCCGGGGCCAGCATGCTATACTGAACGATGCGGCTCCATACCCTGGGACCGGAGGTGAGACGTCTTTTCCTGTTTTTTGGCGGGAGCAGAGCAGTCAAAGAATGCGCCAACCGCCATGAATAGTACAGAAGTTATACTATATGAGGATCCTACGTTTAGCGATATGAACTTTATCATGGATGATACATTTACTTCCTTCCCTTCTTCAGGGACTTCCACGAGTTTATCAACAGCCTCCGACGCGGAGAGTGCTCCTCCTGACTTTGACCAACCCTAAAAAGTGGTTGAGTTCCGGATTCTTTCTGATTATATCCATAGGATTGGGAGTAGGAGTCGGAGTCGGAGTAGGAGATTGATTCTTCAACGGTTTCGCTTTTTTGATAGCATGTGAGACCCTATGAGGATGCGCTTGCCTAAGAGATGGAAAGAGACTAGTCAACCTAGGATATTGTATTATACTAGCTGGATTACTTATCACATCTTGGGGTGGGCTTACTACTTAGATGCTTTCAGCAGTTATCCGCTCCGCACTTGGCTACCCAGCGTTTACCGTGGGCACGATAACTGGTACACTAGAGGTGCGTCCTTCCCGGTCCTCTCGTACTAGGGAAAGGTCCTCTCAATTCTCTAACGCCCACACCGGATATGGACCGAACTGTCTCACGACGTTCTAAACCCAGCTCACGTACCGCTTTAATGGGCGAACAGCCCAACCCTTGGAACATACTACAGCCCCAGGTGGCGAAGAGCCGACATCGAGGTGCCAAACCTTCCCGTCGATGTGAGCTCTTGGGGAAGATCTCCTATGCTTCAGAACCCCCGCAATGTTTTCGACTTTCACTTACCTTTAGAGCTTCCCCGGCTCTAGGCTCCACAACGTGCACTCTTCCATCTTCAGCTGGTCCTATTCTGCACTCCCCCAGCAGCATTCGTCCATCTGAACATTGGGACAGTAATGAGAAAACTGCCCCACTCCTCCACATTCATAAAAGTTACCGGATCTCCTCTGCAGCAAGCTCTGCTGGCCTTGCGCTCCAAACTGATGGCGTCTCGACGTTCTCCTTGAAGTCGTCCTGTCTCTCTCCCCCTTTAAGATAAGACGTTTGTTGAAACATGTTATGAAATTAGCTTCCTCTAGGACATGAGCATCATTGAGTTGGCCACCCTATACTCTAGGGTTTGTGGTATTATGTAAAACCCCAAAATTTGGGCTTTTGACACGTCACCGACTTCATTATTATTGTTCGTTCATTATTTAATATTTTACGAACCACTTTTACAATACATCATCACAAGACTTATTACGTATAAAAACCATCATTTTAGTATATAAAAATACTGAAGTATTTTAATTCACTATAATACATATCGTCATATTTAAAATACAACTTATAACTACACTCATAATTAAATTTATATTTAATTATTCAAAAGTATTTCGATAAAACGATTAATTAAGTCGTTTAATATTTCATCGTAAAAATGTATAAAGAAATTTAATGAGAAGTTATTCTTATTAAAACGATATACTTATTTAAAACGATAAATAATCGATGTTTAATTGAACGAACACATTATTCATAATTATAAGTCATATAAATACTTTAAATTATTGAAGAGATCCGTTTAAAATCAATGGCGCAAATCTCGCAAAACGAATCTAATTTTATAAAACACGAACGAGTCCCGAACCGCTTATTTACAAACGTTATGATTAAATTTCATTTTAGTCCTCGTAGAAATATTTACCACATAAACCCCCAACTAATAAAAACTCATCTTTTGGTTTTAAAACTTTTTGGTGCTATATATATACAACCCTAATTAGGGTTTCATGTCATAAAAACCCTAGCCTCTAAAATATTACAAACACTCTCTCTATCTTCCTTGCCAGCCGCCATCTTTTTCGGTGAGAAATTCCGGCCACCAATAAAACTGTGGCCGCGACCTTCATTTTATAGATCAAATAGATATATTTATATTCATCATCTGTCGACCACCACCTCCCCGCTGCCATCACCTATTTCCACCACTATATATATATACAACCAACAACTGCCATCCTCACCATCACAACACTCTCATGTCGTGGCTCCTAGCCACCTCCGTGACACCATATCGTCACCATCATCATATACTCCAGCTACCGCCACCATTATTATTATCACCAGATCCATTATCATCACCACGCCAACACCACAGATCCGCCGCTGTGGTGGTTAACCCTGTTGAAATTACTCTACTTCAGCATCCACAACAGCCACTTGTTTCCTGGTCGTGGTCCAACAGGCCGCCGTCATGACCAACAGAAGGCTGTTTGTTTTTGCTTAAGTCCAACAACAGCATCACCACCACCACATGGTGCGTCCGAGTTCAGCAGCAGCACCAGAGGCTGTATCTCGTCACCAGTAGCGGCTCCACAACCTAAATGTTGTTACCAGCAGTAGCACAACATGGTGCATGCGTGACCACCTACAGGGGTGTTTGGTTGGCCGTTTACCAGCAGTAGAAGGGGTGTTTGATTCGGCTCATAACAAGCACCACCGAGGGTGTTTAGATCTGCTGGTTTACCAGCCGTAAGGGGGCGTTTACACATGCTGTTTACAACAGTCCAAGTGTTTGGATCTGCTCATTAGAAGCAGCAGTATTAGGAGTGTTTGGATCTGCTGATTAGCAGCAGCAGGGGGAGCGTTTGGATCTTCTGATTAGCAACAGCAGGGGGAGCGTTTGGATCTGCCGGGATGTAGTAGAAAGGGGCGTTCGGAGCTGATGATAAGCTATAGAAAAATGTTACGAGGGCGTTTGGGACTGCTGTTAGCAGTAAGGGTATGCTTGGATTGTAGATTTGTAACGATAGGGGTGTCTCGGCTTTGGACAAAAAACATACTAAGGTATTATCGCCACCGTTAGTTCATATATTCCCACTGTTAGCCTTAGATCTTCCACCAATAACCTTAATTTACCACTGTTAGTTATAGATCTACCATTGTTATCTAAAACTTACCACCGTTAGCTTTAAAACTACCACTGTTAGTCTAATATTACCACTGTCTTCCTTAAACCTAACCACTGTTTCCACCGACAGCTTATTTTACCCACTGCTTTCTTAAAATACCCACTGCTTTCTTATTGGTACTCACTGTTAGCTTAATATGGCTACTGTTTTCCTTAAACATACCTACTGTTGGCTTGTATAGCCACTGTTGGTGTAAGAGAGACAATTTTAACAGCTTTTTGGAAAAGATATTATATTTTACTAATGGGAAACGTATTTTAAGTCGAGGTTATTAACATATAAACTTTAACTAATTATTTTGGAACCTTATAAATTATTAAATAAATTTAATAATTTATTTATCAACAAAGACTACAAAAATATATATCTTTTAACCATCGAGGGTACGCGTACACAGTAAACGAACAATACGCACATATGACCTTTGCCATAACATTATATATAAATAATTTAATATACTGTGACCTATTAATAGCGTGAACGAACGTATGAGTAATTAAACTGCATACATTTATTATATGTGCATATACTGAGACCTACTCAATTACTTAGGTATTTGATGTACTGTGTGCACTATGACTTGAATACTTGATCATCCTCGAGCTGTATTATTCAGGTGAGTTCCTAGCCTCGCCTTTTACTACTATTTATGTTTTTACTAACCTGCGAGGGGGAGACATGCTATAACTTGTTTTGATTATATGATTTTAATATCATCACCCTATACTTATATTTAATAAACTGTTGATTAATACTATGGAGAAAAATGGTAATATATTTTATAGGACGCAAACTGAACTGTTAACTTGATTACATTTGCCTATTGTAGATGAACCCGCATGACCCGTGCATCTGAAACTGTTATAATTTTTGAATTGCCTTAATGTTATAAATAGATCTATTTGGGATTGACTATCCCCATCTGGGTGAGTCATGCTCACTGTGCCTCGGCCAGGACAACAGATGTTTCACATGTCAGAACTTATTATTATTGGGTGCCTTTTAATAAGGCGAAGGGTCCTCATTTGTCGAGGACTTAAGTGTCAAGTCTCAGTTTCAGGCAATATGGGAATGTAATTACCTTATAGTATTTGGCTTTGTGCGATACTAGTTTTGTGATGTTTGTGGTTCTAAACTTGACTTTATATTACTTGGTACATTACTACATGGAACATACTAATAGTTCTAAACTTGATTTTATCAAACCTTATAAAATACTATATGGGATATTTGAGATGCTACACTTGATTTTTATATCAAACTTTGTGCAGCACTATGTAGGACAATTTACAGTCCTTAACTATGATTTTACAAAACTCTATGAATTCACCAACTTTATGTTAACTGTTTTAAGCATTTTTTTCTCAGGAAATTAAGCTGGATTATTTGAGCATGAACTGAGCATCATTTAGGAGCATCATAATTGGGGGATCTGTTTTCACTGGGATATTTGTAACAACTGATATTTAATATTTTAGCTGTTTGTACTAAAACATTATTTGTATCAATTGTATTTCAAAATCATATAATTATGATCAATGCTTTGTATGCCATTTGTCCTGTGATCCGCAACGTGACACCCAATTACTATTCCGCTGCAAACCTGATTTGGGGGTGTCACAGAATGGTATCAGAGCAATGGTTATAGAGAATCAGATTAAAAATAGAATTTTTTATTTTATTAACTAAGCTATAACCGGATAAAATTTTCAAAAACTTAGAATTCAAAAACTGGGTTTTTGACGGGGACATACTTAGAGAGTATTTAGCATAGAGAGCATGCATAACTATATGATTTAAATGCAATTCATTATCCTATGCATTTATATTTATGATAGTACTAGATATTAACCTTTATGTGCTTTTCGTATTACGACTGTTTAATATCTTTATGAAGATATTAAAATATTAAAATACTTAACGTATTTAATGAAACCTATAAACATGTCATGTTAGTAGGGAGCTTTATACTAAAGATGTTCCATCTCGATATTACGTTTTGACTGAGTGGTTGGGTTTACGATTTAAAGTGCCCTCGCTCCTCAAACGTTTATAGAATGGCTTCTGAAGTATGATGGCCCGAACAATGCATTATAACCACAAACAACATAATACATAACAAACCCTTGGAAATATGAAAATGGAAATCTTTGGGAGATATAAATTCGATTTTATAAATCTTGGTAAATCTAAACAGATTTTCATAAATCTTACAAAAATCTGAAAAGGATTTTAGAAAATCTTGGAAAATCTAAAATAGATTTTGGAAAATCTTGTAAAATCTAAAATAGATTATGGAAAATCTTGGAAAACCTAAAATAGATTTTGGAAAATCTTGGAAAATTGAAAATAGATTTTGGAAAATCTTGGAAAATCTAAAATAGATTTTGGAAAATCTTGGAAAATCTAAAATAGATTTTTATATATCTTAGAAAAATCTAAAAATGATTTTCGAAATCTTTTCTTGAAGAATTGTATTTTGGGAGAATTTAATTAAATGTTGGAAAAATCTAAATTAGATTTTATAATTCTTGATGAATCTTATTTGAACTATGAAAATCTTATTTAATCTTTGTAAACCGTAATTCATTTTTGGAGATACAAACCAAAACATTTAGTATCTAACCACATCTCAACAGTTATATCAATAAAGTTTTCGTCTAATATTACTACAAATGTTTGAGATTACTCTCTATGTTATTTTAAACCTTATCCAATAGTTACCAATTGACAAGTATACTTGATATTTTAATAATATCCAAATAAGTCTTAAAATCTCATACTGAGATTTTCAAATCCTTCATGACTACTTGTTGTACCTATTTATGCTTATACGCTGATAGTTCCTTATACCTATTGAATAACTATTATAATATATGGTTATATTATATACTGAAGATCCTCTATTTGATACGTATTTTAGCACACATAATTTGAACTTCTAATTACGGAACACAACTTAATGACAACTCATACGCTTTGCTTTTGTTAAATTTTATGTTATATTATTTGGATAAGTTTGCACGATGCGGTGGGACCCAAATCAAGGTATGACTCTATATTTAGATGACGTTTAAATATGGAACATGATTCTCTTGATCATAAACCACCGGACCAGAAGTTTATTTATAGTTCCGTATTAAGATGTTATGGGACGTTTGAAGACGAAAGTTATAAATAAAACGATTGTAAACTCTCTTAGTAATACCTATATTCTTAGATATTATATTCGTTTTGATGGTAAGCCTTGCCGGGAATATTTGAGTAGGTTGGGCTATGAAATCCTTATTGAAACGAATTAGGACGCTTTTTCATTTGAATAAAGAAATCATAGGTCACCGAACCATGAAGTTATAAAATTTTACTTTACATAGATGAGGACGATTATCGATGTAAATAAACATTTATAAACAAGTGGGCTTAAATATGTTCGACGTGACTCATTATTTATATTATTTTATTAATCCAGCTGTGGAATGTATTCTGGTGATTCGCGGTTTTTCCAAACATATCTTATCGTTATTACATCCTCATCAAGAAGCCTAAGAAATATTCGTGTTCATTCCTCTTGGATCATAGCACCATGCTAAGGATTCTCGACTTATTCTTGACCCAACATAAAACTAATAGAGTCACTTAAGCTTATTTAAGCTTAATAGACTTAAAATCTCTTGAATAACTATTAAAACATTACACAAGCCTTATCTATGCATACGAGGCCCAATATGGCCCATGAAGCCCATTTAAATAAAAACCAAGACTTAAAACAAACTTGTCCTATTTTATCCAACTTTGTAAACTTATTGGAACTTGAATATGATTTAATGAACCTTTACTAATTCTTTTGGGCTAAACTTGAATTTTAGAACCATCGGGGACTTGTTTTGCCACCTTCCAAATATATTTCATGCCCTAGGATAATAAGACGAGAGTTGTAAGACTCTAAGGACAAAACATTGATTTAAATGAACTTAAAACAAGCCCAAGTTAATCTAATGCGAGTTAAAAACATCAGTGTGGATTTTGCCACTTTTGAAACTAAATTTGAGCCCTAAGTTATTTTCATTAGAAACTATTCGTGCCCTAAGGGTCACATTACAAAAATAGAAGGACCAAATGTGTAAATTATCAAAACATAAAAGACAAGTTACTTTGTGCATTAAGATTTACTCGTCGAAGGCATACGATCAATGACTATATGTTAAATAACATCTATGAATCTAAACTAAAGTTCATAAGACTACACGTTTAAGAAAAAGTGTCCTCACTTGTTCCCTGGACGAGTAACTTTAACTTAACTTTGAGGACAAAGCTAAAATAACGGGTAGGTGCCGTAAAACCCCAAAATTTGGGTTTTTGACACATCAGCGACTTCATTATTATTGTCCGTTCATTATTTAATATTTTATGAACCACTTTTACAATACATCATCACAAGACTTATTACGTATAAAAACCATCATTTTAGTATATAAAAATACTGAAGTATTTTAATTTACTATAATACATATCGTCATATTTAAAATACAACTTATAATTACACTCATAATTAAATTTATATTTAATTATTCAAAAGTATTTCGATAAAACGATTAATTAAGTCGTTTAATATTTCATCGTAAAAATGTATGAAGAAATTTAATGAGAAGTTATTCTTATTAAAACGATATACTTATTCAAAACGATAAATAATCGACGTTTAATTGAACGAACACATTATTCATAATTATAAGTCATATAAATACATTAAACTATTGAAGAAATCCGTTTAAAATCAATGGCGCAAATATCGCAAAACGAATCTAATTTTATAAAACACGAACGAGTCCCGAACTGCTTATTTACAAACGTTATGATTAAATTCCATTTTAGTCCTCGTAGAAATATTTACCACATAAACTCCCAACTAATAAAAACTCATCTTTTGGTTTTAAAACTTTTTGGTGCTATATATATACAACCCTAATTAGGGTTTCATGTCATAAAAACCCTAGCCTCCAAAATATTACACACACTACTCTCTCCATCTTCCTTGCCAGCCGCCATCTTTTCTGGTGAGAAATTTCGGCCACCAATAAAACTACCGCCGCCACCTTCATTTTATAGATCAAATAGATCTATTTATATTCATCATCCGTCGACCACCACCTCCCCGCTGCCATCAACTGTTTCCACCACTATATATATATGCCACCAACAGCCGCCATCCTCACCATCACAACACTCTCATGTCGTGGCTCCTAGCCACCACCGTGACACCATATCGTCACCATCATCATATACTCCAGCTACCGCCACCATTATTGTTATCACCGGATCCATTATCATCACCGCGCCACCACCACAGATCCGCCGCTGTGGTGGTTAACCCTGCTGAAATTACTCTACTTCAGCAGCCACAACAACCACTTATTTCGTGGTCATGGTCCAGCAGGCCGCCGTCATGACCAGCAGAAAACCACCAGCAGAAGGCTGTTTGTTTTTGCTTAAGTCCAACAGCAGCATCACCACCACCACATGGTGCGTCTGAGTTTAGCAGCAACACCGGAGGCTGCATCTCGTTACCAGCAGCGACTCCACAACCTGCATGTTGTTACCAGCAGCAGCACAACATGGTGCATGCGTGACCAACTACAGGGGTTTTGGTTGGCCGTTTACCAGCAGTAGAAGGGGTGTTTGATTCGGCTCATAACAAGCACCACCGAGGGTGTTTAGATCTACTGGTTTACTAGCCGTAAGGGGGCGTTTACATCTGCTGTTAATAGTAGTCGAGGTGTTTGGATCTGCTCATTAGAAGCAACATTATTAGGAGTGTTTGGATCTGCTGATTAGCAGCAGCAGGGGGAGCGTTTGGATCTGCTGGGATGTAGCAGAAAGGGGCGTTCGGAGCTGCTGATAAGCTACATTAAAGTGTTACGAGGGCGTTTGGGACTGCTGTTAGCAGTGAGGGTATGCTTGGATTGTAGATTTGTAACGATAGGGGTGTCTCGGCTTTGGACAGAAAACATACTAAGGTATTATCGCCACTGTTAGTTCATATATTCCCACTGTTAGCCTTACATCGTCCACCAATAACCTTAATTTACCACCGTTCGTTATAGATCTACCACTGTTATCTAAAACTTACCACCGTTAGCTTTAAAACTGCCACTGTTAGTCTAATATTACCACTGTCTTCCTTAAACCTAACCACTATTGCCACCGACAGCTTATTTTACCCACTGCTTTCTTAAAATACCCACTGCTTTCTTATTGGTACTCACTGTTAGCTTAATATGGCCACTGTTTTCCTTAAACTTACCCACTGTTGGCTTGTATAGCCACTGTTGGTGTAAGAGAGACAATTTTAACAGCTTTTTGGAAAAGATATTATATTTTACTAATGGGAAACATATTTTAAGTCAAGGTTATTAACAAATAAACTTTAACTAATTATTTTGGAACCTTATAAATTATTAAATAAATTTAGTAATTTCTTTATCAACAAAGACTACAAAAATATATATCTTTTAACCATCGAGGGTACGCGTAAACAGTAAACGAACAATACGCACATATAACCTTTATCATAGCAGTATATATAAATAATTTAATATAATGTGACCTATTAATAACGTGAACGAACGTATGAGTAATTAAACTGCATACATTTATTATTTGTGCATATATTGAGACCTACTCAATTACTTAGGTATTTGATGTACTGTGTGCACTATGACTTGAATACTTGATCATCCTCGAGCTGTATTATTCAGGTGAGTTCATAGCCTCGCCTTTCCCTACTATTTATGTTTTTACTAACCCGCGAGGGGGAGACATGCTATAACTTGTTTTGACTATATGATTTTAATATCATCATGGCCCTATACTTATATTTAATAAACTGTTGATTAATACTGTGGAGAAAACTGGTAATATATTTTATAGGGCGCAAACTGAACTGTTACCTTGATTACATTTGCCTATCGTAGATGAACCCGCATGACCCGTGCATCTGAAACTGTTAGAATATTTGAATTACCTGAATGTTATAAATAGATCTATTTGGGATTGACCATCCCCATCTGGGTGAGTCTTGTCCACTGTGCCTCGGCCAGGACAACAGATGTTTCACATGTCAGAACTTATTATTATTGGGTCCCTTTTAATAAGGCGAAGGGTCCTCATTTGTCGAGGACTTAACTTTCAAGTCTCAGTTTCGGGAAATATGGGAGTGTAATTACCTTATAGTATTTGGCTTTGTGCGATACTAGTTTTGTGATGTTTGCGGTTCTAAACTTGAATTTATATTACTTGGTACATTACTACATGGAACATACTAATATTTCTAAACTTGATTTTTATCAAACCTTATGAAATACTATATGGGATATTTAATATGCTACACTTGATTTTTATATCAAACTTTGTGCAACACTATGTAGGACAATTTACAGTCCTGAACTATGATTTTAAAAAAAACTCTATGAATTCACCAACTTTATGTTGACTGTTTTAAGCATGTTTTTCTTAGGAAATTAAGCTGGATTATTTGAGCATGGACTGAGTTTCATTTAGGAGCATCATAATTGGGAGATTTGGTTTCAATAGGATATTTGTAACAACTAATATTTAACATTTCAGCTGTTTGTACTAAAACATTATTTGTATCAATTGTATTTCAAAATCATATAATTATGATCAATGCTTTGTATGCCATTTGTCATGTGATCTGCAACGTGACACCCAATTACTATTCCACTACAAACCTGATGTGGGGGTGTCACATATTACTTGAGCCATTTTTTGGATCTTGATTTGAAAACTTTAAATGAGCAGTTTAATGAAAAAGTAACAGTTTTGCTAATCAAACTGATCTGATACCACTTGTTGGTCCCTTGTAATTCGTTATTACTTATCAACCTTAAGTAATAGCTCCTTACCAAGACTCAAGTGAGCTGTTTTAACAATTGATAAGAACCAAGAACAATTAAAACAACAATACCAATAACTCTCAACGTATAGACTTTTATTAAAACTCAATAAAGAATCTATAACCCACTTTGTTTATGGAATAACAAAGTGGTTGAATGACAATGTATGGTGATCTCCTCTACTTAAACTTCTAACCAAAGTTAAAGGTCTAAGCTCCAATCTAGACGTTCATATGCTTCTTGGCTATATGGTTTAGTTGGTATTGAGAGAGAAGGTTTTTCTAGAGTTTGTACTCTTGTATTGGTTAAACTTTTCTCTCTCAATGTGCACTCCTTATATAGGCAGTGCAAAACTAGGGTTTGCATTTTGCTTGTTCCTATGCATGGGTTTATCCAGTGGGTGGTTGATGCCCATGTTGGATAAACAGTACAAAGTACATAATAAACTATTGTAGAAAAGATAAAATGTGTACTTATAGCTAACTATACAAGCAACCTACTTTGACTTAAAGTAATATTTTCCCGCCTAATGCAAACCATCAGAATACTGAACTGTCTTCAGCATTCCAAAGGAGATCGACATCATTCAGTTTGGTATTGTTAACCCAAACTGAACTGAAAGCTCTTCTTCAGTACTTGTTCTTCAGCAACTAGACCGCCTAGTACATGAAACAAAGACTCCTTTGTCTTCTAAGTTTACTGAAAGAGGAAAGCTGAACATCCTTCAGCAACATACTCTTCAGTTAGACTTTGTTCCTCTGGTCATGCTTCAGCAGACTCACCTTACTGCTGAGCATGAAACACTTAGGGGGATTTTATATTCAAATCCTAGAGTTTCTTTAGGGTCAGCAAATACTGACCCAACATTTAAGCGTAGCAGTTACGACAACTATGTATATTATAGAGCTTATACACCAGGGGAGTATATCTATCTATTGTTATATGTAGACGATATGATGATTGCTTGTAAGAGCAAGGTTGAGATTGGGTCTACCAAGTCTTTGCTTAAAAGGGAGTTCGACATGAAGGAGCTCGACGAAGCAAAGAAAATTCTTGTTATGGAGATCGTTAGGGATGGGAGTCACAAGACTCTGAGGGTGTCACAATCCGGGTACATTTATAAAGTTTTAAACAGGTTTAGAATAGAAAATGGGAAACCGGTTTAGATGCGATTCGGTGGGCACTTCAAGTTGCCGTTGAAGGATTGCCTGGTTACAAATTGTAACGTTGAAGGATGAGTAAGATTTCGTGTGCAAATGCGGTTGGGAGCTTAGTGTACTTGATGGTGTGCATGAGGCCAGGCATAGCGTATGTAGTAAGCATAGTTAGCAGATATTTCACGAATCCGGGTAAACTTTATTGAGAAGCTGTTAGCCTTACTTTTTGGTATGATGTCGCCTTTCACATGGAGTTGGACTAGATACAGACCTATTTCTATACGCATGGACTAAATTTATACACAAGGGATAGTCTATCTATGTTAGGTCTATAAATACCCCCATGACTCTCCATGGGAGGTGTGGAAGAATAGTGTATTTTACTTTGTGTTTTATTTTCATTTGAAATAAACACACACTTTTCCTTTCACCTCTCTCTACTTTCTCATACTAGAACCTAAAATGTATACCTTGTTCTTTGATCATCCCCGACGCCCCGAAACATCGTGGTATTTTATTCTTGTCAATTGGTATCAGAGCTATCGGGAGTGTCGTTTATCCGTGTGTGTTCGTGTTCGTGTTTGTATTGGTCTTGTGGTCTCTATCCGTATCATTTTTCTATCATGTACTTTGAAAAGTTGTTTGTTTCAGCTTTTCTGTCATCCAAATCTTTTTATTACTAGTACTTTTTTTTCTTTTCATCATATTTTTTTCCTTTTCTGTCACATCAATGTTTTTTATCAGTTTTTCATCTCATTCTTTTTATCAGTCTATTTTTTGGTAACCGTGATTTCCGACACACTGGTCGACTAATCCACGGGGTTTGAACCCACCGCCACATAGACTCAAACAAGGTAAAGCCCTCCCTTTTCAGGAGGTTAGCGTGGCCACTTCAAGGTTGTTTGCACCTAACAGGAATTGAACTTGAGACCTCAGTCTTTTCAAACATCGACACATCATCTTTTTTTTCATTTTCTATCTGATCCTCTTTTATCTGGTTTTTTTAGTTTACCATCCATTTTCAGCTGTTTTAAAATCTGGGTTTGTAGCCATATTTTTCGAAGATGAAGATGAACATATCTAGAAAAAAAAAACCTAGATCCATATTTCCAAACCCTTAATAAACCGAGATACAAGTTTTTAGAACTACCGGATAAGTCTTTACAAAAGACCAAGATAAACATTTGGAAAAAATCGGGATACCACATTTCCAAAATATCGGGATACTGCTTTTAGAAAAACAGGGATATCGTTTTTAGAAAAATCGGGATTTCTTTTTTAAAAAAATTGGGATATCGTTTTCAGAAAAACCAAGATATCATTTTTAGGTATACCAAAATAGAGAATGACAACCGGGATAACCAATTTGACTAGTCGAAACTCTGCCAATTTCTATCCCGAGTTGACTGGGTTAACTCAGATTGAGTTCAGTCAATTAAATAGAAATATCATAATGGACTCATCAGTTAAACAACATGAAACTTTAATCATCAACTGAGTCAAATCAAATAATTAGAAACATATGATTTGACTCAAACTGATAAATCAATGGCACGATCTTAGATTTTATTCGGTTTAGACATGCATGCTAAAATCATTAAGATCTTTGATAACGCCTCATTTATACATGTTTGTAATGATGCATTTGTCCTTATTTTCTATGTAAATAAATAAGTTATGTGTTGAAATGTTACTAATAATGTGTATTGTTTGATTGTAGTGAAGGAATAAACATATGAACCAAAGATGTAAAGAAATAAGAAGAAAAGGACTACAAAATAAATTATGCTGAAAAAGAGCCAAAGTGCGGCGCATAAAAGGAAAAGTGCGGCACACATTTAATAAACTACGATTTTGGAGAACTACGAAAAGTGCGTTGCACAACATGAAAAGTGCGGCGCACATTAACAAAATGTAAGTGCGGCACACAATTAACAAAGTGCGGCGCACATTTTGCTGCGGTTACATGTATTTAGTGCCATTATGCATGGCAATTATGAATATAACTCTTGGCTTGCTCCAGGTTTTACTAGTTATGAATATTGGGTTATATAATCAACCCTAGGGCAGGCTAAAGAGATAGATTCCATACTCTATTATCAATTGTTACAAGGTTTTGATATAAATCAAGGTTTCTTTCAATCATTGATCATTGTTATTAGAGCAAGGGTGAACCTTAGTGGCGCATATCATTTTTGGTGTAACAAGAGACTAGGAACTTGTTGTTGATTGTGATAAGTTGTAATAAAAGCTTATAAACATTTTGGAGCAAGTATCAATTTGACACTTTTGTTGGTATAATTCTAATTTCCATTGTGTTATTCATTCCTTTGGTTTTCCAAATTGTTGAAATGATTATTTATACTGTTATGATGGAGTAGTGCGTTGTGCAAATGGTTAAGGACTAACATCCTTATGATTAGATAGATTTATATGCTTGAGGGCAAAGTGCGGCGCACAATTTGTTTTGTGCGGCGCACTTTCCTCCTTGGTTCGTGAAACTGAGTATGATTTAGATGCTTTTGTACTATATGTTATTAATGTAAGATCATTGTTATATGTTGGATTTATTCATGATCATGACTAGTACTCATGTGAATGGATGAATTTCATGTCATCTAGTAAACGAATCTTGTTATTCACATTTTTCGCGATTAGTGGAATAAAACATGTAACAACCCTTGCTTAATCTCATATGCTATATTAGTTATCGAAATCAAACATAAACCATTCTCAATGCTTTTGATATGACATGATCTTTAGTCGGATTTTTGTTATATTAATTAGATGTTGCGTGTACGACTAGTAATCGACATGTTATCTTACATTGTTTATGTGCTCATATTCACCATTGCTAATTATCTTTCATATGTTTGTGACCTTAACCAAATGCACCTTTAAAACCATTTGATAAGTATATCTTTATAACTTGTGACACTCTAGAGGTAATTGTTTTATATTCTTTAGCATCAACCCCGTGGAAGGAACTGGACTTTACCATAAAATTATGCTATGCATGATAGGGTATATTTTCCCGTGTTTGTATTTCTAGTCATTTGTGTGTGGTAATATCTTGAAAATTTTTAAGACTTTCGAAACGAACATCAAGTTTTTGGCGCCGCTGCCGGGGATTGATATGTTATTGACTTAAAAACATTTTAAAATACTTGGTAAACTAAAATTTCTAAACACACCGTACAGATTTATGGCAATCTGAAAAAGTTTTTAACAAAACAGCATAAAAGTGCGCTGTACAATTTGAAAAGTGTGTCACACATTTAGTGACGAATTTGTAAAATGTTTGAAGAAACAATCCCAAAACACCACCAAAACCTTTTACTCTCAACACTTACTGCTGAAAACATGAGAATTGCTTTGTGTGTTGATAGGTGTGATAACACCCATCCTTTTACCACTTAATTATAATAATAACCAAGCCAAAACGTGTATTTAATGTCGTAAAACTCGAAATTATGCGTGGTTTGTGTTTTTGTTGTAATTTAGGACCAAAATGTGAAAAGGGAAGAAAACACGGGCTTTCACGGGATTTTACCGAAGAAAAGACAAAAGACAAAGTCAAAAGATCAAGAGTGCAAAAAGAACGGAATTCAAAGGCCTATTCTGAATATTTATCGAAGAAAAAGACTAAAGACGGAAGTTTAACGAAGTCGAAGAACCAAGTCTAAAAAATGAAGAAAATTAGAAGACGAGTTCATTTTATATCGACAAATCCCGAGACAACGTCAAAGAAATTAAAAGACGAGAAGACAAAGTGAAAGTGGAAAGCATCAATACTTACCTCCCTCCTCCTATATGTACCCTCCTAATGTGTCATTAGGACGGTGTTAGTTAGATTTTAGTTTGTTTGAGATTAGGAGTAGTGTAGGTTTATTTTTCACATAGTAGGAGTAGGTGTGATTTAAATTTCCATGCTTTAATTTTCCTTAATCTTGAATTTTAATCTTTAATCTTTATCTTATTTCAAGCTTTTTCATTAATCAATCTCATTCTACCTTTCTTAATTTCAATCTTGTTTGATTTTTATAATCATATAGTTGTTTATTTTTATTCTTATTGTTTAATTGATATGTTTCTTTGATTATGCTTATTGCTTATTGTTTGATTTTATTATTTTTAATTAAGTTTTTTAATAGTTTATTTTATAAAAAGTTTATTTTAAATATTTTTATTATTTAGTGTTTTTATAAGTTTTTAAATTGTGGCTTATTAGCTTTTTCCTAAAATATTTTTTGTTAAGTTTTTGGTAAGTGCTTATTAGATTTTCGCTTATTTTTGGGTTTTGCTTATTTTTCATCTTTATGTTATCCGGGTTATTGAAACCCTCTTTTCCCGCATTAGGTAACAATTTGTTTTATTCCGACTTAAGTGAATATCAGTTTTTCCCGAATTAGTAGTTTATCAATTTTTCCGGATTAGTTTACATTTGCTTATTCCTGATTGCATTTGAACTTCACATTCCGAACTGTGTACATGACAAATATTCTGGATTATGTGTCTAACATGCATTCCGGATTGTGATCAGCACTCCATATCCCGCATTATTAACACAACAACATTCCGGATTACATGTGGTATATGCATTTCGAATAGTGTTGAGAAGACTGATTCCGACTTAGGAGTAGGATGTTTATTCCAAATTGTTGGTTAGACATGGATTCCGGATTGTTTGTTAGACCTGGATTCCGAATTGTGTTCAGATGATGGATTCCGGATTACCTACAAACTTCTTATTCCGGATTATGTGTATGCATGTAATCCGGATTAGGTTTATAATTGGCATTCCGAATTAGGTGTAGAATTAGGATTCCGATTTATGTTTGGTTTTAGTTTTCCCGTATAGTTTTTGAATTTATATTTTTCCCGCCATTTTTTGTATGTCTTATTTTAATTGTCTTGTCTTAGATTATTTTCGAAGTGTTTTATTTTCAAGCTTTATTTTCTTTAAAGTTTACATTTCTTTTAAGTTTTCAAATTTACTTTTAAAGTTTTAAATTTTCGTCATTTATCTTTAAGTCTTAATTTTTAGTTTACATTTTAAAACTTTCATTTTTATCTTTACTTAACGACATTTTCATTTTCACTTTTAGTTTAAAATAGACAATCATTTTCTTTTCCTTTCACCAAGAACAACTGAGTCGCACTTTTAACTGTAATCAATTCGATAAGACCGAGAACAACGTACTTTTTAACTAAGTAAAATCTAGTAATTAAATGGCACCGCTGCCGGGGACAAGATCTTTGATCCCGGTATTACATTAGAGGCTTCCCCATGGACCATTTAATTCAGGGTCGAGTCAGGATCGTGACTCGGTGAACAAAAACAAGCGCTTCTCGGAAGACAACACGTTAATCTATCCTTTTTATCTGTTTTTCATCCTAAGTGTAGGGGGGAGCCCCGTAGGAGTTTGTTGTTTTCTTTCTTATCATGTGCAGGGAATCGAGCTTTCAAAGATCCATTCTTGATGACTTTTGACGATCCGTGATCCCGTGTACCCGTCTTCCCGGTACTATCCTAAACTCTTTTGATTCACTATTTTATATTCTTCAATATTAAAATAGGAATCACTTTAGTTGTCTCTTCCTTAGCAAGATTAAAACAACGTGCACAATTTCCTAAGTGTAGGGGAGTTTACACCCACATGCTTAAACATTGAGGCCAATATTTATCTTAAGTGTAGGGGGGATTTCTATCGAAGTTAATTGGGCATTATTCCATTAATTTGTCCTCATTTTAACCGGAAAATTGATTTTTCGACATTTTTCAAAACTTTTGATCTATTTCGGCCTATTAGTATTTACCTTTGTTATCTTTATTTTCTTTCATTAGAAATTTTTTTAATAAAATTGTTTTGATAAGTTTAGATGTCTTTGATGTATTAGGCCTGTCATGAATCTTTTGACTCAACCCGAGTTTCCTTATCCAAGTTCACTCTAGCTAGTATCCTTAACGTGTTTAAATCAAGTTTTGCTAGGCTTTTATATAGGAAACATTAAAACGCGAAAGTCTTAACTCTTACGGGTTAAGAACAAGAACTTTTCGCAAGTTCCTATAATTGATCCTAGAAAGTCGTTTATCAAGGGAACTTTAAAATGCGAATTCTAAACTTGAAAAAGTCTAAGAAGTTGCAAGATCCTATAGATGACTTGAAAACCCAAAACTTTGATTTAATAGGCTAAGCATCCACGAGTCTCATTCCTTGAGATTTTAAATTGTGGAGAACGAGAGATGATAGAGTCAATTATAAGTTTGCTATTCTTTCATGAATTTATGTGAGTTAATTATGAGCTTTTTCTCCCATCGCTTGTTAATAAATATAATTGCAATAAGTAAGGTTGTACGATTTGAAAAGTTACTTAGCTTCTAGCACAAGATCGTTTAAAAGTTGCTCGGTATAAATTAGAGTTCATAGCCAAGGCATAACTTATTGAAGTGGGATGCGAAGATTGGCGAGTCCGAAAAGGCCCTAACAAGGCATCAGGGCTACATTTTCTTGCTAAAGATCCAAACGTGATGTGAAGAATCATTTATCAAAAATCAATATGAAGGATCAAGACACACGACGAAAAGCAAATACTCCCCTAAAGATGATGGAGAAGTCTATCCGAAAAGACCCTAGCAAGGTATGAGGATAAATAGATCCAAGTCCTAAAAGGAGGCGGATCGTTGTATATCAAAATCCCAAATTAAGATTGGAGAAAAATGAAGAAGTCGTGGTCCAAGTATGAAGAATCTCTCAAAAACTTCAAGTGAAGAAATTCCTATTATGAAGAGAAGACCATTATTTAAGGAGCGTCTCTTAAGATTTGAAGTATGAAGTCTTTTGGGTCCACTAGATGTGGATCTTGCAGCCTGTTAAGGATGGTGAACGACTTCTATAATCACAAGTCTATTCACAGAGAGACTCTAGATGAATCACACACTATAAGTGCGAAATACAGATACTATGAACAAGAAGAAACAGAATAACTATAATGACTTGATCCTTTACTAAGGATTTCTAATATTAATATAAACTAGAATAATGTTTGATGAAGGTGTGTATAACCCTTATGCCTAAGGTTCCTTTTATACTACAAGGAAACCCTAATACATTATTAAGCCAAAACGTGTAATTTTGATATGCATATCCTTTCCTAACATATCTCATGCATATCCTAACAAACTACTCAAAATAATAAATTTTTGACTTTCTAAAGACCAGGAGCACATGTTGCTCCTACTACTACTAGGACCAGGAGGAAGTACATACCTCCTAGTATACCTATTACAAATGACTATTCCAAAGGTCCTAACAATCCTCCCCTAAACTTGAATTTAACTTGTTGAGTTCATGTTTCCTGGTAGATCTTGCAAAACAGCTTGAGGATTGGAACAACAAAACAAACAGCAGCATCATAACCATCAGCATGAACAACATAAAGACTGCTGCAACAAGTAACACCTAAAAGCTTCTTGAAAGCTTGAAACAAATCTGCACCTTGTTGAATCTCCACAGCAACATGAGCAGATTTTATGAGCCTTTACCAAGTAGCTGCTCACTCTTGGGCTAGCCAGTCTTTATGGTGGAATAAGCATCCCCCTGGGAGACCAGAACCCAGCCCAACTCTTAGAACGTGAATCAATGGTGAGTGGGGGTACCCTGATGATTTTGGGAAAATCATAACAGCCGTCAACGGATTTGATATGTCTTTACCAGAAGCCGTACTCTTCCGGACTCGCCAACTCTTAGCAATTTAGCATCGGTGAGCTGAAAACCCTATAGCTTTGAGCAAGCTATTACAACTATCAACGGATTTGATATAGATATTTACCCAGAGCCGTACCCCCTTGGACTAGCCACTTTTCAGTCTAGGACCATGGCAAGTGAAAACCATCCAGTTTTGGGTAACCTGGCAACCATCAACGGATTTGACTATCACACTAGAGCCGTACCCTCATGGTGAATCAACTCTTTCTTGTCTGTGAAACAAGGTGAGTTGAGCACCATTTGTTGTGTGGACCAGGTCCAACACCAGAAGTACCTCAAAAAAGCTCAAGTATGAAAATGTCAAGTGGAAAACAATATCATGATGGAAAAGTATAAGCAGATATTACACTATGTACAAGTTTGAAATTCCATCATATGTTTAAAGTATAAGCAGATATTATATAAAAAGTATTATTTATTTTTTTTATTTTTTAACTATAATGTGAGTCACACATCACTGTACAGATTGGTGAAAAGAATGTTAGTATAACACAAGAATAGAAGAACCATGCCAATCACATACAAGAAGCTACAACCTTGTCAGCATGCAACCGGGCTTGAATACCTTCCACTAAGGTAGTAGCCATGGCAGACTCATTCCCAGAAGGAGCATTAGATATATGTAGATGACAATCCAGCATAGCCTCCTTAGTAGCAATCGTCAATGGATACTCCATATCCGTAAGCATAAACACCACAACACCAGTCTCAAGCTCCAACACATGAACCCCACAACCAGCATACAATTTCCACCTCTTGGTCACCCAGCGAGGCTAATCTTTCCATACACCAGAATGTGGAGCATCATGAGGAGAATCTAACATCAGCTTCAAACCTTATAACAACATAAGATCACGACGCTCTACCCATGTCAAAATATTTTGCAGTCCCGAGACATTGCGAGCATAACCATCACTGGTCGTAATCTTATGAGTGAATGTACCACGAAAAATAGAGGATGGCCTAACCTCCCAAGCGAGAATCCAACCCTTACCCATGTGCAAATCTGTCTCACTATCCGAAGCAACCTCAATGAGATTTGCAGGATCTCGCTTCTCAAACGGAACAGACTTTCCACGATGAGCCTTCTTCTTCCTAATAGAACGACGAGGTGAAGGAATACAAGAAGAAGATTCAACCTTGACCTTTCTAGCAGCAGTAGAATCAGAAGTAGTAGACTCAAAGTCCTTATCAACCATAGGATCAGATTTTGCAGCACCAGCGGATGAGGTAGGTAGTGGTTCAGTCACCGGTGATGATGTTGTCTCCACAACAGGAGTAGCAGGGGTGGAATTAGCAGCAGGAGTGGTAGTAGCTTCATTGGTGGTGGTGAGATGAACCTGAGAGTGAGTGGGATGAACAGTCGAAGTGGTGGTAGTAGGAACAGCAGTAGAAGTAGCACGAACAGATGGAACACCAGAAGTATCCGTAGGAACACCAAACGAAGAAGTATGAGCAGCAGCAGGCTGAGAAGGGCGAACAACACTTGGAGGAGGGAGATAAATAAAGCGTTCAGGGACCGGTTTGTTTTGACGCTTGATCATCTTCGTGTACAGATCTTTAAGCTCATCAAAGGACAGCCCCCTAACTCGTTCCCAAGTCCAACCAGTGTGAAAGTAAGCAGCCGACTGATTCTTAACATATTGCTGCATTAACTTCCTCTCCTCTGTTCTTGACATAGGTCTGTTACGGCGCTGTTTACGAAGCTGAGCAGCAAGAGACAACTGTTGTTTTCTCATCAAAGCATTGCCCGTGGAATACAATTATGTTGATTGACATCAGCTCCCAAAATATCTGTAAACTACGAATAATCAGAAGTAAGAATGTTAAGCACTCTCATCCAGTCATTGTTATCCCAATGCATGGCATCATGCCTGAACTGCTCACGACTCTACTGTTGAAGGGCTTCATCCCCAGGCCTAGCTTGTTGATCAATCTCCTCTTGCAGTCGATGCACCGCCTCTTCCCCCAACCTTTCTTCCTCAATTTATGACAATCCGTCAATTTATGGTTGATATTTTATACTCAAATATTATTTAAAAACATTATTTTAATGTTATATTATGAAATCACTCATTTTTAGGAAGAAATTTAGATTTACGTCTTGAGGTAGCATCGACTACGTCTAAATCGGAGGATTCTACGTTACGTGCTTACGTTTACATACACCGTTTTGGTGACAGTCCGACACTTCAGAAAATAAATTTATCCGTGAATAATATTTTGAGATTTTAAGTTTGTGTTGGTTCATAAACTCAAAAATTTACGAGAAGAGATTAGGACTTACGATTATAATTTAACGTCCTTTACGACTAAACCGAAAACCTTAGGATTACGTATTTACGTTTTTGAACTCCGTTTTTGATGAGACAATTTTTATTAGATTCGGTTTGTGCCGTTGATTCATAATTTATAAGAACGTTTTTCGTAAAACGACCCGAGAGCACGCAAATCGAGGAAACTAGAATCGAGGAGTACCCGTAAATTAGTGGGATGAGACAAAACAAGTTTTGCCTCACCCCACACATGGGACGGTTAACTAGCTAACACCAGCACCATGAGGCGTCAAAATTTCAAGCCATAAGTTAACACTTGTTAACTTGAGCTTAACTTGTAAGCTACCTAACATCAAAACCACTAACACTAACCTCATTTCCACTCATGCAAAACTCACAACTCTCTCATCTCTCTCTCAATATTGCCGTCCACTTCCACCATTAAACCACCACTATTTGATCAATTTTAACCACAAACCATGTGTTATCTACACATATGGTGAAGAACCTTTGAAGCCTTGAAGATTAGAGGTGATTCTAACATCCAAGGAGGTGATTTGGTAATGTCCAAGGGCTGATTTCTACATGAAGTTTTCAAGTATTGGTGGCCATGAAGATTGGTGTTGATCTACCACAAGTTCTTCCATCAAAATCGATGTCTTAATCACAACCTACATCATCTTGGTGGTATAGAGATTGTTCTTCCCATCCTCTTGTTATTTTGATTATGTAATCGTGTATTTTCTTTCTTATTGTATATGTATATGATGAATATATGATGATAAAAATATTATGCGGGGATTTGGTGTTGATAAACATGGGTAAAAAGATGAAAAACTATATGTAAAAGTGGTTAATCTTGCTTAATTTAATAGGCTGTATAAAAACAGTAAATAACCATATTATGAACTGATAAAATGGTATAGATGAATTTATATACAGTGAGTATTGAGACTTGTACACATGTGAGAGGTGGCCATGCAATGAAATCATAAAAATGAGTGAGATATGATCAAAACAAGTTTAGAGTGCAAATCTGAGTACACTGATTTGGACGAATTTTATAAAATACTTAGAGGTTGATTCATCAGTAGCTATACAGGAATAAAATGAATCAAATATCATGTAGTTTCTGTGATAAAAATTTGGGGTTCTATCTCCATGTATAACTCTAGATATGATCATTTTAGTAAAGTAGATTTTTAGGACTGATTTTGTGAAATTAAAGTTTAATATTATTATATAAGCACTCAAATAAATATAGTATAAAATGTGAATTAAAACCCACTAACTTATATATCTCATTTATATAAAAATGCATAAGGATAAATAAATGGACATTATATAAAAATGGTAGTTTGGTAAGTTTTATAAATTATAAAAACTATATACTAAGTTTTACGTCTTTTCGGATAAAACCGAAAGATTAACGTTTTTGTTAAATAAAACTTAGACTGTTGGACCCGTCTAATGTAAACTTTTATATACTTAGATACTGATATATAAACATATATAACAAGTAAAAATCGATAAAACCCGAGCCTTACAACATATAGACATTAACGGGCCAAAGTAGCCTTAATGGACAATAAACCCGACTAATTTGGTAAAACACTTATAAACTTATTTATTAGGCTTAACCCATTCGGGACCAACATATAAAGTATAATACTGATAATAAAAGTATAATGGGGCTAATGAATAGTATTGGGCTTGTAATAGGCCCATTGGGCCTCAAAATGTAAACAAGTTGAACTAGTGTAACTAGTCTTGAAAAGTTCCAACACATAACACTAAAATGAGTAAATGAGAATATATAAACCCACTTGATCATCATATATATAAAATCATCATATGTATACATAATTGTTATTTTTATAAAGTCATTGGACAAGAGTCTAAGACGAGTATTATTTGTCTAGGTTTTCGTGATTGAAGCACGTACCGTACATCCGAATTGCCGATAACCCGCCTTCCCACATCAACGTGAGTTCATAGCCTCGCACTCTTTTAAATGTTTTTATAAGATGTTTTATAAACCCGCGAGGGAGATAACATGTCAGTTTTTATGAAATAGGACACTAGTTGTCCCGATTGTCTGTTTATTGATTTGGACCCGAATGATTGAATGACCCGATGAATGATTAAATGACCCGATAGATGAAATGAAATGGATTATTAAATTAGGTTATGTAACTAAAAGTCCCATTAGCATGAATTGTGAACTACCGGGATTTGGTAGACGCTTATGCATATAATAGTACTATTTGGGGACGATCACCCCAGTTCGCGCCTTGACGGTTGATCCCCGTCGTGCCACATTGATTGGTAAGCGAATTTATGTATGAGAAGATTTACACAAGTGTGATTATTGTGACGACACGCTAATTTAGATGGGCAAATTGAGTTTCGGGCTAGCTACCTGTTGTTTGTTATAGAAAGGTAACAATGTCATGCGGGTTATAATAATCCAATTAACGAAATACTGTTATAAGTACCGAATTACGATATATTGCCTGACTAGCAATATTGGGTCTTATTATTGATTTTATGTTCGTGTTTTGGTTTTACATAACCATATTCATATAACGATTTTTATTTAGCTTTATACAACGTTATAAACGTATTGTATGATGTTTTAACGACAATGGTTCGTATAATGGTTTTGAAGGCGAAAGCCTATATTATGATTTTTGAGAAGGATTTGTATAAAATGACTTTGGCTATTTCATGGCCTACTACAAAGATTTGTACAAAATGATTTTTGGTAATAAATATATCCCGACGATATATTAATGGTTTTCATTAAACTCTATGAATTCACTCGGCGTTATCGCTGACCTTTTCTTTTAACATGTTTTATCTCAGGTACTTGAAGGTAATTCTTGGGAAGACAACAAGAATTCATGGCCCGCACCTAAATAATAATTTCCATTCAAATTCTTTGTAAAACTTGTATGAAATACAATGACTTGGGACCTATGTAAATTTGATATTTATGAATGGAAATTCTTTATTATTAAACGACGTGATTTTCAAGCGTTGTCTATGATGTGAGTAATGTGCTATCCCGTAACACCAATGAGTCTTCCGTTGTATTGAATTGTATAAAATTTGGGGGTGTTACTGTTTGGTACCAGAGCTCTCGTTATAGAGAACGAAAGATTTTTAAAACCAAGGTTTTGAAAAACATTTCAAAATCTTTTAACAATAAACATTTTTCTAAAAATGTCTAAACATCTTTTGACTATAACGGTGCCGAATAATTCCCGAGTTACCGACAAGGCCAGACTGAGAAGTGTTATTTTAATATATATATAACTTGGATTATATATATATATATATATATATATATATATATATATATATATATATATATATATATATATATATATATATATATATATATATATATATATATATATATATATATATATATATATATGATGTAATTTGATTACATGATTGTTTGATGATTATTTTAATATTTATACGAGGTATTTATACGACGTAGATTGTCACAAGGAACCCTAAATCCCTTAGTAAATTAATCGAAGCTATTCTCGTAGAAATTCTAGCTATCCTAGATCTAAACCAAGTTTTGCTATTTATGATCCCAACAAATGGTTGATATTCGTAGAAATCTCGATATTAGTTGATTGTGATGATGAAGAAGAATTGGCGAAGTTAAATCTGATATCGATGTCATGACGATCTTTCCTTATAGAGTGGAGTTTGACAAAACGTTACCACCTAGAAAGATGTCATCTGATTCGGTGTCACCCAATTCTTAAAATTGAAATCGAAAGGGTGAATGTTGCACTTGAGGCTGTCATTGGAGCCTTTACCCAAAAGCCTCATGCCACTAGTACCTTTCCGAGAAGTCTAATTGAATGTATGGGTCATCTCATACTAGTGACTCATTTGATAACTATTGTTGTAAAAGCTATAGGATTGGAAATTAAGTGTTGATCATATCGAGCTTTTATTGCCTTTTTGAGGTTTATGAATAAGGTTGAAAGTATTGGAAAATGAGGTAGGATATCGCCTTGAGTTTAAGTTGATTGAAACTTGAATAAAGTAAAATTTAACCCGTATGGAATATGAGGTTGATAAGAGGAAGTCGTTAAGTTCTGTGATTGAATTATAGGGTTTTAATTGATTTTTAGTTTGTGTTAAGGGTTGTTCCTAGGTCATTGTCCAATGATGAGGATGCCTAGTGTCCAATAAATAAATTGAAGAGATCATCTTCTGAATTGGGACCGATGGATCTTCCGGGACAGGTGGGACACCTAATGACTGTCACACCCCACCATGGCGGAATATGGGGCACGACGTATGGATATCATCACAACAATAGCGTGTCAATAGAGATAACTAAATGATATAAGAAATGTCATAAATGGCGACACAAATGTCATGACAATATCTCAACATGCAGGAGTCTAGGTAAGTAGGTAACAGTCCTACCTCTTACCCAAGACAAACAAGTAACACAAACAAAACAAACATATAGGTGCCAACAGTATCACTTATTTAAATGAACAAATAAAAACTAAGAAGGAACGGGGATCTCCTTCTATATGCAATCCTAAGGCATCCAAGTCTAGCCACTTCTATCCTCAAGCTTAACCATATTCACACCTGAAAGAGACACTAAAACACGTCAACATAAAGTTGGTGAGAGTCATAGGTTTAGACTCCAACGCCAAATCAGTTACAAGCTGTGAATAACAAACACCAATACAATAACATATGGAGAATGTGCTACAATAATGTATTAACAACTAGCATTCAAGTTCAATCAATCATCACAATTCCAAGGCATCACGCCTTACCAACAACCACAATTTCCAAGGCATCACGCCTTACCAAACACCATAATTTCCAAGGCCACTACCTTGTCATTAACCATTGGTCCCATAGACGATCACGGTATGTACCTATCCCAAGGCCACTACCTTGTCATTAACCATTGGTCCCATTGACGATCACGCTATGTACCTATCCCAAGGCCACTACCTTGTCATTAACCATTGGTCCCATAGGCGCCCATACACCTATGTACCTTTCCAATCCAGATCATACACAAACAAGAATCAGATAGCAGTTAATCACATAATTTACACACAAGTCCATCTCAACCTTAAAAACATTCACAACATCAATTTATAAACAACTCAACACAGTGTCTCTTCCATCCCATCTGGAAGTCAAAATCAAAAGTAAACATGGGACTATGAAACTCACCTGATAGCTTCTTCACAAGTCCTCGCACTAGCAACGAGCTAACAAACCAAAAACACACAATCAATACCCGAACCAATCACCAAGATGGCTCATCAACCAATGATGGACATCTAGCATATTCCCATATAATACCTCATTGATAAGCTCTAATCACCCCATTACCCTTCCTTAACAAGTCCCTAACTTGGTTAAGTTTAATAACTATCCCGTTCATAATTTTACACAAAACAGTCCCAGTTTTTAGGTCTCAGAACTTTAAGTCAAACGTCCACTTAAACATACCCATGGTTTCTGTAAAAGGAATATTCACACTTTTATACATTTTAGTTAAATCCTCCCACTTTCCCTATCCTTAAAGCTACTGTTAAGTCCCCGATATATGTGTATATATTGCTACCTATCCAGAATTTACTGATTTTAAACGTATGAAAAGTTTGTTACCATTAGAGGGTCTTACCCTAAACCACAACCTTAGCCCAAGTGCAAATACTTACTAAAATATATAAACCATCTCTCATGTTCGTGAGAAGATCCCAATGCAACCCTAAGTACCCCAAACAACCCAAAACTTAAAAAGAAAACAGGCTGAATTCAAAACTGTTTTGACCTTCGACTGTTGTAACTTGTTTTTGACCCACTTCCCGACCTCCAATTTAGTTCTCGTTTCTTGCATTAGAAAGCCACTTCAATTACCTTTTCAGGGATACTTGGATCTCATCTTGAATGTTCCTATAACTCCTGATATGATCAAAACAATTGAATCAAAATTCTGCCCAGTTTTTTTAAAAACGGGTTTCACAAAATCAACCTCATTAATTAACCCTAATCCCTCTAATTACAAGCCCTAATTTATTTAATTATTAAAATATGATTAATATACTGTTTTTAATTAAACCCTAAACTAATCCATCATATGATCATAGAAACATTAAAAACATTTAATATGAAAAGGGTTAAGAAGGTTTTACCTTTGAATTAATAGAAGATGAAGAAAACCTAATTTTTGAAGAACCCTAATTGGCCACCATTGATGAATTTCGTCTAGGAGATGTTATGGAGGTTAAAAACCTGATTATTATGGTTATGAGTTGGGTTTGGTTAAGTCCTAAAGGCCCCCTAATCCCATTACAAGTCAATTGGGCCTGTTTTGGGATTTTCCCTTCTTTCTTTCTTCTTTGGTGCGTCTAAACCGACCCAAACACCCCTAAATTCGTTTTTATTTTTATTTTTATTATTTAATATTATGTTATTAATATTATTTTAATTTTCCTTAATTTATTTCAACTCCTAAAGCTTCCAAAACCACAAAACCGTAAAACTAGTCAAATTTACGCGTTTTTCCGTAAAAGACGTAAAATATACACTTTTTAAAAAAATCTCAAATTTTGCAATAAAATTTATAACTAAGTCCTAAATGACTTAAAACCATCCCGAAAAATATTCATATGACTAATTACCTCATCCGCGACCTCTAAATGCTAAACCGTAAATCGTAAAAAATACGATTTTCTATAATACATATACGTATACTTAGAACCACCAAATAACACCATCTCACTTCATAGTCACTACCATGTGAACTCATGAACATGAAATCATTACACATCGTTTCATTCACAAGGTACCCCGTACCGGAAACGATTTCCAAACCACAATCTATACACACCAATAAGCACATAAACACGTAAAGACACGCAACTAGCACAAAATAAAACTAAGTGACGAACCTCAAAACCAGGGTTGTCACATCACTCCCTCCTAATAGAAATCTCGTCCCGAGATTTACTCCTTAGGATCAAACACACAGACAACAAATTACACGAGGATACTTGTTCTAAAAGAACTCCTCTCATTTCCACGTGAACTTTAGTTCAAGTTTCAAAATACCACATATACAAACCAAAAAAAATTAAACTCATTGTCAAACTCTTGACCTCACAGTCAATAAATCTCCTAGATGACTCTTTGATAAAACAAAGACTCTCATTAACACAAGTCCCGAATAACCGTACATGCAAGATGCATTCTCAAACAACCTTTACAAATCTCAATACATGAAATGTATCATGTATACAACTCATTTCTCCCATGTAATTCTATGCTCATATGCTACTGGTCCGATCTTTCCAAAGATCATAACTGGACCTACAAAACTCTACATCAACTCTTCCATTTTACCAAAACATACCACCTGTTACTATGGGTGAAACTCCCTTTAGACCGTACCCCAAACTACTTAAAATTCCCAATTTCCTTACAAAGGGAACTATGACGGTCTTTCACATACCCATTAGTTCTTCCAGTCCAAATCAACTTACGATCTATAGACATCCTCAGAAGGATGGTTATCTAAGTTAGACCAATCCCTTCGTCCCTATGGCATATCACACCTATAACTCCTCATCCATTCGATTATCGATACTAATCCTCCCAAAAAATCAGTATAGCTCAGTGCCATTTCCTTTTCCACACTACGACAACATTAGCCTGCGCTGTGCTTTATTCTACTCATTAAGCTCTACCAAAGTTTTACCTCCGGTTCCTATTTCATTCATGCTTCGCTTCAATACACACGTCCTTCTTCCTCCTCAACTCATACCATACATCACGATGTGATGCTTCCCATCGTTTCTTCCCTTGCCATAATCCTTGATAAGGGATTCCATACATATTAGGCTAACTTTTACGCATAACCCTCTATTCCATCCCATTCGTACGCAATTCTTCCAACTTCTCAACTACGTGACTTCTCATTCCTCTTGAAATATGAGATGAATTAGACAGTCTATCGACTATCACCCAACTCTCGTCACTTTCACAAATTTCGTCCTTACATTACCCTTTCTAAGATACTCCTATCTATGTAGGAAGTATAGTCTACGCCCCTTTCTCCATATGATTGTCCAAGCCACGCAACATACACGTTGACGCGTTCTCTGCTTTAGACAAATCAACTCGTGCAACCTACATCCTTCATGCAAACCACCCTAATACGTCATCCATATAGTTCAAGTTCGTCTCAGCTTCACTTCATTCTTCTTATTCCATGTCTCATCAACCATGCTTCCCTTTCCCAGATGGTACTTGGCCTTGCAATTTTCTTTCATCACTTAACTCCACCCATCACCTTTGCCAAAAGTTCAATCAAGATGATTGAATATGTGTTGGAGACGTTCATGATCCGTATAGATCATTCTCCACGTCTCGTACACCAAATGCCTCTAGCATTCTAGGCAGATATAACAATCCAGCCCCACTAACTAACCCATCTAGTTCTTCCAAATCTTCAGTTCCTGCAACGTATAAGCGATCGCCTTTCTTTGTCGTCCTCGTACGCGTCCAAATCCCTGCTCCACGTATCGTCATGCTTCGTGAATTCATCCAGTCCTTCCGATAATGCCAAGATCGGCCCATTATCCAATCCACCTCTTCAGCCTCCAAAATGCTTCCTCATCCTTTTTCACTTCGCCCGTTGCTGGTTCCATGATACTCCATCATCTCTAACTACTCATCATGGTAAACTTAATACTAAAAACTCACACTCGAAAATCTCACGTATAACTCCACCCCAAAACCAACACATAATTCGCCTCACTCTCCTTCTCAGATTTGAGTAGTTCAAGATGTCGTCGACGCTCCCCATGACAACTCGTTTATACACGTTCATGCACACTTGGTTCATTGACACCATGAAAACCGCCAGTGCTTTGGTGAAGCCAAATACATAACCGTAAACCCAAAGCGTTCATACAACATCCTTAGCAGTTTCAACTATGTCCTCCTTGCACCCTCTCTTAGCGGCAATACGAATAAATTCCTACCTCGTTCTACTTGCAAAATTCTACATGCATCTTAAAAGACCGGTACTTCCTCTCATCGAACCACTCAACCTCCTTCCACATCCAATCTACTACTAAGCAACTCAACTTTTATCTGGTATTCCTTGCAATTTCTAACAACTCTTGTTTTTAAATCACTCCATCAACGATTTGCCTTGGAAAGGCACTAACTACAACTCCTCTCACCTCCCCTACTTGCTCTATTTATGGTTCTACCTCACAGTAATAGGCGAACCTACTAAATTTCAGGAAATTTTTGGAAAACTTACATGCCCTACGAACAATCATAAATACCTTTGAGGTATTACTTCCCCTTCCAACACTCTCTATGGCGCGTTACTTATGCTAATATCCCACAAATCTCTATTCATCTCCTTGGTACTCCTAAGAGACCTCATGACCACACTAGTTCGTCTACGAACTTATTTCCTCCCCACTAAGGGTATTCCGACCGTTCTCTCATGGTTACCTACTTAAGCGTGTAGGCGCGACCAAGTCTTTCATACGACTACCTCAACGCTCCCGAACAATATGAAACCAAAACTACATCCTGAATCCATCAGATACGATCAACGAATCAAACCAACGGATGACTAACGACATTTAACGTGCACCAATTAAAACAAGTCAAAAACCATGAGACTCAAAAGAAAACTCAAACCCAGAACATGTATCAATTCAAAATGACCCATGACCACGAAAAATAATCCAAGAAACACCCAATGGCAACCAAAACATATTACGCCCCGCAACATATTATTTAAACCGTGCAAAAGATCGACTTTTCCAAAAGAATATATATCTCTTTTTTTTATTTATTTATTATTACCTTCCACATCTATGTGACTCAAACAATCTACAAACAACCCTCTTGACGAACTCAAAACTCAACTCAAAGACTAGGTATCCCGTGTATCCCAAATCATAAAAATAAACTACTATTCAAACTCAACCTTTAACCCGACACTTGTACAACAATTCCGACCAGTCCACTGACCTCCCATGGCTATACATTCTGAATATTTGAAAAGTACGTTCCGAGTACATAATTTTTTTTGCTTTTGAATCACTCAAAAAGCTCTAAAAACGAACAAGTTATGACCGAAACAGTTTTATATTAATGAAAGATAAAATTGTATGTGAAATCTTCATAAACTCAATTTAACCTTGAATTAATAATCATAAATGACGTGAATCGGTTAAACCCAATTATATAAACTATGTAAGTAGAAAGAAATTTTACTTCGCTTCATTTTAAAGAAAGTCTTTTAGAATTTGAAATAAATAAGTGTTGACTAAAAAGAAATCTTATGTTAATTCTTGTTTCAAACACGACCCCAACACCTTACCATTATTTTACCGAATACGACCAACTATCTAACCCTATACTAGATTTCCAAGTCCCCTTTTTCCATATACCAACCAAAAGAAATGTAAGACTCAACACAAAAGATTTCATTATCTCAAAAGAAATCCCAGGTTATTTCAATAGACTTAAAACCAAGAACACCGTTTTAAAACGTACACGTGAAATACGAAACTCAAAGAATACCCTACAAGACACAGTTCAAAAGATTCAAAACGTCGTTGAAACTCCACCAAACTCGAGCACCATAAAACACGAACAAACACAAGGTACGTTCAAGTTATAATAACAAGTGAACGACCATATCCCATAACTTAACACATAGTAGTATATATACATCCGCATATGTATACCTATTGAATCCCCCAAACATACTCTTTATCATACACGTAAGTCAATCAATCGCTTTATACGCTCGTTTTTCATACGAGTAATCACCATCTCACCGTGCCACAACAAGGCATAAAGCCCACCTCCAAAACCAAACCATATCGTGTGACCCCAAAATCACAAAACACAACTATAACCCAAAACATATAACACAAAAAAAAAATAGCCATATCTTAGGTAGCCATTACATATACCCATATAAAATACGTATACCCAAATTCTACATCTCATCATATACAAGCATGTACTAACCCTCTTTCATGCAACCATACTTGGGAACCCATTGAAGTTGTGGTACTTGTATAACTACGTTGGCCACCATACTTATCCAATTACCCTTTCCCCAATGCACTCCCTCCTATGATGACACTTATAAGAACCAATACAACATATAACACATAAATCCATCTACTCACATAAGCTCATAACCACATAACCAATAAAATCCAAAACTCTATCTATTAAAATAACATAGTAATACTCTTGGAATACATAAATCCATAGTCTAGCTAAAACAGCATAGGCTAAATCCAAAACGAAAACAAAATCAGTTATAAGTCATGTCGCCCATAAGAGTGGAAACGGCTTAAAATCCTTCCTACCCATGTACTCCTAGTAACTCGAACCACCACACGATTCTTAGGGAACATGACTTAAACATCAAAAGAAAAATACTGTACCTCAGGTACATAAAATAACCCAACAAAAGATAGAACTACCATGTACCAAATTATGTACTATAATGTACAATTTAAGCAAAATACGACAATGACTAGTGTGGACGATTATGGTTCAACCCGCACTAGTCACAACCCAAAAATAAAATAACATGTGGCTAAGTATGAACTTACTATGGTTCAATTCATACTAGTCAAAACATCACAATAAATAACATTCAAACACATCAATTATAATAAAATGCAAACATACTCCTATAGACTAGGCTACACGACTAGACAACCTAATTCTCTATAACCATTGGCTCTGATACCATTCTGTCACACCCCACCATGGCGGAATATGGGGCACGACGTATGGATATCATCACAACAATATCGTGTCTATAGAGATAACTAAATGATATAAGAAATGTTATAAATGGCGACACAAATGTCATGACAATATCTCAACATGCAGGAGTCTAGGTAAGTAGGTAACAATCCTACCTCTTACCCAAGACAAACAAGTAACACAAACAAAACAAACATATAGGTGCTAACAGTATCACTTATTTAAATGAACAAATAAAAACTAAGAAGGAACGAGAATCTCCTTCTATATGCAATCCTAAGGCATCCAAGTCTAGCCACTTCTATCCTCAAGCTTAACCATATTCACACTTGAAAGAGACTAAAACACGTCAACATAAAGTTGGTGAGAGTCATAGGTTTAGACTCCAACGCCAAATCATTTACAAGCTGTGAATAACAAACACCAATACAATAACATATGGACAATGTGCTACAATAATGTATTAACAACTAGCATTCAAGTTCAATCAATCATCACAATTCCAAGGCATCACGCCTTACCAACAACCACAATTTCCAAAGCATCACGCCTTACCAAACACCATAATTTCCAAGGCCACTAACTTGTCATTAACCATTGGTCCCATAGACGATCATGCTATGTACCTATCCTAAGGCCACTACCTTGTCATTAACCATTGGTCCCATAGACGATCACGCTATGTACCTATCCCAAGGCCACTACCTTGTCATTAACCATTGGTCGCATAGGCGCCCATACACCTATGTACCTTTCCAATCCAGATCATACACAAACAAGAATCACATAGCAGTTAATCACATAATGTACACACAAGTAAATCTCAACCTTAAAAACATTCACAGCATCAATTTATAAACAACTCAACACAGTGTCTCTTCCATCCCATCTGGAGTCAAAATCAAAAGTAAACATGGGACTATGAAACTAACCTGATAGCTTCTTCACAAGTCCTCGCACTAGCAATGAGCTAACAAACCAAAAACACACAATCAATACCCGAACCAATCACCAAGATGGCTCATCAACCTATGATGGACATCTAGCCTATTCCCATATAATACCTCATTGATAAGCTCTAATCACCCTATTACCCTTCCTTAACAAGTCCCTAACTTGGTTAAGTTTAATAACTATCCCGTTCATAATTTTACACAAAACAGTCCAAGTTTTTAGGTCTCAAAACTTTAAGTCAAACGTCCACTTAAACATACCCATGGTTTCTGTAAAAGGAATATTCACACTTTTATACATGTTAGTTAAATCCTCCCACTTGCCCTACCCTTAAAGCTACTGTTAAGGCCCCGATATATGTGTATATATTGATACCTATCCAGAATTTACTGATTTTAAACGTATGAAATGTTTGTTACCATTAGAGGGTCTTACCCTAAACCACAACCTTATCCCAAGTGCAGATACTTACTACAATATATAAACCATCTCTCATGTTCGTGAGAAGATCCCAATGCAACCCTAAGTACCCCAAACAACTCAAAACTTAAAAAGAAAACAGGCTGAATTCAAAACTGTTTTGACCTCCGACTGTTGTAACCTGTTTTTGACCCACTTCCTGACCTCCAATTTAGTTCTCGTTTCTTGCATTGGAAAGCCACTTCAATTACCTTTTCAGGGATACTTGAATCGCATCTTGAATGTTCCTAGAACTCCCGATATGATCAAAACAATTGACTTAAAATTCTGCCTAGTTTTTTTAAAAACGGGTTTAACAAAATCAACCTCATTAATTAACCCTAATCCGTCTAACTAGAAGCCCTAATTTATTTAATCATTAAAATATGATTAATATACTGTTTTTAATTAAACCCTAAACTAATCCATCATATGATCATAGAAACATTAAAAACATTTAATATGAAAAGGGTTAAGAAGGTTTTACCTTTGAATTAATAGAAGATGAAGAAAATCTAATTTTTGAAGAACCCTAATTGGCCACCATTGATGAATTTCGGCTAGGAGATGTTATGGAGGTTAAAAACCTGATTATTATGGTTATGAGTTGGGTTTGGTTAAGCCCTAAAGGCCCCCTAATCACATTACAAGTCCATTGGGCCTGTTTTGGGCTTTTCCCTTCTTTATTTCTTCTTTGGTGCGTCTAAACCGACCCAAACACCCCTAAATTCGTTTTTTATTTAATATTATGTTATTAATATTAGTTTAATTTTCCTTAATTTATTTCAGCTCCTAAAGCTTCCAAAACCACAAAACCGTAAAACTAGTCAAATTTACGCGTTTTTCCGTAAAAGACGTAAAATATACACTTTTAAAAAAAATCTCAAATTTTGAAATAAACTTTATAACTAAGTCCTAAATGACTTAAAACCATCACGAAAAATATTCATATGACTAATTACCTCATCCGCGACCTCTAAATGCTAAACTGTAAATCGTAAAAAATATGATTTTCTATAATACATATACGTATACTTAGAACCACCAAATAACACCATCTCACTTCATAGTCACTACCATGTGAACTCATGAACATGAAATCATCACACATCGTTTCATTCACAAGGTACCCCGTACCGGAAACGATATCCAAACCACAATCCATACACACCAATAAGCACATAAACACGTAAAGACACACAACTAGCACAAAATAAAACTAAGTGACGAACCTCAAAACCAGGGTTGTCACAATGACTCTTGTAGATTAGTATTCATTGTGGTATCTTTTAAAAATCCCTAACTTAACTGAGACACCAGTTGGTAGGATGAGTTCTTGGAATTGTATGACATAGTGACACGTAATGTGTTACGATACAATTTTGACTTGTTTGTGATTAATAAAAAGACTACCTTTGATTGATAAATTCTACATGTATCGATGTTATCTATCCTTTATTGCTTCATCCTAATGTTCGCATTAGTGATGCAACCATTGAACAAGTACTCATCTCGAATAGAGTTACGTTGTGGATTATTCTCTTTGTATTCATGAGTGCCATCGAGGTCATGAACCTCATGATTATTTGGCTAAAGTTCATTTCCTAGCTTATTGTAGTTAGTTCTTGGTGAACAACTCTTCATCACTCTTTTGCAGATCACTCATTGTTTTTATAAGATAAAATAGTATCCCTTGAGAAAAATTGAATTTGCATCACCATATGGATTAATTAAAGCGAGACTTATAAATAATAGTTATCGAAATGAAGTTGTTTATAAAATACCTTGGAAAACATAATTGTTTTCATAACAAAGAAAATCTTTGTAAATTTATTTTTGATTCTTATTTAAGAATCAAGCATGAAAATGTTTTTATTATAAACATGATGATAAAATTTTGACGAACTGAGTATTGCATCGTTAATCTTGAAATTGTATATAGTTGCGCGCCTACATACAATTTAGAATGGACCATGCAAGGCTGATTAGTGGTCACCATGAAATTATTAATAGACACTAAATTTTCTTTGAAGATTGTGAAAGATTAAATTTTATGAGATCTGCAAAAAGTGTAAAATAGGGACATATTGTTAGGAACACCTACATATGTGCCCGAACCATTTATTCTTCTGAGTCGAATTTACTCATCTATGGAAATTGTCTTAATTGACAATGGATATTCCCTTCTTGTCCAATTCTCCCGTGGTGAGATTCTTTGGAAAAGTATCTGATTACTAAGTGTTGATACCCGATTGGATGTATCGACGTTCATATCATTTCTTTTGATTAGATTTCATTTGAATGACCTGGGTAACGATCCGAGGAGCTTTCGAATGCGTTTCAAATTATGAAAACATGGGATATATTCATATTCGTTAAATGTTTTCATCTGTATCTGATTTGAAATTCTATCGCGTAAATTATGCGTTGACCTTACTCTTTTAAGGTTAGTTTTGTCTCCAGATATCCTTGAATTTGTGAAGGATTATGAGTTATTATTAGTCTTTCGTGAAGTTCACATCTTATCAATGGTAATGAAACTAGAAAGTTGATAGTGCCAGTAGAATGAATTGATTGATTATGACATGACGACATTGTCTTAAGTGATGGGAACTCGAATAGAATTCCCCAAAATGATAAAATGTTGATTATCAAAAGTGATCTAAATGATTCTCGATGGATGACCATATCTGCATTTAGACTTGAAATTATACCGTGAATGGTTATGAATTAGTCATAGATATTATAATCTAGAAAGAACTTAAAATAAATGTATTGAAAAATGTTTATGTTATCTGAAACTTTAGGAGGTATTTGTTGGTGAACTACCTAGACTTTCGCCATTAAGGCAAGTTGAATTTGGTATTGATTATATTCCCGGTGTTGCACCTGTGGCATGTGCACTGTACGTCAGCACCATCTGCATTAAAAAGAATTACCCTACAACTGAGAGAGTTGTATGAGAAGACTTTTATTCTACCAAGCTCGTCATCATGAAGAGCTATGGTGTTATCATTCCTTATATTTGTTGAATTACCGTGAACTAAGTAAATTGACTATTAAAAATCTATATCCACTACCCAAGATGATAGATTTGTTCGATCATTTACAAGGTTCTAGCGTATGTTCTAAAGATTTGATCCACGACATGGTTATCATCAATTTCGCGTCAGCGGAAAAGATTATCTATTCCAATCACTACATTCAGAACTCGTAATAAACATTATGAGTTTCACGTGATATCGTTTGGATTAACTAATACACATGTAGCATTCATAAATATGGTGAATCACGTGTGTAGGCTGTAATTTGATAAATTCATGCTTGTGATCATTAAGGACCATCTTTTTGTTTATAAGAATAGGAAGGAGTTAATAATTATTTATAGACTGCCCTAAATTGGCCGAACAACGAAAACATGTACCTTGAATATTTAACATGTGATTTAAGACTTAATCCTTTATATTAATTGACCATGTGATTAATAGATAATGGAATTTACACTGACTCTTCAAAAATTATGAGCCCTTTTAAGGCTTTGGGTTTTACCAAAAAGAAAATGGAAATACGTTTTGACAAATGTTTTAACAAAGGATTTTTAAGGGATTATTCCCTTATACACAAATCGTTTAACTAAACTCCTGTTTAGGGGTAAATGTTTGTTAGAAATACGTTTTTAACGTATATTAGAAGTATCGGTCACTCCACAATATTATTTATGTTGTAATAGCTCGTAGTTAATGTTGCTTATTAAGTTAAGTAAGAAACCGACCCATGGGCTTGTCATGGGTCGGCCCAAGCCCAAATAATGGCCTTGGATATAAATACCCCTTTCCATCATGGAAAGGGGTTGGTTGTTGACATTCCACTTATTCATTTTAATGAAAAACACATAGTTTCTCTCTCACTTTCTCTCACTAGTTTCTCTCTCTAGGAATCTTCAACCCACTTCATAGATTTCATAGTTTATCAATATTTTACATTTGGTATCAAGAGCTATGGGGTGATTTAAGGTAATGATTTGTGTTGTTATTTAGTTTTTGATTGTATTAGTGTTCTTTACGAAGATCCATCTTGATTCTTGGAGTTTTTGGTGATTTTGTGATTGGGATTAGTAGATAAGTATTAGTTTTTACTTATTTTTGTAGAAATCATAAAACTTTTTGGGTTATTTGGTAAAAATCTAGGTTTATTCTTCATATTTTTGATCGACTGTTACTCGAACAAAGTTTCTGTTTCCCAGTAAAAGTTTCGAACCAAAAAGTTCCGGATCAAAAAGTTCCGGATCAACAAAAGTTCCGGATCAAAAAGTTCCGAACCAAAAGTTCCGGATCAAGGAAAGTTCCGGATCAAGACAAAGTTCCGAATCAAAAAATTTCCGAACCAAAAGTTCCGGATCAAGGAAAGTTCCGGATCAAGACAAAGTTCCGAATCAAAAAGTTCCGAACCAAAAGTTCCAGATCAAGGAAAGTTCCGGATCAAGGAAAGTTCCGAATCAGTACTTCCGAACCAAAAGTTCCGGATCAAGAAAAGTTCCGGATCAGTTCTTCCGAATCAAAAGTTCCGGATCAAGGAAAGTTCTGGATCAAATCTTCCGAACCAAAAGTTCCGGATCAAGGAGTTCCGAGCCAAAATCTTCCGAATCAACACTTCCGAATCAACAAAAGTTCCGGATGAAGGGATATTTTACTTGTTTTTTCGACGATTTTTTAGAGGATTTAATCTTTGTTTCTTACAACAAAAACTCAACACAACTCACAAACTTTACTTCACTGCTCGATCAACCGATAATCTTTGTCTCTTTGAAGTGAACAAAATGAATCCGAATTCATTAATGCCTCAGATGACATCACTTACGGACATTTCCGTCATTACGGGAACGGATAATCGCCCTCCAATGCTCATTAAAGAAGTCTTTGAAGCATGGCAAGGCCGTATGATGTCATACATTAAGGGAAAACCGACATATGGGAGGCTTATGGTCAAGTCAATTCTAAATGGTCCACTTGATTATGGTACCATCGTGGTTAACAATGTGAATCGACCACGGGAGTTTGAAGAACTTACACCAGCTCAACAACTTGTTGCCGATGCAGACGAAAAGGCTCTTCAAACCATTCTCCAAGCTCTTCCACATGATATCTATCGAATGGTCAGTCAATATACGGTTGCAAAGGATTTATGGGAACGGGTAAAGGTGTTGCTACAAGGTACGTCTCTTACCAAACAGGAAAGGGAATGTCAGTTATATGATCTGTTTGATAGATTCACGTACAGCCAAGGGGAAACGCTTCACGACTACTACTTCAGATTCACTACTCTCATGAATGATCTGAATGTATACAATCTCGTGATTGCTCCATTCCAGGTTAACACCAAGTTTTTGAATACTTTACCTCAAGCTGAATGGGGTGAGTATATTACCGATGTTAAGTTAACCAGGATTTGCATAAGTGCAATTTGGATCAACTCTATGCTTTTCTTCAGCAGCATGAGAAACATGTGATCATGCACCGTTCGCCTCGAGGTATGTACCCTGATTCTTTAGCTTTGATGGCGAATCAACCAAGCTTGTCGTACAACAACACTCCTTATATCATGGGACACCAAGCCTATCATCCATCACCGTACCTGACTCCAAGCTTCCCCCAATATTCGATTCTACCGCAACCACCCACCTCACATCAACAACAATATCGGTTTAATGCACCTTCATCACAATATGCTTCACAACCTCACCCAGCACCTTATGCTGAGTCTTCATATTCTTCTTATCAAAAGAATGCAGCATATCCATCAAGCAACTCTGACCACATGAGTATTCCTTCTAGTGCTTATGCAACTCAACAAGACCAAGCACTGTATTGTGATAATGATGAAGTCCCCATTCCTGAATTCAAACAAGGAACTGACCCAGTTGAAGTGTTAGCCACTATGTCTGCTTATCTCACAAGAACTTTAAGCAAACGAGGATTTAGAGGACCAGCTCCTACTAACAATCAGCTGAGGAATTCATCCAATTCTCGCCAACAAGCTACTATTGAGAATGGCAGGGTAATGGTTCAACCTATTCAACCTTATCAGGGGAGACCTACTACATCAACCACCAATGCACGCACGGTCAATCCTGCTCCAATGGTCAACACTCCTCCACGGGCTAATTCCACAGGCAAGTTGAGAATGATTACATGCTACAACTGTAAGGAAGAAGGTCACATGTCCAGGGATTGCAAAAAACCCAAGAGGAGAAGGGATGGTCAATGGTTTGCAGAGAAGATTTATCTGGTGAACGCTCAGGCACAAGGAAGGGAAATTGATGAAGATGAGCTTGCATTTCTTGCTGATCCAGGGATTGCTGAACAAGACGTTGTCACCACACAGAATGCAGCATATCAAGTAGATGATCTTGATGCGTATGACTCAGACTGTGATGAACTTCAATCTGCACAGCCAGCTCTTATGGCAACTATCTCCAGCTTAGGGCCAGAAAAAATATCTGAGGTACTTATTAATACCACTGATAATACCACTGATGCTAGTATTCAACCACATCAAGTTGTGCAAGAGAGTGCTGATTCGAATGAGTCTTCGGTGGTGAGTCTTTCAAATGAGGAGACAATCAATGATAGTAATATCAATGTGAGTCCCCAGACTTTGAGTGAATCACAACCGGGAGCCATTTCGCATACGCATACTCCTGCTCAACAAGATTTGGTCATGGTTCCTGCTACATTACTTAGCCAAATGAATGTTGCACTCTTAGAAACCCTAGCTAAGAATAAGAATTTGTCTGCTGAGCTTGCCTTATGCAACGAGAAAGTTCAAACTTTGGAATTAGTTCCTTCGTCTAGTGTTCTAACAAATCCCGAATATGATCATTTTTGAAACAAACAAATGGGTCATTTGCAAGAAATTGAAAACTTAAGAGCAGATCTTTCTAACGAACTTAAAGAAAAAGAGTTAGTGGTCACTAATTTTCAAAAACTTCAAACGGATTTTGAATTACTCGAGTCTAAGAAGAATGAAATGGAAATTAATGCGGCTAATAAGATTAGAATTTTAGATTATTTGCTTTTAAGACAATACGCTGCCTCTCAACTAGTGCACTTATTTGATGCTTCGTTTAGAGAATTTAACTTATCACGTCAAAAAGGCCTTCCCCCTAACCCACGGTATGCAAAACAAGCTTTTATCCATAGTCCAAGACTTTATAATGCAACCCAATTAGGATTGGTCTTAGACCCGATTGTTATTTTCGATAATCGCACAAGTAAGGATCTAGTTGATGAGGATCGGTCATAAAACTTTGCAAAATATCCCGAGTGTGATTATTTTAAAATGAATCAGGAGCTTGCAATAACGGATTATAGAATTCGCTTCCATATGGATAAAGATCTCATCACAGCACCAACCTACATGTTAAATGAAGAAAACCCTAGTACACTTCCTACACTTGTCAAAATGGAAGGACCTAAGGAAATTCCAAAGGATCTTCCACCTGTTAGCACTGTATGGTTAAACTTGCAAGAGATTAATCAATACTTTGCTAGTTTTGACAAGGTCATTTTGGAATGTACGACTTCAAATGGCCTAAACGCCGGAGAATGGGCTTTCGAACACATGAACGAGGTGTTTAAGAATGAGATCAATCCGTTTGTCGAAAGTCTAAAAGGAAGTTTTGCATCTCTTAAGGAAAATCTTGAGTTTGAAATTGGAGAAGTTCAAAAAGTGTTTTATGAAATGGACACCGCTTACGAACTACAATTAATTGAAAAGGAAAAGATTTTATCCGAATATAACCGATTCTTGTCCCAAGTAATTTCGTGTGATGTGCTTTCTATTGTGAATGTTAATTATTCGAATGAGCTTACATCTGCTATGATTAAATGGGATGCTGTGAATATATGTGATGATGTTTGTGATATCTCTGTAAATGTTGTTGATACTGTAAATGAGGTAGATAATCATTCTTGTCACGAATCTAACGCTGAATTTTTAAAGCTACAAGATTCTTACAATTTACTTTCAAAACGCTTTAATCAACTTGAACAACATTGTATATCTTTAGAATTAAAACAACAAACTCAAAATGAGGATCTTTTGATAACAAATGGTTGTGAAAACGGTGTTGAGACGAGTGACAAGATGATTGCAATAGTTAAGGCATTAGAGGAAGAGATTATGAGATAAAAGAGAGATGTGTCATCAAATGAAACACTAAAATTGGAACTAGAGGCCGCAGAGTCTAAAAACCAGGACTTAGAAATTAGACTTTCGTCTATTCTAGGGGAGATGGATCGGGCAAGACAGGGACTATCCGCTCTTTATGGTTCAATAGAAGAACGCTTAGCTTTTAATGCAGCACAGCAACAATCTTATGTTGAACAACTAAACCAAAAGTGTGAGGAAATCTTTGACTTAAACATCCAGCTCATTGACAAAAACATGGTTTTGGCCGAGTTAAAGGAGACACTTCTTCTCACCCGACAAGAAGCTGTTAATAACTTAGCTACCAACTCTACACCCTCCTCTAGTGCTCCAACAACCAAGTCAGTAGTGATTTATAAGAACCCACTCCATAAGAAAAACCCGGTTACCTACGAATGCAATTAAGCATGTAGATCTTGTTAGGGATATTTTAGACGATCTTTATGCCTTAGATCCCTCAAGTAGCTACTATTATTCAGCTCATGAATATATTAAGCGAGTTCAATATTGCTTAACATATTTGCAATACATAGGTAAACCTGGTTCTGCACTACTCACTAATCGACCCATTGTTGTAACACCATTCAATAAGACTCCAGGAGCAAAACCGTCATTGGCACCATCAACTAAGGCACCTTTAAAATCTGTTACTAATGTTCCCACTTTGACTTCTACAGGATTAAAAGAGTCTACTAAGGCTAAAGGATCGCCACTCAAGAAAGATAAGATCAAGCCCTCCACTAGTAGTACCAACAAGAAGAAAGTAGAAGCTCACCATAGGACTGTTATTTCAGATTTAAATAAAAAGAATCATGTTGCTAAGACTAAAAGCTCTGCGCCTGTGCAGAATCCCAAACCATTCGTGAATTCTAATTTGAATTGTTGGAATTGTAATGAGTGCATGTTTTCCCAACGTCATGATTTGTGTCTTATTGATCATGTGAATGAAATGAATGCCATTAGGAATAATCTTGAATGGAAGCCCACTGGGAGAAATCGTACCCAAGTTGGATGGCAATGGCGTCCCACTGGTAGGACCTTTACATTAGTTGGAAAAATGTGCCCTTTAACTAGGAATGCATCCATTGAGGTTAGGTCTCAGCGTCCTTTAGTTAGGAACACTAGCACTACAGTATGGAAACTACGCCCTTTAATTAGGTCAGCCCCCACTATAGTGCCTATCAGTGAATAAATACCTCAGGATTTAAGCCAACTAGAATCTACACCACCAACTAGGAAGAAGGCTAGGAAATCTAAGAAACCTAAAGTTAGCAAATCTAAGATTATTTAATCTGTACCTGCTAATAACAAGGAACATTCATATTCCGATACCTCTACATTGTCCTCGTCAGGTGATATTTTCAGGTGGTCCAAATCATCCTCTAGTATTTGGACTCCGGTTGTTCAAAGCATATGACCGGAGATCGCTCGATGCTCCGAAATTTCGTCAGCAAGTTTCTTGAAACGGTTAAATTCGGTAATGATCATATTGCAAAGATAATGGGGTATGGTGAATATCAGATTGGAAACGTTACGATTTCAAGGGTATACTATGTAGAAGGTCTTGGTCATAATTTATTTTCAGTAGGACAGTTTTGTGATTCCAACCTAGAGGTTGCTTTTCGACAACACACTTGTTTCATCCGCAACTTGGAAGGAAAAGACTTGTTGAAGGGTTCTCGTGGTGCAAATCTTTATACTTTGTCCTTACAAGACATGATGGCCGCCTCTCCAGTATGTCTTCTCTCTAAAGCATCTAAGACCAAGTCATGGTTATGGCATCGCAGATTATCTCATCTCAACTTTGATGCTATTAATCATCTGGCTAAAAACGAATTAGTTCGTGGTCTTCCAAAGCTCAAGTTTCACAAGGACCATTTATGTTCCGCGTGTTCAAGGGGGAAAAGTACCAAGAAATCATACAAGCCCAAAGCTGAAGACACCAATCAAGAAAAACTTCATCTTTTGCATATGGATCTTTGTGGGCCAATGAGAACTGAAAGTGTGAGCGGTAAGAAATTCATCCTTGTTATTGTGGATGATTTCTCTAGGTTTACATGGGTTAGATTTCTACGTACAAAGGATGAAGCACCGAAGGCTATCATCACTTTTCTGAAATTCATTCAGGTACGTTTAAATACTACTGTCCGACGTATTCGTACAGACAATAGAACAGAGTTCGTCAACCAGACTCTTCGTGATTACTATGAAGAAGTTGGTATCTCACATGAAACATCCGCTGCACGTACTCCACAACAAAACGGTGTCGTTGAAATACGGAATTGTACGCTTATGGAAGCTGCTAGGACGATGCTGATTTATGCGAACGCTCCATTGTTCTTGTGGGCAGAAGCTATATCTACTGCATGTTTCACTCAAAACCATTCTATCATTCAGAAACGCCATGGAAAAACACCTTACGAGCTTCTACATGATCGTAAACCCGATGTTTCATTCTTTCATGTGTTTGGTGCTCTTTGTTATCCAAACATTAATAGTGAGAACTTGGGCAAGCTTCAACCGAAAGCCGATATAGGTATTTTCATTGGTTACTCACCCTCCAAGAAAGCATACCTAATTTACAACTGTCGTCTTGGTAAGATTGTAGAAACTATGGACGCAGATTTCGATGAGCTGACAGCGATGGCTTCTGAGCAACGCAGCTCTGAACCCGCGCTTCACGAGATGGGAACCGGTGCTATTAGTTCCGGATTAGTTCCCAATAATCCTACTTCTACATCATTTTTGCCACCTACAAGGCCCGAGTGGGATAAACTGTTTCAACCGTTGTTTGATGAATTCTTTGATCCCCCAAATGATGAAGTTCCAGCACCTGTAGTGATAGCTCCAATCCCTGAAGTTGTTGCTCAAGCTAATGAAGCTTTATCTAATGCATCTTTAATTAACATTGAACCGGATGCACCTCTACCAAGTGATTCTCAAACTACACCTGAATCGTCACCCTTACTTGTGCCAAATGATGTTGAAGAGGATTCTATTGATCACGATTTGGAATATGCTCACTTACAAGAGCTTCCTTTCTTTGGTGTACCGATACCTAAAAACCCTTCAGCCGCGTCTACCTCAGAAGAAGCTCCTTCAATTGTTCACTCCAGACCACCACGGATTGAAAATCATAGCACCAAATGGACAAAAGATCACCCAATTAGAAATGTCATTGGAGATCTAGATCGACCAGTCTCTACACGCCATCAATTACAAGAGAGTGCACTCTATTGCTATTTTGATGCATTTCTCTCCGAAGTTGAACCTAAAAATTGGCAACAGGCTATGACTCAATCATCTTGGATTGAAGCCATGCAGGAGGAACTAAATGAATTCCAAAGACTTGAAGTATGGGAATTAGTTCCTCTCCCTGACAAGGTTAACATCCTTACTTTGTTGTGGGTTTATAAGGTTAAACTCGATGAGATGGGTGCAGTATTGAAGAATAAGGCTAGATTGGTTGCTAGAGGATACAAACAAGCCTTGCAAGATTGGAGGCTATTAGACTATTCCTTGCGTATGCTGCTCATATGAACATGATCGTCTATAAAATGTATGTGAAGACGGCATTTTTGAATGGTGAACTAAGGGAAGAAGTCTATGTTAGTCAGCCGGATGGGTTCGTTAGCACGAAGTTTCCTAATCATGTGTACAAGCTTAAGAAGGCTCTCTATGGGTTGAAACAAGCTCCACGCGCGTGGTATGATCTCCTTTCAACATATCTCATTTCGGAAGGCTTCTCCAAAGGCAAGGTGGACCCCACTCTATTCACTCTCAAGGAGGACAACGACATGATTTTGGTACAAATTTATGTTGATGATATAATATTTGCTGCCTCTAACATAGAATTGTCCAAACGTTTTGAGAAGATAATGTCCACACGCTTTCAGATGTCAATGATGGGAAAAATTTCTTTTTTCTTAGGATTACAAATTTCTCAGAATCCCAGAGGCATCTTTATTAATCAATCCAAATATGCTCTAGAATCTTTAAAGAAATATAATTTTGAAAATTGTGACCCCGTAGACACTCCAATGGTGGAGAAATCCAAGTTAGATGAAGATAGGAATGGGACTATTGTCGATCTAAAACTTTACCGTGGGATGATCGGCACCCTTCTCTATCTGACTGCTAGCAGGCCTGATTTGCAATTTGTCGTATGCATGTGTGCCCGGTATCAGGCTCGGCCTACCGAAAAGCACCTACATGTTGTTAAAAGGATATTTCGGTATCTCAAAGGAACACTTCATCGTGGTCTATGGTATCCGAAAGATTCCTCTATTGCTTTAATATCATACGCAGATGCCGATCATGCTGGATGTCAAGACATGAGGCGTAGCACTTCTGGGTCTGTCCAACTCCTTGGAGACAGATTGATTAGTTGGTCTTCAAAAAGGCAGAAAAGCGCTGCAATTTCTAGCACGGAGGCTGAATACATCGCCATGTCCGGTTGCTGTGCTCAAGTCCTTTGGATGAGATCACAACTAACTGACTACGGTTTGGGAATCAACAAAATCCCGATGTATTGTGACAACAAGAGCGCCATTGCCCTTTGCTGCAACTACTTTCAACACTCCCGGGCCAAGCACATCGACATTCGCTACCATTTCATTAAAGAGCAGGTGGAGAACGGAGTGATCGAGCTGTATTTTGTCACTACTGAGTACCAGCTGGCAGATATGTTCACCAAAGCCTTAGATCGAGGACGAATTGAGTTTTTGATCGACAAGCTTGGCATGAAATCATTCTCTCCAGCGACTCTCAAAGAATTGGCAGAAGAATCAGCTGAATAGTAGTGGTAAACTATTCAGGCGTATCCTTTGTTCGTGATCATGTATATTATCCTATATATATAAACCACAAAAAGAAAAATACAAAAATATAAAACCAAGAAAAACCATAAAAAATATAAAACCTACAAAAACCATAAAAATTATAAAATCAAGAAAAACCAAAAATATTTTTCGTTTTTTTAATCGGGCATGTCTTTTAGTACGGTAATATTTACGGCTTTAGAAATGTCGATCAATATTGACACGGCGCCATAAATAGAGTCCGTATAAAATTTGTACATTTTTAAAACATGCCAATTATGGCTTGTAGTTATTTCAGACTGCAACCCAGTTTTCATATTAAAGTCACGTATTTCCTTGGAAAACGTTGGCTCACAACGGGAATTAATTTTCTCGGGCATGATTTACAAGCCAAATCATGCAAAGGGATCAAGTTTACTTTACAACTTGGTCTAACACAAGTTAGTGTACGTCTTAGTGCATTAATTTGTCTAAATAAGAGAAATCGTATTGCCACCACGAATCAAGCTTTTCAAGACATTAATTGGAAATGTTTTCATCAATATTTGACTCTTTAAACAATGACTACAGCTCTTTAAATAGAAAACGGGTCATCGTTTAAGGGGGAGAAAATATTAAATCATCTTCGTCATCAAAACTATTTTCAAAAGTGTTTGTGGAAAATTAATTGGCTAAATGGTTTATGAGTGGTCTTGCTTTAGAATACGACTTGTGCTCGCTCAATGTGATAGGAATTGCTTTAAGATCTTGGAGATTTGCTAATAGGTTGCGATGCTTAAGTTGTGTGAAGGTTAAGTTGGCGAAATTTAACAATGGTTAGGGAGACTAGAAAAAACAAGGAATAAAAAGTAAAAGTGAAAACTGTAGGGTTAAAGGTGACAACTTGTGAAATTTGTTAAATTTTGACCTAAGTCAAAACCAAACCCCCCGTTTTTTTGTTTTTCTTATTCACTGTTTCAAGTTTTCCGCCATTAACACACACATAACACACACACAATCTTTCACAAATCGTTATTTAATCACTCAATCCGTTTCACTCGATCAAAAAAGGTACAAACATCGATTCGTTGATTTCTAATTCGCCTAATTCATTCCTTAATTCAGTTAAATGATTCGATTAATCAGATTAAATCCAATTAGGGTTTGTGTCTAATTAAAGGTTAATTGATTAGGGGTTTTTGTTGGGTTTTGGATCGGATTAGGATTAGAACACTATGGTTGCCTTAGAATGCCTTAAAACACACTATAGCGCTTAGAATAATCATTAACAGGGTGCGTTTGTGAACTTCCGGATGAACAAGGCTTATGAACTTCCGAATGAAGGAAGTTCCGGATGAACTTCCGAATGAAGGAAGTTCCGGATGAACTTCCGAATGAAAGAAGTTCCGGATGAACTCCGAATGAAGAAGTTCCGAATGAACTTCCGAATGAAGAAGTTTCGAATGAACTTCCGAATGAAGAAGTTCCGAATGAACTTCCGAATGAAGAAGTTCCAAATGAACTTCCGAATGAAGAAGTTCCGAATGAACTTCCGAATGAAGAAGTTCTGAATGAACTTCCGAATGAAGAAGTTCCGAATGAACTTTCGAATGAAGAAGTTCCGGATGAACTTCCGAATGAAGAAGTTCCGAATGAACTTCCGAATGAAGAAGTTCCGAATGAAGGACTTCCGAATGAAGATGTTCCGAATGAAGGACTTCCGAATGAAGAGTTCCGAATGAAGGACTTCCGAATGAAGAAGTTTCGAATGAACTTCCGAATGAAGAAGTTCCGAATGAAGGACTTCCGAATGAAGAATTTCCGGACGAACTTCCGAATGAAGAGTTCCGAATGAAGGACTTCCGAATGAAGAGTTCCGAATGAAGGACTTCCGAATGAAGAGTTCCGAATGAAGAGTTCCGAATGAAGAGTTCCGAATGAAGAGTTCCGGATGAAGGGTTGTTTGATTGATAGTTGTTTGCCTATTATAATTACTTGTTGAAATGTGTTATGCTTAGAAGTCATAATGATATATATATATATATATATATATATATATATATATATATATATATATATATATATATATATATATATATATATATATATATATATATATATATATATATATATATATATATATATATATTTTGTGCATCAACCTTTTATGTCTTATCTTAAGCAGATACAATGACTAATCCAACAGTACAAGCACTCCAAGATGCTAGAGCAGCCGAAATTGCCGAAGCAAGAACACTCAAGTTCATACCAAACAATTACCGGCTGAAGCAAGTCTCAAAATCCACTCACCATGGATTCAAAGTAGCCATAGCAATCCTTGATCACTCTCACTTTAAGAATGCTTTAAGGAGTACTGCCTCGGTGCCATATGATTACATGTATGAGTTCTGGGCCACCAAGGAAAGTACTTCAAACAAGATCACCTTCACTCTCGACAACAAGCAACAAACCCTCACAGTTTCAGACTTCCGCAAGATATTTGGAATACGGGATACACCCAAAGGTATGTCATTTTCGAGGGATCCTACCAAAGACAAACTCATGGAGATGTTCGAGGCTCTTGGATGTCCTGACATACGTGTTGTGTCTGAGTTTACCACCGCTAAAGTAGGTCAACCTTGGAGAGCAATCTTGGGTATTCTCAGTAGATGTCTTACGCCTAAAACAAGTGGGCATGATGCTTTGCGCGGTCCAATTATGAACATCTTCCATGGAATGTACAAAGGGTCAAATGCAGATTATGCATTATTGTTGTGGGAAGAATTTAACTTTCAACTCTTCCAAAACAAGAAGCTGAAGACTAATTTCTTTCCTTACCCTCGATTTATCAAGCTTATTATTAATTATTTTATGAAGAATGATGTCTCTATTGATAAGCGTGCAGCAAGTCGTCATCACACTGAAGAGGCGGATCACACTGTGGATCTAAGGCATGAAGGACCATCTGGTGCTGTTATTCCTGGTCCTATTCCCGATTATCTTCTGACGGATAAAATTAAAGCTTCTGCTGATTACAAACTACTGCTACTAGAAATCAAGAAGCTAAAAGCAAGTCTTCAGACAGGAGAAGACTCGTCTACTACGGTCAAGAGTAAAGGTAAATGCAAGTAACCAGCTGCTTTATCTGAACCCGAAACCAAGAAGAAGAAGACTGAGGCTAAGAAGGGAAAGGGTACGGCTGATGAGTTAGTTCTCCACGAAGAAGAAGATGTTGATGATCCTACTCTTGACAAGGCTGAGAGAAAATTAATGAAGATAGCTATTGAAAAGAGTAGGAGAGACACGGGCGGTAGTGGTTCGGGTGCACAGATGAATATTGAAGAAGAGTACGAGGAGACAGAGGATGTTTATGAGTTTGGATCACCTGAACGGTATTCTACTTCGAAGGAGACATCCATCCCTGTTTCAGCAAGTGTTGAAAAGGAGTCCGGTGCTCCTACAATCATGGTACCTACTCAGCCTTTAGTAACTCAACCTCCACCAATACAGCCCTTACCAACCCGACCGGTGCCAACACCATTTCTTCCACCTCTAATAACTTCCATCCTAAGTACTGTAGTCACAACCGAGCCTCTTCAACCAACCCAGAGCAACTCTGCATCATCTTCAATGGCTGCATTTGTAATGGCAGAACTCTTGGATAAACACACGGACAACCAAAGACAAGAGATGAATAACCTTCGAGAAGAAATACTTCGACGAGTACAAAGTGAAGAGGCATCTAAGAAAGCCCAAGAAGAGATGCTTGCTAAGTTCGTTGCAGAGATGGAGTTGACACGTAAAGCTCATGCAGAAGAACTAGCTCAGGTTAAGCAGGCTGAAGCTGATAAGTATGCTTCACGAATCACGAGACTTCAAGCTATGAGGGATAAATACAAGGAGCAGAAAGAAACACTTGAAGCTTCTGTTGAAGAGAGTGAAAGAATCCGTTGAGTTCATTATGCCAAAACTACTTGATGAGTTGAAGACACTCGTGGCTGATAACTTGATGATCAAGTCATCCAATCCTTCTGAATCCGCCTACAAAATTGCCTATGATTTAACGGATTTTGAATTAAAGAAGATCCTCAAAGCTCGTATGAGGGAACTTGGATCTTTTGATAAATCTAAGATTCAACGGACACTCTACAAATCACTGAATGAAGCTATCATGGAGGATGATCGGTTGTTCAAAACGTTTGGAAGTGTGGTACCTTACCACATTCTGCCTGAGGAGGAAAAAGATGATAGTGAACAAGAAGAGGGTGATGGGGAAGAAGAAGAAGAAGAAGAAGAAGAAGGAGATGATGATGATGGTGACAATGATGATGAGGATGATGATGATGATGATGGTAGTGATGGTGGTGATAGAAATGAGGAGAGTGCTAAGGGAAGCAACGAGGATGACGACGAGGATGATGATGGTAAACAGCCTGAAACGGGGGACAAGGTTGCCAGCACAAAGAAACCATCTAAGTCTGGTACCAAGTCTCAAAAAGATGCAGCGCAGAAGGAAAAATCCACCTCAACGGAATCAAGACGATCCAAGTGGCGCCATGATGTGAATGCTACTACGGCATCATCGATTCCCGGTACATCTATTGCTGTGTCTATACCTGTTACCACTAACCCTGTTAGTTCGTTTATTGATCCTGTGATTGCAGAATCAGTAACTGAACCTGAAGCTGCACAACACTCGCCTGTTCATGACACCACCGAGATGCCTGAATCAGAACCAGCACGTGTTCATGTCTCTACTCCTCTACAACAAGAACCACAATCTACTGTTCCTGAGTCAAGCACACGGGACTGGGCAGACACATTGGAGATTGACGAGACTGCACCGCCACAAGCTTGGATCACGACAGCGGCTCAATATGATCCAATCACAGACGCTGACAGAGATGTTCTATATCTCCGTATCCGTAGTCCGATAGACTTGTGTGCATTTCTGGCTCATGAGTATAAATCTTCGGTCACTCCGTCGTTAGTAAAGAGAGCGCTAAAGGATAAGAGAATTCGCGCCAAAACCAGGTTAACCCGAATGGAGTACGAGTATTATGATGACGAGGCCCTGAAAGCTCTTAACACCGTTCAAAGGCCAGGCCTCCATGAATCAGAAAGAGCTCCACCTCCACTTGATCTTTCTCAAGATAATCAAATTGCTCTCGACTTCTTCGTCACCTATGATCTTGAGTATCTCCTCAAGGGTTCATCAAAGTACGCAACCTCCCTGACCTTGCTGAAAGCTGCTAACTGGGGGACAATACCCTGGATCGAGGAAAAGGTAAACCGACTCTGGGTCCCAAAGGTAACTCGTAATTATGATATGTATGTTGTTATAGGTGCATCCCATTGGGACGAACGAGTCCGAAGGGCGTACAGAGGTTGCTACTTAGCCAATTCAGGAAGCAACGTTAGATCCGATATTCGCATCTCCAGTATTTTGGGACTGAAAACTGAAGCCAAGAATGGCTATTATCATGTGACGGAGATTCGTCTAAAAAGGGAGGATGACAGAGAATACAAAATCCAGCAGGGAGATTTTTCTATCATTCGCCTTGAGGATATCGAAGACATGTTGCTTATGATGACCCGGGATCAACTCACCCATATTGCTCGTGAAGACATCATTGCCTTGAATACAGCACTTCGTATGTTCACACGAAGCGTTGTTATCAAGAAACGAGTTGAAGATCTTCAATTGGGAGTTGAAAGCTACCAAAGGAAGCTTAACCTAACCCGTCCAATAAATCAAGTTCTACCTCAACATGTCACAAGATGTCCCTATACCGGCATTTCTGTTCCAAGTTATGGGATTTTCTACTTGAACAGTCGAGGGATAATGAAGTTTATGAGGGTGGGTGAGCTTTATAAGTACAGTGATGGGACTCTCATATACGTTAGAGGAAAGTTGGATCATCTTAATTCGGGTGGGTCTTTACTAGAGATGACTGAGGATTGGCATCAGGGTTATCGGCAAATGGCGAAGTATGTGATCAAGAAGATTGATCAAAAGCTCCGTGAACGTAGATTGATGAGGAGCTTAGAAAGATTCGTTGGTGGTAGACCATATGGAGTGCACCACAAGTTACTGGAACGATCCATCTAATGGATCGTACATATCAGGTCTACTCTATATTGGTTTTTAATTGTGAATATGTAAATTTGTGAATATTGTGCTTTTATGGCTTGATGTAGTGTTAAGGTATGATAACTTTTCAAGAATTTCTCACGAGATTCTAAATCTTTCAAAATATATCATACTAAAGCACTACAACTATCCCTTATTAATTTAAAGGGGAGCATTAACATGTTCTATGGCCAAACATTGATTTCATTTTTACCCAAAGACCGGTTAATCCATTCAATATCCCAAATATTAATGGTTAACATTTTGGATAAGGGGAGAAAATGGGATTAAGGAGACTTAAATGATATTTGGCTAAAAGATGAAAAATACTTAACGATAATCCAACTAATATGTGTAAAGCACGAGTTAAGGGGGAGCGTTTTTGATGAACAAAACACCTAAGGTACAAAACTTTTGATTTCAATATCACAAGTACCTTAAGTGATTTTCAAGGATTTTTTATGGTGACTATACTTTCCCAAAACACGCTTAATTCACGACGAATGTGGTGACAAAAGGGTGGTAGGAATAGGTTTAGTCCAATGATTCATCAGAGCCGATGGAATCTTCCCAAGGACAATTCCCTAGATAGAATTAGAAGTCCTAGGAAAGTTGGAGAAAGATTGTGAACGTAGCTGAATGCCGACCAAGTACTTAAGCTAGCACTGGAACAATCACAACAAGGTGCTAGTTATGACGTATTGGTAAGCATTGAAGGGGTTGAAGAATGAAAAAGAATTGTAAAGATAAAGGGTGTAAAGAAAGAAGCCCTCCTTACAACTTTAGGCAGAAACCAGGTCAATACATATGCTATTGAGATCATTTTTCTCGATATTGAAGAAAGACATCATGGACCCAGTGATGCAATGCACAACCCTTCCCAGCTAACTCAAATATCTCTCAAAAGGTATTTGTTTTAATCACACGGAGATCAACACGTTATCTATTGGTTTATTCACTCCAAATAGACTGATATTGAAAAGGTGGCACTCCTCTCCAGCCATCGCTCACTAAATCAAAACGCACTATCGAGTCTAGAGCCAAGAGATCATCAAAAGTCTCATAAAGACACTTTCCATTTATTCCTTACTTTCTCACACATTGTGAAAAGTAAGAGATTTTTATGAGTCCTACGCAGTATTCTTGTAATATTGCCAGAACATCCGAGTAATACGCAAGTATTACAATGAAGATGGAAATCCTGCTTGAGCCAACATCAAACAAGCTCATGGTAGGTTACACGTGCGGTTCTTTAAGAACCAATCTTGTGAAAAACTGGAAAGAAACAGTAGTTTAATTCTTAATTGAACTTAAACTCGTTCCAGGCCTCTACGCATTATCATATGATCTTGCCAGAACACTCAGAGTGATTCTTTATAGATCACAGTGACGAGTGGAAATCCTTCTAGTGTTAACATCAAACAGCACTTGGTAGGTGACGTGCAAGATTCTTTATGAATTGAGCTCGTGATAACTGGAAAGCAACGATGGTGAAAATCTTAATTGAAATTCACTTGTTCCAGGTTTCATGAATTGACGGCTTCAATCATAAGGATTTTTAATCCAAATGATTCACTCTTTATGTTCGCAGTCAGCTTTGGACGGTCGAATAAAGAGAACGGGTTTGCCCGCGAAATCCTATCAGGAAGTTACTTAATTGAAACTATCTGTCACGGTTACGATATCTAATATCGTCCAACGGTCTTCAGCGACCGGAGGTAAAATGCTACCGAATTAGAATAAAATGTCAAAGCCATTTTATTCGTGTCGTTATTGTGTACCTGTTGAAGACGGTGGCGTTGCTGTGTACCTGTTGAAGACGGTGGCGTTGCTGTGTACCAGTTGAAGACGGTGGTGTTGCGGTGTACCAGTTGAAGTCGTTCCCACATGCTTATGTTTTTCGGCATCAAAGTTCAGCAAAAATTCAAGAAAGTACAAAATGAAGTCTTCCGCTGTAACAAACTCTGAAGCTTTCGAGAATTTAACAAAAGACATAAGTGTGTGGAACATGGAGTCACGAGGAGGCAAGATTCACAAAAAAGGCAAAGATCGCACGTGATTGGTCAAAACAACAATGCTCTCAAGCCAAAGCCTAAAAGATCAAAAAACATATTCACAACAAAAAGAAAGAAGAAAAGACTACGAGCTGAAGAACGAAGACTTATTATAGTATGCTAGGTTTAGAACTTTGTAAACGTGGAGTGACATCCCTTAGGGGGAGATTGTTAGAAATACGTTTTTAACGTATATTAGAAGTATCGGTCACTCCACAATATTATTTATGTTGTAATAGCTCGTAGTTAATGTTGCTTATTAAGTTAAGTAAGAAACCGACCCATGGGCTTGTCATGGGTCGGCCCAAGCCCAAATAATGGCCTTGGATATAAATACCCCTTTCCATCATGGAAAGGGGTTGGTTGTTGACATTCCACTTATTCATTTTAATGAAAAACACATAGTTTCTCTCTCACTTTCTCTCACTAGTTTCTCTCTCTAGGAATCTTCAACCCACTTCATAGATTAACAAGATTATCAATATTCTACATACCTCAAGACAACCTAAGAGGGATTGAGGAAACCGTTAAACCATGACTTAAAATTTGAAATGACAATTTTTGCTTTTCAACTAAGAAAATTATTACCAAAGAATAAACGAAGGATTTTCGAACATTTACGGATCTTACTAATTATTTCCGATAAATCAACAAAAATTTTGTTAATTAAATTCAAATTTATTTTGAACATTTTTATATAATTGGACAAACTGAGAAAAATTTAAAAACTTTTTGTGTTTACGTTTCATAAAAATTAAATATTTATTATTTAATTACTTGTAGTAATTACCGATGCTTTAAACGTCGGATGGAGCAAAACTGATAAAAACAATAGTCGAGATAGAACTAAGACTTAGAAAATGTGAAGAAAGAACTTTCGAATAAATACGGTCATGATATTTATTCCATCTAGGAAAGTGAACGTAATTACTGACACGTTATATAGGAAGGATAAAGAATCAATTAGGATGTGTTTCTTAATAATGACTGTGCAAAATAAATTGCCGAACAATATAAAAATAACTAATTCTTGTAAGAAGGATAATATAGAAAATAAAAAGGGGTTCGCGGCTAATGTGAACCATCAAAATTGAGAAGCCGATGGCGTTGAATGTATAACAGGCCACTTGTGATTGTCTAAATAAGGAGGATTGTGTGATATAGTTATGTTGGAATCTTGTAAATATAAGTATTTTATTCATGACATTTATGATTTAATGTATTTTTATCTGAAGAAGTTGTACTAATGGAAAATTATGAAGGCAGACATGGCCTCATACATTGGTAAACGTCTAACTATTACAAAGGTCATCATCTGAATTTGATTCGATTTGGGTAATCGTCGACAGACTGACCAAATATGCTAATATCATTCCTGTTAATGATAGATTCTTGATGAAGAAATTGACCCTTTTGTATTTAAAGGAGTTGTGTAAACATGGTGTGCCTGTATCGATCATCTCTATCAAGATCCTCGCTTCGCATTGAATTTCTAGAGATTTGCTCAGAAGTCATTAAGAACGAATCTTGATGAGAGTACTGTGTACCACCCCAATCGAAGGGACGAGGTAAAGTAACGATACAAAATACTATAAGTGTTGTTCTATGTTTGAATGATTGACCTTTGGTAATAAACTGTAAAATTGTTTTCCTTTGGAGAGATTATCATTGATAATTATCAGGTTAGGATCGAGATCGAATCTTGTTAAGATTTAAATATTAGAGTATCTGTAAGCAGGAGTTGGGATGAAGACACCCGACATACACCCATTGTGAGTTGGGCATGTCTTTTAGGTTTAAGGTTTCCTATGATGGCGAACCTAACCTTACAAAATACTCGACCCGTGAGACCTGAAATGATTGTTGAAATTAGGATCTGATTATTGACTGCCGGTAGTGGGTAAGAGATTATGTGAATACGAAATGCAGATCTTGAAGTGTCAGATGGGTAGCGACGTTATGCCAAAAATTTTAACCATGGAAAAAAATGAATTGATGATCTGAAAGATCATGGGATATAAGTCCCTGTAGTATGGGACCATAGAGATGATGTAAAAGTTGGTTTGAAAGGCATATAAGCTGGATCTACCCTAGGACTTCAAGGGCTGCGTAAATTATGTTTCGTATATCTAACTTGATAAAATGTCTATCAAGTGAAAATCTGATTGTTTCTTAGTAAAGTTTAGATCGGAGAAAAGTTGCATTCATCAGAAACCCGTGAACATCATGGATAGAGAAAGTAAGTCAACATTTAGCCTGATCTTATTCTTTTAGTTATGTTTGATGAAACTCGCGTATTGTAATGAATTACACTTTTGAGAAAAGACCGAATGTGGAGGAAATACCCACATGGCTTTAACTCTATAAGAAGCGAGTAGTAAGATAAGTTGATCTTTGAGGACAAAGATCCTGTTTAGGGGTAAATGCTGTGACAATCCATCAATTTATGGTTGATATTTTATACTCAAATATTATTTAAAAACATTATTTTAATGTTATATTATGAACTCACTCATTTTTGGGAAGAAATTTGGATTTACGTCTTGAAGTAGCATCGACTACGTCTATACCGGAGGATTCTACGTTACGTGCTTACGTTTACATACACCATTTTGGAGACAGTCCGACACTTCAGAAAATAAATTTATTCGTGAATATTATTTTGAGATTAAAATTTGTGTTGGTTCATAAACTCAGAAATTTACGAGAAGAGATTAGGACTTACGATTATAATTTAACGTCCTTTACGACTAAACCGGAAACCTTAGGATTACGTATTTACGTTTTCGAACTCCGTTTTTTATGAGACAATTTTTATTAGATTCGTTTTGTGCCGTTGATTCATAATTTATAAAAATGTTTTTCGTAAAACGACCCGAGAGCACGCACATCGAGGAAACTAGAATCGAGGAGTACCCGTAAATTATTGGGATGAGACAAAACATGTTTTGCCTCACCCCACACATGAGACGGTTAACTAGCTAACACCAACACCATGAGGTGTCAAAATTTCAAGCCATAAGTTAACACTTGTTAACTTGAGCTTAACTTGTAAGCTACCTAACATCAAAACCACTAGCACTAACCTCAATTCCACTCATGCAAAACTCACAACTCTCTCATCTCTCTCTCAATATTGCCGTCCACTTCCACCATTAAACCACCACCATTTGATCAATTTTAACCACAAACCATGTGTTATCTACACATATGGTGAAGAACCTTTGAAGCCTTGAAGATTGGAGGTGATTCTAACATCCAAGGAGGTGATTTGATAATGTCCAAGGGCTGATTTCTACATGAAGTTTACAAGTATTGGTGGCCATGAAGATTGGTGTTGATCTACCACAAGTTCTTCCATCAAAATCTATGTCTTAATCACAACCTACATCATCTTGGTGCTATAGAGATTGTTCTTCCCATCCTATTGTTATTTTGATTATGTAATCATGTATTTTCTTTCTTATTGTATATGTATATGATGAATATATGATGATAAAAATATTATGTGGGGATTTGGTGTTGATAAACGTGGGTAAAAAGATGAAAAACTATATGTAAAAGTGGTTAATCTTGCTTAATTTAATAGGCTGTATAAAAACAGTAAATAACCATATGATGAACTGATAAAATGGTATAGATGAATTGATATACAGTGAGTATTGAGACTTGTACACATGTGAGAGTTGGCCATGCAATGCAATCATAAAAATGATTGAGATATGATCAAAACAAGTTTAGAGTGCAAATCTGAGTAAACTGATTTGGACGAATTTTATAAAATACTTAGAGGTTGATTCATCAGTAGCTATAGGAATAAAATGAAGCAAATATCATGTAGTTTCTGTGATAAAGATTTGGGGTTCTATCTCCATGTAGAACTCTAGATATGATCATTTTAGTAAAGTAGATTTTTAGGACTGATTTTGTGAAATTAAAGTTTAATATTATTATATAAGCAATCAAATAAATATAGTATAAAATGTGAATTAAAACCCACTAACTTATATATTTCATTTATATAAAAATACATAAGGATAAATAAATGGACATTATATATAAATGGTAGTTTGGTAAGTTTTATAAGTTATAAAAACTATATACTAAGTTTTAAGTCTTTTCGGCTAAAACCGAAAGATTAACGTTTTTGTTAAATAAAACTTAGACGGTTGGACCCGTCTAATGTAAACTTTTATAAAATCACATACTGATATATAAACATATATAACAAGTAAAAATCAATAAAACCCGAGCCTTACAACATATAGACATTAACGGGCCAAAGTAGCCTTAATGGACAATAAACCCGACTAATTTGGTAAAACACTTATAAACTTATTTATTGGGCTTAACCCATTCGGGACCAACATATAAAGTATAATACTGATAATAAAAGTATAATTGGGCTAATAAATCGTATTGGGCTTGTAATAGGCCCATTGGGCCTCAAAATGTAAACAAGTTGAACTAGTGTAACTAGTTTTGAAAAGTTCCAACACATAACACTAAAATGAGTAAATGAGAATATATAAACCCACTTGATCATCATATATATAAAATCATCATATGTATACATAATTGTTATTTTTATAAAGTCATTGGACAAGAGTCTAAGACGAGTATTATTTGTCTAGGTTTTCGTGATTGAAGCACGTATCGTACATCCAAATTGCCGATAACCCGCCTTCCCACATCAACGTGAGTTCATAGCCTCGCACTCTTTTAAATGTTTTTATAAGATGTTTTATAAACCCGCGAGGGAGATAACATGTCAGTTTTTATGAAATAGGACACTAGTTTTCCCGATTTTCTGTTTATTGATTTGGACCTGAATGAATGAATGACCCGATGAATGATTAAATGACCCGATAGATGAAATGAAATGGATTATTAAAGTTAGGTTATGTCACTAAAAGTCCCATTAGCATGAATTGTGAACTACCGGGATTTGGTAGACGCTTATGCATATAATAGTACTATTTGGGGACGATCACCCCAGTTCGCGCCTTGACGGTTGATCCCCGTCGTGCCACATTGATTGGTAAGCAAATTTATGTATGAGAAGATTTACACAAGCGTGATTATTGTGACGAAACGCTAATTTAGATGGGAAAATTGAGTTTCCGGCTAGCTACCCGTTGTTTGTTGTAGTAAGGTAACAATGTCATGCGGCTTATAATAATCCAATTAACGAAATACTGCTATAAGCACCGAATTACGATATATTGCCTGACTAGCAATAATGGGTCTTATTATTGATTTTATGTTTGTGTTTTGGTTTTACATAACCATATTCATATAATGATTTTTATTTAGCTTTATACAACGTTATAAAACGTATTGTATGATGTTTTAACGACAATGGTTCGTATAATGGTTTTGAAGGCGAAAGCCTATATTATGATTTTTGAGAAGGATTTGTATAAAATGACTTTGGCTATTTCATGGCCTACTACAAAGATTTGTACAAAATGATTTTTGGTAATAAATATATACCGATGATATATTAATGGTTTTCATTAAACTCTATGAATTCACTCGGCGTTATCGCTGACCTTTTCTTTTAACATGTTTTATCTCAGGTACTTGAAGGTAATTCTCGGGAAGACAACAAGAATTCATGGCCCACACCTAAATAATAATTTCCATTCAAATTCTTTGTAAAACTTGTATGAAAGACAATGACTTGGGACCTATGTAAATTTGATATTTATGGATGGAAATGCTTTATTATTAAACGACGCGATTTTCAAGCGTTGTCTATGATGTGAGTAATGTGCTATCCCGTAACACCAACGAGTCTTCCGCTGAATTGAATTGTATAAATTTGGGGGTGTTACACAACTTGTCTGTGAGTATGCTTCCTTGGAGGAGAGGGTGCATCTGTCATAGGATCTTTGCCCTTGGGATCATGAGACGGACCAGCAGAAGGACCAGCAGTGTCCTCCCTTGGTCTAAAATCAGTAGCAGCATTAGGAATGCTTGAAGGACTAGGAGGAGTAGGCAAATCATCATACGGCTTATCAGCAAAAGCAGCCCTGGCCAAAATAGTCAGCCCATCCTCCTCAACATCCTCATCAGAATCAGAAAGCACAACATTTTTCTTTTGGCGCCTCTGTTGCGACTCTAATGCTTTAATCCTGTTCGCCAATGGAAGGACAATGTTCCGGATGAGCTTGCGGTGCTGATTAAGATCATCTTCCAAAGAAACAACCCTCGCATAATACCTGTGCATAAGAGCTAGCAAAAAGTTAGTGTAACAGGTTCCTCCGCTTCCCTACCAAGAGGACTTGGTCTGGGAGAAGCATCATTGGGACCAGAAGCAACAAATGGGTCATCAACATGAGCATGACAGCTAGATGGCTTCTTAGCAGAATGTGGAGCTGGGCTAGAAGGGTGAGTATCAACAAATGGGGACTTATGTGGGCAATAAGAGGGGGCAGCCTTTGAGGTGGATGGCATCTCTACCACCACCTATATAGCTGGCTCCTCCACCTCCACATGAGGCACAACAGTAGCATGATGCTCCTCCTTCATAGGATCATCTTCCAATGGAAGTTCCTCCTTGGCTTCATCAGCCAGAGGAATCACATTAGGATCCCCTTGTGCAAGGCCCAACATAGCATCAGAAAGAGGCCTCCAAACACCCATAAAACCAAGTGCTATATTCGAATACACCTTTGAACTAAGCTTTGGGGTCTCATAGTCCTCTCTATTTCTAGGTAGGCACATAAGAACCTACTGCAAGAACCTAGGGTACATCAAGAACTTCTTCCTAGAGCCAGTACTACTAAGGTTGCAAATCATTCCATCAAACAAGTAACGAGAAAAGTTAAACACACGACCCTATGCAATACAAATCAAACCAGTAGCAAGGGGGATGGGAAATGCATCCCAACTCCCAGACTTTGGACTCAAGCAATGAATCAAGAAGTGAAACAGAAGTTTCCATTGGGGGGAAAACCTATTTTTCTGGAAGTTAAGCTTCCCTCCATGATTATAGCCTAGAGCAGCCATCCCATCCAATACTTCTGAATTGGGGATAGAGAAAATGCCACCTTCATCCTGAAGATGAAGAGCAGACCTAATAGATGCCTCAGACACCATATATGAGCGTCCATCTATGGTAGCATGAAGCTCTAGTGGGCGTCCCAAGACATCAACAAGGTGTGCAGTTTCCCAGAACTGACGAATAACACTATCATACACAGTAGGGCAAACCGTAAAAGCATACCTTAGGTTGGAAGCCTCAATAAATTCGAGGATGTCTGTGAACTCTTCTCATTTAGGACATTCGACAAGATATGCCACCTTGTTATGATCGAGTTTGTACTGGAGAGCAGCCATTGTTGATGATTGAAGCAATGGAAGATGATTGATTGAAGAGGGAAAGAGTAGGAGCGTATGTGTGTGTTTATGGTTGGGATGAATGAGTCAATTTGAGGGATTTGACAATAAATAATGATCATGAAACTATTCATTGACCCCTAATTATGGGGGTTGCCCTTTCAAAATTAAGTAATTAATGCAAGAGTAACCACTTGCCCCTTAACCATTATTTGCAAATCCCAGTTACCAAATTTAAATAAAAAGATGTATACCAGAAGTAATTTCCGTTGACTAAAAGTCAAAACAAGTAAGGTTCAACACTAGGAGCACAACGTGATCAATGAAAGTCAAAGAAATGAACAGTGACCCAAACCAATACTAGAAGCCAACCATGAATGAAATTGAAGGGTTTGTACCCACTAGGAGCTGAATACAACCACTAGGAGTAACCAAAAACTTCCACTAGAAGTAGCACACACCGCAAATACCCATGAAAACTATTGTTAGAAACTACCATATGTTAGACTGTGCAATGAAATATGTACACTAAGCCTCCCCTTAGGCTTAGCCTCCCCTCAATCCTAGACCTCAAGGATTGACCATTCTAATGTGAACCACCAAGTGGTTGAACCGCGGACCATTAAAGGCTTTAGTCAATTAATCAGCAACATTATCATCCGTATGTACTTTAAGAACCTGTATCAGCTTCTTCTCATTGGCATCCCTTATAAAGTGGTGCCTAATCTCAATATGTTTTGTTCGTTGATGAAAAACAGGATTCTTCACGATGTAGATAATACTTTGATTGTCGATGAAAATTTTGGTGTTCATGAAGTTTAACCCATAATCCAGCATCTGATTTTGTATCCACAAGACTTGTCCACAACAACTAGCAGCAACTACATACTCAGCTTCTGTTGAAGAAGTAGCTACTCTTGTTTGTTTCTTACATTGCCATGAGATAAGTCTTTGACCCAAAAACTGACAACCACTAGTAGTGGACTTCCTGTCATTATTAGCACCTGCATAGTCACTATCACTATAGGCTTCAAGAACAAAAGGTGATTCTCTAGGACACCACAAGCCTAGCTTGGGTTGAGCCTTGATATACATGAAAATTTTCTTGACTGCATTCAAGTTAGAAACGGTTGGAGCCACCTGATATCTAGAGCAAGCACTTACTGCAAACATAATATCCGGACGTGATGCAATCAAATACATGAGCGAGCGAATCATTGACCTGTACATGTGAACATTTACCAGAGGATCTGGCTCATTCTTGAGTTTGACTTTAGTGACTTCATACGGTGTTGCTGCTGGTCTAAGAGGTTCCACATCAAACTTCTGAAGAATCTCATGAACATACTTGTCTTGACTTATGAAGATACCATCCGACTGTTGCTTGACTTGAAGAACAAGAAAAAATGTGAGTTCTCCAATGGCACTCATCTAAAATTCGCCTTTCATTAGTTGTTCAAACTCATCACACCGTTCCTTCTTAGTAGAACCAAAGACAATATCATCCACATACACTTGAACTAGGATGATGTCCTTGGTATTACTTTTAAGAAATGGTGTTTTGTCAATAGTGCCTCTTTTGTAGTCGTGTTTTAACAAGAAAGTGGAAAGACGCTTATACCAAGCTCTAGGAGCCTGATGAAGTCCATATAGAGCTTTGACCACCTTGTAAACTTTCTTAGGATGAAGTGGATCCACAAAGCCCTTAGGTTGAGTGACATAAACTTCCTCATCAATCTTGCCATAGAGAAATGCACTCTTGACATCCATCTAAAAACCGTAAAGCCAACATAAGAAGCAAAAGCCAAAAACAGACGAATGGCCTCAATCCTAGCAACAGGAGTAAAAACTTTAGTATAGTCAATGCCTTCAAGTTGTGTGTGACCTTGTGCAACCAACCTAGCCTTATTTCTCACCACAATACCCCTCACATCTTTCTTGTTTTTGAGAATCCATTTGGTACCAATTGTTTTCTTTCCATCTGGAAAGTCAACTAGGATCTAAACATTCTAAAACAAGAACTGCTGCATCTCCTCCTGCATAACCTCCACCCAACTAGGATCCTCAAGACCATGAGAAACTGACCTAGCTTCCACCTGTGAAAGAAAACAAGCGAACAAACAGTGAAGAAAGTCTGTGTGATTATTACGCTTTTGGTCCTCAATATAGCTCACAAGAGCATGATGATCAGACGTTGCTTTCTTATGCATGCGACGAGTCTTGACAGTAGAACCAGGATCTCCAATGATTTGAGTAGTAGGATGGTCTTTATGCATCTACTGAACAGGATTAGGAGCTACCACTTCTGGTGCCAAGTTATTAAGATCCCCAACAATGTCATCATCATATGAAGCAGAGTCGAAAATGCCATCTATTGGTTGCTTATGAATATCATCCAGCTTAGTAGAAGGCTTCTTTTGATAGTTTCCCAGGTCAGAAGAACCAAATAATCTAGTTGAGGAAGTAGGATCACTAACCGGACTACCAATAGGTGTTAAACTTGCACTAGGAGTAACATTAGGAGCACTAGGAGTAACTTGGACAGCAGGGGTACTCAAGGGAAACTCAAAGCCTCCTTGAGCAGCTGCTGTAGTAGTATCTTGTTGTTGCTTGAGCAATGTGTCAAGAGCTCCTTGTGAGTCCATAATGTCTGATGGAGAAGCATCACTAGGAGTAGCATTGGTATTTGGAGAGACTATGGTGGAATAAGATGGAACAACAAAAATATCATCCTCCTCATCTGAGTCCGAAAAACTAGAATGAGCACCTGCACTAGAAGTAGCAAACACTTGTGGACCTGCATCTTGGTTAGTTTTGAAACGAAAAAATCCCAGTGAGTCACTAAGATAATCAAGATCAAAATACCATTCAGGAGCTTTGCCTTGGATGTTTGTCTGCTCCTCAAAGTACCTGAGATTAATAGTTTCTATGATACGCTTGGCATGGAGATTATAGACACGATAGACCCGAGAGTGATCTGAATATCCCACTATGTATCCTTCATCTGCCTTGCCATAAAATTTCCCCAAATAGTCACTAGTATTCAGAATGGTGAAAGGACAACCAAATGGCTTCAAATGAGCAATGCTAGGTACTTTAGCTGTGAGTAGCTCATAGGGAGTCTTCTTGTGTGAACTGGTAATTGAAACCCTATTCAACACATAACTTACAATATTGACAGCTTCTGTCCAAAACATAGTAGGAAGCTTGGAGTCTGCAAGCATGGTTCTCGCAGCTTCTATTAGTGTCCTGTTCTTCCTTTCTGCAACACCATTCTGTTAAGGAGTCCTTGCAGCACTAAAATCTCGTTTGATACCTTTGGAATTTCAAAGTGCTATGAGGTCTGCATTTTTGAATTCTGTTCCATTGTCACATCGGATACCTTTCACCTTCTTGGACAGCTAATTCTCAATTAGTGTAATGAAGTCCTTGAAAATTGAGTAGGTCTCACTTTTGGCAGCCAGAAAGAAAACCCACGTAAACCTGCTATACTCGTCAGTTACCACAAGACAGTATTGTTTGTGGTCAATGCTCCTAATGGAGGTAGGATCAAATAAATCCATGTGTAGTAGCTGTAATGGTTCAGTTATGAGACTGAGAGCAGTAATGGCCTTGAAGGATGCTTTCTGTTGTTTGCCTTTGCTGCACGCAAGGCGATTTATGTCATTTCTGAAAGTTTTGGGAGGTAAACCAGAGACCAAGTTCATATTTGCTAATTTGTGAATGGTCTTGAAGTTTACATGTCCCATCCTTCTATGCCATTTAGTGGCTTCATCTTCTTAGGCTTTAGCAACCAAACAAGCTAGTTGACCAGTAGGATTAACTTCATTCAGCTTGATACTATAGAGATTGTGTCTTCTAGGGATTCTGAGTAGAACTTTAGAGTCATCCGGGAGCTTAAAGTCTTTGGATAACACAAGTGCGTCAGTATCCGTAAAGAGGACAAACTGCTTCTTGTCACAAATCTGGGATACAAAGATCAAGTTGAAGTGTTGAAGTGCTTCCACATAGTATACCTGCTCAAAATTAAGGTTGGGTGTCTGTATCGTTCCTTTGCCAGAGATCCTTCCTTCACCACCTCCAAAGTAGACCTTTCCGCCTTGAAATGGTATAAAGTTAGATAAAAGTCCTTTATTCCCTGTCATGCTTCTAGAGCATCCACTATCAACAATTCCTAGAGTGGGTCTTGGTATGGAGTAACCTACAACAAAAAGAAAAGATATATACAAAAGTTAGTGTCTTAGGGGGACCTAGACCTTTTTAGGTTTGAGTCTGCCTTGTGGATCTTTTGTTGATAGCCAAGAAGATTGATGAGATCCACTGTTGTTCTTAGGTTACCTGTTCGTCATATGGGTGTTATTGTTTGACCAAAAACAACCTGCTGAGGGCTTAATAGCAGTACCCAAATTTCCTAACCCAAAATACATTTGGTCAGAATTAAAAGCATAATTCTGATTAAAGTTCTGAAAATAGTTGCTGGTTGGTCTATGATGGGTGAAACCATTGTTTCTCCAAAGATCAGAAACTAAAGGAGAGGTCCTTCTAGAAGAAGAATAAGATTGGGCACATGGGTTTAGTCTACTAGAAGAATATGGAGCAACTCCTGGTGGACCAGGAGCAAGATAAGCTTGATAAACAGAAGGAGGTTGATCATAAAAATCACAATCTTTAATCAAATGAAATTTACTTCCACAAACAAAGCATGTTTTAAATGACCTTTTGTTCAAATGACATTGTTTCATGCTGCTAATTTTATTACACACAACTCTAGGAGTATCAACATTCCTATGACTCAATAAACTAGAACCAGACACAGTTGAAGTATAAGCAACTATCTCTTCACTCTTCCTAGCACTAGTATCAGCAGGGTCATTTGTCTTGGAGCTTGTAGGTCTTGACTCTTTACTTGAACCACAGGATGCAGAGTCACTGGCTTTGTCACTGAAAGTACAAGAGACAAAGTCATTAGTATTAGTAGAGATTTTTGGAGACTCATGCATCTGTGATTCATCCAAGTCAGTATGCCTAGATATGGGCATAAAAGTTACTGTAAGAGGTGGAGGGACAACATGCATTGCTGCAGCTGGTTGAAACCTATTGTAGCTAGGTTTTCCCTCCTCCTCTTTGTCAGGATCAAAGACACTTGAAAAAGATAAATCAAACACATCTTCTGAATCAATATATTTATCAAATCCTAAACCTCTCTTAGTCCTACCAGACATGCTACTATCAATTAACTTTGAAAGATTCTTAGGTGCATTTTGCCATTTTTCAAATCTTAAAAGTTTAGCATCCAATTTTTCCTGCATGTCTTGCTTATCCTTGATACTGTCATCTTTTAGTTTTTCAGTGTATTTAAGCATATTAGTGGTGTTTTCTATATCAATGTTCAAAATTCTAATTTTATCCTCATATTCACGTTGAGTATCTTGAAGCCACCTTTTTTGTTGTTCCAATGTTTTTAAAGAACTCTTATATGCTTGAACATCTAAAAAATACTTATCATTTTGTTCATTTAATTCATTGTTTTGAGACAACAGTTCTGAATATTTATCATGACAACTAAGAGGGAAAATTTGTACCTGAGGTGAGATACCCATATGAGCAAATTCTTCTGCTTCCTTGGTATCAGATAGATTCCCATCAATCATTGCAAACACATTAGTAGAAGGTTCAGCTGTTTCCAAGGTAGCATTCTGATGATCACTCCAGTTAACCATAGAGTCAACAGACACCAAAGCTTTCTTGTCATCCTTGAGCTCCTGAACCTTGAAGGCTGAATACCTGTTCTTCTCCTGGTCATTTTTGTCAGGGCATTCCCTAGCAAAGTGACCTTGTTGTTGGCAGTTATAGCATCTAACCTTGCTTCTATCAAATCTTGCTGGCTCTCTTGGGTTGTAGTTAAACTTTCGATCGGCTTTCTTCTCAAACTTGTGAACCCGGAGAGTGAGCATGGCCATCTGCCACTTGAGATCCATTTCATCCTACATGTTTATCAACCTGTTTGAAGTCATCAAAAGCAAGCTGCTGTTGTGGATCGACATCAGCAACAAAAGAGTGAAGAACAGCTTCTACCATGCTACCAGACTTGGCTTTTGGTTCAGGAGTAGAAGTATGTTGAGAAGACACAGTATAACTTGGGCTACTAGCATAAGACATGGGACTAGATCCCATGGAACTCACAAAAGCAGAGTTAGCATGAGTAGGAAAGGAATCACTTGAGTATCCTCTCACATGAGACTCAAAGGTTTTGAGCTTATAAAACATATCATCAAAATTAAGATAGTCAAGGCCACCTTTTGCTTTGAGAGAGATTACTACCTGATTCCATGAGTGAGGTAAAGCTCTAAGAAACCAGGCATTGATATCTCCATTGTCAGGTTTAGACCTGAGTTGATTCAACTGGCTAAGTATCTTTTGGAACCTATCATACCCTTCATGAATACCTTCGGTTTCAGAGATCTTGAATTTTGTGAATTCATCTCTCAGCATGGATCTACGCATTTTCGTTGAATCCTCATTCCCTCTAAACCTTGCTTTTACTCCATTCCAAATCTCTCTAGCATCATCCAAGTGATAAAAATCACCCATGTGATCATAAGGAAGGGACTGAAGCAAAATAGTTTTTGATTTGATCTCCTTCTGGACAGCTGTGATTTCTTCATGAGTTTTAGGATCAAGAAGGATGACATTACCATTCTTGTCTCTTCCAGTAAGCTTCTTACTATTGCCATTCTGAACAATTTTCCAAATATCTCGATCTGTGTTGGTGATCCAGCATTCCATCTTCATTGCCCAGCTATCATACTCATCTTTCTTCAAAAGAGGAAATTTTCCATTTGTATTGGAAACCGTAGCAACGATCTGCTGATGTTGTTGTGTTTTAGGGGTGCTGTCTTCTCCTATTTGAGTGGAACTAGAGGCAGACATGATTAAACAAAGATGTTAGTAATAGGAAAAATTGATTATTCTTGTGCAGAGACTCTCCCAGGCTCTGATACCACTTGTTGGGTCCACTAGATGTGGATCTTGCCGCCTGTTAAGGATGATGAACGACTTCTGTAATCACAAGTTTATTCACAGAGAGACTTTAGATTAATCAAACAGTGTAAGTGCGGAATATAAATACTATGAACAAGAAGAAACAAAAATAACTATAATGACTTGATCCTTTACTAAGGATTTCTAATATTAATATAAACTAGAATAATGTTTCATGAAGGTGTGTATAACCCTTATGCCTAAGGTTCCTTTTATACTACAAGTAAACCCTAATACATCATTAAGGGAAAACGTGTAATTCTGATATGCATATCCTTTCCTAACATATCTCATGCATATCCTAACAAACTACTCAAAATAAAAAAGTTTGACTTTCTAAAGACCAGGAGCACGTGTTGCTCCTACTAATACTAGGACCAGGAGGAACTACATACCTCCTAGTATACCTATTACAAATGACTAGTCCAAAGGTCTTAACAAAGTCAATGCCAAATATCGACCCAAGAAAGGTCTCAAATCGTGAAGCGAGTTATGCCAAGATATGCACTTTATGAGGTTTCGAGAAGCAGTTTTAAAAGATTTTATCCTTTAGCTAACTATTGATTAAATCGTCCTACTTTATTTTTAGTCTAAATAAACTATTTAAATATGTCAACAATGCATCCTCGTGATCATTCAAAACAACAATAAAATATAAGAGATACACCTAGGAATAAGGGAGTCTAAGTGAATAATTGAGCCACATGAGTTTGTGTTAGTTTGCTAACTTATAATAATAATGATCTCGTTTTTAAGCTTGGTATGGGGAACGTGAAACTTGAGGGTGATAAACATTCATGACAAACCAAAAGCCCTAATGTAAGTTTTTGATCTCTTTACTTGTTTTCTTCTTTAAAATATTTTGTAATTTTCTATCTTTTTAAGTTTCTTAAGGTCTTGTGTTTAATAAAGGCCAATGTGGGTTAATTATGATGGAAAATGTAAATCTTGCTTTGTTATTAATGCATTGCATGAGAGCATTGCAATGGTCATGTGTAGGGGATTTGATAGGTGTGATAACACCCATCCTTTTACCACTTAATTATAATAATAATCAAGCCAAAATGTGTATTTAATGTCGTAAAAGTCAGAATTATGCGTGGTTTGTGTTTTTGTTGTGATTTAGGACCAAAATGTGAAAAGGGAAGAAAACACGGGCTTTCACGAGCTTTTATCAGAGAAAAGACAAAAGACGAAGTCAAAAGATCAAGAGTGCAAAAAGAACAGAAGTCAAAGGCCTATTCTGAAGATTTATCGAAGAAAAAGACTGAGGATGGAAGTTTAACGAAGTCGAAGAACCAAGTCTAAAAAATGAAGAAAATTAGAAGACGAGTTCATTTTATATCGACAAATCCCGAGACAACGTCAATGAAATTAAAAGACGAGAAGACAAAGTGAAAGAGGAAAGCATCAACACTTACCTCCCTCCTCCTATATATACCCTCCTAATGTGTCATTAGGAGGGTGTTAGATATATTTTAGTTAGTTTGAGATTAGGAGTAGTGTAGGTTTATTTTTCACATAGTAGGAGTAGGTGTAATTTAAATTTCCATGCTTTAATTTTCCTTAATCTTAAATTTGAATCTTTAATCTTTATCTTATTTCAAGCTTTTTCATTAATCAATCTAATTTTACCTTTCTTAATTTCAATCTTGTTTGATTTTTATAATCATATAGTTGTTTAATTTGTATGCTTATTATTTAATTGATGTGTTTGTTTGATTATGCTTATTGCTTATTGTTTGATTTTCTTATTTTTAATTAAGTATTTTTAATAGTTTATTTTATAAAAAGTTGATTTTAAATATTTGTATTATTTAGGGTTTTTAAAAGTTTTTAAATTGTGTCTTATTAGCTTTTTCCTAAAATCTTTTTGGTTAAGTTTTTGGTAAGTGCTTATTAGATTTTAGCTTATTTTTGGGTTTTGCTTATTTTTCATCTTTATGTTATCCGGGTTATTGAAACCCTCTTTTCCCACATTAGGTAACAGTTTGTTTTATTCAGACTTAAGTGAAAATTAGTTTTTTCTGAATTAGTAGTTTATCAATTTTCCGGATTAGTTTACATTTGCTTATTCCTGATTGCATTTGAACTTCACATTCCGAACTGTGTACATGACAAATATTCCGGATTATGTGTCTAACATGCATTCCGGATTGTGATCAGCACTCCATATCCCGAATTATTAACACAACAACATTCCGGATTACATGTGGAATATGCATTCCGGATAGTGTTGAGAAGATTGATTCTGAATTAGGAGTAGGATGTTTATTCCGGATTGTTGGTTAGACATGGATTCCGGATTGTTTGTTAGACCTGGATTCTGAATTGTGTTCAGATGATGGATTCCGGATTACCTACAAACTTCTTATTCCGGATTATGTGTAATGCATGTATTCCGGATAAGGTTTATAATTGGCATTCCGGATTAGGTGTAGAATTAGGATTCCGCTTTATGTTTGGTTTTAGTTTTCCCGTATATTTTTCGAATTTATATTTTTCCCGCCATTTTTTTGTAAGTCTTATTTTAATTGTCTTGTCTTAGATTATTTTCAGAGTGTTTTATTTTCAAGCTTTATTTTCTTTAAAGTTTACATTTCTTTTAAGTTTTAAAATTTACTTTTAATGTTTTAAATTTTCGTCATTTATCTTTAAGTCTTAATTTTTAGTTTACATTTTAAAGCTTTCATTTTTATCTTTACTCAACGACATTTTCATTTTTACTTTTATTTTAAAATAGATAATCACATTTCTTAATTTTTCACCAAGAACAACTGAGTCACACTATTTACTTTTAATGTTTTAAATTTTCGTCATTTATCTTTAAGTCTTAATTTTTAGTTTACATTTTAAAGCTTTCATTTTTATCTTTACTCAACGACATTTTCATTTTTACTTTTATTTTAAAATAGATAATCATATTTTTAATTTTTCACCAAGAACAACTGAGTCACACTTTTAACTGTAATCAATTCGATAAGACCGAGAACAACGAACTTTTTAACTAAGTAAAATCTAGTTATTATGTGTACTTATGCTTTTTGAGCTTTTGTGTTTGTTAATATTGCATCTTAAGAAAAACCAAAAATATTTTCTTTGAAAATTTTATTTTCTATTTTATTTTCTCTTTGGTAGAATAATTTGCTTTGGTATAACTCGTTTAGTATTTATCATGATTTGTGGTAATTTTTCTGAATTTTTTAACACAACAAAAATACAAACATATGAGAAAATAAGCGAAAACGAAAAAATAGTCATATTACTAAAAACACTTGTGGAAAATTTACCAAATTTGGTCATGATATCTTTGTATGATCACTTTATAAGAAAATGGTATATTATATGCTTGAATACTTGGATTGATTGGTTTGCAAGTAGAAAAATGAAGGAACACTATTCTGTTTACAGAAAGTACGGCGCACATTTAGAATGTGCGCCGGCTTTTCTGTATCGCGCAAAACTGTGCCGCACTTTTCAAAAGTACGCCGCACAACTGGAGAAACAGGAAACGGAAATTTCTAGTAACATGCTCAAATGGAAATATTCAATGAAAAAAATGAGTTGCCTGAAAAATTTAGGGTATGAAATATTTTTTGGATTTTATGGCACTAACATACTAATGTTTCTTTTGATGTGTTATTGTTTTAAGATTGAGATGGATCTAAACACTAGCTTGGGTAGACTATGCTTAGAAGTGGATGATCATATTAGTCACAATGAAAAAATAGAATCGGAAGGAGAATGGATAGGATCTGAATGTAAGGACTCAACTGATAGCAGGGTTCAAAAGGTCTTAACATTTTATCGTATGGAGGACTTGACACCTAGTGAGAAATACTTAATGCCTTGCCATGTGGAAGGAAAATTTCCTTATGATGGGCAAATGGATTTTGAGTTGGAAAGAAGATTATTTAGTAATGAATTTGTAGTTGAGCTTGACTTAACCTACAACACTCATCGTAATGGATACAAGGAGATAGAAAAAGCTCGTTGGAATGATCAAAGACGAATTGTTTTTCGTTGACTTCTTTATCAATCCAAAAGAAGACGACTGTGAACCTGGTGAATCTTTGGGAGATCTTTCATAAAGGAAGCTAATGCACAACTTGACATTACTTGTAGAATACTTACTTTATGGCCAAAAGTGCATGAAAGCTTAGACTTTGGGGAGATTGATGAAAAACTTGATAATCTCAACTTTGATGATTTGGCACCTATTAAAACCGAGGATATTGATGCTCCTAGATTTGTTTGTAGCATGGGCAAAAACAAAAGAAACAAAGGCAAGAAGCCCGCCCACGCTTACAAGTTGAGCTATAATGGTGAAGGACCTTCGCTTACCATTAACAAACCGTTGACTAGAGAAGAACTATCAATGGAGGAATCACAAGAAGATATTGAAGAAAGATTCATGTTGTTGAACATGAATCGACCAATCATTGAAACTTTAAAATATAGTGATAAATATAAAATGATTGTTGATGGGGTTTTGCTAGACAAATTGAAAGTTGAAGATGGACTCACACCGGATTATGAAGATGTGGCTATCCAAATGCTTCGTGAGAACAAGGTAATGCTTGAAAAAGAAGATACGGGGTACTTTATCCTACCAATAAGGTTGGAGGGTAAGACTACTTATAATGCTTTGGTTGACACGGGCTCAGATGTTAATGTCATGCCTTATGGAATCATCAAACTGGAAGATGTTGGTAGAGTCAAACCAAGGTTTGATCGTATCGAAATGCTTGATCACTCCTATGCGAAGGGATTTGGACGTTTACTTGGAGTTCTTTGCCAAGTGGGACAACTACACTACTAGCCGATTTCATGCTTCTCGGCATTCTTATTGATCGAGATATTCAACTAGTGGTTGGAAGAAAATTTTTGCACACCATTGGTGCAACATAGATGTTGGAAAAGCTATTATGACTAGCTTTGATGGGTTTGTCCATCAAAACTATAATGTACTAAAACCAAAGAAACATGATGATAGCGATGATGAAGACGATAAGCACTACAACGTGAAAAGAGATGAGAACGGTATGCCAATTTATGGTTCAGATTTGCAACCATGGATGGAACCGGAAAAACTTTTGGACGCATCACTAAGTGAAAGGAGCTACCATAACCCTTTATTTGACATATGTTGTTGGGCCAATGAAAGTTTTAACTATGGCCCAGTCTAGATTTGTTTAAATTAGACTAAGTGTTACTAATCGCTGAGAGGACCAGCGATAGAGACCAGTCTAGCGGAAGGCAAAGCCTCAGCTGGCACACTAGGAACATTCAAGTCAAAGACAACGTCAGAGAAATCAAAGACAATCTGAAGTCATACTTACCAACGATTATGAATAGCTGGGATATAGAAGGAATGTGCTGGTGTTCAAGGATCTCTGAGTTGACAATACTCAAAGATCACTTAAGAACCCTAGAAGTCTGATACAAGCAAAGCTTGTCCAATCCTTTATAGTTTAGGCGGGAGATTATACAAAGTGTTTTGAGCGGGACAAAACAAGAGATTCAAGATAAAACCTAGTACGGCCTAGTGGGACAAAATGTGAACAGTTGGCAAAACCGTTCACCTAAAGTTGTTTAAAGGTATGTCTTGATTTGGACATGCATTTAATACATTGTACTCTTCCACTCAGAAGATGACACGTATCAACTACTCCACTAAGGAAGCAACCTCGTACCACTATAAATATGAGTGAGAAAGAAGAGTAAAATCAACCCTTTTGCTTGGATAAATTATCTAAGTTCTTTCTCCCTTTGGAACCCTTGAGCCTTCAGCTGTCTACCAGCGACTCATAGGTTCTCTTGTAAACTTGAGTCTCGAATCAAGTTTACTTGTTCTAGGGTTCAATTCTTATTGTCATTCAACGGGTGTATTCATAGCACTTTGTAATACTTTGTTTATAATAGTTAATAAAGCATTACGCGTTTGAAAAGTATTTCATTGTGTATTTGTGTTTATACGAGTTATAGTTTCAACAATTGTTATATTAAGGGACTTTCATATGTGTATATAACAAGATTGTGGGAATGCTTGGAGCACTTTCTGTTTCATTGAAATACAAAGATTGGCAAGTTGGGAACAAGCGAGAATTTGAAAACATTTGTAAAGATGGAGATAGTGAGTGGCATGTTGCCATGGTCATTATTGATCCATGTGGAAAGTGGTACGAAAAAGTGTACGAGACAAAAGACACCAATAGGGAGGTCTCGGGACGTTACACGGAGAGTGATATCATGTCACCTCTAAACTTCTACTATAACTAAAGAGATGGAGGAATTGAGGAGTGCACCATTGGCTCCTAGTCGCTTTATGCCTTTTTACTCTTTTCTATGTAGATAAAATAATAAAACGAAGTGAAATATAAGAGTTCTAGAAGTTTTAGGATGGTCTTAGAAGAGGGAAATGTTTTCCTATTAGGACTTGTTATTTTTCCTTTATGAAATCGAATGAATTGGAGGTTTTCTTTTGAAAACTTGAGTCTAGTTAGTAAAAAACAGCAACTTGGCCTGTGAGCACAGAATGTGCGCCGCACTTCCAAAATTGTGCGCCGCACTTCTGGGGCGGATTTTTGTATATACTTCATTTTTTATCTCATTTGAAACTAAAAAAAACAACAAAAGACACTTGACGATTTTTGAATCATCACCAAAAATATTTTCGATTCTTACTGCAATTCACACTCGAGATCATGTCTAGGGTAAGTTCTTATCTTTAATTCATTTACATTTTATTTTATTTAGGGTTTAATTTTTGATTAATTTTTAAATTAGGGTTCTTAGTGACTGATAATCGAATCACATTTCGATTTGTGATTAGAAATGATTAGGTTAGGATTAGATTGTTAGATAAAATTGAAAAAAAATTATTATAAAAATAAGGGTTTTGAAATCAAACCCTAAGATTGAGCAATGTCGTAGATTGGAATGAATTAGGAATGGTTTAGAGTTTGATTCTAGCCATTTTTATTGGTTTGGAACCATTAGTTCGCGGATTTGGTAATGAGTGTTAGTCACCCAGACATTTGCTAAAAATATGCAGAATGTGCGCCACACTTTTTCTCAAGTACGCCGCACTCTGGCGGATTTTTCCTAGAAACTACGCCGCACTTCTCCGAAGTGCGCAACACTTTTTTCCTGGAAAACAAACAGAATGTTCAGAACACCAACATAGGGTTGTCGTTGACCCCTAATGTTTATCTAATGTTAATATATGTTTGTTTATGTGATAAATTTTGTAGAACACAGGTTCTGGAAACTATGAGACCGGCTCATCTAGCCGAAGGAAGAGTCAAAATCCTATCGAATCGACAAGTGTCGCACTCATAGGAGTCCCTAATAATCCATTCTTGAATTGGCCTGGATGCGCAAATGATGCTAAAATCATTTACAACACTTCTCTTAGTCTTCTTCGCACCTAGCATTGTGGATTTTGGAATTTTTGAGTGAGCTTGGTTGTAAAGCTAAAATTAGAGAGATGCTATCGATAGTTGTGATAGAGGCTGGAGGAAATGAAGTTTTGTTTCGATCCGATTCTTGGGTCCGTGCTTTTACTTGTAGGGAGAAGATCTATGTGGATCTTGTTCTTGAGTTTTTCTCGACATTTAATATTGATGAAGATGTTGATGATGATGAGATATTGACTAAGAAAATCATAAGTTTTAGAATTTATGGAAAAGGACATTCTTCGACATTGAAGGAATTTGCTAAGTACTTGGATTTGTACACTAGAGAGGAGCGAGATGAGGAAGGATTTGAAGTGTATTTTCAAGGAGGAGAACATGAGCATGGGGATTTTAATGCTAATGAATTTTGGGCATTAATTTACCTGGATGAGGATCCTTTGAGCTTGTCTAGGAGCTCAACCACTAGGATTTCTAGTCCAGTTTTGAGAGTGCTCCTAAAGATGATTGCTTACGCGGTTTGCCAACGAACCACGGGATATGATAAGGTTCAAAAGAATCATTTGTTGTTGTTGAGCATGTTTAGGAATAAGAACCGTGAGCAATATTTTAATGTGGCTTGGGTGATTGCAAAGTGGATGAAAAGGAAAGGTCATGGTAGTCAAGCGAGGAGTATGATTGTGTGTGGACAATTTGTGACTAGGTTAGCCCGAAGAATGAAACTTTTAACCGATCAAGTTGTGGGAAGTCTTAGTCCATCAATCATATGTGATACCATTGAAAAATCACTTTGAGAGATTTTATTAGAGCGGATGGAAGGTTGATACGAGAAGACGTGCCGGTGAGAGCACCACGTGTGAGCATGTCGCGACCTCCTCGTGAAACACTCCAAGATGTTTGTGATAGGATGGGATGGATGGATGTTAGGAAAGACCAACTTGGGTTTATGATGGAGCGACAATGTTATAACATGGATAGATACGCTCTAGTTTTTGAGAGGATTGCAGAACAATATAGCATTCCGATGAGTGGACCTTATGGACCACCCAGATATCACCATGTGCCATTCTACTACACCCAACAACCGCCACATTAACCACCACACTTCTACCCATCCAATGCTCCAAGGAATGACGAGACTGAAGAGGATATGTGATGCCTCTTGTGTTTGTGACTTGTGTGGTAGTCACAATTTGAAACAATTTTAAAACAATCTATTTGGTTGTGTAATATGCCTTTGTTGGCACGTAGGACAAAACTATTACTTTGTGTGTAGATTTTTAATCTTTTATTTGGTATGTAAAATATGTTTGCGTATATATTTTATGTTCAATTGCAGAAAATAAGCAAGTCAAGGCACAATAAGGCGAAGATTGATGATTTTGGCTTCGTTCACGACTCGGAGTAAAAGGGGAGTATTATTCTTATTTTCCTTTATATTTACTTTTTCCTTATGTTTAGCATTAGGGATAATGCTCATAATAAGTATGGGGGTGATAAGCGGAAATGTAAGAGCGTTTTAAGTTGAAATTTTTTCTACTTTCTGTGACAAAAAGTACGCCGCACATTTATATAATTTTTTTTTTGTATATGTACATTTATATAAAAAAAATTTTGTTGAAAGATTGATAATTCCTGTAAATGTAAATCTATTTGACTCGGAATCGATAACGTTACTTACACAATATCTTATTCACAATAGTGAGGATTTTTAGCCTATACTTCGTAAGCATTCCTACGCTATAAATCAAATTTGTGAGTATGTCGATGATTAGTTTAAATTCTAGAACTTGTGCTTGGTAATCTTTACGAGACCATATGTAAAACCCACAAAATAAGGTCATTACTTAATTCTTACTTTTCGAATATTTTTGAAGTATTGTATAATCTTAAATATTATTACGTTTAACGGTTTAAGTTGAAATCGATATTAAATATTTTATTTTGAATATTTTGACGAGCAACGAGGACTACTAGCGATCGCGATACCGACGGATGCCCACAATTTTATATTTCATTATCGATCGTTTCGATATTTAATATTTTCGACGATATCGTTTTAGTTACGTATCGAGTCGTTATATTATTATTTTTCGTGTGCGTTTAAACTTTTAAGTATTTTTACGAAACTCGAGTCCCGTAAATATTTTCAAAATTGACTAGTAATTATTTCCCACTTTTAACTAATTACTTACATTTTCTAGCCAAACTTTTGCCAAATTGCACTTTGGTCCCTACCCCACTAAATAAAATTTAAAAATTAAACACACACTTATTTTTTTACTTCCAAAAATCCACTCTCTCTCTCCTTTCTTCTTGCTTTTGCCGAAACCCACTCCAACCCACCAAATCCATTCATTTTTCAAATTATCTTGAGTTTGAGGTTGATTCTAGCTAAACCAAGCATAGACCCATCTCTATTTTTGATCAAGGATCACATAGGTATAAAACTTTTACACATGCAAGCACTTTTTATTTTCTTGATGTTGGTAGGTGGAAGCCATTGTTATGCATGGTGTTTTTAGCATGATCTATGGTGGTTCTTGCAAGAAATCTTGTTGAAAACTATATTTTGATCCAAAGATTTTTATTTTTGTTATGATTTTGATGTTATGGTGGATGTATGATGATATTAGAGTATAGGAATGACCATTTCTATGGTTGGTTTTGGTCAAAAAGTTGATTTTGTACAAGATTTTGGTACCCATTTTATAGCAGTAGGTAAACTGAAAAATACGAATTTTTATGTTTTGAAAATGACTTAACTTATAGCCTAGGGTTGTAGATAATTTCCTTAGCTTCGATTTGATATAAGGTAGAGCTTCTAGCTCAAAACGAGCGCGGAGTTATGATGTTTTGAATGATCGTGTACCGGGAGACGAGTATCGGCACTACAAGTAGTTGTTGTCGATATTTGGATCGAATCTCGGGGACTCTAAATAGAACTTTTAAAATGTGTAACCTACTGATAATGAGGTATTTATTTATTAGGTTGAGTTTACTTTAAAACCCGAGTGTCGGTTTTGTAAACGGAGTCGTTTAAATAAGTTAAAACGGTCGTATGAAAAATTAACGTAAATCTGTCCGGATTTTGTGGTTTGAAAATGAGTCGAGTAAAGGACTTTAAAAGTAATTTCATTTGATAAACTTGTAGGAGGAATTTCTATATATAGTAAGTTAGTTTATCGAGTCGTTTCATAAACGGTTGACAAGTTTAAAAAGGGATAAATAAGCTAGTACATGTAGTATGTACCGGCGGATTTTGTTAAAAGTATAAAATGGTTAAGTAAATGAGTTGTAAAGTATAATGAAGTTATTTAAATCGTTTACTCTCGAGTGTATTGTGGTTTTATGAGTTCGAGTTTGATTTTATTAAGTATCATTTATTTCTCGAGTCTATTATTAAAGTACGCACCTTATTTGCTAGGTTGCGGTTATCGTGATTATCGGGCATCTACTATCGTCGGCGATTGTCTTCAACTACTATAAGTACTAAGGTGAGTCTATAGCCTCGTTTGAGCTCATTCAAATATTTTAAAACCCGCGAGGGGGAATACATGTTTTGTAAACTTAGAACACAAGATTTTTATGGTATGTTTTTCCCTTTATGAATGGACCCGTGGTTGCCTTTAAATTGCATTAAGTGATTGCCTTTGTTAAAGCCTCAATTATGGACCGTTAATTAACCTATGATGGGTTAACCGCTAGTACAATTAATAGATCTATGGGGGAAGCCGCCCCGGTTCAGTTTTTGTGGACTTGTCATAGAAGCTTAGGCCCGACCTCCACACTGTTTGAACATATTGTATTGAGAAGTCAGGTATACGGCAACGTACCAATAATCTGGAGGTAACCGACAATTAATAATCTCCTGTCTTATCAGACCTCTAAAGGGAGTGTCTAAGGGCTCGGTTCCATGATCTTATTGCAATTTATGCTATATACAATTATTATTGTTGATGCAAATTATTATTAGATGCGTGTTGCCTTCAAGTATGCCACAAACTTATAATCTTGGCTTGTGTTCAAAATGATTATATAAATCTATAGATTCACTCGGCATTTTTGCTGATGATTTTCTCACATGTATTTCAGGAAATCAAGAAGGCTGAAGCTTGGAAGCTACGGGAATGAATGTTGTGCACTACTTTGTATATAAACTCTTTTAATGTTTGTCGTTCCTTTTGTTCAAAACAATTTAAATCTTTTGTTATGTTTGTACTTCGGTTACGATGTCTTGGGACTACGCTACTCTGACAAATGTTTTAGGAACGATAAATCTAAAACGTCTCTTTTCGAATCGTTCTTTATAAATTATGTGTTGTTTTATCATTGTTTAGCACCCAAAGATGTATTCCGCTTCGTGTAAATTTGGGGGTGTTAAAGATTGATATCAGAGCCATGAGTTATAGAGAACTAGGTCTTTTTCTAAAAACCTAAACTATAACTGTCAGTTTTTATTTTTCAAAGAGTCGGTGCACATGATTTCGCGTGACTTCAGGTTCAAGCTACTTTTGGGATTACAACTTTAGTATACATTATTATGTATGCCTTATTGCTAAGTATTTATAAATAAATACTATAATCTTTTATCGATATATATATTGATATCGTTAAACTTTTCGATAAGAGTTATCATTTATTAATGATTTACTTAAATAAATTTTTGGAATTTTTCCTGTAATTATTTTGAAGGATTCTCTACATTTATTTAAATTTTTGGAAATTATTTTATTTCATTTTAGTATGACCTTATACCTATTTTGTGAAATTTACCACCGTCAAATTACGTCTTCGATGAGGAGGAAGCAGGTTTCACTGCTGCAAGCGAGACACAGTCAAGTAAGCCGTGTGGATCCCCACGTGACTAGTGTTTATTATTTTGTGTCGTTGTACTCTATTTGTCTTTAAGATCATTCTTTGTTGATCGATGATAATAGTTTCCTTTGATCCTTATAATGATTGTGAATCCTTGTATTGATAATGTGTATGCATTTGATGATTGATTTTGTACATGATATGACTATACCATGAATACAATTAACTCATTCATTTTATCTTCTCTTTGTGATATGACAGAATCATGCCACCTAGGAGAATGACAAATGATGCCATTGCAAGGCTAGTTGCTGAAGAGGTTGCGAAAGCATTAGCTGCGGATAGAGCTGCGCGTGTTAACACTGAAGGAGCAGGTGGCTCTAGAGGTGCGGGTGCTGAAGGTGAAGGTGAACCTGCTGGACCAGAAGCTGCTGGAGCAGGTGTAGCTGAGAATCCTGCAGATGAGGTTGCTCAGGCTGCTGCTGCGGTTAAAGAATGTACTTTTGCTGGATACATGAAGTGTGGACCTACTACATTTCAAGGAACTGGTGGAGCACCGGAATTATTCAGGTGGATTGAGAAAACAGAAACAACATTTGAGATTAGTGATTTCTCAGAAAGGAACAAGGTTAAGTTCGCAGTTGCTACTTTCAAGGATCGAGCTTTAAGCTGGTGGAAGACTCAAGTTGCTACAGTTGGTTTAGAAGCTGCAAATAGGAAACCTTGGGATGAAATTAAAAGGTTGTTGAAAGAGGAGTTATGTCCAGAAGAAGAGTTATCTGCTTTGGAGGATAAGTTGAGGCACCTGAAGCTGAAAGATAATAACATTGCTGCATATACTAGCCGATTCATTGAGTTGGTTTTGTTGTGTCCAGATACTTTTGCCACTGAGAAGAAAAAGATGGATCAATACATCAAAGGGCTGCCTGGGTACATTAAAGGTGAGACAACTTCATCTCGACCCAAGAACTTTGTTGAGACTGTAAGAATGGCACATACACTCATGGGGCAGAAGGTTCAAGATAGGGCTGAGAGAGCTGCTGAAGGTAGTAAAAGGAAATGGGAGAATTCACAGAGTGGTAATGTAACACCCCCAAATTTATACAACTCAGTACAACGGAAGACTAGTTGGTGTTACGGGATAGCACATTACTCACATCATAGACAACACATAAAAATCGCGTCGTTTATTTATAAAGCATTTCCATTCAATAATATCAAAGTTACATCGGTCCCAAGTCATATTATTTCATACAAAGTTTTACAAGATATTTGAATGGAAAATATTCTTTAAGTGCGGGCCATGAATTCTTGTCGTCTTCCCGAGAATTACCTTCAAGTACCTGAGATAAAACATGTTAAAAGAAAAGGTCAGCGATAACACCGAGTGAATTCATAGAGTTTAATAAATTCCATCAATATAACTTTGGTATAAAATTAGTACCAAAAATCAATTCGTACAAATCATTGTAATAGGCCGTAAAATAGCCAAAATCATTTTATACAAATCTTTGTAATATCATAATATGGGCATTTGCCTTAAAAATCAGTATACGAGCCAATGTCGTAAAAACATCATACGATACGTCTTATGACGTCGTATAAAATCAAATAAAAATCGTTATTTGAATATGGTTATGAAAACCAAAACACGAACATAATAGCGGTAGTATGACCCTGTATTGCTAGTCAGGCAATACATCGCAATTTGAAGCGTCTAATAGTATTTCGGTGATTTGGATTATTATAAGCCGCATGACATTGTTACCTTACTAAACCAACAACGGGTAGCTAACCCGATACCAATTTTGCCCATCTAAAGTAGCGTGTCGTCACAAAGGTCACGCTATGGAAATCTTCTCATACATAAATTCGCTTACCAATCAATGTGGCACGACGGGGATCAACCGTCAAGGCGCGAACTGGGGTGATCGTCCCCAAATAGTACTATTATATGCACAAGCGTCTACCAACTCCCGGTATTTCACAATTCATGCTAATGGGACTTTTAGTGACATAACCTAACTTTAATAATCCATTTAATTTCATCTATCGGGTCCTTTAATCATTCATAGGGTCATACAATCGGGTCATTCAATCATTCGGGTCCAAAATCAATAAACAAACAATCGGGACAAATGGTGTCCTATTTTATAAAACTAACATGTTATCTCCCTCGCGGGTTTATAAAACATTTATAAAAACATTTAAAAGAGTGCGAGGCTATGAACTCACGTTGATATGGGAAGGCGGGTTATCGGCAATTCGGACGTACGGTGCGTGCTTCAATCACGGAAACCTAGACAAATAATACTTGGTCTTAGACGTTTGTCCAATGACTTTCTAAAAATATTAATTATGTATACATATGATGATTATATATATGATGATCAAGTGGGTTTACATATTCTCGTTTACTCATTTTAGTGTTATATGTCGATAACTTTTATACTAGTTTTACTAGTTTTACCCATTTACGTGTTTTAAGTCCAATAAACTTATTATAGGTTCTTTAACTTGTTTTAATCCATTTTATACCTATATTATCAGTATGTATACTTTCCAAGTTGGGCCTAAATGGGTTAAGCCCAATAGATTCTTTTTACTAGTTTTTATCCTATTTAGTCCATTTATTAGTCCAATATGTTTATTTAACTTGTTAATGTCCGTATGTCCTATTGTTCGAGTTTTTATCGGTTTTTACTTGTTATACATGTCTATATATCAGTATATAAGCTTTATAAAGTTTTCATTAGACGGGTCCAACCATCTAAGTTTTATTTAACAAAAACGTTAATTTTACGGCAATAGCCGAAAAAGTCGTAAAAATCATGTTTATAGTTTTATATCTTATAAAACATAACAAGTTACCATTTTTATAAAATGTACACTTATTTAACCTTTTACATACTTATATAAATAAAATCCATAAGTTAGTGGGTTTTCTTTTATATTTTATACTATTAAATTTTGAGTGCTTATATAATAGTATTATACATTATTTTCCAAAATCTGATTTTTATCTTCACTTTCACCAAAACTGCCATAAATTGAGTTCTATATGGAGATAGAAGCTCAAATGTTTATCACATAAACTAAATGATATGTGCTACATTTAACTCTTCTATAGCTACTGTTGAATCATCCTTTAAGTATTTTCTAAAAATCGTCCAAAACAGTAACCTCAGATTTATACCCTAAACTTGTTTTGATCATATCTTACTCATTATTTTGATTCCATTGCATGGCCAACTCTCACATATGTACAAGACCCATAGCTTACTGTAAATGGATTATAATTCCTCATTTTATCAGTTTATCACATGGTTCTTTACTGTTTTATACAGCCATCATTTTAAGCATGATTTTAACCTTTTTACATATAGTTTTTCATCTTTTTACCCATGATTATCAACACCAAATCCCCACACAATATTTTTATCATCATATAATCATCATAAACATATACAATAGGAAATAAAATACATGTTTACATAATCAAATTAACAAGAAGTTGAGGAGGACAATCTTTATACCACCAACTTGATGTAGGTTATGAGTTTGACATGGTTTTGGATGGAGAAACTTATGATGCACCAAGACCACCTTCATGACCACCATTCTTCATAGAAACCTTGTGGAAAATCAGCCCCAAGACACCATGAATACTCCTCCTTGGATGTTATAAGTTGCACCAATCTTCATCTTTTTGAATGGAGATTAACATATGTTAATTATAACATATGTTTGTGGTTAAAATTTGATCAAGTGATGGTGATTTAGGGTGTAAAATGGGACGGCACATTGAGGTTAGAGAGAGAGAGATGTGTGTTGTTTGCATGGAGTAAAATGGTATGTGTAAGTGGTTGATGGTTTTTGATGTATGTTAGCTTACAAGGTAAGCCTTACAAGGACAAGTGTTAAGTAACTAGCTAACTAAATGACACCTTATGGTGTGTTAGTTAACTTAGGCCGGTTTTGGGAGTGGGGTGGGACAAGTGTCCCACTTGTCTCATCCCATTTATTTACGGGTACTCCTCGATTCTAGTTTCCTTGATTTGCGTGCCCTCGGGTCGTTTTACGAAAAACGTTTTTATAAATTATGAATCGATGTCACAAAACGAATCCAATAAAAATTGTCTCATCAAAAACGGAGTTCGAAAACGTAAATACGTAATCCTAAGGTTTCCGGTTTAGTCGTAAAGGACGTTAAAATAAAATCGTAAGTCCTAATCTCTTCTCGTAAATTTGTGAGTTTATGAAACAACACAAATTTAAAACTCCAAAATAATATTCGTGGATAAATTTATTTTTCTGAAATGTCGGACTGTCACCAAGGACGGTGTATGTAAACGTAAGCACGTAACGTTGAATCCTCCGGTTTAGACGTAGTCGATGCTACTCCAAGACGTAAATCCAAATTTCTTCCCAAAAATATGTGAGTTCATATTGTAACATTAAAATAATGTTTTTAAATAATATTCGAGAATAAAATATCAACCATAAATTGACGGATTGTCACAGCATTTACCCCTAAACAGGATCTTTGTCCTCAAAGATCATCTTACCTTACTACTCGCTTCTTATAGAGTTAAAGCCATGTGGGTATTTCCTCCACATTCGGTCTTTTCTCACAAGTGCAATTCATCACAATACGCGAGTTCTATCAAACGTAACTACGGGAATAAGATCAGGCTTAATGTTGACTTACTTTCTCTATCCATGATGTTCACGGGTTTTTGATGAATGCAACTTTTCGCCGATCTAAGCTCTAATAAGAAAAAATCAGATTCTCACTTGATAGATATTCCATCAAGTTCGATTTACGAAACATAATTCACGCGGTTCTTGAAGTCCTAGGGTTGATCCAGCTTATATGCCTTTCAAACCAATCTTTTATACCATCTCAATGGTCCCATACAACGGGGACTTATATCCCATGATTTGTCAGATCATGAATTCATTTTTCCAAGTTTAAAAATTGTGGCATAACTTTGCTACCCATTTGGCACTTCAAGGTCTACATTTCACATTCACATAACCTCTTGCCCACTATCGGCAGTTAATAATCAAATCCTAATTTCAACAATCATTTCAGATCTCGCGGGTCGGGTATTTTGCAAGGTTAGGTTCGCCATCATAGGAAACCTTAAACCTAAAAGACATGTCCAACTCACAATGGGTGTATGTCGGATGTCTTCATCTTAACTCTTGCTTACAGATGCTCTAAGATTTAGATCCTAACAAGATTCGATCTCGATCCTAATACGATAATTATTAATGATAATCTCCCCAAAGGAAAACGATTATACGGTCTATAACCAAAGGTCAATCATTCAAACATAGAACAATGCTTATAGTATTTTGTATCGTTACTTTACCTCGTCCCTTCGATTGGGGTGGTACATAGTACTCTCATCAAGGTTCGTTCTCAATGACTTCTGAGCAAATCTCTAGAAATTCGATACGAAGCGAGGATCTTGATATATAGATGATCGATACAGGCACACTATGTTTATATAACTCTTTTGCATTTATCATTAACGGGAATGATATTAGCAGATTTGGCCAGTCTGTCGACGATGACCCAAATCGAATCAAATTCAGATGATGACCTTTGCAATAGCTAGACGTTTACTAATGTATGAGGCGATGTCTGCCTTCATAATTTCCATCAGTACAACTTCTTTAGACAAAGCTACGTTTAGTCAAAAATGACATAAATAGAATACTTATACATACAAATTCCAACATAACTATATCTCACAATCTTCCATATTTAGGCAATCACAAGTGGCCTTTAAAACATTTAACGCTATCGGCTTCTTAATTTTAATGGTTCACATTATCCGCGAACCCCTTTTTATTATTTATATTATCCTTCTTACAAACATCGTTTATTTTTATATCGTTTGGCAATTTATTTTGCACCTTCATTAATAAGGAACATGTCCTAACTGGTTCTTTATCTTTTCTACATAATGTGTCGGTGATAGGTGTGAAAACACCCATCCTTTTACCACTTAAATCGGGCTAAAACGAGACCAAAACACGTATTTAATATCATTTGTTTGGAATTATGCGTGGTTTTTGTGTTTATTGTGTTTTCAGAGTCGACCGGATGAATATTAAAGAAAACATGGGATTGCACGGGTTTTATCAAGGAAAAAGACTCAAGACGAAGTCTATTGTCCAAGAGATGCAAAAGATTTGAAGTCATTGTGCCTATTTGAAGATTTATCGAAGAATAGAGCCAAAGATGGAAGATTCATATATGTCGAAGAACTCGAGTCTATTAAATAAAATATTATAGGACGAGTTGGAATTATTCACCGACACTCCAAGTCGGAAACGTTTATTTAAAAGACGTGTGAAGACTTAAGAAGAAAGAAGAAAAAGAAGCCCGAATCAAAGCCCAATCAAGAGCCCATCAACACCATACACACGCCTATATAAAGCCTTCACCTCACAAAATTTCACACACTTAGTTTTAGACTTAGTTTTTAGTTTTTCATTTCTCTAGTTTTCTAGAGAGAGAAAGTTCCATACTTTCTCTCACTAAACTTTTCCTTTGTTTTTCATCTTTTAATTCAAGCTTTCTTGTACTTTTGATTTCATTAATCTTAATCAAGTTTATGCTTTTAAGTTCTTTAAGCTTTTCCTACTTTTCTTGATTTGTAAAAATCTTTGATCCGATTGTATCACTTCATACGGTTGCATTTGGTGGATGAGCTCGTGTTAAAAGTTTGATCTCTCTTGTTTTTCTTTAAGCTCTCTCTCGAATAGGTTATAAGCTCTCCATGCTTATTGATCTATTCCTTGTTCAAGCTTATTATTTTCGGAATTCATATGAGTTCTAGTCCTTCAAAAGTTCTTTTCATTAAGTTCATGGTTTACGTTTTCAAAAGTTGTCAAATTTAAGCTTTTTTTTTAGTTGCTTTAAGTTCCGGTAAAGGTGGCTTATTGTGTATGCTTGTTGAATTTTAGTTACCACCATTTTCGGAACTGCTTCCATTCCATCGCAATATTAGGGTTTGTCCACATTCCGACGGATCTCTTGCTTGGTATCGCAATAACCCAAAAGGGGTTTTACTTTGCGATAGTTTGGAAGTTTCCCTATTCCGATCAGGGATTGCGATCGCATATTGCGATCGCACATTCCGACGGGTTTAGGTTCCTTTTCTAGACGAAACTCTGGCCAATTTTTATTTACCACATTCCGATCTGCATTTCGATGGACAACATTCCGACGGACCATTTTGTACATTCCGATGCTTTTGATTTTCTTACATTCCGATAGAGATAATTTTCGATATTCCGATAGTACAAGTTTTTAAGCATTAATTCAATTTAGTTTTTAAAGTAATTTTCTAATCTTTCTTTTACGTTTTCAAGCACTCAATTTTAACTTGTCAATTTAGTTAATCTTCCAAAGTTTTAAGTTACTTAACGTCATTTACATTTAAGTGTTATTAGTTTAAAAATAGATAAACAAACCAACTCCTTTTTAGTAACCAAGAACAAATCATTCCACTTAAGGCCGAGATCAATTCGAGAGGATATCGAGAGTAAAATTGAACCATACTAAAAGCTCTGTATCAAATGGCGCCGCTGCCGGCTCTTCTCGTTAAGATCAAAAGTTTTTTGTGAGAAATTGGATTTTGGGATCCGTTCCCCGTGAACGTTACTTTTTCAAAAATTTTCAAAAACAACTAAAAAAATATAAAATTTTCAAAAATCCTAAAAAGTAAAAAACAATAAAAATCAAAAATATTTTTGCTTTGTTTTTCTTTGTTCGTTCTTTTGCAGGTGTATGCGCACTCGATCCACGTCTTATCAAGAGCCCGAGCCTCTCGATAACCTAGACATGGCTGGTGTACAAAACAACAATAACATACCACCTCCGAACAACAATAATAACAACAACAATCCGCCTTTCAACAACATGAATAACAACAACAATGAGCCACTTCCGGATAATCGCCCAATGATTGAACTGCTGCAAGCTCATGTTGATGGCAACACGGATCCAATTGTTATACCACCAATTGCCGCCAACAATTTCGAGCTCAAGTCAGGCTTTATCCAGATGGTCTCCGCTCAGCCATTCTTGGGACGCACCATTGATGACCCACACGACCATATCAAGAGATTTCTACAACTCACCAACACGGTCAAGTTCAATGGAGTTTCACAAGAAGTGATAAGGTTACAACTTTTTCCCTTTTCTTTAGAGGGACAAGCCTGGCATTGGCTTGCTAAGGAACCGCCACAGAGTATTCTCTCGTGGACGGATTTGGAAACAAAGTTTATCAACTACTTTTTTCCACCCTCTCGTACTACCGCTTTGCGGAATGAGATTATAAACTTTGAACAAAAGTACGATGAGTCATTCAGTGAATCTTGGGATCGTTTTAAAGATCTTTTAAGAAAATGCCCACAACATGGTTTTACCAAAGTACATCAAATAAATACTTTTTACAATGGTTTAAGCATGAGTGACCAAGATTCACTGAATAGTGCCTCAGGGGGTAATTTATTGGCTAAGACTTCCAATGCTGCTTGGGACATCATTGAGAACAAGTCTCGTGTGCAAACCAAGAGCGTTAGGACCAATGTTGCTAGTGCTAGCACTAATGACAGCGACAAGCGATTAGACAAAATCACTACGCTTCTTGAATCGCTTGTCACCCACACCGTCAGCAACAACAACAGCAACAACGCCAAAAACGCTCAAGTGAATGCTGTCAGCCAACCTTGTGAGATATGCGGTGGTCCCCATTCTTACACAACTTGTACCGCCACCCAAGATTACCCTGCTGAGAATGTGAATGCGGCATATGGCACCTACCAACAACCTGCTTATCAAGCTAGACCTCAAGGTGACCGTAACTTGCTTAGCTACCGCAGCAACAACTATCTTTCACCACCTGGCTTTCCTCCTACCAACCCAAACCAACAACGAAACCTTAACCGCCCTACTCAACAACAACAACAACCTCGACAACCATATGTCCCACCACACAAGCAGCAACAACCACCTCAACGTAACAATCAAGTCTACCAACAACCAGCTTACCAACCACCTGCATACAATGCTCCTTCCAACCAAACCAACACTGCACTACACCAAGAGGTCGCCACCTATATGAGGACCAATGATGTGATAGTGGGAAATCTCCAAGAGGAAGTGCGCAATTTGAAGGCAGACCTGGTCAAGCAAGGAAATGATTTGCGAGCTGATATGAGAAACACGTTGGATAGCCAGACTAATGATCTGAGGAACATGATGGCTAGTTTTTTCCAAAGTAGTCAACCCTCTTCTTCGGGTACTCTTCCGAGTAACACCGTTGCGAACCCAAGAGGGGAGATGAAAGCAATCACTACTAGAAGTGGTAAAGGTACCAAGGAACCCGAGCTTCCTATACCTCCACCGGTGGTTGTGACTAAGGAGAACGAGTCGCCTGCTCCTATTCCTCCTCCTTCCCCAATTTCTCCACCTCTTCATTCTACCCCTCCTCCACCCGTGGTTGTGAGTGATCCTATACTCCCAAAGCCTTCATCTTCTTCCAATATACCTTATCCTTCTAGGTTGAGGAAAGAGAAGCAAAAGAGCAAGGATGATATTCAGGTTTCTAACTTTCTTAAAATGTTCAAACAACTGAATTTCAATATCTCCTTCGCTGAGGCTCTCGCTCACATGCCCAAATACGCCAAAATGTTTAAAGACCTTCTGAGCGACAAGGAAAAGCTCCTCGACATTGCTAACACCCAACTTAATGAGAACTGCTCCGCAGTGCTCTTAAGGAAATTACCAACCAAGCTTGGTGATCCGGGTCGTTTTCTTATCCCTTGCAATTTCCCGGGAGTAGAGAATTGCATGGCCCTAGCCGATTTAGGTGCCAGTATTAATCTCATGCCTCTAAGTGTTTGGAAGCAATTATCTCTCCCAGAGCTAGTCCCCACTAAAATGACTTTGGAATTGGCCAACCGTACGGTTGCTTATCCAGTGGGGATAGCCGAAGATGTTATTGTAGGAGTCGACAAATTCACCTTTCCTGCTGATTTTGTTGTCGTCGACTACGAGATGGACCCCCGTGTGCCACTTATTGTTGGTCGTCCATTCCTTAGGACCGGTCGCACTCTTATTGATGTTGAAGCCGGTGAGCTTATCATGAGAGTGGGTGACGATAAAGTAGTCTTCAACATGGGTAAGTTGTCTAAATAGCCTTATTCATATGAGAGCGTTAATTGTATTGACGTTCTTGATGAGGCTTGTGAAGAACACTTTAATGATGCTTGCAAAAGTATTCCTATCTCTCTTCCCACTGTTGAGACCGTGTCCTCTATTGATTCATCGTTGTCTCTATTTGGAGATAGTGATTTATTCTGGAACAATCTTGAAGCTACCATGGGAGATGCGAATTTAGCTACTAATGATTCTCCCACCGAGGGGGATGAAGACATGAGTTTCTTTGACAATCTTCTCACTGAAGACAATCCTTCACCTCCATCTCCCACGGTCATTGCTATCGATACTCCGACTTTGAAAACGCCTCCCGTCGAAAATCCTCCGGATTTGGAACTTAAGGAGTTGCCGCCACATCTCGAGTATGTGTTCCTGGACGACAACAAGAAGTCGCCCGTCATTATTGCAACGGATTTGAAAGATGAAGAGAAGACTCGCCTCGTTGCTGTGTTAAAAGCTCACAAGAAGGCTATTGCGTGGAAAATCTCGGATATTCGTGGAATTGATCCTCACTTCTGCACACACAAAATTCTCATGGAGGACGACTTCAAGCCCACTATTCAAAGCCAACGAAGGGTGAATCCAAAAATCCATGAAGTCATCAAAACAGAGGTTATCAAACTTCTTGATGCGGGTATGATTTACCCTATTTCGGATTCACCGTGGGTTAGTCCAATCCATTGTGTGCCCAAGAAGGGCGGAATAACCGTTGTTCCCAATGAACACAACGAGTTGATTCCCACTCGTCTCGTTACTGGGTGGAGAGTTTGTATAGACTACCGCAAACTCAATGATGCCACGAGAAAGGATCATTTCCCTCTACCTTTTATGGACCAAATGCTTGAACGATTAGCCGGTAATGAATATTACTGCTTTTTGGATGGTTTCTCGGGTTATTTTCAAATACCCATCGATCCCCAAGATCAAGAGAAGACTACATTCACTTGTCCCTACGGCACTTTCGCTTACAAAAGAATGCCTTTTGGTTTATGTAATGCGCCAGGGACTTTCCAAAGGTGTATGTTAGCTATCTTCCATGACATGGTTGAACAAACCATGGAAGTCTTCATGGATGATTTCTCGGTCTTCGGGGACTCCTTCTCTGCTTGCCTTGCCAATTTAGAACGTATGCTAAAGCGGTGCGAAGACACTCGCTTAGTTCTAAATTGGGAAAAATGCCATTTCATGGTAAAAGAAGGCGTCGTGCTTGGACATAAGATTTCGAAAGCCGGTCTTGAAGTAGACCGTGCTAAAGTTGATGTTATAGCAAAGTTGCCTCCACCTTCCACTGTGAAGGGTGTGAGAAGTTTCTTGGGTCATGCGGGCTTTTACCGTCGCTTCATCAAAGATTTTTCGCAAATCGCTCGCCCGATGACCCACCTCTTAGAGAAAGATACTCCTTTTATCTTCTCCAAAAGTGCCTTGACGCCTTCAACTCGCTTAAGGATAAGCTAACTAAGGCACCCGTCTTGGTTACCCCTAATTGGGAGCTTCCTTTTGAGTTGATGTGCGATGCTAGCGATTTTGCTATTGGAGCGGTTCTTGGACAAAGAGTGAATAAACACTTCCAACCAATCCATTACGCTAGCAAGACAATGACTGGGGCACAATTGCATTATACGACAACTGAGAAAGAGCTTTTAGCTGTTGTCTATGCTTTTGAAAAATTCCGCCCCTATCTTGTCCTTTCCACCACCATTGTGTATACTGATCATTCCGCGCTGAAGTACTTGTTGACAAAGCAAGATTCCAAACCAAGACTTCTTCGCTGGGTTTTGCTGCTCCAGGAATTTAAAATCGAAATCCGCGATAAAAAAGGAGCAGAAAACTTAGCCGCGGACCATCTTAGTAGACTTGAGGATCCATACCAAGGGGATCATCCGACCAAAGAAATCAATGATTCTTTTCCCTTGGAGACCTTAATGTCTATAAACTCGAAGCCGAATGAAACCCCGTGGTTTGCGGACTTTGCAAACTACTTGGCGGGTGGAATTCTCAAGGAAGGGTTGACGTCCCAGCAAAAGAAGAAGTTCTTCACCGACATTAAGACTTACTTTTGGGACGACCCTTACCTATTCAAACAATGTGCTGATTTGATAATTCGCCGATGTGTTGATGGACCGGCAGCGTCGGACATCCTTGATGCTTGCCACAAAGGACCCACCGGTGGTCACTTTGGTCCCAACTACACCGCAAAGAAAGTGTTTGATTCGGGATTTTATTGGCCCTCCATATATCGTGATGCTCACAATATGGTTAAGCGATGTGATGTTTGCCAAAAGCAAGGCAAAATCACACATAAAGACGAGATGCCTCAGAATTTTATTCAAGAGTGTGAAATTTTTGATGTTTGGGGTATCGACTTTATGGGGCCATTCCCTTCGTCTAAAGGAAACAAATACATCCTTGTAGCTGTTGACTACGTTTCGAAGTGGGTTGAAGCCAAAGCTTTGCCTACTAATGACGCAAGGGTGGTTTGTAACTTTTTGAAAGCTCTATTCGCTCGCTTCGGTGTGCCTCGCGCCATTATTAGTGATCGTGGGACTCATTTCTGCAATGACCAATTTGCTAGAGTCATGGCTAAGTACGGTGTAAACCATCGTCTTTCCACAGCCTACCACCCACAAACTAATGGCCAGGCTGAAATATCCAACCGAGGGCTGAAGCGAATTCTTGAAAGGACCGTGGGAGAGCATCGTGCCTCATGGGCTGATAAATTGGATGATGCTTTGTGGGCATTCCGTACTGCTTACAAGACACCGATCGGCTGTACGCCTTATCGTCTTGTGTACGGGAAAGCGTGCCACCTCCCCATTGAGTTGGAGCACAAGGCTTATTGGGCCTTGAAGTGGACTAATTTTGACATAAACAAAGCCGGTGACCTACGCAAGATCCAACTCAATGAGCTGAATGAACTCCGTAATGAGGCTTATGAAAATTCTTTGATCTATAAGGAAAGAACTAAGCTCATTCACGACTCCAAGATCAAAAACCGAGAGTTCCATGTTGGAGACAAAGTCTTACTTTTTAACTCTCGGTTGAAAATCTTTTCGGGAAAGCTCAAATCTCGTTGGTCCGGCCCATTCACCATTGCCCAAATTTTTCCATATGGTACTCTCGAGCTCGCTCAACCTGATGGACCAAATTTTAAGGTGAATGGCCAACGAGTGAAGTTGTACTTTGGTGAGGACACCTCTAGGGAGGTGATTCCATCCCTCACCACGTTCCCCATGAACTAACTTTGGGTCGAGTCAGGCTCGTGACTCGGTTATCAAAAACAAGCGCTCCTCGGGAGGCAGCCCGAGTATCTATCCTTATATGTTTTAATCCCCTAAGTGTAGGGGGGACTTCTATATGTGTTTGCCTTTTTGTGGTGATGTGATTACAGGGATAAGTGCACTCTTGGAATCTTTAAAGAACCGTGCTCCCGTGTTTATCCGAAATCCGGTTCTATCTCTCAACTATCGTGATTCAATTTTCTTCATACTCACATTTGAAATTGATCACGTTAGTCGTCTCTTCCTTAACTTGAGTTAACCAACGTGCACAATGTCCTAAGTGTAGGGGAACCTTCTCCCACATGCTTAAACATTGAGGACAATGTTTATCTTAAGTGTAGGGGGGACTTCTATCGAAGTTTTAAGTGGACTTTTCCATGAAAATGCCTTCATTTAACCAGAAAATCCTATTTTTCAACATTTTCAAATTTTTTATTAACTTTGGCCATTTAGTCGTAATTTTTAAATTTTTATCGTTGCTTTCATATGTATATATCACGCAATAAAGTCAAAAATATTAATAAATTGGTATAGCTATAGTTTAGAAGTCTTTGACATATTAGGCCCGTTGCGTTTATTCTGACTCAACCCGAATAGACTTATCCTAGTTTATTCTAGCAAGTATCCTTAACCATGTAGGCCTTAATTGGTTTATTAGGCTAAGTGTCCACGAGTCTCATTATTTGAGATTTTAAATTGTGGAGGACGAGAAATGATAGAGTCAATTATAAGTCGGTATTCTTGCGCAAGCTCACTTGGTGTAATTATTTGCCTATTCTCCCATCACTTGCTAATAATTTATCTGCAATAAGTAAGGTCTTACGATTTGAAAAGTTACTTAGCTTCTAGCCCAAGATCGTTTAAAAGTTGCTCGGTAATGATAAGAGTTCATAGCCAAGGCATAACTTATGAAGCGGGGCGCGAAGATTGGCGAGTCCGAAAAGGCCCTAACAAGGCATGAGGATTCAATTTTATTGCTGAAGATCCAAAGTGATGTGAAAAGCATTATTCCTAAAGTCAATATGAAGGATCAAGACTCACGACGAAAAGCAATCAACTCCCATAAAGATCATGGAGAAGTCTATCCGAAAAGACCCTAACAAGGTATGAGGATAAATAGATCCAAGTCCGAAAAGGAGGCGGATCGTTGTATCTCAAAATCCCAATTAGAGATGGAAGAAATAATCATGAAGTCGTGGTCAACAAAGTTGGAGTACCCCTCAAAAGTCTCCAAGTGAAGAAACTCTATTATGATGAGAAGACCATTATCTCAAGAACGTCTCTCGAAGATATGAAGTATGAAGTACATGCCAAATATCGGCCCGAGAAAGGTCTCAAATCGTGAACCAAGTTATGCCAAGATATGAACTTTTTGATATCCCGAGAAGCAGTTTTAAGAGATTTTGTCCTTTAGCTAACTATTAATCAAATCGTCCTACTTTGCTTTCAGCCCCAAATAACTATCGAAATAAGTCCAAAAATGCATCTTCACGATCATTCTAAGACAAAAATAAAATATAAGAGATACACCTAGGAATAAGGGAGTCTAAGCATTTAATTAAGCCATGTGTGTAAGTGTTTGAATTGCTAACTTATAATAACAATGATCTCGTTTTTAAGCTTAGTTTGGGGAACGTGAAACTTGAGGGTGATAAATCTTCGCAGCACCGAAGCCCTAATGTAAGTCCTCGATCTCTTTCCAAGTTATTACCACATAAGTTATTTTCTATCCTCTTGTTTACATTAAAATTTTAATTTCTTAGTACTTTAAATTTTTTGTTTAAATAGTATTTTAATAAGGCCAAGGTTAATTGATAATGAGAAAAGTGTAATTATGCTTTGTCACTAAGCATTGCATGAGGACATGGCAATGGTTAAGTGTAGGGGATTTGATAGGTGTGAAAACACCCATCCTTTTACCACTTAAATCGGGCTAAAACGAGACCAAAACACGTATTTAATATCATTTGTTTGGAATTATGCGTGGTTTTTGTGTTTATTGTGTTTTCAGAGTCGACCGGATGAATATTAAAGAAAACATGGGATTGCACGGGTTTTATCAAGGAAAAAGACTCAAGACGAAGTCTATTGTCCAAGAGATGCAAAAGATTTGAAGTCATTGTGCCTATTTGAAGATTTATCGAAGAATAGAGCCAAAGATGGAAGATTCATATATGTCGAAGAACTCGAGTCTATTAAATAAAATATTATAGGACGAGTTGGAATTATTCACCGACACTCCAAGTCGGAAACGTTTATTTAAAAGACGTGTGAAGACTTAAGAAGAAAGAAGAAAAAGAAGCCCGAATCAAAGCCCAATCAAGAGCCCATCAACACCATACACACGCCTATATAAAGCCTTCACCTCACAAAATTTCACACACTTAGTTTTAGACTTAGTTTTTAGTTTTTCATTTCTCTAGTTTTCTAGAGAGAGAAAGTTCCATACTTTCTCTCACTAAACTTTTCCTTTGTTTTTCATCTTTTAATTCAAGCTTTCTTGTACTTTTGATTTCATTAATCTTAATCAAGTTTATGCTTTTAAGTTCTTTAAGCTTTTCCTACTTTTCTTGATTTGTAAAAATCTTTGATCCGATTGTATCACTTCATACGGTTGCATTTGGTGGATGAGCTCGTGTTAAAAGTTTGATCTCTCTTGTTTTTCTTTAAGCTCTCTCTCGAATAGGTTATAAGCTCTCCATGCTTATTGATCTATTCCTTGTTCAAGCTTATTATTTTCGGAATTCATATGAGTTCTAGTCCTTCAAAAGTTCTTTTCATTAAGTTCATGGTTTACGTTTTCAAAAGTTGTCAAATTTAAGCTTTTTTTTGAGTTGCTTTAAGTTCCGGTAAAGGTGGCTTATTGTGTATGCTTGTTGAATTTTAGTTACCACCATTTTCGGAACTGCTTCCATTCCATCGCAATATTAGGGTTTGTCCACATTCCGACGGATCTCTTGCTTGGTATCGCAATAACCCAAAAGGGGTTTTACTTTGCGATAGTTTGGAAGTTTCCCTATTCCGATCAGGGATTGCGATCGCATATTGCGATCGCACATTCCGACGGGTTTAGGTTCCTTTTCTAGACGAAACTCTGGCCAATTTTTATTTACCACATTCCGATCTGCATTTCGATGGACAACATTCCGACGGACCATTTTGTACATTCCGATGCTTTTGATTTTCTTACATTCCGATAGAGATAATTTTCGATATTCCGATAGTACAAGTTTTTAAGCATTAATTCAATTTAGTTTTTAAAGTAATTTTCTAATCTTTCTTTTACGTTTTCAAGCACTCAATTTTAACTTGTCAATTTAGTTAATCTTCCAAAGTTTTAAGTTACTTAACGTCATTTACATTTAAGTGTTATTAGTTTAAAAATAGATAAACAAACCAACTCCTTTTTAGTAACCAAGAACAAATCATTCCACTTAAGGCCGAGATCAATTCGAGAGGATATCGAGAGTAAAATTGAACCATACTAAAAGCTCTGTATCAGTCGGTATCTATATTCAATTCTCATGATGATGTAATTATCATGTCCACAATTCACTCAGATATTCTTTCTATATTATGCGTCAGTAATTACGTTCACCTTCCTGATGAAATAAATATCACAACCGTATTTATTCAAAATTCTTTCTTCATAATTTCTAAGTTTTAGTTTCGTCTCATCTATCATTTTTATCCGTTTTACTCCATCCGTCGTCTAAAGCGTCGATAATTTTTATAATTAATTAAATAATTATTAGTTAATTTTTATGAAGCGTAAACGTAAAAGTTTTAAATTTCTTAGTTCGACCAATTATATAAAATGTTCAAAAATAATTTGAATTTAATTAACAAGATTTTTGTTGAATTATCGAAAATATTTAATAGGATTTCGTAAATGTTCGAAAAACCTTTGTTTATACTTTGGTCAAAGTTTTCTTAGTTAAAAGGCAGAAATTATCGTTTCAAATTTCAAGTTATGGTTTAAATGATTTCCTCAATCCTTCTTAGGTGATCTTGAGGTATACACAAACATTTACCCCTAAACAGAAGTTTAGTTAAATGGTTTGTGTATAAGGGAATAATCCCTTTAAAAATCCTTTGTTAAAACATTTGTCAAAACATATTTCTATTTCTTTTTGGAAAAATACAAAGTCTTAAAAGGGCTCTTAATTTTGGAAGAGTCAATTTATATCCCATTATCCTTTTAATCACATAGTCAAATAATGTAAATGATTAAGTCTTTAATCACATGTTTAAATACTCAAGGTAGAAGTTTTAATTGTTCGGCCAATTCAGGGCAATCTATAGTTAATTATTAACTCATTATTATTCGTATTAACAAACAAATAGTCCTTAATGATCGCAAGCATGAATTTATCAAATTACAGCCTACACACGTGATTCACCGAATTTATGAATGCTACATGTGCACTGGTTAATCCAAACGACATCACGTGGAACTCATAATGTTCATTACAAATACCGGATGTAGTGATTGGAATAGATAATCTTTTTCGCAGATGCGAAGTTGATGATAACCATGCCGTGGATCAAATATTTATAACATACACTTAGAACCTTGTAAATGATCGAACAAATCTTCCATTTCGAGTTATGGATATCGCTTTCGATTGTCAATTTACTCAGCCACAGTAATCTAATATAAGGAAAGATAACACCATAGCTCTTCAGGATGACAGGCTTGGTATAATAAAATCTTTCTCCGACAATTTTCTCAGTTGTACGGTAATTCCTTTAATTTAGATGGTGCTGACGTACAGTGCACAAGCCGCAAGTGCAGCACCGGGAATAAAATCAATACCAAATTCAATCTTGCCTTAATGGCAAAAGTCCAGGTAATTTATCAACAAATATCTCCTAAGGTTTCAGATAACATAAATATCTTTTAATATATTTATTTTAAGTTCTTCCTAGATTACAATATCTATAACTAGTTCACAACCATTCACGGTATGATTTTAAGTCTAAATGCAGGATATGGTCATCCATCAAGAATTATTTAGATCACTTTTGATAATCAACATCTTATCATTTAGGGTAATTCTACTCGAGTTCCCATCAATTAAGACAATGTCGTCATGTCATAATCAATCAATCCATTCTATTGGCACTATCAACTTTCCGGTTGCATAGCCGTCGATAAGATGTGAACTTCTCAAAAGACTAATAATAATTCATAACCCTTCAAATTTCAGGGACATTAGGATACACAACTACTATTAAAAGAGTAAGGTCAACGCATAATCTATGCGAGGGAATTTCAAATCAGATACAGACGAAAACATTTAACGAATATGAATATATCCCATGTTTTCATAATTTGAGTACGCATTCGAAAGCTCCTCGGATCGTTACCCAGGTCATTCAAATGAAATCAAATCAAAAGAAATGATAAGAACGTCGATACATCCAGTCGGGTATCAACACTCGGTAATCAAATACTTTTCCTAAGAATCTCACCACGGGAGAATTGGACAAGAAAGAATTGTCAATTGTCAAATAAGACAAATTCCACAAATGAGTAAATTCAACTCAGAAGAATAGATTCTACAGGCACATATGTAGGTGTCCCTAACATTATGTCCTCATTTTACACTTCTTGCAGATCTCATAAATTTAATCTCTCACAATCTTCAAAGAAAACGTAGTGTACATTAATCAGTTTTATGGTGACTACTAATCAGTCTTGCATAGTCCCTTCCAAATTGTATGTAGGCGCGCAACTATATACAATTTCAAGATTAACGATGCAATACTCAGTTCGTCAAAATTTTATTATCCATGTTTATAGTAAAAACATTTTCATGCTTAATTCTTAAATAAAAATCAAAAATATATTTACAAAGGTTTTCTTTGTTATGAAAACAATTAAGTTTTCCAAGGTGTTTCATAAACAACTTCATTTCGATAACAATCAATTATAAATCTCACTTTGAATAATCCTTATTGTGATGAAAATTAAATTTTCTCAAAGGATACCGTTTTAACTTTATAAAAACAATGTGTGATCTTCAAAAGAGTGATGAAGAGTTGTTCACCAAGAACTAACTACAATATAATAGGAAATGAGCTTAGCCACTTAATCATGAGGTTCATGACCTCGATGGCACTCACGAAGAATGATTCACAACGTAACTCAAATCAAGATGAGTACTTGTTCAATGGTTGCATCACTAATGCGAGCATTAGGATAAAGTAATAAGAGATAGATAACATCGATACATGTAGAATTTAGCAATCAAAGGTAGTCTTTTCATTAATCACAAACAAGTCAAAATTGTACCGTAACACATTATGTGTCACTATGTCATACAATTCTCAGAACTCATCCTACCAACTGATGTCTCAGTTAAGTTAGGGATTTTTAAAAGATACTACAATGAATACTAATCTACAAGAGTCATTAGGTGTTCCATATGTCCTGGAAGATCCATCGGTCTCAATTCAGAAGAAGATTTCTTCAATTTATTTCTTGGACACTGGGCATCCTCGTTAGTGGACAATGGTCTAGGAACAACCCTTAACACGAATCAACAATCAATTAAAACCTTATAATTCAATCATAAAACTTAACGATTTCCTCTTAACAATTTCTTATTTCATACGGGTTAAATTTTACTTTATTCAAGTTTTAACCAATTTTATACTCAATTCAATATCCTACCTCATATTCCAATACTTACAACTTTATTCTTCGGCCTTGTAAAGGCAATACAATCTCAATATGAATCAACACTTAATTTCCAATCCTATATCTCTTACAACAACAATTATCAAATGAGTCATTAATATAAAATGACTTGATCATTCAACTAGACTTCTCGGAAAGGTATTAGTGGCATGAGGCTTTTGGGTAACGGTTCTAATGACAGCCTCAAGTGCAACATTCACCCTTTCGATTTCAATTTAAGAATTGGATGACAACGAATCAGATGACATCTTTCTAGGTGGTAACGTTTGTCAAACTCCACTCTATAAGGAAAGATCGTCATGACATCGATATCAGATTTAATCTCGCCAATTCTTTTCCAATATCACAATTAACTAATATCTACATTTCTACGAATATCAACCATTTGTTGGGATCATATATATCCACAACTTGGTTTAGATATAGGATAGCTAGAATTCCTACGAGAATAGCTTCGATTAATTTACTAGGGGATTTAGGGTACATTGTGACAATCTACGTCGTATAAATACCTCGTATAAATATCAAAATAATCATCAAACAATCATGTAATCAATTTACATCATATATATATATAATCCAAGTATATATATATATATTAAAATAACACTTCTCAGTCTTGGCCTTGTCGGTAACTCGGGAATTCTTCGGCACCGTTATAGTCAAAAGATTTTTAGACATTTTTTTAGAAAAATGTTTATAATTAAAAGATTTTGAAATGTTTTATTCAAAACCTTGGTTTTAAAAATCTTTCGTTCTCTGTAACGAGAGCTCTGGTACCAAACTGAAACACCCCCAAATTTATACAACTCAGTACAACGGAAGACTAGTTGGTGTTACGGGATAGCACATTACTCACATCATAGACAACACATAAAAATCGCGTCGTTTATTTATAAAGCATTTCCATTCAATAATATCAAAGTTACATCGGTCCCAAGTCATATTATTTCATACAAAGTTTTACAAGATATTTGAATGGAAAATATTGTTTAAGTGCGGGCCATGAATTCTTGTCGTCTTCCCGAGAATTACCTTCAAGTACCTGAGATAAAACATGTTAAAAGAAAAGGTCAGCGATAACGCCGAGTGAATTCATAGAGTTTAATAAATTCCATCAATATAACTTTGGTATAAAATTAGTACCAAAAATCAATTCGTACAAATCATTGTAATAGGCCGTAAATAGCCAAAATCATTTTATACAAATCTTTGTAATATCATAATATGGGCATTTGCCTTAAAAATCAGTATACGAGCCAATGTCGTAAAAACATCATACGATACGTCTTATGACGTCGTATAAAATCAAATAAAAATCGTTATATGAATATGGTTATGAAAACCAAAACACGAACATAATAACGGTAGTATGACCCTGTATTGCTAGTCAGGCAATACATCGCAATTCGAAGCGTCTAATAGTATTTCGGTGATTTGGATTATTATAAGCCGCATGACATTGTTACCTTACTAAACCAACAACGGGTAGCTAACCCGATACCAATTTTGCCCATCTAAAGTAGCGTGTCGTCACAAAGGTCACGCTATGGAAATATTCTCATACATAAATTCGCTTACCAATCAATGTGGCACGACGGGGATCAACCGTCAAGGCGCGAACTGGGGTGATCGTCCCCAAATAGTACTATTATATGCACAAGCGTCTACCAACTCCCGGTATTTCACAATTCATGCTAATGGGACTTTTAGTGACATAACCTAACTTTAATAATCCATTTAATTTCATCTATCGGGTCCTTTAATCATTCATAGGGTCATACAATCGGGTCATTCAATCATTCGGGTCCAAAATCAATAAACAAACAATCGGGACAAATGGTGTCCTATTTTATAAAACTAACATGTTATCTCCCTCGCGGGTTTATAAAACATTTATAAAAACATTTAAAAGAGTGTGAGGCTATGAACTCACGTTGATATGGGAAGGCGGGTTATCGGCAATTCGGACGTACGGTGCGTGCTTCAATCACGGAAACCTAGACAAATAATACTTGGTCTTAGACGTTTGTCCAATGACTTTATAAAAATATTAATTATGTATACATATGATGATTATATATATATGATGATCAAGTGGGTTTACATATTCTCGTTTACTCATTTTAGTGTTATATGTCGATAACTTTTATACTAGTTTTACTAGTTTTACCCATTTACGTGTTTTAAGTCCAATAAACTTATTATAGGTTCTTTAACTTGTTTTAATCCATTTTATACCTATATTATCAGTATGTATACTTTCCAAGTTGGGCCTAAATGGGTTAAGCCCAATAGATTCTTTTTACTAGTTTTTATCCTATTTAGTCCATTTATTAGTCCAATATGTTTATTTAACTTGTTAATGTCCGTATGTCCTATAGTTCGGGTTTTTATCGGTTTTTACTTGTTATACATGTCTATATATCAGTATATAAGTTTTATAAAGTTTTCATTAGACGGGTCCAACCATCTAAGTTTTATTTAACAAAAACGTTAATTTTACGGCAATAGCCGAAAAAGTCGTAAAAATCATGTTTATAGTTTTATATCTTATAAAACATAACAAGTTACCATTTTTATAAAATGTACACTTATTTAACCTTTTACATACTTATATAAATAAAATCCATAAGTTAGTGGGTTTTCTTTTATATTTTATACTATTAAATTTTGAGTGCTTATATAATAGTATTATACATTATTTTCCAAAATCTGATTTTTATCTTCACTTTCACCAAAACTGCCATATATTGAGTTCTATATGGAGATAGAAGCTCAAATTTTTATCACATAAACTAAATGATATGTGCTACATTTAACTCTACTATAGCTACTGTTGAATCATCCTTTAAGTATTTTCTAAAAATCGTCAAAAACAGTAACCTCAGATTTATACCCTAAACTTGTTTTGATCATATCTTACTCATTATTTTGATTCCATTGCATGGCCAACTCTCACATATGTACAAGACCCATAGCTTACTGTAAATGGATTATAATTCCTCATTTTATCAGTTTATCACATGGTTCTTTACTGTTTTATACAGCCATCATTTTAAGCATGATTTTAACCTTTTTACATATAGTTTTTCATCTTTTTACCCATGATTATCAACACCAAATCCCCACACAATATTTTTATCATCATATAATCATCATAAACATATACAATAGGAAATAAAATACATGTTTACATAATCAAATTAACAAGAAGTTGAGGAGGACAATCTTTATACCACCAACTTGATGTAGGTTATGAGTTTGACATGGTTTTGGATGGAGAAACTTATGATGCACCAAGACCACCTTCATGACCACCATTCTTCATAGAAACCTTGTGGAAAATCAGCCCCAAGACACCATGAATACTCCTCCTTGGATGTTATAAGTTGCACCAATCTTCATCTTTTTGAATGGAGATTAACATATGTTAATTATAACATATGTTTGTGGTTAAAATTTGATCAAGTGATGGTGATTTAGGGTGTAAAATGGGACGGCACATTGAGGTTAGAGAGAGAGAGATGTGTGTTGTTTGCATGGAGTAAAATGGTATGTGTAAGTGGTTGATGGTTTTTGATGTATGTTAGCTTACAAGGTAAGCCTTACAAGGACAAGTGTTAAGTAACTAGCTAACTAAATGACACCTTATGGTGTGTTAGTTAACTTAGGTCGGTTTTGGGAGTAGGGTGGGACAAGTGTCCCACTTGTCTCATCCCATTTATTTACGGGTACTCCTCGATTCTAGTTTCCTCGATTTGCGTGCCCTCGGGTCGTTTTACGAAAAACGTTTTTATAAATTATGAATCGATGTCACAAAACGAATCCAATAAAAATTGTTTCATCAAAAACGGAGTTCGAAAACGTAAATACGTAATCCTAAGGTTTCCGGTTTAGTCGTAAAGGACGTTAAAATAAAATCGTAAGTCCTAATCTCTTCTCGTAAATTTGTGAGTTTATGAAACAACACAAATTTAAAACTCCAAAATAATATTCGTGGATAAATTTATTTTTCTGAAATGTCGGACTGTCACCAAGGACGGTGTATGTAAACGTAAGCACGTAACGTTGAATCCTCCGGTTTAGACGTAGTCGATGCTACTCCAAGACGTAAATCCAAATTTCTTCCCAAAAATATGTGATTTCATATTGTAACATTAAAATAATGTTTTTAAATAATATTCGAGAATAAAATATCAACCATAAATTGACGGATTGTCACAGGTAATCAAGGTAGTAACCATCATAGGCAGTACAATCAGAAGAGAAATGATGGGGCTAGAGCTGCGACTAACAAGAATGGTAATGCTGACCAAGGGGGACCAGCTCAGAAATGTAAGAGTTGTGGTGCTTGTCACTTTGGTAATTGTCCACCGAGGTGCACTAAGTGTGGAAAGGTTGGTCATGTTGTGGAGAAATGTAAGACAAGGGTCCCTGCTACTGGAGCGAATGCTATTCCGATCAGGACTTGTTTTGAATGTGGAGAACGTGATCATCTTCGTCCTCAATGTCCAAAGTGGAAGAACAAGAAAGCAGGTGAAGCTGCTGGGGCAGTTTATGTTGTTAAGGATGCGGATCAGGCACAAGGTCCAAATGTGGTGACGGGTACGTTCTTACTCAACCATCGTTATGCTAGTGTGTTGTTTGACTCAGGATCTGATAGGATCTTTATAAGCACTTCCTTTAGTCGTTTAATTGATGTTGAGCCAACAAGCCTAAATGCTAGTTATGAGGTCGAGTTAGCTGATGGACAATTAGTTAGTACTACCACTATATTTAAGAAGTGTCCTTTGAAATTAGCAAATCATTTGTTTGAAATTGATTTGATGCCGATTGAGTTGGGTTCGTTTGATGTGATTGTTGGTATGGATTGGTTGGTTGCTCATGATGCGGTAATTGTATGTGGGGAGAAAGTTGTTCACATACCGGTTAAGGGTAAGGTGTTAGTAATTAAAGGTGATGTCGGTAGATCTCGTCTGACGGTGATATCTTGTATCAAGGCGAAGAAATATGTAGAAAGAGGTTGTCATTTGTTCTTGGCTCAAGTAGTGGAGAAGGAACTACCGGTTAGGCGTGTGGAGGATGTTCCGGTTATTCAAGATTTTCCTGAAGTATTTCCCGATGACTTGCCAGGGCTTCTACCTCAGCGAGAAGTCGAATTCAAGATTGATCTAGTGCCAGGAGCTGCACCGGTGGCGCGTGCACCTTATCGTTTGGCACCGTCTGAGTTGAAGGAGTTGGCAGATCAGTTGAAGGAGTTAATGGAGAAGGGGTTCATTAGACCAAGTTCGTCACCTTGGGGAGCTCCAGTATTGTTCGTGAAGAAGAAGGACGGATCGTTCAGAATGTGCATAGACTACCAAGAGTTGAACAAGTTAACTATTAAAAATCGTTATCCACTTCCTAGGATCGATGATTTTTTCGATAAACTTCAAGGTTCGTGTGTGTACTCGAAGATCGACTTGAGGTCAGGTTATCATCAACTTCGTGTTAAAGAGGAGGATATACCTATTACAGCTTTTCGGACGCGTTATGGACACTTTGAATTTCATGTGATGCCGTTTGGGTTAACTAACGCACCTGCGGTATTCATGGACTAAATGAATCGTGTGTGTAAACCATACCTCGACAAGTTTGTGATTGTATTTATCGATGATATCCTGATTTATTCTAAAAGTCGGGAGGAGCATGAAGGTCATTTGAAGATTATTTTGGAGTTGTTGAAGAAGGAGAAGTTGTATGCGAAATTCTCCAAGTGTGATTTTTGGTTGGATTCAGTCCAATTCCTTGGGCACGTGATCGATAGTAGCGGTGTTCATGTTGATCCTTCCAAAATTGAAGCTATTAGAGATTGGGATAGGCCTACGACCCCGACTGAAGTTAGACAATTCCTGGGATTAGCTGGGTACTACAGGTGATTTATAGAAGGGTTCTCTTTAATTTCTAAACCTCTTACTAGACTTACCGAGAAAAACAAGAAGTATGAGTGGGGTTCAGAAGAAGAAGAAGCATTCCAAACTTTGAAGCGGAAGCTGTGTTCTGTACCAATGTTGGCTTTGCTTGACGAAGCTGAAGACTTTGTGGTATATTGTGACGCATCGCGTAAGGGTTTTGGTGATGTGTTGATGCAAAGGGAGAAAGTGATCGCGTATGCATCTCGTCAATTGAGGAAGCATGAGGAGAATTATACTACACATGATTTGGAATTAGGAGCAGTTGTCTTTGCTCTTAGACTTTGGAGACACTATCTCTACGGTACAAAGAGTGTGGTATATACCGATCATAAAAGCCTGCAACATATTCTAGATCAGAAGGAGCTCAATATGAGGCAGAGAAGATGGGTAGAATTGTTGAGTGATTACGACATTCAAATTTGCTATCATCCCGGCAAGGCGAATGTAGTTGCCGATGCACTTAGTAGGAAGGACAGAGAAATAACCAAAAGGGTTAGAGCTTTACCCATGAAAACTTATTCTGATTTATCTAATCGAATACTTAAAGCTCAAACTACGGAGATGAAGGAAGAGAATGTGAGAGATGAAGACTTGGGTAGAAGGATGACACCTATATTCGAAATTCGTGATGATGGAATTCGGTATTTCGAGAATCGTGTGTGGTTACCGGTGTATGCAGGACTGAGAGATCTAGTTATGCACGAATCTCATAAGTCTAAATATTCGATTCACCCAGGATCGGATAAAATGTACCAAGACTTGAAGAAATGTTACTGGTGGCCGAATATGAAGGCTAACATTGCTACTTATGTTAGTAAATGCTTGACGTGTGCTAAGGTGAAGTTTGAGCACAAGAGACCTTCGGGTTTACTGCAACAACCTGAAATTCCAGAATGGAAATAGGAGAAGATCACTATGGACTTCGTTTCGGGACTTTCGAGGACTTCTAGTGGTTATGATACGATTTGGGTGATTGTTGATCGGTTGACTAAGTCGGCTCATTTCTTGCCGATAAAGAAAACTGATGACTTAGACAAACTTACTCGGTTGTATTTGAAGGAAGTTGTTTGTAGACATGGAGTTCCTTTGTCAATTATTTCTGATCGAGATAGTCGGTTCACATATGAGTTTTGGAAATCGCTTCAGAGAGCTTTGGGGACTCAGTTGGACTTGAGCACTACGTATCATCCGGAAACAGACGGACAAAGTGAAAGGACTATTCAGACCTTGGAGGATATGTTACGAGCGTGTGTAATAGACTTTAGAGGTAGTTGGGATCGACACTTACCTTTGGTGGAGTTCTCATACAACAACAGTTATCATGCAAGTATTAAGGCTGCGCCTTTTGAAGCACTTTACGGGCGAAAGTGTAGATCACCAGTTGGTTGGTGTGAAGTTGGAGAAAGTCAGTTGACGGGTCCTGAATTGATTAGAGAAACGACTGAGAAGATCGTGCAAATCAAGAATCGTTTATTGACAGCTCGTAGTAGGCAGAAGAGCTATGCGGATAAGAGGAGAAAACCATTGGAGTTCGATATTGGCGATATGGTTATGTTGAAAGTATCACCTTGGAAAGGAGTAATTCGATTTGGCAAGCGAGGAAAGCTTAGTCCATGTTATATTGGTCCATTCAAGATTATTGATCGAGTTGGTCCTGTGGCATATAAGTTGGAATTGCCAGAGAAGTTAAGTGCTATTCATAATACTTTTCACGTTTCTAATCTTAAGAGGTGTTTGGCGGATGAGAATTTGATAATTCCACTTGAGGAGATTCAACTGGACGACAAGCTGCATTTTATTGAAGAACCGGTGGATATTATGGATCGAGAGGTGAAACGGCTTAAGCAAAGTCGGATCCCGATAGTGAAAGTGTGATGGAATTCCCGACGTGAACCCGAATACACTTGGGAGCGAGAGGACTACTTCAAGCAAGTATCCGCATTTATATGTAGACGGACCTAAGGAGAAGTAAGCCCCGGGACAGTGCTCTCCTAAGGTGGTGAGGATGTAAAACCCACAAAATAAGGTCATTACTTAATTCTTACTTTTCGAATATTTTTGAAGTATTTTATAATCTTAAATATTATTATGTTTAACGGTTTAAGTTGAAATCGATATTAAATATTTTATTTTTAATATTTTGACGAGCAACGAGGACTACTAGCGATCGCGATACCGACGGATGCCCACAATTTTATATTTCATTATCGATCGTTTCGATATTTAATATTTTCGACGATATCGTTTTAATTACGTATCGAGTCGTTATATTATTATTTTTCGTGTGCGTTTAAACTTTTAAGTATTTTTACGAAACCCGAGTCCCGTAAATATTTTCAAAATTGAGTAGTAATTATTTCCCACTTTTAACTAATTACTTACATTTTCTAGCCAAACTTTTGCCAAATTGCACTTTGGTCCCTACCCCACTAAATAAAATTTAAAAATTAAACACACACTTATTTTTTTACTTCCAAAAATCCACTCTCTCTCTCTCCTTTCTTCTTGCTTTTGCCGAAACCCACTCCAACCCACCAAATCCATTCATTTTTCAAATTATCTTGAGTTTGAGGTTGATTCTAGCTAAACCAAGCATAGACCCATCTCTATTTTCGATCAAGGATCACATAGGTATAAAAATTTTACACATGCAAGCATATTTATTTTCTTGATGTTGGTAGGTGGAAGCCATGGTTATACATGGTGTTTTTAGCATGATCTATGGTGGTTCTTGCTAGAGATCTTGTTAAAAACTATATTTTGATCCAAAGATTTTTATTTTTGTTATGATTTTGATGTTATGGTGGATGTATGATGATATTAGAGTATAGGAATGACCATTTCTATGGTTGGTTTTGGTCAAAAAGTTGATTTTGTACAAGATTTTGGTACCCATTTTATAGCAGTAGGTAAACTGAAAAATCCGAATTTTTATGTTTTGAAAATGACTTAACTTATAGCCTAGGGTTGTAGATAATTTCCTTAGCTTCGATTTGATCCAAGGCAGAGCTTCTAGCTCAAAACGAGCACGAAGTTATGATGTTTTGAATGATCGTGTACCGGGAGACGAGTATCGGCACTACAAGTAGTTGTTGTCGATATTTGGATCGAATCTCGGGGACTCTAAATAGAAGTTTTAAAATGTGTAACCTACTGATAAAGAGGTATTTATTTATTTGGTTGAGTTTACTTTAAAACCCGAGTGTCGGTTTTGTAAACGGAGTCGTTTAAATAAGTTAAAACGGTCGTATGAAAAATTAACGTAAATCTGTCCGGATATTGTGGTTTGAAAATGAGTCGAGTAAAGGACTTTAAAAGTAATTTCATTTGATAAACTTGTAGGATGAATTTCTATATATAGTAAGTTAGTTTATCGAGTCGTTTCATAAACGGTTGACAAGTTTAAAAAGGGATAAATAAGCTAGTACATGTAGTATGTACCGGCGGATTTTGTTAAAAGTATAAAATGGTTAAGTAAATGAGTAGTAAAGTATAATGAAGTTATTTATATCGTTTACTCTCGAGTGTATTGTGGTTTTATGAGTTCGAGTTTGATTTTATTAAGTATCATTTATTTCTCGATTCTATTATTAAAGTACGCACCTTATTTGCTAGGTTGCGGTGATCGTGATTATCGGGCATCTACTATCGTCGGCGATTGTCTTCAACAACTATAAGTACTAAGGTGAGTCTATAGCCTCGTTTGAGCTCATTCAAATATTTTAAAACCCGCGAGGGGGAATACATGTTTTGTAAACTTAGAACACAAGATTTTTATGGTATGCTTGTCCCTTTATGAATGGACCCGTGGTTGCCTTTAAATTGCATTAAGTGATTGCCTTTGTTAAAGCCTCAATTATGGACCGTTAATTAACCTATAATGGGTTAACCGCTAGTACAATTAATAGATCTATGGGGGAAGCCACCCCGGTTCAGTTTTTGTGGACTTGTCATAGAAGCTTAGGCCCGACCTCCACACTGTTTGAACACATTGTATGGAGAAGTCAGGTATACGGCAATGTACCAATAATCTGGAGGTAACAGACAATTAATAAATCTCCTGTCTTATCAGACCTCTAAAGGGAGTGTCTAAGGGCTCGGTTCCATGAGCTTATTGCAATTTATGCTATATACAATTATTATTTTTGATGCAAATTATTATTAGATGCTTGTTGCCTTCAAGTATGCCACAAACTTATAATCTTGGCTTGTGTTCAAAATGATTATATAAACCTATAGATTCACTCGGCATTTTTGCTAATGATTCTCTCACATGTATTTCAGGAAATCAAGAAGGCTGAAGCTTGGAAGCCACGGGAATGAATGTTGTGCACTACTTTGTATATAAACTCTTTGAATGTTTGTCGTTCCTTTTGTTCAAAACAATTTAAATCTTTTGTTTTGGTTGTACTTCGGTTACGATGTCTTGGGACTACGCTACTCTGATAAATGTTTTAGGAACGATAAATCTAAAACGTCTCTTTTCGAGTCGTTCTTTAAAATTTTGTGTTGTTGTATCATTGTTTAGCACCGTAAGATGTATTCCGCTGCGTGTAAATTTGGGGGTGTTAAACCATAGTGGGATCATACTTGTATGATAAAAAGTATTTTAAATGATAAGGAGACAAAAGAAAGGAGAATATATCGAAAGTTTTTGCCGATGTTTTATAACAATAATATATTGTGGAAAACCATGTTTCGAAATGATAGTAGATCGTAAGTATGCGAGAAGACATATTACCCCAAATGAAAGAAGGGAATAAAAGGCAAAGAGAGAGAGCCTACAAGTGTGAAGTACAATAATGTAGAAACAATAAACATGGTGGAAAATGATATGTTATTTACTCTTTTTAATATGCGGTGGTAATAAAAGTTATTGAAAAATACCTCTTTTGATATTTTACTTGGTGCTTACGCCAAATTGGTTTAGTTTAATTCCTTGTACAAGCTTATGGTAATTTACTTTTCATGACCATGCTTTTTGAGCGATAATTTACCCATATAAAGAGAGTGTGTGAAACCGAAATATCTACTTCGTGAAGTGTTTTGTGGAGTTATCTTTTCTTTCAATTTTTGGCCTTATCTATTCTTTAGACACTTAATTAAAAATATATTTTTACCTTACTTGAGGACAAGCAAGAAGTTAAGTATGGGGGAATTTAATAACGCTTCATTTATACATGTTTGTAATGATGCATTTGTCCTTGTTTGCTATGTAAATAAATAAGTTATGTTTTGAAATGTTACTAATAATGTGTATTGTTTGATTGTAGCGAAGGAATAAACATACGAAGCAAAGATGTAAAAAAACTAAGAAGAAAAGGACTACAAAATAAATTGTGCTGAAAAAGAGCCAAAGTGCGGCGCCCAAAAGAAAAAGTGCGGCGCACATTCAATAAACTCTGATTTTGGAGAACTACCAAAAGTGCGGCGCACAACATGAAAAATGTGGCGCACATTTACAAAATGGAAGTGCGACGCACAATTGACAAAGTACGACGCACATTTTGCTGCAGTTACATGTATTTAATGCCATTATGCATGGCAATTATGGAGAGAACTCTTGGCTTGCTCCAGGTTTTACTAGTTACGAATATTGGCTTATATAATCAACCCTAGGGCAGGATAAAGAGATAGATTCCATACTCCATTGTCAATTGTTACAAGGTTTTGATATAAATCAAGGTTTCTTTCAATCCTTGATCATTGTTATTAGAGCAAGGGTGAACCTTAGTGGTTCATATTATTGTTGCTTTAACAAGAGACTAGGAACTTGTTGTTGATTGTGATAAGTTGGAATAAAAGCTTATAAACATTTTGGAGCAAGTATCGATTTGACACTTTTGTTGGTATAATTCTCATTTGCATTATGTTATTCATTTCTTTTGATTTCCATATTGTTGAAATGATTATTTTTACTGTTGATGGAGTAGTGTATTGTGCAAATGGTTAAGGACTAACATCCTTATGATTAGATAGATTTATATGCTTTGCGAGGGCAAAGTGCGGCACACAATTAGTTTTGCGCGACACACTTTCCTCCTTGGTTCGTGAAAATGAGTATGATTTAGATGCTTTTGTACTATATGTTATTAATGTAAGATCATTGTTATATGTTGGATTTATTCATGATCATGACTAGTACTCATGTGAATGGATGAATTTCATGTAATCTAGTAAATGAATCTTGTTATTCACTTTTGTCGCGGTTAGTGGAATAAAACATATAACAACCCTTGCTTAATCTCATATGCTTTTTTAGTTATCGAAATCAAGCATAAACCATTCTTAATGCTTTTGATATGACATGATCTTTAGTAAGATTTTTGTTATGTTAATTAGATGTTGTGTGTACGACTAGTAATCATCATGTTATCTTACATTGTTTATGTGCTCATGTTCACCATTGCTATCTATCTTTCAAATGTTTGTGACCTTAACTAAACGTACCTTTAAAACCATTTGATAAGTATATCTTTAGAACTTGTGACACTCTAGAGGTAATTGTTTTATATTCTTTAGCATCAATCCCGTGGAACGAACTGGACTTTACCATTAAACTATGCTATACATGATAGGGTATACTTGCCCGTGTTTGTATTTCTAGTCATTTGTGTGTGGTAATATCTTGAACAATTTTAAGACTTACGAATCAAACATCAATCTTCTACAAATCCAAGAATCTCCATCGATCTGTAAATGGTTAACCCATTTGTTGATATTCGAATTGAAAGAAGATTTATAACAATCATGTTATAATCTTTCTTTATTTCGATGTGAAGAAAGATCAACAATCAATAATTAAATCAAAAAAATTCAATCGACCTACCTGCGACCTCATTTCATTTAGGTTATGAAGACATAAATAATGAAACATCTTGGTATTGTGGCTTCATTTGTTTGATTAGAGATTCGGTAAAATCAGACATTGAGTAATGGGAGTTGATGTGTTTTTTTGGATCGATTAAATGTGATGATAACTGGTTGATTTATGTGATCAATTAGATTGATTATGGATTGATTTCGTTATGTTCTTGGGAGTGTTAGATATTATAAGATCTAATGTTTGTTACATGGTGATTAAAGAAATGGAGTTTATACGATGATCTGGTAAAGCAAGTGTTAATCCCACTTCAATCTATAACACAAGATTTAGAGTAATTTGAGAGAGAAAGAGAAGAAAGTTAGAGAGAGAAAGTAGAGAGATAAACTAGAATGGTGGAAGGTTTACTATGTGTAAATTAATGAACCAACACCCTCTTCCACACATGGAATAGGGTATATATACCCACGAATCACATGGGCTTTCCATGGGTCGTGCGTTTGTTTCCATGGGCCGGGCTTGGCTTGTCTTGGGCTAAAAACACCTAACTTATACAATATTAGCTTAAAGTCCAAGCCCAGTTTTCTTGACTAACCTATTACAATACAAGACCATTAACGACTAAGATGACCTATTACATTCTTGTTCGACTATATATAAGATATAGGGCTAACAATCTCCCCTAATGTATCGGTCATCTTTAAATGCATAAGATGATTGAGTGAATACATTCTTGTGGAGGTGATCTTCCTTATTTGGTATTGTATTTTGGTCTTGATCTTGTTTGTAATGGCTTTGTTCCTTCATGCTTTTGTGATCTTTATCTTGAGCCTTTGTCAGTTTAATTTGAGTGCTTGAGATCTTCAATCTATCCTTGATAGTGTTCATCTTGTGCTCTTGGGACAAGATGACCTATTACATTCTTACATACTTAAGTATCTTGATTATCGCCATCTTGTGCTCTTGTGACTTCTGAATCGACATATTCATACTTTGTTGATTTAGAAAGGCTAACAATCTCCCATACAAATATAGTTGTAGTTAGTCCTTCAAATATTCATCAGAGTTAGACTTTAACTTTTAGTATGAATTTATGAAGACGACTTCGGTTAGTGCACAGCTACGCCACCATCTTGATATGCAGCAACATATATAGACACGGATAAAATGGATTTGAACATTTCACCCTAACTCGGTAGCGTTTTACCTCCGGTCGGTGAAGACCGTTAGACGGTATTTGATACCGTACCTGTGATCGGGTAGATTCGATTAAGAACCTCCTTGATAGGGTTTCCCGATAGTAGTAGCTAGTTCTCTTTACTCGACCGTCTCAAAGGAGACTGCGAACGTAAAGAGTGAATCATAAGGATGAATTATCCGTCTGATTAGAGTCGTCAATTCATAATTCCTGGAACAAGTTTATTCTATAAGAATCGCACCTTGTTGCTTTCCAGTTTGTCACAAGCTTGATTCATAGAGAATCTTGCGAGTCACCTACCGTAGTGCTGTTTGATGTTGACATTGGAAGGATTTCCATTCGTCACTATGAACCCTAAAGAGTGTCACTCTGAATGTTCTAGCAAGATCTCATGGATTTTGTGAAGAAACCTAGAATCAAGTTTAAATCAATTAAGAATCTAAACTTAGTTAGATTCCAGTTCTCACAAGTTTGATTCGTGTAGAATCGCACAAGTTACCTACCATGAGCTTGTTTGAAGCTGGCTCAAGCAGGATTTCCATCTTCATTATGAATCGTATCACTCAGATGTTTTGGCAATATCATAAGGATAATGCATAGGTCTCGATTGTGTCCTAATGAGATGATAGATAGATCTCGTTTGGCTCTAGACTCAATAAGTGCATTTTGGTAATCGGAGGCTGGAGCAGACTACCATCTTTTCAATATTAACTAACTCGGAGTGAGAAAGTGAATAGATACGTGTTGATCTCCATGACAATGAGACAAGTTTCTTTTGAGAGAAACTCGAATGGCTGGGGAAGGGTTGTGCATCGCATCACTGGGTCCATGACACTTGTCTTCGATAGATGTATTAACCCGGTTTCTGCCTAAGTTGCATAGTATATTCAACTCCTTCAATGCTTACCAATACGTCATCACTAGCACCTTGTTGTGATTGTTCCAGTGCTAACTTAAGTAACTGGTCCGCATTCAGCTTCATTCCACTCCATCTTCCTAACGACAACTATTTCTTGCTATGGAATGTCCTTGGTTAGATCCCTCTGGTTCTAGTTGGATCATAGGACTTTGTTTCCTATCCTAAACCACCTTTTAACTCCATCGTTCCGTCGTGGATAGTAGGTTGTTTTGGGTATAGATCGTAACCATAAAACCATTGAAAACCATTCAAAGTGCTTGATAAAAATCAAAACTTTTAACACTTTGTAAGTTTTACATTTCCGAAATACCCCCCTTACACACATGCATCGATATTCGAAATAGTTTAGCATGTGACGGAAAGAGTTTCACTTGAGTCCTTAAGATCACATGTTGCGATATATTACATTTTAATCACATTTTCTCCCCATATCTTTAATTTAAAAATATAATATTAGAGATACCAATTGATTAAAATATGACAATTTCTGAAAACCGAATGGGAGAGAAACATGTGAGCACACATGAATCATGGAAATTTCTAGTCGGGAAGCTCCCCCTCAACAATATATGTGTGTCTTGAGACAAAATTTGACAAAATTTCGGAAAAAACGACACCACAAAATATGTTGAGGTACGAAGTTGAGATGCCTTATCCGATAAGGTATATTTCATATGACAGTTTTAGACCATTTTCGGAATGTGTTGGATACATAAAATATGACAATATCAGAGATGTACCCAACAACATTAAAGGCTTTGATTTTAAAACGCTCCCCTCAAAAATGGATCAAAATAACATATGATATTTTTGAGATATAAAAACTATTTTATGAGGAAGGGAGTGTTGAACACACAATTTTGAAACATTTAGAAAAACCTTTTGAGAAATTCTTCAAAAATTGTGTTCAACGGTTTTCAAATAAATTCCGATTTACATGAGCTTAAAACTTTGAATGCTTTGTGACTAGCTCATGACTGAGAAACATTAATTTCCCGTTTTGAAGGATAAGTTATCATCCATGATAAATTTTCCTTAATGGTGAGGTCTGAGTTCTAAGCTGACTTTTTCTTAGAAGTCGTTTTTCATGAACTTAAAAACTTTGAATGTTTTATAGGAAGCTCGTGACCGAGAAATATTAATTTCTCGTTGAGAAGGATAAGTTATCGTCCGTGATAAACTTTCCTTATTTGAGGTTCGAGTCCTAAGTTGTGATGCGCTTAGAAGTCATTATGAGAGAGTATCAAGCAGCTTCATTTTTCAAAACCTCCAAGTCTTCTGGAGTCATATACTTCATAGCAAGACGACCAACGAGATATTGAAACCTATTTTGGGATAGGGCTTTAGTAAACAAGTCTGCTATCTGGTACTCAGTTCTGACAAAGTATAATTCCACGATACCACGTTCCACTTGTTCCTGGATAAAGTGATATCTGACTACGATGTGCTTGGTACGGGAGTGCTGAACCGGATTGTAAGAGTTGGCTATGGCCGACTTTGAGTCACAATACATAGGTATTTTATCAAAGTGGAAGTCATAATCTGTGAGTTGAGTTCTCATCTAGAGGACTTGAGCACAACACGTGGATAGAGCCTGTTAGAAATATGTTTTTAACGTATATTAGAAGTATCGGTCACTCCACAATATTATTAATGTTGTATAGCTCGTAGTTAATGGTTGCTTATTTAGTTAAGTAAGAAACCGGCCCATGGGCTTGTCATGGGTCGGCCCAAGCCCATTAATGGCTTGGATATAAATACCCCTTTCCACCATGGAAAGGGGTTGGTTGTTGATTGCTTCACTTTTTGAGTTTAATAAAGAGAACACATATTCTCTCACTTTCTCTCACTAACTTTATCTCTCTAGAAATCTTCAACCCACCTTATTTATTCATAAAATTATCCATATTCTCCAATTGGTATCAGAGATCCATGGGGTGATTTTAGGTAAGGATTAGTGTTGTCTTTTAGTTTTTGAATGTATTAGTGATTTTTAGGAAAATCAACCTTGAATCTTGTAATTTTTGGTGTTTTTGTTGTTGGGATTAGTAGATAAGTCTTGGGTTTAGCTTATTTTGGTAGAAATCACAAAACTTTTTGTGGTTTTTGATCAAAAATCGGGTTTAGAATTGTTCAAAAGTTGGTGTTCTTGGTCTCGAAGTGCTTTTCCAGGTTATTCCGAGTAGGGGTTATTCCGAGTAGGGGTTATTCCCAGTAGGGGTTATTCCGAGTAGGGGTTATTCTAAGTAGGGGTTATTCCGAGTAGGGGTTATTCTGAGTAGGGGTTATTCCGAGTAGGGGTTATTCCGAGTAGGGGTTATTCCGAGTAGGGGTTATTCCGAGTAGGGGTTATTCCGAATAGGGGTTATTCCGAGTAGGGGTTATTCTGAATAGGGGTTATTCCGTATAGGGGTTATTCCGAATAGGGGTTATTCCAAATAAGCAAGATTATTCTGGATAAGCAAGTTATTCTGAATCAAGGTAGATATTCCAACCAAGGTCTTTTTCACATTAAGGTATTTATTCCGAATCAACTTAATTATTCCGGATCAAGGGGTATTTTACGAGTTTTTTCGACGATTTTTTAGTGGATTTAATCTTGGCTTCTTAAACACTCTTTACTTCAACAACACAACACAATTCACAACCTTACTTCACTGCTCGATCAACCGATAATCTTTGATTCTTTAAAGTGATCAAAATGAATCCGAATTCATTAATGCCTTAAATGACATCACTTACGGATATTTCCGTCATTACGGGAACGGATAATCGCCCTCCAATGCTCATTAAAGAAGTCTTTGAAGCATGGCAAGGCCGTATGATGTCATACATTAAGGGAAAATCGACATATGGGAGGCTTATGGTCAAGTCAATTCTAAGTGGTCCACTTGATTATGGTACCATCGTTGTTAACAATGAGACTCGACCACGGGAGTTTTAAGAACTTACACCATCTCAACAACTTATTGCCGATGCAGACGAAAAGGCTCTTCAAACCATTCTCCAAGCTCTGCCACATGACATCTATCGAATGGTAAGTCAATATACGGTTGCAAAGGATTTATGGGAACCTCTAAAGGTTTTGCTACAAGGTACGTCTCTTACTAAACAGGAACGGGAATGTGAGTTGTATGATCTGTTTGATAGATTCACGTACAGTCCAGGGGAAACGCTTCACGACTACTAATTCAGATTCACTACTCTCATGAATGATTTGAATGTATACAATCTCGTGATTGCTCCATTCTAGGTTAACACCAAGTTTTTGAATACTTTACCTCAAGCTGAATGGGGTGAGTATATTATTGATGTTAAGTTAACTAGGGATTTGCATAAGTGCAATTTGGATCAACTCTATGCTTTTTCTCCAGCAGCATGAGAAGCACGTGATCATGCACCGTTCGCCTCGAGGTATGTACCCTGATTCTTTAGCTTTGATGGCAAATCAACCAAGCTTGTCATACAACAACATTCCTTATATCATGGGACACCAAGCCTATCATCCATCACCGTACATGACTCCAAGCTTCCCCCAATATTCGATTCTACCTCAACCACCCACCTCACATCAGCAACAATATCGGTTTAATGCACCTTCGTCTCAAAGAGAACCACAAGCATCACAATATGCCTCACAACCTTACCCATATTCACCAGCAAGCATTGCACCTTATGCTCAGTCATCATACTCTTCTTATAAAGAAAATGCAGCATATCCATCAAGCTATTCTGACCACATGAGTATTCCTTCTAGTGCTTATTCCGCTCAACAAGACCAAGCATTGTATTGTGATAATGATGAAGTTCCCATTCCTGAATTCAAACAAGGAACTGACCCACTTGAAGTATTAGCTACTATGTCTGCTTATCTCACAAGGACATTGAGCAAACAAGGATTTAGAGGACCAGCTCCTACTAACAATCAGCTGAGGAATTCATCTAATTCTCGACAACAAGCTACCATTGAGAATGGCAGGGTAATGGTTCAACCTATTCAACCTTATCAGGGGAGACCCACTACATCAACCACCATTGTACGCATGGTCAATCCTGCTCCAATGGTCAATACTCCTCCACGGGCTAATTCCACAGGTAAGTTGAGAATGATTACATGCTACAACTGTAAGGAAGAAGGTCACATGTCTAAGGATTGCAAAAAACCCAAGAGGAGAAGGGATGGTCAATGGTTTGTAGAGAAGATTTATTTGGTGAACGCTCAGGCACAAGGACATGAACTTGATAAAGAGGAGCTTGCATTTCTTGCTGATCCAGGGATTGCGGAACAAGAAGTTGTCACTACACAGAATGCAGCATACCAAGCAGATGATCTGGATGCTTACGATTCAGACTGTGATGATCTTCAATCTGCACAGGCAGCTCTTATGGCAACTATCTCCAGCTTTAGGTCAGATAAAATATCTGAGGTACTTACTAATACCACTGATACTAGTATTCAACCACATCAAGTTGGGCAAGAGGGTGCTGATCCGAATAAGTCTTCGATGGTGAGTCTTTCAAACGAGGAGAAAATCAATGATAGTAATATCGAGTCCCCAGACTTTGAGTGAATCACAACCGGGAGCCATTTCGCATACGCATACTCCTGCTCAACAAGATTTGGTCATGGTTCCTGCAAAATTACTTAGCCAAATGAATACTGCACTCTTAGAAACCCTAGCTAAGAATAAGAATTTGTCTGCTGAGCTTGCCTTGTGCAACAAAAAAGTTTAAACTTTGGAATTAGTTCCTTCGTCCAATGTTCTAACAAATCCCGAATATGATCATTTTCGAAACAAACAAATGGGTCATTTGCAAGAAATTGAAACCTTAAGAGCAGATCTTTCTAACGAACTTAAAGAAAAAGAGTTAGTGGTCACTAATTTTCACAAACTTCAAACGGATTTTGAATTACTCGAGTCTAAAAAGAATGAAATGGAAATTAATGCGGCTAATAAGATTAGAAGTTTAGATTATTTGCTTTTAAGACAATACGCTGCCTCTCAACTAGTGCACTTATTTGACGCATCGTTTAGAGAGTTTAACTTATCGTGTCAAAAAGACCTTCCCCCTAACCCACGGTATGCAAGACAAGCTTTTATCCATAGTCCAAGACTTTATAATGCAACCCAATTAGGATTGGTCTTAGATCCGATTGTTATTTTCGAGGGTCGCACAAATAAGGATCTAGTTGATGAGAATCGGTCATACAACTTTGCAAAATATCCCCAGTGTGATTATTTTAAAATGAATCAGGAGCTTGCAAAAACGGACTTTAGAATTCGCTTCCATATGGATAAAGATCTCATCACAGCACCAACCTACATGTTAAATGAAGAAAACCCTAGTACACTTCCTACACTTGTCAAAATGGAAGGACCTAAGGAAATTCCAAAGGATCTTCCACCTGTTAGCACTGTATGGATAAACTTGCAAGAGATTAATCAATACTTTGCTAGTTTTGACAAGGTCATCCGGGAATGTACAACTTCAAATGGCCTAAACGCCGGAGAATGGGCTTTCGAACACATGAACGAGGTGTTTAAGAATGAGATCACACGCCGGAGAATGGGCTTTCGAACACAAGAACGAGGTGTCGAAAATCTAAAAGGAAGTTTTGCATCTCTTTCGGAAAATCTCGAGTATGAAATAAAAGAAGTTCAAAAAGTGTTTTATGAAATGGACACCGCTTACGAACTATAATTAATTGAAAAGGAAAAGATTTTATCTGAATATGACCAATTCTTGTCCCAAGTAATTTCGTGTGATGTGCTTACTACTGTGAATGTTAATTATTCGAATGAGCTTACATCCGCTATGATTAAATGTGATGCTGTGAATATATGTGATGATGTGTGTGATCTCTCTGTAAATGTTGCTGATACTGTAAATTAGTTAGATAATCATTCTTGTCACGAGTCTAACGCTGAATTTTTAAAGCTTCAAGATTCTTACAATTTACTTACAAAACGCTTTAATCAACTTGAACAACATTGTATATCTTTAGAATTAAAACAACAAACTCAAAATGAGGATCTTTTGATAACAAATGGTTGTGAAATCAGTGTTGAGACGAGTGACAAGATGATTGAGATAGTTAAGGCATTAGAGGAAGAGATTATGAGATTAAAGAGACATGTGTCATCAAAGGAAACACTAAAATTGGAACTAGAGGCTGCAGAGTCTAAAAACCAGGACTTAGAAATTAGACTTTCGTCTATTCTAGGGGAGATGGATCAGGCAAGACAGGGACTATCCGCTCTTTATGGTTCAATAGAAGACCGCTTAGCTTTTAATGCAGCATAGCAACAATCTTATGTTGAACAACTGAACCAAAAGTGTGAGGAAATCTCTGACTTAAATATCCAGCTCATTGACAAAAACATGGTTTTGGCCGAGTTAAAGGAGACACTTTTTCTCACCCGACAAGAAGTTGTTAATAACTTAGCTACCAACTCTGCACCGTCCTCTAGTGCTCCATCAACCAATTCAGTAGTGCTCTATAAGAACCCGCGCCATAAGCAAAATCCGGATACTTACGATGTTTATATGATGAATGCAATTAAGCATGTGGACCTTGTTAGGGATATTTTAGATGATATGTATGCGTTAGATCCCTCAAGCAGTTACTATTATTCAACTCATGCATATATTCAACGAGTTCAATATTGCTTAGCATATTTGCAATATATAGGTAGACCGGGTTCCATACTACTCACTAATCGACCCATTGCTGTAACTCCATTCAATAAGACCCCAGGAGCAAAACCGTCATTGGCACCATCAACTAAGGCACCTTTAAAATCTGTTGTTAATGTTCCCACTTTGCCTTCTACAGGATTAAAAGAGTCTACTAAGGCTAAAGGATCGCCACTCAAGAAAGATAAGATCAAGCCCCCCACTAGTAGTACCATCAAGAAGAAAGTAGAAGCTTACCCTAGGAATGTTATGTCAGATTTAAATAAAAAGAATCATGTTGCGAAGACTAAAAGCTCTGCGCCTGTGCAGAAGCCTAAACCATTTGTGAATTCTAATTTGAAATGTTGGAATTGTAATGAATGCATGTTTTCCCAACGTCATGATTTGTGTCTTTATGATCATGTGAATGAAATGAATGCCATTAGGAATTATCTTGAATGGAAGCTAACTGGGAGAACTCGTACCCAAGTTGGATGGCAATGACGTCCCACTGGTAGGACCTTTACATTAGATGGAAAATGTGCCCTTTAACTAGGAATGCATCCATTGAGGTTAGGTCTCAGCGTCCTTTAATTAGGCACACTAGCACTAAAGTATGGAAACCGCGCCCTTTAATTTGGTCAGCCCCCACTATAGTGCCTATCAGTGAAGAAATACCTCAAGATTTAAGCCAACTTGAATCTACACCACCAACTAGGAAGAAGGCTAGGAAATCTAAGAAACCTAAGGTTAGCAAATCTAAGATCATTAAATCTGTACCTGCTAATAACAAGGAACATTCAGATTCCGAAACCTATACATTGTCCTCGTCTGGTGATATTTTCAGGTGGTCCAAATCATCCTCTGGCATTTGGACTCCGGTTGCTCAAAGCATATGACCGGAGATCGCTCGATGCTCCGAAATTTCGTCAGCAAGTTTCTTGGAACGGTTAAATTCGGTAATGATCATATTGCAAAGATAATGGGGTATGGTGAATATCAGATTGGAAATGTTATGATTTCAAGGGTATACTATGTAGAAGGTCTTGGTCATAATTTATTTTCAGTAGGACAATTCTGTGATTCCAAACTAGAGGTTGCTTTTCGACAACACACTTGTTTCATCCGCAACTTGGAAGGAAAAGACTTGTTGAAGGGGTCTCGTGGTGCAAATCTTTATACTTTGTCCCTACAAGACATGATGGCCGCCTCTCCAGTATGTCTTCTCTCCAAAGCATCTAAGACCAAGTCATGGTTATGGCATCGCAGATTATCTCATCTTAACTTTGATGCTATTAATCATTTGGCTAAAAACGAATTAGTTCGTGGTCTTCCTAAGCTCAAATTTCACAAGGACCATTTATGTTCCGTGTGTTCAAGGGGAAAAAAGCACCAAGAAATCATACAAGTCCAAAGCTGAAGACACCAATCAAGAAAAACTTCATCTTTTGCATATGGATCTTTGTGGGCCAATGCGAACCGAAAGTGTGAGCGGTAAGAAATTCATCCTTATTATTGTGGATGATTTCTGCAGGTTTACATGGGTTAGATTTCTACGTACAAAGGATGAAGCACCGAAGGCTATCATCACTTTTATGAAATTCATTCAGGTACGTTTAAATACTACTGTCCGCCGTATTCGTACTGATAATGGAACAGAGTTCGTCAACCAGACACTTAGTGATTAATATGAAGAAGTTGGTATTTCACATGAAACATCCGCTGCACGTACTCCACAACAAAACGGTGTCGTTGAAAGACGGAATCGTACACTTATGGAAGCTGCTAGGACTATGCTGATTTATGCGAACGCTCCATTATTCTTGTGGGCAGAAGCTGCATCTAGTGCATGTTTCACCCAAAACCGCTCTATCATTCGGAAACGCCATGGAAAAACACCTTACGAGCTTCTACATGATCGTAAACCCGATGTTTCATTCTTTCATGTGTTTGGTGCTCTTTGTTATCCAAACATTAATAGTGAGAACTTGGGCAAACTTCAACCGAAAGCCGATATAGGTATTTTCATTGGTTACTCACCCTCCAAGAAAGCATACCGAATTTACAACCGTCGTCTTGGTAAGATTGTAGAAACTATGGACGCAGATTTTTATGAGCTGACAGCGATGGCTTCTGAGCAACGTAGCTCTGAACCCGCGCTTCACGAGATGGGAACCGGTGCTATAAGTTCCGGATTAGTTCCCAATAATCCTACTTCTACATCATTCATACCACCTACTAGGCCCGAGTGGGATAAACTATTTCAACCGTTGTTTGATGAATTCTTTGATCCCCCAAGTGATGAAGTTCTAGCACCTGTAGTGATAGCTCCAATCCCTGAAGTTGTTGCTCAAGCTAATGAAGCTTTATCAAATGCATCTTCAATTAACATTAAACCGGATGCACCTCTACCAAGTAATTCTCAAACTACACCTGAATCGTCACCCTTACTTGTGCCTAATGATGTTGAAGAGGATTCTACTGATCACGATTTGGAATATGCTCACCTACAAGAGCTTCCTTTCTTTGGTATACCGATACCTGAAAACCCTTCAGCCGTGTCTACCTCAGAAGAAGCTCCTACAATTGTTCACTCCAGACCACCATGGATTGAAAATCACAGCACCAAATGGACAAAAGATCACCCAATTAGGAATGTTATTGGAGGTCTCGATCGACCAGTCTCTACACGCCATAAATTACAAGAGAGTGCACTCTATTGCTATTTTGATGCATTTCTCTCCGAAGTTGAACCTAAAAACTGGCAACATGCTATGACTCAATCATCTTGGATTGAAGCCATGCAAGAGGAACTAAATGAATTCCAAAGACTTGAAGTATGGGAATTAGTTCCTCTCCCTAACAAGGTTAACATCCTTACCTTGTTGTGGGTTTATAAGGTTAAACTCGATGAGATGGGTGGAGTCTTGAAGAATAAGGCTAGATTGGTTACTAGAGGATACAAACAAGCCTTGGGTATCAACTTTGAAGAATCTTTTGCTCCTGTTGCAAGATTGGAGGCTATCAGACTATTCCTTGCGTATGCTGCTCATATGAACATGATCGTCTATCAAATGGATGTGAAGACGGAATTTTTGAATGGTGAACTAAGGGAAGAAGTCTATTTTAGTCAGTCGGATGGGTTCGTTAGCACGGAGTTTCCTAATCATGTGTACAAGCTTAAGAAGGCTCTCTATGGGTTGAAACAAGCTCCACGCGCGTGGTATGATCTCCTTTCAACATATCTCATTTCGGTAGGCTTCTCCAAAGGCAAGGTGGACCCCACTCTATTCACTCTCAAAGAGGACAACGACATGATACTGGTACAAATTTATGTTGATGATATAATATTTGCTACCTCTAACATAGAATTGTCAAAACGCTTTGAGAAGATAATGTCCACACGCTTTCAGATGTCAATGATGGGAAAAATTTCATTTTTCTTAGGATTACAAATTTCTCAAAATCCCAGAGGCATCTTTATTAATCAATCCAAATATGCTCTAGAATCTTTAAAGAAATATAACTTTGAAAATTGTGACCCCATGGACACTCCAATGGTGGAGAAATCCAAGTTAGATGAAGATAGGAATGGGACTATTGTCGATCCAAAACTCTACCGTGAGATGATCGGCACCCTTTTCTATCTGACTGCTAGCAGGCCTGATTTGCAATTTCCGTATGCATGTGTGCCCGGTATCAGGCTCGGCCTACCGAAAAGCACCTACATGTTGTTAAAAGGATCTTTTGGTATCTCAAAGGAACACTTCATCGTGGTCTATGGTATCCGAAAGATTCCTTTATTGCTTTAATATCATACGCAGATGCCGATCATGCTGGGTGTCAAGACACGAGGCGTAGCACTTCTGGGTCTGTGCAACTCCTTGGAGACAGATTGATTAGTTGGTCTTCAAAAAGGCAGAAAAGCGCTGCAATTTCTAGCACGGAGGATGAATACATTTCCATGTCCGGTTGTTGTGCTCAAGTCCTTTGGATGAGATCACAACTAACTGACTACGGTTTGGGATTCAACAAAATCCCGATGTATTGTGACAACAAGAGCGCCATTGCCCTTTGCTGCAACTACGTTCAACACTCCCGGGCAAAGCACATCGACATTCGCTACCATTTCATTAAAGAGCAAGTGGAAAACGGAGTGATCGAGCTGTATTTTGTCACCACTGAGTATCAGCTGGCAGATATGTTCACCAAAGCCTTAGATCAAGGACGAATCGAGTTTTTGATCGACAAGCTTGGCATGAAATCATTCTCTCTAGCGACTCTCAAAGAGTTGGCAGAAGAATCAGCAGAATAGTGGTGGTAAACTATTCATGCGTATCCTTTGTTCGTGATCATGTATATTATCGTATATATAAACCACAAAAAGAAAAATACAAAAATATAAAACCAAGAAAAACCATAAAAAATATAAAACCAAGAAAAACCATAAAAAATATAAAATCAAGAAAATCCAAAAATATTTTTCGTTTTTTAAATCGGGCATGTCTTTTAGTACGGTAATATTTACGGCTTTAGAAATGTCGATCAATATTGACACGGCGCCATAAATAGAGTCCGTATAAAAGTTGTACATTTTTAAAACATGCCCATTATGGTTTGTAGTTATTTCAGACTGCAACCCGTTTTTTGCATTAAAGTCACGTATTTCCTTGGAAAACGTTGGCTCACAACGGGAATTAATTTTCTCGGGCATGATTTACAAGCCAAATCATGCAAAGGGATCAAGTTTACTTTACAACTTGGTCTAACACAAGTTAGTGTACGTCTCAGTGCATTAATTTGTCAAAATAAGAAAAATCTTATTGCCACCACGAATCAATCTTTTCAAGACATTAATTGGAAAATGTTTTCATCAACATGTGCCTCGTTAAACAATGACTACAACTCTTTAAATAGAAAACGGGTCATCGTTTAAGGGGGAGAACATGTTAAATCGTCTTTGTCATCAAAACGGCTTTCAGAAATGATTGAGGATTGGCATCTGGGTTATCGGAAAATGGCGACATATGTGATCAAGAAGATTGATGAAAAGCTCCGGGAACGTAGATTGATGAGGAGCTTAGAAAGGTTCGTTGGTGGTAGACCATATGGAGTGCACCACAAGTTACTACAACGATCCATCTAATGGGTCGTACATCTCAGGTCCACTCTATATTGGTTTTTAATTGTGAATATGTAAATTTTGTGAATATTGTGCTTTTATGGCTTGATGTAGTGTTAAGGTATGATAATTTTTCAAGAATTTCTCACGAGATTCTAAATCTTTCAAAATATATCATACTAAAGCACTACAATTAACCCTTATTAATTTAAGGGGGAGCATTAATATGTTCTATGGCCAAACATTGATTTCATTTTTTACCCAAAGACCGGTTAATCCATTCAATATCCCAAATATTAATGGTTAACATTTTGGATAAGGGGAGAAAATGGGATTAAGGAGACTCAATTGATACTTGGTTAAAAGATGAAAAAGACTTAACGATAATCCAACTTAATATGTGTAAAGCACGTGTTAAGGGGGAGCGTTTTTGATGAACAAAACACTTAAGGTACAAAACTCTTGATTCCAATATCACAAGTACCTTAAGTGATTTTCAAGGATTTTTCATGGTGATTATACTTTCCCAAAACACGCTTTATTCACGACGGATGTGGTGACAAAAGGGTGGTAGGAATAGGTTTTAGTCCAATGATTCATCAGAGCCGATGGAATCTTCCCAAGGACAATTCCCTAGATAGAATTAGAAGTCCTAGGAAAGATGGAGAAAGATTGTGAACGTAGCAGAGTACCGACTAATTACTGATGCTAGCACTGGAACAATCACAACAAGGTGCTAGTAATGATGTATTGGTAAGTACTGAAGGGGTTGAAGAATGAAAAAGAAATGTAAAGATAAAGGGTGTAAAGAAAGAAGCCCTCCTTACAACTTTAGACAGAAACCGGGTCAATACATATGCTATTGAGATCATTTGTTAATGATTCTCGATATTGAAGAAAGACATCATGGACCCAGTGATGCAATGCACAACCCTTCCTAGCTAACTCAAATATCTATCAAAAGGTATTTGTTTTAATCACACGGAGATCAACACGTTATCTATTGGTTTATTCACTCCGAATAGACTGATATTGAAAAGGTGGCACTCCTCTCCAGCCATCGCTCACTAAATCAAAACGCACTATCGAGTCTAGAGCCACGAGATCATCAAAAGTCTCATTAGGACACTTTCCATTTATTCTTTGCTTTCTCACACACTGTGAAAAGTAAGAGATTTCTATGAGTCCTACGCAGTATTCTTGTAATATTGCCAGAACATCCGAGTAATACGCAAGTATTACAATGAAGATGGAAATCCTGCTTGAGCCAACATCAAACAAGCTCATGGTAGGTTACACGTGCGGTTCTTTAAGAACCAATCTTGTGAAAAACTGGAAAGAAACAGTAGTTTAATTCTTAATTGAACTTAAACTCGTTCCAGGCCTCTACGCATTATCATATGATCTTGCCAGAACACTCAGAGTGACACTCTTTAGTGTTCACAATGACGAGTGGAAATCCTTCTATGTTAACATCAAATAGCACTTGGTAGGTGACGTGCAAGATTCTTTATGAATTAAGCTCGTGATAACTGGAAAGCAACGATGGTGAAAATCATAATTGAAATTCACTTGTTCCAGGTTTCATGAATTGACGGCTTCAATCACAAGGATAATTTATCCAAGTGATTCACTCTTTATGTTCGCAGTCAAGCTTAGTGATCGTCGAATAAAGAGAACGGGTTTACCCGCGAAATCCTGTCAAGAAGTTACTTAATTGAAACTATCCGTCACAAGTACGATATCTAATATCGTCCAACGGTCTTCACCGACCGGAGGTAAAACGCTACCGATTTAGAATGAAATGTTCTAAGCCATTTCATTCGTGTCTTATCATGTTGCTGCGAAGACGGTGGCGTTGTGGTGTACCAGCTGAAGTCGTTCCCACATGCTTATGTTTTTATGCATCAAAGTTCAGCAAAATTCAAGAAAGTACCAAATGAAGTCTTCCGCTGTACCAAACTCTAAAGCTTTCGAGAATTCAACAAAAGACATAAGTGTGTGGAACATGGAGTCACGAGGAGGCAAGATTCACAAGAAGGCAAAGATCGCACGTGATTGGTCAAAAGAACAATGCTCTCAAGCCAAAGCCTAAAAGATCAAATCAACATATTCACAACAAAAAGAAAAGAAGAAAAGACTCCGAGCTGAAGAACGAAGACTTAGTATAGTATGCTAGGTTTAGAACTGTGTAACGTGGAGTGACCTCCCTTAGGGGGAGATTGTTAGAAATACGTTTTTAACGTATATTAGAAGTATCGGTCACTCCACAATATTATTAATGTTGTATAGCTCGTAGTTAATGGTTGCTTATTTAGTTAAGTAAGAAACCGGCCCATGGGCTTGTCATGGGTCGGCCCAAGCCCATTAATGGCTTGGATATAAATACCCCTTTCCACCATGGAAAGGGGTTGGTTGTTGATTGCTTCACTTTTTGAGTTTAATAAAGAAAACACATATTCTCTCTCACTTTCTCTCACTAACTTTCTCTCTCTAGAAATATTCAACCCACCTTATTGATTCATAAGATTATCCATATTCTTCAGAGCCACATATTATGCTTCAGTTGATGAGAGCGAAGTGCAATCCTGCTTCTTTGACGACCAGCTCACAAGTTTGTCTTCCCCTAGAAATTGTATGCTACCAGAAGTGATTTTTTTGACTATCAAGGCAACCTGCGTGATCAGAATCTGAAAGATCTGTTAGATGAAAACCGATTTCCCTCAGATACCAAAGTCCCATGTGAATGGTATTCTTAAGGTACTGAAAGATCTGTTTAACCTCTTTGAGGTGCTTTTGAGTAGGCCTATTTTGATCTACGAGATATGAGTACCAGTCAGCGTCTAGGGATTTGGTCGACAATGGTGTACCAACGTGAGCACATGAGGTCATACAATGCTTTTTAAGTATCTCTTGAGAATACTTAGCTTGGTTAAGGAAGATACCACGTCAGGATTGATGAATCTGGAGGCCTAAAAAGATTTTTAGCTCCCCCATCATTGACATTTCAAATCTGTCGTGCATTAATTTTTCAAAATGTTTTGAAAGTTTTGGGTTCGTAGAACCAAAAATAATGTCATCAACATAAACTTGCACCATCAGTATGTCATCTCCATATTTATTAATAAAGAGAGTAGGATCAATAGAACCTTTGGAGAATCCTTTGGAAACCAAGAAGTTTGATAGTTCTTTGTACCATGTCCTTGTAGCTTGTTTAAGTCCATATACAGCCTTCTTGAGACGGTAGACTTTGTCAGGATGATGAGGATCGATGAAACCTTCTGGCTGATTCACATACACTTCTTCCTTCAAATGACCGTTGAGAAAAGCAGTTTTAACGTCCATCTAAAAAGTCGTGAAGCCCTTATGTGCAGCATAAGCAAGGAATCTCTTGACTGCTTCGAAACGAGCGACTGGAGCGAATGACTCATCGAAATCCATCCCTTCTTGTTGACGATATCCCTTAACCACAAGACGAGATTTGTTTTTGATGATTGTTTGTTCTTCATCCAGTTTGTTTTTCTAGATCCATTTGAAATCTAAAAGCAAAATTCCATAGGGTCTGTCAACAAGTTCCCAAACAGTTAGGCGTTCAAACTGATGAATTTCGTCTTGCATTGATTCAATCCACGCATGATCAGTCATGGCTTGTTTGATGTTTGTAGGTAAAGTTGAGCTCACGATGAGTGCATACATACACACATCGCCATCGGTTTCGAGTTATCTGCGTGTTTAAACCGGTTTTGAACGGTTTCCAATAACTTGTTCCAATGGATGATCACGTGTCCAATGGTGAGTGGATGGATATCGTTGGTAGAATGTATGCATGTTGGATGGATCAACATGTTGAGTAAAAGAACCTCCGACTTCGCGTACCGGTGTACCGAACGGGTTGATAAATTCTTCTTCGTCAGGTTGTGCATCGACTACTTGATTGTTGTTTCCTCCTTTAGCATTGACGGTTGGTGATGTTGGTAGTACGATAGTTTCTTGAGTTTATTGAGTATCCAATGGAATTGTCTCTTGAGCAACGGTTGCTGAAGTAGATGCAGTTGTGTCTTGTTGACTTTGTTTGGGTGCATTAGCAGTATTGAAAACGGAAGGATTTGACACAACTTGATTGTTTCCATAGTAATATTCATCAAACATTGGATCATATAAATCAACCAACTCATTCATTTATCCGTCGAGTCTGTTGTAGGAGTACTTTCTTGACTTTCTTGCACGGGACGTACACTGTTGTGTGTAGGTGCCATTACTGGACATTGAGGTGCGGGACTTGAGCTGTTGTGATTAAGTACCATTTGTGGCAATTCTTCAAAGTTCACATGAATTTTTTCGACAATAATCCTTGTTCTCTTGTTATATACCCGATATCCTTTAGACCATACCCCACAAAAATACATGCATCACCTTTTTCTTTGATCTTGTCAAGATTTTCACCGTCTTTAAGAATGTAGCAAAAAGATCCAAATACGTTAAAGAATTTAACAGTAGGTTTTCTGCCATTTATGATGTGGTAAGGTGTCTTTTCATGTCCAGGGATGACGAGAGAATGATTCTGAGTATAACAGGAAGTTGCAATTTCTTCAGCCCAGAAGAATAGCGGTAATTTTGAAGCAGAAAGCATTGTTCGATCAGCCTCAACCAAATTACGATTCCATCTTTCGACAACGCCGTTTTGTTCAGGAGTTCGAGCATTTGATGTTTGATGTTCGATGCCTTTTTCTTAAAAGTAAGATTGCAAAGTCTTGTTCAAAAATTCAGTACCCTTATCCGTTCTTACGGTTAAGACTTGAGCTTGAGAAGAAAGTCCATGTGTATCTAGAGTAATCATCAACAATCACGAGAATATACCTTTTCTCGTTAATACTCTCTACACGCATGGGACCACATAAATCCATGTGTAGAACTTCCAATCGTCCTTTTGAGCTTGGGGTAGTCTTTTTTTAACGACTTTCGTTTTGCTTTGCCCAACTCACAAGAAGAACAAAGATGGTCTTTGACGAATTTTAACTTAGGAAGACCGGTCACAATATCATTCTTCTAAAGCAAGTTGATGGTGTCAAAGTTAATATGTGACAATCGTTGATGCCATAACCATGCTTGGGATGATGAAGCTTTAGCCATTAAGCAAATTGTATTTGTTGAAGATGTGTCTTGAATTGTTACTGTGTTTAGATCAGAACCACGAGAACCTGTAAGAAGGTCATTCCCATCATAGTCTCTAACATAGAAAGTAGATTTCCGAAAAGCCACTTCCAAATCCGCATCACAAAATTAGACCAACCGAGAATAAATTGTGATTCAGTCCCTCGACGTAATAAACCCTTTTGATAGTGATATTACCTTGAACCAAATCTCCATATCCGAGTATCGGTGCAAAATGATCATTTACAAACCGTACCGTACCCAGAAGTTTCTCCACGAACTTAATGAGAAGCTTGAGATTGCCTGTCATGTGCTTTGTGCACCCGGATTCCATTATGAATAGAAATATTACGACGAGCTGCAGAAGAATTAGAAGACAATGTAGCATTTGAAAAATGGGAGCCCTTGATAGAAACGGGTTCCAAAATATTAGTGTGCCTAGATGAAAATTCTAGAGGCAAGCGGATATTCATAGACCCAATTACTAAAGTGGTTAACTTAGGTACCCATTTGTATCCTGGTGGTGTAAATCTCAATACCCCCGAGTACATGTCCTAATCATGTTCTCATAAAGCTTCTTTAACCTGTTTTGTTTACGCAGAGTAGTAGATTCTAACGCACTTAGTTTCTTAAGTGGTTGATCAGTGGATTGGTTGAAAGTGCTTGTGTTATGTCTAGTACTAGTGGGCACAAGAATAGGGTTCCTAGTTCTAGCATTCACGCCTTTATAATTAAGAGCACAAACATCATAATTGAAAGTACGAACACATTTTCCACATTCAACACAAAAAAATTCAACATTCGAGGTCTTAGCATTTAAACCGTCATTACAATGCAGTTACAGACGTTTTATTCTTAGAAAACTTAAAATTCCTACGATGGTCTTCTAGTTCCAACTTCTTTCCTTGACTATTGTTAGGCATGACTTTATCTTGCATTCTAGTGCTCCTAAGCTGTGGTCCGCTAACGCTAGTAGTGGGAATTACTCCTGTATAAGAAGACACACGTTGATTAGTTTTTCTAGTATACTGAGGTAACCGCGATGTTCCAGTTTGAGTGGGCCTAGTGTTCATCTTATACATTCCTGGTGCTATCATATTTGTGCTTTTATCATTTCCTATCTTAGGCAAAGTTTGTGGGGACTGTCCCAAAACAGATGATTTAGGGCATTTAACTGCATTCGGTTGACGAGCGGCGGATGGTTTAGCCAAAACAGACTTTCCTTTCATTTTCTCGATGACTTTTTGTAACTCACTAATGGCTATGTCTCTTTCTTGTAGCTGAGCTTTCAAATCATTTATTTCGAAACCTTTTTCATTCAATTGACGAACTGAAGAAGCTGCCAGTTCTTAACACTTTTTATGATTATGAGATTTATCACCTTTTAGTAAAGCAAGTTCAAGATAAATTGAGTGTTTCTCAAGTTGGGAAAAACTTTTCAAAAGTTTGTTATATGACTAAATTTGTTTCGAAAGCTCGACTTTAAGATTGTGACATTTCTTGTCCGTTTTTTACACTAGACATGCTACATGACAATATTGATCAAGATCGGTACACATACCAAGTATAACATTCATATGGTCAGCATAAAAGTATTCTTTCGAAAGTCGATCAATTTCGTTAAAAAGTTGGTGTTCTTGTGTCTTTAATTTAGTTTGTAGAAAATCAACTTTATCTTCAAGAGATTTAACATATCTTAAATCAGTTAACATTTCCTCAGTGAGAGCGTTATAAAACATTTCCACATTATTTGAAAGATCATCAATGGTTGGAACAATGCATTGTTGAATGACGACTACTTGTGGGTTAGGTTTAGTATTCCAAACGGTATCCGTAGAAACTTTTTCATAGTCAACGACACATTTGTATAAATTTAAAACCCCTTGTTTTATAAACTCGAACTGCTGAACACTTTTGCTTTTCTCATCCCATTTACGTTTTTCATCCAAAATTCGCTTTTTATAACAAAATTGATTGCTTTTTGAAACTCCTTTCTAAAGAAACTTTATTTTGTGGTTCATCACTTGGTGGTGCAACACTATTATACATCTTTTGTTCTGTTGAAAGATCTTTTCGAGGAACAAACTTAATATGATTGTTAGAATCAGAAAGGTTTATCAAATCACTTAAGTTCGATCGACTTTCTTCTTGATGACGAATGATTTCGTCGCAGTCAGGGGAAAGCATAAGAGCAAAATTATCAACATAACAACCGATATCATAAAGACCAGGCTTGATAGTTTGAACTTTCCTAAGATATTCAGGCTTAGAAAACTCGTTTTCATATTTATATTAAGCATATTCATAGTTTGAATAGACTGACCCGTTTTGTAAACAATGTTATTTAATGTTTCGACTCTCTTTTCCAAATCAAGAATTTTTTCAATATCTTTTTCTTCGCGAGTTTTATAAAGCTCAGTTTGTTCTTTGTTAATGTAACATCCTAAATTTTACGATAATTGCTTTAAATATGAAGTTTTCGAGTCAACTTACGTTGTACTTTAAGGCCTTGTCAGTCAAAGACCTTTTATTCAAAGAGGATATTAAAGAACAAGGACTACTTGTGTAATAGTTTGACTGACATGGACTAACTTTGCCAAGATGCAAAAGTAAAATAATATATCTCTTAGAAGTTTCCTGTACATCAAAGAAACTCTGTACATTAAGGAAACTCAGTATTATCACAAAGATAGTTCATCGTTATCCTCAGACCCTCGTGACGCACACACAAGAAAGAACAAATGGATAGAGTTTTGATTTTAACAAGTTTCATCAAGATTAAGCTAAGAAATAGTGCTAACAAACTCCTAAGGGTGGAATTTCACCATTCCCACGAGATAATTTGAGGTAAAAGTTATATTCATGTCTCTAAATTCATGTTAAGCTTATACCCATCTTAGCGGTATGCTTAAATTCATGTCGTTATGCCATAAGTGTGGTTTTGGTAGATTTTAGAGTCATAAGTGCAGATGTGATTTCTAGAAACTCACCAAGGATTGAAGTTAATTATATTATAATGCTACAGGAAGCCTTGGTTAACATATTAAGATGATATAACACCATTTTGTTGTGTTATATTATGAATGATAAAAATGATGTTATGGGTTATTCAAATAACCAAACACTCCTTATGTCCTAGCTAGTTTCAAACACTATCTTAATTAAGGTATATTCAGGTTCTAAGTGAACTTAAATGTTCATGAGGCGTTTATGATGATTTATGAGTTAAACCAAACACCCCCGTAATGACATTTATGTATTACTTGATGCTAGTCAATTTCTGAAATTATTGTCATGTTAGAAATGTTGTATAAAACTCATAAAAGCTCTAATGGTTTCATGGTCTGATCTTTTAGAAAGCCCCAAGTATCTACTTCAGTTTGTATTAAGAATGCGTTGGCTAATTCAGAACTTAAACGGGTCAAAACTGCATTTTAGTACAACTTCTCACAAGCTGAAATGTGCAGCCAAACAGAAGTTTCAAAAATTATAAAAAATTGACCGTAGCTCTGTTTGAAGTGTTCCATAAGTTTTCGGAAAGGTAAGAATGTATAATTCTAATGAAATTTGTCTTAACCACTGATTTAGATTTTAAGTGGGTCAAATCAGTGGAAAACAGCAAGCTGTCTAGAATTTACAGATTTTACATTTGTACAAAAGTTAGCTAAATAGATATAGCTCATGTGTTATGATGTTACAGAGGATTTTAATGATTATTAGAATGTTACTTACATGTTTAGATGGTCTCAGAAGTCCAGGGATTCCCGAGGAATGCTTAAGCCAATCGAGGTGAGTAACGTAGTTTAATGTTAATACGAATCATCATGGCCCCGTGAGATATGACATATGTATTTGTGAATTTCATGATCATACTAAGATAAGTATTTAGTTTTATAGCTCGTGTACGATTTCAGGTGATCCAAGTTTACGTATGTAACATATGAGTGTCATACGTCGAGCATTTTACTAGTTATGTGCTATATGCTCTTAAAACCCTTAGTAGTTTTAAGTTCACTTTATGATGACCCGTGTGCTGGTCATATTTCATGAACTCAGTGGTTATATCGACCTATGTGGTTGTATCACGCTAATCACCTATTTGGTCATATTACATGAACTCAGTAGTCACATCGGCCTATGTGGTCGTATCGTGCTAATTATGTATCATGATGACTCGTGTGGTCTTATTACATGAATTCAGTTGTCATGTCAACCTATGTGGTCGTATCAAGCTAATCACGTATCATGATGACCCGTGTGGTCATATTACATGAATTCAGTTGTCATGTCGACCTATGTGGTCGTATCATGCTAATCACGTAACATGATGACCGTTTGGTCATATATAGCGTATTGTGTGTCAAATCGGCATGTGCGGTCGTATTACGTAAGTCACATGACACGATGACCAATATGGTCATATTACATATATTCAATATGATGTTGACTTATAGGTTCATATTATGTAAGTAAGTATTATGTTGACCCGTTGGGTCATAGTAAGTATATGTTGACCCATTGGGTCATAGTAAGTACATGTTGACCCGTTGGTTCATATTTAGTATTATGACCTATAAGGTCATAATATGAAAGTCAGGTATTATGTTGACTATGGGTCATATGTGATGTCATATTGACCTATTAGGTCATATTATACAAGTTATGTATTAGGTTGACGTTTGGGGTCATGTTCGATATCATGGTAACTTTTCATACGTCGTGTTAACCTATGTAGTCATAAACAATATATAGTTGAACTTAGTGGTTAACAAGCATATTATGTATTCATGTAGCCGAAGTGTATGTTGTGTGTTAATTGCATCACAATTTATAAGTTTGTGCATAGGTTGACCCGAATGGTTCCACATCATCCATGACGACCCATGTGGTCTTGGTAACAGGATTAAATTATACATAATGAATTAGTATATGCATGAACATCCTAAGTGGACGACACGTGTAAAAGTGACATGTATGTCCCGATGTGGAACTTAAGACGTCCTACGTGGATGACTAGTGGCTTTATATGGCCTTATGGTCGGAAATGGGACCTAGACGTCCTAGTCCTAGGTGGACGACCAATGCACTCACGCTTAGGAGAAAATTCATAAAGATAAGTCCATGTGTAGAGTTGGAAATGCTAACTAGCACTATATTCACAAATCAGTGAAATGCTACGAAGCAACGCTTATGCTCTAAAGCAATGTTATATATTTAAAGTTGGTATACGTTATCTCACTAAGCTTAAATGCTTACGTTGCTTTATTTCATGTTTTCATCTAGGTGAGTCAAGTTTACGTGCAAGCACGTGTCGAGTAGTTTTTGGTGGTGCTCAGAAGGTATAGTGTTTCTTTGACCCTCTCTGGATACAACTTGAAAGAAACGCCTTGTGAATATGTATGTAAAAAAATCTTGGGCGTTATAAGTTGGTATCAGAGTTGTGGTTTAAGGGATCCAATATCCACTGGGTATTTAGACTTAAACCTAGGCTCTTGGTGACCCACAGAGTTATATGTTTCCGCACAGGCATGTAGTTTTAGTAATAGTACAATATACATTATCAGCATGTAATTCATATAAAGTATTATTCATGAATATAGTATGACATGATGTCAGTGAGGACTTGGTTATCTGATGAAATTATTATGACGTCCGGCCAACGTGATAATACTCCCATCTCATAACAGGAAATTATGGGCAATATGTCGTACTTAAGGATTGAAACTATAAGGTTGGTGTAAACACAAGATTATATGACCTATTCATATCTTGTTATGAAATTTTTTTAGAATTTGTAATTTAATATATAATGAGTCTAAGAGATTATATATAGAAATTCATTTATGCGTCAGAATATTTACTAACGCGTCAGATTTCAGCTTATAGATTTTATAAGAGTATTCTGACCGCACCCAATTATTGAGTGTATATATATAACCAAAGAATTTCAAGCATTACCCGTTATTGTCATACGAGCAAAGCATGAAGATGCTCATATTCTATAGCTTGCTATTAACGACCTACATGTCTTGTTTTCTAGCGTTGGTCAAGAAAATTATTAAGACATGATTTTATGACAGGTACCTTCCTTGTGAACACGATAGCTCGCATGTTAAATTAATTTTTATAAGATTCGGTCAGATATATTAAAGTTATTTAGTCAAAACGTTATCATTCGACTATCTGTGTAGACCTCTTCATACTTACTTACATGCTTTTAATATATGACTTCATTATCTAAGAAGAGTGAAATGGGTATTCAAAATGAAAAGTTCTAGTCGATTTGTATTTCTTAATTTCTTAGGGAAGTCGACGACACGTTGTCATTAGTACCTAATGATTAATCAGGAATGAATTGTTATTCTAGTCTGCATAAGTTAATCTGGGTTAAGACCCTAAGTGAGGGAGAAACATCAACCCACGTAAGCGTGAAAAAAAACCTAAGTGTAAGTATGTTTGCTAGAGCCAAGGAATGCTTGGCCATGGCTGTTGAACAATTAATGAACTGATTTTGCTAGGTTCAATTGTTCGTTTCTCGGTTTCTTAACGAATTGATTTCCGGTTCAAAGTACGACTCTATTGTTTTTGGTGAAACAAATATTTTTGGTTGTATTAAAATAAAAGTGCAAAACTTAAAAGTAAATGACGTTAAAGTAATTCTAACTCTATTTTAAAATAAATGGCGAGAAATTAAAACTTTGAAAAGTAAATAACGAGAAATTAAATGACGGGAATTTAAAAGCGTGACAAGAATTAAAATTTGACAAAGTATTAAAACGTAAACTTAAAAATTAAACAAGACGAAATAAATAAAAAATAACCCTGATATTTGCATTTTGTATGGGTTCTAATTTCTCGGAATCCTCTCGAATTGATCTCAGTTAAAAGTGGAATGATTGTTCTTGGTTACCAAATGAAGAGGTTTGGTTTTCTATTCTAATAATAAATGGAAATGAAAGTTTAAATCAAAGGCAATTACTTCAATTAAGATTAACAAAAACTTGGTTGCAAATTTAAAGTTCAAATTAAAATCAAATTAAAATTAAAGTTAAAGAGTTAAAAAGTAAATTGTGAAATATGAGCAGAGAAATAGTAAAACATCAACAGTAAAACAGTAAAACAGTAACTTTAAAATAACCAAAATTTAACTGATTCGGAACTTTCTGATTCGGAAAACACTATTCACTCATCCGGAACTTGCTCATTCGGAACATACTCATCCGGAACTTTCCGAATGAATGTTCATTCGGAACTTATCCTTGATTCGGAAGTCTGAGCTGATTCGGAAGTTTTGTCTCGTCCGGAAGTCACTGGTTCGGAAGTTTTAAACTTCCGAATGAAGAACTGGTTCGGAACTTATGGCCAGATTCGGAACCTTCCGGATGAAGGTTGATTCGGAAGTTGCTGATCCGGAAGTCACTGATTCGGAACTTAGTTTTTGGTTCGGAAGTTTCCGAATGAAGAACTCATTCGGAACTCTTTGGCTGATTCGGAAGTTTTTGGAAACCCAGTTACAGAAACAGTTAAAGCTAAGAACACGGAACACCAAATTAATCAAAATCAAATCAAACACTTAAAAAGGTTTTACCAATTTAAACACAAATCATTTAGACAATATAAGCAACAAATCCCACTAATAAAAACACAAATCCAAACAACTTTTGAAGATCAAATCAAGAAAAATAAAACTTAAGAACTTGAAGATAAAAATGGAGATGAACAAGATGAAATGAAAGGTTAAACAAGAACTTTGAATTGGATGATTAATGTTTTGACAAGATGAAACAAAGATTAAAATTACAAGATTGAAGAACTAAAAATAAAAATCACCAATCACCCTAGTGGTGATGGTGTTAAACGAACCAGGAGAAAGAAAAGGAGGAAGAAAAGAAAAACTAGCTAACTCCCAAAAATGTGTGTGGGATGGCCTATTTATAGGTGTTTCCTTTGGTTGGTGAGTGGGCTTTCTCCCGTTCTTCGTGTCTTTTCGTCTTTTCAGAAAAGTTTCCGTTTTCGATTCTGATTCGGGATTTGTTGTCGATTAAATTCAACTCGTCTTTTAATTTCTTCGTTTAATAGACTTGAGTTTCTTCGACTTATATAAATCTTCCATCTTTGGTCCTTTTCTTCGATAAATCTTCGAATAGGCCCAGCGACTTCAAATCTTTTGCACCTCTTGGACAATAGACTTTATCTTGAGTCTTTTTCCTTGATAAAACCCGTGCAATCCCATGTTGTCTTTAATATTCATCCGGTTAGCTCTGAAATCACAATAAACACAAAAACCACGCATAATTCCAAACAAATGATATTAATTACGTGTTTTGGTCTTGTTTTAGCCGGAATTAAGTGGTAAAAGGATGGGTGTTTACACACCTATCAAATCCCCTACACTTAACCATTGCCATGCCCTCATGCAATGCTTAGTGATAAAGCAAGTTTACACTTTTCTCATAATTAATCAACCTTGGCCTTATTTAAAATTCTACTAAACAAAAATTTAAGAAATAAAATTTCAAAGATAACAAAGGGATAGAAAACCATTTTCACGTGAAAATAGCTACATGGAAATAACTCGTATAGAAATCGATGACTTACATTAGGGCTTTGGTGCTGCGAAGATTTATCACCCTCAAGTTTCACGTTCCCCAAACTAAGCTTAAAAACGAGATCATTGTTATTATAAGTTAGCAATTCAAACACTTACACACATGGCTTAATTAAATGCTTAAACTCCCTTATTCCTAGGTGTATCTCTTATATTTTATTTTTGTCTTAGAATGATCATGAAGATGCATCTTTGGACTTATTTCGATAGTTTATTAGGGCTGAAAGCAAAGTAGGACGATTTGATCAATAGTTAGCTAAAGGACAAAATCTCTTAAAACTGCTTCTCGGGATATCAAAAAGTTCATATCTTGGCATAACTTGGTTCACGATTTGAGACCTTTCTCGGGCCGATATTTGGCATGTACTTCATACTTCATATCTTCGAGAGACGTTCTTGAGATAATGGTCTTCTCATCATAATAGAGTTTCTTCACTTGGAGACTTTTGAGGGGTACTCCAACTTTGTTGACCACGACTTCATGATTATTTCTTCAATCTCTAATTGGGATTTTGAGATACAACGATCCGCCTCCTTTTCGGACTTGGATCTATTTATCCTCATACCTTGTTAGGGTCTTTTCGGATAGACTTCTCCATGATCTTTATGGGAGTTGATTGCTTTTCGTCGTGAGTCTTGATCCTTCATATTGACTTTAGGAATAATGCTTTTCACATCACTTTGGATCTTCAGCAATAAAATTGAATCCTCATGCCTTGTTAGGGCCTTTTCGGACTCGCCAATCTTCGCGCCCCGCTTCATAAGTTATGCCTTGGCTATGAACTCTTATCATTACCGAGCAACTTTTAAACGATCTTGGGCTAGAAGCTAAGTAACTTTTCAAATCGTAAGACCTTACTTATTGCAGATAAATTATTAGCAAGTGATGGGAGAATAGGCAAATAATTACACCAAGTGAGCTTGCGCAAGAATACCGACTTATAATTGACTCTATCATTTCTCGTCCTCCACAATTTAAAATCTCAAGTAATGAGACTCGTGGATACTTAGCCTAATAAACCAATTAAGGTCTATATGGTTAAGGATACTAGCTAGAATAAACTTGGATAAGTCTATTCGGGTTGAGTCAAAATAAACGCAACGGGCCTAATATGTCAAAGATCCCTAAACTAGCTACACCACTTTATTAATATTTTTGACTTTATTGCGGGATATATACATATGAAAGCAACAATAAAAATTTAAAAATTACGACTAAATGGCCAAAGTTAATAAAAAATTTGAAAAATGTTGAAAAATAGGATTTTCCGGTTAATTGAAGGCATTTTCATGGAAAAGTCCACTTAAAACTTCGATAGAAGTCCCCCCTATACTTAAGATAAACATTGTCCTCAATGTTTAAGCATGTGGGAGAAGTCCCCCCTACACTTATGACATTGTGCACGTTGGTTAATTCAAGTTAAGGAAGAGACGACTAACGTGATCAATTTCAAATGTGAGTATGAAGAAAATTGAATCACGATAGTTGAGAGGTAGAACCGGATTTCGGATAAACACGGGAGCACGGTTCTTCAAAGATTCCAAGAGTGCACTTATCCCTGTAATCACATCACCACACAAAAGCAAACACATATAGAAGTCCCCCCCTACACTTAGGGGATTAAAACATGCAAGGATAGATACTCGGGCTGCCTCCCGAGGAGCGCTTGTTTTTGATAACCGAGTCACGAGCCTGACTCGACCCAAAGTTAGTTCATGGGGAACGTGGTGAGGGATGGAATCACCTCCTTAGAGGTGTCCTCACCAAAGTACAACTTCACTCGTTGGCCATTCACCTTAAAATTTGGTCCATTAGGTTGAGCGAGCTCGAGAGTACCATATGGAAGAATTTGGGAAATGGTGAATGGGCCGGACCAACGAGATTTGAGCTTTCCCGAGAAGATTTTCCGAATGAATGTTCATTCGGAACTTATCCTTGATTCGGAAGTCTGAGCTGATTCGGAAGTTTTGTCTCGTCCGGAAGTCACTGGTTCGGAAGTTTTAAACTTCCGAATGAAGAACTGGTTCGGAACTTATGGCCTGATTCGGAACCTTCCGGATGAAGGTTGATTCGGAAGTTGCTGATCCGGAAGTCACTGATTCGGAACTTAGTTTTTGGTTCGGAAGTTTCCGAATGAAGAACTCATTCGGAACTCTTTGGCTGATTCGGAAGTTTTTGGAAACCCAGTTACAGAAACAGTTAAAGCTAAGAACACGGAACACCAAATTAATCAAAATCAAATCAAACACTTAAAAAGGTTTTACCAATTTAAACACAAATCATTTAGACAATATAAGCAACAAATCCCACTAATAAAAACACAAATCCAAACAACTTTTGAAGATCAAATCAAGAAAAATAAAACTTAAGAACTTGAAGATAAAAATGGAGATGAACAAGATGAAATGAAAGATTAAACAAGAACTTTGAATTGGATGATTAATGTTTTGACAAGATGAAACAAAGATTAAAATTACAAGATTGAAGAACTAAAAATAAAAATCACCAATCACCCTAGTGGTGATGGTGTTAAACGAACCAGGAGAAAGAAAAGGAGGAAGAAAAGAAAAACTAGCTAACTCCCAAAAATGTGTGTGGGATGGCCTATTTATAGGTGTTTCCTTTGGTTGGTGAGTGGGCTTTCTCCCGTTCTTCGTGTCTTTTCGTCTTTTCAGAAAAGTTTCCGTTTTCGATTCTGATTCGGGATTTGTTGTCGATTAAATTCAACTCGTCTTTTAATTTCTTCGTTTAATAGACTTGAGTTTCTTCGACTTATATAAATCTTCCATCTTTGGTCCTTTTCTTCGATAAATCTTCGAATAGGCCCAGCGACTTCAAATCTTTTGCACCTCTTGGACAATAGACTTTATCTTGAGTCTTTTTCCTTGATAAAACCTGTGCAATCCCATGTTGTCTTTAATATTCATCCGGTTAGCTCTGAAATCACAATAAACACAAAAACCACGCATAATTCCAAACAAATGATATTAATTACGTGTTTTGGTCTTGTTTTAGCCGGAATTAAGTGGTAAAAGGATGGGTGTTTACACACCTATCAAATCCCCTACACTTAACCATTGCCATGCCCTCATGCAATGCTTAGTGATAAAGCAAGTTTACACTTTTCTCATAATTAATCAACCTTGGCCTTATTTAAAATTCTACTAAACAAAAATTTAAGAAATAAAATTTCAAAGATAACAAAGGGATAGAAAACCATTTTCACGTGAAAATAGCTACATGGAAATAACTCGTATAGAAATCGATGACTTACATTAGGGCTTTGGTGCTGCGAAGATTTATCACCCTCAAGTTTCACGTTCCCCAAACTAAGCTTAAAAACGAGATCATTGTTATTATAAGTTAGCAATTCAAACACTTACACACATGGCTTAATTAAATGCTTAAACTCCCTTATTCCTAGGTGTATCTCTTATATTTTATTTTTGTCTTAGAATGATCATGAAGATGCATCTTTGGACTTATTTCGATAGTTCATTAGGACTGAAAGCAAAGTAGGACGATTTGATCAATAGTTAGCTAAAGGACAAAATCTCTTAAAACTGCTTCTCGGGATATCAAAAAGTTCATATCTTGGCATAACTTGGTTCACGATTTGAGACCTTTCTCGGGCCGATATTTGGCATGTACTTCATACTTCATATCTTCGAGAGACGTTCTTGAGATAATGGTCTTCTCATCATAATAGATTTTCTTCACTTGGAGACTTTTGAGGGGTTCTCCAACTTTGTTGACCACGACTTCATGATTATTTCTTCAATCTCTAATTGGGATTTTGAGATACAACGATCCGCCTCCTTTTCGGACTTGGATCTATTTATCCTCATACCTTGTTAGGGTCTTTTCGGATAGACTTCTCCATGATCTTTATGGGAGTTGATTGCTTTTCGTCGTGAGTCTTGATCCTTCATATTGACTTTAGGAATAATGCTTTTCACATCACTTTGGATCTTCAGCAATAAAATTGAATCCTCATGCCTTGTTAGGGCCTTTTCGGACTCGCCAATCTTCGCGCCCCGCTTCATAAGTTATGCCTTGGCTATGAACTCTTATCATTACCGAGCAACTTTTAAACGATCTTGGGCTAGAAGCTAAGTAACTTTTCAAATCGTAAGACCTTACTTATTGCAGATAAATTATTAGCAAGTGATGGGAGAATAGGCAAATAATTACACCAAGTGAGCTTGCGCAAGAATACCGACTTATAATTGACTCTATCATTTCTCGTCCTCCACAATTTAAAATCTCAAGTAATGAGACTCGTGGATACTTAGCCTAATAAACCAATTAAGGTCTATATGGTTAAGGATACTAGCTAGAATAAACTTGGATAAGTCTATTCGGGTTGAGTCAAAATAAACGCAACGGGCCTAATATGTCAAAGATCCCTAAACTAGCTACACCACTTTATTAATATTTTTGACTTTATTGCGGGATATATACATATGAAAGCAACAATAAAAATTTAAAAATTACGACTAAATGGCCAAAGTTAATAAAAAATTTGAAATCGGTTTGATATTTCAGCCTGGCCATTAGTTTGTGGGTGGTAGGCTGTGGAAAGACGATGATTTACACCGTACTTAGCCATGACTCGAGCAAATTGGTCATTGCAGAAATGAGTCCCACGATCACTAATAATGGCGCGAGGCACACCGAATCTAGCGAAAAGAGCTTTCAAAAAGTTACAAACCACCCTTGCGTCATTAGTAGGCAAAGCTTTGGCTTCAACCCACTTTGAAACGTAGTCAACGGCTACAAGGATGTATTTGTTTCCTTTAGATGACGGGAATGGCCCCATAAAGTCGATACCCCAAACATCAAAAATTTCACACTCTTGAATGAAATTCTGAGGCATCTCGTCTTTATGTGTGATTTTGCCTTGCTTTTGGCAAACATCACATCTTTTGACCATATCGTGAGCATCACGATATATGGAGGGCCAATAAAATCCCGAATCAAACACTTTCTTTGCGGTGTAGTTGGGACCAAAGTGACCACCGGTGGGTCCTTTGTGGCAAGCATCAAGGATTTCAGACGCTGCCGGTCCATCAACGCATCGGCGAATTATCAGGTCAGCACATTGTTTGAATAGGTAAGGGTCGTCCCAAAAGTAAGTCTTGATGTCGGTAAAGAACTTCTTCTTTTGCTGGGACGTCAACCCTTCCTTGAGAATTCCACCCGCCAAGTAGTTTGCAAAATCCGCAAACCACGGGGTTTCATTCGGCTTCGAGTTTACAGAGAATAAGGTCTCCAAGGGAAAAGAATCATTGATTTCTTTCGTCGGATGATCCCCTTGGTATGGATCCTCAAGTCTGCTAAGATGGTCCGCGGCTAAGTTTTCTGCTCCTTTTTTATCGCGGATGTCGATTTTAAATTCCTGGAGCAGCAAAACCCAGCGAAGAAGTCTTGGTTTGGAATCTTGCTTTGTCAACAAGTACTTCAACGCGGAATGATCGGTGTACACAATGGTGGTGGAAAGGACAAGATAGGGGCGGAATTTTTCAAAAGCATAGACAACGGCTAAAAGCTCTTTCTCGGTTGTCGTATAATGCAATTGTGCCCCAGTCATTGTCTTGCTAGCGTAATGGATCGGTTGGAAGTGTTTGTTCACTCTTTGTCCAAGAACCGCTCCAATAGCAAAATCGCTAGCATCGCACATCAACTCAAAAGGAAGCTCCCAATTAGGGGTAACCAAGACGGGTGCCTTAGTGAGCTTATCCTTAAGCGAGTTGAAGGCTTCAAGGCACTCGTTGGAAAAGATAAAAGGAGTATCTTTTTCCAAGAGGTGGGTCATCGGGCGAGCGATTTGAGAAAAGTCTTTGATAAAGCGACGGTAGAAGCCCGCATGACCCAAGAAACTTCTCACACCCTTCACAGTGGAAGGTGGAGGCAACTTTGCTATAACGTCAACTTTGGCACGGTCAACTTCAAGACCGGCTTTCGAAATCTTATGTCCAAGCACGACGCCTTCTTTTACCATAAAATGGCATTTTTCCCAATTTAGAACAAGGCGAGTGTCTTCGCACCGCTTTAGCATACGTTCTAAATTGGCAAGGCAAGCAGAGAAGGAATCCCCGAAGACCGAGAAATCATCCATGAAGACTTCCATGGTTTGTTCAACCATATCATGGAAGATAGCTAACATACACCTTTGGAACGTCCCTGGCGCATTACATAAGCCAAAAGGCATTCTTTTGTAAGCGAAAGTGCCATAGGGACAAGTGAATGTAGTCTTCTCTTGATCTTGGGGATCGATGGGTATTTGAAAATAACCCGAGAAACCATCAAGAAAGCAGTAATATTCATTACCGGCTAATCGTTCAAGCATTTGGTCCATGAAAGGTAGAGGGAAATGATCCTTTCTCGTGGCATCATTGAGTTTGCGGTAGTCTATACAAACTCTCCACCCAGTAACGAGACGAGTGGGAATCAACTCGTTGTGTTCATTGGGAACAACGGTTATTCCGCTCTTCTTGGGCACACAATGGATTGGACTAACCCACGGTGAATCCGAAATAGGGTAAATCATACCCGCATCAAGAAGTTTGATAACCTCTGTTTTGATGACTTCATGTATTTTTGGATTCACCCTTCGTTGGCTTTGAATAGTGGGCTTGAAGTCGTCCTCCATGAGAATTTTGTGTGTGCAGCAGTTAGGATCAATTCCACGAATATCGGAAATTTTCCAAGCAATAGCCTGCTTATGATCCTTCAACACAGCGACGAGGCGAGTCTTCTCTTCATCTTTCAAATCCTTCGCAATAATGACGGGTGACTTCTTGTTGTCGTCAAGGAACACGTACTCGAGATGTGGCGGCAACTCCTTAAGTTCCAAATCCGGAGGATTCTCGACGGGAGGCGTTTTCAAACTCGTGGCATCGATAGCAATAACCGTGGGAGATGGAGGCGAAGGGTTGTCTTCAGTGAGAAGATTGTCAAAGAAACTCATGTCTTCATCCCCCTCGGTGGGAGAATCATTAGTAGCTAAATTCGCATCTCCCATGGTAGCTTCAAGATTGTTCCAGAATAAATCACTATCTCCAAATAGAGACAACGATGAATCAAGCGAGGACACGGTCTCAACAGTGGGAAGAGAGGTAGGAATACTTTTGCAAGCATCATTAAAGTGTTCTTCACAAGCCTCATCAAGAACGTCAATACAATTAACGCTCTCATATGAATAAGGTTGTTTGGACAACTTTCCCATGTTGAAGACTACTTTGTCGTCACCCACTCTCATGATAAGCTCTCCGGCTTCAACATCAATAAGAGTGCGACCGGTCCTCAAGAATGGACGACCAACAATAAGTGGCACACGGGGGTCCATCTCGTAGTCGACGACAACAAAATCGGCTGGGAAGGTGAATTTGTCGACTCCTACGATAACATCTTCGGCTATCCCCACTGGATAAGCAACCGTACGGTTGGCCAATTCCAATGTCATTTTAGTGGGGACTAGCTCTGGGAGAGATAATTGCTTCCAAACACTTAGAGGCATGAGATTAATACTGGCACCTAGATCGGCTAGGGCCATGCAATTCTCTACTCCCGGGAAATTGCAAAGGATAAGAAAACGACCCGGATCACCAAGCTTGGTTGGCAATTTCCTTAAGAGCACTGCAGAGCAGTTCTCATTAAGTTGGGTGTTGGCAATGTCGAGGAGCTTTTCCTTGTCGCTCAAAAGATCTTTAAACATTTTAGCATACTTGGGCATGTGAGCGAGAGCCTCAGCGAAGGAGATATTGAAATTCAGTTGTTTAAACATTTTAAGAAAGTTAGAAACCTGAATATCATCCTTGCTCTTTTGCTTCTCTTTCCTCAACCTAGAAGGATAAGGTATATTGGAAGAAGAGGAAGGCTTTGGGAGTATAGGATCACTCACAGCCACGGGTGGAGGAGGGGTAGAAAGAGGTGGAGAAATTGCGGAAGGAGGAGGAATAGGAGCAGGCGACTCGTTCTCCTTAGTCACAACCACCGGTGGCGGTATAGGAAGCTCGGGTTCCTTGGTACCTTTACCACTTCTAGTAGTGATTGCTTTCATCTCCCCTCTTGGGTTCGCAACGGTGTTACTCGGAAGAGTACCCGAAGAAGAGGGTTGACTACTTTGGAAGAAACTAGCCATCATGTTCCTCAGATCATTCGTCTGGCTATCCAACGTGTTTCGCATATCGGCTCTCAAATCATTGCCTTACTTGACCAAATCTGCCTTCAAGTTGCGCACTTCCTCTTGTAGATTTCCCACTATCACATCATTGGTCCTCATATAGGTGGCGACCTCTTGGTGTAGTGCAGTGTTGGTTTGGTTAGAAGGAGCATTGTATGCAGGTGGTTGGTAAGCTGGTTGTTGGTAGATTTGATTGTTACGTTGAGGTGGTTGTTGCTGCTTGTGAGGTGGGACGTATGGTTGTCGAGGTTGTGGTTGTTGTTGAGTAGGGCGGTTAAGGTTTTGTTGTTGGTTTGGGTTGGAAGGAGGAAAGCCAGGTGGTGAAAGATAGTTGGTGCTGCGATAGCTAAGCAAGTTACGGTCACCTTGAGGTCTAGCTTGATAAGCAGGTTGTTGGTAGGTGCCATATGCCGCATTCACATTCTCAGCAGGGTAATCTTGGGTGGCAGTACAAGTTGTGTAAGAATGGGGACCACCGCATATCTCACAAGGTTGGCTGACAGCGTTGACTTGTGCGTTCTTGGCGTTGTTGTTGTTGTTGTTGCTGACGGTGTGGGTGACAAGCGATTCAAGAAGCGTGGTGATTTTGTCTAATCGCTTGTCGCTGTCATTAGTGCTAGCACTAGCAACATTGGTCCTAACGCTCTTGGTTTGCACACGAGACTTGTTCTCAATGATATCCCAAGCAGCATTGGAAGTCTTAGCCAATAAATTACCCCCTGAGGCACTATTCAGTGAATCTTGGTCACTCATGCTTAAACCATTGTAAAAAGTATTTATTTGATGTACTTTGGTAAAACCATGTTGTGGGCATTTTCTTAAAAGATCTTTAAAACGATCCCAAGATTCACTGAATGACTCATCGTACTTTTGTTCAAAGTTTATAATCTCATTCCGCAAAGCGGTAGTACGAGAGGGTGGAAAAAAGTAGTTGATAAACTTTGTTTCCAAATCCGTCCACGAGAGAATACTCTGTGGCGGTTCCTTAGCAAGCCAATGCCGGGCTTGTCCCTCTAAAGAAAAGGGAAAAAGTTGTAACCTTATCACTTCTTGTGAAACTCCATTGAACTTGACCGTGTTGGTGAGTTGTAGAAATCTCTTGATATGGTCATGTGGGTCATCAATGTGGCGTCCCAAGAATGGTTGAGCGGATACCATCTGGATAAAGCCTGACTTTAGCTCGAAATTGTTGGCGGCAATTGGTGGTATAACAATTGGATCCGTGTTGCCATCAACATGAGCTTGCAGTAATTCAATCATTGGGCGATTATCCGGAAGGTGCTCATTGTTGTTGTTATTCATGTTGTTGAAAGGCGGGTTGTTGTTGTTATTATTGTTGTTCGGAGGTGGTATGTTATTGTTGTTTTGTACACCAGCCATGTCTAAGTTATCGAGAGGCTCGGGCTCTTGATAAGACGTGGATCGAGTGCGCATACACCTGCAAAAGAACGAACAAAGAAGAACAAAGCAAAAATATTTTTGGTTTTTATTGTTTTTTACTTTTTAGGATTTTTGAAAATTTTATATTTTTTAGTTGTTTTTGAAAATTTTCTTGAAAAAGTAACGTTCACGGGGAACGGATCCCAAAATCCAAGTTCTACAAAAAACTTTTGATCTTAACGAGAGGAGCCGGCAGCGGCGCCATTTTATATTTGCATTTTGTATGGGTTCTAATTTCTCGGAATCCTCTCGAATTGATCTCAGTTAAAAGTGGAATGATTGTTCTTGGTTACCAAATGAAGAGGTTTGGTTTTCTATTCTAATAATAAATGGAAATGAAAGTTTAAATCAAAGGCAATTACTTCAATTAAGATTAACAAAAACTTGGTTGCAAATTTAAAGTTCAAATTAAAATCAAATTAAAATTAAAGTTAAAGAGTTAAAAAGTAAATTGTGAAATATGAGCAGAGAAATAGTAAAACATCAACAGTAAAACAGTAAAACAGTAACTTTAAAATAACCAAAATTTAACTGATTCGGAACTTTCTGATTCGGAAAACACTATTCACTCATCCGGAACTTGCTCATTCGGAACATACTCATCCGGAACTTTCCGAATGAATGTTCATTCGGAACTTATCCTTGATTCGGAAGTCTGAGCTGATTCGGAAGTTTTGTCTCGTCCGGAAGTCACTGGTTCGGAAGTTTTAAACTTCCGAATGAAGAACTGGTTCGGAACTTATGGCCAGATTCGGAACCTTCCGGATGAAGGTTGATTCGGAAGTTGCTGATCCGGAAGTCACTGATTCGGAACTTAGTTTTTGGTTCGGAAGTTTCCGAATGAAGAACTCATTCGGAACTCTTTGGCTGATTCGGAAGTTTTTGGAAACCCAGTTACAGAAACAGTTAAAGCTAAGAACACGGAACACCAAATTAATCAAAATCAAATCAAACACTTAAAAAGGTTTTACCAATTTAAACACAAATCATTTAGACAATATAAGCAACAAATCCCACTAATAAAAACACAAATCCAAACAACTTTTGAAGATCAAATCAAGAAAAATAAAACTTAAGAACTTGAAGATAAAAATGGAGATGAACAAGATGAAATGAAAGGTTAAACAAGAACTTTGAATTGGATGATTAATGTTTTGACAAGATGAAACAAAGATTAAAATTACAAGATTGAAGAACTAAAAATAAAAATCACCAATCACCCTAGTGGTGATGGTGTTAAACGAACCAGGAGAAAGAAAAGGAGGAAGAAAAGAAAAACTAGCTAACTCCCAAAAATGTGTGTGGGATGGCCTATTTATAGGTGTTTCCTTTGGTTGGTGAGTGGGCTTTCTCCCGTTCTTCGTGTCTTTTCGTCTTTTCAGAAAAGTTTCCGTTTTCGATTCTGATTCGGGATTTGTTGTCGATTAAATTCAACTCGTCTTTTAATTTCTTCGTTTAATAGACTTGAGTTTCTTCGACTTATATAAATCTTCCATCTTTGGTCCTTTTCTTCGATAAATCTTCGAATAGGCCCAGCGACTTCAAATCTTTTGCACCTCTTGGACAATAGACTTTATCTTGAGTCTTTTTCCTTGATAAAACCCGTGCAATCCCATGTTGTCTTTAATATTCATCCGGTTAGCTCTGAAATCACAATAAACACAAAAACCACGCATAATTCCAAACAAATGATATTAATTACGTGTTTTGGTCTTGTTTTAGCCGGAATTAAGTGGTAAAAGGATGGGTGTTTACACACCTATCAAACCCTAATGGGAATACATTCCGATCGGAATATGATCGGAATGTTAAACCTACCTTCCAATCGGAATGATGATCGGAATACACCCTTACCTTTCTGATCGGAATATTGGTCGGAAAGACTGATCGGAATGCTGTCACCAATTGCCTAATCGGAATAACCAAACAATACCCCAAATCTGAATGTGGTCGGAATACCTGATTGGAATACAGATTGGAATACCCAATCGGAATATGGAGACCTTATTCCGACGGATGAATCGGAATCCCCGTCGAAATAAGGATCGGAATCCTTGTCACTAACCCCTAATCGGAATACCAATTAACACCCTAATCGGAATGTCAAAGCCCTTTTCCGACCAGGCAAAGGGGTGCTGGTCGGAATAATAAACCCTTTTCCAACCAGGGTTGGTCGGAATACAGTAAAAGGAGTCGAAAATAAGCTAAACTAATAAGCTATTAATCAAATATGCACACAACGAAAAACTTAATGAAAACCGTATAAGAAAAAACTAATAAGATAGAATTTAAAGACTTTTAAAAACACGAAAAGAAAACAAGTTTACGAAAACAAACTTTTATATAAAAATAACTTTTATAAAAACTTAGAAACTTAAAGATAAACACAAATAAGCTATAAGAATCAATAATCCAAAACAATCAAAAGCATAAAAACATAACCTTTAATCAAATAAGCTACACAATAAGCATAAAAACATAAGATTAAAGCATAAAAAGAAAGGTAGAATGAGAGATAAGCAATAAAGATAAAGATTAACAAGAATTAAAAGAACACTTACTTGAAATTAAATGGTAATTAAGGTGCAAGACAATTAATGTAAATGGACATGAAATTAAATGTGCATAAATTTAAAGTGGAAGAAATGGTTTGTCAAGCCACCCAACAAAATGAAATGATTATACTAATGATCTATATATAGTGGAGATTAGGGAGGAGCTTAGGAAGCTTCCTCCCCTCTTTCATTTCTTCTTAATGGCACCATTAGTCCTTAAGCCTTCTAATATTCTTTAATCTTGGACTTTAATGACTTTTGGCTCGGGATTTCTTTGAACTCGTCTTTAATTTTCTTCATAAATAAGACTCGAGTTCTTCAGCTTTAGTAAACTTCCGTCTTTTGACTTTTTCTTCGATAAATCTTCAGAATTGGTCTTGGACTTCCGTTCTTTTTGCACTCTTGACTTCTTGACTTCGTCTTTCGTCTTTTTCCTCGATAAAAGCCCGTAAATGCCCGTGTTTTCTCCCATTTTCACAATTTCGTCCTAAATCACAACAAAAACACAAACCACGCATAATTCTGACATAAATGACATAAAATACACGTTTTGGCTCGGTTATTATTGCAATTAAGTGGTAAAAAGGATGGGTGTTTACACACCTATCAAATCCCCTACACTTGACCATTGCAATGTCCTCATGCAATGCATTAGTTACAAAGCACGTTTACATTTTTCATCACAATCAATCCACCTTGGCCTTTATTAAAGAGATAGAAAACTATAAACATTCAAAATAAAGAAATCAAAAACATACCTTGGGTTTTGGAAATGTTGTGAATGATCATCATCCTCAAGTTTTCACTTTCTCCAAACCAAGCTTAAAAACGAGATCATTGTTATTATAAGTTAGCAAACTAACACGAACTCATGTGGGCCAATTATTTACTTAGACTCCCTTATTCCTAGGTGTATCTCTTATATTTTATTTTTGTCTGGAATGATCACGAGGATGCATTGTTTGACTTATTTCGATAGTTATTAGACCGAAAATAAAGTGAACGATTTAATCAATTGTTAGCTAAAGGACAAAATCTTTTAAAACTGCTTCTCGGGACCTCATAAAGTTCATATCTTGGCATAACTCGCTTCGCGATTTGAGACCTTTCTCGGACCAATATTTGGCAGGGACTTCATACTTCAAACCTTGAGAGACGTTCATGAAATTATGGCCTTCTCTTCATAATAGGAATTTCTTCACTTGAAGTTTTGAGAGATTCTTCATATTTGGACTACGACTTCTTCATTTTTCTTCAATCTTTATTTTGGACTTTGATATACAACGATCCGCCTCCTTTTATGACTTGGGTCTATTTATCCTCATACCTTGCTAGGGTCTATTCGGATACACTTCTCCATGACCTTTGGGGAGTTTTTGCTTTTCGTCGTGTGTCTCGATCCTTCATATTGATCTTTGATAAATGATTCTTCACATCACTTTTGATCTTTACCAACAAAATGTAGCCCTCATGTCTTGTAAGGACCTTTTTGGACTTGCCAATCTTCGTATCCCGCTTCAATAAGTTATGCCTTGGCTATGAACTCTAATCCATACCGAGCAACTTTTAAACGATCTTGGGCTAGAAGCTAAGTAACTTTTCAAATCGTACAACCTTGTTTATTGCAGATAAATTTATTAACAAGCGATGGGAGAATAGGCTTATGATTAACTTATATAAATTCACGAAAGAATACCAAACATATAATTGACTCTATCATCTCTCGTTCTCCACAGTTTAAAATCTCAAGAAATGAGACTCGTGGATGCTTAGCCTATTAAATCAAAGTTTTGGGTTTTCGAGTCGCCTATAGGATCTTGCAAATTCTTAGACTTTTTCAAGTTTAGAAATCGTGTTTTAAAGATCCCTCGATAAACGACTCTCTAGGATCAATTATAGCAACTTGCAAAAAGTTATTGTTCTTAACCCGTGAGAGTTAAGACTTTCGCGTTTTATAGCTCCCTATATAAAAGCCTAGCAAAACTTGATTTAAACACGTTAAGGATACTAGCTAGAGTAACTTAGATAAGTAAAATCGGGTTGAGTCAAAAGATTCACAACGTTTAAAAATAAAAACCACTTTATTAAAATTTATTTTAGCAAAGAAAGAAAATAACTATACAAAGGGAAAAACTAATAGGCCAAAATAGATCAAAAAATTTGAAAAATGTCGAAAAAATTGATTTTTCGGTTAAAATGAGGACAAATACAAGGAAAAGGCCACTTAACTTCGATAGAAGTCCCCCCTAAACTTAACATAAACATTGTCCTCAATGTTTAAGCATGTGGGAGTAAACTCCCTTACACTTAGGACATTGTGCACTTTGTTTAAATCTCGCAAAGGAAGAGACAACTATAGAGATTCCTATTTTAATATTGAGAAAATATAAAATAGTGAATTGAAAAGAGTTTAGGATAGAACCGGGAGGAAGGGAACACGAAATCACGGGTCGTCAAGAATCATCAAGAGTGTGTCATTGAAGCTCGAATCCCTGATTAGTAGAAGAGAGGAGAGAGCACACACCAACGGGTCTCCCCTACACTTATGGTAAAAACAAAGAAAAAGATAGATAGGTAATTGGTTGCCTCCCAAAAAGCGCTTGTTTTTGTTACCCGAGTCACGAGCCTGACTCGTCCCCGAATTAAATGGTCCATGGGGAAGCCTCGAATATAATACCGGGATCAAAGACCTTGTCCTCGTTCCCGAAGGAATATAACAAAGGAGAGGCAGGAGGATAAGTCTTGAATGGTAGGAAGGTCCTTTCAACATACGAGAAGTATGTGAAATCTTGATCCTCGGGGGGTGGGGTGGGTATAGGAATCACATTGTCATCCTCCAAAGACAATGGATGTGGACCAATTGGCAAAGCCGTATGGTTATCAAACATAGAATGGTCAGTGTCACCTCCCGGGTCGAAGCACTCATCCTCATTTCCCGGAGAGGGAAATTGATACATCACCCGCTTGGGCGTGCATTCAGTGGGATGAGGGGGCAATATAGTAGGAGAAGTAAGAGAAGAATTACCTTCCACCTGCGATACCTTTCCAGTAGAGTCAGAACTCTCCACCTCTGTGATAGAAGGGGGGATGGCTAACAAAGCATGCTCATCAATAGTAGGAGAATCAGAGCTATCAATGTCCTCAATCCCTTCGTCAAAGAGAGGATTCACCTCACTAGATATGTAATCGTTATCAAAATCAAATAAAGGGTTCGAATAAATCTTGAAAGTTTCCTTTGGAACGTCTTCATCAGATAGTGACTCGTCATCACTAGAAGTAAAATCATCATCTTGATCAAAAAGAGGATTAGAGAAAGCCAAATAATCCTCTTCAAAAGTGTTGGTGGAAGGAACATCATCAGAAGAAAGTGCATCACACTCATCGTCACTGTCGGATGTCAACTCAGATTCACGTGGAATTGGGACAAGGTTATCAGCACTAGAGGGTATTGAATTCATCGGATTCCTTTGTAGGAATTGTGCTAATATCCTCATCCTTTAGGATGGTTGAATCCTTAGGCTCCAGAGCCGGCAAGTCGTGAGAAGGAATAACATTCTCATCGGTCCATGAAATAGGACTCTCATCGTCATCACTGTCATAATAATAGGGATGCACAAGAGGAGGAGTATAAGCATTAAGGTTAGATACCTGCTCTTGTTGCTGAACCGCTTGACATTTCTCCATCATCTTGTTGCAAGCTTCTTGAACTTTTTGAAAGGTGTCAAAAAGTTGGGCCATTTGCTCAGGAGGAAGTGCACACAAAGGTTGATGATTGACGGTGTGACGTGGGGGCTCAAAGTTATAAACACTGGGATGATAGCACGGTGGTTTCTCAAAGACCTTCGACGGATCACAAGAAGAAGCATCGTGAGGGCCCCAAAAAATATAGCACCACGGGTGTGGAGAAAAACCCGGTGCATCTTGAGGATAAGGATTGTCATAGACGGGAGAGGGTGGTAAAGTATTGTAAGAGTTGAAGTATGAATTTGTTGAATTGCAAAATGGACAAAATCCAAATTGTGTATCGCCGATATCAAAACCACACCGCTCATAAGTACACCATTGACATGTTTGAAAACCATGCCATGGTCTCCCACACCGCACGCAAGACGAATCCATGAAGAATTATAAATAAGATGGGTAAAGAAAAGAATTAAACATAATAGAGGATAAAGAGGAATATTTTTGGTGCAAAACTTTGAAAAAGAAATGCTTTTTATGATTTATCAAATGTTTTTGGGATTTTTTTGAAAACTTTTGACACGAAAAATAACGTTCACAAGTGAACGGATCCCAAAAAGCAACGCGTCTCTCACAGAAAACCGTTAATCTTTACGAAAAGAGCCGGCAGCGGCGCCATTTTAATGAATTGATTTTGCTAGGTTCAATTGTTCGTTTCTTGGTTTCTTAACGAATTGATTTCCGGTTCAAAGTACGACTCTATTGTTTTTGGTGAAACAAATATTTTTGGTTGTTTTAAAATAAAAGTGCAAAACTTAAAAGTAAATGACGTTAAAGTAATTCTAACTCTATTTTAAAATAAATGGCGAGAAATTAAAACTTTGAAAACTAAATAACGAGAAATTAAATGACGGGAATTTAAAAGCGTGACAAGAATTAAAATTTGACAAAGTATTAAAGCGTAAACTTAAAAATTAAACAAGACGAAATAAATAAAAAATAACCCTAATCGGAATACATTCCGATCGGAATATGATCGGAATGTTAAACCTACCTTCCAATCGGAATGATGATCGGAATACACCCTTACCTTTCTGATCGGAATATTGGTCGGAAAGACTGATCGGAATGCTGTCACCAATTGCCTAATCGGAATAACCAAACAATCCCCCAAATCGGAATGTGGTCGGAATACCTGATCGGAATACAGATTGGAATACCCAATCGGAATGTGGAGACCTTATTCCGACGGATGAATCGGAATCCCCGTCGGAATAAGGATCGGAATCCTTGTCACTAACCCCTAATCAGAATACCAATTAACACCCTAATCGGAATGTCAAAGCCCTTTTCCGACCAGGCAAAGGGGTGCTGGTCGGAATAATAAACCCTTTTGACCAGGGTTGGTCGGAATACAGTAAAAGGAGTCGAAAATAAGCTAAACTAATAAGCTATTAATCAAATAAGCACACAAAGAAAAACTTAATGAAAACCGTATAAGAAAAAGCTAATAAGCTAGAATTTAAAGACTTTTAAAAACACGAAAAGAAAACAAGTTTACGAAAACAAACTTTTATATAAAATAACTTTTATAAAAACTTAGAAACTTAAAGATAAACACAAATAAGTTATAAGAATCAATAATCCAAAACAATCAAAAGCATAAAAACATAACCTTTAATCAAATAAGCTACACAATAAGCATAAAAACATAAGATTAAAGCATAAAAAGAAAGGTAGAATGAGAGATAAGCAATAAAGATAAAGATTAACAAGAATTAAAAGAACACTTACTTGAAATTAAATGGTAATTAAGGTGCAAGACAATTAATGTAAATGGACATGAAATTAAATGTGCATAAATTTAAAGTGGAAGAGGGTTTGTCAAGCCACCCAGCAAAATGAAATGATTATCCTAATGATCTATATATAGTGGAGATTAGGGAGGAGCTTAGGAAGCTTCCTCCCCTCTTTCATTTCTTCTTAATTGCACCATTAGTCCTTATGCCTTCTAATCTTCTTTAATCTTGGACTTTAATGACTTTTAGCTCGAGATTTCTTTGAACCCGTCTTTAATTTTCTTCATAAATAAGACTCGAGTTCTTCGGCTTTAGTAAACTTCCGTCTTTTGACTTTTTCTTCGATAAATCTTCATAATTGGTCTTGGACTTCCATTCTTTTTGCACTCTTGAATTCTTGACTTCGTCTTTCGTCTTTTTCCTCGATAAAAGCCCGTAAATGCCCGTGTTTTCTCCCCTTTTCACAATTTCATCCTAAATCACAACAAAAACACAAACCACGCATAATTCCGACATAAATGACATAAAATACACGTTTTGGCTCGGTTATTATTGCAATTAAGTTGTAAAAAGGATGGGTGTTTACACACCTATCAGCAATCTAGCCCATGTTATTGATCTTATGGAAGTTATTTCAGAAGTCAGTATTATCCTAGTTATTCCATAGTTCTCTGAAGTATTTCTATAGGAACTCCCAGGTACTCCGCCTAAGAGACGATTTATGTAATGATATTATCCTTGGGAGTTCAGTTATTTCTACTTTTTGTCAATACATGCGTTTAAGCATCGATTCTTAAGAAGTTTAATTTCTCATTCATGTCATTTATCACCATAAATTAGGTATATTTAACGAAAGTTTGGTTAGTCACGAAATGGCAATAACCCAAACCGCCTAGCAGGGCATTATTGCTTTTATTACAGAAATTCTCCTCGAATATAGCACATATTACTAATATACTTGAGTGACCTCGTAAGAAAATACACCGAGTAAAATATGCAGACCCGCGCTTACATCTCTTTGAGTCAAGATGGTACATAGTAACCGTTTCATAAGTTGCAACCTGTTACTTTGTTGTATAAAATGAGAAAATACTACCATGGATTTTATCTCTAAATTTCCCAAGATATCTTGTGAGCAGGATACTTAGTGGGCCTTAGCGAGTAGTTGTGAATGGCTTAGCCAAGTGTCTTATCTTTTATATGTTAGAAGACGTAGAACACTACCATTCTAAATATCATGTTGAGTTAACACATCCACATTCAGATTCTTAACAGGAGAAATTTATTGTTGTATAAATTTAGACACGATTTATCACCCTCGGGGTAGTGATCTGAATGAAATGTCATTTGGTTACTAAAATATTCATAGAGTACATGTCGTCAGTTTTGGAAACACGCATAACCACTCTTGATTGTGAAATGTTCTAGAATAATTTGTTTATAGTAAGTTACCCATGACACTACTTTATCTACCTTAAGTACTTGGTGCATATCATGCATTTAGCGGTTATGTAATGTGCTTCATGTACTCAATGGCGTGCTTATGCAGCAATTCAGTGATATATTTCATGTAGTCCGAATAGTACTATATGTACTTATCAGCATCGCTCTTTATGCATGCAGTTTCAATAGTAAGTGCTAGACGCACTTGGTCCCATCAGAACCATAAACAATTAGCAAAGCACATGAAGTGCTTTATGCGTTCACCCATTGTGTGTTGTGCTCTGTGCACATAGCTAAATCGAGATGGGAATTATGCTTTATGAAATTAGTGATTCCGAAGATAAAGTATACTTTTGATAATGAAAAGTCCTCCGTGGAATAATCATGCTTGAGTAACGATCATGATCATATTATGATATGTGTCATACGAAATATCTCCATTATCTAGTTATAATTGTCGTAGTTAGAATATAGTTTTAGCATCCGATATCTATTATAGAATCAAAAGAAGAACTTACTAAATATAAGTCAGTATTAGCTAGGAAAGGTTTGTGGGGACACAAACCGAATAAGTGGGAGAGAGTTGTAACACCTTAAATTTTACGATAATTTCTTTAAATATGAAGTTTCTGAGTCAACTTACGTTGTACTATAAGGCCTTGTCAGTCAAAGACCTTTTATTCAAAGAGGATATTAAAGAACAAGGACTACTTGTGTAATAGTTTGACTGACATGGACTAACTTTGCCAAGATGCAAAAGTAAAATAATAGATCTCTTAGAAGTTTCCTGTACATCAAGGAAACTTTGTACATTAAGGAAACTCAGTATTATCACAAAGATAGTTCATCGTTATCCTCAGACCCTCGTGACGCACACACAATAAAAAACACCTGGATAGAGTTTTGATTTTAACAAGTTTCATCAAGATTAAGCTTAGAAATAGTGCTAACAAACTCCTAAGGGTGGAATTTCACCATTCCCACGAGATAATTTGAGGTAAAATTTATATTCATGTCTCTAAATTCATGTTAAGCTTATACCCATCTTAGCGGTATGCTTAAATTCATGTTTTTATGCCATAAGTGTGGTTTTGGTAGATTTTAGAGTAATAAGTGCAGATGTGATTTCTAGAAACTCACCAAGGATTGAAGTTAATTATTTTATAATGCTACATGAAGCCTTGGTTAACATACTAAGATGATATAACACCATTTTGTTGTGTTATATTATGAAAGATAAAAATGATCTTATGGGTTATTCAAATAACCAAACACTCCTTATGTCCTAGCTAGTTTCAAACACTATCTTTATTAAGGTATATTCAGGTTAAGTGAACTTCAATGTTCATGAGTTGTTTATGATGATTTATGAGTTAAACAAAACACCCTCGTAATGACATTTATGTATTACTTGATACTAGTCAATTTATGAAATTATTGTCATGTTAGAAATGTTGTATAAAACTCATAAAAGCTCTAATGGTTTCATGGTCTGAGCTTTTAGAAATCCCCAAGTATCTACTTCAGTTTGTATTAAGAATGCGTTGGCTAATTCAGAACTTAAGCGGGTCAAAACTGCATTTTAGTACAACTTCTCACAAGATGAAATTTGCAGCCAAATAGAAGTTTGAAAAAATATAAAAAATCGACCATAGCTCCGTTTGAAGTGTTCCATAAGTTTTCGGAAAGGTTAAAATGTATACTTTCTAACAAAATTAGTCTTAACCACTGATTTAGAGTTTAAGTGTGTCAAATCCGTGGAAAACAGCAGGCTGTCTAGAATTTACAAATTTTGCATTGTTACAAAAGTTAGCTAAATAGATATAGCTCATGTGTTATGATGTTGCAACGGATTTTAATGATTATTAGAATGTTACTTAGATGTTTAGGTGGTCTCGGAAGTCCATGGATGCCCGAGGAATGCTTAAGCCAATCGAGGTGAGTAACGTAGTTTAATGTTAACACGAATCATCTTGGCCCCGTGAGATATGACATATGTATTTGTGAATTTCATGATCATACTAAGATAAGTATTTATTTTTATATCTCGTGCACGATTTCAGGTGATCCAAGTTTACGTATGTAACATATGAGTGTCATACGTCGAGCATTTTACTAGTTATGTGCTATATGCTCTTAAAAGCCTTAGTAGTTTTAAGTTCACTTTATGATGCCCCGTGTGCTGGTCATATTTCATGAACTCAGTGGTTATATCGACCTATGTGGTTGTATCACGCTAATCACCCGTTTGGTCATAATACATGAACTCAGTGGTCACATCCGCCTATGTGGTCGTATCATGCTAATCACGTATCATGATGACCCGCGTGGTTATATTACATGAATTCAGTTGTCATGTCGACCTATGTGGTCGTATCATGCTAATCACGTATCATGATGACCCGTGTGGTCATATTACATGAATTCAGTTGTCATGTCGACCTATGTGGTCGTATCATGCTAATCACGTAACATGATGACCGTTTGGTCATATATAGTGTATTGTGTGTCAAATCGACATATGCAGCCGTATTACGTAAGTCACATGACACGATGACCAATATGGTCATATTACATATATTTAATATGATGTTGACTTATAGGCTCATATTATGTAAGTAAGTATTATGTTGACCCGTTGGGTCATAGTAAGTATATGTTGACCCGTTGGTTCATATTTAGTATTATGACTGATGTGTCGAGGAAACGTCGATGTATTTTAATTAGATACGATATAGGACAAATTTAGGAAATTACCTTTAGGAAAAGGTAATAATCCATAAATAAGTCGAAGACGGATTTAATTAAACACGCTGATGAACCAAGTTCGTTGTACCCGAAGATCGAGTGAATTTGAGATGTTTTGTTTCGATTTGGACAATTGATTTGAATGGTTTTTCGGTTTTTAAACTAAAATTACTCCTACAATTTAAAATCCTAAAGTGCATGAATCGTTCCACATTTTTAATCTAAAAGACGAATTAAATCTATCTATCTTTTTTTTTTACTTTATAAAATATATTTATATAAATGATTTAAAAGTTTATTAGTGAAAACTTGCATTTAAAACTATTAAAGAAAGTTGACAGCCAAACTATTAAGAGCTATATTAATTACTAAAAAAATAAAAACAATTCACTAGAACAAGTGGTTAACACGTTTGGCCCATGACCAGGAGGTCATGGGTTCGAATCCCATGGAGGACATTTTCTTTGTGGTTATTTATTTTGGACAGATTAAATGTAACCAAAGTCAAAGTAATGACTTTGTGATAGTAAATCTTAAACGTTTGATAAAATAGAATCACCACACAGACTAAAAGAGTCTGTGTGTATAAAACTCAGCAGAACAAATAACAGGCTACAAATTAAAAAGTAGATAGAACTAAGCAGAAAGATCAAGTTATAACAATCACATCTAGTACAAGCAATAATTAACAGTCATTCTCTGGTATAATCTCAGCAAAATTAACATACCAAACTGTGATCCAAATCTCAAAACAGTCAAACAAAGCAGTTAAACAAAATTAACACTAGTTAATCTCTGGTATAATCTCAAAACAGTCAAAATTAACATCTATTCAGTGAACGATTCGTCTAACACCAATTAAACAAAGCAGAAACAAAAAATTACTCAAGTTTGAAAGTAACAGGTAGACAAAGTTAGATTACGTCTATCAGAATACTAAACCAAACGCCTATTTTAAAGGAGCAACTACAGTTCTATAAACTTAGCAAGCATGAATCAAATGAATCTTAATCTAACATCTATTAAATAACTGTTACTGAATATCAATACTCATCTAAAACTTAGTTCATTTTAGAATCCAAATTTCAAATCCTAATTAGAAGCTAACATTCAAATAAATGTTCAACTATAGCAGATTCATCCATACAAAGCTAATATAAATTAATCACAAATCTAAAAACTAATTTAAAAAAAACGAACTCAAACCTTGTATAGTCGATCCTTTGAAGAAGAAGGTAGGCGCTGAGCCTCCTTTCAAACTGAAACGTCACCAAATAAAACCACTATCGAACCAAAAATCAGTCGAACCACCATCACAACGACATTCAAACCCACGAACCACCAAAATTATTTGGACCAGCAGTTTGTATTAATTTAACCAGTGGGTTAAATTTGTTCCCAAATCTCTTTCAAGCATTTACATAAGCTATGGTAAAAGCTTATTAAATATTTTTTTAACAGTTATAAATGTAGATTCATAATTAAAAGTAACTCAAGAGAATAATAAGAACAAAATACCAACCAAAAATTATTAAATCGAACTTAAATTTTATTAATTCCTTAAAAATCAGTACAATTAAATAAAAAGAAATACAAATTTTTAACCTAATACTAACATTATAACTCTACTTAAAAAGAAAGGGATGCCTACATGATTATTTTCAGGGGTATTTATAGCCTAACGAGAGGTGTAGGGTGAGGTTGTTGGTGATGAGTGAATCCTTTCTTGACCCTTCGATCAGCATCTAACATTCTCTCTCTTGTCAGTTTATGATCCAAAGGCTGAGATTGGTTTACCTTCACTCGGATCGCCAACGTGGCTAATCTTGTGCTTATTTGCTTCGTATGTGGAGGGATTTGATTTGCTCTTTGATTGAATGGCAAGAAGTAGACCAATCAGAGCCCTTTGGTGACGAATCCAAGCTCCACGTGGAGCTTGGTACTTGGAATATTTGTGGCTTCCACACTCCGTATCTTCCTTCATCATATGATTACAAGCGCGTAAAGGTCACTTGTTAGCTGATTGAGGAAACCCCCAATTTTCTAGTGTTCTTCACTAGTGGTTTTCCTTTTCTCTCGTTCTTTTTTCTTTCTTTGTTTATTTTCTTTCTTTTGACTTAAAAGTTGACCAAGAGTATATAACAATCTCCATCCGTCTTTTTCTTCTTTGTTTTGGGATTTGAGTCCAAGTGAATAAACCTTCAAAACGTCCTTCATCTTCTTTGTTTATTGGGCATAGACTTTGAATTGTAATTATTTACATCCGTCCATTGATTAGCAATTAGGCTTTTGAAATGAAATGATCCAAATGTAGCTACTTATCCATACTAATGGGCTTTAAAGCCCATTAGGCTTAAGTGGGTCCCACCAAGGCCCAATAACTTTATAAACTTGAATCTCGTCTTAAAAACGACTTGTCTTTTGGTTCTTGATAAATTCTTCAAATCGGGTGTCGATTTTGACGGTTTTTGTGAACTTCGGTACCTACACACACGTAACAAGAAATACACATATACAAGGCAATATTCATATATTTTATGCATTTTAGGCTTGTTTGATGATACAAATGATATGAGTAATTACACTCATATCAAACTCCCCCTTGCTAAGCAATTGCCGTGTCCTCACGTAATGATAAAATAAAACACTAACTACACTTTTATTCAACTTTTGACATTTTATTTTGCAAAGACAAAATGTATAACTTTCATTATTTGAAAAATAACTTTTAGGATCATAAAACTCAAATAGATTCATCGTCCTCGACTTTTCACTTTTCCATGCCAAGTTTAAAAACAAGTAATTTGTGTTAAACTCAATCTCCTTTTATTCTTAATTGTATCTCTAGATTTTAAATGTCATTCACCCGAAGGCTCATTTGACTTATTTAATATTTATTAACCCAAAAATGAAGGCAAGAACGGTGTAAACTCAACACTCAAAACCTAACCTCGACTTCAAAAACCGTTGTCACTAAAGAAAGCCCACATCAAGGATAACTTAACACGATTTGAGGGATGAATCCCCGGACCCGAAATTTGGATAATAGGACTACTTAAAAGAAACAGTAAAACCTCCAAAGTCAGTTATGACCTTATTAATGGAGTTAGCAACAGTTACACCATATCACCTTGTGGCTCTTTAAGATGTAATTGTGCTCCTTATTTAAAATCCACACTCGAAGGCTCCTTGGACAAAAATAAGGGAATTGACATTCACCATCCCACCTTATGGCTCATGATGATGAAGCAAATTTTATTAAACACGTCTCCATGCCATACACCCTAAGGCTCAAATGACAAGGTTAGTGCTACATGACTCCCACCCGAAGGCTCATAGAGAACATGTTTTTATTTATTCTTCTTATTAATATGATATTTATAGTAAGCCAAATTTCCGCAAATCCCATGATCAAAAGTCCATGACGCTAACACCCTTAATGTGTTCTCACTTTAATTACAAGGGAAGAAAAAGAAGGAGTTACGAGTTAAGATATCAAGCCTAAACCGCTAAAAACTTCATTTATTAAACAATTTATTATTCAAGCGTGAAAAATAAATACAAGGAGATTGAATCAAACACAAAAATACTTACACAAGGAAGAATTAACCTTAACAACTTATGATTAAACTATATCATCTCTTGTTCTCCATATTTTAAAGTTTCAAAAATGTGAAATCAATGGATACTTAGCCTATTAAATCAAAGTTTTGGGTTTTCAAGTCACCTATAGGATGTTGCATCTTCTTATACTTTTTCATGTTTTAGAATTTGCATTTTAAAGTTCCCTTGATAAATGACTTTCTAGAATCAATTATAGGAACTTGCGAAAAGTTCTTGTTCTTAACCCGTATGAGCTAAGACTTTCGCGTTTTAAAGTTCCCTATATAAAAGCCTAGGAAAACTTGATTCAAACACGTTAAGGAAAAGCTAAGGTAAAAACCGAGTCGAGTCAAAAACTATTTTTATTTTCACCAACGGAAAGCCTACATTCGTGTCAAAAGCACTTATTTTCTTTATTAAAACTTAAAATAACACTAAAAATTTAAATTTTTTATGAAAGACGAGAAAAACAATTACGTTTAGACACGACAAAAGCAATTGCAAGCGATTATATCGATTGACTCCCCATGCTAAAACTAAACATTCTCCTCAATGTTTCTTAGCTCAAGAGTAACACCCCCTTGCTAAAACACGAAGAGGGTGTAGGGTGAGGTTGTTGGTGATGAGTGAATCCTTTCTTGACCCTTCGATCAGCATCTAACATTCTCTCTTGTCAGTTTATGATCCAAAGGCTGAGAATGGTTTACCTTCACTCGGATCGCCAACGTGGCTAATCTTGTGCTTCTTTGCTTCATATGTGGAGGGATTAGATTTGCTCTTTGATTGAATGGCAGGAAGTAGATCAATCAGAGCCCTTTGGTGACGAATCCAAGCTCCACGTGGAGCTTGGTACTTGGAATATTTGTGGCTTCCACACTCCGTATCTTCCTTCATCATCTGATTACAAGCGCGTAAAGGTCACTTGCTAGCTGATTGAAGAAACCCCCAATTTTCTACTTCACTAGTGGTTTTCCTTTTCTCTCATTCTTTTTTCTTTCTTTGTTTATTTTCTTTGTTTTGACTTTAAAGTTGACCAAGAGTATATAACAATCTCCATCCGTCTTTTTCTTCTCTGTTTTGGGCTTTGAGTCCAAGTTAATAAAGCTTCAAAACATCCTTCATCTTCTTTGTTTATTGGGCATAGACTTTGAACTGTAATTATTTACATCCGTCCATTGATTAGCAATTAGGCTTTTGAAATGAAATGATCCAAATGTAGCTACTTATCCATACTAATGGGCTTTAAAGCCCATTAGGCTTAAGTAGGTCCCACCAAGGCCCAATAACTTTATAAACTTGAATCTCGTCTTAAAAACGACTTGTCTTTTGGTTCTTGATAAATTCTTCAAATCGCGTGTCGATTTTGACGGTTTTTGTGAACTTCGGTACCTACACACACGAAACAAGAAATACACATATACAAGGCAATATTCATATATTTTATGCATTTTAGGATTGTTTTATGATATAAATGATATGAGTAATTACACTCATATCAAACTCCTCCTTGCTAAGCAATTGCTGTGTCCTCACGCAATGATAAAATAAAACACTAACTACAATTTTATTCAACTTTTGACATTTTATTTTGCAAAGACAAAATGTATAACTTTCATTATTTGAAAAATAAATTTTAGGATCATAAAACTCAAATAGATACATCGTCCTCGACTTTTCACTTTTCCATGCCAAGTATAAAAACAAGATCATTTTCAATCATAAGCCCTAAAATTAAAACAAGTTATACAAGTAATTTGTGTTAAACTCAATCTCCTTTTATTCCTAATTGTATCTCTAGATTTTAGATGTCATTCACCCGAAGGCTCATTTGACTTATTTAATATTTATTAATCCAAAAATGAAGGCAAGAACGGTGTAAACTCAACACTCAAAACCTAACCTCGACTTCAAAAACCGTTGTCACTAAAGAAAGCCCACATCAAGGATAACTTAACACGATTTGAGGGATGAATCCCCAGACCCGAAATTTGGCTAATAGGACTACTTAAAAGAAATAGTAAAACCTCCAAAGTCAATTATGACCTTATTAATGGAGTTAGCAACAGTTACATCATATCACCTTGTGGCTCTTTAAGATGTAATTGTGCTCCTTATTTAAAATCCACACCCGAAGGCTCCTTGGACAAAAATAAGGGAATTGACATTCACCATCCCACCTTATGGCTCATGATGATGAAGCAATTTTTATTAAACACGTCCCCATGCCATACACCCTAAGGCTCAAATGACAAGGTTAGTGCTACATGACTCCCACCCGAAGGCTCATAGAGAACATGTTTTTATTTATTCTTCTTATTAATATGATATTTATAGTAAGCCAAATTACCGCAAATCCCATGATCAAAAGTCCATGACGCTAACACCCTTAATGTGTTCTCACTTTAATTACAAGAGAAGAAAAAGAAGGAGTTACGAGTTAAGATATCAAGCCTAAACCGCTAAAAACTTCATTTATTAAACAATTTATTATTCAAGCGTGAAAAATAAATACGAGGAGATTAAATCAAACACAAAAATACTTACACAAGGAAGAATTAACCTTAACAACTTATGATTAAACTATATCATCTCTTGTTCTCCATATTGTGAAATTTCAAAAATGTGAAATCAATAGATACTTAGCCTATTAAATCAAAGTTTTGGGTTTTCAAGTCACCTATAGGATGTTGCATCTTCTTATACTTTTTCATGTTTTAGAATTTGCATTTTAAAGTTCCCTTGATAAATGACTTTCTAGAATCAATTATAGGAACTTGCGAAAAGTTCTTGTTCTTAACCCGTATGAGCTAAGACTTTCGCGTTTTAAAGTTCCCTGTATAAAAGCCTAGGAAAACTTGATTCAAACACGTTAAGGAAAAGCTAAGGTAAAAACTGAGTCGAGTTAAAAACTATTTTTATTTTCACCAACGGAAAGCCACATTCGTGTCAAAAGCACTTATTTTCTTTATTAATACTTAAAATAACACTAAAAATTTAATTTTTTATGAAAAACGAGAAAAACAATTACGTTTAGACACGACAAAAGCAATTACAAGTGATTATATCGATTGACTCCCCATGCTAAAACTAAACATTGTCCTCAATGTTTCTTAGCTCAAGAGTAACACCCCCTAGCTAAAACACGAAGAGTCTAATGCAAAATCCTAACATGGAAAGAGCACGCAAATCTATAAGCCGTTTATTAATTATGCCTCTAGATAAAATGTTAGTCGATAAAAATCAAAGGATAGAGAGTGTGCCCCTTTCTAGCAATGAAAGTATAGAAGATCTAGTGGACCGGAAATAACCGAACACGAGAGTCTTCAATGATTAGGGTCATACCTAAGATTCACAACACAACAAAACACGAGCATGAGCTTGAAAAGATAAAGCCTTATTGGTGTTAGAAAATAGATAGAAGATAGAATGTATGGGACTCCCCCACAAGGCACCTCGTTTTTGTTCACCGAGTCATGAGCTCGACTCGATCCCCACATTCATTGGTCCTTAGGGAAAGTGGTGAAAACCGGCATATTGGAATAAAATCCATCACAAAGCACGATGTCGGGGTCAAAGATTACATCCTCGTTGTCGGATGACAAAGAAAGGATGAAACTCCAACACAAATATCTAAATAGAGATAATAGTCATAAATTATGGAATGAATATAGCATGCTCCCCGAGATAAACTCGCACCAAGATGATCGAAAAATCTTTCAATTATTACATCGATAAAAAGCCGAGATTTCCCTAAATCAACGATTCCGGGGTCGAATACCTCTTCCTCAGGAGAGAAAGGAATAGACAACACGGTGTCGTCCCCCCATGCTAATCTAAAATCATATAAAGCACATGGTAATGATGGAATAAAAGTTTCATCCATAGTGGAATCAACATTCTTAGCTTTAACGACCATTTCACCCTTAGGAATGTGATCAATCGGGTCATGGTACTCAATATGAGTCATATGAAAACCCGCACATTAAGGTCAAAGTGGGTGGAAGGAGGACTTGGGATGAAATTATTATCAAGTAAATTCTCTAAAAGAGAGCGTCCCCCTCCGGGTCAATTTCATCAACACCCGGTGGTATCTAATCATTAGAAGCAAGAAACATGTCAATCTCATCCATAAGCGGATCACTATCCTCAACGGGAATAGGAGATGGAGAAAAAGACTTTCTAATAGGCTTAGAATTCAAAGTCTCGGTCTTAGAAATGAGAAGATAGACGTTTGATAATTTTTCACGAAGAATCACGTCTTCCACATCTAAATGAGTAAGTTCATCGGTGAACTTCTCATGGATTGGAATAGTCAAATTAACCTCATTTCCTGGTGGAAATGGGTCTAAAGGAGCAATTTCAAAAGTGAACCTGTCAATAATCGGATCACTATCATCCTCATTTCCCCGTGGAAATGGGTGAAGAAGAGTGGGTTCATCGGGAAACCTCTCAAAATCCGATTCGTGAATATCATCTTTATAAGAAAGTTCATCGGAGAACTCCTCATTAGAAAATTCACTAGAAGTCAAATCATTCTCAAAATCTTCATTTGCATCACAATTACCATCATTAGAATTAGAGAAAATATCAAAGTGAATGTACGAAGGAGAGTCATCACAATGTGGCAAATCACACATTTCATTGGAATTACCATCGAACTCTTGTAGGTTTTGGACAAGGATTTCAACACTAGACTTTATTACTTCGTTCGATTCCGTGTCCGGAATAGTGCTAATATACTCGTCCCCCTTGCTTAGAGAATTTTCGGGTTCCACGGTGGAAGAATCAAGAATAGGAGTAATGATGTCATGAGAGATTTCCTCATCATGTAGGATGGGTGAATTCTCAGGCTCCATAGCCGGCAAGACATGAAAAGGAAGTACGATTGCACTAGACGAAGGATGTAGAGCAATAAGATCTCGCAAAGAAATAGTACTATCCTCGTCATCGTCAATAAGAAGAGAACGCTCGAGTTCATGAGTAGCAAGTTATTTAGCTTCTTCTTGAGCTTGTTCTTTCTTTCGAATTTCAATGCTTAATCCATTATAATCTTGCGAAAGTTTTCTAATCTTATTTTCACGCTCTCGTTTAAATCCCTCCTCAATTATTTCTCCATGAAATCGTCGACTTCCCAATTCATTGGTTATATCATTAATCTCTTGATTAATTTGTCTCTTTTCTAGCAACATACTTCAATGCTCTTTTCAACAATTTCCACATTTCATTTGATTCATTACTTGTTGGAACAATGTTTCAAGTCGTTTAAAAATTTCAATCTCGAGAGAAAAGGGCTCATAAAAATTGTTATCCCTTGGCTGACAATTAAAGCTCTCATGAGGACCTCCACAATACACACAACAAAAATGTTGTTGTGATAAACTCGGTAAATCTTGTGAATAACAATTATCATTAAAGTTTTTATTGTAGCCCGGTTCTTGCTCGTAATTAAGCAAGAATCGATGCGAACAATTAATTCCAAAATGAGAATCGTTTCCACAAAACTCACACGAGGGTGTCTCGTATGTGGGGTGTGGTGGTGGGTAATAATCGAGAGAATTATTCGAAAAATTCGGATTTCCACTTGAAGTAATTTCATTACAAGAAGGACAAAATCCAACTCGTAAATCATGACGTAAATCATTTCCACAACGCTCACACGTACACCACCGACATGGTAAAAGACCATATAACGGTTCTCCACACCCTACACAATTGACGAAGGAATTCATGGAAGAATTAAAAATTAGAGGGTGAGGAGAAAAAGAATTAAACATGATAGAGGATTAAGAAGATTCTTTTTGGTATTTTTCATAAATCAATCAAAGATTGACAAAAATAAGGAATAAGGATAATTACTATGGAAGTAATCTACCCTCGGTCGACTTTGAAAAGATAGGTGAAAACAATGTCTCGAGATTCAATAAGTAAACTACAAAAATAAGATTTAATACTACTTGAGTTGGCAAACCAATAATCGGTCGTCCCTCTCAATATACGCACAAGAAAGCGGGGAAACGAGGTGGCGCAGAGCACTTAAAAACCATTTTCCTTAGACGGCCTTTTATAGCTCGCCGCATTATACCCACCTTATAGTTTGTATTAATCGAGTTCAAACTTTTTATTAGTATTTATCTATTTTGCCTTTTTTTTCGTTTTGGATTCAAATACAATAGCTAGGTGATGAAATCCCAACTAAGGTCTTATTTGGAAGTAGGTATTTTTATTGTTCTACGTAATACAATATAGTAATCACAAAAAACACGAAAACGATACATACTATAATAATAGAAAAATAACCAAAGTTTCCGAGGATGGAAAGGGTCTTCAAATCAACGATCAATAAATATCAGCAAGACGAGTCGTACACAAGATCCCCGGCAGCGGCGCCAAAATTTTTGATGTGTCGTCGAATGTATATTAATTAGATACGTTATAGGGTAAAATAGAAAATTACCTTTAGGAAAAAGTAATAGACTAAAATTTACCAAAGACGGATTTAATTAAACACGCTGATGAACCAAGTTCGTTGTACACGAAGATCAAGTAAATTTGAGACGTTTTGTTTCGATTCGGACAATTGATTTGAATTTGGTTTCGGTTTTTAACTAGAATCCTTTTTAACCTAAAATGCATGAATCGTAACCCGACTTAAATTCTAAAAGACAATTATTTAAACTATATTAAATTTAAACTTTACTTTAACTGTCTATTTTTAATTAATAAAAATATTTTAACAAAAATTATTTAAACTAAAATTTATTTTAAAACAAAATTAAATTAAAAAAATTTTAAATAAAAACAAGTTTAAAACTATTTAAAATTATAAACTAAATTAATCTATGAAAAACTTAACTTTAATTAAAACAAAATTATTTAAATCTAAATTTATTTAAAACAAAATGAATTATAACTAAATTATTTAAAAACAATTCTAAAACAAATTAAATTTCTAAAAAGTAAATAAAATATATTTATTTTATATTTTAAAACAAATTATTGTTAAGAAGAAAAAAATATTTTATGAAAAATTAATTCAAAAGAATTTCTATTTAAACAATTAAAAACGTTTAGTAAAGTGTTTATACACTTTTAATAAAAGTTCACAAACACATGCATATTAAATGTCCAGATTCACAATATATAATAAAAAGGGTAGCTGCTTGAGTTGGTAAACACGCAGGACCCATAACCAAGAGGTCATGAGTTCGATGCACAGGAGTGGAACTTATTTTTGTTAATTATTTTTTGAGCTTAGATTTTGGACAGTTTAATAGTTCAGTTATTAAAAAATCAACCAACCAATAAGTTCGGTTGGTTAAATTTATAAATCAGTAGATTAAATACACATATAGGTACAAAATAACTATCACCGAATCAATATCAGTAACTCAACTCACTAAAAAAACTCATCAGAACAAATAACAGGCCACCAAATTAAAAAGTATATAGAAGTAAGCAGAAAGATCAAGTTATAACAATCCAATCTATTACAGGCAATAATTAACAGTCAATCTCTGGTATAATCTCAGCAAAATTAACGTACCAAACTGTGATCCAAATCTCAAAACAGTCAAACAAAGCAGTTAAACAAAATTAACACCAGTTAATCTCTGGTATAATCTCAAAACAGTCAAAATTAACATCTATTCAGCGAACGATTCGTCTAACACCAGTTAAACAAAGCAAAAACAACAGATTACTCAAGTTTGAAAGTAACACGTAGACAAAGTAAGATTACGTCTATCAGAATACTATACCAAACGCCTATTTTAAAGGAGCAGCTACAGTTCTGTAAACTTAGCAAGCATGAATAAAATGAATCTTACTCTAACATCTATTTAATAACTGTTACTGAATATCAATACTCATCTAAAACTTAGTTCATTTTAGAATCCAAATGTCAAATCCTAATTAGAAGCTCACATTCGAATAAACGTTCAACTATAGAAGATTCATCCATACAAAGCTAATATAAATCAGTCACAAATCTAAAAACTAATTTAAAAAAAAAAACAAACTCAAACCTTTTGTATTCGATCCTTTGAAGAAGAAGATAGGCGCTGACCCTCCTTTCAAACTGAAACGTCACCAAATAAAACCCCTATCGAACCAAAAATCATTCGAACCACCATCACAACGACATTCAAACCCACGAACCACCAAAATTATTTGGATCAGCAGTTTGTATTAATTTAACCAGTGGGTTAAATTTGTTCCCAAATCTCATTCAAACTTTTACATAAGCTATGGTAAAAGCTTATTAAATATTTTTTTAACAGTTATAAATGTGGATTCAGAATTAAAAGTAACTCAAGAGAATAAGAAGAACAAAATACCAACCAACAATTATTAAATCGAAATTAAATTTTATTAATTCCTTAAAAATCAGTACAATTTAATAAAAAGAAATACAAATTTTTAACCTAAAACTAACATTATAACTCTACTAAAAAAGAAAGGGATTCCTACAAGATTATTTTCAGGGGTATTTATAGCCTAACGAGGGGTGTAGGGTGAGGTTATTGGTGATGAGTGAATCCTTTCTTGACCCTTCGATCAGCATCTAACATTCTCTCTCTTGTTAGTTTATGATCCAAAAGCTGAGATTGGTTTACCTTCACTCGAATCGCCAACGTGGCCAATCTTATGCTTCTTTGCTGCTTATGTGGAGGGATTTGATTTGCTCTTTGATTGAATGGCAGGAAATAGACCAATCAGAGCCCTTTGGTGACGAACCCAAGCTCCACGTGGAGCTTGGTACTTGGAATATTCGTGGCTTCCATGCTCCATATCTTCCTTAATCATCTGATTACAAGAGCGTAAAGGTCACTTGCTAGCTGATTGAAGAAACCCCCAATTTTCTAGGGTTCTTCACAAGTGGTTTTCCTTTTCTCTCGTTCTTTTTTCTTTCTTTGTTTATTTTCTTTGTTTTGACTGAAATTTGACCAAGAGTATATAACAATTTCCATCCGTCTTTTTCTTTTTTGTTTTGGGCTTTGATTCCAAGTGAATAAACCTTCAAAACGTCCTTCATCTTCTTTGTTTATTGGGCATAGACTTTGAATTGTAATTACTTACATCCGTCCATTGATTCGCAATTAGGCTTTTGAAATGAGATGATCCAAATGTAGCTACTTATCCATACTAATGGGCTTTAAAGCCCATTAGGCTTAAGTAGGTCCCACCAAGGACCAATAACTTTATAAACTTGAATCTCGTCTTAAAAATGACTTGTCTTTTGGTTCTTGATAAATTCTTCAAATCGAGTGTTAATTTTGATGACTTTTGTGAACTTCGGTACCTACACACACGAAACAAGAAATACACATATACAAGGGAATGTTCATATATTTTATGCACTTTAGGCTTGTTCTATGATATGAGTAATTACACTCATATCAATGACCTATAAGGTCATAATATCAAAGTCATGTATTATGTTGACTGTGGGTCATATGTGATGTCATATTGACCTATTAGGTCATATTATACAAGTTACGTATTAGGTTGACGTTTGAGGTCATGTTCGATATCATGGTAACTTGTCAAGCGTCGTGTTAACCTATGTAGTGATGAACAGTATATAGTTGAACTGAGTGGTTAACAAGCATATTATGTATTCATGTAGCCGAAGTGTATGTTATGTGTTAATTGCATCACAATTTATAAGTTTGTGCATAGGTTGACCCGAATGGTTCCACATCATCCATGATGACCCATGTGGTCTTGCTAACACGGTTCAAGTATACATAATGAATTAGTATATGCATGAACATCCTAAGTGGACGACACGTGTAAAAGTGACATGTATGTCCCGAAGTGGAACTTAAGACGTCCTACGTGGATGACTAGTGGCTTTATATGGCCTTATGGTCCGAAATGGGATCTAGACGTCCTAGTCCTAGGTGGACGACCAATGCACTCACGCTTAGGAGAAAATTCATAAAGATAAGTCCATATGTACAGTTGGAAATGCTAACTAGAACTATATTCACAAATCAGTGAAATGCTACGAAGCAACGCTTATGCTCTAAAGCAATGTTATATATTTACAGTTGGTATACGTTATCTCACTAAGCTTAAATGCTTACGTTGCTTTATTTCATGTTTTCATCTAGGTGAGTCAAGTTTACGTGCAAGAATGTGTCGAGTAGTTTTTGGTGGTGCTCGGAAGGTATAGTGTTTCTTTGACCCTCTCTGGATACAACTTGAAAGAAACGCCCTGTGAATATGTATGTAAAAAAAATCTTGGGCCTTATAGTTAACCGACTCTAACTCTGTAATCTGGAGTTTATGTAGCTGCAGTTGTTCTTCAAGTTCCGATATCTTTTATTTTGACATATGAATTTCGTGTGTTACTTCAGAACAATATTGTTCGTTGAGCACCTTACGTTCATATACCAAACCATTAGCTATTACAACTCGTCGATCAACTTCTTTGACATAATCACACTCTTTAAGCATGTCTATCTCCTCGGCTAAGGATGTGTTTGCTTGCTTCAGACGTTTATTAGCCTCTTTGTTTTCATTAATTTCACGTTTTAAAGAAACAATAATAGACGCAAGCAAATCACGGTCCTCTTCCGAGTCAGTATCCTGAGTAGCATTTCCGTCATCGTTACACATATGTTGTGAATCCGTAGAGATATTTATATCCTCTTTGTCCATTACACATGTGTCATTGATGCTTTCGGGTTGCTTAGGATGCCGTCGTTCATTAGCAAACACATTATAGTTATCACTTGATGGTACCTTTTCAATTGGATCAGTATCAAAGATAGGTCCAGAATTGTCAACAGTCTTTGGAATTAATTCTTGAATCTTTGCCATGTACACATAATGTGCCTCCAACTCTTGATCATCGGCTTCATCGTCAGTGTCATCACGCCAGTCAACTTTATTTGTTGTGAGTTGAATCACTGCTTCTTCTTTCTTACACAGCAGCATATTTTCCTTGTGATATCTCGAATCCTTAACCCGTTTTGGCTTCTTACATTCCCTAGCTAAGTGCCCAAATCCTTTGCAGTTGAGCATTGAAACCCAGTCTTCTGCACAACCGTAGTGCCTATAGTATCTCTAGTCCCAACTTGAATCGACATCCTCTGATTATCATACCTAGCATCACGATCATACCTAGGTGCATGATCAACTTCCTTATATCTAGCATTGGATGATGATCTGAGGTTCTTGTTGGTAGGTTTGTAGATCTTTTTATAGGCTGTGGTGAGTAAAGACATGAGTTCCTCAATCTTCTTGTCCATTGAAGTTTGTTCATCATCACTGTCTCCATCTAACTCGGTGTCATACTTTGGAGGTGGATTGGGGACAATTGCTTTTGCTTTGTTTCTAGCAGTAGCTATAGGTTTGGTGGATGATCTTGATAACCTTGAGGAATGTGTAGGTGGTTGTTGACAGGGAACGAGTTTTGTTGAAGTAGCAGCCACAAAAGTAATAGAGTTCGCAGATCGTTCTGCCTTTTCAGCCCAAAGTTCATTCACTTCATTCTGATTTTGTTTCAAGATATCATAAAGTTTGTGATAAGATATAGTCTTGATATCTTCCCTTTGTTTGACCAAAGTAACAAACCTTTGCAATTCCAGTTTGAGTTGAAGTAGAAACTAAACATTGGCATGATGATTGGAGATGGTGCACTGATCTCTGACAAGCTCATTCATCATTTTGTAGAATCTCGAGTAATATGAGTCATTGGATTCACCATCTTCGGATGTGAATTTTCCGAACTCCTAAAGTAGATTAGTCTCGAGATCTTGAACATTGATCGACTCACCTTGCTTCAATCGATGAATTGCATTCCACATTTCCATCGCATTAGGACATGCATCAACCGCGGAATAAATATCGTTATCTGTCCCAGTGAGTATGTAGTTAACAACATCAGCTTCAGCTTGAAGGAGTTTCTTTTTCTCAGCAGGACATGTGTCGAAATCCTCCATAGCTCGTGTAGTTGATGAAGTACCATCTTCTGCCTGTGTGGTAATGGGTCTGAATTCGAAAACTGGAGGTGGATTCTAAAGGAAATGACGAAGAGCGGTTCGGTTCTCTTTTCCATCAAGAAATCTCAGGAAACGAGATCTCCATTGAACGTAGCAACCGGCTGTCAGCACAGGTGGATTACCGTTTCCACCTTGTTCCAAACGAATTTGACTAGCAGTCGCAATGTTGATGTTGTTGTTAGACATGGTGAATACTTGTGAATGGATGAGGATCTTTAGTAGATGTGTTGTGATTTGATTGTGGTTGACAATTCAGAAAAGGTTGATGAAATCCCTTAAAATGGTTCTAGAAAAAACAAAAATTATCCAAGACCAAAAAACACACGAAATTTTTTAAGTGTATTTTCGGAATTTTCAAAAATCCTCTAAGTGTGCAAATACTATCTCAATACCCAAAAAGTATCGCAATGATCCCAATGAGTATCCTGTCGCAATATCAAAGCACTCTGTCGCAATGCACAAAAGTATATTGTCGCAATAACTCATACATGATCTATCGCAATATCAAAACACTCTGTCGCAATATCACTAAAGTTCTATCGCAATGTCACAATGGAGTGTCTATCGCAATGTCACTAAAAAAATTCTATCGCAATGTGACAGTAGATTCCATCGTAATACTACAAAACAACTTTTGTCGCAATAACTAATACATGATCTATCACAATATCAAAACACTCTGTCGCAATATCACTAAAGTTCTATCGCAATGTCACAAAAGAGTGTCTATCGCAATGTCACAAAAAAAATTCTATCGCAATGTGACAGTAGATTCCATCGCAATACTACAAAACAACTTATGTCGTAATATCTCTAATCAAAAGCTATCGCAATACCCAATAAATTAGCTGTCGCAATATCACAACATAAAAACCACCAATCGCATTCTGGTCGAAATGACAAACCCTAAGTCATTGCGATGGAAAACAGGAAGAATATGTCGCAATGTGACAAACAATATACGAATTTCCACTTTTTTCGCATAAAACCCAACCAATTCGAGATTTTGAGCCAAAATATTATCCAAACACCAAAAATTTTGTGTTTTTAACCAAAGTAACAATACCAAATCACTACCACAACTATGTAGATGATTTGTATCAAGATTAAACCATGAAAACACAAAAAAAATTGGTGCGAATGATTTAGATAAAAAAATAAGCACGAAAATCAAGAACACAAACACAAATCTTTAATCACCTATCCACTATAGGCTCTTGATACCAAATGTTAATCCTACTTCAATCCATAACACAAGATTTAGAGTAGAAATTAGAGACAAAGAGAAGAAAGTTAGATAGAGAAAGTAGAGAGATAAACTAGAATGGTGGAAGGTTTACTATGTGTAAGATAATGAACCAACACCCTCTTCCACACATGGAAAAGGGTATATATACCCACGAACCACATGGGATTTCCATGGGCCGGGCTTGGCTTGTCTTGGGCTTAGAGCCCCTAACTTATACAATATTAGCTTAAAGTCTAAGCCCAGTTTACCCGACTAACCTATTACAATACAAGACCATTAACGACTAAGATGACCTATTACATTCTTTTTCGAATATATATAAGATATGGGGCTAACCGCAATATGGGTGATATACTCGAGATGAAGAGTGTTAAGAGAAAATGGCTAACGATATAATATGGATTAGGGTAAAGTCTTATATATCCCTTAAATTAGGTTGGTCAAAAGAAGGCTAAGATATCCATATTACCCGCATGTTTCTCAACAATGTGGGCTTGATCGGTTTCACAATTAATCATGGGCTCTATTGTTAATATTAATGATAGAACCTCGATTTAAGGGCGTTCATTGTTTAGGTTTGATCCATAAAAACTGAAAACCGAATAGAATCGAACAGAATTATAACCGAACTAAAAATATAATTTGGGTTATGGGTCAAAACCGAACCGAACTACAAATATGGTTTTTGGGTCGGATATGAGTTTGACGATTGGACCCGAAAACCGAACGAAAACCAAAGTTATACAAAAATATATATTTATATGTGTATATATATAATCATTACTATAATTTAATCTTAATATAAAAATACAATTTAGTACCTGAAATATTATTTTTTGTAAATATTTAAATAATTGTATATTTTTTAGAAAAATACGGATAATTCGGATAATTCGATTTATTCGGGTCAACCCGAGAAGGCGAACCGAATTCAAATTTGATTTTCGGTTCAGTTCGGTTGATGAAAATCCCAAAATACAACAAGTGTCGAAACTATAAGTCGTATAAACACGAATGCAGAACGAAATACTTTTCAAACGAGTAATGCTTTATTGACTGTTATAAACAAAGTATTACAAAGTGATATGAATACACCTGTTGAATGACAATAAGAAATGAACCCTAGAATGAGTAAACTTGATTCGAGCCTCAAGTTTACAAGAGAGCCTATGAGTCGCCGGTAGACAGCTGAGGGCTCAGAGGTTCGAAAGGGAGAAAGAACTTAGATAATTTATCCAAGCACAAGTGTTAAATAACTCTTCATTCTCCCTCCTATTTATAGTGGTACGAGGTTGCTTCCTTAGTGGGAGTTGTTGATACATGTCATCTTCTGAGTGGAAGAGTACAACGTATTAAATGCATGTCTAAATCGAGACATACCTTTAAACTACTTTAGGTGAACAGTTCTGCCAACTGTTCACCTTTCGTCCCACTATCACGTACTAGGCTTTATCTTGAATCTCTTGTTTTGTCCCGCTCAAAACACTTTGTAGATTCTCCCGCCTAAACTATAAAAGGATCATACAAGCTTTGCTTGCATAAGACTTCTAGGGTTCTAAGTGATCTCTGAGTATTGTCAACTCAGAGATCCTTGAACATAAGCACATTCCTTCTACATCCCAGCTATTCATAATCGCTGGTGAGTATGACTTCAGATTGTCTTCGACTTCTCTGACGTTGTCTTTGACTTGAATGTTCTTGGTGTGCCAGCTGAGGCTTTGCCTTCCGCTGGTCTGGTCTCTGTCGATGGTCTTCTCAGCGACAAGCAACACTTAGTCTAATTTAAACAAATCTAGACTGGGCCCTAGTTAAAACTTTCATTGGCCCAACAATCTGCCCCTATTTGTTTACAAATTATACTAAGTCTAGAATTATTGTAAGCGAGTAAACAGCTTCTTCTTACACATAATTTTAACAAACATACCTCAGAGTTTTATTCGACATAAAGAACCTAACCTATTACATTGACACCCAGTGGTGTAAAATAAAAAAACAAAAGATTCTTCAGCGATCAAGGCCTTGGTCAACAGTTCTTTGAGCTTTGACTTTATCAGCTCTGGAGTTGATGATTAGCTCAATTTCGAACTCAAAGTTACTGGCTTCTTTGCAGTTCCTGAGTATGCCTTGCTTGAGTTTGATGAGTTGTATGGTTGAGGCCAAGTGCAACTCAATTTCCCTCTAGAAGCAGTATTCACGGTTACCATTCATGAATATCATTCCCTTCTCTGGTTCGGAGTAGACTTGACCACCCACTAACTTTGCAATCTCTTTTGGAAGTACTAGGATTCTATACATTCCATCCACCACAACATTTTTAGTGACCAGTTTCTATACCACAGGCCCCATTGGGGTCTTCCTTTTTCTTTGTCCTTGTGTTTGTTTTGGTTGTGATAGTTAGGGAGGCAGAGGTAGCTTTAGCTTCTTAGCAGTGTCTCTTACCCAGTTGAGTTTGGCTTGTATATTTTTCATCATCTGGGCTGCACCAGGCCCAGTCTTCTTTTGGGCAAGAGACAATACTTCTAACCATTCAGAGAGACCCAGATCTCTGACTTTGAAGTCACTGCTAACCTTGTAGTTGCTTATCTCATTATTTCTGTATAAGGTCATCGCCACCTTTTTATCTTTATCAGTGTACCAGGTGTACTTGGTGATTTGCCCAGGCTAAACTCTTTGATTTACAATCCTCACATACTATTTCTGAAGATTGTTTCTCTTTGCATCAAGTTCTTTGAGCTTCTTCAGCTGAGCCTCCTTAACAGCTGGTGAGAGCAGTTTGTTCAACGCCTCTTTGCTTTTTAGTTCAGCAGCTCTGATGTCAGCTGTGACAATCCGTCAATTTTTGTTTGATATTTTATTCTCAATATTCATTTAAAAACATTATTTTAATGTTATAATATGAACTCACTTATTTTTGGGAAGAAATTTGGATTTACGTCTTGAAGTAGCATCGACTACGTCTAAACCGGAGGATTTTACGTTACGTGCTTACGTTTACATACACCGTTTTGGTGACAGTCCGACATTTCAGGAAATAAATTTATCCGTGAATATTATTTTGGAATTTTAAATTTGTGTTGGTTCATAAACTCCCAAATTTACGAGAAGAGATTAGGACTTACGATTTTAATTTAACGTCCTTTACGACTAAATCGGAAACCCTAGGTTTACGTATTTACGTTTTTGAACTCCGTTTTTGATTAGACAATTTTTATTAGATTCGTTTTGTGTCGTTGATTCATAATTTATAAAAACGTTTTTCGTAAAATGACCCGAGGGCACGCAAATCGAGGAAACTAGAATCGAGGAATACCCGTAAATTAGTGGGATGAGACAAGTATACACTTGTCCCACCCCACTATATGGGAAGGCTACAAAGACACCACATCATAAGATGTGGCAAACTTCTAGCTAACAAGCTAACACTTGTTAGCTAAAGCTTAACAAGTAAGCTACACATACCACCAAACCACAAAACCACTTCACTAAACCATTTCTCCATTTCCATCCATGCAAACCACCACAACTTTCTCTCTTTCCTCCCTAAAATTCGTCCCATATTCATCAATAAACACCCTCATTTGATCAATTTTAACCATGAAATCATGTGTTATTCACACATATGATGAAGCCCTTTTAAAGCTCTATAGATTGGTGGTGATTTTAACATCTAGAAATAAGTTTTCAAAGGAGTCAAGGGCTGATTTTTCACAAGATGATTCATGAAGATAGGTGATCTTGAAGTTGATAATGGTATATCACAAGTTTTGCCATCAAAATCCAAGCCTTGTTCATCAACCTCACATTTTCATCACTATGGTGGTATAAGGATCATTCTTCCCATCCTTCTTTTTATTTTAATTATGTAATCATGTATTTTCTTTCCTATTGTATATGTATATGATGAATATATGATGATAAAAGTATTGTGTGGGGATTTGGTGTTGATAAACATGGGTAAAAAGAGGAAAAACTATATGTAAAAATGGTTAATCTTGCTTAATTTAGTAGGCTAAATAAAAACAGTAAATAACCATATGATGAACTGATAAAATGGTATAGATGAATTTATATACAGTGAGTATTGAGACTTGTACACATGTGAGAGTTGGCCATGCAATGGAATCATAAAAATGAGTGAGATATGATCAAAACAAATTTAGAGTGCAAATCTGAGTACACTGTTTTGGACGAATTTTATAAAATACTTAAAGTTGATTCATCAGTAGCTATAAAAGGAATAAAATGAAGCACATATCATGTAGTTTCTGTGATAAAAATTTGGGGTTCTATTTCCATGTAGAACTCTAGATATGATCATTTTAGTAAACTAGATTTTTAGGAATGATTTTGTGAAATTAATGTTTAATATTATTATATAAGCCCTCAAAACTAATATAGTATAAAATGTGAATTAAAACCCACTAACTTATATATTTCATTTATATAAAAATGCATAAGGATAAATAAATTGACATTATATAAAAATGGTAGTTTGGTTAGTTTTATAAGTTATAAAAACTATATACTAAGTTTTACGTCTTTTCGGCTAAAACCGAAAGATTAACGTTTTTGTTAAATAAAACTTAGACGGTTGGACCCGTCTAATGTAAACTTTCATAAACTCACATACTGATATATAAACATATATAACAATTAAAAACCGATAAAACCCGAGCTTTACAACATATAGACATTAACGGGCCAAAGTAGCCTTAATTGACAATAAACCCGACTAATTTGGTAAAACACTTATAAACTTATTTATTGGGCTTAACCCATTTGGGCCCAACATATAAAGTATAATACTGATAATAAAAGTATAATTGGGCTAATGAATAGTATTGGGCTTGTAATAGGCCCATTGGGCTTCAAAATGTAAACAAGTTGAACTAGTGTAACTAATCTTGAAAATTACCAACACATAAACACTATAATAAATGAGTAAAGATGTATAAACCCACTTGATCATCATCATATATATAAAATCATCATATATATACATAATTATTATTTTGATAAAGTCTTTGGACAAGAGTCTAAGACGAGTATTATTTGTCTAGGTTTCCGTGATTGAAGCACGTACCGTACATCCGAATCGCTGATAACCGCCTTCCCACATCAACATGAGTTCATAGCCTCGCACTCTTTTAAATGTTTTTATGAAATGTTTTATAAACCCGCGAGGGAGATAACATGTTAGTTTTTATAAAATAGGACACTAGTTGTCCCGATTGTCTGTTTATTGATTTGGACCCGAATGATTGTATGACCCGATGAATGATTAAATGACCCGATAGATGAAATGAAATGGATTATTAAAGTTAGGTTATGTCACTAAAAGTCCCATTAGCATGAATTGTGAACTACCGGCATTTGGTAGACGCTTATGCATATAATAGTACTATTTGGGGACGATCACCTTAGTTCGCGCCTTGACGGTTGATCCCCGTCGTGCCACATTGATTGGTAAGCGAATTTATGTATGAGAATATTTACACAAGCGTGATTAGTGTGACGACACGCTAATTTAGATGGGCAATTGATTGTCGGGTTAGCTACCCGTTGTTTGTTGTAGTAAGGTAACAATGTCATGCGGCTTATAATAATCCAATTAACGAAATACTGCTATACGTACCGAATTACGATATATTGCCTGACTAGCAATACGGGGTCATATTATTGATATTATGTTTGTGTTTTGGTTTTACATAATCATATTCAAATAATAGTTTTTATTTAACTCTACACAACGTTATAAAACGTATTGTATGATTTTTTACGACATTGGTTCGTATAATGGTTTTGAAGGCGAAAGCCTAAATTATGATTTTTTATAAGGATTTGTATAAAATGACTTTGGCTATTTTATGGCCTATTAAAATGATTTGTACAAAATGATTTTCGGTAATAATTTTATACCGATGTTATATTGATGGATTTCATTAAACTCTATGAATTCACTCGTCGTTATCGCTGACCTATTCTTTTAACATGTTTTATCTCAGGTACTTGAAGGTAATTCTCGGGAAGACAACAAGAATTCATGGCCGCACTTAAATAATAATTTCCATTCAAATTCTTTGTAAAACTTGTATGAAATACAATGACTTGGGACCTATGTAAATTTGATATTTATGAATGGAAATGCTTTATTACTAAACGACGCGATTCTTAAGCGTTGTCTATGATGTGAGTAATGTGCTATCCAGTAACACCAACAAGTCTTCCGTTGTATTGAATTGTGTAAATTTGGGGGTGTTACAGTTTGGTACCAGAGCTCTCGTTATAGAGAACGAAAGATTTTTAAAACCAAGGTTTTGAATAAAACATTTCAAAATCTTTTAACTATAAACATTTTTCTCAAATTGTCTAAAAATCTTTTGACTATAACGGTGCCGAAGAATTCCCGAGTTACCGACAAGGCCAGACTGAGAAGTGTTATTTTAATATATATATAACTTGGATTATATATATATATATATATATATATATATATATATATATATATATATATATATATATATATATATATATATATATATATATATATGTATGTATATATATATATATATATATATATATATATATATATATATATATATATATATATATATATATATATATATATATATATATATATATATATATATATATATATATATATATATATATATATGTGTGTGTGATGTAATTTTATTACATGATTGTTTGATGATTATTTCGATATTTATACGAAGTAATTATACGACGTAGATTGTCACAAGGAACCCTTACTCCCCTAGCAAATCAATCTAAGCTATTCCTGTAGGAAATCTAGCTATTCCAGATCTAAACCAAGTTGTGGATATTATGATCCCAACAAAATGGTTGATATTCGTAGAAACGTTGATATTAGTTGATTGTGATGTTGATGAAGAATTGGCGAAATTAAATCTGATATCGATGTCATGACGATCTTTTATTATAGAGTGGAGTTGACAAAACGTTACCACCTGGAAAGGTGTCATCTGATTCGTTGTCACCCAATTCTTAAATTGAAATCAAAAGGGTGAATGTTGCACTTGAGGCTGTCATTAGAATCATTACCCAAAAGCCTCATGTCACTAGTACCTTTCCGAGAAGTCTAATTGAATGTGTGAGTCATTTCATACTAGTGACTTATTTGATAACTATTGTTGTAAGAGCTATAGGATTGGAAATTAAGCGTTGTTCATATCGAACTTTTATTGCCCTTTTAAGGATTAAGAATATGGTTGAAAGTATTGGAGAATGAGGTAGGATATTGCATTGAGTATAAGTTGATTAAAACTTGAATAAAAAGAAAAATTTAACTTTTATGGAATATGAGATTGTTAAGAGGAAGTCGTTAAGTTCTGTGATTGAATTATAAAGTTTTAATTGATTGTTAGTTCGTGTTAAGGGTTGTTCCTAGACCATTGTCCAATGATGAGGATGCCCAGTGTCCAAGAAATAAATCAAAGAAATATTCTTCTGAAATTAGGACCGATGGATCTTCCGGGACAGATGGGACACCTAATGACTCTTGTAGATTAGTATTCATTGTGGTATCTTTTAAAAATCCCTAACTTAACTGAGACATCAGTTGGTAGGACGAGTTCTGGGAATTGTATGACATAGTGACACGTAATGTGTTACGGTACAATTTTGACTTGTTTGTGATTAATGAATAGACTACCTTTGATTGCTAAATTCTACATGTATCGATGTTATCTATCTTTTATTGCTTCATCCTAATGCTCGCATTAGTGATGCAACCATTGAACATGTACTCATCTCGAATTGAGTTACGTTGTGGATTATTCTTTTTGAGTGCCATCGAGGTCATGAACCTCATGATTATTTGGCTAAGCTCATTTCCTATTATATTGTAGATAGTTCTTGGTGAACAACTTTTCATCACTTCTTTGCAGATCACTAATTGTTTTTATAAGTTAAAACAGTATCCCTTGAGAAAAATTTGGTTTTCATCACCATATGGATTATTTAAAGTGAGACTTATAAATAATCGTTATCGAAATGAAGTTGTTTATAAAACACCTTGGAAAATTTAATTGTTTTCATAACAAAAAAAATATTTGTAAATTTATTTTTGATTCTTATTTAAGAATTAAGCATGAAAATGTTTTTATTATAAACATGATGATAAAATTTTGACGAACTGAGTATTGCATCGTTAATCTTTAAATTGTATATAGTTGCGCGCCTACATACAATTTGGAAGTGACCATGCAAGGCTGATTAGTAGTCACCATGAAATTATTAATAAACACTAAATTTTCTTTGAAGATTGTGAAAGATTAAATTTTATGAGATCTGCAAGAAGTGAAAAATAGGGACATAGTGTTAGAGACACCTACATATGTGCCTGTAGCATCTATTCTTCTGAGTCGAATTTACTCATCTGTGGAAATTGTCTTATTTGACAAATTGATATTCCCTTCTTGTCCAATTCTCCCGTGGCGAGATTCTTAGGAAAAATATCTGATTACCGAGTGTTGATACCCGACCGGATGTCGCAATATCAAAGCACTCTGTCGCAATGCACAAAAGTATATTGTCGCAATAACTCATACATGATCTATCGCAATATCAAAACACTCTGTCGCAATATCACTAAAGTTCTATCGCAATGTCACAATGGAGTGTCTATTGCAATGTCACTAAAAAAATTCTATCGCAATGTGACAGTAGATTCCATCGTAATACTACAAAACAACTTTTGTCGCAATAACTAATACATGATCTATCGCAATATCAAAACACTCTGTCGCAATATCACTAAAGTTCTATCGCAATGTCACAAAAAAGTGTCTATCGCAATGTCACAAAAAAAATTCTATCGCAATGTGACAGTAGATTCCATCGCAATACTACAAAACAACTTATGTCGTAATATCTCTAATCAAAAGCTATCGCAATACCCAACAAATTAGCTGTCGCAATATCACAACATAAAAACCACCAATCGCATTCTGGATCGCAATCTGGTCGAAATGATAAACCCTAAGTCACTGCGATGGAAAACAGGAAGAATATGTCGCAATGTGACAAATAATATATGAATTTCCACTTTTTTCGCATAAAACCCAACCAATTCGAGATTTTGAGCCAAAATATTATCCAAACACCAAAAATTTTGTGTTTTTAACCAAAGTAACAATACCAAATCACTACCACAACTATGTAGATGATTTGTATCAAGATTAAACCATGAAAACACAAAAAAAAAAAATTGGTGCGAATGATTTAGATCAAAAAATAAGCACGAAAATCAAGAACACAAACACAAATCTTTAATCACCTATCCACTATAGGCTCTTGATACCAAATGTTAATCCCACTTCAATCCATAACACAAGATTTAGAGTAGATTTGAGAGAGAAAGAGAAGAAAGTTAGATAGAGAAAGTAGAGAGATAAACTAGAATGGTGGAAGGTTTACAATGTGTAAGATAATGAACCAACGCCCTCTTCCACACTTGGAAGAGGGTATATATACCCACGAACCACATGGGCTTTCCATGGGCCGGGCTTGGCTTGTCTTGGGCTTAGAGCCCCTAACTTATACAATATTAGCTTAATGTCCAAGCCCAGTTTACCCGACTAACCTATTACAATACAAGACCATTAACGACTAAGATGACCTATTACATTCTTTTTCGACTATATATAAGATATGGGACCGCAATATGGGTGATATACTCGAGATGAAGAGTGTTAAGAGAAAGTGGCTAACGATATAATATGGATTAGGGTAAAGTCTTATATATCCCTTAAATTAGGTTGGTCAAAAGAAGGCTAAGATATCCATATTACCCGCATGTTTCTCAACAATGTGGGCTTGATCGGTTTCACAATTCATCATGGGCTCTATTGTTAATATTAATGATAGAACCTCAATTTAAGGGCGTTCATTGTTTAGGTTTGATCCATAAAAACTGGAAACCGAATAGAATCGAACAGAATTATAACCGAACTAAAAATATAATTTGGGTTATGGGTCAAAACCGAACCGAACTACAAATATGGTTTTTGGGTCGGATATGAGTTTGACGATTGGACCCGAAAACCGAACGAAAACCAAAGTTATATAAAAATATATATTTATATGTATATATATAATCATTACTATAATTTAATCTTAATATAAAAATACAAATTAGTACCTGAAATATTATTTTTTGTAAATATTTAAATAATTGTATATTTTTTAGAAAAATACGGATAATTCGGATAATTCGATTTATTCAGGTCAACCCGAGAAGGCGAACCGAATTCAACTTTGATTTTTGGTTCAGCTCGGTTGATGAAAGTCCCAAAATACAACAATTGTCGAAACTATAAGTCGTATAAACACGAATGCAGAACGAAATACTTTTCAAACGAGTAATGCTTTATTGACTGTTATAAACAAAGTATTACAAAGTGATATGAATACACTTGTTGAATGAAAATAAGAAATGAACCCTAGAATGAGTAAACTTGATTCGAGCCTCAAGTTTACAAGAGAGCCTATGAGTCGCTGGTAGACAGCTGAGGGCTCAGAGGTTCGAAAGGGAGAAAGAACTTAGATAATTTTATCCAAGCACAAGTGTTAAATAACTCTTCTTTCTCCCTCCTATTTGTAGTGGTACGAGGTTGCTTCCTTAGTGGGAGTAGTGGATACGTGTCATCTTCTGAGTGGAAGAGTACAACGTATTAAATGCATGTCTAAATCGAGACATACCTTTAAACTACTTTAGGTAAACAGTTCTGCCAACTGTTCACCTTTCGTCCCACTATGTCGTACTAGGCTTTATCTTGAATCTCTTGTTTTGTCCCGCTCAAAACACTTTGTAGATTCTCCCGCCTAAACTATAAAAGGATCATACAAGCTTTGCTTGCATAAGACTTCTAGGGTTCTAAGTGATCTCTGAGTATTGTCAACTCAGAGATCCTTGAACACAAGCACATTCCTTCTACATCCCAGCTATTCATAATCGCTGGTGAGTATGACTTCAGATTCTCTTCGACTTCTCTGACGTTGTCTTTGACTTGAATGTTCCTGGTGTGCCAGCTGAGGCTTTGCCTTCCGCTGGTCTGGTCTCTGTCGATGGTCCTCTCAGCGACAAGCAACAGTTAGTCTAATTTAAACAAATCTAGACTGGGCCCTAGTTAAAACTTTCATTGGCCCAACAATCTGCCCCTATTTGTTTACAAATTATACTAAGTCTAGAATTATTGTAAGCGAGTACACAACTTCTTCTTACACATAATTTTAACAAACATACATCAGAGTTTTATTTGACATAAAGAACCTAACCTATTACATTGACACCCAGTGGTGTAAAATAAAAAAAACAAAAGATTCTTCAGCGATCAAGGCCTTGGTTAACAGTTCTTTGAGCTTCGACTTTATCAGCTCTGGAGTTGATGATTAGCTCAATTTCGAACTTAAAGTTACTGGCTTTTTTGCAGTTCCTGAGTATGCTTTGCTTGAGTCTGATGAGTTGTATGGTTGAGGCCAAGTGCAACTCAATTTCCCTCTAGAAGCAGTATTCACGGTTACCATTCATGAATACCATTCCCTTCTCTGGTTCGGAGTAGACTTGACCACCCACTAACTTTGCAATCTCTTTTGGAAGTACTAGGATTCTATACATTCCATCCACCACAACATTTTCAGTGACCAGTTTCTATACCAGAGGCCCCATTGGGGTTTTCCTTTTTCTTTGTCCTTGTGTTTGTTTTGGTTGTGATAGTTAGGGAGGCAGAGGTAGCTTCAGCTTCTTAGCAGTGTCTCTTACCTAGTTGAGTTTGGCTTGTATATTTTTCATCATCTGGGCTACACCAGGCCCAGTCTTCTTTTGGGCAAGAGAAATACTTCTAACCATTCAGAGAGACCCAGATCTCTGACTTTGAAGTCACTGCTAACCTTGTAGTTGCTTATCTCATTATTTCTGTATAAGGTCATCGCCACCTTTTTATCTTTATCAGTGTACCAGGTGTACTTGGTGATTTGCCCAGGCTAAACTCTTTGATTTACAATCCTCACATACTATTTCTGAAGATTGTTTCTCTTTGCTTCAAGTTCTTTGAGCTTCTTTAGCTGAGCCTCCTTAACAGCTGGTGAGAGCAGTTTGTTCAACGCGTCTTTGCTTTTTAGTTCAACAGCTCTGATGTCAGCTGTGACAATCCGTCAATTTATGTTTGATATTTTATTCTCAATATTTATTTAAAAACATTATTTTAATGTTATAATATGAACTCACTTATTTTTGGGAAGAAATTTGGATTTACGTCTTGAAGTAGCATCGACTACGTCTAAACCGGAGGATTCTACGTTACGTGCTTACGTTTACATACACCGTTTTGGTGACAGCCCGACATTTCAGGAAATAAATTTATTCGTGAATATTATTTTGGAATTTTAAATTTGTGTTGGTTCATAAACTCACAAATTTACGAGAAGAGATTACGACTTACGATTTTAATTTAACGTCCTTTACGACTAAACCGGAAACCCTAGGTTTACGTATTTACGTTTTTGAACTCCGTTTTTGATGAGACAATTTTAATTAGATTCGTTTTGTCTCGTTGATTCATAATTTATAAAAACGTTTTTCGTAAAACGACCCGAGGGCACGCAAATCGAGGAAACTAGAATCGAGGAATACCCGTAAATTAGTGGGATGAGACAAGTATACACTTGTCCCACCCCACTATATAGGAAGGCTACAAAGACACCACATCATAAGATGTGGCAAACTTCTAGCTAACAAGCTAACACTTGTTAGCTAAAGCTTAACAAGTAAGCTACACATACCACCAAACCACAAAACCACTTCACTAAACCATTTCTCCATTTACATCCATGCAAACCACCACAACTTTCTCTCTTTCCTCCCCAAAATTCGTCCCATATTCATCAATAAACACCCTCATTTGATCAATTTTAACCATGAAATCATGTGTTATTCACACATATGACGAAGCCCTTTTAAAGCTCTATAGATTGGTGGTGATTTTAACATCTAGAAAGAAGTTTTCAAAGGAGTCAAGGGCTGATTTTTCACAAGATGATTCATGAAGATAGGTGATCTTGAAGTTGATAATGGTATATCATAAGTTTTGCCATCAAAATCCAAGCCTTGTTCATCAACCTCACATTTTCATCACTATGATGGTATAAGGATCATTCTTCCCATCCTTCTTTTTATTTTGATTATGTAATCATGTATTTTCTTTCCTATTGTATATGTATATGATGAATATATGATGATAAAAGTATTGTGTGGGGATTTGGTGTTGATAAACATGGGTAAAAAGATGAAAAACTATATGTAAAAATGGTTAATCTTGCTTAATTTAGTAGGCTGTATAAAAACAGTAAATAACCATATGATTAACTGATAAAATGGTATAGATGAATTGATATACAGTGAGTATTGAGACTTGTACACATGTGAGAGTTGACCATGCAATGGAATCATAATAATGAGTGAGATATGATCAAAACAAATTTAGAGTGCAAATCTGAGTACACTGTTTTGGACGAATTTTATAAAATACTTAAAGGTTGATTCATCATTAGCTATAGGAATAAAATGAAGCACATATCATGTAGTTTTTGTGATAAAAATTTTGGGTTCTATCTCCATGTAGAACTCTAGATATGATCATTTTAGTAAACTAGATTTTTAGGACTGATTTTGTGAAATTAATGTTTAATATTATTATATAAGCCCTCAAAACTAATATAGTATAAAATGTGAATTAAAACCCACTAACTTATATATTTCATTTATATAAAAATGCATAAGGATAAATAAATTGACATTATATAAAAATGGTAGTTTGGTAAGTTTTATAAGTTATAAAAACTCTATACTAAGTTTTACGTCTTTTCGGCTAAAACCGAAAGATTAACGTTTTTGTTAAATAAAACTTAGACGGTTGGACCCGTCTAATGTAAACTTTTATAAACTCACATACTGATATATAAACATATATAACAAGTAAAAACTGATAAAACCCGAGCTTTACAACATATAGACATTAACGGGCCAAAGTAGCCTTAATTGACAATAAACTCGACTAATTTGGTAAAACACTTATAAACTTATTTATTGGGCTTAACACATCTGGGCCCAACATATAAAGTATAATACTGATAATAAAAGTATAATTGGGCTAATGAATAGTATTGGGCTTGTAATAGGCCCATTGGGCTTCAAAATGTAAACAAGTTGAACTAGTGTAACTAATCTTGAAAATTACCAACACATAAACACTATAATAAATGAGTAAAGATGTATAAACCCACTTGATCATCATCATATATATAAAATCATCATATGTATACATAATTATTATTTTGATAAAGTCATTGGACAAGAGTCTAAGACGAGTATTATTTGTCTAGGTTTCCGCGATTCAAGCACGTACCGTACATCCGAATCGCCGATAACCGCCTTCCCACATCAACGTGAGTTCATAGCCTCGCACTCTTTTAAATGTTTTTATGAAATGTTTTATAAACCCGCGAGGGAGATAACATGTTAGTTTTTATAAAATAGGACACTAGTTGTCCCGATTGTCTGTTTATTGATTTTGACCCGAATGATTGTATGACCCGATGAATGATTAAATGACCCGATAGATGTAATGAAATGGATTAATGACCCGATAGATGAAATGAAATGGATTATTAAAGTTAGGTTATGTCACTAAAAGTCCCATTAGCATGAATTGTGAACTACCGGGATTTGGTAGACGCTTATGCATATAATAGTACTATTTGGGGACGATCACCTTAGTTCGCGCCTTGACGGTTGATCCCCGTCGTGCCACATTGATTGGTAAGCGAATTTATGTATGAGAATATTTACACAAGCTTGATTATTGTGACGACACGCTAATTTAGATGGGCAATTGATTGTCGGGTTAGCTACCCGTTGTTTGTTGTAGTAAGGTAACAATGTCATGCGGCTTATAATAATCCAATTAACGAAATACTGATATACGCACCGAATTACGATATATTGCCTGACTAGCAATACGGGGTCATATTATTGATATTATGTTTGTGTTTTGGTTTTACATAATCATATTCAAATAACGGTTTTTATTTAACTCTACACGACGTTATAAAACGTATTGTATGATATTTTTACGACATTGGTTCGTATAATGGTTTTGAAGGCGAAAGCCTAAATTATGATTTTTGATAAGGATTTGTATAAAATGACTTTGGCTATTTTATGGCCTATTAAAATGATTTGTACAAAATGATTTTCGGTAATAATTTTATACCGATGTTATATTCATGGATTTCATTAAACCCTATGAATTCACTCGGCGTTATTGCTGACCTATTCTTTTAACATGTTTTATCTCAGGTAATTGAAGGTAATCTCGGGAAGACAACAAGAATTCATGGCCGCACTTAAATAATAATTTCCATTCAAATTCTTTGTAAAACTTGTATGAAATAAAATGACTTGGGACCTATGTAAATTTGATATTTATGAATGGAAATGCTTTATTACTAAACGACGCGATTCTTAAGCGTTGTCTATGATGTGAGTAATGTGCTATCCCGTAACACCAACGAGTCTTCCGCTGTATTGAATTGTGTAAATTTGGGGGTGTTACAGTTTGGTACCAAAGCTCTCGTTATAGAGAACGAAAGATTTTTAAAACCAAGGTTTTGAATAAAACATTTCAAAATCTTTTAACTATAAACATTTTTCTCAAATTGTCTAAAAATCTTTTGACTATAACGGTGCCGAAGAATTCCTGAGTTACCGACAAGGCCAGAATGAGAAGTGTTATTTTAATATATATATAACTTGGATTATATATATATATATATATATATATATATATATATATATATATATATATATATATATATATATATATATATATATATATATATATATATATATATATATATATATATATATATATATATATATATGATGTAATTTTATTACATGATTGTTTGATGATTATTTCGATATTTATACGAGGTAATTATACGACGTAGATTGTCACAAGGAAACCTAACTCCCCTAGCAAATCAATCTAAGCTATTCCTGTAGGAAATCTAGCTATTCCAGATCTAAACCAAGTTGTGGATATTATGATCCCAACAAAATGGTTGATATTCGTAGAAACGTTGATATTAGTTGATTGTGATGTTGATGAAGAATTGGCGAAATTAAATTTGATATCGATGTCATGACGATCTTTCCTTATAGAGTGGAGTTGACAAAACGTTACCACCTGGAAAGGTGTCATCTTATTCGTTGTCACCCAATTCTTAAATTGAAATCGAAAGGGTGAATGTTGCACTTGAGGCTGTCATTGGAATCATTACCCAAAAGCCTCATGTCACTAGTACCTTTCCGAGAAGTCTAATTGAATGTGTGAGTCATTTCATACTAGTGACTTATTTGATAACTATTGTTGTAAGAGCTATAGGATTGGAAATTAAGCGTTGTTCATATCGAACTTTTATTGCCCTTTTAAGGATTAAGAATATGGTTGAAAGTATTGGAGAATGAGGTAGGATATTGCATTGAGTATAAGTTGATTAAAACTTGAATAAAAAGAAAAATTTAACTTTTATGGAATATGAGATTGTTAAGAGGAAGTCGTTAAGTTCTGTGATTGAATTATAAAGTTTTAATTGATTGTTAGTTCGTGTTAAGGGTTGTTCCTAGACCATTTTCCAATGATGAGGATGCCCAGTGTCCAAGAAATAAATCAAAGAAATCTTCTTCTGAAATTGGGACCGATGGATCTTCCGGGACAGGTGGGACACCTAATGACTCTTGTAGATTAGTATTCATTGTGGTATCTTTTAAAAATCCCTAACTTAACTGAGACATCAGTTGGTAGGACGAGTTCTGGGAATTGTATGACATAGTGACACGTAATGTGTTACGGTACAATTTTGACTTGTTTGTGATTAATGAATAGACTACCTTTGATTGCTAAATTCTATATGTATCGATGTTATCTATCTTTTATTGCTTCATCCTAATGCTCGCATTAGTGATGCAACCATTGAACAAGTACTCATCTCGATTTGAGTTACGTTGTGGATTATTCTTTTTGAGTGCCATCGAGGTCATGAACCTCATGATTATTTGGCTAAGCTCATTTCCTATTATATTGTAGATAGTTCTTGGTGAACAACTTTTCATCACTTCTTTGCAGATCACTAATTTTTTATAACTTAAAACAGTATCCCTTGAGAATAATTTGGTTTTCATCACCATATGGATTATTTAAAGTGAGACTTATAAATAATCGTTATCGAAATGAAGTTGTTTATAAAACACCTTGGAAAATTTAATTGTTTTCATAACAAAGAAAATATTTGTAAATTTATTTTTGATTCTTATTTAAGAATTAAGCATGAAAATGTTTTTATTATAAACATGATGATAAAATTTTGACGAACTGAGTATTGCATCGTTAATCTTGAAATTGTATATAGTTGCACGCCTACATACAATTTGGAAGTGACCATGCAAGGCTGATTAGTCGTCACCATTAATTTATTAATAAACACTAAATTTTCTTTGAAGATTGTGAAAGATTAAATTTTATGAGATCTGCAAGAAGTGAAAAATAGGGACATAGTGTTAGGGACACCTACATATGTGCCTGTAGCATCTATTCTTCTGAGTCGAATTTACTCATCTGTGGAAATTGTCTTATTTGACAAATTGATATTCCCTTCTTGTCCAATTCTCCCGTGGCGAGATTCTTAGGAAAAATATCTGATTACCGAGTGTTGATACCCGACCGGATGTATCGACATTCCTATCATTTCTTTTGATTTGATTTCATTTGAATGACCTGGGTAACGATCCGAGGAGCTTTTGAATGCGTACTCAAATTATGAAAACATGGGATATATTCATATTCGTTAAATGTTTTCTTCTGTATCTGATTTGAAATTATCTCGCGTAGATATGTGTTGACCTTACTCTTTTAAGGTTAGTTATGTCTCCTGATATCCTTGAATTTGTGAAGGATTATGAATTATTATTAGTCTTTTGAGAAGTTCACATCTTATCGACGGTAATAAAACTGAAAAGTTGATAGTGCCAGTAGAATGAATTGATTGATTATGACGTGACGACATTGTCTTAATTGATGGGAACTCGAGTAGAATTCTCCTAAAAGATAAGATGTTGATTATCAAAAGTTATTTAAATAATTCTTGATGGATGACCATATCCTGCATTTAGCCTTGAAATTATACCATGAATGGTTGTGAATTAGTCATAGATATTATAATCTAGAAAGAACTTAAAAGTGAATGTATTAAAAGATGTTTCCGTTATTTGAAACTTTAGGAGGTATTTGTTGATGAATTATCTAGATTTTCGCCATTAAGGCAAGTTGAATTTGATATTGATTATATTCTCGGTGCTGCACCTGTGGCGTGTGCACTGTACGTCAACACCATCTGAATTAAAAGAATTATCGTACAACTGAGAGAGTTGTCGAAGAAAGCTTTTATTCTACCAAGCTCCTCATTATGAAGAGCTATGGTGTTATCATTCCTTATATTTGTTGATTACCGTGAAATAGGTAAATTGACGATTAAAAATCTATATCCGTTACCCAAGATGATAAATTGTTCGATCATTTACAAGGTTCTAGCGTATATTCAGGAATTTGATCCACGGCATGGTTATCATCAATTTGCGTCCGTGAAAAAGATTATCTATTCCAATCACTACATTTCAGAACTCGTAATGAACATTATGAGTTTCACGTGATGTCGCTTGGATTGACCAATGCACATGTAGTATTCATAAATCTGGTGAATCGCGTGTGTAGGCTGTAATTTGATAAATTCATGCTTGTGATCATTAAGGACCATCTGTCTGTTTATAAAAATAAGAATGGGTTAATAACAAGTTATAGACTGCCCTAAATTGGCCGAAGAATGAAAACATGTACCTTGAGTATTTAACATGTGATTTAAGACTTAATCCTTTACAGTATTTGACCGTGTGATTAATAAGATAATGGAATCTATATTGACTCTTCAAAAATTTAGAGCCCTTTTAAGACTTTGGGTTTTACCAAAAAGAAAGTGCAAATGTGTTTTGACAAATGTTTTATAAAAAAAAACTTTTGAGGGATTATTCCCTTATACCCAGAACATTTAACTAAACTCTTGTTTAGGGGTAAATATTCGTGTATACCTCAAGAAAACCTAAGAGGGATTGAGGAAACCATTTAAACCATGACTTAAAATTTGAAACAACAATATTTGCTTGTCAACTAAGAAAATTTTGACCAAAGTATAACCAAAATTTTTTTCGAACATTGACGGAACTTAATAATTATTTTCGATAAAATAAAATAAAATTAAATAAAATCGTGTTAACTAAATTCAAATTTATATTTGAACATTTTTCTATAATTGGACGAACTGAGAAAATTTAAAACTTTTCATGTTACGTTTCATAAAATTAAATATTTATTATTTAAATACTTGTAATAATTATCGACGCTTTAAACGTCGGACTGAGCAAAACTGATAAAAATGATAGATGAGACAAAATTAAGACATATAAAATATTAAGAAAGAAAGAAATTCTGAGTGAATTTTGGTTATGATAATTATTTCACCAGGAAAGGTGAATATAGATACTGACGCATTACGTAAAAAGGATAAAGAATAAATTAGGATGTGTTCCTTAATAATGACTATGCAAAATAAATTGCCGAGCAATTTAAAATATAGCTGATACTTGTAAAAAGGATAATATAGATTTAAAAAAAGGGGTTCGCGACTAATGTGAACCATTAGAATTGAGAAGCCTATGGCGTTAAATGCTTTTAAAGACCACTTGTGGTTGCCTAAATATGGAGATTTTTGAGATTTAGTTATGTTGGAATCTTATAATTTTAAGTATTCTATTTACATCAATCCTGATCTAATGTATCTTTATCTGAAGAAGTTGTACTAAAGGAAAATTATGAAGGCAGACATCGCCTCATACATTAGTAAACGTCTAACTATTGCAAAGGTCATCATCTGAATTTGATTCGATTTGGGTCATCGTCGACAGACTGACCAAATCTGCTAATATCATTCCTGTTAATGATAGATTCTTGATGAAGAAATTGACTCTTTTGTATTTAAAAGATTTGTGTAAAAATAGTGTGCCGTATCAATCATCTCTATCAAGATCCTCGCTTCGCATCGAATTTCTAGAGATTTGCTCAGAAGTCATTGGGAACGAACCTTGATGAGAGTACTATTTACCACCCCAATCGAAGGGACGAGGCAAAGTAACGATACAAAACACTAGAAGTCTTGTGTTATTCTTAAATAATTGACCTTTGGTAATAAACCGTATAATCGTTTTCATTTGGAGAGATTATCATTGAAAACTATCGTATTAGGATCAAGATCGAATCTTTTGAGGATATACATTAGAGCATCTGTAAGCAGGAGTTGGGATTAAGACACCCGGCATACACCCATTGTGAGTTGGACATGTCTTTTAGGTTTGAGGTTTCCTATGATGGCGAACCTAACCTTTCAAAATACTCGACCCGCGAGACCTGAAATGATTGTTGAAACTAGGATCTGATTATTGACTGCCGGTAGTGGGCCGGAGGTTATGTGAATATGAAATGTAGATCTTGAAGTGCCAGATGGGTAGCGAAGTTATGCCAAAAGTTTCACCTTGGAAAAATGAATAGATGATCTGAAAGATCATGGGATATAAGTCCCCGTAGTATGGGACCATTGAGATGATGTAAAAGATTGGTTTGAAAGGCATATAAGCTGGATCTACCCTAGGACTTCAAGAGCTGCGTGAATTATGTTTCGTATATCGAACTTGATAAAATGTCTATCAAGTGAAAATTTGATTGTTTCTTAGTAAAGTTTAGATCGGCGAAAAGTTGCATTCATCAGAAACCCGTGAACATCATGGATAGAGAAAGTAAGTCAACATTAAGCATGATCTTATTCCCGTAGTTATGTTTGATGAAACTCCGTATTGTAATGAATTACACTTGTGAGAAAAGACCGAATGTCGAGGAAATACCCACATGGATTTAACTCTATAAGAAGAGAGTAGTAAGATAAGATGATCTTTGAGGACAAAGATCCTGTTTAGGGGTAAATGCTGTGACAATCCGTCAGTTTATGTTTGATATTTTATTCTCAATATTTATTTAAAAACATTATTTTAATGTTATAATATGAACTCACTTATTTTTGGGAAGAAATTTGGATTTACGTCTTGAAGTAGCATCGACTACGTCTAAACCGGAGGATTCTACGTTACGTGCTTACGTTTACATACACCGTTTTGGTGACAGTCCGACATTTCAGGAAATAAATTTATCCGTGAATATTATTTTGGAATTTTAAATTTGTGTTGGTTCATAAACTCAAAAATTTACGAGAAGAGATTAGGACTTACGATTTTAATTTAACGTCCTTTACGACTAAACCGGAAACCCTAGGTTTACGTATTTACGTTTTTGAACTCCGTTTTTGATGAGACAATTTTTATTAGATTCGTTTTGTGTCGTTGATTCATAATTTATAAAAACGTTTTTCGTAAAACGACCCGAGGGCACGCAAATCGAGGAAACTAGAATCGAGGAATACTCGTAAATTAGTGGGATGAGACAAGTATACACTTGTCCCACCCCACTATATGGGAAGGCTACAAAGACACCACATCATACGATGTGGCAAACTTCTAGCTAACAAGCTAACACTTGTTAGCTAAAGCTTAACAAGTAAGCTACACATACCACCAAACCACAAAACCACTTCACTAAACCATTTCTGCATTTCCATCCATGCAAACCACCACAACTTTCTCTCTTTCCTCCCCAAAATTCGTCCCATATTCATCAATAAACACCCTTATTTGATCAATTTTAACCATGAAATCATGTGTTATTCACACATATGATGAAGCCCTTTTAAAGCTCTATAGATTGGTGGTGATTTTAACATCTAAAAAGAAGTTTTCAAAGGAGTCAAGGGCTGATTTTCCACAAGATGATTCATGAAGATAGGTGATCTTGAAGTTGATAATGGTATATCACAAGTTTTGCCATCAAAATCCAAGCCTTGTTCATCAACCTCACATTTTCATCACTATGGTGGTATAAGGATCATTCTTCCCATCCTTCTTTTTATTTTGATTATGTAATCATGTATTTTCTTTCCTATTGTATATGTATATGATGATAAAAGTATTGTGTGGGGATTTGGTGTTGATAAACATGGGTAAAAAGATGAAAAACTATATGTAAAAATGGTTAATCTTGCTTAGTTTAGTAGGCTGTATAAAAACAGTAAATAACCATATGATGAACTGATAAAATGGTATAGATGAATTAATATATAGTGAGTATTGAGACTTGTACACATGTGAGAGTTGGCCATGCAATGGAATCATAAAAATGAGTGAGATATGATCAAAACAAGTTTAGAGTGCAAATCTGAGTACACTGTTTTGGACGAATTTTATAAAATACTTAAATGTTGATTCATCAGTAGCTATAAAGGAATAAAATGAAGCACATATCATGTAGTTTATGTGATAAGAATTTGGGGTTCTATATCCATGTAGAACTCTAGATGTGATCATTTTAGTAAACTAGATTTTTAGGACTGATTTTGTGAAATTAATGTTTAATATTATTATATAAGCCCTCAAACTAATATAGTATAAAATGTGAATTAAAACCCACTAACTTATATATTTCATTTATATAAAAATGCATAAGGATAAATAAATTGACATTATATAAAAACGGTAGTTTGGTAAGTTTTATAAGTTATAAAAACTATATACTAAGTTTTACGTCTTTTCGGCTAAAACCGAAAGATTAACGTTTTTGTTAAATAAAACTTAGACGGTTGGACCCGTCTAATGTAAACTTTTATAAACTCACATACTGATATATAAACATATATAACAAGTAAAAACCGATAAAACCCGAGCTTTACAACATATAGACATTAACGGGCCAAAGTAGCCTTAATTGACAATAAACCCGACAAATTTGGTAAAACACTTATAAACTTATTTATTGGGCTTAACCCATTTGGGGCCAACATATAAAGTATAATACTGATAATAAAAGTATAAAATTGGGCTAATGAATAGTATTGGGCTTGTAATAGGCCCATTGGGCTTCAAAATGTAAACAAGTTGAACTAGTGTAACTAATCTTAAAAATTACCAACACATAAACACTATAATGAATGAGTAAAGATGTATAAACCCACTTGATCATCATCATATATATAAAATCATCATATGTATACATAATTATTATTTTGATAAAGTCATTGGACAAGAGTCTAAGACGAGTATTATTTGTCTAGGTTTCCGTGATTGAAGCACGTACCGTACATCCGAATCGCCGATAACCGCCTTCCCACATCAACGTGAGTTCATAGCCTCGAACTCTTTTAAATGTTTTTATGAAATGTTTTATAAACCCGCGAGGGAGATAACATGTTAGTTTTTATAAAATAGGACACTAGTTGTCCCGATTGTCTGTTTATTGATTTGGACCCGAATGATTGTATGACCCGATGAATGATTAAATGACCCGATAGATGAAATGAAATGTATTATTAAAGTTAGGTTATGTCACTAAAAGTCCCATTAGCATGAATTGTGATCTACTGGGATTTGGTAGACGCTTATGCATATAATAGTACTATTTGGGGACGATCACCTTAGTTCGCGCCTTGACGGTTGATCCCCGTCGTGCCACATTGATTGGTAAGCGAATTTATGTATGAGAATATTTACACAAGCGTGATTATTGTGACGACACGCTAATTTAGATGGGCAATTGATTGTCGGGTTAGCTACCCGTTGTTTGTTGTAGTAAGGTAACAACGTCATGCGGCTTATAATAATCCAATTAACGAAATACTGCTATACGCACCGAATTACGATATATTGCCTGACTAGCAATACGGGGTCATATTATTGATATTATGTTTGTGTTTTGGTTTTACATAATCATATTCAAATAACGGTTTTTATTTAACTCTACACGACGTTATAAAACGTATTGTATGATTTTTTACGACATTGGTTCGTATAATGGTTTTGAAGGCGAAAGCCTATATTATGATTTTTGATAAGGATTTGTATAAAATGACTTTGGCTATTTTATGGCCTATTAAAATGATTTGTACAAAATGATTTTCGGTAATAATTTTATACCGATGTTATATTGATGGATTTCATTAAACTCTATGAATTCACTTGGCGTTATCGCTGACCTATTCTTTTAACATGTTTTATCTCAGGTACTTGAAGGTAATTCTCGGGAAGACAACAAGAATTCATGGCCGCACTTAAATAATAATTTCCATTCAAATTCTTTGTAAAACTTGTATGAAATACAATGACTTGGGACCTATGTATATTTGATATTTATGAATGGAAATGATTTATTACTAAACGATTCGATTCTTAAGCGTTGTCTATTATGTGAGTAATGTGCTATCCCGTAACACCAACGAGTCTTCCGCTGTATTGAATTGTGTAAATTTGGGGGTGTTACATCAGCTAACCTTTTTTGTTCAATGATTTGAGCCTTTGCTTGCTCTAGGGTTAGTGGTGGTTCATCTGTGCTTTTGAACTTGTTCAAATCCGAGTGTTTGGGGGTGGATCCCCCTTCCTCTTGCAAGGAGTGTAAAGTAATAAATGGCAGTTTAGTGGCAATCCCTTTGCCCTTGTCCTTTACTACTTCAGTGGTAGGTTTGAAGGATCTAATTGGGATTGGTGATATGATGGGTTGAGTTGTAGATTTTGGTGGTTACTCCCACTTAGATGGAGCATCAACTTCTTCTTCAGAGGTGGAGGTAGCAGAATTCTCCCCTCAGGCATAACATCAGTACTAGATGTGCCTGATCCTGCTGTACTAAACTTAAGAAAATCTTCATGCATAAAGAGACAGATTTCCTTAAGCTCTTCTTGTAATAGCTCTTGAAGAAGTTTCCTTTGTGGCTCAGAGGATTTTGCAATGGCTGCAACATTGGACTTAACCGCTGTTGTGAGGACTGAGGGCATATATTGTTGGAGACTCTGATTCATGACCTCTGGGAGGTGTGTTTGTAAGGAAGTTCCCAGCAGTTGCGGAAGCAGTGATTTCAGAGATGATTCCATAGATGTAGTTAGGGAAGTCTCTAAGTTGGTGTTAACTTCCTCAGCAGCATGGGTGAGAGTGTGAATTTCAGAAAGGAGAACATCATTGGTGACTTTAGGCTTCTTGATGCTGATGTCCCCCCTCTGAACCCATAGATCCTCAGCAGCCAATTCTTGAACATTTTTCATCCTGGGAACAGGGATTGGTTTGAGGTTCTACAAGTATTCCCAATGCTTCATTTCCCCCAATTCCATAACATTAGGCAAGGCGGGGAGTGGAATAGGCCGATGTTCCTATAGTTTCTTGGCAGCAAGCTCTTGAACGTTGATCATAGATGGGAATGGGATGGGCTTCTTCTCAGTGGATGATACTTAATCATTGTCAACATCCATGTCTTCAAAGTCTGAGATAGTTAGATCATCCTCAATGATAAAAACTTCATCATCGGGCATGGAATCAATGTCTGACATGGTAGTGAGATCAACAGTGAAGGCTTTAGTATTGTCATCATCAACATCGGAGAAGGCATCATTGTTCTGTTGTTCCTCATGAAGATTGAAAGCCTGTTATGAGATTTGTTAGTAACCAGTAGGTGAATTAATAATGAAGTTATAGATCGCCTTTCGCTGCCCCTAGGAAAGTTGGGTGTGATTATCAAGTCCCCCCTAAGGATTTCTCCTTGGGACTCTTTTATTGTGAAAAAAGGTGAAGGGTCGCCATTCGCTGCCCCTAGGAAAGCTGAGTGTGATTATCCAGCTCCCCCTAAGGATTACTCCTTGGGACGCATTTGATTTGTGAATATTATGAGGTGAATAGTCAACGTTCGCTGCCCCTAGGATAGCTGGGTGTGATTATCCAGCTCCCCTGAAGGATTTCTCCTTGGGACTCTTTTAGTTGTGAGACATGATGTGGGAATGGTCGCCTTTCTCTGCCCCTAGGATAGTTGGGTGTGATTATCCAGTTCCCCCTAAAGGATTTCTCCTTGGGACTCTTTTATTTGTGATTTATTTCAAGGTAAAGGTCGCCTTTTATCGCTGCCCCTAGGAAGACTGAGGGTGATTATTCAGTCCCCCAAATGAATAAGTTCTTTGGGACTCTTTTATGATGAAGGGACCCAAATTCAAAGTAAAGTGTAGAGACTCTGGGTCAGGACCTATAATGTGCTCAAGTTGTTATTGGCAAGAGCACAGTCCAGAGGGTGAAGGATCATCGGGGTACGTTATGAGCACAAATGAGTCATTTCCTAGTGCCAAGACAGAGTGTAAAGATAATCTTAAGAGATCTAGGTGCTGACACATACACTCTATGGGTTGAGGTATACCCTAAACTTCATCACTCTCTCCTACAGACTTTTGAGAGTGATTGCTTGTGAACCTCAAAAAAAACATAAGGAAAACTAATACCTGAGAGATATCAGCGTAGAGAGGGTTCTTAGTCGTCTCTCCTGACTTGGAGACACTAGAATCTGGTTGTTTGTCAGCTGTTGGCTCTTTTTCCACATCCACCAGAGAAGGGGATGGGTTCTTCTTGCTCTTGGTCTTCTTAAATGGATTAACAGAAGGGGCTTCAGAGGAAAGGGGGATGATTGTAGTGTTTTACTACTCTTTAGGAAAAGAGCGTAAATAGGGAAAGTATTAAATACTACGGTTTAGGAAAACCGTGTACTAATGACCCAATGGTGAAAGTTCGTTTCCCAAGGAGGTATATGTGTGTGACTAAAATGTAAAGATATTTGAGATTAATATTGAGAGAAAGAAGGGATGAGAAAATAGAATGACGGATACGTGAAAATTATTACTACGACGACTAAATTAAAAACCGTAAAAAGTGCTAAAATAAAAATTAATTCTAAAAATTCCCAAAAAAAATTATCAAAAACCAAATAAAATAAACAAAGAGTTTACAAATGATCAAAAGTTTTTCAAACCTGTCAATAATTAAATATTAATTTTTAAATGCTAATTAAAGCCCTAAAAATCAAAATAATTATTAAAAGCCTAAATAAAGATTTTTCACTTTGTAAACTTCTAAAATGACTTTAAAAAGAATAAAAACTATTTTTATGAATTTTAAAACTAGTTCAAATGATTAAAAACTATTAAAATATTAAAATAATTCTAGAAATTAAGAAAATTATGCTAAAATTAATTTAAGAGTTTCAAAAATCCTATTTTAATGTATTTGACCTAAGAAAAATATAAAAGTTGCAAAAATGTGAAAAATGAAATTTAATAATAAAATAATATTAAAATATTATTAAAAACCCAAAAATTATAAAAAATTCTAAAAACCTGCATTCTAGTTTATTTTAACCTAAGTAAGCAGAAAATTAAAGTGAAATTACGAAAATACCCCTAATGGGCCCCCAAATGGGCTAAAACCAAAAACAGTCCAAATGAAATGGCCTTTTTGGCCCAATAAGATGAAACTTAACCAAATAAGCTGAAAATAACCATTCTAGCTTAAAATTCAATTCTAAACACGAAAGTCTGAAGCCCCAAAAGCTGAAAGTGAGCTTATCACAGCTTAATGGTACAACAGCTTATTCTTAATGGGCTTTTTGGCCCGTTAAGCTATAAGCCAATGCCATAAGCTCGGATTTGACACACAACCTTCTTTTGAGATGCCTAAGAGATCTGTGAAAAGAAATTTCAAATAAGCTCAACCAATAAGTCAGAAATAAGCAAAGTAAGTTTTCACTAAAAGACAAAATAGTCGAATTGGAGTTCTAGACCACCTCAGACCTTGAAATAAGTTGCAAAAGACTCTAAATGACTTAATTAAGACAAATCAAAAAAGAAAAGTTAAATAAGCCAAGCCAAATAAGTTGAATGAGCTGATAAGCACTTATGCAAAAGTCAAAGTAGTTGGTTTTATAGTCAAAGCTCAAAGTCAACCCCTCAAATGCTCCAGTATGAACAAATGGGTCAAATAAAGAACACCTATTACAAAATTAAAGTTGTTGCAGGTTTAAATAAGCTAGAACAGATTATTGATAAGCACAAGGTGAAATAACACTAGCAGTGGCTAGCAGCAGGGGAAAGGAGTTCCCACTGCTTTGACTATTTGACTTGCTTTTTTTAGAGAGATCCAATTGGATTCAATGGAAAAAAAAGGCACCCTTGTAATCAGTGGATCACAAGGAGTCAATATCAACAAATAAATCACATATTGGTTCAGCCAATAAGCACAGAATAAGCAAACAGTCACCAGATATGATATAGACTTGCAAATAAATGAATAAGCAGTTATGAACTAAATAAGCAGTTTAAGCATGAATAAGCCAACAAAATTGAACCATATGCATACACAAGCTATAATAAAGTCCAATAAGCACAATCAAACTTGTTTCAAACACTGGGTCAAAGATTAGAAGTAGATTCAAGCACAAACAGTTACTAATGAACAAAGGCACTTTTTCAAAACCCTTTTGCTAATCTATTTGACCACCAATCCAATTTTAAACCTTCAAATCCCTTTCCCTGGTTCTGTTAACTAAAACTTAGCACTTTTTAACCCTAGTCTACCCTTAGATCTAGGTGTCCCCAAATTTTTAGCCAAAAATTCCAAGTAAAACAGATTTTATAGACCTTTGTTGGATTTAAGTGTTTAGACCTTCAATACTTGCAGATAAATGACCAAGTACACCATGTAAACAAATACCAACAATGAAAAAAACAATACAACCACTCAAGTTGCCTTAAATCCTAATAGTTCGGTTAACCCAAACACCCCTTTGGAATCTGATTTATCAAATTTTCAAAGGATTGTTATGTTTTAACCCTCAAATCAGGATCTAACCAACCCTAACAACAATAATCAAACTTCAGAAACAAAAATCAACCACAATATCTCAGATTCACAAACAAATATGCAAAATCACCCAAAATCATGCAATATTCAGAAAGTATAAAAGGGATAAGAGATTCAAACCTTCAAAATGTACATCCACACTTTGGAATGTTTGAGCTTAGGTGCTAGCAAGAACAAGCACCAGCTTCCAATAGCTGCTAAGAACAACAAACCACAAAAGTTAACCAAAATAGATTATCCTTTGATTTTTGAAAACAAGAGTTTTAAACCTTAAAACCTTTCCTCAAAATCAATCAAACATGTAAATGGAACTCAAATTTCAGCTAATCAAACACCAAACTTTTATAAAACACAAAAGAGAATTCAATATTTTCAGAAAACTAACTTTTATTTCATAAAAAGGAATTACAAAGAAATTAGCCAAAATCTGGAACAAAGGGGATCTCACATGTTGAGGCCTCCTTATATAGACGACTAAGGATGATTCTAGAATGAGAAAAATACAGAAACCCTAGCTAGAAAATCCCAAATTTGCCCTTGAGTCTTCTAGATGCTTGTTGTGTTTTGAGCTGTCAAATTTGATCCAAATCGTTCATTTATGATTTGGAGCCAAGTAATGAGCCTAAAGCGTTGATCTTGCCATGTCATTTTGCTTGGAGAGGAAGTAGACATGTGATTGGTGAACGGGTTTGGGTGTGGGGTCCTTTGGTGAGTGGAGATTGGGGATTCTTTGTGTGGGATGTGTTTCTGGGCGTGTGAAATAAACGTGGGACAAGGTAATTTGATTTTACATTTTGTTTAAGTAGGTGGTAATTCTGGGTGGATGAATGGTGAATAGTAAAGATTTTGATCGAAATTAGGGGAAAGAGTTGTTTGGCGCGTGTTTGTCTGCTTTAAACTTTGGGAAATGACAATATGAGTCCTTGTTCTTTGGGAAAACATGTAAAACAAGTTTTTCAGCCAACAAACTTGGATTCCTTTGTTAATAAACTTCTCATTTTCACACTTTTGCCCCAAAACTTTGGTGTAAGGGTTTTAAGGACTTGTTTTGCCATTTTTGCATTATTCAAGGATTGAACTTGGACTTTTCTCATCTTTGAAGGTCTTTATTGGATGTTTGACTTCATGAGGGAGCATTGTTGACAATTTAGAATTGTTGAGGGACTAAACTTGCAAAATCTTCAAAGTTGAAGGACCTTTTTTGTAATTTTGACAAACTTAAGAGACCAAACTTTTAATTACGAATATACAAGAGTTTTAAGTGTCATTTCTTCATAAATGAGGGATCATTCTTGTACATCTTCAAATCTTCAAGGTATATTCTTTGAGAAATCCATAACTAGGGCCCGGTTCATTGTACGGCTTCGTTCTCGTGTTCGTTTTTCCTTGTTTCTTGTAATCTTTTGTCTTTTTCACGATATCCATACCTAAAATACACAACTAAACAAACACAAGCATATATATGGTATTTTATGACATTTTTATGCCTTTAAAGCCCGAAAAGGACGATGAGATCATGTATAAATGCCATCTCATCACTCCCCCATACTAAACCATTGTTGTGCCCTCACGCAATGCTAGAATAAAGTATCTAAGCACTCCAGAATTCAGTTTTATTAACCTTTATTGAAAAGTAAATACTTGCAACAATACTACGAAGATGTGTAAAGACATAATGTATGATTTTCATCACGTGAGTGACTTTTAGGGTCAATGAATGGAAACAAGTGAATGTTCCATAGAGTAAAATTCGTCATCCTTGATTGTCATACAGTCCATGTTAAGTGCAAAAACTAGATTATTGTTGGTACAAGTCACAATGCTAACACTACTCATACGTCCAAATTATGTAATACTTTTTCTCCCCGCAATCCTAGTTATTATAAAAAGAAATGGGTTTCTAGATTTTTTTAACTATTTGTCATGGATCACAAGTGATTCATATTGTCTTATTTGAGTATTTATTAGTCCGAAAATAAAGTAGCACGATTTAATCGATAGTTAGCTAAAGGACAAAATCTTTTAAAACGGCTTCTCGAGTATCTCCTTAAGTTCATATCTTGGCATAACTCGTTTCATGATTTGAGACCTTTCTCGGACCAATATTTGGCATGTACTTCATACTTCAAATCTTGGGAAGACGTTCTTGATATTATGGTCTCCACTTCATATTTCGGAAATTCTTCACTTGACGTTTTTGAGAGATTCTTCATACTTGGACCACGACTTCATCATTATTCTTCAATCTTTATTTTGGACTTTGATATACAATGATCCGCCTCCTTTTTGGACTTGGATATATTTATCCTCATACCTTGTTAGGGTGTTTTTGGATAGACTTTCTCCATGATCTTTAGGGGAGTAATTGCTTTTCGTCGTGTGTCTTGATCCTTCATATTGATTTAGGAATAATGATGCTTCACATCATCTTGGATATTTAGCAACAAAATAGAGCTCCTCATGCCTTGTTAGGGCCTTTTTGGATCTTCACCAATCTTCGTATCCCGCTTCAATAAGTTATGTCGTGGCTATGAACTCTATTCAACCCCGAGGAAATTTTAAACGATCTTGTGCTAGAAGCTAACTAACCTTTCAAATCGTACGACCTTACTTATTGCAATTATTTTTATTCCTAATGCATTGATCTTATGGCAGAAAAAGCCACAATTAAAAACATATGAGTTTTTGAAAGAACACTTTCATGTTCTACGTTTAGCATGATCACTTGTCTAACTCTATCATTTCTCGTTCTTCACTATTTAAAGACCTCTAATTAAAGAGACTCGTGAATACTTAGCCATGCAAGTAAAAATTAAGCCAAATTTGTATTAGCTTTCATTAAGACTATTTCAAATTGAAGTTTTGGGTTTTCAAGCCACCTATAGGATCTTTCACTTTCTTGGACTTTTTCAAGTTTAGAGAATGCATTTTATAGTTCCCTTGATAAGTGACTTTCTAGGATCAATTATAGGAACTTGCGAAAAGTTCTTGTTCTTAACCCGAATGAGCTAAGACTTTCGCTTTTTAAAGTTCTCTATATAAAAGTCTAGCAAAACATGATTCGAGCGGGTTAAGGAATGTAAAGGGCTCCAAATGCCCATTAAGTCAAAAATTAGCTCTTATTCTACCCATCGGAAATATACATTCGTGTCTTAAAAACACTTATGAAAACTAAGAAAAATTTTAAAATTGGCCCATTTTTATCCTTATTAGCAACAAAACAAAATGAACATTGAAAGTTGGAAAATGTGAGGGCGTAGTAAGGCAAGTATCTATTCACCCCCCCATACTAAAATTGAACATTGTCCTCAATGTTTCGAGTCTAAAGGTGGAGCACCCCCATACTAGAGACGAAGAGTCGCATGCTTAGGATCTAGCATGGAAAGGGTGATCAACAATATATCTAAATCCGTTTATGAATTATGGTAAAAGATAATTGTTAGAACAATAAAGCATATGTCATGGATTCGTGAAAAACTCTTCAAGAAAACGATCGAGGCTCACGTAAACGAACACGAGAGTCTTCAATCGTGGCGATGATGATGATCTAGATAACGCATTCACAAACAACCACGAGACAATGAGTTGGAAGGGCACAGATCCCCTCTCATTATTCTATTAGAAAGCATAAAAAGGATAAGCATGGGATCTCCCCCACAAGGCACCTCGTTTTTTTATTACCGAGTCATGAGCTCGACTCGATCCCCTCTAAATGTGATCATTCAGGGAAAATCATGGTATGGTCAAATTTTGGTGGAGCTTACATGGTAAACAAGGCCCAAGAAGCAACCGGTAAAAAGGACTAAGTCCTTTGATGATGCAAAATACCGGGTTCAAAGATGGCATTTTCGTTTTCATTGTATAAACAAATCAACGCCACTTCAAAATGTGCCATAAACTTTAAGAGTTTGAAGAAAATAGATAAGAAGTAGAAGGGTGGGGCAATTGGTAAGACAAACTTTCGAGCTACTCGAGGTAGACTCGCACCAAGCAAATAGATATAGTTTCCATTTATTGCATCGGTGGAAGACCGAGATTTCCCTTTACATGAAATTCCGGGATCAAAAATCTCGTCCTCGATGGAGAAAGGTGAGGAAACATAAGGGGCTTCCCCCATACTAAAACCACACAAAGCATCGTCAAAAGGAGTAGACGAGCTTGTAGTACTCAAAACACGTGGTGATGACGGAGTTAGATTTGTAGAAAAATCTTTTAAATCAACTTTAAAATCTTTTCCTTTTTTATCTTTTAAACTCTCCTTATGAAAACCCGTTTTAATTATGTCGAAAACATTTGGTGTTTCTAAAACGATATTAGGCACACTAAAAATTCTCACATTTGAAAAACGTTTTGGTGGTGGTAAGTTCTCAAAGCGTTTTCCGATAAAGAAAACCTCCCCATCGGGGTCAACATATTCGTCATTCGAAAGATCTTCCGTAAGAACCAGTAACTTATCAACAATTTTCAAGAATGAGTGATCGAGGTGAGGCGAAAGATTTTTCGATTCAAGTATTGATGGTTTCTTGTTTTTAGGTTTAACACTCATAACCTCCACCGGCGGAGGAAATGGTAAATCGTTCTTGGTGACATTTCCTAAAACTCTTGGTGAAAATTATTTGCACACGACATTGGTTGAATCACCATGGTTTAAAGTAGCAATAGAATAGACATGAGAAAGCTTGGAGTTTTGTGTTGAATTGATGACAAGTTCTTCCTCATTGAAACGAAGGGTTATTTTCCAAGCATGAACATCAATAAGTGCTATTGATGTATCCAAAAATGAACGACCCAAAATGAGATGAACTTTTCGATCTATAGGAATGTATACAACGATAAAGTCAACGGGGTAGTAAAACTTTCCGACTTTAACGAAAACGTCCTCGGCTACTCCACATGCTAAAATCGTAGAATGATCGGCCATCTCGATAGACATGTTCGAAGGAGGAAGGGCCGGAAGCGAAAGCGATTTGAAAATCTCAAGAGGCATTAAATTGATAGTAGCACCAAGATCGGCCAAGGCGTAGCATTCCTCCATATTTTAAATTGCACACGGAATCAAAAATTTACCGGGATCACCAACTTTTTGTGGTATGCGGCTAAGAAAAACCGATGAAGAACTAGACGATTGTTGTAACTTGATGTAGTGGTTTTACTACTCTTTAGGAAAAGAGAGCAAAATTGGCAAGTATTGAGCACGACGATTTAGGAAAACCGTGTACAAATGACCCTAAAATGGGGATCGTTCTCAAGGAGGCTTAGTGTATGTGTAATGAAATGATTATCTTTGTGATTATATTTGTGAGAAAGAAAAATAGAAAAGGGATAAGAAGAGAATGGCGGTTACGATGTCGGATTAAACTATGACGAAAAAGGTGAACACGTAAAACCGTGAAAAGTACCAAAATTAAAAATTTTACCCTAAAAATTCCTAAAAATTGAAAACAAATCCTAAATAATGTATAAAGAGTTTACAAAAAGTCAAAAACCACCCAAACCTTTTACTTAATTAAATAATGATTTTTTAATGCTAATTAAAGCCCTAAAAATCAATTTAATTACTAAAAAGCCCAAAATGAGTTTTATCACTTTATAAACCTCTAAAAGAACCTAACTTAATTTAAAACTATTTTTGAAAATTTTAATATTAATAAAAACTATTTTAATATACTTAAAAACTATTAAAACTATAAAAACTTAAAATAATTATCAAAATAAATCTAAGGACAATGAAAATAATCTAAAAGTTGCAAAACTCCTAACTTATATATTTGAACTAGGAAAAATGAAAAAAGGAGAAAAAACTAACTTTCAATTTTTAATAATAAAATAATAATAAAATAATATAAAAAATTCAAAGTTTATAAAAAAATTCAAAAAAATTACCAAAAATCTAGAAAAATGTAACTAAGACAGAAATGCAAACAAAAATTTCCAAAACCTTTTTAATAATCTTATATTAATTTGTAAAGTTGGTTAAAAACCCTAAAATCATATAAAATAAAAATTAAGTTAATTTAAAAACTTTAATTGATGTAAACCTCAAAAATACTACTAAAAACTTAAAAACTATTTTTCTAGATTTTTAAAACACTTTTCTCTATTTTTTATTTACTTTCTAAAATTAAAACTTAAAATAATCCTAATTAATTAATTAGACACGTGAAAAATAAACTTTTTAAGCCAAAAAGTCCTAAACCTGATAAAGAACCAAGCTAAAATGCTAACAAGTGAAAAGCTAAAACAAATAAGCTGGAAACAGCTTATTACTAAACTGCTTGTTTGAATAAGCTACAAACACAAATACCTTAAGTATTTAAATAACCAAGTGATAACCAGTCAAAGACCCTAGGGCAACTGGTTATCACGTTGGTGTGTGAGAGGAGTGGCGCAGGTTCGAGTCCTGGCCACGTCCTTTTTGTTCAAAACTTTTTTTTTCTTTTTTAAATTTATAAAACTCAAAATCAGTAACTTACACTTACTCTAAAACACAATCTTTATAACAATTAAGCTAGAATTTAACCAAATGAATCAAAAACATGCCCAGATAAGTAGCTTGTTATAGTAACTGATGAACACAACAAAAGTGTATCTTCACAAGTGAAGAATGCACAAGAGGGGCTTGTTCATGGTGATTTCTTGGATTTTGATGGACAATGGGGGCACCCCTACACCCAGTTGAGTGTAGGGAGTCACAATTAACACGAAAAACACAAGTAAGCTCACAAGAATCACACAAGATGGCCAAATCAAGTAACTGTCATGCAGAAAAAGGGTATAGGACTAGTTTTGCTTATGAAGTGTGCACTTGGGTGAGTTTTGGTTGGCCAAAACTCACTCAAGTCACTCTCTAGCTAGCCCAAATCAAGTACTAAACCTGTCATAGCCTAAATCCTAACAAACAAAAAGATTTGGAGACAAAATCTACCAAAAAACAAGCAGTTATGATGCTTACTGATTTTTAGCTATGTTTTCACAAAAACTGGCATACAAAACTTTCCAAAAGGTACCAAATCTAACACCTAAGCTGAAAGAAACACAAAGCTAATGAAAAGAGTGTATTTAAACATGTTTTAAATCATTTTGCAAATCACAAACTAATTATAAAACCTAAATCCAAACACTCCTTAAAAACAGAAACATGAAATTTAACAAGGCAATTCTATCCTAACTTGCATCAAATCCAAGCAAATCTATCCTAACATGCATAACAACCACTAAAAGACTTAATCAAATAGAAAATACTCAAGTAATCACCAAATTCATGCATATCATGTAGCACACAGATTTTTCCAAAATATAAAAAAATGAAAGACAGATGAAAGAAAAGCTAATACCTCCTCCCAATTTCTTCCTATGGGAGGCAGCAATGCTCTCCTGAGCTTGACCAACAACTAGGTCAAGCCAGGAGTTCTTGAAAGGGATATGGGATGAATGAGGTTGCTTATTGAGTAAAAATACTCCAACCTTTTGATGATATATGGGTACTTCCCTGCACAATCACCACAAGACCAACAGAAAAACTTCAAATATCAAATGCTACAAGCTTAAAGCTTGTAGCTTTTGATATAGTAAGTGTTAAAACCAAATGGGTAAAAATCAGCAAAAAGCTTTCACCTCACAATGCCTTTTACCCAAGCTTTTATACCCACTGAATCTTGATATCTCCAAGATATCAGGGTTCAATGGTCATATATAAGCCCAAATAAAACAGCTTAATGTGGCTTATGAACTTATTTGCTAAACAGAAAACGGATTTCAAACTTGAGACTACCTTTTTCTTTGAAAACTTAAAACACTCAACAAATCAATTGGGGAACTCAGCTTGCTTTTCTAACACACACCAACTTTTAAAACAATAAAAAGGAATTACAGATTTAAAACATACCAACTTTCATTAATTTTTAAAAAGGAATTACAAAATGTTGAAAAGCAAAAACTGGAACAAGAAAATATAAGTGACAGGCCACTTATATTTATACTAACTAAAAGAACAATCTAGAAAAATGAATAAAATATTACAAAGCTTAAACCCTAATTGCTGAATTTCCTTGAATGCCCTTGGTCTTCAAATTCGAATCTTGGTCAATGGTGCATCATGTGATGTTCCAGCTTGCAAAAGATGATATAGGCCATTGGTAGTTCCTTTGGGACCAAGTAGAGGCTTTAAACCATTGATCTTGTCTCCTTCATAGGGTTTGGGGGAAAGTGACATGAGCAGGGGAGTGGGGTATGGGCACATGGGATGGTTGGGGTCGAAAGTGAAAGGTGGGATGGGTTTAGTGTAGGTTTAATCACCCATCTGGAAAAGTTGGGGTAAAAACCCTTTGGTTTGGTCTTAATTTGATCCTGGGTTGTTCGAGGGTTTATGAGGGATTAGGATAGGTTTTAATCTGATTTTGGGATGGGTTTATTTAAATTAGGTGTTTAAAGGGAAATAAAGTTGACCATTTGACCAGTTTAAATAAAACCGGTTTAAGGCGTGGGTGGAAAACAGACGTGGCATGGGAGGTGAGATGGATGATGGTGATTGGGTGAGGGAGTGACGTGGAGAGTTGTGAGTGGGTGATGGATGTTTCTTGTCTGGTCAGATTTAGCCCCTAAACTCCCAAAGCTTCTTCACTTGGTAATAAATAGACAAAACTCCTTTTTCCTTTGTTAATAACTTTGGGCATATTGTCATTTATGGCACAAGCTTTTTGCAAATAAATATCAATGATCATTAATGCAAATATTGCATTCTTCAAGGGCTTGTCTTGTTATATCTTGATAATTTAGGGACCCAAATGCAAATAGTGAGTATTGCAAGGGTATAAATTGCCATTTCTCTAAAAGATGTAGGACCAATCTTGCCAATCTTCAATTATTCAAGGTCATTTTTGGAAATTCCATATTTGGGTCCGGTTCTTTGTGCGACTTCGTTTCCCGGGTCCGTTTTTTGATTGATTCTTGTGATCTTTTGTTATTCCCTCAATATCCGTACCTAAAATACACAAGCAACAAACACAAGCATATGTATGGGTATTTTGATGATATTTTATGCATTCTAAGCCTTATTTGGACGATGAGACTATGTATAAAAGTAGTCTCATCACTCCCCTATACTAAACCATTGTCGTGCCCTCACGCAATGCTAGAATAAAGTATCGTAGCATCTACAAAATTCATTTTTATTTACTTTATTGAACGATAAACTAGCTACACTACTACTATTGCTACTACTTGCGTTTTAGAGATAATGTATGATTTTCATCGCAAAATGGGACGTTTAGGTTCATAGAATAAGAACATGTGAATGCTTCGTTAGAAATAATTTCATCGTCCTCGATTTTCACCCCAAATCCATGCCAAGCGTGCAACGAGATCGTTGTCATTATAAGTTAGTAATGCTAACACTACTCATATGCCCTAATCACGTACTTATCCTCCCATTATTCCTAAGTTTATCTCTTATATTTTATTATGTCTTGAATGTCTCACGAAGATACATTGTTTGACTTATGCGATAATAGAGATTTAGTTCTAAAAATAGAGTCCTAACGGTGTAACCAAGACCATCAAATCAATAACCCCTCCCAATAGACAACGATGTCAAAAAATTAAGTCAACAAGAAGAATCGATAAACACGGTTTTGAACATGAGACTTATTACCAAGACTGCCCCCTAACGGAAGGGCCTTATTATCTTTGGTTTACCTCCATCTTTTATTCAACTTCGCCATGAAGATTTTATTATGACTTTGATCTTGCCTTGCCTTTTATTATCCACCTCATTGGTAGTTTTATTAGCCAAAGACGTATATCCTCACGCTAAGGCGAATTTTGGATCTTTAAAGCTTCGAAGATTAAGGCTTGATTCACTTTCAATTTTGCATAGATTTTTTGGCCTTGTGGGGCTTCAAATTGTTTGCTTGATTTAGGTGAGCACTTGAAATCTTATTATTGGGTGAAGCTTTTGATTATTCGGGTGCCAATACTTTAAAACCGTGACGCTGGCGATACCTTAATGTCTTCCCAATTTAATTACACGGACGCTGCTAGAAAAGACTAGAAACCCAACGATCCCAGCTAAACCGCTAAGTCAATATTTATTAAGAAAAAAATATTTACATACGAAGGGAGAATAAGCAAACAACGAGAACACATGAGTTTTTGAAAGAATATGAGTACTCTACGTTTAGCATAGTAACTTATAATTAACCCTATCATTTCTCGTCCTCATTTAAGAGACTTAGCCTAATGTGAAGTTAAGGAACCAAAGCTAAGTGCTCAACACGCACGGTCGAGTCAAAATTACTCTTATTCTCTCCATCGGAAAACCTACATCGTGTCTTCAAACACTTATAAAACAAGAGAAAAATTTTAAAATTTGGCCATTTTTAGCCTTATTTTGCAACAAAACGATAAACAAAAAGATAAACTTTGGAAAGCGTGAAGGTTTGGCAAGGCAAGTATCTATTCACCCCCCATACTAAAGTTAAACATTGTCCTCAATGTTTCGAGTCTAGGGGTGCAAACACCCCCATACTAGAGACGTAGTCGAATGCCTAATCTAGCATGGAAACGGTGTAACCGTTAAATTTAAAGCCGTTAATGAAGTGTGCTATAAACCTAAGGTTAGAACATCAAAGGATATATCATGGATATTGAGAAAGTCTTCAAAGAAAACGATCGAGTGCTCCCATAAAATAAACACGAGAGGCTCCAATCGTGAAGATCATGATCTAAAAACCACAATTCACAAACAACCATGGAACAAAGGTTGGAAGGGCACAAATCCCCTCACATTAAACTAATTAGAAAGCAATAATATGTACATGGATAAGCATGGGAATCCCCCACGAGGCAACTTGTTTTTGATAACCGAGTCAAAACCTCGACTCGAATCCCCCATAGATGTGATCATTTAGGGATAATCATGGTATGGTCAATTTTTGGTGGGGCTTACATGATAAACAAGGCCCAAAAACAACCGGTATTAAGGACTAAGTCCTTTGATGGTGCAAAATACCGGGATCGAAGATGGCGTTCTCGTTTTCATTGGAAAAACAAATCAACACCACTTCATCATGTGTCATCACAAACCCAAAGGGTTTAAATAAAATAGACGAGAAGAAATAGAAGGGTGGGACAATGGGTAAGTCACAAAAACCATGAGCTACTCGAGGTAGACTCGAACCAATCAAATAGAAAGATTTTCCATTTATTGCATCGGTGGAAGACCGAGATTTCCCTTTATAAGCAATTCCAGGATCAAATATCTCGTCCTCGGTGGAGAAAGGGGAGGGAACATAAGGGGCTTCCCCCACACTAAGTCCACACAAAGCATCGTCAAAAGGAGAAGACGAGCTTGTAGCACTCAAAACACGAGGTGATCACGGAGTTAGCATTGTAGAAAAATCTTTTAAATCCAATTTAAAATCTTTCCCTTTTTCATCTTTTAAACTCTCCTTATGAAAACCCGACTTAATTATGTAAAAAATATTTGGTGTCTCTAAATCAATGTTAGTCACACTAAAAATTCTCACATTTGAAAACCGTTTTGGTTTTGGTGGTGGTAAGTTCTCAAAATGTTTTTCAACAAAGAAAACTTCCCCATCGGGATCAACATATTCATCATACAAAGAATCATTCGTCATTGGAAACGTAGGCTTAACATTCTTAACCTCCACTGGCGGAGGGGACGGAAAATCTTTTTTATCATCAACTCCTAAAACTCTTTTTGAAATTCTTTTACAAATGTTTTTGATGGGACTAACATTGTTCAAAGACGTGATAGAGTACACATGAGAAAGTGTGGAGTTTTGAGTTGCATTTATGACGAGTTCTTCCTCATTGAAACGAAGAGTGATTTTCCTATCATGCACATCGATAAGTGCTCTCGAGGTATCCAAAAATGATCGACCTAAAATTAGAGGAACTTTAGGATCGATGGGAATGTAAAAAACGATAAAGTCTACGGGATAGTAGAACTTTCCAACTTTCACGAAGACGTCCTCGGCTACTCCACAAGCTAGAATTGTAGAATGATCGGCCATCCCGATTGACATTCTTGAAGGAGTGAGATTAGGAAGATTGAGCGACTTAAAAATCTCAAGAGGCATCAAATTTATACTAGCACCAAGATCGGCCAAGGCGTAGCATTCCTCCATATCTTGTATTGCACATGGGATTAAAAATTTACCGGGATCACCGACTTTTTGAGGTATGCGGCTAAGAAAAACCGAAGAACAACTAGACGACTTTTCCAATTTTTCTTTGTTATTCAACATACTTTTGAAGTTTGCGGCAAATCGAGGCATCATGACCAAGGCGTCGGCAAAACGTATATTAAAATGCAAGTCACGAAACATTTTCATAAAAAGTTCAAATTGATACTTATTTCGTTCTTGTGCCTTTTCCTTGTTTCGTCTTGAAGGGTAAGGTAAGGGTGGTGTGGGTTGGGTCATAGGCAATGGCCTTGGAATCTCGGGTTCCACTATTGGTATTGGTTCAACCGTAGGTGTGGTTTGAGCGGTACTTCGTGGGCTTGGAATTTGCTCCTTTTCTACCACCACCTCGGGTTCTTTCTCTTTTTCCTTCTCCGTAGAAGTACTTGGACGAGAAATGGGTTCTTTGAAAGTTTTACCACTACGAGTAGTAATAACCTTCAATTCTCCTTTTGGGTTTACGATGGTATCACTAGGAAGACCACCCGAAGAAGAAGGTTTACACATGATAGCTTCAAACATTTTTCCCATTCGGTCTTCAAACTTAGATTGCCTAACATCCGCTTTTAACAACTCTTGCTTAATCTCATGTTAACCTTGCTCCATTTTTTGTTGGTTTTGTTGGAGACGTTGAACATTTCCTTCCATTTTATTAGCATGAGTCTTAAGTTCATTAGCAAGTTCGTTTTTAAGCTCGTTTTTCAACTCGGATCTTAAGTTAACCATTTCACGTTGCATATTATCAAACTTAGCATCGTTTGCTTTAGCATAATTCAAAAATTCTCCTTGAAGATTTTTGGTGTGATCATTTTGAAAACCTTGTGTGGTAGTTTGAAAATCACGGTTTTGGTTTTGGTTTGAAATTTGCCCATTTCCACTTTGATAATTATTCTTGTTGTAGTTACGTTGATTTCCTTGATAAGCACAACTTTGATTGTTGTTTCGATAGTTGTTAGCATTTTGATTTTGTGGAGCTTGATTTGGGCGGGAACCTTGACCGTTTTGGTTATAAGTTCCCGTGGCTACATAAGCATTCGAAGTGTTACCATCCGCGGTAATGCACTCGGAAAAATCATGAGCTCCACCACACGAAATACATCTCTTGGCAACCGCCTTAACCGATGCGGAATTCAAAGCATCTTGTGCTTTCCAATGAGTCATAAGAGTCGAAAACCTATCGAAAAACCGATTCTCCTCATTTGCTTCATCTTGCAAGGCATTAATGCTACGAGACGATGACGAACCCAAATTGGCAACACTCGGTGTGTTACGAGGGCTATAAACCTTGGACCTATTCTCAATGATTTTCAAAGCCTCATCGGTCGTTTTGCACAAAAAATTACCACCCGCGTCGGCATTTAAGTAATCTCGTTCATGATCATTAAGCCCATTATAAAAAGTGTCAATTTGATGCAATTCGGAAAAATCATGGTGTGGACATTCATGTAACATTTCTTTAAACCTTTCCCAAGCCATTGAAAAACTTTCATTAGACCTTTGAGTAAATCGTGAAATCTCGTTTTTCAAATGTGTTGTTTTAGATGGTGGAAAAAATTGATTCACAAATTTAGAAACGAGATCACCCCACGTCAAAATCGAATTTGGGGGTTCTTTCTCGAGCCATATCTTGGCGGGTCCATCTAACGAGTCTGGAAACAACATCATCTTAATGGCATCGTGTGGTACATCCTTAAACTTGCTTGTCGCGGTGAGACGATTAAATTGCCTAATGTGATAATGTGGGTTGTCTTTTTCGTGTCCGCGAAACTTGTTGGCTTGAAGCATAGACATTAAACCCGTCTTGATCTCGAAGTTCTCCGCAAGGATGGCGGGAATCACAATGGCCTCTCCAAAACCCTCGGTGGGTGCTTGAAGCAACTACATCATAGTACGATTAGCCATGATAGCTTCTTGTTCTACAATAGGTTCCTCACTTGGAGTCTCTTCACTAGAAAGATTAGGAGTAGGTGTTGACTCCTTTTTGTTTTTTCGTTTACATGCACGTCTTGCTTGATTACGAGTAAGCATAAACGTCACGTACAACGTGGGGATGAGCAAAGAAGATTCTTTTTGGTGTTTTGTATTTTTCAATTTTTTTGTGGTTTTTGATTGTATTAACCTTTTTGGATTTTGGAGAATGTATTAAGTAGACAAAAATCTACAAATCTCCTCCTTAATCAAATCTCTCGATTAAAGAAGCCTCAAGGAATGAAAACGATCACGTGAAGTGAACGCCTTCGATGACTATAGAACGTTAGTGGAACACCAAAACGTTTAAGAGGGTTTAATCAATGAAACCAAGAAAATATATGTGATACTTAGTAATACTTTGGGCGGCAAAACCATCGATTAGCTCTCAAAATCAAATACTCACAAGCAAGCGGGGAAACGAGGCGGCGCGAAGCACTTAAGAGCCTTTTTCCTTAGGATATATTTTATAATATCCGCCTTATACCCACCTTATAGTTTGTATTTTTCAAAATTGAGCCTCACGAAAGTATTTATCTATTTTTGCCTTTTTTCTTTGGTTTGAGATTCGAATACAATGATTGGGTAATGACCTCCCAAGTCAAGGTTGTGATTTCTCACGTATTTGGAGTACTTGTGAATTTATTGTTCTACGTATACAATATAGTAATAGTATTCACACAAAAAACAAAAACCGATAATACGTATTAGTAGAGTGCTACTAATACAAATACTATTTTGGTTAGTATATAAAAACAATAAATCCAAATCAAAACACAACACGCCTCCCCGGCAGCGGTGCCAAAATGATGTAGTGGTTTTACTACTCTTTAGGAAAAGAGAGCAAAAGTGGCAAGTATTGAGCACGACGATTTAGGAAAACCGTGTACAAATGACCCTAAAATGGGGATCGTTCTCAAGGAGGCTTAGTGTGTGTGTAATGAAATGATTATCTTTGTGATTATATTTGTGAGATAGAAAAATAGAAAAGGGATAAGAAGAGAATGACGGTTACGATGTCGGATTAAACTAAGACGAAAAAAGTGAACACGTAAAACCGTGAAAAGTACCAAAATTAAAAATTTTACCCTAAAAATTCCTAAAATTTGCAAACAAATCCTAAATAGTGTATAAAGAGTTTACAAAAAAATTAAAAAGAACCCAAACCTTTTACTTAATTAAATAATGATTTTTTAATGCTAATTAAAGCCCTAAAAATCAATTTAATTACTAAAAAGCCCAAAATGAGTTTTATCACTTTGTAAACCTCTAAAACAACCTAACTTAATTTAATACTATTTTTGAAAATTTTAAAATTAATAAAAACTATTTTAAAATACTTAAAAACTATTAAAACTATAAAAACTTAAAATAATTATCAAAATAAATCTAAGGACAATGAAAATATTCTAAAAGTTGCAAAACTCCTAACTTTATATATTTGAACTAGGAACAATGAAAAAAGTAGAAAAAACTAACTTTCAATTTTTAATAATAAAATAATAATAAAATAATATAAAAAATTCAAAGTTTATAAAAAAATTCTAAAACATCACCAAAAATCTTGAAAAATGTAACTAAGACAGAAATGCAAACAAAAGTTTCCAAAACCTTTTTAATAATTTTATATTAATTTCTAAAGTTGGTTAAAAACCCTAAAATCATATAAAATCAAAATTAAGTTAATTTAAAAACTTTAATTGATGTAAACCTCAAAAATACTACTAAAAACTTAAAAACAATTTTTCCAGATATTTAAAACACTTTTCTCTATTTTTTATTTACTTTCTAAAATTAAAACTTAAAATTATCCTAATAAATTAATTAGACACGTGAAAAATAAACTTTTTAAGCCAAAAAGTCCTAAACCTGATAAAGAACCAAGGAAAAATGCTAACAAGTGAAAAGCTAAAACAAATAAGTTGGAAACAGCTTATTACTAAACTGCTTGTTTGAATAAGCTACAAACACAAATACCTTAAGTATTTAAATAACCAAGTGATAACCAATCAAAGACCCTAGGGCAACTGGTTATCACGTTGGTGTGTGAGAGGAGTGGCACAGGTTCGAGTCCTGGCCACGTCCTTTTTGTTCAAAACTTTTTTTTTCTTTTTTAAATTTATAAAACTCAAAATCAGTAACTTACACTTACTCTAAAACACAATCTTTATAACAATTAAGCTAGAATTTAACCAAATGAATCAAAAACATGCCCAGATAAGTAGCTTGTTACAGTAACTGATGAACACAACAAAAAGTGTATCTTCACAAGTGATGAATGAACAAGAGGGGCTTGTTCATGGTGATTTCTTGATTTTTGATGGACAATGGGGGCACCCCTACACTCAGTTGAGTGTAGGGAGTCACAATTAACACGAAAAACACAAGTAAGCTCACAAGAATCACACAAGATGGCCAAATCAAGTAACTGTCATGCAGAAAAGGGTATAAGACTAGTTTAGCTGATGTAGTGTGCACTTGGGTGAGTTTTGGTTGGCCAAAACTCACTCAAGTCACTCTCTAGCTAGCCCAAATCAAGTACTAAACCTGTCCTAGCCTAAATCCTAACAAACTAAAAGATTTGGAGACAAAATCTACCAAAAAACAAGCAGTTATGATGCTTACTGATTTTTAGCTAAGTTTTCACAAAAACTGGCATACAAAACTTTCCAAAAGGTACCAAATCTAACACATAAGCTGAAAGAAACACAAAGCTAATGAAAAGAGTGTATTTAAACAAGTTTTAAATCATTTTGCAAATCACAAACTAATTATAAAACCTAAATCCAAACACTCCTTAAAAATAGAAACATGAAATTTAACAAGGCAATTCTATCCTAACTTGCATCAAATCCAAGCAAATCTATCCTAACATGCATAACAACCACTAAAAGACTTAATCAAACAGAAAATACTCAAGTAATCACCAAATTCATGCATATCATGTAGCACACAGATTTTTCCAAAATATAAAAAAAAATGAAAGAGAGATGAAAGAAAAGCTAATACCTCCTCCCAATTTCTTCCTATGGGAGGCAGCAATGCTCTCTTGAGCTTGACCAACAACTAAGTCAAGCCAGGAGTTCTTGAAAGGGATATGGGATGAATGAGGTTGCTAATTAAGTAGAAATACTACAACCTTTTGATGGTATATGGGTACTTCCCTACACAATCACCACAAGACCAACAAAAAAACTTCAAATATCAAATGCTACAAGCTTAAAGCTTGTAGCTTTTGATATAGTAAGTGTTAAAACCAAATGGCTAAAAATCAGCAAAAAGCTTTCACCTCACAATGCCTTTTACCCAAGCTTTTATACCCACTGAATCTTGATATCTCCAAGATATCAGGGTTCAATGGTCATATATAAGCCCAGATAAAACAGCTTAATGTGGCTTATGAACTTATTTGCTAAACAGAAAACGGATTTCAAACTTGAGACTACTTTTTTCTTTGAAAACTTAAAACACTCAACAAATCAATTGTGGAACTCAGCTTGCTTTTCTAACACACACCAACTTTTAAAACAATAAAAAGGAATTACAGATTTAAAACATACCAACTTTCATTAATCTTTAAAAAGGAATTACAAAATGTTGAAAATCAAAAACTGGAACAAGAAAATATAAGTGACAAGCCACTTATATTTATACTAACTAAAAGAACAATCTAGAAAAATGAATAAAATATTACAAAGCTTAAACCCTAATTGCTGAATTTCCTTGAATGCCCTTGTTCTTCAAATTCGAATCTTTGTCAATGGTGCATCATGTGATGTTCCAGCTTGCAAAAGATGATCTAGGCCATTGGTAGTTCCTTTGGGACCAAGTAGAGGCTTTAAACTGTTAATCTTGTCTCCTTTATGGGGTTTGGGGGAAAGTGACATGAGCAGGGGAGTGGGGTATGGGCACATGGGATGGTTGGGGTCGAAAGTGAAAGGTGGGATGGGTTTAGTGTAGGTTTAATCACCCATTTGGAAAGTTAGGGTAAAAACCCTTTGGTTTGGTCTTAATTTGATCCTGGGCTGTTCTAGGGTTTATGAGGGATTAGGATAGGTTTTAATCTGATTTTTGGATGGGTTTATTTAAATTAGGTGTTTAGTGGGAAATAAAGTTGACCATTTGACCAGTTTAAATAAAACCGGTTTAAGGCGTGGGTGGAAAACAGACGTGGCATGGGAGGTGAGATGGATGATGGTGATTAGGTGAGGGAGTGACGTGGAGAGTTGTGAGTGGGTGATGGATGTTTCTTGTCTAGTCAGATTTATCCCCTAAACTCCCAAAGCTTCTTCACTTGGTAATAAATAGCCAAAACTCCTTTTTCCTCTGTTAATAACTTTGGGCAGATTGTCATTTATGGCACAAGCTTTCTGCAAATAAATATCAATGATCATTAATGCAAATATTGCATTCTTCAAGGGCTTGTCTTGTTATATCTTGATACTTTAGGGACCCAAATTCAAATAGTGAGTATTGAAAGGGTATAAATTGCCAAGTCTTTAAAAGATGAAGGACCAATCTTGCCAATCTTCAATTCTTCAAGGTCATTTTTGGAAATTCCATATTTGGGTCCTGTTCTTTGTGCGACTTCGTTTCCCGTGTCCGTTTTTTGATTGATTCTTGTGATCTTTTGTCATTCCCTCAATATCCGTACCTAAAATACACAAGCAACAAACACAAGCATATGTATGGGTATTTTGTTGATATTTTATGCATTTTAAGCCTTATTTGGACGATGAGACTATTTATAAAAGCAGTCTCATCATAACTTCTCTTTGTTATTCAACATATTTTTGAAGTTTGCGGCGAATCGAGGAATCATGATAAGAGCGTCGGAAAAACTTATATTAAAATGTATATCACGAAACATTTTCATAAATAGCTCAAATCGATAATTATTCCGTTCGTGTGCCTTTTCCTTGTTACATCTCGAAGGGTAAGGTAAGGGTGGTGTAGGTTGGGCATTAGGCAACGGCCTTGGAATCTCAGGTTCCATAATTGGTGTTGGTTCAACCGTAGGTGTGGTATGAGCGGTACTTCGTGGGCTTGTGATATGCTCCTTTTCGACAAATCACCTCGGGTTCTTTCTCGATTTCCTTCTTCGTAGAAGTACTAGGACGAGAGATTGGTTCCTTGAAAGTTTTACCACTACGAGTAGTAATAACCTTCATTTCTCCCTTCGGGTTTGCTATGGTATCACTAGGAAGACCACCCGAGGAAGAGGGTTTACACATGATTGCTTCAAATATTTTTGCGATTCGGTCTTCAAATTTAGATTGCCTAGCATCCGCTTTTAACAGTTCTTGCTTAATCTCATGTTGTCCTTGTTCCATCTTTTGTTGATTTTGTTGAAGACGTTGAACGTTTCTTTCCATTTTGTTAGCATGAGTCTTAAGTTCATTAGCAAGTTTGTTTTAAGCTCGTTTTTCGACTTAGATCTTAAGCTAATCATTGCATATTATAAAACTTAGCTTCGTTTTCTTTTCAATAATCAAAAAATTCCCCATTTAGATTTTTAGTGTGAGCATTTAAAAACCTTGTGTAGTGTTTTGAAAATCACAGTTTTGGTTTTGATTTGAAACTTGTCCATTCCCACTTTGATAATTCCCTTTGTTGTATTTACGTGAATTGCCTTGATAACCACCATTTTGATTGTTGTTTCGATAGTTGTTAGCATTTTGGTTTGATGGAGATTGATTTGGGCGGGAACCTTGGCCGTTTTGGTTGTAAGTTCTCGTTGCTACGTAAGCACTCGAAGTGTTACTACCGGCGATAATGCACTCGGAAAGATCATGAGCTCCACCACAAGATAAACAACTCTTATCAAATGCTTTAAACGATGCGGAATTCAAAGAATCTTGTGCTTTCCAATGTGTCATATGCGTCGAAAACCTTTCGAAAAACCGATTTTCCTCATTTGCTTCATCATGTAAGGCATTAATGTTACGAGACGATGAAGACGATGACGAACCCATATTGGCAACACTCGGTGTGTTATGAGGGTTATAAACCTTAGATCTATTCTCGATAATCTTTAAAGCTTCATCAGTCGTTTTGCACAAAAAATTACCACCCGCGGCGGCATTCAAATAATCTCGTTCATGATCATTAAGCCCATTGTAAAAAGTATCTATTTGATGCAATTTCGAAAAATCATGGTGTGGACATTCATGTAACATTTCCTTAAATCGTTCCCATGCCATTGAAAAACTTTCATTATTACGTTGTGTAAACCTTGAAATCTCATTTTTCAAATGTGTTGTTTTATATGGTGGAAAAAATTGGTTCACAAACTTAGAAACTAGATCACCCCATGTCAAAATCAAATTTGGCGGTTCTTTCTCGAGCCAAATTTTTGCGGGTCCTTCCAACGAGTATGGAAACAACATCATCCTAATGGCGTCATGTGGAACATCCTTAAACTTGCTTGTTGCGGTGAGACGATTAAAATTCCTTATGTGGTAATGCGGGTTGTCTTTTTCATGACCTCTAAACTTATTTGCTTGTGACATCGACCTTAAACCCGTCTTAATCTCGAAATTCTCCGCAAGGATGGCGGGAATCACAATAGCTTCTCCAAAACCCTCGGTGGGTGCTTGAAGCAACTTCATCATTGTACGATTAGCCATGGCGACTATTGGTTCTACAACGAGTTCGACAATCTGAGTTTGTTGTTCAATCAAAGGACTTTGATTTCCTTGACTTTGACGACGTTTACGAGCACGTTTTGCTTGATTACGAGTTAGCATAAACTTGACGTAGAATGGGAGGTTAGCAAAGAAGATTCTTTTGGGTGTTTTGTGGATTTTCAATTTTTTTGTGTTTTTTATTGTTTTAAATTTTTTTGGATTTTGTGTGTATTTATAGACAACAATCTACCAAATCTCTCCTAGAATCAAACTCTTGATTAAAGAAGCCTCAAAAGAATGAAAACGATCACGTGGAGTGAACGCCTTCGAATGACTTTAGAACTTTGGTGAAAACCAAATTGTTCAAGAGGGTTTAATCACAAAGAAACCAATCAAATATATATGATACGTAATAATACTTTGGGCCGCAAAACCCTCGATTAGCTTTCAATCTCAAAATACTCACAAGCAAGCGGAGAAACAGGCGGCGCGAAGCACTTAAGAGCCTTTTTCTTTAGGGTATATTTTATAATACCCACCTTTATAGTTTGTATTTTTCAAAATCGAGCTTCACGAAAGTATTTATCTATTTTTTCCTTTTTCTTTTTGTTTGAGATTCGAATACAATAATTAGGAGATCACATCCCAATTAAGGTTGTGTTTTCACACTTTTGGAGATATTTTGAATTTGTTGTGATACTTATACAATATAGTAATAATAATTTCACAAGAAAAACGAAAAAAACCGATAATACGTATTAGTAGAGTTCTACTAATACAAATACTATTTATGGCTAATATTAAAAACAAAATGACAAATTAATAACGAGACACCTCCCCGGAAGCGCGCCAAAATGATTGTAGTGTTTTACTACTCTTTAGGAAAAGAGCGTAAATAGGGAAAGTATTAAATACGACGGTTTAAGAAAACCGTGTACTAATGACCCAATGGTGAAAGTTCGTTTCCCAAGGAGGTATATGTGTGTGACTAAATTGTATAGATATTTGAGATTAATATTGAGAGAAAGAAGGGATGAGAAAATAGAATGACGGATACGTGAAAATTATTACTACGACGACAAAATTAAAAACCGTAAAAAATGCTAAAACAAAAATTAATTTTAAAAATTCCCAAAAAATTATCAAAAATCAAATAAAATAAACTAAGAGTTTACAAAAGATCAAAACTTTTTCAAACCTTTTAATTAATTAAATATTAATTTTTAAATGCTAATTAAAGCCCTAAAAATCAAAATAATTATTAAAAAGCCCAAATAAAGAATTTTCACTTTTTAAACTTCTAAAATGACTTAAAAAGAAGAAAAACTATTTTTATGAATTTTAAAACTAATTAAAACTAGTTAAAATGATTAAAAACTATTAAAATATTAAAATAATTCTAGAAATTAAGAAAATGATGCTAAAATTAATCTAAAAGTTTTAAAAATCCTATTTTAATGTATTTGACCTAAGAAAAATATAAAAGTTGCAAAAATGTGAAAAATGAAATTTAATAATAAAATAATATTAAAATATTATTAAAAATCCAAAAATTATAAAAAATTCTAAAAACTTGCAAACTATTTTATTTTAACCTAAATAAACAGAAAATGAAAGTGAAATGACAAAAATACCCCTAATGGGCCCCTAAATGGGCTAAAAACAAAAATAATCCAAATGAAATGGGCTTTTGGCCCAATAAGATGAAACTTAACCAAATAAGCTGAAAATCACTAGTCTAGCTTAAAACTTAATTCTAAACACAAAAGTCTGAAGGCTCAAAAGCTGAAAGTGAGCTTATCACAACTTAATGGTACAATAGCTTATTCTTAATGGGCTTTTTGGCCCATTAAGCTATAAGCCAATGCCATAAGCTCAGATTTGACACACAACCTTCTTTTGAGATGCCTAAGAGATTTGTAAAAAGAAATTTCAAATAGCTCAACCAATAAGTCAGAAATAAGCAAAGTAAGTTTTCACTAAAAGACAAAATAGTCGACTTTGAGTTCTAGACCACCCCAGACCTTGAAATAAGTTGCAAAAGACTCTAAATGACTTAATTAAGACAAATCAACAAAGAAAAGTTCAATAAGCCAAGCCAAATAAGCTGAATTAGCTGATAAGCACTTATGTAAAAGTCAAAGTAATTGGTTTTCTAGTCAAAGCTCAAAGTCAACCCCTCAAATGCTCGAGTATGAACAAATGGGTCAAATAAGGAACACATATTACAAAATTAAAGTTGTTGCAGGTTTAAATAAGCTAGAACAACTTATTGATAAGCACAAGGTGAATTAACACTAGCAGTGGCTAGCAGCAGGGGAAAGGAGTTCCCATTGCTTTGACTATTTGACTTGCTTTTTTAGAGAGATCCAGTTGGATTCAATGGAAAACAAAGGCACCCTTGTAATCAGTGGATCACAAGGAGTTAATATCAACAAAGAAATCACAATTTGGTTCAGCCAATAAGCATAAAATAAGCAAACAGTCACCAGATATGATACAGACTTGCAAATAAGGAGTTATGAACTAAATAAGCAGTTTAAGCGTGAATAAGCCAACCAAATTGAACCATATGCATACACAAGCTATAATAAAGTCCAATAAGCACAATAAAACTGGTTTCAAACACTGGGTCAAAGATTAGAAGCAGATTCAAGCACAAACAGTTACTGATGAACAAAGGCACTTTTTCAAAACCCTTTTACTGATCTATTTGACCACCAATCCAATTTTAAACCTTCAAATCCCTTTCCCTGGTTATGTTAACTTAAACTTAGCACTTGTTAACCCTAGTCTACCCTTAGATCTAGGTGTCCCAAAATTTTAGCCAAAAATCCAAGTAAAACAGATTTTATAGACCGTTGTTAGATGTAAGTGTTTATACCCTCAAAAATTGCAGATAAATGACCAAGTACACAAGGTAAACAAATACCAACAATGAACAACACAACACAACCACTCAAGTTGCCTTAAATCCTAATAGTTCAGTTAACCCAAACACCCCTTTGGAATTTGATTTCCTAAATTTTCAAAGGATTGTTATGTTTTAACCCTCAAATCAGGATCTAACCAACCCTAACAACAATAATCAAACTTTAGAAACACAAATCAACCACAATATCTCAGATTCACAAACAAATATGCAAATTCACCCAAAATCATGCAATATTCAGAAAATATAAATGGGATAAGAGATTCAAACCTCCAAAATGTACATCCACACTTTGGAATGTTTGAGCTTAAGTGCTAGCAAGAACAAGCACCAGCTTCCAATAGCTGCTAAGAACAACAAACCACAAAAGTTAACCAAAACAGATTATCCTTTGATTTTTGAAAACAAGAGTTTTAAACCTTAAAACCTTTCCTCAAAATCAATCAAACATGTAAATTGAACTCAGATTTCAGCTAATCAAACACAAAACTTTTATAAAAACACAAAAGAGAATTCAATATTTTCAGAAAACTAACTTTTATTTCATAAAAAGGAATTACAAAGAAATTAGCCAAAATCTGGAACAAAGGGGCTCTCACATGTTGAGGCCTCATTATATAGACGACTAAGGATGATTCTAGAATGAGAAAAATACAGAAACCCTAGCTAGAAAATCCCAAATTTGCCCTTGAGTCTTCTAGATGCTTGTAGTGTTTTGAGCTGTCAAATTTGATCCAAATCGTTCATTTATGCTTTGGAGCTATGTAATGAGCCTAAGGCGTTGATCTTGCCACGTCATTTTGCTTAGAGAGGAAGTAGACATGTGATTGGTGAACGGGTTTGGGTGTGGGGTCCTTTGGTGAGTGGAGATTGGGGATTTTTTGTGTGGGATGTGTTTATGGGCGTGTGAATTAAACGTGGGACAAGGTAATTTGATTTTACCATTTGTTTAAGTGGGTGGTAATTCTGGGTGGATGAATGGTGAATAGTAAAGATTTTGATCCAAAATTAGGGGAAAGAGTTGTTTAGCGCGTGTTTGTCTGATTTGAACTTTGGGAAATGACAATATGATTCCTTGTTCTTTGGGAAAACATATAAAACAAGTTTTTTAGCCAACAAACTTGGATTCCTTTGTTAATAAACTTCTCATTTTCATACTTTTGCCCCAAAACTTTGGTGTAAGGGTTTTAAGTACTTGTTTTCCCATTTTTGCATTATGCAAGGACTGAACTTGGACTTTTCTCATCTTTGAAGGTCTTCATTGGATGTTTGACTTCATGAGGGACCATTGTTGACAATTTAGAATTGTTGAGGGACTAAACTTGCCAAATCTTCAAAGTTGAAGGACCTTTTTGTAATTTTTACAAACATAAGGGACCAAACTTGTAATTATGAATATACAAGGGTTTTAATTTTCATTTCTTCATAAATGAGGTATCATTCTTGTACATCTTCAAATCTTCAAGGTATATTCTTTGAGAAATCCATAACTAGGGCCCGGTTCATTGTACGGCTTCATTTCTCGTGTTCGTTTTTCCTTGTTTCTTGTAATCTTTTGTCTTTTTCACGATATCCATACCTAAAATACACAAGTAAACAAACACAAGCATATATATGGTATTTTATGACATTTTTATGCATTTAAAGCCCGAAAAGAACGATGAGATCATGTATAAATGCCATCTCATTAGGGGATGTCTTTCCTCTTCTTCTTCTTATCCTTCAACACCTTGGGCCGAGAAGTAGACTGCACAGAGGTCTTGGACAGAGACTTGTCAATCTGATTTTCAGCATTCACCTTAGTGTGAGGGATCAAGGGCTCTTCTTCATCAACAAGTAACCTAACAACTTTCATTGTGTGCCTTGTTAGTGGCACTACATCATCTAAAGGAGTCTTCAGCAATGCTGATGTGATGTGATAGGGAAAGAAAGAGTGAAGCTCATCATTTGTGTAAGTTTCACCAAGAATATCCTCTATAATGAGAGAGAGATATCTTGTTTAGTAGATGGTGGCTAGTCGATTCTTCTTCCCTTTATTCTTAAGCTTAGCAATGAGGTCGATGTAGAGTATATGGACGATTCCAATGTCCTGCCCGCAAGTCAAGCTGTAAGCAATTGCTTGCTGAGATCCATTCAGCTGATCATGTGACCCTTGGTTTCCTCCCAAACATTTTATAATGTAAAGCATCAGCCTCCTCTATATGGGCGAGAAATAGTTCACCTTAATCAGGGATTTGTTTTGGAAAGCTTGGGAGGTGAAAGGTTTGTCATCATCATCATGAGGACGAAGAGTTGCCAGAGCCTTCTTTGCTGTAGCGCTGGCTGGCACAACGGTCATATCTTCATTGACGTTAAGTCCAATGACCCTAGCAAAGGTGGTGAAATCAAAGGTGAGAGGATGAGGATGGGTAGAGAGGTTGAAGGTGATGTGTGAGGATTTTTGATCAACTTCAGTAGAGAACAAGAACTCCCTTAAGTATTGCGAGTAGCAAGTAGAAGGTTCCCTAGTAATGGCTTCGTCTATGGGTGAGTTCTTGAGGAAGGATAACAATGGTGTGTATAGAGGATTGTTGTGTTCGAGAAGCACAACACTATTAATGAGTGCAATCTTTCCCTCGGTTACCCCAAAGTCGACGTTAGAAGCGGCCAAGACGGTGAACGAAGGGTTTGTTGCTGATAACGCCATTGTTGTTTGAGTGAAGATTTGGAGGATTATAGAGAGATGAGTTGTAAAACCCGCATGCTTTTACCTTGAACAATACACTTAGTAAACATACGTACATATTAAAACTTTCCTTTTATAGCATGAACACGTGTCACGATTAGTAATTACAAAAGTTATGTACGTATTATTATTACGACAAGTATTAAGTACGTGTTAGTACACGATAATTATTAAAAATAATAATTATAAGCACGAACATGAAATCATGAACGTAAAAACAACGAACATGTATGATGAGACCGCAATTATACATGGTCTCATCGTTCTTTTCGGGCTTAAAACGATGCAAATATCATAAAAAGTACCATATATATGCTTGTGTTTGCTCAATGTGTATTTTAGGTACGTATATCGAGAAAAAGACAAAAAGATCACAAGAAACAAGTTAAAACGAATAAGGGAAACGAAGCCGCACGATGAACCGGACCCAAGTTTTGATTTTCCAAAAATGCCCTTGAAGTTTGAAGAAATGACAAGTTTAGTTCTCCTAGTTTGAAGACTTGTCATAATTGGTCCTTGAAAAGACATATTATACAAGAATATTCCATGAAGTTATAGTTTGTCAAATATAGCCCTTAAAGATATGTCAAATTTCATGAATAGTCCTTCTTCCAAGGTTATGAAAGTAAAAAGGGCCAAAATGTAATTTGCCCAAAGTTTATATTGAAGGATATCAAGATATGCAGCCAAACTTGTTTTGAAGAGTTTTTACAAGACTAGGGGCAAACCTACCAAACACTAAACCTCATCCCACCAATCACCTTTTGACACATCACCAAAACCCACCCAAATACCTATTTACCCAATCCATACAACCCATTTACCCTTAACCCAGATTTATTATGAATAAACTTTTCAAAAGTTTATTAATACATAATTAACCGGGTAACATGTTTTATCCCCAAAACTAATCTCCTGTTCATCATATCCATATGCCATAAACCCTAAAAACCTAGTAACCTAATTAGCTTGACTTGAGCTAATTAATTAAGGGGTTTTTAATCTTTGGTCATCAAGAAACAAACCCACATGCTGGAAACCGACACCACCTCCCCCTTGTCCCCTCACCGGCTATCAAATGTCACGGGTCACAACTATCTGCCAATATCCTTTGACCAAATTGATGTATAGGATCAAATTACTGGTTACCTACAATAAATCAACGAGCTAGAGTCCTTCAAAGGCCATGTGATCACAGAACCTTCAAGAAGAAAGAATCAAGAATCAACATATTCTCAGCATCAATCAAGGGTGTTTTTGGTAGTTCATGTACTTAGGGTTTAGGTTTTTTGTTCACTCACATTGTGTATAAATAGCATAGCTTAGACTGGCAGCAGGGTTGTTCCAATTTCTAGTCAATCATTTGTAATATACGAATATTGAGTTTTAATTGAGTTCTACCTTTATTTTCTTGCAAATCATTTACATTTCCAGCACCTTTTAATATATTGAACTTGTCCTTTACATTACATTTCCATTTCCTGTTTTCAAATTCAAAAAATTTAAATTCCACTAAATAACCGTAGCATAAGCTCTCTTCATAAGCTGCATGACAATCAGTTAGTGTAAGGGATTGTGGTTCATGGTTTTGTGGTGAATAGATTGTTGGTACTTAATTTGGTTCTTGTTATTTTGGTTTGAAGATATTTCAAAGTTCTTTGGTTTCAAGAAAGTTCATAAGCTAATATGTATAAGCTACGTGACAAAGGCTTATTCAGAAGGTTTAAGAGCTTTGGTTGAAGTTATTAAGGCTGTTGGGGCTTTATAGTGTAGCTGTGATTTAAGAGTTTGGTTCAAGTTAGTTTGGTATGTGGTAGATGATCTCTTGGGTTTCATAAGCTACGAGAAAAGCTAATTGGGGTTCGGGTTGATTAAGGGTAAGAAAGTGAGTTGAGAAGCTTGTTTGTTAGTGTGTTAGAAGTCATAGAGCTTTGGACCCTCAGTAAGTTGCTACTTCACTTTACTCTCTAAAAGTCCTTTATTCTGCTTATGAGTTTTTATTGGCTTATGTGTTAGTCGGTAATGTATTATGATTTGGGTTATGTTTGTATTGGGCTCAATCCCATCTAATGTACTCTTGTAAAACTATTTATACCCTCTCGGGATACTTCAATAAGGGACGATTCATTATACTCTTACATGGTATCACGGGTATCGACCTATCTTCCCTCCTAAGCCGATCAAGTTTTGTTTTATTGTTTGGTTAAGAGTGTTTCGAATCTAGGGTTTTATAAGTCCCAAAGACGAAGCGCTCCTGTTGTTAGAATCGAATCTAGGGTTTTGAGTCCCAAAGATAGATTGATGCTCGTGGTTAACTGTTAGATTGTTCTAAATCGAATCTAGGGTTTCTAGTCCTAAAGACGATTTATTACGGGTACGTTACTTTGTTTGGCTTGTTTGAATCTGCTTTGTTTGGTATCTCATCTCAAGTTTCATAGTTTATATTGTTTTCACTAGTTGGTTACTGGTTGCTTTGTTCAAATTGCATCCAAGTGACACGGTTTTTAGTGGTTTCATTGGTCCACTGTTGTTCTCCACTCCACATATAATATGACACTTAATTAAGTTACCAACATGACTGGTAAATCAACTCCTTCCGTTACTTTGTCCCTCTCCGAAAAACTCATGGCTATTAACAACCTTCACATACTTGTTCCGGTCAAGTTGGATATTGAGGAGATGAACTACTCCTCATGGACATATTTTTTTGAACATCTTTGCAAAGGGCACAAGCTTTCGGATCATATTTTCGGCAAGAGTTCTACTGGTGATGGCGGGGAACCTAGTGAAGTTCCTCCCCCTGATGATGAATGGTTGAAGATTGACAACATTGTTTTATCATGGATTTTTACTACTATTACGAAGTCCCTTCAAACTCAGATGGTTGATGAACGCCCTCAAACGGCTAAAGAGGCATGGGATATATTAGCCAATATATTTCAAGATAACATACGGGTCGATCTCTTGCTCTAGAGGCGGAGTTACGATCATTAAAGCTAGGTGACTTGAGCATTGACGGTTATTTTAAGAAGATTGAATCCATTACTTCAGTGTTAAAAGGGATCGGGTCTCCGCTTAGTAATGAGGACATTGTTAATATTGTTCTTGCGGGTTTACCCCCTAAATATGTGACGGTTTATGGCATTATTGTTCATCGGGAATCCTTCCCGGATCTTAAAACAGTTCGCTCCATGCTTACAACAGAAGAGATGAGGTTGAAGTCGCTTCCTCAAGACCCATTGTTTGATTCTTCACCCTCGTCACCAATGGTTTTAATGGCTAATACCGGCAACCGTACTCAGCATTCTAATTTCTCCATGGAAAAGGTATTCAAACCTTGTTTTCTTTTTGAAAAGGGTCCATGTCATTTTGGTGTGAATTGTCATTTTCTACATAATGGTATGCATGGCTCATCTTCGCGTGCAAATAACTCCTCGACAACCACACTGGGGGATGATATGCAAGCTTTAAAAACCCTCATGACTAAACTTGGGTTTGATGATAAACTTTTATGTGTTGGTGCAAAGTCTACTATATCGAATGTTAGTTCTCCTATGGCTTTACATACAGGCTCCGTGTCTCCTGCTGCGAATATGCTGAGTCCCTCAACACTTTCACCCCAACCAGTGAGTTATCCATCTATGGCCCAACAACCGGTTTATACATATCCATCACAACCGATGGTTTATTCAGGTCAACCGATTGTTTATCCAACTCAACCCATGGTTTACTCGAACCATCAACCTACGCCTGCCCAACATTTTGTTCAGCCCAACACATTGTTTCCTTCGGCCCAACAGTTTTGTCAACAGTTTTTTCAGCCCAGTTCAGCAGTACATCATGTAGCTCAGCCAACAATGAATAATAGCTTGGGTGCTCTTCCGGGTCAAGAGACAACAATAACAAATGCTTTTACTGCTGCTTCACTCCAGGATCCCGCTTCTGGTAACTGGAATATGGATACAGGTGCGAGTTCTCATCTTATTGATTCTGTCTCAAATTTAAGTGATGTTTTTATTACGTGCATTTATTCGTCTGTTTCAGTTGGTGACGGTCATTCTATACCAGTAACCAACTCTGGTCATAGTATTTTACCTACTCCATATCGACCCCTTCATTTAAATAATGTTCTCATTACACCCAATATTGTCAAAAATTTAATGTCTGTCTGTCAGTTTGTTTGTGATAATTATTGTACAGTTGAGTTTGACCCTTTTGGTTTCTTTGTTAAGGACTTCAAAACTCGAAGGGTGCTGCTCCATTGTGATAGCACTGGCGATCTTTACCCTGTCACGAAGCCCTCTATCATTCCTCATGCGTTTCTTACGAGTTAGTATATGTGGCACCAACGACTTGGACATCTAGGAAGTGAAATGTTACGTCGTGTTTTATCTAGTAATTCCATCTCATGTAATAAAGAGAAGCTGCCTGTGCTTTGTCATGCTTGTCAGCTTGGAAAACACGTGAAACTTCCATTTGTCAGTTCTAGTACTTTTGTTGCTTCTAGTTTTGATATTGTTCACTCGGATTTGTGGACCTCTCCAATTTTGAGTTTGTCTGGTTTTAAATACTATGTTTTGTTTTGGATCATTATACGCAATATGTTTAGGTTTATCCTCTGGTTCATAAATCTGACATTCTGTCCAAGTTCCTTTTGTTTCGCAACTTTGTGCCCACTCAATTTAAGTGTGAAATCAAGTCTTTTCGGTGTGATCATGGCGGTGAATTCGACAACAGTGCTTTTCATAAATTATTTGCATCTAATGGGATTCAGTTTCGTTTTTCTTGCCCACGAACCTCTCAACAAAATGGTAAATCTAAACGAATGATTCGGACCTTCAACAACCTAATACGCACATTATTATTTCAGGCTCACCATCCTCCTAATTATTGGACTGAAGCTCTTAATATGGTTGTTTATCTATTGAATATTCTTCCTTCCCGTGCCATTGATAATGACATCCCTTTTACTCGTCTTTTTGGGACCACACCTGACTACACAATTTTACGTACATTTGGGTGTCTTTGTTACCCTGACTGTGGTCCTGCTCACAAACTTGAACCACGTGCTACGCCTAGCATCCTTTTGGGGCATGCGACAAATCACCGTGGTTACCGTTGTCTTGACCTAAACACCAATATTATTATTATTTCTCGTCATGTAACTTTTGATGAAACGGTTTTTTCCGTTTGGATCAATGACACCCACCACTAGTCCTTCATATGATTTTTTGGATACCTCGTCTAACCTGATTAACGACTTCATTCGGCTATACCCTTTGCCGAATGCTGCCCAAATCCCACCGCATGAGCCTGTTTCCCCTCACAGCCCACCTCCTGGTTTTGGCTCACACCATGTTCCTCAACAAAGCCCAAAAACTGGCCCACCCCCTGGTTTCGGTCAATTTCCAACCCCCACTGTTCCCGATAGTCCACCTCAAGCAATTATTACTACAAAATTTAACCCGAATCTTGTTTCGACTCACCCCATGGTCACGCGTTTTCGTGTCGTGAAGAATCGTCCTAATCAAAAGTACAATTGTCTTGTGTCCGCTATCTCTCCATTACCCAATTCATATAACGATGCGTTTCTGATATGATCCTGGGAGAGAAATATGATTATGTTTTATTTTGGTTTATTGTTTTCTTAGTTAATTGGAGAGTCGGTTTATCTGATTAATATAAGCCATCGGGTGGTCGGGTTATCCCATTATTATAGCCTATCCATCCTTTTATCTCTATAATAGATCCGGTTCATATCAATTGGTATCAAAGTTCCAAAAAAACACTGTTCATCGGTTACTGTTCATCGTCGGTTAATGTTCATCAGAAAAAGGTAAGTTACTGGAATGGAAGCGGAAGCACAGAGGTGTCAAGAATGGCATCAATGGAATCAAAGGTGTCAAGAATGGCATCAATGGAATCAGAGGTGTCAAGAATGGCATGAATGGAATCAAAGACGGGAACAAATGGCTATTAGAGCATATGAAGAGGAGAAGAGGCGTGCAGAATTGAATCAAAAGATTGAAGAGGATAAGAGGCGTGAAGCATGGAATCAAAAGATTGAAGAGATGATAAACATAATTCAGTCTTTCATCTCACCTGTTCAAAAGCCTCCAACACAACCTGCCACCACAGAAAAGTGTGGTGAAGCTATTCGTCTCGGTCAGATTCAGAAGGCGTGGGAAAGAAGCTGGAAAAAGATGGAACATATTCTTTAGGGGTCAAGCTAAATCAACGGATTCCTAACAAGAAGATAAAGGCAAGGCTGTTTTGGAATAAGTTTGTGGTGGCACGTGTTCGAACCAGAAAACCTACAAAGCTAGGTTCCTCCCTTGGCACTGGATTTGAAATATCAGATTCACGTGAAGAATTAGGAGTCTGCACAAAGCTCAAATACATATACCAAGCCTACTGCTTGCTCTTGAAGCGCACAAAGGGGATAAAAAGAAGAACTTGGGATCCCGGAATCACAACAGGCAAGATAACAACACCTTGAGGACAAGGTGTTTTTGTCGGGCGGAGTAATGATATGATCCTGACAGAGAAATATGATTATGTTTTATTTTCGCTTATTGTTTTCTTAGTTAATTGGGGAGTTAGTTTATCTCATTAATATAAGCCATCGGGGGGTCGGGTTATCCTATTATTATAGCCTATCTATCCTTTTATCTCTATAATTGATCCGGTTCATATCAGTTTCGTGATCCTAACTGGCAGCGTGCTATGACTGATGAATATAATGCACTTATTAAAAATAACACTTAGACTTTGGTGCCTCGACCATCATATGTTAATATTGTTCGTTGTATGTGGTTGTTTCACCACAAGTATTTGGCTGATGGTTCTTTGAGTCGTTACAAGGCTCGTCTTGTGGCGAATGGTAGTACACAGATTGAGGGTGTTAATGTTGATGAGACTTTCAGTCTGGTTGTTAAACCTGGTACCATTCGAACGGTTCTTAGTTTGGCTATTTATCGGTATTGGCATGTTCATCAGTTGGATGTCAAGAATGCCTTCCTTCATGGGGATCTGTCTGAGACGGTTTATATGCATCAGCCTCCCGAGTGTTGGGAATTATTTGTTAAGTGTCAAGTACCGTTAGTGTATTTCAAGTACTGTTAGTGTTATGTAAGTACCGTTAGTATTAACGCGGTACATAGTAAGTACTGCTACTTATAAAGTAAGTACTGCTATGATGATTAGGACGAATATATCTTTGTATAAGATATGTCATAGTTATAGTTAGAGTATATCTTATGTGATATATCAAAATAGTTAGAATAATGATAATATATCGTCTGTGATATAGTTATCTTTATAGAATATTCTAAGGTTTCTAGGGTTCCTTACTCTATAAAAGGAACATAGGTACAATGTCTTTCATGTACCTCATTCAAGTCGATTAATAAGAGAATCGAATAGTTAAAAGTAATTATGTTCTTCTGTGACAATCCGTCAATTTATGGTTGATATTTTATTCTCGAATATTATTTAAAGACATTATTTTAATGTTACATTATGAACTCACTTATTTTTGGGTAGAAATTTGGATTTACGTCTTGAAGTAGCATCGACTACGTCTAAACCGGAGGATTCAACGTTACGTGCTTACGTTTACATACACCATCTTTGGTGACAGTCCAACATTTCAGAAAATAAATTTATCCGTGAATATTATTTTGGAGTTTTAAATTTGTGTTGGTTCATAAACTCACAAATTTACGAGAAGAAACTAGGACTTACGATTTTATTTTAACGTCCTTTACGACTAAACCGGAAACCTTAGGATTACGTATTTACGTTTTCGAACTCCGTTTTTGATGAGACAATTTTTATTTGATTCGTTTTGTGCCGTTGATTCATAATTTATAAAAACGTTTTTCGTAAAACGACCCGAGGGCACGCAAATCGAGGAAACTAGAATCGAGGAGTACCCGTAAATAAATGGGGATGAGACAAGTGGGACACTTGTCCCACCCCCACTCAAAACCGGCCCTAACTAGAAACACGACATCACTTATGTGTCAAGTGTACACAATAAGCTACACATGTAACTTGAGCTTACATTGTAAGCTAAGCTACCTCAAAACCATGTTAGCTAAACCACTTCCCACACACAAAACATGCAAACAACTTCATCTTCTCTCATCCTCCTCAAAAATGCTGTCCCACACTCCTCACAAAACACCCTAATTTGATCTTGATTCTACCATAAAATCTTAAGTTATTTACACACATGTTGAAGCCCTTTTGAAACCCTATTGATTGGTGGTGATTATAACATCCAAGGAGGAGTTTCCATGGAGTATTGGGGCTAATTTTCCACAAGGTGTTCTTGAAGAATAGTGTTCTTGAAGATGGTCTTGGTTTATCACAAGTTTCTCCATCAAAATCCATGTTTTGATCACAACCTACATCATCATGGTGGTATAAAGATTGTTCTCCTCATCCTCTTGTTAGATTGTTGGCTGTATAAAACAGTAAAGAACCACATGTTAGACTGATAAAATGGCAAAGTAGAAGCAATATACAGTAAGTAATATGTCTTGTACACATGTGAGAGTGGGCCATGCAATGGAATCATTGTAATGAGTGAGATATGATCAAAACAAGTTTAAAGTACAAATCTGAGTTCACTGTTTTGGACGATTTTTAGAAAATACTTAAAGGCTGATTCAACAGTAGCTATAGAAGAGTTAAATGGAGCACATATCATGTATTTTATGTCAAACAAATTTGAGCTTCTATCTCCATATATAACTCTAGATATGGCAGTTTTGGTGAACATGAAAATAAAAATCAGATTTTAGGAAATTAAATTATAATAGTATTATATAAGCACTCAAATAAAAATAGTATAAAATGTGAATTAAAACCCACTAACTCATATAATACATTTATATAAATATGTATAAGGATAAATAAATGGACATTTTATAAAAATGGTAGTCTAATAAGTTTTATAAGTTATAAAACTATAAACATGATTTTTACGACTTTTTCGGCTATTACCGTAAAATTAACGTTTTTTCTAAATAAAACTTAGACGGTTGGACCCATCTGATGTGAACTTTATAAAACTCATATACTGATATATAAACATATATAACAAGTAAAAACCGATAAAACCCGAACTATAACACATACGGACATTAACGGGCTAAGTTAATGTTATTGGACTAATAATACAACAAAAAGGGCTAAAACACTTATAAACTTATTTATTGGGCTTTACCCATTTAGGCCCAACATGTAAAGTGTAAATACTGATAATACAAGTAAGAAATGGATTAATACAAGTTAATGAACTTATAATAGGCTTATTGGACCTAAAACACGTAAATAGGTAAAACTAGTAAACTAGTATAAAAGTTATCGACACATAACACTAAAATGAGTAAATGAGAATATGTAAACCCACTTGATCATCATATATATATAATAATCATATGTATACATAATTGTTATCTTTATAAAGTCATTGGACATGAGTATAAGACAAGTATTATTTGTCTAGGTTTCTGTGATTGAAGCACGTACCGTACGTTCGAATTGCCGATAACCCGCCTTCCCACATCAACGTGAGTTCATAGCCTTACACTCTTTTAAATGTTTTTATGAAATATTTTATAAAACCGCGAGGGAGATAACATGTTAGTTTTTTATAAAATAGGACACCATTTGTCCCGATTGTTTGTTTATTGATTTGGACCCGAATGATTGTATGACCCGATTGTATGACCCGATAAATGATTAAATGACCCGATAGATGAAATTTAATGGATTATTAAAGTTAGGTTATGTCACTAAAAGTCCCATTAACATGAATTGTGAACTACCGGGATTTGGTAGACGCTTATGCATATAATAGTACTATTTGGGGACGATCACCCCAGTTCGCGCCTTGACGGTTGAATCCCGTCGTGCCACATTGATTGGTAAGCGAATTAATGTATGAGAAGATTTCCATAGCATGACCTTTGTGATGACACGCTAATTTAGATGGGCAAATTGAGTTTCGGGCTAGCTACCCGTTGTTTGTTTTATTAAGGTAACAATGTCATGCGGCTTATAATAATCCAAATTAACGAAATACTGCTATACGCTCTGAATTACGATGTATTGCCTGACTAGCAATACGGGGTCATACTATTGATATTATGTTTGTGTTTTGGTTTTCGTAACCATATTCATATAACGGTTTTTATTTTTATACAACGTCATAAGACGTATTGTATGATGTTTTTACGACATTGGCTCGTATAATGATTTTTTTAAGGCAAATGCCTATATGATGATTTTCGATAAGGATTTGTATAAAATGATTTTTGCTATCTTATGGCCTACTACATAGATTTGTACAAAATGATTTTTGGTAATAACTTTATACCGATGTTATATTAATCGATTTTATTAAACTCTATGAATTCACTCGGCGTTATCGCTGAACTTTTCTTTTAACATGTTTTATCTCAGGTACTTGAAGGTAATTCTCAGGAAGACAACAAGAATTCATGGCCCGCACTTAAACAATATTTTCCATTCAAATGCTTTGTAAAACCTGTATTAAATACAATGACTTGGGACCTATGTAACTTTGATATTTATGAATGGAAATGGTTTATTATTAAAACGACGCGACTTTTAACCGTTGTCTATGATGTGAGTAATGTGCTATCCCGTAACACCAACTAGTCTTCCGCTGTACTGTCTTGTATAAATTTGGGGGTGTTACAGTTTCGTACCAGAGCTCTCGTTATAGAGAACGAAAGATTTTTAAAACCAAGGTTTTGAATAAAACATTTCAAAATCTTTTAACTATAAATATTTTTCTAAAAATGTCTAAAAATCTTTTGACTATAACGGTGCCGAAGAATTCCCGAGTTACCGACAAGGCCAGACTGAGAAGTGTTATTTTAATATATATATAACTTGGATTATATATATATATATATATATATATATATATATATATATATATATATATATATATATATATATATATATATATATATATATATATATATATATATATATATATATATGATATAATTTTATTACATGATTGTTTGATGATTATTTTGATATTTATACGAGGTATTTATACGACGTAGATTGTCACAAGGAACCCTAAATTCCCTAGTAAATTAATCGAAGCTATTCTCGTAGGAATTCTAGCTATCCTAGATTTAAACCAAGTTGTGGATATTTATGATCCCAACAAATGGTTGATATTCGTAGAAATGTAGATATTAGTTGATTGTGATATTGAAAAAGAATTGGTGAGATTAAAACTGATATCGATGTCATGACGATCTTTCCTTATAGAGTGGAGTTTGACAAAACGTTACCACCTAGAAAGATGTCATCTGATTCGTTGTCACCCAATTCTTAAATTGAAATCGAAAGGGTGAATGTTGCACTTGAGGCTGCCATTAGAACCATTACCCAAAAGCCTCATGTCACTAGTACCTTTCCGAGAAGTCTAGTTGAATGATCAAGTCATTTCATACTAGTGACTCATTTGATAACTATTGTTGAAAGAGCTATAGGATTGGAATTAAGTGTTGTTCATATCGAGCCTTTATTGCACTTTGAAGGTCTAAGGATAAGATTGAAAATATTGGAAAATGAAGTAGGATATCGAATTGAGTATAAGTTGATTGAAACTTGAATAAAGTAAAATTTAACTCGTATGGAATATGAGATTGTTAAGAGGAAGTCGTTAAGTTTTGTGATTGAATTATAAGGTTTTAAATGATTGTTGATTTGTGTTGAGGGTTGTTCCTAGGCCATTGTTCAATAATGAGGATGCCCAGTGTCCAAGAAATAAATTGAAGAAATCTTCTTCTGAATTGAGACCGATGGATCTTCTAGGACATGTGGAACACCTAATGACTCTTGTAGATTAGTATTCATTGTGGTATCTTTTAAAATCCCTAACTTAACTGAGATATCAGTTGGTAGGATGAGTTTTGGAAATTGTATGACATAGTGACACGTAATGTGTTACGGTACAATTTGACTTGTTTATGATTAATGAAAAGACTACCTTTGATTACTAAATTCTACATGTATCGATATTATCTATCCTTTATTGCTTCATCCTAATGTTCGCATTAGTGATGCAACTATTAAACAAGTACTCATCTCGAATTGAGTTACGTTGTGGATTATTCTTTTTGAGTGCCATCGAGGTCATGAACCTCATGATTATTTGGCTAAGCTCATTTCCTATTATATTGTAGTTAGTTCTTGGTGAACAAGCTTTCATCACTCTTCTGCAGATCACTCATTGTTTTTATAAGATAAACCAGTATCCCTTGATAAAAGTTGAATTTTCATCACTATAAGGATTATTCAAAGTGAGAATTATAAGTGATTGTTATCGAAATAAAGTTGATTATGAAATATCTTGGAAAACTTAATTGTTTTCATAACCAAGAAAATCTTTGTAAATTTATTTTTGATTCTTATTTAAGAATTAAGCATGAAAATGTTTTCATTATAAACATGATGATAAAATTTTGACGAGCTGAGTATTGCATCGTTAATCTTGAAATTTTATATAGTTGCACGCCTACATAGAATTTGGAATGAACCATGCAAGACTAATTAGTAGTCACCATAAAACTAATGAACAAACACTACATTTTCTTTGAAGATTGTGAAAGATTAAATTTTATGAGATCTACAAGAAGTGAAAAATAGGGACATAGTGTTAGGGACACCTACATATGTGCCCGTACAATTTATTCTTCTGAGTCGAATTTACTCATATGTGGAAATTGTCTTATTTGACAATTGACAATTCTTTCTTGTCTAATTCTCTTGTAGTGAGATTCTTAGGAAAAGTATCTGATTACCGAGTGTTGATACCCGACTGGATGTATTGACGTTCTTATCATTTCTTATGATTTGATTTCATTTGAATGACCTGGGTAACGATCCGAGGAGGTTTCTAATGCATACTTAAATTATGAAAACATGGGATATATTCATATTCGTTAAATGTTTTCGTCTGTATCTGATTTGAAATTCTATCGCGTAGATTATGCGTTGACCTTACTCTTTTAATGGTAGTTGTGTCTCCAGATATCCTTGAATTTGTGAAAGATTATGAGTTATTATTAGTCTTTTGAGAAGTTCACATCTTATCGACGACAATAAAACTGAAAAGTTGGTAATGCCAGTAGAATGGATTGATTGATTATGACATGACGACTTTGTCTTAATTGATGGGAACTCGAGTAGAATTCCCCTAAAAGATAAGATGTTGATTATCAAAAGTGATCTAAATAATTCTTGATGGATGACCATATCCTACATATAGACTTGAAATTATACCATGAATGGTTGTGAATTAGTCATAGATATTATAAACTAGAAAGAACCTAATATGAATTTATTAAAAGATTATGTTATCTAAAACTTTAGGAGGTATTTGTTGGTGAATTACCTAGACTTTTGCCATTAAGGCAGATTGAAATTGGTATTGATTATATTCCCGGTGCTGCACCTATTGCTTGTGCACTGTACGCCAACACCCTCTGAATTAAAGGAATTACCGTACAACTGAGAGAGTTGTCGGAGAAAGATTTTATTCTACCGAGCTCGTCATCATGAAGAGCTATGGTGTTATCATTCCTTATATTTATAGATTACTGTGAACTGAGTAAATTGACAATCGAAAACGATATCCATGACTCGAAATGGAAGATTTGTTCGATCATTTACAAGGTTCTAGCGTATGTTTTAAAGACTTGATCCACGGCATGGTTATCATCAACTTCGCATCTGTGAAAAAGATTATGTATTCCAATCACTACATCCGGTACTTGTAATGAACATTATGAGTTTCACGTGATGTCGTTTGGATTGACTAATACACATGTAGCATTCTTAAATTTGGTGAATCACGTGTGAAGGCTGTAATTTGATAAAATCATGCTCGTGATCATTAAGGACCATTTGTTTATTTATAAGAATAAGAATGAATTAATAATTATTTATGGATTGCCCTGAATTGGCCGAACAATGAAAACTTGTACCTTAAATATTTAACATGAGATTAAAGACTTAATCCTTTATATTATTTGACCATGTGATAATAGAAAATGGAATATATTGACTCTTCAAAAATTAGAAGCCATTTGAAACTTTGGATTTTACCAAAAAGAAAGTGCAAATGTGTTTTGACAAATGTTTTATCGAAAAGAAATTTTGAGGGATTATTCCCTTATACCCAGAACATTTAACTAAACTCCTGTTTAGGGGTAAATGTTCGTGTATACCTCAAGACAACCTAAGAGGGATTGAGGAAACTATTTAAACCATGACTTAGAATTTGAAATGACAATTTTTGCTTTTCAACTAAGAAAATTTCTACCAAAGAATAAACGAAGGTTTTTCGAACATTTATGGATCTTATTAATTATTTTAATTACTTTCGATAAATCAACAAAAATCGTGTTAATTAAATTTAAAATTATTTTGAACATTTTCATATAATTGGACGGACTAAGAAATTAAAAATCTTTACGTTTACGTTTCATAAAAATTGAATATTTAATATTTAATTAGTTGTAATAATTATCGACGCTTTAGACGTCAGATTGAGTAAAATGGATAAAAATAATAGTTGAGAAGAAACTAAAACTTAGAAAATATGAAGAAAGAAATTTTGAATGAATGCGGTCATGATAATTATTTCATCAGGGAAGATGAATGTAGATACTGACACCTTATATAAAAAGGATAAAGAATCAATTAGGATGTGTTCCTTAGTAATAATGGTACTAAATAAATTGCCGAACGATTTAAAATATAGTCGATGCTTATAAAAAGGATAATATAGATAATAAAAGTGGTTCGCGGCTAATGTGAACCATTAGATTTGAGAAGCCTCTGGCGTAAAAATGTATAAAAGGCCACTTGTGATTGCCTAAATATGAAGGATTGTGAAATGTAGTCATATTGAAATCTTGTAAGTATAAGTATTCTATTCCTATCATTTCTAATTTAATGTAAATTTAGCTGAAGAAGTTGTACTAATGGCAAATTATGAGGGCAGACACCGCCTCATACATTAGTAAACGTCTAGCTATCGCAAAGGTCATCATCTGAATTTGATTCGATTTGGGTCATCGTCGACAGACTGACCAAATCTGCTAATATCATTCTCGTTAATGATAAATTCTTGATGAAGAAATTGACTCTTTTGTATTTAAAGGAGTTATGTAAACATAGTGTGCCTGTATCGAACATCTTTATCAATATCCTCGCTTCGCATCGAATTTCTAGAGATTTGCTCATAAGTCATTGAGAACGAACCTTGATGAGAGTACTATGTACCACCCCAATCGAAGGGACGAGGTAAAGTAACGATACAAAATACTATAAGTGTTGTTTTATATTTGAATGATTGACCTTTGGTAATAAACCGCATAATCGTTTTCCTTTGGATATATTATCATTGATAACTATCGTATTAGGATCGAGATCGAATCTTGTTAAGATTTAGAAATTAGAGCATTTGTAAGCAGGAGTTGAGATGAAGACACCCGACATACACCTACTGTGAGTTGGCCATGTCTTTTAGGTTTAAGGTTTCCTATGATGGCGAACCTAACCTTGCAAAATACTCGACCCGCGAGACCTGAAATGATTGTTGAAATTAGGATTTGATTATTGACTACCGATAGTGGGCAGGAGGTTATGTGAATATGAAATGTAGATCTTGAAGTGCCAGATGGGTAGCGAAGTTATGCCAAAAATTTTAACCTTGAAAAAAAATGAATTAATGATCTGAAAGATCATGGGATATAAGTCCCCGTTGTATGGTGTAACACCCCCACAATTGTTATGCGCAGCGGAACTACAACAATGGGTGCTACACAGTATTCATTGCACACAAGATATATCAAACGACGCTAAAAAGACGTCGACTTAATATTTGAAATTTAAAATTTTTAGATGATACATGTCCACAGTTTTTCCAACCCCAAATAGTGCACAGAGTTTAGCGTTTTCGGTCCCCATGAATCTCAACCCCAAAAACTTCAGTTTACAACCACATGACATTAAACATAAAAATTGTTTAAGTAGAAAAGGAGGGAAAAACAAGCGGACACCAAGCCGATCACACAACATCCATCCCATGCATGCTCCATCCTACTGCTCAGCGGTTACCTGAAACACATGCCAAAAATTTGGTCAACGAAAACGTTGAGTGGAATTCATAGGTTTTTCAATCCTTTTGAACGTATATATAATAAAAACCATTCGTGATCATTTATAGTCTTGTCGATCAAACAAACTATAATCAGGATACTGACAATTGTGTTTAAGCTCATGACACTAATCCGTTAACTCAATCACCCGCGTAAATATACCGGCATGATTCAGATGAAACCAGTGCCCCTTCTAAAGGCATCAGTTGCAATTATACCTTATTTCTCATACAAAATAATCTACCGCAGAACTTACTATAAGTACAGCTTCTCGGCTAGCATTGGGTCGTTAACCCCGTAGTACTACAAATTGCATAAGCGGCTATTTCCCCCTACTCGAGGGCAAGACAATAGTTAATAGTTCATGAATTTAGGGACTTTTGCAACTTTGGTACTCAACACAATTCTAAGGAAACTTTCGGGTCTAACAATCATTCATGATATACGTTCCTTTTTAAAAACTAGCATGCATTTCCCTCGCGGGTAAAACAATTTGAAATAATATAAGCGAGGCTATAAATTCACACCTTAGATATTAAGTAGTCGGTAGTTCGAGGGAGTGATCACTGACGATGTTACGGATGCCCGGGTAAATCAACACCTATCACAAATAACGCGTAATGAGTAATCTCATTTAAATACTTACGGTACTGTATAAAATACATATATACAAGTCACTTAAGACAAATATAACTCACGCCAAAAACAAAAACAACAAGTATCATTCATTTTACTCCATTCGTTCTTATAACCTACGTTGTCCATTTTTACACGTTCTCGCCGGTACTTGACTAAAGTACGGGCTGTTTTACCTTATTAAACCATGCTTATAAAATTTGACAAAATTTCCAAAAATCCTATATGACCTGTAGATAACATGTTTTTAAGCCCAACAAAAGTTTTCACTTTTACGACTCGTTACGCAACTCATTTCCACGACTACATTTTACGGGCTGAAATTGCGCTTCGACCAATTTTTACCACTTTGACCTATATGAAAGACACCTTTGACTTCCTTGACTCATAAGTCAACATATAGACCCATTTGTACAGGTTAGGGACCAAATTTTGACCCTTGACCATTTACCAATTTATACTTGTGACCCTCGGGATTTGACTAAAACTTTGCACAAATCCGGATTGTGAAAGTCCTCGTCTCCCGGTACCCGATCTTTAAAATGTCATAACTTTTAGCTCGTTTTGAGTCACGGGCTCTACCTTATACCAAATTAAAGCTAGAAAAACCCTCTATCACTATATTTAGTTTTCAAGACCTGGAACAAAAATCATTTTTCGAAAATAGACCAAATGTTTCTGCCTAAAAATGACCATACCAAAAACATGCTTAGACTCGATTCCAAGACTTCTAACCAACTCTAAACATCATCCTAAGCCTTCCCAAACATATCCTAACATCAAACTTCCATCCTACCCCTATTGATCAACCAATCTCAATATCAAAAATCAAAGAAAATAAACATGCAAGTAATAAAACCTATATGAATCTTCTTAAAACAACAAACCAAACACAAATATAACATGCAAAATCAACAACCACCATGGCTCCCCAAACACCCCCTTTGCCGTGGGGTTTGGGTGACCCAATCACCACAACCAAATTAATTTTGGTGGGTTTTCATGGTGTTTATACTTCCATAACACTAAATTATCAACATGCACTAGCTCTTTAAGCCTCAAAAACGAATTTGGATCATATGGAAAAATCTTGAAAAATTTTTATCAATGCATGTTGGATTTGAGCACATGAATAGGTGGGGAATGACCAAACTAAGCGTGGTCTAACCTTAGATTTTTGAAAAATCAAGTGGAAAAGATTTTTGGTGGATTTTTGTGTGGGTTAGGGTTGCCGTGAGTTTGAGAGAGACAAGGAGGGAGTGGGTTTTGATTTTTGGTGAAGTGTTTTGTATGTGTTTGTGTATTTGTTCATTTAGGCCCTTTTGATGGGTTAGGAGGGACCTAAGTGCAATTTTGGGCTTCTTTTGTCCTTAAATAGAAAACGACCTCAAAACTTTGCGGGTTTGACTCATTTGTCAATTTTGAAAATTTTACGGGAGTCGGAAATCTTCCCGAATGCTCCAAAATATTTTTGGGATACTTTAAATGTACTTGGAAGGCTATAAAACTCACACGACTCAACTTAACACGAACCGTAAATAAAATTCTCGAAAAATTACATTATCGACAAATCGTCAAAAATTATATAAAATTGGGCATCCCTCGGGATCGTAATCGTCATCGTCCTTCTTAAAACGTCAACCGTAAAAATTATAACCTCGAACATCGGCTTTAACCAAAATACTTATAATTATAGAATTATAATTTATTAAAAATTTCAAAAATTAGCGTAATTTAGGGTATCGTTAATGACCTCGATTCTTAGGGTGTCACATCCACCCCTCCTTAAAGAGAGCGACGTCCCGGCGCTCGCCTCTTCTTGTACTCACATTTCGTCTTACTGGAACAGATGAGGATACCTTTCCTTGAAAAAGTCCTCACGTTCCCAGGTGTATTCCGGTCCACGCTTAGACTTCCATCGGACCTTCACAATGGGAATCCTACTGTGCTTCAACCGCTTGACCTCCCGGTCCATGATTTCCACAGGTTCTTCCACAAAGTGCATTTTGTCGTCTAATCGAATCTCGTCCAAAGGAATCACCAATTCCTTGTCCGCCAAACTCTTCTTCAGGTTCGATACGTGAAACGTGTCATGAATAGCACTAAGCTCGGTCGGCAATTCTAACTTGTACGCTACTGGTCCAATTCGTTCAACGATCTTAAACGGTCCAATATACCTCGGACTCAACTTTCCTTTCTTCCCAAAACGAATCACACCCTTCCATGGCGATACCTTGAGCATAACCATATCTCCAACTTCAAACTCCAATGGTTTCCTTCGGTTATCGGCATAACTTTTCTGTCGGCTTCTCGCAGCAAGTAGTCGGTTCTTGATCTGCACGATCTTCTCTGTCGTTTCTAAAACCATTTCGGGTCCAGTCAATTGACTTTCCCCTACTTCACTCCAACACACGGGCGATCTACACTTCCTTCCATACAATGCTTCGAACGGTGCCGCTTTGATACTCGCGTGATAACTATTATTGTACGAAAATTCCACCAGAGGCAAGTGGCGTTCCCAGCTTCCTCCAAAATCAATCACGCACGCTCGGAGCATGTCCTCCATCGTTTGAATCGTTCGTTCACTCTGGCCGTCAGTTTCCGGGTGATAAGCCGTGCTTAAACTCAGTTCAGTGCCCATCGCACGTTGAAGCGATTTCCAAAATTCCGACGTAAATCTACTGTCACGATCCGAAATGATCGATAACGGCACTCCATGTCTACAGACGATTTCCTTCACGTACACGCTGGCGAGTTTTTCCATGCTGTCCGTCTTCTTCATAGGTAAGAAATGAGCAGATTTCGTCAACCTGTCCACAATTACCCATATCATATCGCTTCCACTAGGAGTCCTAGGTAAACCCGTCACAAAATCCATTGCGATTTTCTCCCATTTCCATTCTGGGATTTCCGGTTGTACCAACAATCCAGATGGTTTCTTATGTTCTGCCTGAACCTTCGCGCAAGTCAAACACTTACTAACGTAACGAGCAATATCTGCCTTCATATTCGGCCACCAATAGACTTTCTTCAGGTCGTGGTACATCTTATCCGATCCAGGATGTATCGAATACTTCGACTTATGCGACTCATTCATAACCAATTCTCGAACTCCAGGCTTTCCTTCCTCAAACGAACACAATGGTAACCAAATCCGATTCTCAAAATATCTTAGTCCGTCAGATCTAATCACGAAAAGAGGTTTCAACATTCGTCCCAAGTTCTCGGCTTCAACATTCCCTTTCATCAATCCTCTCTCCTGAGCCTTCAGTATGGTTTCGGTTAAGTCAACGCTCTCAGTCATTACTAAAGCTCTAACCCTCAAAGGTTTCTCCCGTTCTTTCCTACTCAATGCATCCGCTACAACATTCGCCTTCCCAGGGTGATAGCGAATTTCACAATCATAATCACTCAATAGTTCAACCCATCGTCTTTGTCGCATATTCAACTCCTTTTGATCTAAAATGTGCTGCAAACTCTTGTGATCAGTGAATACAACACACTTTGTCCCATACAGATAGTGTCTCCACAGCTTCAACGCAAAAACTACCGCTCCTAATTCCAAATCGTGCGTCGTGTAGTTCTCCTCATTCTTCCTTAATTGCCTCGACGCGTAAGCTATCACCTTTTCACGTTGCATTAATACTGCTCCATAACCTTTACGAGACGCATCACAATACACTACGAAATCTTCGGTTCCTTCAGGCAATGATAAAATCGGCGCGGAACATAACTTATCCTTGAGCGTTTCGAAAGCAAACTCTTCCTCATTTCCCCATTCATACACCCTATTCTTCTCGGTAAGCCGCGTCAATGGTTTCGCAATCAACGAAAATCCTTCAATAAACCTTCTATAATACCCAGCTAAACCCAAAAATTGTCGAACTTCAGTCGGCGTCGTCGGTGCTGACCATTCCCTGATCGCTACGATCTTAGCAGGATCTACACGAACTCCTTCCTTATCAATCACATGACCTAGAAACTGCACTGATTCCAACCAAAACTCACACTTAGAGAATTTTGCATACAGCTTCTCCTTCCTTAACAACTCCAAAATCTTTCTCAGGTGCTTCTCGTGCTCCTCCTTACTCTTAGAGTAAATAAGTATGTCGTCGATGAAAACAATAACAAACTTATCTAGATACGGCTTGCACACGCGATTCATAAGATCCATGAATACAGCAGGCGCGTTTGTCAACCCAAACGGCATCACTCGAAATTCAAAGTGTCCATACCGCGTACGAAAGGCAGTTACAGGAATATCCTCCTCTCTTACACGCAGTTGATGATACCCTGATCTTAAATCGATCTTTGAGTATACACTGGACCCTTGCAATTGATCGAACAAATCATCAATCCTCGGTAATGGGTACCGATTCTTAACCGTCAGCTTATTGAGTTCTCTATAGTCGATACACATCCTAAACGAACCATCCTTCTTCTTTACGAACAACACTGGCGCTCCCCAAGGTGATGAGCTCGGCCTAATAAATCCTTTGTCCATCAACTCCTTCAATTGATCCGCTAACTCCTTTAACTCAGATGGTGCTAAACGATAAGGTGTACGTGCAACCGGTGCAGCTCCTGGCACTAAATCAATTCGAAACTCGACCTCACGATTAGGCGGTAAACCTGGCAACTCGTCTGGAAAAACGTCCGGATACTCGCGAATAACTGGTACCTCTTCAATCCTCGCCTCTACATCACCATCGCTCGAAACTTGTGCCAAGAACACATCGCATCCGCTCTCTACGTACTTCATCATCTTCAAACACGAAATCACCTTCAAACGAGAAGTGCATTCGTCTCCCTTAACCGTCAAAACCCTATTCCTCAGCGGAATCTGCACCAATCTCTCACCACAGACGATTGTAGCACTATGCGCCATTAGCCAATCCATTCCCACAATCACGTCAAACGATCCTAGCTCTATAGGCATCAAGTCGATTTTAAAAGCGTAGTTTCCTAACTTCAAGGTACACCCTTTCAGTATAGAATTCGTACTAACAATTTTTCCATCGGCTAACTCAACATTATAACTAGTCGTTAACAATACCGGTTCTCTATCGATATGACGACTAAATCTAACGTCTACAAAACTCTTGTCGGAGCCAGAATCAAATAAAATACTAGCATAACAAGCGTCTAGCAAAAACGTACCGGTAACCACATTTGGACCTTGTGGTTTATCAGCAGTTCCCACTTGATACACAGCAGCCGCATTATTTCCTCCCCGTCTGTTTCCTGCCTTCGGGCAATTTGCTTGCACATGCCCTCTTTCTCCACAGCTATAACATCCTCTCATCCTGATAGCATTAGCCCCAGTGGCTACTCCTCCCGTTCGACAACTAGCAGTCCTATGACCTGCCTTTCCACACTTGCCGCATGCCGGCGGGCAATTTCCAACATGATACAAATTGCACTTTCCACAATGGGGGTTCACTTTCACACCTCTAGGGTTCGTCACGGCCCTCATCCCTTCATTCCTTCTTTGATTAAACTGCTGATTACGGTTCGGCCCTTGGTTGTTTCGGTTTCCTCCTCGGTTCTGGCCTTGGGATTGATTGCCTTGTGCTGCCTCCCATTTTCTTTTGTTGCCTTCAGCAATGTAGTTCTGCTTGTCCTGAAGCTTAACGTCCATCAAAGCGTGTGCCATTTGAACCGCTTCATCAAACGTTCCAGGTTTCGACGAAGTTGTTTCACCTTTGATGTTGCTAGATAAACCCTTAATATACTGCTTCATTTTCTTGGCATCATTGGCAAATATGTCTGGACACAAAAGACTTAACTCATTGAATCTCCTGGTGTAAGCAGCTATATCGTTGTTCTTCAAGGTCAAATGTCTCAATTCGTCCTCCAATTGCCCCAATTCCTCCTCTGGGCAAAACTTCTTGGTCAACAAAGCTTTGGTTGCATTCCACGTTCTTGCATTTGCCACAGCCAATCCCACCGTAGCTACCTGGGTATTCCACCAACTTAACGCATCATCCAGAAACGTAGCCGCTGCAAACTTTACTTTATCCGTCTCTGCACAACCACTGATTTCAAACGTACTTTCAACTTTTTCCAACCATCGCCTAAGTTCTAGGGCTCCACCCGTTCCACGGAACTGCGTGGGACCGCACTTCATAAAGCTAGAATAGGTACACACTCTCGGGGCTGGTTGTCTCCCCGCGTTCCTTCCTGGATCCTGATTTCTCCCAGCTCGGTCCGCTTGCAACGCATTAGCTATTGCTTCCTGAATCATGTTGTTAACACGATCGGCAGTCAACTTTGGAGGCATTGTTTTATCGAATATCTCTTTCTGCAAGACAAGAAAAATAGAAAAACAATGTAAGTATTCATATCAAGTTTCCCAGACATAAAATACATACAACGACACATCACTACGGAGTTACTAATATTCATCAATTCACACCACAAAAGATCAAATTTAAGACATATCATAGATCATGAAAGGTAACATAGATTGTATTGATAATTAACCAAAATCGTGACAAGTAATGCCACTACAATCGTTCACCACAAAACATCAAGTACTTGAGTTTCTCGTCATAATACCATCATACAAAGGTCTAAAATAGTTCTATTACAATGATCAAAGAAAAATACAAAACAAGTAACTAGGCATGTGGTGATCCACACTGCCTCTTGGATGGCGGCTCGTCGTCGTCTTCCTCGGTTTCCTCATCACTCACGTCCTCATCCACCTCATCCACTTTTCCCTTTCCTTTCTCATCCGGCCCACATTCTGTTTCCTTTCTCATCCCTGATGTGGATCCATACTCAATCGCTACCTGACTTCCCACCGAAATACAAGCACCTCCAGTAGGCGGCTGAACCATGAAGTCATTCGCCTCCATCTCCACATCGTCCACGAATCTCCAATCCGGGGGCAATGAATCCCTCACACGATGCTCCCAACTCTGCATCCTCGACAACCTCATCTGATCTTCCCTCACACGGTCAAGACTAGCACTTAAATTCGCAACCATTGATTTCAAACTGTTGATGGCACTTGTGTTCATCATCCCATCATACGCAATCCTTGAAGTCCTTTCCAACAGTCTTTCGTCCGCCTTGTCATTCTCGTCGAATCTACTGACCACCCTTGATTCCACTACATACCTCATGCACATCGATCCTTCCAAACCTCTCACAGTCCGTCGCACGTTATGATAATTCCTCGGTCCGGGACAGCAAATTCTTGGGATGCCTTGATGAAGAGAATTTGCGCTCATTGCACCTTTGGCTCTTCTGGGGATATCTGGTACACCAACCAGATGGGAAGTACGCATAGGCGTGGGGCAAGTAGTTCTCCTTGGGTCGGGGTCCTGGGTTCGTACATCGTTTCCGTTATCGTTGGGCGGTACCTCGGCCATTCCTGCAATAACAGCGAATTTCGGAGGGTACATAAGTAATTATACGATAATTATAAATATATGCATGCAAATGCAATGCAAAGGTGGTACATATGCCCGAAACGTAATAATATGATGCTCATGCATGATTAATATGAAAATTACGATGTCGGATATTTCACGTAAAATTTAGCGTCTACATATGGTAATTCCATACTTATATAATAATTACCCACTTATATACTTTACTCAAAAGTATACGTCAAATGCCATAAATACAACAATAAATCTTACCGGAGCCATGCAGGATAGTTGTGTGTGCTTGGACCCTTTTCTTACGACACCAAAAGTTATAGTTTAGGATTTTCAAAAACGACCTAGTTCTCTATAACTCGTGGCTCTGATTACCAATCTGTAACACCCCCACAATTGTTATGCGCAGCGGAACTACAACAATGGGTGCTACACAGTATTCATTGCACACAAGATATATCAAACGACGCTAAAAAGACGTCGACTTAATATTTGAAATTTAAAATTTTTAGATGATACATGTCCACAGTTTTTCCAACCCCAAATAGTGCACAGAGTTTAGCGTTTTCGGTCCCCATGAATCTCAACCCCAAAAACTTCAGTTTACAACCACATGACATTAAACATAAAAATTGTTTAAGTAGAAAAGGAGGGAAAAACAAGCGGACACCAAGCCGATCACACAACATCCATCCCATGCATGCTCCATCCTACTGCTCAGCGGTTACCTGAAACACATGCCAAAAATTTGGTCAACGAAAACGTTGAGTGGAATTCATAGGTTTTTCAATCCTTTTGAACGTATATATAATAAAAACCATTCGTGATCATTTATAGTCTTGTCGATCAAACAAACTATAATCAGGATACTGACAATTGTGTTTAAGCTCATGACACTAATCCGTTAACTCAATCACCCGCGTAAATATACCGGCATGATTCAGATGAAACCAGTGCCCCTTCTAAAGGCATCAGTTGCAATTATACCTTATTTCTCATACAAAATAATCTACCGCAGAACTTACTATAAGTACAGCTTCTCGGCTAGCATTGGGTCGTTAACCCCGTAGTACTACAAATTGCATAAGCGGCTATTTCCCCCTACTCGAGGGCAAGACAATAGTTAATAGTTCATGAATTTAGGGACTTTTGCAACTTTGGTACTCAACACAATTCTAAGGCAACTTTCGGGTCTAACAATCATTCATGATATACGTTCCTTTTTAAAAACTAGCATGCATTTCCCTCGCGGGTAAAACAATTTGAAATAATATAAGCGAGGCTATAAATTCACACCTTAGATATTAAGTAGTCGGTAGTTCGAGGGAGTGATCACTGACGATGTTACGGATGCCCGGGTAAATCAACACCTATCACAAATAACGCGTAATGAGTAATCTCATTTAAATACTTACGGTACTGTATAAAATACATATATACAAGTCACTTAAGACAAATATAACTCACGCCAAAAACAAAAACAACAAGTATCATTCATTTTACTCCATTCGTTCTTATAACCTACGTTGTCCATTTTTACACGTTCTCGCCGGTACTTGACTAAAGTACGGGCTGTTTTACCTTATTAAACCATGCTTATAAAATTTGACAAAATTTCCAAAAATCCTATATGACCTGTAGATAACATGTTTTTAAGCCCAACAAAAGTTTTCACTTTTACGACTCGTTACGCAACTCATTTCCACGACTACATTTTACGGGCTGAAATTGCGCTTCGACCAATTTTTACCACTTTGACCTATATGAAAAATACCTTTGACTTCCTTGACTCATAAGTCAACATATAGACCCATTTGTACAGGTTAGGGACCAAATTTTGACCCTTGACCATTTACCAATTTATACTTGTGACCCTCGGGATTTGACTAAAACTTTGCACAAATCCGGATTGTGAAAGTCCTCGTCTCCCGGTACCCGATCTTTAAAATGTCATAACTTTTAGCTCGTTTTGAGTCACGGGCTCTACCTTATACCAAATTAAAGCTAGAAAAACCCTCTATCACTATATTTAGTTTTCAAGACCTGGAACAAAAATCATTTTTCTAAAATAGACCAAATGTTTCTGCCTAAAAATGACCATACCAAAAACATGCTTAGACTCGATTCCAAGACTTCTAACCAACTCTAAACATCATCCTAAGCCTTCCCAAACATATCCTAACATCAAACTTCCATCCTACCCCTATTGATCAACCAATCTCAATATCAAAAATCAAAGAAAATAAACATGCAAGTAATAAAACCTATATGAATCTTCTTAAAACAACAAACCAAACACAAATATAACATGCAAAATCAACAACCACCATGGCTCCCCAAACACCCCCTTTGCCGTGGGGTTTGGGTGACCAAATCACCACAACCAAATTAATTTTGGTGGGTTTTCATGGTGTTTATACTTCCATAACACTAAATTATCAACATGCACTAGCTCTTTAAGCCTCAAAAACGAATTTGGATCATATGGAAAAATCTTGAAAAATTTTTATCAATGCATGTTGGATTTGAGCACATGAATAGGTGGGGAATGACCAAACTAAGCGTGGTCTAACCTTAGATTTTTGAAAAATCAAGTGGAAAAGATTTTTGGTGGATTTTTGTGTGGGTTGGGGTTGCCGTGAGTTTGAGAGAGACAAGGAGGGAGTGGGTTTTGATTTTTGGTGAAGTGTTTTGTATGTGTTTGTGTATTTGTTCATTTAGGCCCTTTTGATGGGTTAGGAGGGACCTAAGTGCAATTTTGGGCTTCTTTTGTCCTTAAATAGAAAACGACCTCAAAACTTTGCGGGTTTGACTCATTTGTCAATTTTGAAAATTTTACGGGAGTCGGAAATCTTCCCGAATGCTCCAAAATATTTTTGGGATACTTTAAATGTACTTGGAAGGCTATAAAACTCACACGACTCAACTTAACACGAACCGTAAATAAAATTCTCGAAAAATTACATTATCGACAAATCGTCAAAAATTATATAAAATTGGCCATCCCTCGGGATCGTAATCGTCATCGTCCTTCTTAAAACGTCAACCGTAAAAATTATAACCTCGAACATCGGCTTTAACCAAAATACTTATAATTATAGAAATTATAATTTATTAAAAATTTCAAAAATTAGCGTAATTTAGGGTATCGTTAATGACCTCGATTCTTAGGGTGTCACATATGGGACCATTGAGATGATGTAAAAGATTTGGTTTGAAAGGCATATAAGCTGGATCTACCCTAGGACTTCAAGAGATGCGTCAATTATGTTTCGTATATCGAACTTGATAAAATATCTATCAAGTGAAAATTTGACTATTCCTTAATTAAGTTTAGATCGGCGAAAAGTTTCATTCATCAAAAACCCGTGAACATCATGGATAGAGAAAGTAAGTCAACATTAAGCCTGATCTTATTCCCGTAGTTATGTTTGACGAAACTCGCGTATTGTAATGAATTACACTTGTGAGAAAAGACCGAATGTGGAGGAAATACCCACATGACTTTAACTCTATAAGAAGCGAGTAGTAAGATGATCTTTGAGGACAAAGATCCTGTTTAGGGGTAAATGCTGTGACAATCCGTCAATTTAGGGTTGATATTTTATTCTCGAATATTATTTACAAACATTATTTTAATGTTACATTATGAACTCACTTATTTTTGGGAAGAAATTTGGATTTACGTCTTGAAGTAACATCGACTACGTCTAAACCGGAGGATTCAACGTTACGTGCTTATGTTCACATACACCGTCTTTGGTGACAGTCCGACATTTCAGAAAATAAATTTATCCGTGAATATTATTTTGGAGTTTTAAATTTGTGTTAGTTCATAAACTCACAAATTTACGAGAAGAAACTAGGACTTACGATTTTATTTTAACGTCTTTTACGACTAAACCGGAAACCTTAGGATTACGTATTTACGTTTTCGAACTCCGTTTTTGATGAGACAATTTTTATTTGATTCGTTTTGTGCCGTTGATTCATAATTTATAAAAAAGTTTTTCGTAAAACGACCCGAGGGCACGCAAATCGAGGAAACTATAATAGAGGAGTACCCGTAAATAAATGGGGATGAGACAAGTGGGACACTTGTCCCACCCCCACTCAAAACCGACCCTAACTAGCAACACAACATCACTTATGTGTCAAGTGTACACAATAAGCTACACATGTAACTTGAGCTTACATTGTAAGCTAAGCTACCTCAAAACCATGTTAGCTAAACCACTTCACACACACACAACATGCAAACAACTTCATCTTCTCTCATCCTCCTCAAAAATTCCGTCCCACACTCCTCACAAAACACCCCAATTTGATCTTGATTCTACCATAAAATCTTATGTTATTTACACACATGTTGAAGCCCTTTTGAAACCCTATTTATTGGTGGTGATTATAACATCCAAGGAGGAGTTTCCATGGAGTCTTCGGGCTGATTTTCCACAAGGTGTTATTAAAAAATGGTGGTCTTGAAGATGGTCTTGGTTTGTCACAAGTTTCTCCATCAAAATCCATGTTTTGATCACAACCTACATCATCATGGTGGTATAAAGATTGTTCTCCTCATCCTCTTGTTATTTTTGATTATGTAATCTTGTATTTATTTTACTTATGTATATGTATATGATTATGAATGATGATTAAAAATATTATGTGGGGATTTGGTGTTGATAAACATGCTTAAAAAGATGAAAAACTATAAGAAACAAGGCTAAAATCTTGTTTAGATTGTTGGCTGTATAAAACAGTAAAGAACCACATGTTAGACTGATAAAATGGCAAGGTAGAAGCAATATAAAGTAATTAATATGTCTTGTACACATGTGAGAGTTGGCCATGCAATGGAATCATTGTAATGAGTGAGATATGATCAAAACAAGTTTAAAGTACAAATCTGAGTTCACTGTATTGGACGATTTTTAGAAAATACTTAGAGGCTGATTCAACAGTAGCTATACAAGAGTTAAATGGAGAACATATCATTTAGTTTATGTCATAAAAATTTGAGCTTCTATCCCCATATAGAACTCTAGATATGGCAGTTTTGGTGAACATGAAAATAAAAATCAGATTTTGGGAAATTAAAGTATAATAGTATTATATAAGCACTCAAATAAAAATAGTATAAAATGTGAATTAAAACCCACTAACTCATATAATACATTTATATAAATATGTATAAGTATAAATAAATGGACATTTTATAAAAATGGTAGTCTAATAAGTTTTATAAGTTATAAAACTATAAACATGATTTTTACGACTTTTTCGGCTATTACCGTAAAATTAACATTTTTGCTAAATAAAACTTAGACGGTTGGACCCGTCTAATGTGAACTTTATAAAACTCATATACTGATATATAAACATATATAACAAGTAAAAACCGATAAAACCTGAACTATAACACATACGGACATTAACGGGCTAAGTTAACGTTATTGGACTAATAATACAACAAAAAGGGCTAAAACATTTATAAACTTATTTATTGGGCATAACCCATTTAGGCCCAACATGTAAAGTGTAAATACTGATAATACAATTAAGAAATGGATTAATACAAGTTAATGAACTTATAATAGGCTTATTGGACCTAAAACACGTAAATAGGAAAAACTAGTAAACTAGTATAAAAGTTATCGACACATAACACTAAAGTGAGTAAACGAGAATATGTAAACCCACTTGATCATCATATATATATATATAATCATCATATTTATACATAATTGTTATCTTTATAAAGTCATTGGACATGAGTCTAAGAGAAGTATTATTTGTCTAGGTTTCCGTGATTGAAGCACGTACCGTACGTCCGAATTGCCGATAACCCGCCTTCCCACATCAACGTGAGTTCATAGCCTCGCACTATTTTAATTGTTTTATGAAATATTTTATAAACCCACGAGGGAGATAACATGTTAGTTTTTATAAAATAGGACACCATTTGTCCCGATTGTTTGTTTATTGATTTGGACCCAAATGATTGTATAACCCGATTGTATGACCCGATAAATGATTAAATGACCCGATAGATGAAATTAAATGGATTATTAAAGTTAGGTTATGTCACTAAAAGTCCCATTAGCATGAATTGTGAACTACCGGGATTTAGTAGACGCTTATGCATATAATATTACTATTTGGGGACGATCACCCCAGTTCGCGCCTTGACGGTTGATCCCCGTCGTGCCACATTGATTGGTAAGCGAAGTTATGTATGAGAAGATTTCCATAGCGTGACCTTTGTGACGACACTATAATTTAGATGGGCAAATTAAGTTTCGGGCTAGCTACCCGTTGTTTGTTTTATTAAGGTAACAATGTCATGCGGCTTATAATAATCCAAATTAACGAAATACTGCTATACGCTCCGAATTACGATGTATTGCCTGACTAGCAATACGGGGTCATACTATTGATATTATGTTTGTGTTTTGGTTTTCGTAACCATATTGATATAACGGTTTTTATTTTTTTACAACGTCATAAGACGTATTGTATGATGTTTTTACGACATTGGCTCGTATAATGATTTTTTTAAGGCAAATGCCTATATGATGATTTTCGATAAGGATTTGTATAAAATAATTTTGGCTATCTTATGGCCTACTACATAGATTTGTACAAAATGATTTTTGGTAATAATTTTATACCGATGTTATATTGATGGATTTTATTAAACTCTATGAATTCACTCGGCGTTATCGCTGACCTTTTCTTTTAACATGTTTTATCTCAGGTACTTGAAGGTAATTCTCGGGAAGACAACAAGAATTCATGGCCCGCACTTAAACAACATTTTCCAATCAAATGCTTTGTAAAACCTGTATAAAATACAGTGACTTGGGACCTATGTAACTTTGATATTTATGAATGGAAATGATTTATTATTAAAACGACGCGACTTTTAAGCGTTGTCTATGATGTGAGTAATGTGCTATCCCGTAACACCAACTAGTCTTCCGCTGGACTGTCTTGTATAAATTTGGGGGTGTTACATCTTCTGTGCTTTATAAGTTAGATTCCGCATAACTTATTTAGTATTAGTAAGAGTGCTCAAAGTGTTTTAGTTTGATTACAAACTACTATACTAATTCTTAACAGAATATAGATCCAACCAAAGGGATCAACAAGTGGTATCAGAGCTTGTTGAGAAACTCTGAGAAAGAAGAACAAAACCCCAAACACTCCACACATCCTAAAACTCAATGTCTCAACTAGAAGGTGATGATGCTCACTTGAATGATGCTCAGATCCCTGATCCTATTCCACAGGGACAACCAAAGTTGTGCATCCTGCACTAGAACAAGGTGTTCAAGCCGTGAATGCTGTAGCTACCTCTATACCAACACCTTCTCATACTTTGTCTGCTGTTAAACTCCTAGTTCTCAAAGGTGACAATTATGAGACATGGGCTATGTAGATGGAACATTACTTGAATCACACAGATCACACTGTGTGGCAAGTTATCAAGAACGAGAATACACCAAAGAAGCTACATTGGTTGCCAGACAATACATGCTATGTTTTACCTGCTGTGACTGCTGAGGAGATACAAGCAGAGATCAGAGAAAGAAAAGCCAGAAATGCCTTAGCTATGGCTCTTTCTGAATACATTCTACCAAGCTTTCATCATTATAAGGATGCTAAAGCTATGTGGGATGCTATAAAACTTAGATTTAGGGGCAATGACAAATCTAAGAAGATTAAGAAGATTGTTCTTAAGCAAGAATTTGATAACTTCTCAATTACTAGTATAGAGGGGATACATGGTGGATATGGAAGGTTCAACAAACTGCTTATTTAGTTAGCAGTTTATGGATAAGTAATTCCTAATGAAGAAGCTAATCTAAAATTCTTAAGACGTGTTCCACCAGAGTGGAAAGCAATGGCCATGCACTTCATCACAAGAGATGATTTGGAAACAATTCCTTTTGATCATCTCTACAACAATCTCAGAGCATATGAGATGGATGTGAAAGGCACTGAAGTAAAGAGAGCAACTACTTCAAAGTCTAACTTGGCGTTTGTATCAGATGGGAACATCGGTACTTACTTTCATAATACCGCTAGTGGATCAAGCAGTGGTACTTACTTCACAAATACTGCTGGAGGACTTACAAGCAATACTTACCCACAGAGTATTGAAAGCAGTCCTATAGTCTCTCAAAATCCACATGGAAGGTCTTTACCATTGTTTAGTGACAATGATGCCTTCTCATTATTTGTTGGACAAGACAACAGTCCAAGGTTAACACTCAATGACTTGTTCCAAATGGATGATGCTGATGTTGAAGAGATGGATCTTAAATGGCAAGCTGCTATGTGTCAGTAAGATGAAATAGGTTTTTCAAGAAGACTGGAAGAAAAATGACTGTTGATCCTAATGAGCCATTAGGATCTGACAATTCCAAGGTTGAATGCTATAACTGTGGAAGGAATGGACACTTTTCAAGAGAATGCTCTAGAGATAAAGCTGAGGATAGCAATCAGAATTCCAAGCACAGCTATAGAACCAGTCCAAGAATAACTGAAAGCTTTCCAAAAGGAAACAGCAGAAGTCCAAAAGGAACCAAAGCATTGGTTACTATAGATGGAGTGGTGAACTGGGCAGAAAAAGAAGAGCTTGGTTTAATGGCTCTCTCACATGGAGATACTGAGGTACATCCTTGTTCTAAAGACTGTGTTCTTAAATTTAATAGCCTAAAAGTAGAACTAGAGGAACAATATCAAAAAGTTAACACATGAACTGTAGAATTAACTGCTTTTAAACAGGGTGTTGTTAAACTAGAAGAAATTATAGTTTTGTACAAAAAGGCTCAACAAAACTATGAAGAGAAAATAAGGATTTTGACTCTTCAAATGAGGGAAAAAGATATGGAAATAAAAGCTTTTGAAAGACAAATGTTAAAAATTTCAACAGAAAATGAAGCTTTAAAAGCCAGTCTTTGTAATGAAAGGGAAGTGATTAGTCATTGGCAAAAATCCTCTAAAGGATTGGGAAAATTGATTAATTCACAAATGGGGTATTATGATAAAACAGGCCTAGGATATATTAAGGACCAACCTAGGATAACCTTAACTGACAAGGACTTATCAAAAGGGATATTTGATAGTTCTAGTGAGGTAGATAATACACCTGAAAATGATAGATATGCTGAAGGAATAAAGGTAGTTCCTCCACCATTATCAGGAATTTTCATGCCCCCTTGTAATGATACTAATATAGAGTTATAAGAAGCTAAGGTTAATAATGTCTTTAACTCTAGTACTTTATCCCAAGAAATGACTGATGTGACCAAAAATATTGTTTATCCACTTTTAATGAACAACTTTGTTTTTGAGGAATCTAAGACTAGTTCTGCTCCCAAGCAGGTAAAAACTCCTAGCAAGATATTGGAAAACAATGTACAACATACTAAAACCAAAAGGGGTGGACTAGGTTTTGAAAAAGTAAAGTCAAAACAACCTTTTGGGTCTTCTTTAAGAAGAAAAGGATGTTATGTGTGTGGTAGCTTAAATCATTTTATCAAAGATTGAACACTACATGAAGATAAAATTGTGAAACAAAAGGCTACACAAAGGGTCATGAAAAACAGTAATGGGAAATATACACAGGTTTATAGGAATCAGAAACTTAAAGATGACAAACCTAAGATTGATGACACAAGGGTAGTTAAAAAGGTTGAAAATAACTCTACCAAAAGTTTTGTTACTAGGGCAGTACTTACGAAACAAGGTCTAGTACCTTTAAAGTCTGGTAAAGCAAGTACCGGCAAGGCTAGACCTGCAAGTACTGCTAGAACAAATTTAAGTACTGATGGTTTAAAGTCTGTAAAACCAAAGTTCTCCAAGACTTCTAAGAAAGTTCTTGAAAAAGTTAAAACACCTAGAAGTAAGGATAAGAACAAACCAGTACAAATGTGGGTTCCTAAAAGAGCTAAATCATGTGTTAAAACAAGTACCACTAAAGCAGTACTTAAGTCAAAGAAGTCTGAGCACATAGAGTCACCCTATGACTTTGACTACATAAATGAAACCATGAAGTATAAGAGTAAAAGTAGCATTACTGGGAATGATTCAGTACAAACTCTTAAATGTGTAGGTCCCATAAGATCTGAGCTACATGTGGCTTGGGTCCCTGTTAAAAACTAATGAGTTTTATTTGTGTGCAGGGGCATCTAATTGATGAATTGAAAGATAAAGGAATAGTAGATAGTGGATGCTCAAGACACATGACAGGTGATAGGTGTGTAAACACCCATCTTTTCTACCACTTAATTACAATAATAACCGGACCTAAACGTGTATTTTATGTCTTTTATGTCAGAATTATGCGTGGTTTGTGTTTTTGTTGTAATTTAGGATGAAATTATGAAAAGTGGAGAAAACACGGGAATTCACGGGCATTCACGACTTTTATTGAAGGAAAAGATGAAAGACGGAGTCTAGAAGTCAAGAGTGGAAAAAGAACGGAAGTCCAAGACCAATTCTGAAGATTTATCGAAGAAAAAGTCAAAAGACGGAAGTTTATCAAAAGCCGAGAAACTCAAGTCTATTTTATTGAAGAAATTAAAGACGAGTTCAAAAAGATATCCCGAGCCACAAGTCCTTAAAGTCCAAATTTAAAAGAAAGATTAGAAGAAAAGGACTAATGACGCAATTAATGAAGATTAAATGAAGGAGGGACTTAATCCCGCAATTAACAAGAAATGAAGGAGGGGAGGAAGCTTCCTAATCCTCCCCTATATATAGATTAGGATTGTTAATTTTCCGTTTTGTTGGCTAATAGTGACAATTAGTCCTTCCACCTTTAATTACCTTGTCAATTTAAATACTTGTCATTTAATTACCTTGTCTTGCACCTTAATTACCATTTTAATTCAAGTAAGTTTTTCTTTTTAATTCTTGTCAAGCTTTATCTTTATCTTGTTAATCTCATTCTTCCTTTCTTAATCTTTGATTGTTATTGTTTATGTTTATGTTCTTGATTTTTGTTGATTTATTTAAGTGGGTTTTGATTATCTTGATCTTTATTGTTTGATTTGTTGTTTTGGATTGATTGTTTATGTTCATTAGATGTTTTGTTATTAGTTTGGTTTAATCTTTTTGTTGATTTAGTTGAGTTTTTATTTAATTCGTGCTATTTCTTTTTCCTTGTTCTTCGCTTTACTGTTACTGATATTTCCCAGACTCGAGCCCAGATTATTCCGAATAGAGGTGTTGCCAGTTTGTGGTCTATTCGGAATATTATTTATTCCGAGTAAGGGTTTGGCAAATTGGCTTATGCGGAATATTATTTATTCCGAGTAAGAGTGATTTTCCGAACAGGCCAAAGTTTCCGCATAGGAAGTTATTCCGAATAGGGATAACTTTCCGCATAGGACTGGTTATTCCGAACAGGCACTTCTTTCCGAATAAACTGGACTTTCCGAATAGGCCATTTTTCCGAATAGGACTTTATTCCGAATAGGGACAGATACTCCGAATAGAGATATTATTCCGAATAGGAGGCACATTCCGCATAGGGTCAATCTTTCCGAGTAGACAAGTATTCCGAATAGGGCTAATCTTTCCGAATAGGTGACAGATATTCCGAATAGCATTTATTCCGAATAGGAGTTTATTCCGGATAGGGAAATCTTAGTTTTTAGTTTTCTGCCTGTTCATTTTAAGCTTTATTTTTCCCGCCTTTTTCTTAATTGCACCCTAAGTTTATTTGCCTTAGTTTAAGATTTAGTTTTAGTTGCATTTTAAGTTTGCCTTAGTTAAATTTAAGTTTGCGTTATTTGCTTTATTGCCCTTTAGTTTTAGTCGCGCTTTAAATACTTGCACTTTATTTTGATTAGAGTTAGATTTACTTTAATTGCACTTTTACTTTAATTGTTTTAAACCTTTTTATTTTCAAAACTACAACGACACATCTTTGTTCCACCAAAGTTCAACTGAGTCACAAATTAAACACAAGTTTTTCAATTCGAAGAGACATACTGAAACGAATAATTTTAACTGGGTAAAAATCTAGTTATCAAATGGCGCCGCTGCCGGCTCTTTTCGTTAAGATCAACAGTTTTTTGTGAGAGATACGTTGCTTTTTGGGATCCGTTCACTTGTGAACGTTATTTTTCTTGCATAAAAAATTCAAAAAATCATAAAAAAATTAAAAATTGATAAAAAACCATAAAAATTAAAAATTTCAAAAATCCAAAAAGATTTTATTTTTCTAGTGTATATATATTGTTTTTGTGTTTGGTTTTGTTTTCTTTTGCATTTTTAGGTGTATGCGTACTAGATCTTCTAATTATCAAGAGCCCGAGCCTCAAGAAGATTTAGATATGGCAGGTGTCAACAACAACAACATGCCACCGCACCTCAATAATAATAATAATAACAACAATGCTCTTCCACAGCCCGATCTTCGGACCATGGAGGAACTTTGTCAACCAACAATGTTTGGACGAGGAGGACCGATTGCGCCGATGCAGATCAACGCTCCTGAGTTTTCGTTGAAGCATCACATGATTCAGCAAGTGCAAACAAACCCATTTAGAGGATTGCCTGATGATGATGCCAACAAACACCTCGACAAGTTCATTACAATCACCCAGAGCATGAAGTTGGCTGGTGCCACTATGGATGAACTTCGCCTACAACTCTTTCCACACACTCTATTACATCATGCCGAGAAATGGTTTGATCGTCTCCCGAAGAATTCTATTCACACTTGGGATGACATGACTCAACGCTTTTTGTCGCGCTACTTTCCACCATCCATGGTCACAAGCCTTCGCAATCAGATCAGCGGTTTCATGCAAGATCCCGATGAATCTCTTTTTGATGCATGGGAGAGATATAATGTCTTGATCGACCGTTGTCCAAACCACAACATGCTTCCGGTCACTTTGATCGATACTTTCTACAACGGATTGACTTTTCGAGATCGTCATACGATCAATGCAGCCGCCGGTGGCACATTCATGAAAAGGAGACCCGAGGAGTGTAGAGAGTTAATTGAAAACATGACTACTCATCATAAGAACTGGGATTCCTCTGCTTCTTCTAGAAACAACACGAGAGTCAATGTTTCTGCTACCTCAGCAAACCCTGAGATGACCGAACTCACCCGCATGATGGCTGAAATGAGTAAAAGTATTACGCTTCTCGCTTCAAATCAACAACAACAACAAGTTAAAGCGGTCGCTAATCGTTGTGAAACATGTGGCGGTCCTCACTCATACACCGATTGTCCTTCGACACAAGGAAATCCGGAAAATGTGTATGCTGCTTACGGTAATTATTCACCGGAAAATTACCAAGCTAGACAACAAGGGGATAGAAATCTGCTGAGCTACCGTTCCAACAACTACCTTTCACCCGGTTTTTCTCCTCAAAACCAAAATCCCGCCAACAACTACAATAGAAGCAACTAAATCCCACCTCGTTCTTCTAACCCTTATCAACCACCCACCCAACAACACCCACCCATTAATCCCGATGTTGACACAATCATGAGAACTCAAGGTGAGCAAATCAAGAATCTACAGATCCAAATAATCAATTTGAAAGGAGATATCTTGAAGCAAGGTAACGACATCAGAACCGAGGTTCGTGATAATCTTCAATCCTCTTTCATCACTCAAACAACTGAATTGAAGAATCTGTTGGCTAGTTTCTTGCTTGAAGCTCAACCTTCTTCTTCTTCGGGTTCTCTACCTTCAAACACCGTCACTAATCCGCGAGCTAATGTGAGTGCTATAACTACGCGTAGTGGAATTACCATTGTCAATCCACCTGATTCACCTCCAACATCTACACCTCCTTCACCACCATATATCCCTACTCCTCTTACACTTAGTGATAGTACACCATTACCGTCTCCGCCTCGTCATGACGATGTATCTCGGAAGGACCCTTCAACATCACAACCTTCACCAACTACACCTTCACCTAACCCTTATCAACCCAGAATCCCATACCCTTCTCGCATAGGCAAGACCAACGATCTAACCAAGAATGATTGTCAAGTATCAAAATATGTGGATATGCTATCTAAAATGACCATCAACATTAGCCTTGTTGAAGCACTTTGCCACATGCCGAAATTTGTCAAAGCATTCAAGGAATTGCTTAGCAAGAAGGAGAAGCTGATTGAACTCGCCAACACACGCTTAAATGAAAACTGCTCTTCAGTCCTTCTTCGAGAACTTCTGGAAAAGCTTAGAGATCCCGGTCGTTTTGTGTTACCTTGCGTGTTCAACAAAACTAAAGAATTTACTGCCCTTGCTGATCTCGGGGCTAGTATTAATTTGATGCCACTCAGTGTTTGGAAAACACTATCATTGCCCGACCTCATTCCAACAAAGATGACTCTCGAACTTGCAAACCGCACTCTCGCTTACCCCGTTGGTATAGCCGAAGACGTGTTTATCAAAGTTGGCACATTTACCTTCCCGGTCGATTTTGTCGTAGTTGATTATGAAATGGACCCTCGTATTCCTTTAATACTTGGTCGGCCATTCTTGAGAACCGGACGTGCTTTAATAGATGTGGCCGAAGGTGAGTTAATCTTACGAGTCGGGGATGATTCTAAAGTTTTTAAAATGGGGAAGCTTACAGGAAAATCCTTTGGAGGCCGAGAATCAGTGAATATGATAAATGTGCTCTATGACTTTACCGTCTATGACAATCCTCTATTCGAGTCTTCCACTGATAATCCACTCTTTGAAGATAATGTGGATGATTCTCACTCTACTATGGAACCTTCCACCATTTATGATTCGCCACCGGTCTTTGATGCTTATGATGATGATGATTCTAGCTCAGATTCGGATGATTTTGATTGTACTTCTGAGTATCCCGAGCTGCCCACATTCGATGATTTTGATGAGGCTGATACTCTCTCGAGCGATTTTTCACATGATGAAGATCCTCCGCCATCACTCGATCCTACTTTGGACGATTACTCATTCGAGGAAGATTTCTCTGAATTTCTCAACACATACTTCCCTCATGAGAGTGATGCACCTCTTTTGGACTTTGAAGATTATCGTCTTGATCCTACTTTGGATTTGAAGAGCATTTTGTCCAAGGAGAAGAAACCGGTTGACACCGAAATCCGTTGCACTTATGATTTGACACCTCTTTGTCCCACTTCTGAGGACGAGGTTGTGCTTCTTTGCGGATCTTCTTCACACTCGGCTGAGCCGGAGTGCTATTTTCCCCTGAAGGAAAAGGTGTTCGATCCCGGTGTTGAAGTTTTTAAGCCATCTCAGTATCCGTCTGATGAAATAAAAGGAAAAATCTTTGGAACCATTGAAGACATGCTTGCACCACTTCATCTTTGCTTCTACCGTGCTCCATCACTGCTTAAGGGAACCTTGCCACTTCTCTTTTGGCTTGACTTGTTCGCCTTAAGCTCTTGCTTATTGATGGATGAAAACCTTGTCTTTGATCCTGGTGGAGTTGTTTCATGCTACTTCCGTTGATGATCAAGGTCGAGTCAGGCTCACGACTCGGTAAACAAAAACCAAGCGCTTCTTGGGAGGCAACCCATGCATCTATCTTTTCGCTTTCTTTACCATAAGTGTAGGGGGGACCCCTTTGGATTGCTATTTCCTCTCCTCACTTCTTAATCAGGGATTCGAGCTTCAATGATCCACTCTTGATGATTCTTGACGACCCGTGATTCCGTGTTCTACTTCTTCCCGGTTCTATCCTAAACTCTTTTCGATTCACTATTTTATATTTTCTCAATATTAAAATAGGAATCTCTTTAGTTGTCTTTTCCTTAGCAAGATTTAAACAACGTGCACAATGTCCTAAGTGTAGGGGAGTTTACTCCCATATGCTTAAACATTGAGGACAATGTTTATCTTAAGTGTAGGGGAGACTTCTATCGAAGTTAAGTGGTCTTTTCCTTGTATTTGTCCTCATTTTAACCGGAAAATCAATTTTTCGACATTTTTCAAAATTTTTGATCTATTTTGGCCTATTAGTTTTTCCCTTTTGTATAGTTATTTTCTTTCCTTATTAGAATAAATGTTTAATAAGTGGTTTTAATTTTCTAACGTTGTGAATCTTTTGACTTAACCCGAGTTCACTCTAGCTAGTATCCTTAACGTGTTTAAGTCAAGTTTTGCTAGGCTTTTATATTGGGAGCTATAAAACGCGAAAGTCTTAACTCTCGCGGGTTAAGAACAAGAACTTTTCGCAAGTTCCTATAATTGATCCTAGAGAGTCGTTTATCAAGGGAACTTTAAAATGCGATTTCTAAACTTGAAAAAGTCTAAGAATTTGCAAGATCCTATAAGCGACTCGAAAACCCAAAACTTTGATTTAATAGGCTAAGTATCCACGAGTCTCATTACTTGAGATTTTAAACTGTGGAGAACGAGAGATGATAGAGCCAATTATAAGTCGGTATTCTTTCGTGAATTTATGTGAGTTAATTATGAGCCTATTCTCCCATCGCTTGCTAATAAAATTATCTGCAAATAAATAAGGTTGTACGATTTGAAAAGTTACTTAGCTTCTAGCCCCAGATCGTTTAAAAGTTGCTCGGCAATGACGAGAGTTCATAGCCAAGGCATAACTTATGAAGCGGGGCGCGAAGATTGGCTAGTCCGAAAAGGCCCTAACAAGGCATGAGGGCTATGTTTTGTTGCTAAAGAACCAAAAGTGATGTGAAGAATCATTTATCGAAAATCAATATGAAGGATCGAGACACACGACGAAAAGCAAAAACTCCCAAAAAGTCATGGAGAAGTGTATCCGAAAAGACCCTAACAAGGTATGAGGATAAATAGATCCAAGTCAATAAAGGAGGCGGATCGTTGTATATCAAAATCCAAAATAAAGATTGGAGAAAAATGAAGAAGTCGTGGTCCATATATGAAGAATCTCTCAAAAATTCCAAGTGAAGAAATTCCAATTATGAAGAGAAGACCATTATTTCATGAACGTCTCTCAAGATTTGAAGTATGAAGTCGCTGCCAAATATCGGCCCGAGAAAGGTCTCAAATCGCGAACCAAGTTATGCCAAGATATGAACTTTTTGATATCCCGAGAAGCAGTTTTAAAAGATTTGGTCCTTTAGCTAACTATTGATTAAATCGTGCACTTTATTTTCAGACTAAATAATTATCGAAATAAGTCAAACAATGCATCTCCGTGATCATTCAATACAAATAATAAAATATAAGAGATACCCATAAGAATAAGGGAGTCTAAGTGAATAATTGGCCCACATGAGTTCGTGTTAGTTTACTAACTTATAATAACAATGATCTCGTTTTTAAGCTTGGTTTGGAGAAAGTGAAAAGTTGAGGATGATGATTATTCATGACATTTTCAAAACCCAAGGTATGCTTTTAATTTCTTTGCTTGCATTTTTATAACTTTCTATCTCTTTAATAAAGGCCAATGTGGATTGATTATGATGAAAAGTGTAAACATGCTTTGTAACTAATGCATTGCATGAGGATATTGCAATGGTCAAGTGTAGGGGATTTGATAGGTGTGTAAACACCCATCTTTTCTACCACTTAATTACAATAATAACCGGACCTAAACGTGTATTTTATGTCTTTTATGTCGGAATTATGTGTGGTTTGTGTTTTTGTTGTAATTTAGGATGAAATTATGAAAAGTGGAGAAAACACGGGAATTCACGGGCATTCACGACTTTTATTGAAGAAAAAGATGAAAGACGGAGTCGAGAAGTCAAGAGTGGAAAAAGAACGGAAGTCCAAGACCAATTCTGAAGATTTATCGAAGAAAAAGTCAAAAGACGGAAGTTTATCAAAAGCCGAGAAACTCAAGTCTATTTTATTGAAGAAATTAAAGACGAGTTCAAAAAGATATCCCGAGCCACAAGTCCTTAAAGTCCAAATTTAAAAGAAAGATTAGAAGAAAAGGACTAATGACGCAATTAATGAAGATTAAATGAAGGAGGGACTTAATCCCGCAATTAACAAGAAATGAAGGAGGGGAGGAAGCTTCCTAATCCTCCCCTATATATAGATTAGGATTGTTAATTTTCCGTTTTGTTGGCTAATAGTGACAATTAGTCCTTCCACCTTTAATTACCTTGTCAATTTAAATACTTGTCATTTAATTACCTTGTCTTGCACCTTAATTACCATTTTAATTCAAGTAAGTTTTTCTTTTTAATTCTTGTCAAGCTTTATCTTTATCTTGTTAATCTCATTCTTCCTTTCTTAATCTTTGATTGTTATTGTTTATGTTTATGTTCTTGATTTTTGTTGATTTATTTAAGTGGGTTTTGATTATCTTGATCTTTATTGTTTGATTTGTTGTTTTGGATTGATTGTTTATGTTCATTAGATGTTTTGTTATTAGTTTGGTTTAATCTTTTTGTTGATTTGGTTGAGTTTTTATTTAATTCGTGCTATTTCTTTTTCCTTGTTCTTCGCTTTACTGTTACTGATATTTCCCAGACTCGAGCCCAGATTATTCCGAATAGAGGTGTTGCCAGTTTGTGGTCTATTCGGAATATTATTTATTCCGAGTAAGGGTTTGGCAAATTGGCTTATGCGGAATATTATTTATTCCGAGTAAGAGTGATTTTCCGAACAGGCCAAAGTTTCCGCATAGGAAGTTATTCCGAATAGGGATAACTTTCCGCATAGGACTGGTTATTCCGAACAGGCACTTCTTTCCGAATAGACTGGACTTTCCGAATAGGCCATTTTTCCGAATAGGACTTTATTCCGAATAGGGACAGATATTCCGAATAGAGATATTATTCCGAATAGGAGGCACATTCCGCATAGGGTCAATCTTTCCGAGTAGACAAGTATTCCGAATAGGGCTAATCTTTCCGAATAGGTGACAGATATTCCGAATAGCATTTATTCCGAATAGGAGTTTATTCCGGATAGGGAAATCTTAGTTTTTAGTTTTCTGCCTGTTCATTTTAAGCTTTATTTTTCCCGCCTTTTTCTTAATTGCACCCTAAGTTTATTTGCCTTAGTTTAAGATTTAGTTTTAGTTGCATTTTAAGTTTGCCTTAGTTAAATTTAAGTTTGCGTTATTTGCTTTATTGCCCTTTAGTTTTAGTCGCGCTTTAAATACTTGCACTTTATTTTGATTAGAGTTAGATTTACTTTAATTGCACTTTTACTTTAATTGTTTTAAACCTTTTTATTTTCAAAAATAAAACGACACATCTTTGTTCCACCAAAGTTCAACTGAGTCACACATTAAACACAAGTTTTTCAATTCGAAGAGACATACTGAAACGAATAATTTTAACTGGGTAAAATTCTAGTTATCAACAGGAAACAAAGATTTTCTTGCTGAATTTGAAGAATTCAGAGGAGGACCAGTAGCCTTTGGGGGTAGCAAAGGTAGAATCACTGGCAAAGGAAAAATCAACGCAGGAAAGTTGGAATTTGAAGATGTGTTCTTTGTAAAAGAATTGAATGAGTTCAATCTCTTCTCTGTATCACAAATGTGTGATAAGAAGAACAAGGTGCTATTCACAGACAAAGACTACTTGGTGTTATCTAATGACTTTGAGATGCCTAAGGAATCTCAAATACTGCTTAAAGTACCCTGGCAAGAAAATATGTACAACTTTAATCTTCATACTATTACTCCAATAGGTGGTATTATATGTTTTCTAGCTAAGGCTTCTTTAGATGAGTCAAATTTGTGGCATAGAAGGTTAGGTCATGTATATTTCAAGAATTTTAATAGATTAGTGAATAAGAATTTGGTTAGAGGACTACCTAACAAATCTTTTCAAAATGATTTTACATGTGCTACTTGTCAAAAAGGTAAACAACATAGAGCCTCTTGTAAGACCAAGACTTTTAACACTGTGACAAAACCTTTGCAGCTTTTGCATATGGATTTGTTTGGTCTAGTTTCTATCAGAAGCATTAGTCATAAGACGTTTTGTCTAGTCAGAACTGATGATTATAGTAGATTCAGTTAGGTTTTCTTTTAGCTCTTAAAAGTGAAACAAGTGAATTACTAAAGGACTTTATCATTTTAGTTGAAAAGCAGTTCACTAAACAGGTTTTAATCATTAGGACTAATAATGGAACAGAATTTAAGAATGCTGAATTTGATGAATTCTGTAGGTCTAAAGGAATTAAGAGACAATTAAGTAATCCTATAACTCCACAACAAAATGGAGTAGCTGAAAGGAAGAATATGACATTGATTGAGGCTGCTAGAACTATGCTGGCTGATTCACTTTTGCCAAATACATTTTGGGCAGATTCAATCAATACTGCATGTTATGTGTTAAATAGAGTCCTAGTGACCAAGCCTCAAAACAAAACACCTTGTGAACTCTTGACTGATGTAAAGCCTAACATAAGTCATTTAAGACCTTTTGGGTGTCATGTGTCCATACTAAATACTCTTGATTATTTGGGAAAGTTTGATGGAAAGTCTGATCCAGGATATCTTGTAGGATATTCACTACAGAGTAAAGCATATAGGGTTTATAATTTGGCAACTAAGAAGGTTGAAGAAAATGCTCATGTCAATTTCTTAAAAAATAAACCCAATTTCCCAAGAATCGGTTATGCTTGGATGTTTGATTTAGATTATCTAACTAACTCCATGGATTACTATTCTTTGAAAAAGAATTGTCAAACTAACAATGCAGGTGAGGAGTCAAGTGCAACTAATGCAGGTACTCAAGAAGATGTTTCTTCGTCAGATGATGATGTTCATGTCTATGTGCCCAACATGCCTACTGTTACTCCCATGACTGCAACTCCCAAGAAGCAAACCATGCCATCAAATGATAATCAAGCCTCCCAGGAGCTTCGGAGGCTTCAAGATCAAGAAAAGAATGCTACATCTGCTAGTAAGCATTCAAGAGAAGAATCTTTTGAGTCACAACACTCAGCAGTACATACTATACCTAGCGGTACTTCATCTGCAAGTACTGCTAAGTCAAAATCTGCCAAATCTGTTGAGTCACTAGAAGAGATTTTACAAGCATTGGATGATGTAGACTTATATGCTAGTCCAACTGAAGGAATCTTCTCCAAAGCTTCCTATGATGAGCAGGGTGCAGTAACTGAGTTCAACAATTTGGAAACTGAAATTCTAGTCAGTTCTATTCCCACTCATAAAGTCAACAACAACCATCCTACTACACAGATTATTGGAGATCCTAAATCTGTTGTACAAACCAGAAGACAACTGCAAACCAATATTGAAACTCATGCACTTGTGAGTTATGTCAAACAACAGCAGAGAACAAATCATAAAGATACCCAGCATTGTTTGTTTGCCTGTTTCTTATCTCAAGTAGAGCCCAAAAACATTTCTCAGACTCTTGATGAAGAAAGTTGGGTAGATGCCATGCAAGAAGAATTAACACAATTTGAGCTACAAAAAGTTTGGATTCTTGTGGATCTTCCATCAGGTAAAAGAGTAGTTGGTACAAGATGGGTCTTCAGGAACAAGAAGGATGAAAGAGGGGTGGTTGTGAGGAACAAGGCAAGACTTGTTGCTAAAGGCTATAGACAGGAAGAAGGGATAGACTATGATGAGGTTTTTGCAACAGTGGCAAGGATAGGAGCCATTAGGTTATTTTTGGCCTTTGCATCATATATGGGATCTATAGTCTATCAAATGGATGTGAAAAGTGCCTTTCTATATGGTACTATTTCAGAGGAGGTATATGTCTCACAACCTCCAGGTTTTGTAGATCCTAAATTCCCCAATAGAGTCTATAAGGTTATCAAAGCACTTTATGGTCTGCATCAAGCTCCAAGAGCCTGGTATGCAACCTTATCTAATTTTTTGCTAGAACATGGGTATAGGAGAGGAACCATTGACAAAACTCTGTTCATCAAGAAGAATGCCAAGGACATCATTCTAGTTCAAGTTTATGTTGATGACATTATTTTTTGTTCTACCAAGAAGACATGGTGTGAAGAGTTTGAAGCTTTGATGAAAGGAAGATTTCAAATGAGTTCTATGGGAGAACTAACTTTCTTTTTGGGACTGCAAGTCAAACAAAGGAAAGATGGAATATTTATCAGCCAAGATAAATATGTTGCTGAAATCTTGAAGAAATTTTCATGTATGGATACAAGGAGTACAAGCACACCTTTTGAATCCAAGAAGTCTCTATCAAAAGATGAACATGGAGAAGATGTTGACATTCATCTATACAGATCAATGGTTGGTTCATTGATGTATCTTTGTGACAATCCGTCAATTTATGGTTTATATTTTATTCTCAAATATCATTTAAAAACATTATTTTAAATTTATATTATGACCTCACTTATTTTTGGGAAGAAATTTGGATATACGTCTTGAAGTAGCATCGACTACGTTTAAACCGGAGGACTCTACGTTACGTGCTTACGTTTACATACACCTTTTATGGTGACAGTCCGACATTTTAGGAAATAAATTTATCCGTGAATATTATTTTGGGATTTTAATTTTGAGTTGGTTCATAAACTCACAAATTTACGAGAAGAGATTAGGACTTACGTTCATAATTTAACGTCCTTTACGACTAAACCGGAAACCTTAGGATTACGTATTTACGTTTTTGAACTCCGTTTTTGATGAGACAATTTTTATTAGATTCGTTTTGTGCCGTTGATTCATAATTTATAAAAACGTTTTTCTTAAAACGACCCGAGGGCACGCAAATCGAGGAAACTAGAATCGAAGAATACCCGTAAATTAGTGGGATGGGACAAAACAAGTTTATCCCACCCCACTCAAAAGAGATAGCCAAAAGAGGACACCACATCATAAGATGTGGCACCCTTTTAGCTAGAAAGCTAACACATGTTAGCATAAGCTTAACATGTTAGCTAACTTAGCACAAAACCACCAAAACCACTTCATTCATACCACTTACACTTAGCAAATCATGCAACCACTCACCAAACTCTCTCATCTCTCTAAAATTCGTCCAACCATCATCAAAAACAACCCTCATTTGATCTATGTTAGCCATAAAATCATGTGTTACTCATACACATGATGATGCTACTTTGAAGCTTTGAAGATTGGAGGTGATTCTAACATCCAATGAGAAGATTTGTTGGTGTCATAGGGCTGATTTTCCATGAGAAGTTTATAAAGGTTGGTAGACTTGAAGATGATATTGGTTAATCACAAGTTTTGCCATCAAAATCCAAGCCTTGTTCATCAAAGACTCATATTTTCATCACTAATGGTGGTATAGAGATTGTTCTTCCTATCCTCTTGTTATTTTGATTATGTAATATTGTATTTTCTTTACTTATGTATATTTATATGTTGATGAATGATGATAAAAATATTATGTGGGGATTTGGTGTTGATAAACATGGGTAAAAAGATGGAAAACCACATGTAAAATGGTTAAAATATTGCTTAATGTGATGGCTGTATAAAAACAGTAAGTAACCAAATGTTAAACTGATAAAATGGTAAAGTGGAATCAATATACAGTAAGTATTAGGTGTTATACACATGTGATAGTAGGCCATGCAATGGAATCATCAAAATGAGCGAGATATGATCAAAACAAGATTAGTGTACTAATATGAATAGTCTGTTTTGTAGGGACTGTTAAGGATAGTTAGACATGGATTGAGCAGTAGCTATAACTAACTTATTTGTAGCACATAATATGCAGTTTATGCCATCCAAAAATGAGCTTCTATCTCCTTATAGAACTCAAGATATGATAAAAATGGTGAAGATGAAACTAAAAATCAGATTTTTAACAATTAATGTTTAATAGTATTATATAAGCACTCAAACTAATATAGTATAAAATGTGAATTAAAACCCACTAACTTATAAATTTAATTTATATAAATATATATAAGGTTAAATAAATGGACACTTTATAAAAAAATGGTAGTTGAATAAGATTTATAAGTTATAAAAACTATAAACATGATTTTTACGACTTTTTCGGCTAATACCGTAAAATTAACGTTTTTCGTCAATTAAAACTTAGACGATCGGACCCGTCTAATGTAAACTTTTTAAAAGTCATATACTGATATATAAGTACTCAATACAACTAAAAACCGATAAAACCCGAACTAAATAACATATGGACATTAATGGGCTAAGTTAGTATTATTGGACTAATAAACCAACTAAATGGGCTAAACACTTATAAATTTACTTATTGGGCTTAACCCACTTGGGCCCAACATGAAAAGTATAATACTGATAATAAAGGTGTAAAATGGACTAATACAAAGTATTGGGTTTGTAATAGGCTTATTGGGCCTAAAACATGTAAATAGGTAAAACTAGTAAACTAGTATAAAACTTATCAACACATAACACTAAAATGAGTAAATGAGAATGTATAAACCCACTTGATCATCATCATATGTATAAAGTCATCATATGTATACGTAATTGTTATTTTAATAAAGTCATTGGACAAGAGTCTAAGACAAGTATTATTTTTCTAGGTTTCCGTGATTGAAGCACGTACCGTACATCCGAATTGTCGATAACCCGCTTTCCCACATCAGCGTGAGTTCATAGCCTCGCACTCTTTTAAATGTTTTATGAAATGTTTTATAAACCCGCGAGGGAGATAACATGTTAGTTTTGATAAAGTAGGACACCATTTGTCCCGAATTGTTTGTTTATGGATTTGGACCCGAATGATTGTATGACCCGATGAATGATTAAATGACCCGATAGATGAAATGAAATGGATTATTAAAGTTAGGTTATGTCACTAAAAGTCCCATTAGCATGAATTGTGAACTACCGGGATTTGGTATACGCTTATGCATATAATAGAACTATTTGGGGACGATCACCCCAGTTCGCGCCTTGACGGTTGATCCCCGTCGTGCCACATTGATTGGTAAGCGAATTTATGTATGAGAAGATTTACACAAGCGTGATTATTGTGAAGACACGCTAATTTAGATGGGAAAATTGAGTTTCGGGCTAGCTACCCATTGTTTGTTGTAGTAAGGTAACAATGTCATGCAGCTTGTAATAATCCAAAATAACGAAATACTGCCATACGCACTAAATTACGATATATTGCCTGACTAGCAATACGGGGTCTTACTATTGATATTATGTTCGTGTTTTGGTTTTTCATAACCATATTCATATAACGGTTTTTATTTAACTTTATACAACGTTATAAAACGTATTGTATGATGTTTTTACGACAATGGCTCGTATAATGATTTTGAAGGCAAAAGCCTATATTATGATTTTGATAAGGATTTGTATAAAATGACTTTGGCTATTTTATGGCCTATTACAATGATTTGTACAAAATAATTTTCGGTAATAATTTTATACCGATGTTATATTGATGGATTTTATTAAACTCTATGAATTCACTCGGCGTTATCGCTGACATTTTCTTTTAACATGTTTTATCTCAGGTACTTGAAGGTAATTCTCGGGAAGACGACAAGAATTCATGGCCCGCACTTAATTAATTATTTCCATTCAAATGCTTTGTAAAACCTATCTGAAATACAATGACTTGGGACCTATGTAAAAATTGATATTTATGAATGGAAAAGCTTTATTATTAAACGACACGATTTTTAAGCGTTGTCTATGATGTGAGTAATGTGCTATCCCGTAACACCAACGAGTCTTCCGTTGTATTGAATTGTATAAATTTGGGGGTGTTACAGTCTTACTGCTTCAAGACCAGATATAATGTTTACTGTGTGTGCCTGTTCAAGGTTCCAAGTTCATCCAAAGGTGTCACATGTACATGTTGTAAAGAAGATTTTTAAATATCTTAAAAGTCAACCCAATTTAGGATTATGGAATCCTAGAGATTCCACCTTTGAATTGGAAGCTTACTCAGATAGTGATTATGCTGGAGCTAATCATGATAGGAAATCCACAACAGGAGGTTGTCAATTCCTAGGCAGAAGACTCATATCATGGTAGTGTAAGAAGCAAACCATTGTTGCTACTTCTACAGCTGAAGCTGAATATGTAGTTGTTGCTCATTGCTGTGGACAAGTACTTTGGATTCAGAATCAATTGTTGGACTATGGGTTTAACTTCATGAACACCAAGATTTACATTGATAATGAAAGTACTATATGCATTGTCAAGAATCCAGTATTTCACTCCAAGACCAAGCATATTGAAATAAGAAATCACATTATAAGAGATGCTTATGACAAAAAGCTTATTCAAGTCTTGAAGATTCATACAGACAACAATGTAGCTGATTTGTTGACCAAGGCATTTGATGCAAAGATATTCGAATTCTTGGTGACACACATTGGAATGCTTAACCAATAACATGCTGCATATGTTGAAGGGAGGTAATAGCTGTACAAATTTTTATAATTTTTATTGTATAGTCTATGTTTTATGTTTTTGATGTGATTGCAGGTTAATAGAAAAAGATAAAAGAGGTTACATTGTTAGTGGAAAGCATGAACTGGTCAAAAATGTGAGGTACCGTTGTCAATCCAAGTACCGCTAGCACAAATCCAAGTACCGCTTATGTTCCATGTACCGCTACATGTCCGTTGTACCGTTAAGGGTCTCTTTTGTAAATTTGGCGGTTTCTTCGCGCTTGGGTTTGTTATTTACTTAAATACTTACCCCAATTACACAATTGATTCACCTAATCTTTTATCTTTATCTTTTTATTCTATAACCTTCTCTCTAATCTTTCGATCATCAAAAATACTAATGGTTGCTTTACAAGTAATCTCTAAGCATAATTTAGTTGTAAATCTTGCTACGAATGATGACTCTTTTGGTTTCCATGAGATGCTTGGTTTCCTATCTCGAAGTAATGTTCGCTTTGCACTCACTGTAAGTCCAGTTGTCTCTATTTCCATTGTTGAACAATTTTGGAATACTGTTGTATTAGGTACTCGGTTTGATCAACCTTGCATTAAGGCTAGGGTGAATCATAGAAACATATATGTAACTGAGGTACTGCTACGAGCAAGTTTGAGATTAAATGATGAAAATGGACTTAGTATGCTTAACAATACAGATATTCATGATGGCCTTGCAGCCATGGGCTATGGAGGTGGTAGGGAAAGTCTTACTTTCTTTAAAGCATTATTTTCACCTCAATGGAAATTGCTTTTTCATGCTATTATTCACTGTTTAAGTTCCAAAAGTACATCTTTTGATCAAATTCCTGCTGCATTGGCATCAGCTGGTTTTTGTCTAGCACATAACAGGGTTTTTAATTTTTGAAGGCATGACTAGGAATTTGGAAGGGACGAAGAAGTTTTTGATGTATCCTAGATTCATTCAGACTTTAGTTAGTGACCAAATACCTAACCTACTAGAGTTAACTAATACATGGGATGTTCCTACATTCACAAAGAGAACTTTCTCTTTCTTGACAAAACAAGGCAATGCCTTTACAGGAACAGTAACACCATTGTTTGCTCATATGTTAGCCCAACCTGCCAATCAAGAAGGTGAGGAACCTAGCAATGCTAGTGCTTCTCAGCATACTCCTTCTCACCAGAGTTCCCATTCCCTAGAAGATTCACAATCGTCTTCTCACAATGTTGGTGTTCCACCAAACACTGATGAGATGATCCACACACCTGCTGCTTCTATTGCTGCTAGTGGTTCACCACAAGCACAAGAACCAGAGGTGGTGGATGTTGCAAATTTAACTACTTTGTGTACAAGTTTGTCCCAACAGGTACAGGTATTGCAGAAAGAAAAGCATGTTCAAGAGAAGAAAATTGATGAATTGGAAGCTAGCCTAATCAAGCTAAGGAACAAAGTGTCACCTTGGATGAGGCAACATAGATCTATTAAGAAGGCTGCAATCAAGAAGCAAAGATTCAGGAACCACAAGAAAAGGCAACTGAATGCAACCAAACAGGGGAGGAATTATGACGGACAACCACCTTCTTCTGATAATCAAACAAAGATCTCTGGTAATGAAATCAATTTTGAATTAGATACAGATGTCACGGGGACTTATGAAGATGGAACTGGTTTAGAGACTGGTGTGGATGGACCTTCAAATATGGAGATTCAGCAGCAAGAACCACAACCTACTCCAGATGAGCCACAAGTTGATGTAACATTGGTAACTCAGCCAGAACCATCACCTCAATCACCACTTCACACAAATTGGAGTGCTTTCTATGAGAAGTTGGAGGAAATTAATGTTCAGTTTCCTGCTCCATCACCACAAAGCAATAAATCAGATAAGACTGAAGAAGTGCAAGTTGATATGATGGCTTCTATGGAAGAAAAAGTATTTGGGGATACACAAGTGATTGAAGAAACAAGTGTGTCTAATACTAGTGAAATCAACATTGTTGAAGATCCAAGTACTGCTAAGCCAACTAACCCGATTGCAAGTACTGCTGACATTGTTGAAGACCCAAGTACTGCTAAGCCAACTAAGCCAATTGCAAGTACCGCTAGTGATCATCCTTCACTAGAAAGTCAAACTCCTTTTGGAGAAGATGAGACTTTAGCCCAATTGCTGCTTTATTTAATAAACAAGACTAAACAAGCAGAGGCAGAGAAAAAGACACAACAAGAAGTTCTTGCCAAAAAGAATCAAATTCAAGGTAAGAAAGTTCAAGCTTCACACCTTACTAAAGGTATAGTTATTCAATAGCAAGCTAATGAGGATAAAGCTACCAAGCTGAAGAAGAAGCTACCTAAGATTGATCCATAAGATAAGGGGAAGAAGAAATTATTATCAGAATCTGAAGATGAAAGTGATTCAGATGATGATATAAACAAAGTCATGTACAAATTTAATCAAATAGACCATGATGAGGAATTTGCTTATAGAATGCAAGCACAAATTCGTGAAAATGAATTACAGGAAGAACTTGCAGCAAAGCAGAATTTATAAGAAGCCAAAAGAATACAACAAGAATGGAACATACAAGAGTATGACAGGATTCAAGCTGAAATATATTCAAGTGAGCTTATTGTAGACTCATTGATAGCTGAAGAGAGAGATGCATATGATGAAGAAGAGAAATCAAAATTGATTGATGATCTGGTAAGGGAGCATCAAAGATTCTTTGCTTAAAAGAGAAGAAAAGAAAAGATTAAGCCTCCAACTACTATGCAGATTAGAAATCAGATGATGAATTTTCTTAAGAAAGTTAAGGGATTTACTCATATTCAGCTGGTCAAGAAGAATTTTGAAGAAATCAAGACTTTGTATGAGCAAAGTAAGAGGACTGAATTGAATTTTATTGAGATTGGATTTGAAGCAAATAGAAAAGCTGTTGAAGAGTTTAAGAGACATCTGCAACAACAAAGACAATTTGGTAGTGCTCCTAGAATTGAGCCAAGTACTGATGAACCTACAAACACATCTCCACCTATCAAGACCACTTATGTGAGGATGAATAGAAAGGAGAAGGTAAGTTCAAGGGAGAAAGAGACTGCTCAAAGAATGAATATAGGAGTTGAAACTCAAGAAATTACTTAGACTGAGAATGTACAAGCAGTACATACACAGTCAACAGTACATACAACAGTACATACTGAGGAGACGGTACATACAAACTTGGAAGAGGGTTCAAAAGAACTTGAAGGAATTTCCTAGGGTGATAAAAGGAAAAGATCAACAAAGACAAAGAAGAAAGCCAAGAAACTAAAACAACAGCAGAGGATAGTGATGATGATGAGAGTTTAAAGAAGTACTTGAAGATTGTAAATTTTGAAGATCAATGTATTGATATAGAGATTTTTGGAAAGAAAGCATCTATTGCTAAATGGATTTACTCTACAGATCAAGGACTTGAAGCTCATGGAATTCAGAGAACTGATGGCACAACAAGAGTATTCAGACTTTTGGAGGATATTCTTCATATTCTTGACAGAAAAGATATTCAGGATCTTTCAAGGTTAGTTCAACAAGCCAGTGCAGGTAAAACTGAAGTGTCACTATTATACTGGGAATTTCTCTTTATGTATGAGCCACACAACTATGATCAAGAAATGTTGAAGGAATTAGAGAATCAAGTTCCTAGTTATTGGAGATATTACAGGTCATGTGGATTGCATATTTTGGATGTAGATGATGTTACATACTATATGCTGCAAGAGAAAACTTACCCTTTCAAAATAAAATTGTTGGAAAGGATGCTAGAACAACATATGGAAGTTACAAAAGAATCTGTTGATGCTTTGGACTTGATCAGAATGGTTAAACAACAAATCAAGGATTTGAAAGATGAGGAAGCAGCTGAGAAAGAGCCTTAAGTGTTTGACTTTCAGTCACACTTCACAAATGGTTCTCAGTTCACCATGTCTAACACACATAAGAACTGGCTAGTCCATAAGCAAACGGTTTGTGGTAAAGACTTATCAAATCCGTTGAAAGCTGATAGTTTGCTAAAAACTATATGGTTCTAACTCACCTTGTTTCGAGACAAAGAGTTGGCTAGTCCTAGACAAACGGTACTAGGTAAAGACTTCATCAAATCCGTTGATGGTTGAAAATTTACCAAAAATTGTAAGGTTTTTGTTAGACTTATTTTTTGGTAAGCTGGCGCCTTTCACGTGAGTTGGAATAGACTTATATCCTTTTACTAAGTGCAGGGACTTATTATGTAAAGGTAGTATAGTTCTAGTGTGTTAGGCCTATAAATACCCCCCATGACTCTCCATGGGGGGTGGAAGTTTGTTTATTTTTCTTGTTTTCATTTCACTTGGAATAAAACACATAACATTCCTTCACCTCTCTCTAACTTTCTCTCACTAGAACTAACCATGTTCATCATGTTCTTTGATCATCCCCGACCACCCGAACCATGGTGAGTTTTTTGATGCCTTACAATTGGTATCAGAGCAAACCGGGGGTGTTTTGTATCCGTGTGTGTTTACGTTGTGGTTTCAGATTCGTGATGTTATCGGCTATATGGTTCACACCATTACGATTCATGGTTAGTATCTTCGTGTCTTGGTATTGTATGTTATTATCAATTAATGTCTTGATTTTTTAGTCTATCCATGTCTAGCAATTGGTGTACGATATTGTTCCATCTTCGTGTGTCTATTATACCTATCTTAGCCTCATAATACAATTTTCTGTCCAGTTTTTGCACCCGTTTTTTTTGTTTGTCCCTTTACAAATCTGCTTTTCTTTATGGGGATAATGACAAAAGTTTTCATGGTCCAACCATTTTTTTCGGTATATTCAAAGCTGTTCAAAAAACCCTTTTAAGATGGATATTGCGATGGCTACTCAGATGGATTTTGCGACGGCTTCATTTCTCGGATTTATTCCGATGGGGTTTTTTACACATTCCGATGGGTTGGGCTGTCCACATTGCGATGGGCGGCTTGATTCATCGCAATGGTTTTGTAAGTCGTTATGCTGCCCAATTTTTTCTGATGACTTTACGATGGGTTCATGCTATTGCGATGGGGATTTGTGATTTATTGCGATGAATGGAAGTAAAGTATTGCGATGGTTTTTTTACGGTGACTCAGTGCGATGAAAGTCATTGAAAGACATTACGATGAAAAATCATTGCGATGAGTTTAAATCAATTAACTTAACATATCAGATTTAGACTCATTTACTTTAAAAAAAAAAAAAACCATCAGTTAATTCATTTCACAAATCAAATAACCAGTTACGTCCATAAATCGACCCATACAAGCCAGTATATCCAAAACCCATTTTTTCCACAACATGTAAACCAGTTAATCAAAACCGACTCTTGCTCAAACAAACATATCCGGCCATAAATGTCTCGAGACCTAAATTCTCTATTGACCGAGACCATGACCAATCACTACTGCCTTAATTCGACTTCTTTTATCAAAACCAGTACTCCAAACAAATCTTTTATCACAAACCAGTAACATTCTACACCGACCCATTCTCATAATCAAATCTTAGACTCAAAAATCAGTGACTCGACAATCAAACTATCCTGATCTCAGTTTTTGTTAAACGTTTTTCCCCAATCTTTAAAAAGATTTTTTTTCGTTTAACAATAAATCATCATTGATCTCGAAAAGTTATACCCCTGATTAATTTGTTTTTAATCACAAATCCAGTAGTCTCATCACCAACAAACCTACCTGAGATCATATCAATGATCTAAAAGTCTGTATCAACTCTTGGTTCTTCATGGTGTTGACTTCGCCCTAAGCATACGAGGATACATGGGGGTTTGAGATCATTCGTCTTGATGATTGAGTTATGTTTGGCTTGAGATTGATAATTAAGGTAAGAATGGGTTGTGATTTAGATGATTTGAGAGTCTGCGATGAGAGTTGATGGAGAGGTTTGGGAGAGTTGTAACTGGCGGTTTTTCCAAGGTAAGAGTTAAAGTAATAATTTTTGGGAGATTGGTTTGGTTATTTCGTTTGGTTAGAGTAATTATATAGGGGGACGGAGGTTTCGAGGGAGTAAGTGGGTTTGTTTACACGTGGTAGGGGAGGAGCAGATGGGGCAGGTATAACTAAGACTACACGTGGCCACCTAGTTATTACAAGGGGCGGATTTCACTAGGTGAAGATGATTTGGGGTATAAACTTTGAGTATATTCAGGGTTATCAGATATTTATCCCCACTTGTTGTTTTGTTTGGACCGGGTATGTCATGCCATTTTGGGCCGAACATATGTTTATGGGCTGCACATTTATTTAAGATTTTGGCCTATTACATTTGGTCATTTATTGACGGGCCAATCTCTACATTAACCGAAGGCATTTGGTGGGCCGATTAATTCTTGCAATCGATTTCGGGACGACCGTTTATATATCCGAATCTTGCAAAATTAATCATGTCGGTTTTTGAGTTACGGGGTTATTGGATTGAGCCGGGTATTTTCGAAAGAACCAAGTGATAAAATTGTTGTCGTGTTAAAGGCTTATGGGACAAGATTTTATTATTTTGGCAGGCCGCTTAAACAGTGACATTCTGGCCGGGTATCTGTTTTCGATCATATCACTTCTTCACGAAGATCAAACACAACAAACACAACAAACACGATACATTACACTAAAACGATCCTTATCAAAAATTCACCTAAAATTCTAACGGCTATTACGGTTTATGTGATGACGAAGATGATTCGATGCTACTTATTTGAGGTTGAAGTGAGATTTTTCAGAGGCGTTCTTATTTTATCTTTAAAGGAGTACTTACGACTTTATAAGATAACTTGCTCGAGCATATACGGTTATGAATAAGACTTGAAGTATCTAGTTTCCATTGTCAAGGGGAGGATGGACGACGACATGGATAACTATCATTTTTTGGGAGCTTCGTTGCGGTTCTCAGTGTCACACGCACTTGCAGTTGTGGATTTCTTCAAGAGATGTAGTATCTTTTCATATACCGCCTGTTTTGGTATAGGGTACTTTAGAGAGGTTGTACCTTTTTAATACCGCCCTTTGGTATGGGGTACGTTTAAGACTTCTCTGCATCGCTCTTCATTCTACTATAGTACAAGCTTAAGATCAAGTTTGGGGAATTCTACTTCAGTTTCAAGTTTGGATTATCGGGTTATCTTCATCAGTGGTCACTATCAATAGCCAACAGAATTGATAAGAGGATTCAGTTCGGGGTGATCTTGAGAGAATTTTGTTTAGAGAGATACTGTTGACATCTTCTCACATGGTAATAGGTGCTAAGTAAGCGGTTCCAGTTGGCATACCACGTACACACATGAAGGATGATTCCCTTAATAGGTATCATCCTGGAGGGAGAAATGTGTACATGCGGGGTCACTTGACTTTGGTGTTACCGTTTCTACATAGAGGGATAAGTTGACTACATTCGGGACTTAATTGACTTTGATGTGGCAACTTTTTATCATCACTGTTCTAGCAGGAGAAATGTGCATTTCCGGGACTTAATTGACTCTGGTGCTACAATTTGACTTCATGTTCGGGATAGAGTGTGTACTTCTGGTAATCTATCATAGAATCAAGACTGGGATTGCTTCAATTTGTGAGAAAATGTTGATGACGTTATCACCTCCCACAGATTTCCTTTGTATGATCTATTTGGGAGGGAGCAGTCTTTACTGCTTGTTTTATGAAAGGCCTTCTAGTTGGGAGGGAGTAAAACTCAACTAGATTCTACAAAGCTGAAGAAATAGAGCTGGAGTATTCAAGAAGATGAAGGTCGCTGAAGACTGTCTCAAGGAATGCTGGAATTCAAGCTTATCATTTTTCTTTATTTTTGCTTGTAGGAAACATTGTAACCAACTCACGTGAGTCACCATCTTGGAGGGAGATTGTTAGACTTATTTTTGGGTAAGATGGCGCCTTTCACGTGAGTTGGAATAGACTTATATCCTTTTACTAAGTGCAGGGACTTATTATGTAAAGGTAGTATAGTTCTAGTGTGTTTGGCCTATAAATACCCCCCATGACTCTCCATGGGGGGTGGAAGTTTGTTTATTTTTCTTGTTTTCATTTCACTTGGAATAAAACACATAACATTCCTTCACCTCTCTCTAACTTTCTCTCACTAGAACTAACCATGTTCATCATGTTCTTTGATCATCCCCGACCACCCGAACCATGGTGAGTTTTTTGATGCCTTACAGTTTTCATTACACCTTATTCTTTATGAATAAAGTATTGGCTATTCCAGAGTGTACGGCTAACTGGTAAAGAATTTATCAAATCCGTTGATAGCTGGTGATTTGCTAAAAATCATGAAGCCAATACAGATTGGTGTTTGTTGTTAACTGTTTTATTTCAGGTATGAAGATTGCAAGCAAAGAAGTATTCAAAGAAAAATACTTAGAAGGTTTTGTCTCATCAAATCAAGACAAAGGTTCATGATTCAGAGTTCAAAGATTAAACTCAAGAAGACAATAACTGATGCTGCAAAGATGAATGAATGTTTAGAAGACACAAGAAGATCATAGTTTTGAAGACAAAGATGATATTCATGATGTTTGAAGATTATCTTATCAGAAGAAGATCTACATTTGAAGTGTTTGGCTACATTCAGTTGGATACAAATACAAATTACCAAGTTCAATCTAAGGATGAAGGAAAGACTGAAGACATGTATTTTTATACATCCAGTACAAGAGAAACAAGAAGACAACAAGTTATCATTTCTTGTTTAGGGGAGGATTGTTGGGAATTATTTGTTAAGTGTCAAGTACCGTTAGTGTATTTCAAGTACTGTTAGTGTTATGTAAGTACCGTTACTATTAACGCGGTACATAGTAAGTACTGCTACTTATAAAGTAAGTACTGCTATGATGATTAGGACGAATATATCTTTGTATAAGATATGTCATAGTTATAGTTAGAGTATATCTTATGTGATATATCTAAATAGTTAGAATACTGATAATATATCGTCTTTGATATAGTTATCTTTATAGAATATTCTAAGGTTTCTAGGGTTCCTTACTCTATAAAAAGAACATAGATACAAGTCTTTCATGTACCTCATTCAAGTCGATTAATAAGAGAATCGAATAGTTAAAAGTAATTCTGTTCTTCTGTGCTTTATAAGTTAGATTCCGCATAACTTATTTAGTATTAGTAAGAGTGCTCAAAGTGTTTTAGTTTGATTACAAACTACTATACTAACTCTTAACAGAATATAGATCCAACCAAAGGGATCAACACCGGCTTTCGGGATCCTACACATCTTGATTATGTTTGTCTCTTGTAGCGGACTCTTTATGGTCTTAAGCAGGCTCCTAGGGCTTGGTTTCAAAGGTTTGCTACTTATGTTCTTCGTGTTGGATTTCATCAGAGTCGTTGTGACTCGTCTCTTTTTATCTATAGCAAGGGGACTGACATAGATTATCTACTAATATATGTTGATGATATTGTTCTTACTGCTTCTTCTAAGGTTTTGTTGAGACAGATTATTGCTTCTTTACATCAGGAGTTTGATATGACTGATTTGGGAAGTCTTAATTATTTCTTGGGTATATCGGTTACGCGGGATTATTCGAGGATGTTTTTATCTCAAAAAAATATGCTCTTGAGGTCCTTGAGAAAGCACATATGGCTACTTGTAATTCCAGTCGGACTCCCGTTGATACCGAGTCCAAACTGGGAGACGATGGTGATCCGGTTTCTAATCCAACATTATATCGGAGTCTTGCGGGTTCTCTACAGTATCTTACTTTTACTCGTCCTGACATCTCATATGCCGTACAACAAATTTGTTTATATATGCATGATCCGCTTGAGCCTCATTTCTTGGCTCTTAAACGGATTTTACGGTACATTGATGGTACTTTGGATTATGGGTTGCAATTATTTTCCTCATCTACTACATATATTTGCTTATTCGGATGCAGACTGGGCTGGCTATCCAACTACTAGGAAGTCTACATCAGGTTATTGTGTTTTTCTTGGTAACAATTTACTTTCATGGTCATCTAAGCGTCAACCTACGGTTTCTCGATCCAGTGTCGAGGCTGAATATCGTGGTGTTGCTAATGCTGTTGCTGAGACTTGTTGGTTGCGTAATCTACTACGTGAGCTGCTTACACCTGTGTCTTCTGCTATGCTTGTTTATTGTGATAATGTGAGTGTTGTTTATTTATCTTCGAATCCGGTTCAACATCAGCGCACAAAGCACATAGAGATTGATATTCATTTTATTTTTGATTTGGTTACTGATGGCGAGGTTCGCGTTCTTCATGTTCCTTCCCGTTATCAGTATGCAGATATTTTCACAAAAGGACTGCCTTCTGCTTTATTTGAAGAATTTCGATCCAGTTTGAGTGTTCGGTGTCCTCCCGCTCCAACTACGGGGGAGTGTTAGTCGGTAATATATTATGATTTGGGTTATGTTTGTATTGAGCTCAAGCCCATCTAATGTACTCTTGTAAAACTATTTATACCCTCTCGGGATACTTCAATAAGGGACGATTCATTATTCTCTTACATTATGTGCTTGATTAATAGCTTATTTGTACATGTTTGTTTCGTGCGTATTTACTATCTTCTGCATTTACTTATTGTGTTTGTCTTTTTAATCAGCTTTTCTTAAGTTATAAATTTCTATCTTTGTTTAAATCGGTGTTTGGGATTAGGCTTTATATCGTCATTGGCTGAGGTTATGTTTTAAGTTTGATAGCATCACTCCTTAGGCCATTTGAGCACCAAACCCCCCCCCCTATTGCTGATTCAGTGAGTATTATTTCCTATAATTGTGCTTTGTGTTTGAGTTGTCATTGCCTGCGTTTACTTGGCGTGACTCCCACAAGCACGAACGCTTGTGGGGTGTGCAACAACAAGTACACAAAGTAACCAAGTAACGGAAAGAAACCAACTTAAGATAGTGAGACCTGTTGATTTTTGGTGCTAAACTGAGCACTTAACTAGTGTAATTGGTGGTGTTAACTTATGTTTGATTATGTCTGTATTTTGGTGTTGAGTTTAATTCACTGTGCATCAAAATTAAACTAAGAAATCGAGCAAATCATAACAAATGACCATAAGAATCGATAAGAAAATGGAGTTTTAATCGGCTCATTTGGTTTTAGCAAATTGATCATAGGCGTGAATCTGTGGATTTAAGTTTGTGTTTGTGTTTTGTATTTGTGGGTGTGCACTATGCATCTAGTAGAAACCATAAAGTAAACAAAGTAAAAACAAGGGTATAGGCCTGCTGGTGTTTGTTATTTACTGTGCAAACAAGCTCCAAATTGTGGCGTGTATTGTTGTGGTTGTTAGTGTCTGAAGTTGTATGTGTTGTGTTTAAGTTGTGTGCATGTGTGCCCCATTGTCCAAACAACGCAGCAAGATAACCACGAACAAAGCCAGGAAAAAAGCAACCAAAGAAAAGGGATAATAGAAAAAAAAGTAAAGAGTAAAAAGGGTAATGCTCGTTCTTTTCATGGTTGATTGTGTAAAACAATGTTTATAAATTATTGGCGGGATTTGTTGAATCGAGTTGATTTTTATTGATATGGTGAATGAGCTTTGTTAACTTTGAAACCTAATCACCAAAACCATTCTTTTGCTGCTGCATATCAAGACCAGCAGACCTGAATGAGGTGCTTGGGTCTGCTGTTATACCACTTCAAGGGAGTTTGGTACTGTCAAAAAGATTCTAGGTGGAAATGGATCCCCAGACTTCTTGTTACCAAACACAGCAAACCCTCCTATAACCATCTACTCTAGAAGAGTTTTTTTATAACTTACATTTTAGTTTCTTTTAAACTCTTTTTTTATTTCCTAAAAAACAAAAGAAAAATACAGAAGTGCTGGGAGTGGGTTACGAACCCCAAACCTTGTTGGACATAACAAACACAACAACCACTTCCTTTACCATCTGCTCTGTTTTACCTTTTGATTACTAGTTCCTCATAATTTTCTTTTATACCTTTTTTATTTCGTATTATTTTTAGCCATAAGGCCCGTATTCAGCTTATTATCACGTGTGGCTTCTTTTTGACTTGCACCACTTAATTTTTTAGTTGCAAAGTGTCACACCCTACCATGGCGGAATATGGGGCACGTCGTATGGATATCATCACAACAATAGCGTGTCTAAACAGATAACTAAATGAAATGGAAATATCATAAATGGTGACACAATGTCATGAAGATGTCTCAAACAATGCAGGCGTCTAGGTAAGTAGGTAACAGGTCTACCTCTTACCAAAGACATACAATTAACAAATAACAAACATATAGGTCTCTACAAAGTATCATTTATTCAAAAATAAATAAAGACTGAGAGGAAAGGGGGTTCCTCCAAATGCAATCCTAAGCCTTCCAGCTAGCCACTCCTATTCTCACGCTTAACCACATTCTCACCTGAAAGAGACACTAAAACATGTCAACAAAAATTTGGTGAGAGTCATAGGTTTAGACTCCAACACCAAATCAGTTATAAGCTGTGAATAACAACCATTAACAAAAGAACATATGGAGAATGTGCTATAATTATGTATCAACAACTAGCATTCAAGATTAACCAATCACTACAAATCCAAGGCTCCAAGCCTTACTAATAACCACAATTTCAAGGCTCCAAGCCTTACCAATAACCATGGTCCCATAGGCACCCATACACCTATGAACCAATCCCAAGGCCCCGCCCTGTCAACATCCCCTTGGTACCAAGTCAAACCACAATAACTTAGACGGTACGTGTCCCCCAATCCAAATCATAAACACAATCAAGAATCACATAGCAGTTAATCACATAAGTGTACACACAAGTCCATCACAAACCATAAAAACATTCATAGCATTCTTTACAAAACCATTCAGTGTCTCTTCCATCCCATCTGGAAATCAAATCATAAAAATACATGGGACTATGAAACTCACCTGAACAAGCTTCTCCAAGTATCCGCGCTCTAGCAAAAATCTAAACACACAAACATATAAAATCAAGACATGAACCACATACCAAAATGGCTCATCAATCTATGATGGATATCTAACATTCTCCTACAACTTAACCCCATTTATATACCATATGAATCTCATTACACCCCTATATAAAGCCCTTAACTTAGTTTAGTTCATAACTCGTCCCGTTATGATTTAACCCAAAACAATCCCGTTTTTCATACTTAAAACTATTGGTCGAACACCCCCTTAACAAAAATAACATGCCCTGTAAAAGAAAACCTATTCCCTTACATGTATTAGCTAAATCTCCCCTTTGGACACAACCTTAAATGTACTTTTAAGGCCTCCATATACATATATATACCTTTACCTATCCAGAATTTACTGATTTTGAACATATGAAAAGTTTGTTATGATCAGAGGGTCTTACCCTAACCCATTTGTTTAGCCCTCCTCCAGATATTTTATTTAACATATAATCTAAGTCTCATGTTAGTTTGAAGGTTCAATTATACTCCTAAGTATCCTAACCATCTTAAAACATTAATTTAAACCCGACTGATTTCAAAATTATTTTGACCTCCGACTGTTGTAACCTGTTTTTGACCCACTTTCAGACCTCCAATTTAGTTCTCGTTTCTTGAATTTTAAATCCAACTCAATTACCTTTCCAGGGGTATTTTGATCGCAACTCAAAAATGTGTATAACTCTAGATATGAATAAAACAAGTGACCTAAAATTCTGCCCAGTTTTTAAAAACGATTTTCTCATAATTAATCTAATTAATCATACATAAACCCTATTTAAAACCTAAAAACGATTTCCAATGATAAAAACCCATTAATTACATCATTAATTACAGATTATTAACAAAACCTAATAAAAAGTTATGAATGTCAAACCCTAATCCATTATATTAGGTTACATACGTAAATTAAACGTTAATTAAGCATAGTTTTAGTGCATACCTTAAACCATAATTGAATAATTGGGTTTTCTTGATCCACCATTGTTAATCACGATTTATGTTAAGTTGGGGAGAAGGAAAAATCTTTTTTGGGGCTAAAGGGATTAGTATGGGTAATTAAAACTAACAATGAGGCCTAATAGTACTCAAACTGGGCCCCCTTCCATTCCTTAAGCAAAATTCGGCCCAAAACCAAGTCCAATACCCTATGGCCGACTTTTTCAAGTATACTACTGTAAATTAACTATTAATTATTATCACCTTAAATTCCCTTAATTTATTTTAGCTCCTAAAGCCTCCGAAACCTCTAAACCGCAAAACTAGTCAAATTTACGCGTATATCGTAAAAGACGTAAAAATATATAGTTTTATAAAAACTCTTAGAATATAATATAAACTATATAACAAAGTCCTAAATGATTTAAAACCATCCTGTAAATTATTCCCGTGACTAAATACCTCTTCCGAGACCCCTAAATGCAAAACCCTAAACTGTAAAATTACGATTTTCTATAATACATATATGTATACGTAAAACCACTAATCAACACCATCTCATTTCATAGTCACTACATTGTGAGCTCATGAACATGAAATCATCACACATCGTTTCACTCACAAGGTACCCCGTACCCATAAACGATGTCCAAACCACACTATATTCACACCAATTAACACATAAACACATAAAGACACATAATTTCACGAAATATGCACAAAATAAAACTAAGTGACGAACCTCAAAACTGCGGTTGTCACATCACTCCCTCCTAATAGAAATCTAGTCCTGAGATTTACTCCTTAGGATCATACACACAAACAACAAATCACATGAGGATACTTGTTCAAAATGAACTCTTCTCATTTCCATGTGTACCTTAGTTCATGACTCAATATACCACATATACTAACCAACAATATTTAAATTCATTCCCAAACTCTTGACCTCACAGCCAATAAGTCTTACAAATGACTCTTTGATAAAACGAAGACTCTTATTAACACAAATCCCAAATAACCATACATGCAAATACGCATTCTCAAGCAACATTTATAAATCTTAATACATGAAATATATCATGTATACCATTCAGTTCCCTAGGTAATTCTATACCCATAAGATACTGGTCCAATCTTTCCAAATATCATAAATGGACCTACAAAACTCGTCATCAACATTTCCCTTTTACCAAAACATGCCACCCATTACTATAGGTGAAACTTCCTACATAACTTTGTTACTAAACTCTAGTGATTTACTCTTTTTCAACATATCATCTCTTGTTACTCTCATCCTTTCCACAAACACCATTTCCCCATTAGTAGTCACTTTCACGAATTTTAGTCCACCATAAGGACAACTCACCCTATCCTTCCATATAGTGCCTCAATTGGCATTCATCGACTTCTAGTATGATCACTATCATTATATGAAAACTCAAACATCGCTAACGAGTTTCCCACATCCCTCTAAATCAGTCACCCAAGCTCTCAACACGACTCCTATACTTGTATCAATTTCCCACTTCGTCCATCATTTTCCGATTAGCTGGATATACTCATATCCAATCATGTTCATCAACTCCCTTTAGTCCATACCGCAAACTACTTAAAAATTCCAATTTCCTTACACAAGTGACCTATGACGATATTTCACATATTGATTAGTTTATCACAACGAGGCTCTTCTAGTCCAAATCAACTTATGATCTATACACATCACCAAAAGGACGGTTATCTCAGTTAGTCTATCAACTTCCATCCAAACCCATGCTACAACTACTTCTATAAAATTTGGATAGATCATTAGTAGCACCTATACACTTCTTTCTCACTTTTCTCCATGAAATATTTTTCCCTGATACTTAACACTTCCTTTATACCTACACAATGTCTTACCTTCAAGGTCATAGTGCTCCTCATCTTGTCTCAGTTAGACCAAGCCCTTCGTCTCTCATGATACATCACATCTATAACTCCTCAACCATTTGATTATCGATACTAAGACTTCCAATCAAACAATATAGGTCAGTGCCATTTCCTTTCCACATTACAACAATATTAGCATGCTTAGTGCCTTAGTATACTCATTAGGCTATAACGAAGTTTTACCTTCGGTTCCTATCTCGGCCTATTTCATTCATGATTCGCATCTATCCACACTTCCTTCTTCTTCCTTAGCTCATGACATACATCACGATGTTATGCTTCCCGTCTTTCAAGTCATCTATACCTAAAAAAATTTCCAAGTAGCTTCACTTGTTTTCACAATCACTCTCCTACTCCCTCCTAATAGGGACAGACTGGAGTTTTATGTGATCCCATGTAACACCCCATTTTGGAAATGGAAACGTCAAAGCAATTATGGCGTGTCATCAAAGCATACAAGGAAAAATGTCTAAACATTACTTGACCATAAAAGGAAAATACCGGAATCAAACATCGGTAGTCCAAAGGTAAAGCTCATCACACACAAACATAGTATAATAAAGGAAAGGACTAAACAATGTCCAAAACATAAGTATCATAAGAAAGGGAATGCATAAAGTAAAGAAGGCTAGAAAGCTTCCAGTCCATATGCACGTACTCTTAGTGTCTACGAGCATCCCTGAGTACCTGCCGTTTTGGGAACATAGAAAAGGAAAACGGATGAGCAATACGCTCAGTGCACGGATGTACAATGAAGCATGAATAGGATAAGCATATAACATATAACAGCAGAAGAAAACTAAGTCCCGAGTAACCTGGTTAAGTCTTGATAAAACTGATTTAAATAGTTTGAAAAGTCTTATGTTTATCTTATAAAAACTGTTTGTCATATTTTACCGTTAGCCAATATAGGTCATGAAAATCCACCGTGCATGAATACTTGGAGGGGTGACCTCATCATGCAAATTAGAGGGGCTGCCTCTAATTTAATATACTGGTTTTTGGGTAGGAGGGATCAGCTCCTTGTGAAGGATGCAAGGCACACACCACATTCACCATGAAATCCTGAATAAAAACATGTAACTAGGATTCACCCATACGCCCCACATGATAAATATAAATAAATGGCCAAAAGCTGAAGGGGCACCACGAGCAATCACTCCGCCGTGGTGAAGTCATAACATCAGTGCCTCTAATGTTATGGTTATGGTACCTCCATAACTAGGTGAAACTGGTCATGCATGTATATGGCTATACGTAATTTTAATTAAACATAAGCAATCAAACACCTAACTTATACTACAGGAAAACAGTTGGCTGCACACGGGGAATCCTAATAAGGAAAGAATGTCCATACTGAAAGGACGGGAATCCGTACCTTATGTCCAGTGAACGAAGAAGATGAACAGAGAGGAATCGTACTTCCGAATCACTAGTGCTACATAAATACATACATGAATAAGTATCTGCTTACTAAATACGTAGCTGGTTTCATGTCATGTCTTAGCTTATTTTATGTGTTCATATCATGTTTTACTGTTCTAAAGCCTTAAACTGTGTTTTTCTTATATTCTGTTTAATCTGATTAAGTATTTCTGGTATTTCATGTATTATTATACTTACTGTGTAATAATAAGTAACTTTCCAAAAATAGCAGGTTTCCTAAAATAGAAAGTTTCCAAAAATAGAAAGTTTCCAAAAATAGAAAGTTTCCAAAAATAGAAAGTTTTCAAAAATAGGAAGTTACCAAAAATAGAAAGTTTCCAAAAATAGAAAGTTTTCAAAAATAGAAAGTTTCTAAAATTAGATTTACTGCTTAAAATAGATAAGTTTCTAAAAATAGAAAGTTTCCATAAATAGATTAGCTGCCTTAATTATATAAGTTTCCATAAATAAATTAGCTGCCTGAAATAAATATGTTTCTAAAAATAGAAGGTTTCCATAATTAGAAATAAGCTGGTTAAATAAGCTAAGTATATAAGCCTAAGTGTTTTCATGATTATTCTCTAAGTCATATGATATAAAGTATAGTTTAATAATTATTTCATGTAATTAAATTAAACTATAGGTTAAAATATTTAATTAAAGTATAACATGTTTTTAATTAAATAAGTTAAATACTTAGGTTAAAATATGTATTATTATATATTAATAATATAACCTAAGTCATGTTAATTAATTAATTATATCCATGGTTTTAAAATAAATAATTAATTATAAGTCTTAAATATACAAATACTTAGGATAATTGATTTCATGATTATTAATAATTAAATAACCTAAGTCATGTTATTAAATTAATCATATCATTTTATTAATTTATTTTTAACATAAGATCATAAACATAAAAAAACTAACATACACCATGAACCGGATCTAAGCTAAAAACAATGAACCGGACATGAAATCGACACCGTACCCCGAACCAACTCGGGGTACCCCGTGTCTTACTACTGTCGTGGGACCCACACGCACCAACCAAGACCGTATGGTCTTGGTGGTGGTCGGTTGGCAAACCGAAACCCCTTTTGGGTTCGGTGCAGCCTGCGGCCAAAACAAACACCCCTTAAAAACACACTTTTGATTTTATTAAACCCCAAATCATGTTAGATCCATGTTTAATTATTAGGTTTTTATAAAAACATAACATGTTCTTGGTTTATAAAAAGATTAAATCAAAAGAAAAGGTTTAAAAAGGATTTACCGAATTCGTGGATCAAAAGGATGAAGAACAAACACGATCACCAACTTAATTCCCAAGATTCAAGATCACAAACCACCTCCTTGTGGTGGTTTTAGGGTGGCGGCACAAAGAAGACAAGGGAGGAAGGGTTTTTGGTTTTTCTAGAAATCTTCTGTAAAATTAAATGAGTAGTGAAAATCCCCTTTTTCCCTTTTAGTAATTTTGACAAATGGGCTTGGCCCATTTGCCCTTGTAGCCGCGGGTAGGGGCCCCACTTGGGGTACCAGTACCTTTTTCCGTGTCTCGTTGTTAAGTTAAACGTTTGTGATTATTTGTGTTCGTGTTTTAAGTGTTCTCGTTACGTAAATACCGTGATCTAATATATTTAATTACGCTCGTAATAAATATGTATACGTAATTTATAATAGTTCGTGTTTTAATTACGTTCATGATTTCATGATCGTATGTTCGTGATTAATTATCGTCAGATAATTATTACGTGCTTGTGTATAGTAAATACTTATCGTGTTCTAACACGTACGTAATACGTAAAATCCTAACACGTAATCGTAATCATGCTATATTAGGAAAGTAAAAATCTAGTACGTACGATCTTAAGCGTACTATTCATGGTAAAAGCATGCGGGTTTTACAACTCTTCCCCCCTGAAAAGAATAATTTGTCCCCGAATTATAGATAAGGTAAACTAGAAAAGAAGAACATACCCGAATTCAAAACATGAAATGAGGGTAAGAAGCCCGGATAGACTCCTCTGTTTCCCAAGTGGCTTCCCGCTCGGTATGATCCCTCCATAGAATCTTGACGAATGGAATCGTCTTCTTCCTCATGACTCGTTCTTGTCTGTCAAGAACTCGTTCGGGTTCTTCTATAAAAGTGAGATCTTCAAGTATCTGTTCCAGTGGATACTGAACCATGTGAAGGGGATGATACTGGTACCCTCTGAGTAAGGACACATGAAACACATTGTGCACATGTGAAAGCTGCGGAGGTAACGCCAATCGGTAAGATACTTCTCCGACTCGTTCAATGATATCAAACGGTCCGATGAAACGAGGACTGAGCTTCCCTTTAATCCCGAAGCGTCTAACACCACGTGCCGGCGAAACCTTAAGGAAGACGTGATCTCCTACGTTAAAGTGTATATCCCTACGATGCTTATCGGCGTAACTCTTCTGACGTGACCGTGCCTCCTGAATTTTCTGCTTAGCTACTGCGATCTTCTCATTGGTCATCTCTATGATTTCCGGTCCTTCGAGTGTTCGCTCGCCAACCTGATCCCAGTAGATTGGGGCGCGACACTTTCTGCCATACAACATCTCAAATGGAGCACACTTGATACTTGCGTGCCAACTATTGTTGTATGCAAACTCCACCAAACAGATGTAATCGTCCCAATCACCCGTCCATTCCAACGCACAAGACCTCAACATATCCTCTAATGTCTGAATGGTTCGCTCCGACTGTCCGTCCATTTGAGGATGAAAAGCCGTGCTAAGCTTAAGTTGTGTACCCCAAGCTTTCTGCAGACTTTTCCAAAAGCGCAAAGTGAATCGAGGATCTCTGTCTGAGACGATGCTGGATGATGCACCATGGAGTCTCATGATCTCTCTTATGTACGTATCTGCGAGTTTACTTACCGGATCTTCCTTGCGGATCGATAAGAAATGAGCTGATTTGGTAAGTCGATCAACGATAACCCAAATTGCATCGTGCTTCCTTTTGGTAGGCGAAAGACCGGTAACAAAATCCATGGTGATTTTGTCCCACTTCCACTCTGGGATATCTAACGGTTAAAGGAGACCGCCAGATCGCTGATGCTCGATCTTAACCTGCTGGCAGGTAAGACATTTGGAGACGTAAGTGGCCACATCCAGTTTCATACCACTCCACCAAAAGTACTGCTTGATGTCATGGTACATCTTAGTCAAACCAGTATGTATAGATAATGGGGAGCTATGAGCTTCAGCTAAAAAAGCTTCCCGGAGTTCTTGGTCATCAGGAACACAAAGTCTAGTGCCCTGCCATATGATACCATCTGCATCTACTCTGAATTCTGTCTGCTTCTCCAAATTCTGTACTATCGCCCAGATTTCTCCGTCATCCTTCTGAGCTTCCTTGATCTTAGATAGTAACTCGGGTTCTATTCTAAGATTAGCCCAGTAACCGTGTTGTCCACGTACCATGTACTCGATGTATAGTCGCTCCAAGTCTCTGATGATTTCCTCTTCGATCTTAATGCCGTTGATCATGCCGGACTTCCTTCTAAGAGCATCTGCTACTACATTTGCCTTTCCGGGATGATACTGTAGATTAATGTCGTAATCCTTCAACAGCTCTAACCATCTTCTCTGCCTCATGTTCAATTCACGCTGAGTGAAGATATACTTCAAGCTCTTGTGGTCCGTGAAAATGTCACATGATTCTCCATATAAGTAGTGCCTCCATATCTTCAATGCAAACACGACTGCAGCAAGTTCCAGGTCGTGCGTGGGGTAATTCTCTTCATAAGGCTTAAGCTGCTGTGAAGCGTACGCGGTCACTTTCCCATGTTGCATGAGAACACAGCCAAGTCCCTTCCCCGATGCATCGCTGTAGATTTGAAATCCACCCGTACTAGATGGTAGAGTAAGCATAGGTGCAGATACTAGCTTCTGCTTCAAGTCTTCAAAGCTCTTCTCTCGATCTTCAGTCCAAACGAATTTCTCCCCTTTCCGCATCAGTTTGGTCAATGGTAGTGCTAGGCGGGAAAATTTCTCCACGAACCTACGGTAATAGCCAGCTAAGCCTAAGAAACTGCGGACTTCCGTCACTGATGTCGGCCTTGGCCACTTAGTAATGGCCTCAACCTTCTCTGGATCCATAGTGATTCCTTCTGCTGACACAATGTGACCTAAGAATGCCACCTTGTCTAACCAGAACTCACACTTGGAGAATTTAGCATACAGCTGCTTCTGGCGAAGAATCTGTAGTACTGTACGAAGATGGTATTCGTGTTCCTCCTTGGACTTTGAGAAAATCAGGATGTCATCGATGAAGACAATGACGAACCTGTCCAAAAATTCATGGAAGATTCTGTTCATCAAATCCATGAACACTGCTGGAGCATTTGTCAGGCCAAATGGCATGACTACAAACTCGTAGTGGCCATAACGGGTACGAAAGGTAGTCTTAGAGATGTCCTGCTCCTTGACCCGTAGCTGATGATAGCCTGACCTAAGATCAATCTTGAAGAAGTGTTTGGCCCCTTGGAGTTGGTCAAACAGAACGTCAATGCGTGGCAGTGGATATCTATTCCGAATGGTAATCTTGTTGAGCTCGCGATAGTCTATCCAATGACGCATACTGCCGTCCTTCTTCTTAACAAACAAGACCGGTGCGCCCCATGGAGATGCGCTCGGTCGAATGAAACCTCGTTCAAGAAGTTATTGCAGTTGATCCTTCAGCTCCTTCAGCTCTATGGGATCCATGCGATAAGGAGCTTTAGAGATCGGTTCAGCTCCTGGAACCAGCTCGATACTAAATTCCACTTCTCGTGCAGGTGGTATGCCCGGAAGTTCTGCTGGAAAAACATCTTGGAATTCTGACACTATGGGTTGATCCTGAATTGATGGGGATTCAGCATCCATGTCGTGAACCGTAGCTAGATAACCCTCGCAGCCATGTGACAGTAGTGCACGCCCTTGCAGGGTAGATATGACTTGTACAGACCGCCCGGGTATGAACCCATTATGAATGTACTCTGGTGCATTAACATCACCGAAGATAACTCGATATGAATGGCAGTCTATGGTAGCATGATGCTTGGATAGCCAATCCATGCCCAAAATCATGTCGAAGTCATTCATGTCCAGCGGAAGTGCGTCGACAGGTCGAACCTTATCGTCAAAGTTTAGGGGAAGACTCTTGTATACATGGGTGATTAATACAGAGTCCCTCAAAGGCATGGAAATAGTAAGCCTATTTTCTAATGGCAAGGGAGGCATCCTAATGTTCTTAGCATAAGCAGTAGAAATAACCGAGTGAGTAGCACCCGTATCGAAAAGAACACATGCAGCTTGACCATACATATACAAGATTCCAGTGATGGTACCTGTAGACTTATTGGCCTGGTCTCGAGATGTCGTGTAGACACGCCCGGTAGTAGGAGGCGGCTTGGTATCAGCATGTCCCGATGTACCCTCCATTTCGCCCTTATGGCAATCCAAACCTTCATAATATGGCCAGGAAGACCACACTTGAAGCACGCACCAGTATTACGGCGACATGTTCCTGGGTGCCTACGGTGGCAAGTAGAGCAAAGAGGATGAGTGTATCCTCCAGCAGGTGTTCTGGCTGGCTGAGAACCTGATAAAACATTTTACATAAGACACGGTAATTGGGTACAAAGTACAAAGCAGATAATCGTAAGATTGAATACCAGTGATAGCTGGACGGCTAGGCTGCGAACCTCTCTGGTTCTGGTCCCTACCGTTTCCATGGTTCCTGGTAGAAGTTTTGCTAAAGTGTCAGAATATGAGTTATAACATGAAAACATAAGGAAATGCGTAAGTATTAGGACCTGCTGCTGTTGGAGTGCCCAGCGTTGTTATGGTAATTGTCATTACCGCCACGCCTATCCGTAGCAGAACGGTCGTTAGTCTGACCGTTTCCCTTGGGCTGGTGAGGCTGCTGCTGAGTAGCCGGCTGAGACCGGTCCCCAGTTTTCTGCCTGGAAGATACATTTAAGAGATGAACAATTGACATATATGGAAAGTATACGGATTGGTCACCGCTTGAATACGAATGTTTACCTCTTGTCGGGTCTTTCAGCTTCCCCGAACTCATCTCTCTCCTGCAACATCTCCAGTTTTCGTGCTGCATCGGCCACTTGTGCTACAGTGTTGAACGTAGCACACACCAGATTGTTTGCGACCGATGTGCGAAGAGCCCATCTAAAGTGATGTGCCTGCTCTTCAGGAGTACCTGCTGCCGCACCAAGGAAACCAACCAAGAGAAGAAAGCGCTGCATAAACTCGTTGCTATTCTCCCCAGCTCTCTGTCGGATCCCATGGTACTCTCTCTTGAGCTTGTCCTGCTCAGACTTGGGAAAGAACTGCTCCATCACCCTGTCCTTGAACTGAGCCCAAGTCAAACCAGCAACCTACTCGTCACCACCTTCACACTGCATCAATGCTAACCACCAGTTGAGTACATCGCCTTCGAACCGATAGCATGCCAACCTCGCCTTCTATGCGGGGTCACAGCCCATAGCATTGAAAATCTTCTCGATGTGTGCTAACCAGCTTTCAGCATCGCTGGGGCTATCTGTCTTCTCAAAAGCTCGAGGGCGGAGCTTGTTGAATCTCTCCAGCCATACTGCTAATGTCACTGGAGGAGGAGGAGGAGGTGCCTGATTATGCTGCTGATTGTTGGAAGCTTGAACTTCAGCCCTGATGTCATTCCTCAGTTGAGGAAGCAACGCTTGCATGGCAGCCTGAATTGCAGCATTGAGCTGCTCCTGTTCGCGTGTGAGAACCATCTGACAGTATAACATAAAACATATGATTAAACAGATCAAAACATAAAATATATATATATATATACATGAAAAAAATTTAGACTAAAATTTCACGAGAAAAATTTTATGCAAGAAAATTTTGTGTATAAATGCATGATGTAGTTTTATGAAAACTTTTGTATGCTCGAGAGTGAACGCCTCTGGTCAGTTCACCCAAAACAAAAGACATAGCCAGGGGACGCCTATGGGTCGGTCCCAAATCTAAAAGTTTCGATAAAACACATGCGACTAAATAGGGCCAGTCCTGTACCAACCATTACTTAGTCAAAAATCTGCGACAATGACATGTATATGTATGCTTAAAAATGATGAATGCATGAAAACAACTGTCAGTTCTAGGAAGACCGTAGTGACTACCCACTAATCACAGGTCATATTTGAGAGCCTACAGGTCGAAGCCTTGGCTCTGATACCATAATTCTAACACCCCATTTTGGAAATGGAAACGTCACAGCAATTATGGCGTGTCATCAAAGCATACAAGGAAAAATGTCTAAACATTACTTGACCATAAAAGGAAAATACCGGAATCAAACTTCGGTAGTTCAAAAGTAAAGCTCCTCACACACAAACATAGTATAATAAAGGAAAGGACTAAACAATGTCCAAAACATAAGTATCATAAGAAAGGGAATGCATAAAGTAAAGAAGGCTAGAGATCTTCCAGTCCATATGCACGTACTCTTAGTGTCTACGAGCGTCCCTGAGTACCTGCCGTTTGGGGAACATAGAAAAGGAAAACGGCTGAGCAATACGCACAATGCACGGATGTACAATAAAGCATGAATAGGATAAGCATATAACATATAACAGCGGAAGAAAACTAAGTCCCGAGTAACCTGGTTAAGTCTTGATAAAACTGGTTTAAATAGTTTGAAAAGTCTTATGTTTATCTTATAAAAACTGTTTGTCATATTTTACCGTTAGCCAATATAGGTCATGAAAATCCACCGTGCATGAATACTTGGAGGGGTGACATCATCATGCAAATTAGAGGGGTTGCCTCTAATTTAATATACTGGTTTTTGGGTAGGAGGGATCAGCTCCTTGTGAAGGATGCAAGGCACACACCACATTCACCATGAAATCCTGAATAAAAACATGTAACTAGGATGCACCCATACGCCCCACATGATAAATATAAATAAATGGCCAAAAGCTGAAGGGACGCCACGAGCAATCACTCCGCCGTGGTGAAGTCATAACATCAGTGCCTCTAATGTTATGGTTATGGTACCTCCATAACTAGGTGAAACTGGTCATGCATGTATATGGCTATAGGTAATTTTAATTAAACATAAGCAATCAAACACGTAACTTATACTACAGGAAAACAGTTGGCTGCATACGGGGAATCCTAATAAGGAAAGAATGTCCATACTGAAAGGACGGGAATCCGTACCTTATGTCCAGTGAACGAAGAAGATGAACAGAGAGGAATCGTACTTCCGAATCACTAGTGCTACATAAATACATACATGAATAAGTATCTGCTTACTAAATACGAAGCTGGTTTTATGTCATGTCTTAGCTTATTTTATGTATTCATATCATATTTTACTGTTCTAAAGCCTTAAACTGTGTTTATCTTATATTCTGTTTAATCTGATTAAGTATTTCTGGTATTTCATGTATTATTATACTTACTGCGTAATAATAAGTAACTTTCCAAAAATAGCAGGTTTCCTAAAATAGAAAGTTTCCAAAAATAGAAAGTTTCCAAAAATAGAAAGTTTTCAGAAATAGAAAGTTTCCAAAAATAGAAAGTTACCAAAAATAGAAAGTTTCCAAAAATAGAAAGTTTTCAAAAATAGAAAGTTTCCAAAAATAGATTTAATACTTAAAATAGATGATTAGCTGCCTTAATTAAATAAGTTTCCATAAATAAATTAGCTACCTTAAATGAATAAGTTTTTAAAAATAGAAGGTTTCCATAATTAGAAATAAGCTGGTTAAATAAGCTAAGTATATAAGCCTAAGTGTTTTCATGATTATTCTCTAAGTCATATGATATAAAGTATAGTTTAATAATTATTTCATGTAATTAAATTAAACTATAGGTTAAAATATTTAATTAAGTATAACATGTTTTTAATTAAATAAGTTAAATACTTAGGTTAAAATATGTATTATTATATATTAATAATATAACCTAAGTCATGTTAATTAATTAATTATATCCATGGTTTTAAAATAATTAATTAATTATAAGTCTTAAATATATAAATACTTAGGTTAATTAATTTCATGATTATTAATAATTAAATAACATAAGTCATGTTATTAAATAAATCATATCATTTTATAAATTTAATTTTTAACATAAGATCATAAACATAAAAAAAACTAACATACACCATGAACCGGATCTAAGCTAAAAACAATGAACCGGACATGAAATCGACACCGTACCCCGAACCAACTCGGGGTACCCCGTGTCTTACTGCTGCCATGGGACCCACACGCACCAACCAAGACCGTATGGTCTTGGTGGTGGTCGGTTGGCAAACCGAAACCCCTTTTGGGTTCGGTGCAGCCTGCGGCCAAAACAAACACCCCTTAAAAACACACTTTTGATTTTATTAAACCCCAAATCATGTTAGATCCATGTTTAATTATTAGGTTTTTATAAAAACATAACATGTTCTTGATTTATAAAAAGATTAAATCAAAAGAAAAGGTTTAAAAAGGATTTACCGAATTCGTGGATCAAAAGGATGAAGAACAAACACGATCACGAACTCAATTCCCAAGATCCAAGATCACAAACCACCTCCTTGTGGTGGTTGTAGGGTGGCGGCACAAAGAAGACAAGGGAGGAAGGGTTTTTGGTTTTTCTAAAAATCTTCTGTAAAAATTAAATGAGTAGTGAAAATCCCCTTTTTCCCTTTTAGTAATTTTGACAAATGGGCTTGGCCCATTTGACCTTGTAGCCGCGGGTAGGGGCCCCACTTGGGGTACCCGTACATTTTTCCGTGTCTCGTTGTTAAGTTAAACGTTTTTGATTATTTTTGTTTGTGTTTTAAGTGTTCTCGTTACGTAAATACCGTGATCTAATATATTTAATTACGCTCGTAATAAATATATATACGTAATTAATAATAGTTTGTGTTTTAATTACGTTCATGATTTCATGATCGTATGTTCGTGATTAATTATCGTCAAATAATTATTACGTGCTCGTGTATAGTAAATACTTATCGTGTTCTAACACGTACGTAATACGTAAAATCCTAACACGTAATCGTAATCATGCTATATTAGGAAAGTTTAAATCTAGTACGTACGATCTTAAGGGTACTATTCATGGTAAAAGCATGCGGGTTTTACATCCCTTGCCGATCACACTCTCATCTTATACCCATATTAGTTTCCATTTGTCTAAACTAAGCTATATTTTAAATTCTTATTCAAATCTCATACTTCTATTTTGATCTTGCACCCAACATGAGGTACTTTCAATCATCATCTTCTAGGAATACTTGGTTCTCTCCTTCCATGGTTCTCCCTAATTCCTACAATATCCCGTCCGATAGAAATTCCATACTTCATTCATCAATTATATGGAAATCGCTAGTGCATTGGATAATGTATAACTGTCTCTTCCAAAGATCTTTCATAACACCTTCACAAAACCGACTCTCTAATCACTTCTCCATGAACTTATTCAGCTCAGCTTCACTACTCATCCCTCGATATTGATTGCCATAAAAATTATATCCATGTAGTCACTCGACTCCCCTTATTACCTCCACGAGTTCTTAATCTCCCATGTTTTGTATTCAAGTCATGACGATCCACTAGTTCAGCTCTTTGTAACTCCACTCCGGTACTCGATCTGTCCTTCTTTGTCATGAACCATACGGAGATTCCCATCATAGTGCTTGTCACCTTTCCAGTCCTTGCAACTTCTGTGACTCCTTCAAAATCTCTTGCTTCCTTCTAGTAGTCGGCACGTAGTCCTTTCAGCTCCTTGATTCACGATGTAGCTTTTCACGCACTCCTTCTCGTCTCTATGATGTTACCTAGGAACTTCACACTACCCAGTAGCCTCTAACTTCAACTCATCTACCACAATATTTCTAAAGGTACTTAAACCCTCAATGTCCCACTCTTCCTTACTTGTTGTAATCACCATTAATCAGCCTCCTACCAATCATTCTTTCACATCCATGTTTTCCTTCATGTGTCTACTATACCAATTCCCTTGCGTGTTATTTGCCCAATCTTTCCATTAGTAGAAAATTTCTACTATACCCTCACATCCACTGGTACTTTCATCAGTCTCCTAATGGTACTTCAACCAACTTATTATAGCATGACATCTCGTTTCCACGACCAGTCAACTAACTTTACTTACTTCCTTATTCCCGTAACCAATCTATGTTTCAAAACTCCACAAATCTTAATTATTCTCTCAACACAACCTTTAAACCAAAAGACATCTCTCCATTCTAATATCTAACCATAAGTAATACTACTCAACTCTATCATCTCATCCTATCATTTCCGCAACCGCGTAACTAAATCAACCATGATGTGTACCAAAATAATTCCAAACAATCGTGTCCCATAATAAATATAGGGTAAACCAAAAGATCAACCATAATGAACCCTAGCCAAAACAGCTCAAAACGAAACAATGTAGTCTGAAAGATCAATGGAGTGTGCCAACAACGAAAAATTAGACTCGTAACATTTAGTATCACCAAATTTCGATACCTTAGAAAATTTTAAACTTTCGCCCCAATTAGTTACTTCTCGTAAGAACCAAACTTCAATAATACTAAAATCAATAATACTCATTTTTAACCATAAACTCTTCTTTTATCTTCATTATTTTATCAAAGATATCAATTAGTTAGTATACTACAATCTTAATCTAACCATTATCTTTTTTACTCATATTAAACTTATTTCACTTGTTATTATGAAACCAATACATGTTTATAAAATATAGTGTGTTTTTTTCATTTTATTCTATATTATTATTATTATTATTTTATAAAATCCATTTAGGCTGGTTATAACTAAACTACTACACGTTTACAAGGTGTGGTGTTATTATTATCATTACTATAATAAAATCTCCCTTTTTACTTTTTCCGTCTAGTTAAATACTTCTAAAATTTTAACTCCACTTAAGAAAATTTTTGTAAAATTTCTTTACCCCTTTAAAATGTATTATCACATGTTACCTAGAAAACTAATCCAATCATTTTCAAAAAAAAATTTAACTTACTACCACAAACTTAAAAAAGATATGTAAGTCACGATATCATACCATACACTAACAAATTATTTTCAAAATCGATTTCCTGTAATTAGCCAGACTTATTTGCAAGAAATTTTAGTAGTTTTCATTAATTAAAATCCATACCCGAATGTAGACACACATTAAAAAAACTCAAAACGTCGTTGGAACTCCATCAAACTCCAACACCATAAAACACGAGCAAACACAAGGTACGTTCAAGTTATAATATCTACTGAACGACCATATATCATAACTTAACACATACTAGTATATATACATCTGCATATATATACCTTTTAAATCACCCAAAACATACTCATTACCATACATGTCAGATCAATCAATCGCGTCATACACTCGTTTTTTCCATACGAGTAATCACCATCTTACAACAAGGCATCAAACCCACCATTAAAACCAGTCCATATCGTGTGACCACATAATCACACAACATGAGTATAACCCAAAACATATAACACACTAAAAAATAGCCATATTGTAGGCAACCGTTACATAAACCCATATATTATACATATACCCAAAATCCACATGTCATCATATACAAGCATGTACTAACCCTCTTTCATGAAATCATACTTAAGAACCCATTGAAGTTGTGGTACTTGTATAACTATGTTGGCCATCATACTTATACAATTACCCTTTCCTCAATGCACTCCCTCCTATGATGACACTTATAAGAATCAATACAACATATAACACATAAATCCATCTACTCACATAAGCTCATAACCACATAAACAATAAGGTCCAAAACTCCATCTATTAAAATAATATAGTCAAACTCTTGGAATACATAAATCCATAGTCTAGCTAAAACAACATAGACCAACTTCAACACAACATCATAATCAGTTATAAGTCATCTCGCCCATAAGAGTGGAAACAACTTAAAATCCTTCCTATCCACCTACTCCTAGTAACTCGAATCACCACATGATTATTAGGGAACATGACTTAAACATCAAAAGAAAAATACTATACATTAGGTACACCAAATAACTTAGAATGGTGAAAGTAATTTATATATCAAAATCAAAACATAAATTAACAGGTGACTAAGTATGGGCAACTAAAGTTCAACTCATACTAGTCAAAATTCACAAAAAATAAAATTTAGGAAAATACAATCAAGACCACACGTAATCCTATGGCGCCTATATGCATGGACCCTTAACCTATAGACTAGGCTAGGCAACCTAATTCTCTATAACCATTATCTCTGATACCATTCTGTCACACCCCACCATGGCAGAAATGGGGCACGACGTATAGATATCATCACAACAATAGCGTGTCTATAGAGATAACTAAATGAAATGGAAATATCATAAATGGTGACACAATGTCATGAAGATATCTCAAACAATGCAGGCGTCTAGGTAAGTAGGTAACATGTCTACCTCTTACCAAAGACATACAATTAACAAATAACAAACATATAGGTGTCTACAAAGTATCACTTATTCAAAAATAAATAAAGACTAAGAGGAAAGGGGTTGCTCCAAATGCAATCCTAAGCCTTCCAGCTAGCCACTCCTATTCTCACGCTTAACCACATTCTCACCTGAAATATACACTAAAACACGTCAACATTAAGTTGGTGAGAGTCATAGGTTTAGACTCCAACGCCAAATCAGTTATAAGCTGTGAATAACAACCATTAACCAAAGAACAACTGGACAATGTGCTACAATTATGTATTAACAACTAGTATTCAAGATTAACCAATCACTACAAATCCAAGGCTCCAAGCCTTACCAATAACCACAATTTCAAGGCTCCAAGCCTTACCAATAACCATGGTCCCATAGGCGCACATACACCTATGAACCAATCCCAAGGCCCCGTCTTGTCAACATCCTCTTGGTACCAAGTCAAACCATAATAACTGAGACGGTATGTGTACCCCGATCTAAATCATAAACACAATCAAGAATCACATAGCAGTTAATGTAAAACCCGCATGTTTTTACCATGAACTGTACCCATTAGATCGTACATAGTAGATTAAAACTTTCCTTATATAGCATGTTTACGTTTACTTATAAGAATATTAAGTATGACGTACGTGTTAGCGCACGATAAGTATTTATTACGTAGGAACACACGATAATTATGCAAATAATAATTATAACGTAATTTAATCACGAGATAATATTATTTACGTATATATATTTATTATGAACACGAATAAATATATTATATCACGATCGATAACTAATTAAATCACGTAAACTACGTAACACGTAAACATGAATATTAGACACGATTATTCTTACTACGTATAATTAAATTAATACGACAAGTACTACGTAAATTAATATTACATATAAAACATGAAGTTATTACAAGATATTTCACGACATAATTTATACGAGAAACCGATTACGTATTAAAATAAATGCGTATGTTTTATTAAACGAATAACACAAACACATAAGAGTAAAGTTTCGGGCTGTTTTTGACAAATGAGAAAAGTAATAGGAATTGGGCTCAAGGCCCAAGTGTTTTGTTCTTTTTGGCCGTGTAAACAAATAAGACAGGGGAGGGTTTTTGTTTTCCTTTTGTCGACAGAAACACCACAAAACCATGAAACCCTAGAAAACCAAAGCTAGCCGCCATCTTTCTATTCTTTCTTTGGTTTCTTTCCTGCCGAAGTATGATGAGCAAGAACAAGAGAACGAGGCTTAAGATTCAGCAAATCAAGATGATACGTGCGGTTTTCTGAACCCTAAACAGTATGTAAGTAAAAACCCTAATTCGTTCTATTTTCTCTTCTTTTTAATCCGATTTCTGGGGTTTTTAAACAAGTTCAAACAATAAATTAATGGGGGATTTCGTTTGTTTGTTGATTGGGTTCGAAAGGTACACAAACCGAGACTCATGGGAGTCTCGATGGTACCTTTATCCCACCAGCCGCAACCCTTATAAAGGGTGCTGGCTGTTTTGTTCTGACGGGGGCAACTTCGAACAAGCAGGGGGAACCACTGGCTACGGCCAGTGGTGGTTATTGTACTAGCAGTGGGAACCGAGACCTGGGTGGTCTCGGTGTATTACTTATCACAGCCAGGGGGAAACGCAGGCCATCGGGGGAAACTGTTTAACTGTCAGGGGTAACTGGCAGTTAAAGGGTTGTTTGGTTTTGGGTTTTAAAACAGGTTTAAGGGTGCGTTTGGCAGTGAGTTTAAGAAAAGAATTAAGGGACTCTTTGGTTCGGCTTAATATAAAAACTCAACACGTTTTCAAGGGCTCGGTTTACGACAACGTTTTCCTAAAAATAATACACGGGTACGGGCTATTATTTTTTTAGGTTAATTAGCTTTAAAATATGTAATTTACAAGGTAAATTAAATTAATAAAACACGACTTATAATTACAAGATTATTTATTTATAAGTTAATTAAATTAATTTAACATGCTAGATAATTAATTTGATTAAATCATGGACTTAGGTTATTATTATTAATTAATAATACATGATTTTAACCTAAGTAATTATTTATTTAAATTAGACAAAGTAATTAATTAATTATTAAAACCATGACTTATAATTAATTAATTCTCATGACTTAGGTTATAGTAATATAATTAATAATACGCGTTTTAACCTAAGTATTATTACCTTTTATTTAATTAAATCATGTTATATTTTAATTAAATACTTTTAACCCATAGTTTATTTAAATTACATGAAATAATTAATAAACTATACATTATAACCTCATGACTTAGAATATTAATCAGAAAACACTTTAGCTTATATTATTAGCTTAATAATCCAGCTTATTTCTATTTATGGAAACTTTCTATTTTTAGAAACTTTTTTAATTAAGGCAGCTAATCTACTTATGGAAACTTTCTATTTTTAGAAACTTATCTATTTTAAGCAGTAATTCTATTTTTGGAAACTTTCTATTTTTGGTAACTTTCTATTTTAGGAAACATGCTATTTTTAGAAAGTTACTTATTGTTACACATTGGGTATAATAATACAAGAAATACAAGTAATACTTAAATAGAATATACATAGTACACAATAAATACAGTATAACGTAAAAATCAGTAAAACATGACATGAACTTATAAAATAAGCTAAGACATAACATTAAACCAGTTACGTACTCAGTGATCAGATACTTATACACGTAGCTCTTCCGTTCGTCTTCTTCGTTCACTGGACATAAGATACGAATTCCCGTCCTTTCAGTATGGACATTCTTTCCTTATTAGGATTCACGTATGCAGCCAACTGTTTTTCCCGTAGTATAAGTTACGTGTTTGATTGCTTATGTTTAATTAAGATTACCTATAGCCATATACATGCATGACCAGTTTCACCTAGTTATGGAGGTACCATAACCATAACATTAGAGGCACTAATGTTATGACTTCACCACGGCGGAGTGATTGCTCGTGGCGTCCCTTCAGCTTTTGGCCATTTATTTATATTTATCATGTGGGGCGTATGGGTGCATCCTAGTTACATGTTTTCAGTCAGGATTTCATGGTGAATGTGGTGTGTGCCTTGCATCCTTCACAAGGAGCTGATCCCTCCTACCCATAACCAGTATATTAAATTAGAGGCAGCCCCTCTAATTTGCATGATGAGGTCACCCCTCCAAGTATTCATGCACGGTGGATTTTCATGACCTATATTGGCTAATGGTAAAATATGTTAAACAGTTTTCATAAGATAAAGATAAGGCTTTTCAAACTATAAAACCAGTTTTATGAACATGTTCCAGGTTTTCCAGGACTTACACATTTCCGCTGCTATTAAGTCTTTATCATGTTTTGTCATTCATACTATGTCTATATCCGTGCACTGAGCGTTTTGCTCAGTCGTTACTTTCCTTTCCATGTCCCAAAACGGCAGGTACTCAAGGACTGACTGGAGCATTTGGAGGACACGCATAGGATGGGAGCTACCTTAGATTCCTTCTCCTATTGCCTTCATATTTATGCTTGTTTAGTCTTTCTGTTGGTTCATTTACTTTATTTATGTTTTGGGCTTATGTTTGGGGACCGATGTTTGATTCCGGTTATCCCTATGGTCATGTAATCTTTTATACATTTATCCTTGTATGCTTTGATGACACGCCATAATTACGCGTGACATTCCATTATCAAAATGGGGTGTTACAGTTAATCACATAAGTGTACACACAAGTCCATCACAAACCATAAAAACATTCACAACATTATTTACAAAACCATACAGTGTCTCTTCCATCCCATCTGGAAATCAAATCATAAAAATACATGGGACTATGAAACTCACCTGAACAAGCTTCTCCAAGTATCCGCGCTCTAGCAAAAATCTAAACACACAAATATATAAAATCAAGACATGAACCACATACCAAAATGGCTCATCAATCTATGATGGATATCTAACCTTCTCCTACAACTTAACCTCATTTATATACCATATGAATCTCATTACACCCCTATATAAAGCCCTAAACTTAGTTTAGTTCATAACTCGTCCTGTTAACATTTAACCCAAAACAATCCCGTTTTTCATACTTCAAACTATTGGTCGAACACCCCCTTTAAAAAAAATAACATGCCCTGTAAAAAAACCCTATGCTCTTACATGGGTTAGCTAAATCTCCCCTTTGCACACAACCTTAAATCTACTATTATGGCCTCCATATACATATATGTACTTTTACCTATCCAGAATTTACTGATTTTGAACATATGAAAAGTTTGTTATGATCAGAGGGTTATACCCTAACCCATTTGTTTAGCCCTCCTCCAGATCTTTTATTTAATATATAATCTAAGTCTCATGTTAGTTTGAAGGTCCAATTATACTTCTAAGTACCCTAACCATCTTAAAACATTAATTTAAACCCGACTGATTTCAAAATTGTTTTGACCTCCGACTGTTGTAACCTGTTTTTGACCCAATTTCATACCTCCAATTTAGTTCTCGTTTCTTGCATTTGAAATCCAACTCAATTACATTTCCAGGGGTATTTTGATCGCAACTCAAAAGTGTGTAGAACTCTAGATATGAGTAAAGCAAGTGACCTTAAATTCTGCCCAGTTTTTAAAAACGATTTTCTCATAATTAATCTAATTAATGATACATAAACCCTAATTAAAACCTAAAAACAATTTCCAATGATAAAAACCCATTAATTACATCATTAGTTACAGATTATTAACAAAAACTAATAAAATGTATGTCAAACCCTAATCCATCATATTAGGTTACATACGTAAATTAAACGTTAATTAAGCATAGTTTTAGTGCATACCTTAAACCATAATTGAATAATTGGGTTTTCTTGATCCATCATTGTTAATCACGATTGATATTAAGTTTGGGAGAAGGAAAAATCGTTTTTGGGGCTAAAGGGATTATTATGGGTAATTAAAACTAACCAGGAGGCCTAATAGTACTCAAACTGGGCCCCCTTCCATTTCTTAAGCAAAATTCGGCCCAAAACCAAGTCCAATACCCTATGGCCAACTTTTTCAAGTATATTACTGTAAATTAACTATTAATTATTATTACCTTAAATTCCCTTAATTTATTTCAGCTCCTAAAGCCTCCGAAACCTCAAAACCGCAAAACTAGTCAAATTTACGCGTATACCGTAAAAGACGTAAAAATATACAGTTTTATAAAAACTCTTAGAATATAATATAAACTATATAACTAAGTCCTAAATGATTTAAAACCATCCCGTAATGTATTCCCGTGACTAAATACCTCTTCCGAGACCCCTAAATGCAAAACCCTAAACCGTAAAATTACGATTTTCTATAATACATATACGTATACGTAAAACCACTAAACAACACCATCTCATTTCATAGTCACTACATTGTGAGCTCATGAACATGAAATCATAACACATCGTTTCACTCATAAGGTACCCCGTACCCGTAAACGATGTCCAAACCACACTATATTCACACCAATTAAGACATAAACACATAAAGATACATAATTTCACGAAATATGCACAAAATAAAACTAAGTGACGAACCTTAAAACTGCGGTTGTCACACAAAGTCACTTTTATCACGTCTTATTTATGTCCTAGCATTTTGGTCTTAATTGGTTTACATTTTCATAGCTTTTCATAACTTTACGTTTTATCATAAGTGCTTATTAGGTGTTTAAGCTTATCCCATGAGCTTATTGAAGATTTCTTTCTTTCTTAAGTGTTTTAAACGTAATTTAGGCCAGAGTGTCATGTTGGAGGTCAAGTAGTCATGTATTTCATGTACTCGACTATTATGTCTTTATGCTAAAACGTTTTAAACTTATTTTGGGCTTATTTTTAAACCTTTTTCAAATTTCCTTTTTTTGTAGTTTTATAATTTTTTTTTTAAAAAGAAAAAAAAAGTAGTCCGTGCACGATTTTAGCTTTTATAGTTTAGGTTTTATTGCTTTGAGTTTTTACGTGTTACGTAATTTTTAAATCTTTTATTTCTAGTCATTTTGGTTAAAAATGATATATTTTACGTAAAGTAATTTTTAATTTTTTTTTATTTTTTAGTCTTTAAACAAAGTATTTTTAGGTTTACAAACAAAAAATTTGGGTTTTTTCTTTTTCTTAGTTACTTTTATTTTTAGGTTTTTTATTTAACTTTAAAAATTAATATAAAATAATTTAAGCACTTTAAAATTTTTTGGTTTATATATTTTTCTTAATTAGGATTTTTTTTGAACAATTTAGGTATTTTTAATTATTTTTAGTCAAAATTTTTCGTTTGGTCGCGTTTTTACTTTCGCGCGTTTTCGTCCGTTTTAAGCCTAATCCGTTTCTGTTTTCTTTTCTTTCCTTCTTTCCAAAAGCGTAATCACTCAATTAAATAACGTATAATTATTGTTGGCTAAACACCATACCTCCTCGAGAACGAACTCGATTATTCGTCTTTACGTTTTTCCTAAAACGTATTGATTAATACTTACCGACGACTTTTGAGTTGCTTTGTTTTCTACTAAAATAAAGTATATACAAAAATTCTACACCAAAAATGGCGCCGCTGCCGGGGAGGTGTGTTTAGCCATATTTATTTATCGTGTTTATTTGAGTGTTTACGTTTTTATCATAAATACTTCTTTTTATTTTTCTATACTATTAGCCATACAAATAAATAGTGTTGAACAGAACTCTATTAACACAAGATCGTTTTCTTGTTTTTATTGTACATAATATATTGTATTTACGTAGAACAACTAATACACAATAATTATCCAAATACACGAGAAATCGCACCTCGATAGTGGGCGTTCCTGTCATTATCGAATGTCTCGAATTCAAACGAAAGTCAAAGGCAAAATAGATAAATACTCTTAATTGAATTAATCTCGATAAATACAAACTATAAGGTGGGTATAAGGCAGTTATATTTCACGACCTAAAGAAAAACGGCTCTTAAGTGCTTCGCGCCACCTCGTTTTCTCCGCTCGCTTGTGCGTATTTTGAAAGTGACGATTAGTTAGAGGTTTGCCAAATCAAGTATTATTAATCTATTTTTGTGAGTTTACGTTAATGAACCCTCGAAACGTTTTGGCGTTCCGCCAACATTTCAAAGTCGACGAAGGTTTTCACTTCACGTGATTACTTTCATTCTCTTTGGATTCATTAATCGAGACCTTTGATTAGTGGATAATTTTTGTAGAGTAATTTCTACGTAATACACCAAAATTCCAAAAAAAATAAAAAAAACCAAAAACAACAAAAAGATTCTTCGATTTTTCCTTCTATTTTATTAGTCTTTTCTTTCACCCTCTATAACGTTTAATTCTCGAATTGATTTCCTCGTTGCATCATGTCGAATAATGAGGGATATTATTCATTTCCATATTGTGGAGGTCCACCCGATGGGGCTAATTGTTTTAATTGTGAGGTTATTGGAGGTTGAGAGGGTTATATCTATAACTCCGCTCCACGTGATCATGGTGACAATTTTCAATCTTACGACCAAGGTCACCAATCGTCTTCGTTTTATTCGTCGTATGATTCTTCTTTTAATTGCGATGAAAATCAAAATGATGAGACAAGTCATAATGCCTTTAATGACTATGTGAGACGTAATAATGAGAATTTAACGATGATTGAAGAACTAATGACAAGCTATAAGGAAACTTGTAATGAACAAATGGCAACCCAAAAGGAATCTTTCATAAATTTGGAAAATGATTACATCACCCTTTTAAAAGAGCAACAACGTTTGTACGGCAAAAGTCAAGATATGTGGATAAAATACGTAGATGATATTAAGGAAGATTACGCTAATGAACGAGATAAACCTCTTTTAGTGATTGAGACCTTAGTGGAAAGATTAGCGTCATACGAGTCGAGTTCTTCATAGAACGTCACCAATCCTAATCTCGAAGTAGAGGTTCAAGCCATATCGACTCCTAAGACTCGTACATCTCGTATTGATTCCTATCTCTCTAATTTTAAAGTCGTGCAACCGTCGTCATCTAGTAAGAACGTAGAGGGAACGAAAACGTATACTAACGAGATTTTTACAAATGTTGTTAATAAGAAACCACAAGAAAAACTCGTAGGATACTTAGGAACATTGAATCTTATACCCTTTGTACCTAATTTTTCTAATGAGGATGAAATTATTGAGAATTTTCTAAATCAATATACACTTAATTTTCACGAAGAAATTCGAAAAAAAAAGTGAAAAGGTTTTAAAAGAAATCGTTGAACCCTCGTTTTTACAAGATGAACGAAAATTAATTCCGAAGGGACGTGTTAGGAATTTTGCTAATTTTTCGAGAAACCACGTTTGATCCCTTCAAATGACAAAGTTGAAACCGTCAAGGCAAAATCGTCACAAGACGAGCCTTTTACTCCTAATCCCACACCGAGTGAGATTATGGATTTATCGTGTGAGAAGTCCGTCGGTGGCCTTGCTCACATCGATACGTTTTATGATGTCGAGGTCAAAACGACAAAGGCAAAATCTTCAATCGAAGAGCCTTCCATTCCTAGTTTCACGACGGTTGAAGCTAGCGAATCGACTATCGATAAATTGATTTCCAAACCTCTTCCACGAGGAAGAGAAAACATTTTTGTTCCCGACGGTGATTTTTCAGAGATCGAACGTATACTTGATAACCCTCCTTCGATTTTCGAGTTTGATGAGGTCCGTTGCGTTAGCCCAGAGGGGGATGTTTTATTAATCGATTCACGTTTTAAAAATTCAAATCCTCCTCCCGCCTTCAAGATAAATGTGAAATTTTTAAGTGTGCCTAGAATTTTTTTGGAAACACCAAATATTTTCAATTTAATCAACTTGGGTTTTCGTAACAAAGAGTTAAAAAATAAAAAAGGGAATGATTTTAAAATTAATTTTAAAGATTTTCCAAACATAACTCCGTCATCACCTCGTTTAATTGAATTTGCAACAAACGCTTCTACTTCTTTTGACGACGTTTTGTGTGGACCTAGTGTGGGGGAAGCCCCATTTGTTTCCTCACACTTCTCCACCGAGGACGACATTTTTGACCCCGGTATCACGTTTAAGATAAAATCTCGGTCTTTTACCGAAGTAGTCACTAGAAGATCCTTCTACACTTACGGTATGAGTTTACCTCGAGTAACTCGATTTGTTTGCCCACCTAATGTCCCACCCTTCTCTTCCCATTCTATTTTCTTGTGTCCCATTGCGACGTTGTTACTTGAAGTCGTGTTGTTTTGTTTATCATCCGAAAACGAAGACACGATCTTCGATCCCGATGTAAAGGCTTTGCCTTTATTCTCGGTTGCTTTTGGGCCTTGATTACATGCAAGTCCCACCAAAAATGACTGAACCATGATTATCCCTAAATGATCACATTTATGGGGATTCGAGTCGAGCTTTTGACTCGGTTATCAAAAACATGGTGCCTCGTGGGGGAATTCTCATGCTTATCCTTGTAAATATTATTGCTTTTTAGTTAACTTAATGTGAGGGGATTTGTGCCCTTCCAACCTTTGTTCCATGGTTGTTTGTGAATTGTGGTTAATTAGATCAACATCTTCACGATTGGAGCCTCCCGTGTTTGTTTTACGTGAGCACTCGATCGTTTTCTTTGAAGAATTTCTCGATATCCATATGATATATCCTTGATTGTTCTAACCTTAGGTCTTTTAGCACACTTCATAAACGGCTTAAGATTAATTTTTACTTACCCTTTCCATGCTAGATTAAGCATTTGACTTTGTCTCTAGTATGGGGGTTGATGAGACTGCTTTTATACATGGTCTCATCGTCCAAATCGGGCTTAAAATGCATGAAATATCATTAAAACTGCCAAATATATGCTCGTGTTTGTTACTTGTGTATTTTTAGGTACGGATATTGAGGAGATGGCAAAAGATCACAAGAATCATTCAAAAACGAACACGGGAAACGAAGCCGCACAATGAACCGGGCCCAAATCTGGAATTTCCAAAAATGACCTTGAAGAATTGAAGATTGGCAACATTGGTCCCTCATTTTTTGAAGACTTGGCAATTTATACCCTTGTAAATCTCATTTATTGCATTGGGGTCCCTAAATTATCAAGTATTTACAAGACCAGTCCTTGAAGAATGAAGAAAGTACAAAAGAAGTCCTTGGAAAAAGTTAAAAACTATGATGGGCCATTTTCAGCAAGTGTGCAAAAGTTGTTAAGTGTGATTTTGGCATTGACAAAGTTTATTCACCAAAGGACAACATCATGGGAATAAAAGGACCAAAATTGGGAGACAGCCAAACCTTCATCCTCCTATCACAACCTCCCACGTCACCCACCTTCCACTCACCAGCCAATCACACATCACCCTTCATCCACGTCACTTTCCCACTCAAGTAAGTAATAACTGAATTTTTAAAATCAGTTTAATTAAGGATTAAAACGTGGGAAACATCTTTTTAAATCCCAAAACAAATCAAACCCTGCTAATCACCCCTAATTCACCCCATAAACCCTAATCCTAAAAATCTTAAAACAAAGGGGAAATTGTTAATAGCTTCCAGATTGATGATTAACCTTGCACTAAAGCAATCCCCCAACCCAGAATCTTTTCACAACAAGCCCATGTGACTGTAGGGACCTCCCTGCACGTCACTTTCCTCCTCAAAACCTAAAACCGACAAGATGATTGTCCCTGATCCTTTTACTTGGTTCCAAAGGCTGAATAAACGCACAAGATTGTCCTAACAGCTTGCACATCTCTCTCCATGGACAGAGATCACATGAAGGCCATGTTGACTGAAGATTGAAGACTTTTCTCAAGGGCATTTTAGGGCTTTTCATATCTTAGGGTTTTTAGACCTAGAAAGTTCTATTACTTAGTATTTAAAGGGCATTCGCATGTGAATACACCCTGGTTCCAGATTTTTACTCCAAAAATTGTAATTCCTTTTTAAGAAATTAAAGTTGGTGTTTTTATATAAATGTAATTCCTTTTAGTGTTTTTAAAAGTTGGTATATGTTTGTTGAGTAAAATCTGAGTTCCATTTTCATTTGTGAACACTTGTGTTTTGAAAATTTCAGAAAGAAAGTTTCTGAAATTTGGAAATTATTTGGTGGAAATTGGTTTCATGGTTTGGATTTCCTGGATTTTAAGTTTTTTAGGTTAAGGGTTTTGAAAGATAAACATTGGAGTTATTTGGAAAAGGTTTCAAAAAGGTTTCAAGAAAAATCAGTATATTGCATATTTTGGTTTGTTCTTGTTTTTCTTAGCAGGTCATTGGAGATTGTTGATCAAAGTTTCTGCATAGGCCCGGGCCTATAAGGAGGTGGTTTTTCAACCACTAAGGGTCCTGGATGTAGGACCCTTAAGGTAGCTCCTTTTTCCTTTTCCATTTTTAGTTTTCTGAAAATTTATGTAATTTGTATGATTCATGTGAAAGTTGTTTGTTTGTTTGTTAAAGTTGTTGGATAGTGATTATTATTGGGTTTTATGCATGATTGAAGTTGATTAAATCAGTTTGATTGTGTTTTGATACCATTTGCTTTGTTAAAATTTGATATCATATTTTAAAGGGGTGTTTGGGATAAGGCTGGAACTTAGATTAATGTTATTAATCTTGTGTTAAAACCAGTCATATCCACTCACTAGGTTATTAGTAGTTGCATGTTAGTATAAGTTTTGAGTTTGGACAGGTTTTGAACAATTTGGTATGCTAAAATATTGAAAAATGGTCAAAAATCAGTAGGTGCTTGTTGTGGACTGTTTTTGTTGAATCTTGCCATCAAATCTTGTAAGCTGCTAGTTAATAGGTCATAGAAGGATTGTGAATCACTTTTATGCTATTTGGTGAGCTTATTTTCAAGTTATGAAGGTTTGAAAATCGTTTTTGTGCATGTAATTTGGCCAACAGTCACCAGACCTACCTTTGTGGCTTAATCAGAAACTTTGTGGCTTATTTGTGAAGAATTTTGTGAAGTGATTGCTTGTTTTTTGTGTATAATTTGACTCCTTATACTCCAAAGAGTATAAGGGTGCCTTTTTGTCCAAAATAAGCTATCAAATAAGCTTTCCTAAGCTTATTGGTCTCCTGACCAAATTATTGCACTAGCAGTGGGAAGAAAGTTTCCCCTGCTAACACACTGGTTTCCACTGCCAAGCAAAAAGACAAACTTGGTCACATGTCACTTTCAGTAATTTCACTTTTTTGTCTTTAGTGGGTAAAAATTTGAATTAGGACTTCAAACTAGTTTTGTTATTTTTCTAATTTTATTTCTGAATTTTAGTTTAATTAGATTTTTAGTTACTGTTCATTTTATATTTTTTAGATTAATTAGCATTTTTAATTAACTTTAATATTTCTGTTTTTGTCTTTTAGTGTCAAAAAGTAATATTTTTCAGTTTAATCAATTTTCCTGGGCTTAGATTATTATTTTAAGATTTTTGGTTAAAAAAGATTTTACTGTTCATCTTTTTATTATTTTTTAGAATTAATTTAACTTAATTAGGGTTTTAATTAAACTAGTTTTGTCATTTAGTGAAAAATTTAATATTTTTCAATCTTTTTCATTTTTCTACTGTTCAATAGAGTAATTTAGGATTTTTAAAATTGGTAGATTATTTTTAGCATTATTTTATTATTTTTATAATTATTTTAGTTTTAAAATAGTTTTTAGTAATTTAAAAATAGAAAAATAGTTTTTAAAAATTAGGAAAAATACTTTTTAGTTTTTAGATAATATAAGTAAGTTATTTGTTCAATAAAATCATATTTTGGACATTTTGATTAATTATATTTAATTTTAGGGCTTTAATTAGCATTTAAAATTAAATATTTTTATTGGATTTTATTTCTTATTTATATTATTTTGGACTGGTTTTAGCTTTTAATTAATTTTTAGGTTTTAAAATTTTTAATTTTTGTAGTTTTTACGGTTTTACGTGAACGCGTTTTCGTCTTAGCTCGATCCGTCTTCGTAACCGTCATTTTTTTCTTTTTCCTTTCTATTCTCTTTTCTCTTCTTAATAAAATCATCAATCAAAATCAACTCATTACACAACACACGTGCCTCCTCGAGAACGAACTCACTTTTAGGGTCATACACACACGGTTTTCCTAAATCGTCGTGCTCGCTTGCCCTATTTTAGTTGCTTGTTTTTCCTAAAGCAAGTATCTAATTTTACAACTATCAATTTTGGCGCCGCTGCCGGGGAGGCGTGTTGTGTTTTGATTGAACAATTGTTGTTTTTTATATTAGCCATAATAGTATTTGTATTAGTAGCACTCTACTAATACGTATTATCGTTTTTCGGTTTTTGTGTAAATATTATTAATATATTGTATACGTAGAACAATAAATTCACAAGTACTCCAAATACGTGAGCAATCACAACCTTGACTTGGGAGGTCATTACCCAATCATTGTATTCGAATCTCAAACCAAAGAAAAAGGTGGGTATAAGGCGGTTGTATTTCACGACCTAAAGGAAAAAGGCTCTTAAGTGCTTCGCGCCGCCTCGTTTCCTCCGCTTGCTTGTGCGTATTTGATTTTGGGAGTGAATCGAGGGTTTTGCCGCCCAAAGTATTATTACATATCATATATATTTTCTTGGTTTCTATTGATTAAACCCTCTTGAACGATTTGGTGTTCCACCATCGTTCTAAAGTCATCGAAGGCGTTCACTCCACGTGATCGTTTTCATTCCTTGAGGCTTCTTTAATCGAGAGATTTGATTAAGGAGGAGATTTGTAGATTTTTGTCTACTTAATACATTTCACCAAACTCCAAAAAAGTTAATACCATCACAAACCACAAAAAAAAAATTGAAAAACACAAAATACCAAAAAGAATCTTCTTTGCTCGTCTCCACGTTGTACGTGACGTTTATGCTAACTCGTAATCAAGCAAAACGTGCACGTAGACGAAAGAACAAAACTCCCACTCTAACTCATTCTAGTGAGGAGTCTCCTATTGACGAACCCATTGTACGAGAAGCACCTACCATGGCGAATCGAACTATGATGGAGTTACTTCAAGCACCCACCGAGGGTTATGGAGAAGCTATTGTGATTCCCGCAATCCTTGCGGAGAATTTTTAGGTGAAAACGGGTTTGTTGTCGATGATCCAAAACAACAAATTCCGTGGTGATGAGAAGGACAATCCCCACAACCATATCCGCCAATTTAATCGTCTTACCGCCACGTGCAAATTCAAGGATGTCTCGAATGACTCGATTAAGATGATGCTTTTTCCGTATTCCTTAGCGGGGCCCGCTAAAATTTGGTTAGAGAAAGAGCCACCCAATTCTATATTGACGTGGAAGGATCTCGTTTCAAAATTTGTGAACTAATTTTTTCCGCCATCTAAGACTACACATTTGAAAAATGAGATTTCTAAATTTTCACAAGAATCAAATGAAAGTTTTTCTACGGCTTGGAATAGGTTTAAGGAGATGTTACATGAATGTCCTCATCACGGTTTTTCCGACTTGCACCAAATAGACACGTTTTACAATGGACTTAATGATCATGAAAGAGATTATTTAAATGCCGCCGCGGGTGGTAATTTTTTGTGTAAAACGGTTGAAGAAGCTTTGGTCATAATTGAGAATAGGTCTAAGGTTTATAGCCCTCGTAACACACCGAGTTTTGCCAAAATGGGCTCATCATCGTCTCGTAGTATCAATGCCTTACATGATGAAGCAAATGAGGAGAATCGGTTTTTCGATAGGTTTTCGACTCTTATGTCCCATTGGAAAGCTCAAGAAGCTTCGAATTCCGCTTCGGTTAAAGCGGTTTCTAAGAGTTGTTTGTCGTATGGTGGAGCTCATGATCTTTCCGAGTGCATTACCGCGGATGGTAACACTTCGAGTGCTTATGTAGCCACGGGAACTTATAACCAAATCGGTCAAGGTTCCCGCCAAAATCAAGCTCCACCAAATCAAAATGCTAATAACTATCGAAACAACAACCAAGGTGGAAATTACCAAGGAAATCAAAGAAATTACAACAAGGGTAATTATCAAAGTGGAAATGGGCAAATTTCAAACCAAAACCAAAACCGTGATTTTCAAAACAATGCCCAAGGTTTTCAAAATGATCACACCAAAAATCTTCAAGGAGAATTTTTGAATTATGCTAAGGCTAATGATGCTAAGTTTGATAATATGCAACGTGAAATGGTTAGCTTAAGATCCGAGTTGAAAAACGAGCTTAAAAACGAACTTGCTAATGATCTTAAAACTCATGCTAATAAAATGGAAGGAAATGTCACACGTCTCCAACAAAATCAACAAAAAATGGAGCAAGGTCAACATGATATTAAGCAAGAATTGTTAAAAGCGGATGCTAGGCAATCAAAATTTGAGGACCGAATGGCTAAAATGTTTGAAGCTATCATGTGTAAGCCTTCTTCTTCGGGTGGTCTTCCTAGTGATACCATCGTGAACCCGAAAGGAGAATTGAAGGTTATTACTACTCGTAGTGGTAAAACTTTCAAAGAACCCACTTCTCGTCCAAGTACTTCTATGGAGAAGGAAAAAGAGAAAGAACCCGAGGTGGTGGTTGAAAAGGAGCAAATTAGAAGCCCACGAAGTACCGCTCAAACCACACCTACGGTTGAACCAACACCAATCATGGAACCCGAGATTCCAAGGCCGATGCCTATGCCTACTTTCCCCAACCCACACCACCTTTACCCTACCCTTCAAGACGAGACAAGGAAAAGGCACAAGAACGAAATAATTATCAATTTGAACTCTTTATGAAAATGTTTCGTGACTTGCATTTCAATATAAGTTTTGCCGACGCCTTAGTCATGATGCCTCGATTTGCCGCGAACTTCAAAAGTATGTTGAATAACAAAGAAAAATTGCAAAAATCGTCTAGTTGTTCATCGGTTTTTCTAAGCCGCATACCTCAAAAAGTCGGTGATCCTGGAAAGTTTTTGATCCCATGTGCTATACAAGACATGGAAGAATGCTACGCCTTGGCCGATCTTGGTGCTAGTATTAATTTGATGCCTCTTGAGATTTTTAAATCGCTCAATCTTCCAAATCTCACTCCTTCAAGAATGTCAATCGAAATGGCCGATCATTCTACGATACTAGCTTTTGGAGTTGCAGAGGACGTCTTTGTGAAAGTTGGAAAGTTCTACTATCTTGTAGACTTCATTGTTGTTGATATTCCCATCGATCCTAAAGTTCCGTTAATTTTAGGTCGATCTTTTTTGGATACCTCGAGAGCACTTATCGATGTGCATGCAAGAAAAATCACTCTTCGTTTCAATGAGGAAGAACTCGTCATTAATGCAACCCAAAACTCCACTCTTTCTCATGTGTATTCCGTCACATCTTTGTACAATGTCAATCCCATCAAAAACATTTGTCAAAAGATTTCCAATAGAGTTTTAGGAGTTGTTGAGAAAAATGAAGTTCCGTCCCCTCCGCCGGTGGAGGTTAAGAGTGTTAAGCCTACGATTCCAATCTCGAGTGATTCTTCGGATGATGAATACGTTGATCCCGATGAGGAGGTTTTCTTTGTTGACAAAAGATTTGAAAACTTACCACCACCTAAACCAAAAAGATTTCAAAATGTGAGAATTTTTAGTTTGACTAACATTGCTTTAGATACACCAAATATTTTTGACATAATCAAATCGGGTTTTCACAAGGAGAGTTTAAAAGATGAAAAAGGAAAAGATTTTAAATGTAATTTAAAAGATTTTTCTACAACTCTAACTCCGTCATCACCACGTTTATTGAGTACTACAAGCTCGTCTTCTCCTTTTGACGATGCTTTGTGTGGACTTAGTGTGGGGGAATCCCCTTATGTTCCCTCCCATTTCTCCACCGAGGACGAGATATTTGATCCTGGAATTGCTTATAAAGGGAAATCTCGGTCTTCCACCGATGCAGTAAATGGAAAATCTTTTCATTTGATTGGTGCGAGTCTACCTCGAGTAGCTCATGTTTTTAGAGACCTACCCATTGTCCCACCCTTCTATTTCTTCTCTCCTATTTTCTTGAAACTCTTTGAGTTTTTGTTGACCATTGATGAAGTGGCGTTGATTAGTTTTTCCAATGAAAACGAGAACGCCATCTTCGATCCTGGTATTTTGCACCATCAAAGGACTTAGTCCTTAATACCGGATGTTTTTGTGCCTTGTTTATCATGTAAGCCCCACCAAAAATTGACCACACCATGATTATCCCTAAATGATCACATTTATGGGGATTCGAGTCGAGCTTTTGACTCGGTTATCAAAAACAAGGTGCCTCGTGGGGGAGACCCATGCTTATCCATGTACATATTATTGCTTTCTAATTAGATTAATGTGAGGGGATTTGTGCCCTTCCAACCTTTGTTCCGTGGTTGTTTGTGAATTGTGGTTTTTAGATCACGATCTTCACGATTAGAGCCTCTCGTGTTCGTTTTATGGGAGCACTCGATCGTTTGCTTTGGAGACATTTCTCAATATCCAAATGATATATCCTTTTGATGTTCTAACCTTAGGTTATTAGCACACTTCATAAACGGCTATTAACTTATTGGTTACACCCTTTCCATGCTAGATTAGGCACTCGACTACGTCTCTAGTATGGGGGTGTTTGCACCCCTAGACTCGAAACATTGAGGACAATGTTTAACTTTAGTATGGGGGGGGGGTGAATAGATACTTGCCTTGCCAAACCTTCACGCTTTCCAAAGTTTATCTTTTTTGTTATCGTTTTGTTGCAAAATAAGGCTAAAAATGGCCAAATTTTAAAATTTTTCTCATGTTTTATAAGTGTTTGAAGACACGAATGTAGGTTTTCCGATGGCGAGAATAAGAGTAATTTTTGACTCGACCGTGCGTGTTGAGCACTTAGCTTTGATTCCTTAACCACACATTAGGCTAAGTCTCTTAAATGAGGACGAGAAATGATAGAGTTAATTATAAGTTACTATGCTAAACGTAGAGTACTCGTATTCTTTCAAAAACTCATGTGTTCTCGTTGTTTGCTTATTCTCCCTTCGCTTGTAAATATTTTTTGCTTAATAAATATTGACTTAGCGGTTTAGTTAGGATTGTTGGGTTTCTAGTCTTTTCTTGTAGCTTCCGTGTAATTAAACTGGGAAGACATTAAGGTATCGCCAGCATCACGGTTTTGAAGTATTGGCACCTAATAATCGAAAGCTTCACCCAATAATAAGATTTCAAGTGCTCACCTAAATCTAGCAAACAATTTGAAGCCCCACAAGGCCGAAAAATCTATGCAAAATTGAAAGTGAATCAAGCCTTAATCTTCGAAGCTTTAAAGATCCAAAATTCGCTTTAGCGTGAGGATATACGTCTTTGGCTAATAAAACCACGGATGATGGCGGATAATAAAAGGCAAGGCAAGACCGAAGTCATAATAAAAGCTTCATGGCGAAGTTGAATAAAAGATGAAGGTAAACCAAAGATAATAAGGCCCTTCCGTTAGGGGGCGTATAAAAGTCTTGGTAATAAGTCTCATGTTCAAAACCGTTATAAAACCGTGTTTATCGATTCTTCTTGTCAACTTAATTTTTTGACATCGTTGTCTATTAGGAGGGGTTATTGATTTGATGGTCTTAGTTACACCGTTGGGACTCTATTTTTAGACCTAAATCTCTATTATCACATAAGTCAATGATGTATCCTCGTGATCATTAAGACAAAATAAAATATAAGAGATACAACTTAGGAATAATGGGAGGATAAGTACGTGATTAGGGCATATGAGTAGTGTTAGCATTACTAACTTATAATGACAATGAGCTCGTTGCACGCTTGGCATGGAATTGGAGTGAAAATCGAGGACGACGAAATTATTTCTAACGAAGCATTCACGTGTTCTTATTCTATGAACCTAAACGTCCCATTTTGCAATGAAAATCATACATTATGTCTAAAACGCAAGTAGTAGTAGAGTAGCTAGTTTATCATTTCAATAAAGTAAATAAAATTGAATTTTGGAAATGCTATGATACTTTATTCTAGCATTACGTGAGGGCACGACAATGGTTTAGTATGGGGGAGTGATGAGATTGCTTTTATACATGGTCTCATCGTCCAAATCGGGCTTAAAATGCATGAAATATCATTAAAACTGCCAAATATATGCTCGTGTTTGTTACTTGTGTATTTTTAGGTACGGATATTGAGGAGATGGCAAAAGATCACAAGAATCATTCAAAAACGAACACGGGAAATGAAGCCGCACAATGAACCAGGCCCAAATCTGGAATTTCCAAAAATGACCTTGAAGAATTGAAGATTGGCAACATTGGTCCCTCATTTTTTGAAGACTTGGCAATTTATACCCTTGCAAATCTCATTTATTGCATTGGGGTCCCTAAATTATCAAGTATTTACAAGATCAGTCCTTGAAGAATGAAGAAAGTACAAAAGAAGTCCTTGGAAAAAGTTTAAAACTATGATGGGCCATTTTCAGCAAGTGTGCAAAAGTTGTTAAGTGTGATTTTGGCATTGACAAAGTTTATTCACCAAAGGACAACATCATGGGAATAAAAGGACAAAAATTGGGAGACAACCAAACCTTCATCCTCCTATCACAACCTCCCACGTCACCCACCTTCCACTCACCAGCCAATCACACATCACCCTTCATCCACGTCACTTTCCCACTCAAGTAAGTAATAACTGAATTTTTAAAATCAGTTTAATTAAGGATTAAAACGTGGGAAACATCTTTTTAAATCCCAAAACAAATCAAACCCTGCTAATCACCCCTAATTCACCCCCATAAACCCTAATCCTAAAAATCTTAAAACAAAGGGGAAATTGTTAATAGCTTCCAGATTGATGATTAACCTTGCACTAAATCAATCCCCCAACCCAGAATCTTTTCACAACAAGCCCATGTGACTGTAGGGACCTCCCCTGCACGTCACTTTCCTCCTCAAAACCTAAAACCGACAAGATGAACGTCCCTGATCCTTTTACTTGGTCCCAAAGGCTGAATAAACGCACAAGATTGTCCTAACAGCTTGCACATCTCTCTCCATGGACAGAGATCACATGAAGGCCATGTTGACTGAAGATTGAAGACTTTTCTCAAGGGCATTTTAGGGTTTTTCATATCTTAGGGTTTTTAGACCTAGAAAGTTCTATTACTTAGTATTTAAAGGGCATTCGCATGTGAATGCACCCTGGTTCCAGATTTTTACTCCAAAAATTGTAATTCCTTTTTAAGAAATTAAAGTTGGTGTTTTTATATAAATGTAATTCCTTTTAGTGTTTTTAAAAGTTGGTATATGTTTGTTGAGTAAAATCTGAGTTCCATTTTCATTTGTGAACACTTGTGTTTTGAAAATTTCAGAAAGAAAGTTTCTGAAATTTGGAAATTATTTGGTGGAAATTGGTTTCATGGTTTGGATTTCCTGGATTTTAAGTTGTTTAGGTTAACGATTTTGAAAGATAAACATTGGAGTTATTTGGAAAAGGTTTCAAAAAGGTTTCAAGAAAAATCAGTATATTGCATATTTTGGTTTGTTCTTGTTTTTCTTAGCAGGTCATTGGAGATTGTTGATCAAAGTTTCTGCATAGGCCCGGGCCTATAAGGAGGTGGTTTTTCAACCACTAAGGGTCCTGGATGTAGGACCCTTAAGGTAGCTCCTTTTTCCTTTTCCATTTTCAGTTTTCTGAAAATTTATGTGATTTGTATGATTCATGTGAAAGTTGTTTGTTTGTTTGTTAAAGCTGTTGGATAGTGATTATTATTTGGTTTTATGCATGATTGAAGTTGATTAAATCAGTTTGATTGTGTTTTGATACCATTTGCTTTGTTAAAATTTGATTTCAGATTTTAAAGGGGTGTTTGGGATAAGGGTGGAACTTAGATTAATGTTATTAATCTTGTGTTAAAACCAGTCATATCCACTCACTAGGTTATTAGTAGTTGCATGTTAGTATAAGTTTTGAGTTTGGACAGGTTTTGAACAATTTGGTATGCTAAAATATTGAAAAATGGTCAAAAATCAGTAGGTGCTTGTTGTGGACTGTTTTTGTTGAATCTTGCCATCAAATCTTGTAAGCTGCTAGTTAATAGGTCATAGAAGGATTGTGAATCACTTGTATGCTATTTGGTGAGCTTATTTTCAAGTTATGAAGGTTTGAAAATCGTTTTTGTGCATGTAATTTGGCCAATAGTCACCAGACCTACCTTTGTGGCTTAATCAGAAACTTTCTGGCTTATTTGTGAAGAATTTTGTGAAGTGATTGCTTGTTTTTTGTGTATAATCTGACTCCTTATACTCCAAAGAGTATAAGGGTGCCTTTTTGTCCAAAATAAGCTATCAAATAAGCTTTCCTAAGCTTATTGGTCTCCTGACCAAATTATTGCACTAGCAGTGGGAAGAAAGTTTCCCCTGCTAACACACTGGTTTCCACTGCCAAGCAAAAATACAAACTTGGTCACATGTCACTTTCAGTAATTTCACTTTTTTGTCTTTAGTGGGTAAAAATTTGAATTGGGACTTCAAACTAGTTTTGTTATTTTTCTAATTTTATTTCTGATTTTTTAGTTTAATTAGATTTTTAGTTACTGTTCATTTTATATTTTTTAGATTAATTAGCAATTTTAATTAACTTTAATATTTCTGTTTTTGTCTTTTAGTGCCAAAAAGTAATATTTTTCAGTTTAATCAATTTTCCTGGGCTTAGATTATTATTTTAAGATTTTTGGTTAAAAAAGATTTTACTGTTCATCTTTTTATTATTTTTTAGAATTAATTTAACTTAATTAGGGTTTTAATTAAACTAGTTTTGTCATTTAGTGAAAAATTTAATATTTTTCAATCTTTTTCATTTTTCTACTGTTCAATAGAGTAATTTAGGATTTTTAAAATTGGTAGATTATTTTTAGCATTATTTTATTATTTTTTATAATTATTTTAGTTTTAAAATAGTTTTTAGTAATTTAAAAATAGAAAAATAGTTTTTAAAAATTAGGAAAAATACTTTTTAGTTTTTAGATAACATAAGTAAGTTATTTGTTCAATAAAATCATATTTTGGACATTTTGATTAATTATATTTAATTTTAGGGCTTTAATTAGCATTTAAAATTGAATATTTAATTAAAAAAAGGTTTAAAAATATTTTTATTGGATTTTATGTCTTATTTATATTATTTTGGACTTGTTTTAGCTTTTAATTAATTTTTAGGTTTTAAAATTTTTAATTTTTGTAGTTTTTACGGTTTTACGTGAACGCGTTTTCGTCTTAGCTCGATCCGTCTTCGTAACCGTCATTTTTTTCTTTTTCCTTTCTATTCTCTTTTCTCTTCTTAATAAAATCATCAATCAAAATCAACTCATTACACAACACACGTGCCTCCTCGAGAACGAACTCACTTTTAGGGTCATACACACACGGTTTTCCTAAATCGTCGTGCTCGCTTGCCCTATTTTAGTTGCTTGTTTTTCCTAAAGCAAGTATCTAATTTTACAACTATCAGGGGTATTCTACCCTTAGACTCGAAACATTGAAGACACTGTTTAACTATAGTATGGGGGGGGGGGGGTGAATAGATACTTGCCTTGCCAAACCTTCACGCTTTCCAAGTTTATCTTTTTGTTTATCGTTTTGTTGCAAAATAAGGCTAAAATGGCCAAATTTTAAAAAATTTCGTATTTTTCATAAGTGTTTAAGATACGAATGTAGGTTTTCTGGTGGTGAGAATAAGAGTAATTTTTTACTTGACCATGCGTGTTGAGCACTAGCTTCAATTCCTTAACTTTTTAGGCTAAGTCTCTTAAATGAGAACGAAAAATGATAGAGTTAATTATAAGTTATGTAATCTTTCACGATCTCATGTGTAGGAATTATTAGCTTATTCTCCCAATGCTTGTGTTTAAATAAATGCAATAAGTAAGGTCGTACGATTTAAAAGGTTACTTAGCTTCTAGCCCAAGATCGTTTAAAAGTTGCTCGTATTCGAATAGAGTTCATCGCCAAGGCATAAATTATTGAAGCGGGATGCGAAGATTGGCAAAGTTCCAAAAAGGCCCTCACAAGGCATGAGGAACTCTATTTTGTTGCTAAAGATCCAAGATGATGTGAAGTATCATTATTCCAAAATCAATATGGAGGATCAAGACACACGACGAGAAGCAATATACACCCCTAAAGATCATGGAGAAGTCTATCCAAAAAGACCCTAACAAGGTATGAGGATGAATATATCCAAGTCCTAAAAGGAGTCGGATCGTTGTATATCAAAATCCCAAATAAAGATTGAAGAAAAATGATGAAGTCGTGGTCCAAGTTTGAAGAAATTCCATATATGAAGAGAAGAACATTATTTCAAGAACGTCTTCCAAGATTTAAAGTTCGAAACACATGCCAAATCTCGGTAGGAGAAAGGTCTCAAATCGTGAAACGAGTTATGCCAAGATATGAACTTAAGGAGATTACGAGAAGCCGTTTTAAAAGATCGTGTCCTTTAGCTAACTATCAATTAAATCGTGCTACTTTATTTTCGGCCTTAATAAAATATCGAAATAAGTCAATGATGCATCCTCGTGATCATTAAGACAAATAAAATATAAGAGATACCAATTAGGAATAAGGGAGTCTAAGTACGTAATTAACACGCATGAGTAATGATTGTGTTGCTAACTTATAATAACAATGATCTTGTTACACGTTTAGCATGGAATTGGGTGAAAATCGACACTGACGAATTTATCTCTATGAGGCGCTCACATGCTCTTATTCTATGAACCTAAACGTCCCATTTCGCGATGAAAATCATACATTATGTCTAAAACGCAAGTAGTAGTAGTGTAGTATGTTTACGTTTCAATAACAGTCGATAAAAATGAATTTTGGAGATGCTAATATACTTTATTCTAGCATTGCGTGAGGTCATGGAAATGGTTTAGTATGGGGGAGTGATGAGACCGCAATTATACATGGTTTCATCGTTCTTTTCGGGCTTAAAACGATGCAAATATCATATAAAGTACCATATATATGCTTGTGCTTGCTCAATGTGTATTTTAGGTACGTATATTGAGAAAAAGACAAAAAGATCACAAGAAACAAGCAAAAACGAACACGGGAAACGAAGACGCACAATAAACCATACCCGATTTTTTATTTTCCAAAAATTCCCTTGAAGTTTGAAGAAATGACAAGTTTAATCCTCCAAGTTTGAACACTTGTCATAATTGGTCCTTGAAAAACCATATTATACAAGAATGATCCTTGAAGTTTTAAGTTTGTCAAATATAGCCCTTAAAGATATGTCAAATTACATGAATAGTCATTCTTCCAAGGTTATGAAAGTAAAAAGGGCCAAAATGTAATTTGCCCAAAGTTTATATTGAAGGAAATCAAGATATGCAGCCAAACTTGTTTTGAAGAGTTTTTACAAGACTAGGGGGCAAACCTGCCAAACACTAAACCTCATCCCACCAATCACCTTTTGACACATCACCAAAACCTACCCAAATACCCATTTACCCAATCCATACAACCCATTTACCCTTGACCCAGATTTATTATGAATAAAGTTTTCAAAAGTTTATTAATACATAATTAATCGGGTAACATATTTTATCCCCAAAACCAATCCCCTGTTCATCATATTCATATGCCATAAACCATAAAAACCCAGTAACCTAATTAGCTTGATTTGAGCTAATTAATTAAGGGGTTTTTAATCTTTGGTCAGCAAGAAACAAACTCACATGCTGGAAAACGACACCACCTCCCCCTTGTCCCCTCACCAGCTATCAAATGTCACGGGTCACAACTATCTGCCAAAATCCTGTGACCAAATTGATGGATATGATCAAATTACTTGTTCCCCACAACAAATCAACGAGCTAGAGTCCTTCAGAGGCCATGTGATTACAGAACCTTCAAGAAGAAAGAATCAAGAATCAGCATGTTCTTAGCATCAATCAAGGGTGTTTTTGGTAGTTCATGTACATAGGGTTTAGGTTTTTTGTTCACTCACATTGTGTATAAATAGCATAGCTTAGAGTGGCAGCAGGGTTGTTCTAATTTCTAGTCAATCATTTGTAATATACGAATATTGAGTTTTAATTGAGTTCCACCTTTATTTTCTTGCAAATCATTTACATTTCCAGCACCTTTTAATTTATTGCACTTGTCCTTTACATTACATTTCCATTTTCTGTTTCCAAATTCAAAAAATTTAAATCCCACTAAATTACTGTAGCATAAGCTCTCTTCATAAGCTGCTTGACAATAAGCTAGTGTAAGGGATTGTGGTTCATGGTTTTGTGGTAAATAGACTGTTGGTAGTCTATTTGATTCTTGTCATTTTGGTTTGAAGATATTTCAAAGTTCTTTGGTTTCGAGAAAGTTCATAAGCTAATCTGTATAAGCTCCATGACAAAGGCTTATTCAGAAGGTTTAAAAGCTTTGGTTGAAGTTATTAATGTTGTTGGGGCTTTATAGTGTAGCTGTGATTCAGAGTTTGGTTCAAGTTAGTTTGGTATGTGGTAGATGATCTCTTGGGTTTCATAAACTGGGAGAAAAGCTAATTGGGGTACCTGGTTGATTAAGGGGTAAGAAAGTGAGTTGAGAAGCTTGTTTGTTAGTGTGTTAGAAGTCATAGAGCTTTTGACCCTCAGTAAGTTGCTCCTTCATTTTACTCTCTAAAAGTCCTTTATTCTACTTATGATTTTTTATTGGCTTATATGCTTGATTAATAGCTTATTTGTACATGTTTGTTTTGTGCGTATTTACTATCTTCTGCATTTACTTATTGTGTTTGTCTTTTTAATCAGCTTTTCTTAAGTTATAAATTTCATTCTTTGTTTAAATCTGTGTTTGGGATTAGGATTTATATCGTCATTAGCTGAGGTTATGTTTTAAGTTTGATAGCATCACTCCTTTGGCCATTTGAGCACTAGACCCCCTATTGCTGATTCAGTGAGTATTATTGCCTATAATTATGCTTTGTGTTTGAGTTGTCATTGCCTGCGTTTACTTGTCGCGACTCCCACAAGCACGAACGCTTGTGGGGTGGGCAACAGCAAGTACACAAAGTAACCAAGTAACGGAAAGAAACCAACTTATGATGGTGAGACCTGCTGATTTTTGGTGCTAAACTGAGCACTTAACTAGCGTAATTGGTGGCGTTAACTTATGTTTGATTGTGTCTGTGTTTTGTTGTTGAGTTCAGTTCACTATGCATCAAAATTAAACTAAGAAATCGAGCAAATCATAACAAATGACCATAAGAATCGATAAGAAAATGGAGTTGTAATCGGCTCATTTGGTTTTAGCAAATTGATCATAGGCGTGAATCTGTGGATTTAAGTTTGTGTTTGTGTTTTGTATTTGTGGGCGTGCAATGTGCATCTAGTAGAAACCATAAAGTAAACAAAGTAAAAACAAGGGTATAAGCCTGTTGGTCTTTGTTATTTACTGTGAAAACGAGCTCCAAATTTTGGCTTTTATTGTTGTGGTTGTTAGTGTCTGAAGTTGTATGTGTTGTGTGCTTGTGTGCCCCATTGTCCAAACAACGCAGCAAGATAACCATGAACAAAACAAGGAAAAAAGAAAGCAAAGAAAAGCGATAATAGAAAAAAAAGTAAAGAGTAAAAAGGGTACTGCTCGTTCTTCATGGTTGACTGTGCACAACAAAGTTTATAAATTATTGGCAGGATTTGTTGAATCGAGTTGAGTTTTATTGATGTGGTGAATGAGCTTTGTTAACTGTGAAACCTAATCACCAAAATCATTCTTTTGCTGCTGCATATCAAGACCAGCAGACCTGAATGAGGTGTTTGGGTCTGCTGTTATACCACTTCAAGGGAGTTTGGTACTGTCAAAAAGAGTCTGGGTGGGAATCGATCCCCAGATTTCTTGTTACCAAACACAGCAACCCTCCTATAACCATGTACTCTAGAAGAGTTTTTTGTTATAACTTACAATTTAGTTTCTTTTTAACTCTTTTTTTATTTCTTAAAAAACAAAAGAAAAATACAGAAGTGCTGGGAGTGGGTTTCGAACCCCAGACCTGTTGAACATAACAAACACAACAACCACTTCCTTTAACATCTGCTCTATTTTACCTTTTAATTACTAGTTCCTCATATTTTTCTTTTATACCTTTTTTATTTCGTATTATTTTTAGCCATAAGGCTCGTATTCATCTTATCACGTGTGGCTTACTTTTGACGTGCAACACTTAATTTTTTAGTTGCAAAGTCACTTTTATCACGTCTTATTTATGTCCTAGCATTTTGGTCTTAATTGGTTTACATTTTCATAGCTTTTCATAACTTTACGTTTTATCATAAGTGCTTATTAGGTGTTTAAGCTTATCCCATGAGCTTATTGAAGATTTCTTTCTTTCTTAAGCGTTTTAAACGTAATTTACGACTGAGTGTCATGTTGGAGGTCAAGTAGTCGTGTATTTCATGTACTCGACTATTTTGTCTTTATGCTAAAACGTTTAAAACTTATTTTGAGCTTATTTTTAAACCTTTTTTAAATTTCCTTTTTTTTGTAGTTTTATAATTTTTTTTTAAAAGTAGTCCGTGCACGTTTTTAGCTTTTATAGTTTAGGTTTTATCGTTTTGAGTTTTTACGTGTTACGTAGTTTTTAAATCTTTTATTTCAAGCCATTTTGGTTAAAAATGATATATTTTACGTGAAGTAATTTTAATTTTTTTTAGTCTTTAAACAAAGTATTTTTAGGTTTTAAAAACAAAAAATTTGGTTTTTGTCTTTGTGTTAGTTACTTTTATTTTTAGGTTTTTTATTTAACTTTAAAAATTAATATAACAATTTAAGCACTTTCAAATTTTTTGGTTTATATATTTTTCTTAATTAGGATTTTTAGAACATTTTAGGTATTTTTAATTATTTTTAGTCGAAATTTTTCGTTTGGTCGCGTTTTTACGTTCGTACGTTCGCGCATTTTCGTCCGTTTTAAGGGTAGTCCGTTTCCGTTTTCTTTTCTTTCCTTCTTTCCAAAAGCGTAATCACTCAATTAAATAACGTATAATTATTGTAGGCTAAACACCATACCTCCTCGAGAATGAACTCGATTATTCGTCTTTACGTTTTTCCTAAAACGCATTGATTAATACTAACTAACGAATTTTGTGTTGCTTTGTTTTCTACTAAAATAAAGTATATACAAAAATACTACACCAATGTAATTACGTACTTAATTAATAGAATACGATTAATATCGCTACGTACATGTATTTAAATATAACACGAACATTTAATTATAGCACGAATATACGAACATACGAACACGTAAATTAAAACACGGGAAAACTTCGGGTTTTCCCTTGTGGGCCCTACAAGCTGCGGCACCAAAGAGAAAAGGGGTCAAGCCCATTTGATTTTTAGTAAATAAACAAAAAGGATTAACACCTTTTCATTTAATAGAGTTTTCAAGAAAATCAACAAACCCTACTCTCTTCCTTTTTCTCTCTTTGGCTGCCGGATATTGCAAACACCAAGGGGTATTTGATTTGATTTTTGGTTAATAAAATTCAAGGATCGTGTTCCTGTTATCGTTCTCCAATCATTACACGCATTCGGTAATCCGTAAAACCTTTTCTTTTTATTCTTTTTATTAATTATGAACACATGTGATCATGGGATTAAATAAACAAGAATTAAAAACATGTCACGTAAACATGGGGGTAAAAATTAAAGGTTTGTCGGGTTTGGTTGCTCGACCGACAGCCAACCGAGAGCCCCAAGGCTCTCGGCGTGTCGTGGTCTCGGTCGGCAACAGTAGACAAGGAACCCCGACTCGCGTCGGAGTGTCTTTGTGGTTTCGGTTGGGGTCTCGGCAACAAGCAGCCACCACCACCGGCACACATCCGGTGGCGGTGTGGGTCAAGCATGGGGAACGCAGACAGCAGGGGGACCACCGTCACACAGCCGGTGGGAACCCACTGTTGGTTAGCGGCTAGCTGAGAGAAAGGAGACCACTGGCAGCAGCCGGTGGTGATGTTACCCTAGCAGTGGCAACCGGCCAAGCCGGTTTGCCACTGTTAAAGGGGTGTTTGTTGGTCCAGTTCAAAGGTTATGCGGTCCGGTTCATGACATGTCTAAATTAAATACACGGATCCGGTTCATGACTAAAAGTGTACAAGTATTTTATTTTTACAAGTTATTATTTTTAACAAGATATTAAATTAATTAAACATGACTTATAATTAATTTAATTAATCATGGACTTAGGTTAATTATTATCTAGTAAATAATACATTTTTTAACCTAAGTATTTATATATTTAATTTAGACTATAGTATTAATTAATTATTAAGACATGGAATATAATTAATTACTAGACATAACTTAGGTTATAATTAATATAATATTAATACATGTTTTAACCTAAGTATTTTATACATTTTAGTTTAATTAAATCATGCTTATATTTAATTAAATCATATAACCTATAGTTTATTTAATTAACATGATATTATTAATAAACTATACAAATAATCACATGACTTATGATAATTAACCAGTAAACTTAAGCTAATATCATTAGCTTATTAATTCAGCTTAATTCTAAATATGGAAACTTTCTAATTCAGGAAACTTGTTATTTTTGGAAACTTTCTACTTTTAGAAACTGTTCTATTTTAAGAAGTTAATCTATTTTTGGAAACTTTCTATTTTTGCAAACTTTCTATTTTAGGAAACCTGCTATTTTTAGAAAGTTACTTATTATTACACAACAAGTATAATAATACAAGAAATACAAGCAATACTTAATCAGAATACGTAGAATACATGATAAGCACAACATAACCTTAAAATCAGTAAAACAAGACATGAACATATAAAACAAGCTAAGACATGATAGAATCAGTTACGTACTCAGTAAACAGAATACTTATACATGTATCTGATTTATGTAGCATTAGTGAGATCGAAGTAGGACTTCCATTCTCCCGTCTTATGCGTTCACTGGACATAAGGTACGGATTTTTCGTCCTTTCAGTATGGACATTCTTTCCTTATTAGGATTCCCCGTTTGTAGCCAACTGTTTTCCCAATATTTGTTTTATATGTTTGATTACTTATGTTAGTTTAAGAGCCTATGCCATATACATGCATGACCAGTGTCACCTAATTATGGAGGTACAATAACCATAACACTGGAGGCACCGGTGTTATGACTTCCCCACAGCAAAGTGATTGCTCGTGGCGTCCCTTTTCAGCTTTGGACATTATATTATATTATCATGTAAGGCGTATGGGTGCATCCTAGTTACATGTTTACCAGTATAATCAGAGTGAATGCGATGTGTGCCTTGCATCCTTCACTAGGAGTTGATCCCTCCTACCTAGACTATTTAATTAGAGGCAACCCCTCTAATTGCATGACGAGGTCTCCCCTCCAAGTATTCATGCACGGTGGAACCTCATGACCTATATGGGCTACTTGGCTAATTAATACAGATTTTTCATAGAAACATAAATCTTTTCAAACTATAAAACCAGTTTTATGAACATGATTTCAGATTACTTAGAACATAGATTATTCCGCTGCTATTAGTCGTATATGCTTATGTTATTCAATGTCATACTTGTATATCTGTGCACTGAGCATTATGGTCGGCCGTTTTCCTTTCATGTTCCCAAACGGCAGGTACTCAAGGGCGCTCGTAGACTCTAAGCCCACTTGTTTAGTCCTTTTCCTTTACAGTACTTATGTTTGTGTGTGATGAGCTTATAATTCGGGTACTGATGTTTGTTTCCGGTATTTCCTTTCACGGTTATTTAATGTTTTTAAGACATTACCTTGTAAGCTTTGATGACACGCCATATTCACGCGTGACATTCCATTTACTAAAATGAGGTGTTACAATAATGGTATCAGAGCCAAGACTTCGACCTGTAGGCTCTCAAAACATGACATGTGATTAGTGGGTAATCACTATGGTCTTCCTAGAACTGACAGTCGGTTTTCATGCATTCATTGTTTTCATGCATTCATGTAATATGTCATTGTCGCAGGTTTATCACTAAGTAATGGTTGGTACAGGACTGACCTTATGTATTCGCATGTGCTTTTATCAAAACTTTTAACTTTGGGACCGACCCATAGGTGTCCTCTCGCCATGTATTTTGTTTTGGGTGAACTAACCATAGGCGTTTACCCTCGCGCATATAAAAGTTTTCATAAACTGCATCATGCATTCATGCACCGTTTTCATGCATAAAATTTTTCTCATGATTTATTGGCATAAATGTTTTTTCATGTATATATATTACTAGCTTCAAGACCCACCCGTTGGGTGACGAGCTTTAAGATTTGGTTCGAAAAGAAGTTTATATTTTGATAGTTGTTCGATACATCTCTTACACAAGTGAAAATATTTTTTTTGAAAACTTCTACTACACAGGGCTTTGTATACCACCATAATCACATTCTACTTGTGGAGATCGCCGCTCGAATCTTCCCTTATAGAGCTACTAATGTTAAACTACAAAAATAACCAAGTAAATCATCAAGTTAATATTCATTTGATCTTAGATGTCCAAAAATACGTGTTATAGAGAAGTTTAACTGTCAAATAAGGCGTTCAATATAGCTTCAAGCTTCTCCATTATAGCTTCAATCTATTTTCTCTTCCAGATGTGTTTTGAACATTGCTTGTAAAAACTACCACATACAAATCAACATCATGAATAGAAATAAAATGTTAAAAGTAAACACTTAAATAATCCAGGATTACAACCTAAAAAACAGTAGATCCTAAATAATAAGCTAAGGTAACTCCTCACTTTTACTTCTAGTATCAGGTTAAATAAAAAAATCTGTTTGAAAAATAAGGATATTACACAGTTCTAGCCAAAGATTTAGTGATTCACTTTAATCAAGGTATGCATGAAGGAGTTATTCATTAGTCAATTAGTCATGTATCTGAAATTTTAACTAAGCATATACGTGACTTGGTGTATTAAAAGTTGTAAAAGATCATTTAGTTTTATTTCCAACTACCATGAAAAACTAATTTTTATACATAAACATATCTTTATAAAAGGGATGATTAATGGGAAAAATGGTCATTTACTGCTTAGTTCAGGCACTTCGATAAGTGCATGAAACAAAGAAAATTCATTTGCTTCTTAATTCATGTAATATTCGTTTATCCGGACGCGATACTTTTAGATAAAAAGAGTCATCGGACTATATGAATGGAGTACAATATATAAAACAAATTTAAGACATCTTACATAATATGAATGGAAGATGGGTCAGTGAACATAATTTTTTGAGCTTGCTGAGATTAACACTTGTATAATGCCCTTTAGATCCTTTTTAGCACGTTGAACCTCTCGTTTTTCCTCCTTCACAGCAGCCTGCATGAAAATAAATCCATTTATCACAAAAATAAAATATGTGGTTTTGAAATTTCCCATGAAAAGAGTTACTTCACGAGTACTTCAGAAATACCATAGGTAATCACGGATCACTAAAAAAGGGTAATAGAGAGCCTATAGTACAACCAAATCATATACATTTCGATCTTTCTTTTCTTCCTTTGATTCTTCACCAAGTTTGTTCTTTAATTGATGCACATCTTTTGGTTTACTATTACCTTTCACACGTTTGGTACCCAGTCCCTTGTTTGGGAGTATGCTATAGAAAGAAACTCGCACTTTAATAATGTGCATTTTTCATAAGCATACCTAAACTGTCTATAAATTTTATAATGTGCAGTTTCATATCCTACACAGCCACTATTCCAATTATGTGTAAGTTACAATTTAGGACACCATGAGCCGCAAGGATAAGCATTTTTTATGGGCAATCCCAAACAACCTATTGTTCCATTTCAATCCCAAAGAGCACCTAATATAATAATAAGCAATTATTTATATGTAGAGTCCCAACTCCCAACAGCTTAGAGTCTAATAATGTGCATCTTTCAATTTCAATTCCAAATAACCCCTAATCTATAATGGTTTAAAAAGTCACTCTGCTTGATAGAGAGGCAAACCTCTATAATAAGGACCATGAAATCCCAACTCATCTTAAACCCATTCATGCATCACAATTATTTAAAAGCGCACACATATGCTCCCCTGTCACATACTTCTAATTACAAAGCATAATAACGATGACTTAATGAGTGTGTATATTAAGATTAAACAGAGGGAAAATAGAGAATATAAAGTTTAAATATTGGATTAGTAACAAAAAAATACTTGATCAGAGCTTCGCATACGTAAAATCCACATTTTAAACATCATTGTTAATCCTACTAAAAATCAATCCAATTAAAAGTCAATAATTTGGGTTTGAAAATGAAAGGATAAAGATCCAAGGATGGATTCTCTCTTACTCTTTAAATACAGTATTCAACATGCAACAATCTCCTCACTCTGGTTATTCATAATAGTCTTTAGTTTCTTATCCCTTATAACCTTTCACAAACCACCAAAACTATCATAAATGTAGACAAAATTTTGAGAAATATATCTAAAAATTGAGAAATTAAGGTTTATAAGAACGAGAAATGGGTATATTCCGGAGTAGTTTTTATAGGCTAGCTCATATAGTGCTTTTATGTTTTTTGCTTCATTGAAAGGGTCGGACGCAACTCCTTGCTTTTCGGTCATAGTATCAAGGAGGACCCATACCATGTGCTCGTTGCTTTTCTTTGTTATCTCGTTTAACGTTTGCTAACTGAAAGTTGAAACAATATTAAAAGATTAAAAGGGCATAACTAACTGTGAAAAGATGCAAAATGGTTAGAAGCGTGAATATGGATTACTTTGGCCAAATATTTTTAATCAAATCTTATTTTAACGAATAATAGCTATATTAAATATGATTACTTCGACAAAAAAAAATAATACTATGGATTTTAATTAGAGTAATTTAAGAGGTTTATCAATTTAAAGTAAAATTTTGGCTACTTTCAACATGCTATTCAAAATTTACCCATATGAATTACTGAAGAAAAATATGAGTAATAAAAAACCCATCATTGATTAGAGGGACATCAACCCACCAAAACATGGTGCACATAAAGATGAAAGTTATAATAATCTACCTACATAATTCTAAAACATGGTGCACCTGAGAGATATGCACCTGAGTATTGATTGCTTATTTGGGATACTTACATGTAAGTGCAATATCTATGTACCATTCTCTCTGCCCTTGAAACACTCCATCACCAAGTTGATTATATGTTTGTGCAATACCTATGTTCCCTTCTTTAACTATAACAAATTTCATACACCACTTGAATGTTTCAGGATTTATCAAAATTAAGATTTTAACATAATACTGTAAATTTCCTTAAATATGCAAAATTTTCCACGTACTTTATTTGTGAGCAGTAATATGTATAGCCTACCTTGACTTTTCAAATTGCTCCACTCAATGGTTCGACTTTGTGAATATCTAATCAACTTACACTTAGACAAACATGAAACACACGAAATTTACTAACCTTCATCATTGCTGTATGAATGTTTTCCTTCTGATCATAACCCGCTATAAAGGCTACAGTGTTATTCGGTAGGATTTTCAAATCATCCGAGTTTCTCCAACCAAATAAATACTTATCACAAAAGGACATAAGATAATTTTGCCTAAGATAATCATTGCCAAACACCCCCTTTGTTATGTTAGAAAATACCTAATTAGGGTTTGGCAGCTCCTTTATCCAAAGCCCATAATTGCATTCCATTTGGTCTATTTTCGTGCACAAAATATTAGAGATGCACGAAAAGAGCATCAAAAATTAGAATCATAGATATCACATCAGACAATTGAATTATAGTTTTAGAAATTAACAAATGGTTTTTTGAATAAATGAAAACAAAAAACATACTTGGATCGATTAAAAACAACAACCGGTGATGAAACACTGATGAAACACATCAGAGATCCGACTTTTTTAGTGTTTTTTGTTTGGGTATGTTGTTTTGCTTAAAGATTTTGTTAAGAAATTAGACGTTGAAGGGATAAAATCAAGAGCAGCCGTCGTTAGCATTTTTTAGATTTTTGAGTCAAAGATCTATTTTTCAAAAGCGTATTTTATATAAGTAGTAGATGTTTTATCAGTTTAATCATGCATTTGTTTTATACTGTCAGATGGTTCTCACACGCGAGCAAGAACAACTCAATGCAGCAGTCAAAGCTGCGATGCAGGCTTTGCTTCCTCAGCTGAGGAACGATATCAGGGCCGAGGTGCAAGCTGTTAACAATCAGCACCAGCACCAGCATCCTAATCCTCCTCCTCCTCCTCCAGCAACACTGATCACATGGATGGAGTGATTCAACAAGCAACGTCCTCGATCCTTCGAGAGAACTGATAGCCCCAGTGAGGGTGAAAGCTGGTTGGCTCATATCGAGAAGATATTTGATGCAATGGGCTGCGACCCCGTCTTCAAGTTGAGGTTGGCCTGTTACAAGTTTGAAGACGAGGTACTGGGATGGTGAAAGGTAGTAAAGTAGTCTGAGGGTGGTGAGAATTGGGTGGCTGGCTTGACTTGGGCTCAGTTCAGGGAGTTAGAAATGGGACAGTTCTTTCCCAAGGCTGAGCAAGAAAAGTTGAAGAGGGAGTACCACGGGATCAGGCAGAGAGCTGGGGAGAACATCAACGAGTTCATGCAACGCTTTCTTCATTTGGCTGGTTTTCTTGGCGCAACAACATGTACTGCCGAAGAGCAAGCATACCACTTTCGTTGGGCTCTTCATACATCGGTCGCCAACAACTTGGTGTGTGATACCTTCAACACGGTGGCACAAGTAGCCGATGCAGCACGTAAGCTGGAGATGCTGCAAGAGAGAGAGGAATTTGCAGAAGTAGAGAGACCCGATAAGCGGTATTCGTTCGTCACTCAGCGGTGATCATTTTAAATTCATTCAGTACTATCCAATATTTATCTTTCTCTTTAAACTGCATCTTTCAGGTAGAAGACTGGGGACCGGTCTCAACCGGCTACTCAGCAATAGCCTACTCAGCCCAAGGGTAACAGTCAGACTCACGACCGTTCTACTACGGATAGGCGTGGCGGTAATGATAATTACCGTAACAACAATGGAAACTCCAACAACAGCAGGTCCCTAAACTTACTCATTTCTTATGTTACACGTTTATGATTCATAATTCTGACACTTTCGCATCTTCTACCAGGAATCATGGTAACGGAACGGAGCATGAACGAAGAGGTTCACAGCCTAACCGTACAACTATCACTGGTATTACGTCTTATGATTTTCCGCATTGTCTTTTTGTACCTATAACCATGTCTCAGGTGTACTTTTCCGAACAGGATCCCAACCAGCAAGGGCACCTGTTGGAGGGTACACTCACCCTCTTTGCACTACCTACAACCATAGGCACCCAGGGCCATGTCGCCGCATCAACGATGCTTGTTTCAAGTGTGGCCTTACTGGCCATCACATGAAGGACTGCCACAAGGGCGAGATATAGGGCACATCTGGACATGCTGATTCCAAGCCACCTCCTACTAGTGGACGAGTGTAGACGACTTCTCGCGATCAGGCCAACAATTCTATAGGTACCATCCTAGAATCTTGTATATGTATGGTCAAGCTGCGTGTGTTTTATTTGACACGAGTGCTACTGACTTGGTCATTTCTACTGATTATGCCAAGAATGTTAGGATATCCCCTATGCCATTAGAGAATGTATTAAACGTTTCCACACCTTTAAGAGACTCTGTACGCATAACCCACGGGTACAAGAGCCTTCCCCTAAAGTTTGACGACAAGATTCGTCTTGTTGACGCACTTCCATTGGATATGTGCGATTTTGACATGATATTGGGCATGGACTGGCTATCCAAACATCACGCCACCATTGACTGCCATACATATTGGGTCATCTTCGGTGATGTAAATACACCAGATTACATTCACAACGGGTTCGTACCCGGAAGTTCTGTACAAATAATATCGACTTTACAATCACGTGCACTACTGTCACATGGTTGTGAGGGCTATCTTGCTACTGTTCATGATTTGGAGGCTGAATCTCCATCTATCCAGAATCAACCGATCGTGTCGGAATTCCCAGACGTGTTTCCAGAAGAACTCCCGGGCATACCACCTACTCGTGAAGTGGAGTTTAATATTGAGCTCATCCCAGGAGCTGAGTCAATATCTAAGGCTCCTTATCGCATGGCTCCCATAGAGCTGAAGGAGTTAAAGGAACAAATGAAGGAACTGTTAGAACGCGGTTTCATTTGACCCAGTGCTTCTCCATGGGGCGCACCTATTCTGTTCGTAAAGAAGAAGGACGACAACATGCGTCTGTGCATAGATTATCGTGATCTTAACAAGATCACCATCAGGAATAGATATCTGTTGCCACGCATTGACGACTTGTTTGACCAACTCCAAGGGGCCAAACATTTCTCCAAGATTGATCTAATGTAGGGCTATCATTAGTTACGGGCTAAAGAGCAGGACATCGCTAAGACTGCTTTCCGTACACGTTATGGGCACTACGAATTCGTAGTCATGCCTTTTGGCCTTACCAATGCTCCATCTGTTTTCATGGACTTAATGAACCGTATCTTCCATGAGTTCTTGGACAAGTTCGTCATTATCTTCATTGACGACATTCTTATTTTCTCTAAGTCAAAGGAGGAACATGAAGACCATCTTAGTATTGTACTACATATACTTCGCCAGAAGCAGCTGTATGCCAAATTCTCCAAGTGTGAGTTCTGGATAGACAAGGTGGCGTTCCTAGGCCACATTGTATCAGCAGAAGGAATCACCATGGATCCAGTAAAGATGGAGGCTATTACCAAGTGGCCAAGACCTACATCAGCGACTGAAGTTCGCAGTTTCCTAGGCTTAGATGGTTACTACCGTAGGTTCGTAAGGAACTTTTCCCGTTTAGCACAGCCATTGACCAAACTGATGTGGAAAGGGGAGAAATTCGTCTGGACTGAAGAAAGAGACAAGAGCTTTGAAGACCTAAAGCAGAAGTTAGTATCTGCACCGATTCTTACTCTCCCATCTGGTACAGGTGGATTTCAAATCTACAGTGATGCTTTAGGGAAGGGACTTGGCTGTGTTCTCATGCAACATGGGAAAGTGGTTGCGTACGCTTCACGGTAGCTTAAGCCTTATGAGGAGAACTACCCTACGCATGACCTAGAACTTGCAGCAGTCGTGTTTACATTGAAGTTATGGAGGCACTACTTATATGGAGAATCATGTGATATCTTCACAAATCAGAAGAGCCTGAAATACATATTTACTCAGCGTGAGCTGAACATGAGACAGAGAAGATGGTTAGAGCTGTTGAAGGATTATGACATTAATCTACGGTATCATCCCGGCAAGGCGAATGTAGAGACAGATGCACTTAGTAGAAAGTCCGGTATGACCAACGGCATTAAGATTGAGGAAGAGATTATAAGAGACTTGGAGCGACTAGATATTGAGATCATGGTATGTGGACAACACGATTACTGGGCTAATCTTAGAGTGGAATTTAGGCGATCATTCAGAACTTATAACAACAGACGGAGTTTCGGTTGGATGACGACCATATCTTATGGTAGGGCACCAGACTTTGTGTTCCTGATAATCTTACTCTTAGGGAAGCGTTATTAGCTGAAGCTCATAGCTCCCCATTCTCCATTCATCATGGTTCGACCAAGATGTACCACGACATCAAGCAGTACTTTTGGTGGAGTGGTATGAAACAGAATGTTGAGACTTATGTCTCCAAATGTCTTACCTACCAGCAGGTTAAGATCGAGAATCAGCGGTCTAGTGGTCTACTACAACCGTTAGACATTCCGGAGTGGAAGTGGAACAAGATCATCATGGATTTTGTTACCGGTCTTCCGTAGACAAAGAGGAGGCATGATGCGATTTGGGTTATCGTTGATCGACTTACTAAGTCAGATTATTTCTTACCGATCTGCAAGGATGATCCGGTCAGCAACCTCACCGATACTTACAAGAAGGAGATCATGAGACTTCATTGTGCTCCATCGAGTATCGACTCGGACAGAGATCCTCGGTTCACTTCGTGATTTTGGAAGAGTCTGCAGAAAGCTTGGGGTATAAAACTTAATCTTAGCACGGCTTTTCATCCTCAGACAGACGGACAATCGGAGCGGACGATTCAGACATTGGAAGACATGCTCCGAGCATGTGAATTGGAGTGGACAGGAGAGTAGGATGATGATATCAGTTTAGTAGAGTTTGCGTACAACAATAGTTGGCATGCCAGCATTAAGTGTGCACCATTCGAGATGTTGTATGGCAGGAAGTGTCGCGCCCCAATCTGCTGGGATCAGGTTGGTGAGCGAACACTTGAAGGACCGGAGATGATTGAGTTGACCAACGAGAAGGTCGCTATAGCTAAGCAGAAATGACAGGAAGCTCGTACACGTTAGAAGAGTTATGCCGACAAGCATCGTAGGGACTTACATTTCAACGTGGGAGATCATGTCTTTCTTAAGGTATCACCGGCACGTGGTGTTAGACGTTTTGGGATCAAAAGGAAACTCGGTCCTCGGTTCATTGGACCATTTGATGTCATCGAGCGAGTCGGTGAAGTATCTTATCGCTTAGCGTTACCTCCGCAGCTTTCTCACGTTCATGACGTTTTCTATGTGTCCTTACTTAGAGGGTATAATTATCATCCCCTTCACATGGTTCAATATCCACTGGAACAGATTCCTGAAGATCTTACCTTCATTGAGGAACCCGAACGAGTTCATGACAGACAAGAACGAGTCGTGAGGAAGAAGACGATTCGGGTATGTTCCTCTTTCAGTTTATTTTATCTATAATTCGGGGACGAAGTATTCTTTTTAAGAGGGGAAGAGTTGTAAAACTCGCATGCTTTTACCATGAACAGTACACTTAGTAAACGTACGTACATATTAAAACATTCCTTTTATAGCATCAACACGTGTCACGATTAGTAATTATAGAAGTTATGTACGTATTATTATTACGACAAGTATTAAGTACGTGTTAGTACACGATAATTATTAACATTAATAATTATAGTCACGAACATGAAATCATGAACGTAAAAATCACGAACATGTAATTACGTACTTAATTAATAGAATACGATTAATATTGTTACGTACAAGTATTTAATTATAACACGGACATTTAATTATAACACGAATATACGAACATACGAACACGTAAATTAAATCACGGGAAAACTTCAGGTTTTCCGTTGTGGGCCCTACAAGCCGCGGCACCAAAGAGAAAATGGGTCAAGCCCATTTGATTTTTAGTAAATAAACAAAAAGGGTTAACATCTTTTCATTTAACAGAGTTTTCAAGAAAATTTTAACACCCCTAAATTTACACGCAGCGGAATATATCTTTGGGTGTTAAACAATGGTAAAATAACACATAATTTATAAAGAACGACTCGAAGAGAGATGTTTCAAATTTATAGTTCCTAAAACATTTGTCAGTGTAGCGTAGTCCCAAGTAATCGTTACCAAAAGATAAGTTAAAACAAAATATTAATTTGTTTTAGAAATGGAACGATAAATGAATCAAAGAGTTTTAACAGCTACATCAGTGCACAACTTCAATCCCGTGACCACCAAGCTTCCATTTCTTGATTACCTTAAATACATGTGAGTAAAACGATCAGCAAAAATGCCGAGTGAAGTCTATAGATTTATGTAATAATTTTGAACACAAGCAAAAGTTATAATTTAGTGACATACTTGAAGGCAACAAGCATCGAATAATTTTTCATCAACAATATTGTATATAGCAACATTTGCATTAAGCTTATGGAACCGAACCCTTAGACACTCCCATATCAGTCTGATAAGACGAGAGATTTATTAATTGTCATTACCCCCGGTATTAAGCACATTTCCATATGCTTAGACATCTCATAACAAAATATTCAAACAGTGGATGTTCAGGCATAAGCTTCTATGAATACATATCCACAAACTGAATCGGGCGGTTTCACCCATAGATCTATTATTTGTTCAAGCGGTTAACCCATCATAGGTTAATTAACGGACCATTGTTGAGGCTTTTAAAATTGGCAATATACTACTCAATGCAATGTAAGGCAACCACGGGTCCATTCATAAAGGGACAAGCATACCAAAACAACTTGTGTTCTAAGTTTATAAAAACATGTATTCCCCCTTGCGGGTTTTAAAATCAATTAAGTACTAGTATAAAGCGAGGCTATAGACTCACCTTAGCCAATAGTGGTAATGAGACGATCACCGACGATTAGTGATGCCCGTTTAAACACGAAAACTGCAACCTACCATATAAGGCGCGCTCGTTAATAATAGACTCATGTATAAATTATACTTAAATTGTACAAAACTCAAAAATTACAAAACCAAGACAACTCGAAAGATCAACAAGCAAGTGATACTATTATATCTTTCTATATGTACTAGTTTTCCAAACTAGCACCTCCGATATTGATCCATCTCAAGATGCCAAATCAAAACGGGTCTAGTACCCAACACGGGTATTCAATCTCAGAATATAAATTCAAGCCTAAAACTTATAACCTTCGGGAATTTCAGAAGCTAATAGGTTAGCCTCTCACCTCAAACTATGACGCGAGGTTAACTACATCCCAAAAATACTCATCCAGTACTTACCAAAAGTACACGCTGATTTACCATACTTAAACAACTCCATTTTCGACAAAACTTGGTGACAACGTCACTTATAATCTGTATAAGACTCAGTTATAAATTCATTCAAAAATATTACTTCTAAGACCTTCTGCCCGACACACCTTCGTGTTATAAAAACCGGACAGTTTTACGCCTTTGACTTGTAAAACCATTTTGACTTCTCTAAACAATTCCGTTTACAAAACCGACACTCGAGTTTGAAAATAGACTCATGACCTGAGGTTTAGAAACTTAAAACAGCCCTTGACTATTTCCAAAACTCATTCTATAGTCCCCGAGATTCGATCCAAATATCGGCAACAACTATATATTGTGTCGATACTCGTCTCCCGATAAACGAATAATCAAACTAGCGTATCTTCCACCTCGTTTGGAGTTCGATGGCCTACTTTATATCAAATAGAAGCTCTCGACCTCCTCTACAACACTAGCCAGGAATATTATGCTTTTATAAAACTTTAACCCACGAAAGTTACCCCTAAAGCTGCTGATCAAAAATAGACTTTTAAAAATCATGTTAGACCAATATTTTGACACAATTTAACATTACCCATACCCTTAGTATCAACTAGCAATCATACCCATCAACTTAAAATAACCTAATCACTTGCATATCAAATTTTAATAAAAACTCAAATAAAAAATATATATATAAAATGATCAAAACTAATATAAAACATCATTAACAACACATGCACATAACAATTTTGGATCAAACCACACCAACTTTTTTTGAATATTTTATCCTATTGCAAGTTGTTAAAAATAGTACCAAAATACTCACAAAAAGATTTTAGGATAGGGATTAATCTTGGTTTTTATAGAATCAAATTAGATCATAGAATTTTTGATGATTTTTGGTGTTGGGGGGTTATGGTTCACGGCTAGAGGAGAGAAAAAACAAAGATGTGTGTTTTTTTTACAAGAATTATGAGTGGAAATGTTAGGTGAGGTGTTGTTATATGGTGGTTGGGGTGAAATTTATAAATATTAAATAGCTTTGGACTAAAATATAACATTTAAGTTAAAAGGCGAGAAATGACTATTAGTCGAATTTTCAAAAATTCCTAGGAGTCGAGTTTCGTAAAAATACTTTTTAAAAGTTTAAACGCACACGCAAAATAATAATATAACGACTTATTACGTAATTAAAACGATATCGTCGAAAGTATTAAATATCAAAACGATCGATAATCAAATATAAAATTTTAGGCATCCGTCGGTATCGCGATCACTAGTAGTCCTCGTTACTCGTCTAAATATAAAATAAAATGTTCAATATCACTTTCAACTTAAACGGTTAAACATTATAGTATTTAATGTTATCATATACTTCAAAAATACTTGAAAATAAAATTAAATTATGACCTTATTTTTGCGGGTTTTACATCCTCACCACCTTAAGAGAGCACCGTCCAGGGGCTCGTTTCTTCTTATACACTCCTTTTCGAGATTTATTGTAAACTCAAAATTAAATAAGTGATCTTCAATACGAGGAATACAACGATATAGAATGAATACGACTAACACATAAACGGACAAGATGTGGTAAAATGATTTAAGGTTGACGATCGAAGAGGGATCTCGAATCACATAACCGTAAAACATAATAATTCATATTAGGAGGAAAATGAGGGTGAAGAATTAATTAAATATTAACATTAAAATAAGTTTTGTCAGAATTATCCGTCCCGGATTTAGTATTACCTTAAAACTCGATTGAGGTACTTTCTTGATAAAGATGATATATTAAAAACAGAAGTAAAATAACTTCAAAATTTATTTTGGTCATGTTAAGAAACTTTGAAAGAATGACATGATTTTATTAATTAAAATCGTATTGATAGTTACAATTAGAAAATAAAATTTCCAAATTAAATCATTATTAGGAATATAAATTAAACCGGTAATTTCATTACATTAAAAGTAAAGTATGATAAAATTCAAATAGTTCAAAAGATAAGACATTTTGTCATTTTAGACACTAGTTAATATACAAGAGATGATGTATAAATTTGACTTTTTAATTGTGATAGTTATTTCGATAATTGAAAATCATTAGAAAATGTATAAAAGTTCCTTAAAAGTTTTATAATAAGTTGTAAAAATACATAAAGTTGTTTAATATGTCAAAATAGACATGGCACATATTCAGGTTTCTAAATGTGACAAGATAACAAACGAATACAAATAGAAATAATGGTCAACAATCAGTACGAAATCAACGGTACAAAGGGGACGAAGCAGATGTCGTATGAATTCTTAAAGAGAATAATAAAATAGAGGCGTTGATGATAAGATGATAAGAAAAAACAAGTGTAATAAGTTGCCAATTTCGTTAGTGCGGCCAGTGTTTCACCAACATCAGCTCATTAACTTCGTGGTGGTCGATACACCATCGAAAATAAGATCCACACAAATGAATAATGTTAGCGTTTAAAGAGAGTAGTCAATGCACGGTTCACACGAGTGGATTTCGAGACAAACGAGAGTGACGGACGTCATCCCATATATATGAAAATCTCTCTAGTGATAATTCATTATTCACTTGCGGAGACATTCGAAGATCTACCCAGACGCATAAAGAAGATTGGACGAATGGTCAAAAGAATTCAATTATAAGATAAAATGAAGTAACAAGTAGAAAAACGATCGTCGAGTAAAAACTTACTCGTAAGCGCGTAATTCGTTCAAGAAAAGGTAAGAAAACGTATGCGGGTGCATAGAAATTGTGCTACTTGCATAAAATATAAAGGTTTTCAAAGCTTCTTTTCACTTTATTTCATTTTATTTAACTTTATCATAAATACAAATAAAAAGTTGATTATTATCAAGATTTTTAAGGTGACTACTATTCAGCCTAGCATGGCTCCTTCTAAATTAGACATAGGTGATCAGGCCATGTATAATTTAGGACTAGCAATGCGATGCTCAGTTTCGTCGAACTAGTATTACGTTTCTTATGTATACTTATAAACCATGCCATTTGTAAAATGAAATTTAAAAATATTTTATAAATTTATAAGATACAAGTAATTTGCGAGATTTTTAAGCAACAACTTAATTGTTATAAAAATTATTTCATAATATCAAAGTAAAAAAAATGTCAATTAAAATTATAAGGTGACATTTTGATGAAGTATATAATAACCAAAGGTTTGCAAAAAGTTTCAAATAGTAGCTCATAGGAAAACCAATGAAATGGTCACGAGTTAATAAGGTTTCAAAAGGTTATAAGGTTTAGACGGAATCGCCATGAGACACTTGATAAAAATGTCGACGAAGAATGTGAAGACAAAACTTCAAATCTCAACCCAAATCAGAGGTAGGTTAGAAGAAAAATAAAAATAAAAATAAAATCGAATGACAAGTGAGTCATATATATAAAAAGAATAAAGCAATCCAAATGTGTACTCATCGTAAGCTACTCGACACAAAATGCTTTTAAGAAAAGTATATTATTCGTTTTCAAATTACACCACTAATCCGGTAATTGTTAATCCTGTAAAGTTTCTATATTTAGAAAGTTTATATATTAGGCAGGTTTCCGATTTTGAAAAGTTTCGAAATTTAAGTTGTTAATATTGACTCATAAAAATGTTAACCTTTTTGACAAAATTAATTCTCCAAAATTTTTATTCAAATGCTCCATTTTATACATTCATGATATATGTATGCATGATTCGGACCCAATTTTTTAGTATTAAGTCTAATGTTTATAAGAACATTTTCTTGACAACCTTAAGCCTCATTCAAAATTTCTACATAAAATGCATTTTCCAAAACATCTGAAAGTTCAATCAAACCTTATTAATATTTTCTATTATAACGTAATTTCTATTCTACGTCATCTAATATATTTTACCAACACTTTTTAATGACCCAAAAATTTACAAACACACATGTATTATGGATTACATTGTAATGAAATTTAATTTATATAAATGAGCATATAAAGAAAATATTGCATTGAAATGCAAGAATACCAACAAGAAATTAGAAAGTCAAAACGGTTCATGACGTTCATAGTTAAGTTTCAAGATATGTGACTCACGCGATGGCGGTTAGTCTACTCCAAGGACACATTGAGTTACACAATGGTCTAGAGACTAATTTTCAAGACGTCCAAGCATAAACAATCAGAAAACGATTTTGATATTTATATAGATATCTCAAAGGGATAAACAATGAAAATAACACGCGCAGATGAAGGTATGTAAGGTCATAATATAAAAATTTTGCAATAAAAGCAATTCGAATACTCCAAAATAAATACATAAAGATCTTGAAAATTTATTGTATTTATTTAAGTTAATCATTAATAAATGATAAACTTTTATCGAAAAGTTTAACGACATAAATATATATCAATAAAGGGATCCTATATATAAATATATATCCATAAAGGGATCATAGTATTTATTTGTGAATACTTGCCAATAAGGTATACGTAATAACACATACTAAAATTGTAATCCCAGAAGTAGCTTGAACCTGAAGTCACGCGAAGTTATGTGCACCGACTCTTTGAAAAATAAAACTGACAGTTATAGTTTAGGTTTTTAGAATAAAGACCTATTTCTCTATAACTCATGGCTCTGATACCAATCTTTAACACCCCCAAATTTACACGCAGCGGAATATATCTTTAGGTGCTAAACAATGGTAAAATAACACATAATTTATAAAGAACGACTCGAAAAGAGACGTATTAAATTTATCGTTCATAAAACATTTGTCAGAGTAGCGTAGTCCTAAGTAATCGTTACCAAAAGATAAGTTAACACAAAATATTAATTTGTTTTAGAAATGGAACTATAAATGAATCAAAGAGTTTTAACTGCTACATCAGTGCACAACTTCAGTCCCGTGACCACCAAGCTTCCACTTCTTGATTACCTGAAATACATGTGAGTAAAACGATCAGCAAAAACGCCGAGTGAAATCTATAGGTTTATGTAATAATTTTGAACACAAGAAAAAGTTATAATTTAGTGGCATACTTGAAGGCAATAAGCATCGAATAATTTTGCGTCAACAATAATGTATATAGCGACAATTGCACTAAGCTCATGGAACCGAACCCTTAGACACTCCCATATCAGTCTAATAAGACGAGAGATTTATTAATTGTCATTACCCCCGGTATTAAGCACATTGCCGTATGCTTAGACATCTCATAACAAAATATTCAAACAGTGGATGTTCAGGCATAAGCTTCTATGAATACATATCCACAAACTGAATCGGGCGGCTTCACCCATAGATCTATTTGTACAAGTGGTTACCCCATCATAGGTTAATAAACGGACCATAATTGAGGCTTTTATAATTGGTAATATACTACTCAATGCAATGTAAGGCAACCACGGGTCCATTCTTAAAGGGACAAGCGTACCAAAACAAGTTGTATTCTAAGTTTATAAAAACATGTATTCCCCCTCGCGGGTTTTAAAATCATTTAAATACTAGTATAAATCGAGGCTAAAGACTCAACTTAGCCAATAGTGGTAATGAGACGATCGCCGACGACTAGTGATGCCCGTTTAAACACGAAAATCGCAACCTACCAAATAATGCGCGCTCGTTATTAATCGACTCAAGTATAAATTATACTTAAATTATACAAAACTCAAAATTTACAAAACCAAGACAACTCGAAAGATCAACAAGCAAGTGATACTATTATATCTTTCTATATGTACTAGTTTTCCAAACTAGCACCTCCGATATTGATTCATCTCAAGATGCCAAATCAACACGGGTCTACTACCCAACACGCGTATTCAATCTCAGAATATACATTCAAGCCTAACACTTATAACCTTCGGGAATTTCAGAAGCTAATAGGTTAGCCTCTCGCCTCAAACTATGACGCGAGGTTAAGTACCTCCCAAAAATACTTAGCCGGTACTTACCAAAAGTACACGCTGATTTACCATACTTAAACAGCTCCGTTTTTGAAGAAACTTGGTGACAACCTCACTTATAATCTGTATAAGACTCAGTTAAAAATTCATTCAAAAATATTACTTCTAAGACCTTCTGCCCGACACACATTCGTGTTGTAAAAACCGGACAGTTTTACGCCTTTGACTTGTAAAACCATTTTGACTTCTCTGAACAATTCCGTTTACAAAACCGACACTCGAGTTTGAAAATAGACTCATGACCTGAGGTTTAGAAACTTACAACAGCCCTTGACTATTTCCAAAACTCAGTCTATAGTCCCCGAGATTCGATTCAAATATCGACAACAACTATATATTGTGTCGATACTCGTCTCCCGGTACACGAATAATCAAACTAGCGTATCTTCCACCTCGTTTGGAGTTGGAAAGCCTACTTTATATCAAATCGAAGCTCTCGAACTCCTCTACAACACTAGCACATAATATTATGCTTTTATAAAAGGTTAACCCACGAAAATTACCCCTAAAAATGCTGATCAAAAATAGACTTTTAAAAATCATGTTAGACCATTATTTTGACACCATTCAACATTACCCATACCCTTAGTATCAACTAGCAATCATACCCATGAACTTAAAACAACCTAATCACTTGCATATCAAATTTTAATAAAAACCCAAATAAAAAAAATATATATAAAATGATCAAAACTAATATAAAACATCATTAACAACACATGCACATAACAATTTTGGATCAAACATCACCAACTTTTCTTGAAAAAGTTATGTTATTGCATGTTGTTAAAAATGGTACCAAAATACTCACAAAAGACTTTAGGATAGGGATTAATCTTGGCTTTTATTGAATCAAATTAGATCATAAAATTTTTGATGATTTTTTGTGATGGGGGGGGGGGGGGGGGGGGGTTATGGTTAGCGGCTAGAGGAGAGAAAAAAAGAAAGATGTGTGTGTTTTTCTACAAGAATTATGAGTGGAATTGTTAGGTGAGGTGTTTTTATATGGTGGTTGGGGTAAAATTTGTAAATATTAACTAGTTTTGGACTAAAATGTAACATTTAATTTAAAAAGCGGGAAATGACTATTAGTCGACTTTTCGAAAATTCCCGGGAGTCGGGTTTCGTAAAAGTAATTTTTAAAATTTTAAACGCACACGAAAAATAATAATATAACGACTAATTACGTAATTAAAACGATATCGTCGAAAGTATTAAATATCGAAACGATCGATAATAAAATATAAAATTTTAGGCATCCGTCGGTATCGCGATCACTAGTAGTCCTCGTTACTCGTCTAAATATAAAATAAAATGTTCAATATCGGTTTCAACATAAACCGTTAAACATAATAGTATTTAATGTTATCATATACTTCAAAAATACTTGAAAATAGAATTAAATTATGACCTTATTTTTGCGGGTTTTACATCCTCACCACCTTAAGCGAGCACCGTCCCGGGGCTCGTTTCTTCTTATACACTCCTTTTCGAGATTTATTCTAAACTCAAAATTAAATAAGCGATCTTCAATACGAGGAATACAACAAGATAGAATGAATACGACAAACGCATAAACGGACAAGATGTGGTAAAATGATTTAAGGTTGACAATCGACGAGGGATCTCGAATCACGTAACCATAAAACATAATAATTCACATTATGAGGAAAATGAGGGCGAAGAATAAATTAAATATTAACATTAAAACAAGGTTTGTCACAATTATCCGTCCCGGATTTGGTATTACCTTAAAATTCGATTGAGGTACTTTTTGGATAAAGATGATATATTAAAAATAGAAGTAAAATAACTTCAAAATTTATTTTGTCATGTTAAGAAACTTTGAAAGAATGACATGAATTTATTAATTAAAATCGTATTGATAGTTACAATTAGAAAATAAAATTTCCAAATGAAATCATTATTAGGAATATAAATTAAACCGGCAATTTCATTACATTAAAAGTAAAGTATGATAAAAGTCAAATAGTTCAAAAGATAAGATATTTTGTCATTTTAGACACTAGTTATAGTTATACAAAAGATGATGTATAAATTTGACTTTTTAATTGTGATAGTTATTTTGATAATTGAAAATCATTAGAAAATGTACAAATGTTCCTTAAATTTTTTATAATAAGTTGTAAAAATACATAAAGTTGTGTAATATGTAAAAATAGACATGGGACATATTCAGGTTTCTAAATGTGACAAGATAACAAACGAATACGAATAGAAATGATGGTCAACAATCAGTACGAAATCAACGGTACAAAGGGGACGAAGCAAATGTCGTATGAATTCATAAAGAGAATAATAAAATAGAGGCGTTGATGATAAGATGATAAGAAAAAATATGTTTAATAAGTTGCCAATTTCGTTAGTCCGGCCAGTGTTTCACCAACATCAGCTCATTAACTTCGTGGTGGTCGATACACCATCGAAAATAAGATCCACACAAAATTTTAATCAAAGAAAATTCTTAAAAATCACTTGTAGTTAAAATAAATCAATTGAATAATGTTAGCGTTTAAAGAGAGTAGTCAATGCACGGTTCACACGAGTGCATTTCGAGACAAACGAGAGTGACAGACGTCATCCTGGATATATAGAAATCCCTCTAGTGATAATTCATTATTCACGACCGGAGACATTTCGAAGATCTACCCAGTCGCATAAAGAAGATTGGACGAATGGTCAAAAGAATTCAGTCATAAGATAAAATGAAGTAACAAGTAGAAAAAGATCGTCGAGTAAAAACGTACTCGTAAGCGCGTAATTCGTTCAAGAAAATGTAAGAAAACGTATGCGGGTGCATAGAAGTTGTGCTACTTGCATAAAATATAAAGGTTTTCAAAACTTCTTTTCTCTTTATTTCATTTTATTTAACTTTTTCATAAATACAAAGAAAAAGTTGATTATTATCAAGATTTTAAAGGTGACTACTATTCGGCCTAGCATAGCTCCTACTAAATTAGACATAGGTGATCAGGCCATGTATAATTTAGGACTAGCAATGCAATGCTCAGTTTTGTCGAACTAGTATTACGTTTCTTATGTTTATTTATAAACCATGCAATTTGTAAAATGGAATTTAAAAATATTTTATAAATTTATAGGATACAAGTAATTTGCGAGATGTTTAAGCAACAACTTAAATGTTATAAAAATTATTTCCTAATATCAAAGTAAAAAAATGTCAATTAAAATTATAAGGTGACATTTTGATGAAGTATATAATAACCAAAGGTTTGCAAAAAGTTGCAAATAGTAGCTCATAGGAAAACCAATGAAATGGTCATGAGTTAATAAGGTTTCAAAAGGTTATAAGTTTTAGACGGAATCGCCATGAGACACGTGATAAAAATGTCGACGAAGAATGTGAAGACAAAACTTCAAATCTCAACCCAAATCTGTAACACCCGTATGTAAAAATCAGAATATTTAAATACGCGGTTTAATTTTAATAAACTATATAAATATTAATTATTAGACAGAGATATAAACGAAGAAATAATACGCAATCTCAGCTTATTTAAATACTACAATAAGATAACTAATTAAATTACGTAAACTACGTAAAACGTAATCACGAACATTTAACACGATTAACATTATTGCGTATATTTAATTAACGCGACAAGTAACCACGTAAATAATATTTACGTTTAAACACGTATAATGATAACTATAAAAATATACGACATATTAAATACATGATCACGCGTAACGTTTTAGCGAGCGTATTAAATAAAATAAATGAACTAAGTGGGTTTTCGGGCTTTTGGACAAGAAAGGGAGACAAGACATATGGGCCGAAGCCCATGATTTTGCCAAACCGACCCTTTACATATTATAGACGGAGGGAGTGTTTTATTTTTGGACAAACACAAAAGTCTAGATAAAACCCTAGAAAGAAAATATGCAGTCGTCACTTCCTTTCTTCTCTCCTCCCTGCCGTGGGTTTTCAACACCACAAACAAGGGAATAAACGCCCTATAATCCTGAAGATCAAGGTTGGTTCGTGTGAAAACCCTAACAGCATGTAAGAACTCGAATCTTATTTTTGTGCTTCCTTTTGATTTTGGCTAATTGGCTAAAACCCTAATCTTTATATAAAAAAAAAACGTGATAAACAATAGAGAAAAAGGGGGGAAATCGTTTTCTTTTGTGGTGTGCTAACTGCACGCAAACCGAGACCATCCATGGTCTCGGTGGTGGAAGTCAGTCACCAGCCGCAACCCTAGACGGGTGTTGGCTGGGTTTTGGTTCAGGCGGGGGCAACACAAACCCCAGCTAGGGGGCGGTTTGTGCTAACACTGGGAACCCCTTTGGGGTGTTTGTACTACCAGGGGAAACCGAGACCACCAGGTCTCGGTGGGATAATAATAACAAGCAGGGGAAACGAATAACTAGCAGGGGGAAACGAACAACAGGTAGGGGGAAAACTGGCAGTAAGGAGCTGTTTGGCAGTGAGTTTTAAAACCAGATTTAGGGCTGTTTGGCTACGGGTTTAAGGGCAGATTAAGGGGCTGTTTGGCTAGACTTATTTTAAAAACTTAGCACGAGTTTTCGGAGTCGCTTATAATAATTATTGCACGGGATTATTTAAATGCTTTAAATCATTTTAAAAGGGATTTATAAATAAATAAATTTAATTGTCGATTTTATTATTTTATTAATAAAATTATATTGATATCGTTTTGTCATGTTAATTGTTTTAAAACATAGGATTTATTAAGGATTTAATTTAAAGGAACTATTTTGGAAACCTATTAATTGTAGAAGCTTTCTATTTATAGTAGGTTACTACTTATAGAAATATCGTAAATATCAGAATAAGTGTTACATAAATCAGTAATTAATGAAAAATAGTCAGAATTACAATATTTCAAGAAATCAGAAATACTTGATGTACGCTATCCAGTGAATATTTAAGAACAGTCGGGTTTATCAAAGATACACCAGACAATCAGATTAATCAGATTATACATAAACATCAATACTATAATAAAATGAATTAAATTAAGAACATATGAGAATCAGTAATAGTAAACAATAATCAGTTAACTCATTCGTGTCCGTTATTTATGTAGTAACCGTGAAGTTGGAATACATGTTTCTGCTTTCAATCTTATTTCATTATTGGATACGAGGTACGGATTCCCGTCCTATCAGTAAGGATTTCATTTCCTATGCATGATTAGGATTCCCCGTCTGCAGCCAAATGTTTTTCCCCAGTATAAGCTTATCAGTAATCATGTTAATAACTAAATAAAGTTGCCTGAGCATTATATACAAGCATGATCAGTTTATGTACTAGTTACGGAGGTGCCGTAACCACGGCACTAGAGGCACCGGTGTCGTGACTCACATGCAGGAGAGTGATATCCTGCATCGTCCCACTCAGCTCAGCTTGGCCATTTTATTAGTATTTTTAGTGGGGCGTATGGATGCATCCTAGGCTTATAAGTGTTTCATGTTATCAGGGTGAATGTGGTGTGGGCTCTACATCCTTCACATTGGAGTTGATCCCTCCACCCAGCACAGTTATTTAGAGGTCACCCCTCTATAGCTTGATGAGGTCACCCCTCCAGTTATTCATGCACGGTTGTTACAGCACGTGACCTATATAAGCTCTGGCAAATAAAATACAGTAAATGCATGTTTTCAGAATTAATAGTTATATTTCAGTATCAGTATATATGAACCAGGTTTCTCAGATTTTATGCAGAGTTCTACCACATGTTACATATCAGTCTTACAGCTTCAGTATTCATCGCTTGTTTCATTATATATATTCTTATCATGTTTTATATCCGTTCACTGAGCGTTATGCTCAGCCGTAGTTCCTTTCATGCTCTAACGGCAGGTACACCGGGACGCTATTAGGATTCTGAGAGCACGTGCATTTGGAATGGAAGCTATACAGACTTCTTATTTTATGCACTTACATTATTCTGCTTATTTGGACATTGTTTAGTCCTTTCTTTCAGTATTTCATTTTTCATGTTTTGAGCTTAGGTTGGATTATCGATGTTTGATTCCGGTATTTCCGTTATGGTCATTTAATGTTTCATTACATTTACCTTATGCTTTGATGACACGCCATAAATACACGTAACGGTCCACTTATCCAAGTGGGGTGTTACAATTATGGTATCAGAGCGCAAGGTTCGACCTGTAGGCTCTAAAACTTGACCTGTGACTAGTGGGTAGTCACCAGGAATTTCCCAGATTTTGGCGTTGTTATCTTTCACGTTTCTCATGGCTTATTCAGTCAGTTTTCTTCATTTATCAGTCAGTTTTCTTAAAGTTTTGACTAAGCAAAAGGTTGATACAGAACTAGCCATACTTAGTCGCATGTGCTTTTTAGCGAGTTATCGTTTTGGTGAACTGACCATAGGCGTTCACCCTTGCCGCTCGGATTTTTGTATAGGTGAACTGATCAGGGGCGCTTATCCTTACTCATGTCAGATTCATGTTTTCAGTCCAATATTACGTGGTGAACCAGCCCATATACGTTCACCAATGTTCAGATCAAATTCCATGGTTTTTAGTCAAATGTTGTTCTTGTGAACCGATCCATAGTTGTTCACATTTGTCATATCATGACATTTCATTAAATCTTGACAAAAATAAATTGGACTACAGCCAACCATATTTAGACCCAGATTATAAATTTCTATAAATGACCGTTCTCAGAAAATTTTGACAAGCATGGATCGAACCAGAATCGCCCATACATAGTCATATGTTTTGTTCCTTGAATTATGTGGATTGAACCTTAGCCATCCACGTCAGTTGAGGTTAAACTTCAGTTGATTATACTCTTATAGTCTTTATAACAATCCAGTTCGCACAATCTCAAGTTGATGTTGCTTCCACGCTGTTTCAGTTTCATGTCTCCGTGCGAGGGTCTTATGTCCAGCAGAATGATAAATGTCTCCATGCTAAGACACAAAAGAATTTCAGTAAAACCCGTTTTCATGATAAATCATGTTCTGGTCTTTATCAATCATGTCTTTATACTGAACGTTGATGGAACTCCGTTTAATCATACTTTCGCCTCTATACAATCAACATTAAGTCTACACAGAAATTATCAGACTATCATGTTAACCGTTTCAGTTCAGTTTACTACCGTTTAAATCTCCATGTATAGTATTCCCTAGGCACTCCACGTACAATGTCTCAGATATACTCCTTGTGCGGTATTCATTTTGTACTTTATGTACAGTAGTCAAGGTGTACACCAGGTACCCTACTCCACGGATATTGCTAATCGATCCTCAATCATCTCAGGTATTTCCACTTGTCGATATTCTACCAGGTGCTGATGTTGCTCGTGAGTTGAAGATTTTACCAGATGCTGATGCTGCTAACACTTTGAAGACCTCACAAATGCTGATGCTGCTGATACTTTGGAGATCTCTCGAGATGCTGATGTCGTTCATACAATGAAGATTCTACAGAAAAAGGACGAAAACTATAAATTTAAAATTTCTGACAAGAATAAAATTTCAACCATCAGACACTACCATTCCATTTCATATTTTTTTTTACTTTCTCAGCTAGATGTCACACTTCACTCAACTAACCGTTCATTCAGAAGAGTGGGAACCGGAACCCAGCCGGCCACTCAGAAGAATAGTTACATGAATCACGGTCATGATAATGACCATCATAAAGTGACAGACAAAGCAGTAGTGACAATCATCGTACTTATAATTAATCAGCCAGTAACCATCGGAACTCCGGCACGGACGTGACCAGAAATACAAGAGGTCAGTAGTCTGACCGGTCCGCCAATCTTAGCAATTACCAGATATTTTTAACCTTATTCAGATTCATCCACTAAAACACATGTCAAGACATCAGTCGAGACATAGGTCTCAGGTATCATTTAGGAAGACACATATCAGAACACTAGTCATGGTACACGTCATACGAATCTTTTCTCAAAATACGAGTCAAAACTCATAACTCCTGTATGTTTCTAAATCAGGCCCTCAGGAATTCATAGTACCCTTCAGAAAGGAGTATACCCGTTCTATTATGCCACTCATGAATCAGATCATTAAAATTCAGTCACCACACTAGTTTATTATCCAGATTAAACACACGGTAATCATTATGTGAGGTTACAAACGAATACATTTAGTGAAAAGTCGCCATGTTTACTTCACGTATTCATATGTCAGCCTTATCTTAAATCATGAAGTACCTACCTTCCTGCCAGAAGGACTCCACCATACCACCCAGATTTATTAAGTTTTTCTATCAGTTAACGATGACATCCGTCTTACTAGATCCCAAGTATTGTCATTTTAGTTTCCGCCAGAAAATCAGTACAAGTTATACTTTACCGCAAGTGACTTATTATTCTGAAGCTACGAAGACCTTTCAGCTACCTGTTATAAATTCACTTTTGAAATTCCTTAAATTCATGATCAGCAGACCATTCCAGAGTTCCAGATATAATTTCAGAAAGTTTTTCAGAAATTCATTCCTGACTACAAGACATAATTTAACATCGAGCTTGTCTCAAGAACGGAACCTGTCTTCAAAAATCTTATTTGCAGGGCTTTAGCTACGTTAAAAGAGTTGCAGCAATTGCTGCAAGAGTTACCGAAACAAGGCTTAATCGCCTAGCACATCACCAGAAAATGCACCGCTTTCGGTCCATCAGGAAGAAAGCCAGTAACATGAAATCATGTATCGACCACTAAATTTTTTTATCAGATCACCATTCTTAATCAATGTTCATTCCATTAAATAGCAGGTTTATCTGATCTGCTACGATATCTTAAATATTTTCCAGAACAAATTGCGATCATGCCGCCAGAAGTGGTGAGAGAAGAACATGATGTTTTCCGAACTGCTGTTGCACATATTATAGTCTCTCTAAAGATATTGATTTTATAGTTCTGAACTCCCTATGCTCCAGCTATATTATGGAATTTATGAGTAAATTTTTTTTTTCTCTATGATTCTCAGACAAAATCGTCAGCGTATTCATTGATCACATTATGATCTGCTAAATTTTAGAGAAGAACACGAGAATCATCTTCTCACAGTTGTACAAAATCTTCGATAGGAATTCCAAATGAACAAGGTGGAATTTCTGAGCATTCTACCATAGCAGAAAGAAATTTCAAACAATGCTGCGAAGGTGAAGGCCATCACCTGATGGTCCCGACCGACGCCTGTGAATGAAGTACAAACTTTTCTAGAACTCAATTGACTGCTACCGCAGAAATTGCTGATAGTTCTCACTAAAAATTTTATGACTATTCAACCAGAATTACACCGGAATGTTCCATAATCCCAGGAAAAACTTTGATAGAAGCAGTATCACACAATAATGCAGCTATGTTCATATCTGGATGCCTGACATACCGCAGGTTCAAGATAGAACGTCGTCATGTTAGTGAGTTACTACAACCCTTAGGAATTTCTGAACAGAAATGAGACGAAAGTCCATGAAATTGTTATCAGCTACCACAGGCTCAGAGAAAGTATGATACTATCTAAGTTATCGTCAACCATGTAATCAGTCTGCGCGTTTCTTTCATCCGAAAGGAGCACGCAGTAGCAGATCTGCAGAAAATTTTGAAATTCAGCAGTAAATCGTACGAATTCAAGGCATTCCATTGACCATCATATCAGACAGAATTCATGTTCACGATCAAGTGTATGTTTACGTTCACTTTAAGTTCATGTTTATTTTCACTTTCACGTTTACGTCTCATTCGCAGCATGATGCTGTTTTAGTTCATCTTTTATGCTAGCTCGTGATTTAAGCTCACGTTAGCGTTCATAACATTGTTCACGTTCAAGTTCGTGTGCCATTTCACGATACACGTTTCGCAGCTTATTACCGAATACGGTTACGGAAAGTTTGGGAAATCAGACTCAAGTTTAGCACAACTATTCCATAACCAGTCAGACGTTTCACATCTTAAGCCGTAACGTTTGGCATTCATTCCTCAGTCAGCATACGTTCATGATATGTTCTAGTATCACGTTCACAGTATGATTCACGTATTACATTCATGATATATTCCATTCCAAAGCTCCTCATATAATTATGAACCACGTTCACAATTGCTCACTCAGCACGTTCACAATGGTTCACGTAGTTTGTCCCTATGTTTCAGCAACTTTCTCAGAGATATAAATATTATCTTTTCAGAATATTTACACGTATCGTTTCATGTATCATACATGCTATAGTTATTCAGTCTATCAGATTTAGAAAATCCATCTTAAATATGGAACCAGAAACTATTCAGCATCATCAGGACAGGGTCATCAGGACCATGATGTTATTTATTATGTTAGACCTTTGAAGGAATCGTTTCGAGCGGGAGGCCACTCGAAACAGGAGTCCATCCGGACCTCTCATCCCCTTTCCTTCAATAAATCCAGTTAAGTTCTTTCAGTCATGTCACGTTCCATGTTCTCTTCAGCCATGTCACGTTACATGATCATTTCATTCATGTCAGGTTTATATCTATCAGCAGCATTATATCTTAACTAGAAGACAATTCATCCTTCAGCTTAATTGTCTTTTCAGTCTACGTGTTCTTTCAGTTCTTATAACTTCCTCAGCTTATTACCTTAATTCGAGGACGAATTTCTCCTTTTTAGAGGGGAAGAATTGTAAAACCCAGAATAGTCGTATCTTTAATTCGGGGACGAATTATTGTTTTTAGAGGGGAAGAATTGTAAAACCCGTATTTAAAAATCAGAATATTTAAATACGCGGTTTAATTTTAATAAACTATATAAATATTAATTATTAGACAGAGATATAAACGCAGAAATAATACGCAATCTCAGCTTATTTAAATACTACAATAAGATAACTAATTAAATTACGTAAACTACGTAAAACGTAATCACGAACATTTAACACGATTAACATTATTGCGTATATTTAATTAACGCGACAAGTAACCACGTAAATAATATTTACGTTTAAACACGTATAATGATAAGTATGAAAATATACGACATATTAAATACATGATCACGCGTAACGTTTTAGCGAGCGTATTAAATAAAATAAATGAACTAAGTGGGTTTTCGGGCTTTTGGACAAGAAAGGGAGACAAGACATATGGGCCGAAGCCCATGATTTTGCCAAACCGACCCTTTACATATTATAGACGGAGGGAGTGTTTTATTTTTGGACAAACACAAAAGTCTAGATAAAACCCTAGAAAGAAAATATGCAGCCGTCACTTCCTTTCTTCTCTCCTCCCTGCCGTGGGTTTTCAACACCACAAACAAGGGAATAAACGCCCTATAATCCTGAAGATCAAGGTTGGTTCGTGTGAAAACCCTAACAGCATGTAAGAACTCGAATCTTATTTTTGTGCTTCCTTTTGATTTTGGCTAATTGGCTAAAACCCTAATCTTTATATCAAAAAAAAAAAACGTGATAAACAATATAGAAAAAGGGGGGAAATCGTTTTCTTTTGTGGTGTGCTAACTGCACGCAAACCGAGACCATCCATGGTCTCGGTGGTGGAAGTCAGTCACCAACCGCAACCCTAGACGGGTGTTGGCTCGGTTTTGGTTCAGGCGGGGGCAACACAAACCCCAGCTAGGGGGCGGTTTGTGCTAACAGTGGGAACCCCTTTGGGGTGTTTATACTACCAAGGGAAACCGAGACCACCAGGTCTCGGTGGGATAATAATAACAAGCAGGGGAAACGAATAACTAGCAGGGGGAAACGAACAACAGGCAGGGGGAAAACTGGCAGTAAGGAGCTGTTTGGCAGTGAGTTTTAAAACCAGATTTAGGGCTGTTTGGCTACGGGTTTAAGGGCAGATTAAGGGGCTGTTTGGCTAGACTTATTTTAAAAACTTAGCACGAGTTTTTGGAGTCGCTTATAATAATTATTGCACGGGATTATTTAAATGCTTTAAATCATTTTAAAAGGGATTTATAAATAAATAAATTTAATTGTCGATTTTATTATTTTATTAATAAAATTATATCGATATCATTTTGTCATGTTAATTGTTTTAAAACATAGGATTTATTAAGGATTTAATTTAAAGGAACTATTTTGGAAACCTATTAATTGTAGAAGCTTTCTTTTTATAGCAGGTTACTACTTATAGATATATCGTAAATATCAGAATAAGTGTTACATAAATCAGTAATTAATGAAAAATAGTCAGAATTACAATATTTCAAGAAATCAGAAATACTTGATGTACGCTATCCAGTGAATATTTAAGAACAGTCGGGTTTATCAAAGATACACCAGACAATCAGATTAATCAGATTATACATAAACATCAATACTATAATAAAATGAATTAAATTAAGAACATATGAGAATCAGTAATAGTAAACAATAATCAGTTAACTCATTCGTGTCCGTTATTTATGTAGTAACCGTGAAGTTGGAATACATGTTTCTGCTTTCAATCTTATTTCATTATTGGATACGAGGTACGGATTCCCGTCCTATCAGTAAGGATTTCATTTCCTATGCATGATTAGGATTCCCCGTCTGCAGCCAAATGTTTTTCCCCAGTATAAGCTTATCAGTAATCATGTTAATAACTAAATAAAGTTGCCTGAGCATTATATACAAGCATGATCAGTTTATGTACTAGTTACGGAGGTACCGTAACCACGGCACTAGAGGCACCGGTGTCGTGACTCACATGCAGGAGAGTGATATCCTGCATCGTCCCACTCAGCTCAGCTTGGCCATTTTATCAGTATTTTTAGTGGGGCGTATGGATGCATCCTAGGCTTATAAGTGTTTCATGTTATCAGGGTGAATGTGGTGTGTGCTCTACATCCTTCACATTGGAGCTGATCCCTCCACCAAGCACAATTATTTAGAGGTCACCCCTCTATAGCATGATGAGGTCACCCCTCCAGTTATTCATGCACGGTTGTTACAGCACGTGACCTATATAAGCTCTGGCAAATAAAATACAGTAAATGCATGTTTTTAGAATTAATAGTTATATTTCAGTATCAGTATATATGAACCAGGTTTCTCAGATTTTATGCAGAGTTCTACCACATGTTACATATCAGTCTTACAGCTTCAGTATTCTATCGCTTGTTTCATTATATATATTCTTATCATGTTTTATATCCGTTCACTGAGCGTTATGCTCAGCCGTAGTTCCTTTCATGCTCTAACGGCAGGTACATCGGGACGCTCTTAGGATTCTGAGAGCACGTGCATTTGGAATGGAAGCTATACAGACTTCTTATTTTATGCACTTACATTATTCTGCTTATTTGGACATTGTTTAGTCCTTTCTTTCAGTATTTCATTTTTCATGTTTTGAGCTTAGGTTGGATTACCGATGTTTGATTCCGGTATTTCCGTTATGGTCATTTAATGTTTCATTACATTTACCTTATGCTTTGATGACACGCCATAAATACACATAACGGTCCACTTATCCAAGTGGGGTGTTACAAAATCAGTGGGAGGTTAGAAGAAAAATAAAAATAAAAATAAAAATAAAAATAAAATCGAATGACAAGTGAGTCATATATATAAAAAGAATAAAGAAATCCAAATGTGTACTCATCGTAAGCTACTAGACACAAAAATGCTTTTAAGAAAAGCATATTATTCGTTTTCAAATTACACCACTAATCCGGTAATTGTTAATCCTGTAAAGTTTCTATATTTAGAAAGTTTATATATTAGGCAGGTTTCCGATTTTGGAAAGTTTCGAAATTTAAATCGTTAATATTGACTCATAAAAATATTAACCTTTTTGACAAAATTAATTCTCCAAAATGTTTATTCAAATGCTCCATTTTATACATTCATGATATATGTATGCATGATTCGGACCCAATTTTTTAGTATTAAGTCTAATGTTTATAAAACATTTTCTTGACAACCTTAAGCCTCATTCAAAATTTCTGCATAAAATGCATTTTCCGACACATCTGAAAGTTCAATCAAACTTTATTAATATTTTCAATTATAACGCAATTTCTATTCTACGTCATCTAATATACTTTACCAACACTTTTTAATGACCCAAAAATTTACATACACACATGTATCATGGGTTACATTGTAATGAAATATAATTTATATAAATGAGCATATAAAGAAAATATTGCATAAAAAATAAAGAATACCAACAAGAAATTAGAAAGTCAAAACGGTTCATAGTTAAGTTTCAAGATGTGTGACTCACGCGATGGCAGTTAGTCTACTCCAAGGACACATTGAGTTACACAATGGTCTAGAGACTACTTTTCAAGACGTCCAAGCACAAACAGTCAAAAAATGATTTGGATATTTATATGGATATCTCAAAGGGTTAAACAATGAAAATAAAACGCGCAGATGAAGGTATGTAAGGTCTTAATATAAAAATTTTGCAATAAAAACAATTTGAATACTTCAAAATAAATACAGATAGATCTTAAAAATTTATTGTATTTATTTAAGTTAATCATTAATAAATGATAAACTTTTATCGAAAATTTTAACAACAAAAATATATATCAATAAAGGGATCCTATATATAAATATATATCCATAAAGGGATCATAGTACTTATTTATAAATACTTGCCAATAAGGTATACGTAATAACGCATAATAAAATTGTAATCCCAGAAATAGCTAGAACCTGAAGTCACGCGAAGTTATGTGCACCCACTCTTTGAAAAATAAAAACTGATAGTTTTAGTTTAGGTTTTTAAAATAAAGACATAGTTCTCTATAACTCATGGCTCTGATACCAATCTTTTTAAAATAAAGACCTAGTTTGGTAAAATAACACATAATTTATAAAGAACGACTCGAAAAGAGACGTTTCAAATATATCATTCCTAAAACATTTGTCAGAGTAGCGTAGTCCCAAGTAATCGTTACCAAAAGATAAGTTAAAGCAAAATATTAATTTGTTTTAGAAATGGAATGATAAATGAATCAATGAGTTTAGCAGCTACATCAATGCACAACTTCAATCCCGTGACCACCAAGCTTCCACTTCTTGATTACCTGAAATACATGTGAGTAAAACGATCAGCAAAAATGCCGAGTGAAATCTATAGGTTTATGTAATAATTTTGAACACAAGCAAAAGTAATAATTTAGTGGCATACTTGAAGGCAACAAGCATCGAATAATTTTGCATCAACAATAATGTATATAGCAACAATTGCATTAAGCTCATGAAACCGAACCCTTAGACACTCCTATATCAGTATAATAAGACGAGAGATTCGTTAATTGTCATTACCCCTGGTATTAAGCACATTGCCGTATGCTTAGACATCTCATAACAAAATATTCAAACAGTGGATGTTCAGGCATAAGCTTCTATGAATACATATCCACAAACTAAATCGAGCGGCTTCACCCATAGATCTATTATTTGTACAAGTGGTTAACCCATCATAGGTTAATTAACGGACCATAATTGAGGCTTTTATAATTGGCAATATACTACTCAATGCAATGTAAAGTAACCACGGCTCCATTCATAAAGGGACAAGCATACCAAAACAACTTGTGCTCTAAGTTTATAAAAACATGTATTCCCCCTCGCGGGTTTTAAAATCATTTAAATCTAATATAAAGCGAGGCTATAGACTCACTTTAGCCAATAGTGGTAATGAGACGATCGCCGAAGATTAGTGATGCCTGTTTAAACACGAAAACCGTAACCTACCAAATAAGGCGCGTTCATTAATAATTGAATCAAGTATAAATTATACTCAAATTATACAAAACTCAAAATTACAAAACCAAGACAACTCGAAAGATCAAGAAGCAAGTGATACTATTATATCTTTCTATATGTACTAGTATTCCAAACTATCACCTCCGATATTGATCCATGTCAAGATGCCAAATCAACACGGGTCTACTACCCAACACGGGTATTCAATATCAGAATATACATTCAAGCCTGTAGAAACTAGAAGGGGGGGGGGGTTGAATAGTTTCTCTTCAATTAGTTACCTAATTTAAATTACTTTGAATTAAGTGTGTATCAAAACTATCGTTTACTTAAAGCTAAGTTGCATAATGATTAGGTTCAATTCAAATGCATTAGCAATGGTAATAGGTATGTATAATGATAATGAAATAAGTAAAGAGTAAGGAAAGAGACAACCGAGTGACAAGACACAAAGATTTGTAGTGGTTCGACAACGAGGCTCTATCCTTGTTTCTACTCCACTCCTCGAGTACACCTACTCGAGATTTCCACTATATCCACAAGCTCCCTTCTTGGCGGAGAAAGCCTTACATCGTCGCTTACATTATTTTCCGACACTAAGCTAAATGTCGAGACCTAATCATTAGCTAGGACCAATCTACACAACGTTGCCTACTTCATAATTTAACGACACAAGGCTAGATGTCTAGTTCTAATCCAAAGCTAGAACCAATCTTCACGACTCTTCACTTTGAAGCTAACTGAGAACTTCACACAACACAACTACTAATCAATTTCATGTTTAGTGAGAACTCACAAGACACAACCACATCACTTTATAGTTTAGTGAGAACTACTATACAAATCTATTACAACTCAACTAGACATATCCAATGTAGCACCCCACTTGGATAAGTGGACCGTTACGTGTATTTATGGCGTGTCATCAAAGCATAAGATAATTGTTCTAAAACAGTAACTGACCATGAACGAAAATACCGGAATCAAACATCGGTAATCCAAACATAAGCTCAAACATGAAAAGTAAAATACTGAAGGAAAGGACTAAACAATGTCCAAATAAGAAAAATAATGTAAGAAGTGCATAAAGTAAGAAGTCCGGATAGTTTCCGTTCAATGCACATGCTCTCAGAATCCTAAGAGCGTCCTGGTGTACCTGCCGTTAGAACATGAAAGAACTACGGCTGAGCATAACGCTCAGTGAACGGATATGAAGCATGATAAGGAATTACTGAACTGAAGCAGATGATAAAATACTGAAGCTGTAAGACTGATAAGTAAAGTTGCAGCGGAAAATCTGTGTATAATCTGTAAAGTCTGATTTATAAATAATAAAGTTGAACTGTTATCTGTTAAATCTGAAAAAAAAACATGCATTTACTGTATTTTAATTGCCAGAGCTTATATAGGTCATGTGCTGTAACAACGGTGCATGAATAACTGGAGGGGTGACCTTTTCATGCTGTAGACGGGTGACCTATAAATAACTGTAGAGGGGTGACCTCTAAATACCGTACTGGGTGGAGGGAACAGCTCCAATGTGAAGGATGTAGAGCACACACCACATTCACCCTGATAACTGTAAATTGATAAGCCTAGGATGCATCCATACGCCCCACTAAACATACTGATAAAATGGCAAAACTGAACATGAGTGGGACGGTGCAGGATATCACTCTCCTGCATGTGAGTCACGACACCGGTGCCTCTAGTGTCATGGTTACGGTACCTCCGTAACTAGTACATAAACTGGTCATGCTTGTATATAATGCTCAGGCAATTTATTTAATTATTAATCATGATTACTGATAAGCTTAAACACATACTGGGGAAAACATTTGGTTGTAGACGGGAGATCCTAATCATGCATAGGAAAGAAAGTTCTTACTGAAAGGACGGAAAATCTGTATGATCAATCGAAATGAAAGAGATAAATAATAGTCGAGAGATAGGAATATCCGTACCTTAGCCAAACTCGACGTCTAAACAAAATCCAAGTTATTTTCCGCCAAGCGACCTATATTAATCACGGACTATATTAATCACGGACTACTAATTAAATAACGACCTAACTAAATCGCTCTAAACAAAATCCAAGTTATTTTGTGCCGTTGATTCATAATTTATAAAAACGTTTTTCGTAAAACGACCCGAGGGCACGCAAATCGAGGAAACTAGAATCGAGGAGTACCTGTAAATTAGCGGGATGGGACAAAATAATTTATCCCACCCCACTATACATGGGACGGCCTAAACAAGACACCACATCAAGGATGTGGCATCATTTAGCACATTAGCTTACAAGTGTAAGCTTAGCCTTACACTTAAGCTACCACTACCTCAAAAACAACTAGCTAACTTATTTACCACCATTCACACATGCAAAAAACTCTCAAACTCTCTCAACTCCACCCCTTTTCCGTCCCATGTTCAAGAACAAAACCACATTTGATCTTTTCTAGCCACAAATACTAGTTATCTAGCTATATTATGGAGTTACCTTGAAGCCTTGATTACTTGGTGGCCATTTTAACAACAAAGGAGGTTATTTGCTTGTGTCCTAGGGCTGATTTTTTAACATACTTTCTTGGTGTTTGATGATCTTGGAGATATATTTGGTGTTCATCAAGTTGTTGTCTTCCAAAAACAAGATATACTCTTGGTTGGTAAAGAAGATCATCCTTTCCATTTTCTCTTGTTATTTTTGTAAAGATCAAATGTATTTTCTTTCTTGTTGTATATGTATATGATGAATATATGATGATAAAATGTTGTGTGGGGATCAAGTGTTGATAAATATGCTTAAAAATATTAATAACCATAAGAAACTAGGCTAAAATCATGCTTAATTTGTTGGCTGTATAAAAACAGTATGTAACCAAAACTTAAACTGATAAATTTGCATGGTGGAATCCATTTACAGTAAGTATAAGATGTCATACACATGTGAGAGTTGGCCATGTAATGGAATCATTAAAATGAGTGAGATATGATCAAAACAAGATGAGTGTGCTAATCGGAATAGTCTGTTTTGTAGGGACTGTTAAGGATAGTTAAACTTAAAATGAGCAGTAGCTATAACTAACTTATTTGTAGCATATAATATGAAGTTCATGCCATCCAAAAATGAGCTTCTAATTTATTATAGAACTCTAGATATGACAAAAATGGTGAAGATGAAACTAAAAATCAGATTTTGAAGAATTTATGTTTAATACTATTATATAAGCACTCAAATTATATAGTATAAAATGTGAAATTAAAACCAACTAACTTATGAATTTCATTTATATAAATATATATAAGGTTAAATAAATGGACAATTTATAAAAATAGTAGTTGAATAATATTTATAAGTTATGAAAACTATAAACATGATTTTTACGACTTTTTCGACTATTACCGTAAAATTAACGTTTTTCGCCAATTAAAACTTAGACGATCAAACCCGTCTAATGTAAAGTTTTTAAAAGTCATATACTGATATATAAGTATCTAATACAAGTAAAAACTGATAAAACCCGAACTATAGGACATACGGACATTAACGAGCTAAGTTAGCATATTGGACTAATAATTGGACTAAATAAGTTAAACACTTATAAAAAGTACTTATTGGGATTAACCCATTTGGGCCCAACATTTAATGTGTAAATACTGATAATATAAGTATAAAATGAACTAATACAAGTTAAAGAACTTAGATAAGCTTATTGGACTTAAAATATGTAAATAGGTAAAACTAGTAAACTAGTAAAAAGCTACCAATACATAAACACTAAAATGAGCAAACAAGGATATATAAACCCACTTGATCATCATCATATGTACAAAAATCATCATATTTATATTTGTTATTTTGATAAAGTCATTGGACAAAAGTCTATGACCGATTATTATTTATATAGGTTTCCGTGACCGAAGCACGCCCGTAGCCGATAATCCGCCTTTCATTATCAACGTGAGTTCATATCCTCGCACTCTTTTAAATGTTTTATAAAATGATTTGTAAACCCGCGAGGGAGATAACATGCTAGATTTTGATAAAAATAGAACACAAGTAGTCCCGATGGTATGCTTAATGATATGGACCCGAATGATGCTATGAACCTATAAACGAGATAAAAAGGATTATTTGTAGTTAGGTTATGTCACTCAAAGTCCCATTAGCATGAATTATGAACTACCAGGATTTGGTAGACGCTTATGTATGAAAAGATTTACATAGCGTGATTTTTGTGACAACACGCTAACTTAGATGGGAAAATTGTTTGTCGGGTTCGCGGCCCGTTGTTTTCATAGTAAGGTAACAATGTCATGCGACTAATAATAATCCATAATGTATTTCAATACAATACAATAACGATGCTAATAATGATAATAATATTACCTATAATGGTAATATTGAGGCTACGGTCTCATGGACGGTTTAAGATGTATGCTTGATTTATATATTGCCTGACTAGCAATACGAGGACTTACTTCTGATATTATACTTGTGTTCTGATTTCAAAGATTGTTTTATATAACGGTTTTATTAAACTCTATGAATTCACTCGACATTCGCTGATATGATTTTTGCATGTTTTTATCTCAGGTGCTTGAAGGTAATCCGGATGGAGATCGACTCTGATGGCCCACATAATATTAAAAATGTTCATTCCATCTATGTTTTGTAAACTTAATGACCTGTATAATTTGGGACCTGTTGTACACTTTAAAACTTTTTAAATCGAATGAATGTATGTTGAACCTTGTACAACCATTTTTATGTGTTGTCTATGATTGGAGTTATTGTGCTATCCCGTAACACTCTAAAAGACCCTTCCGCTGTACTGATACGAAAATTAAGAGTGTTACAGTTTGGTACCAGAGCTCTCGTTATAGAGAACAAAAGATTTTAAAAACCAAGGTTTTGAACTAAACTTTTCAAAATCTTTTAACTATGAACATTTGAGAAAATATTTGAAAAATCTTTTGACTATAACGGTGCCAGAGATCTCAGACGTTACCAACAAGCACTATTGAGAAGATATATATTTTGATATATATAATTTAATTTATATATATGTATATATCGTGATTTCAGTATGTAATTGTTTAATAAGTATGTTATCCTAATACGAGATATATATAAATGCAGATTGTCATGGCTGACCCTAATATTCCTGTAGAGAACCATGCTATTCCCGAACGTAATGTAGATGATGATCCTTATTTAGACTTAGTAGATTATGATATGGATGATGAGGAGGAACCATTTGAGGATCCCGAGCCCGAGATAGGACTAGGAGATCAGATTGCCCCTCAGGTTGATATGGTAGAGAATGAGATTGATAATGTTGATATTGAGAATGATGATGATGAGATTAGGTTAGATAATTTAGATGATGAGATTGACGACGAGGATGTCGAGGAGGATATAGGTATAGACGATGAGGTTGATGATGATGAGGAAGCCGAGCTTATTTACCCTTATGATGTTCCAGAGGCAGAGCCTTTACCCCCACCAGTTGATTTGTCTGATTCTGAGGTTGAGCTACCTAGGGATGAAATGTCTTAATCGTCTGAATCTGATTCTAAATCAGAGGAGGATGAGGATGATAATGCACCTGACGGTACTGATGGTATTGCTACTCATAGACGTGTGATAGGAGAGTCTTCTAGTGCACGAGAGGCTACTCATATTGATGGTCTTGCACCATGGGCCTTGAGACGTGATCTAGATGCTTCCCGTGTTAAGAGTAGTATAACAGAGATTGGATTAGGTGTTGTTCAGACTCAAGTTGCTTCTTTGGAGTCGAAGACTAAGGTTGGTAAGAAAGATTAGGAATTGCTTAGTTTGGATTTGACTGATGTGGAGTGTGGTTTGAATGAGGCTTTTAGGAGGTTATCGGTGTTAGAAAGTGGTGAGTTTGCTGATATGAAGAAAAAGGTGAATTCCATGGAGATTCAGTTGAGTGTAGCTCGTGCGATGCGTGATGAAGCTGAAAAGGAGTTGAATATATCCGTGGGTTGGAATAGTAGATTTTATGCTGACATGGTTGAAAGAGGAGTGATCCATAAGCGCCCAGCTGAAGATGTGTCTAGTGATCGTCCGACAAAGATACAGAAAACGATGGATGATGGACCATCTGGCGGTTCTCAGTAGACCAGTCTGTGTTTAGTAGTGACCTTTGTATCTTTTGTACCTTTTGTAGCTTTTACTGAACCGACTTGTTAGTAGTAGACTTGGCACGAATTTTGAGTATATATAGGGCTAGAACTTTGATATGGGATGTAATTAAGACAATGATTTTGTTTCAAATCGAATGAAATATGTATCTTGTCTTGAATTCCATATTGTGCCTTATTTGTATCTTTGTTATGAATTCAATCCATATTATATGAATCCTTGTTGGGTGAATGCTTAATACTTTGAAATTGTGAAATTATAGAATTATGCCGCCCAAGAAAGCTGTGACTGAGGATGATGTACGTAGGATTATTACGGAGCAAGTTACCGCATCTATGACTGAATTTATGGCAAATGCTAGAAATGAAGCTGGCGGTAGTGGAGCTGGCGGTAGTGGAGCTGGCAGTAGTGGAGCTGGCGGTAGTGGAATTGGCGGTACTAATGTGAATGTGAATGCTAATAATGTGAATGCTAATGCTGGAGGAAATGTAGGAGGACTTGGAACTAATGCACCTGAAGTTGGTGGTTGTACTTATGTGACGTTCATGAAGTGTGAACCTCTACCTTTTAATGGAACTGAAGGTGCTGTAGGATTAAGCCAGTGGATTGAGAAGATTGAGTCGGTGTTTCGAATTAGTAAGTGTAAGGAGGAAGATAAGGTGACTTTTGCTATGGCTACTCTTAAAGGTCGTGCGTTGACTTGGTGGAACGGGAGAATTTCTTTCATGGGTATTGATGTTGCTAATGCTACTCCTTGGGCTGAAATTAAGAAGTGGATGACTTTGGAGTTCTGTCCCCGTAGTGTGATCATTAGGTTAGAACAAGAGTTGATTCATCTGAGAATGAAAGGTGTGGACATTGATAGTTCTACAAACCGATTCCATGAGTTGGCATTGCTATGTCCTCGATTGGTGGAACCCGAACAGATCCGAATTGAGCAATATATTAAAGGGTTGACCAAGAATATCCGGGGGGACGTGACATCATCTAAACCACTGACCATTGATGATGCTGTTCGAATGGCTTACCAACTCATTGGACAAATAATTCAGGATAGGGAAGATGAAGCCCGTGTTGGTGAGAAAAGAAAGGGTGACAGTAATCGTGTAGATAGAGGTGATAATAGGAAGAAATTCAATCGCCGTCAGAACCAGATAAAGGGGAATGCAAATGCTCTTACCAACAACACACCGCGCAACGATGATAGATGTCCTAAGTGTGGCAACAAGAGGCATGCTGGAGATTGCTGGAAGTGCTGAAATTACGGAAAGCTTGGACACAAGGTTGAAAGGTGTAAGAAGGGAACCATTTGCTTCAACTGTAATGAAGAAGGTCATAGGAAATCGGAATGCCCCAAGTTGAAAGCGATTGTACCTGGAAGAAACCCCCAGGGTGGTGTCTATCAACTTGGAACAATTGAGGTGAAGAAAGGATCCAAATGTCGTTATCGGTACGTTTTTACTCAACAATCATTATGCTGTTGCTTTATTTGATTCGGGTGCTGATAGGAGCTTTGTATCCACTAAATTTAGTACCCTTATTGACATTGAACCTGTTGAGATAAATACCAGTTACGAGGTGGAATTGGCTAATGGTAAATTAGTGAAAACTAATAAGCTATTAGAAGGATGCTCTCTAAATCTCTTAAACTATTCCTTTCCGATTGATTTGATGTTGATAGAATTAGGTAGTTTTGATATTATTATTGGTATGGATTGGTTGTCGTTGAATAATGCTACTATTTTATATGGAGAGAAGAAGGTTAAAATTCCTCTTAGGAATAGGACGTTAGTAATTGATGGTAATCGAGGTGAATCCTGTTTGAAGATCGTTTCATGTATTAAAGTCCAATAGTACATTAGGAACGGTTGTGAGTTATTCTTAGGTCAAGTGACCGGGAATGAGTCTAGGGAGAAACGATTGGAAGATGTACCTATTATTTTTGAATTTCCTGAGGTACTTCCTAAAGATTTACCCAGACTTCCATTGATAAGGCAAGTAGAGTTTCAAATCGATTTAATTCCTGGTGTTGCACCGGTGGCACGTGCGCCTTACCGATTATCCCCTTCTGAATTAAAGGAGTTATCTAAGCAACTTAAGGAGTTGTCTGATAAAGGTTTTATCCGACCGAGCTCGTCGCCTTGGGGAGCTCCAGTCTTGTTCGTTAAGAAGAAGGATGGAACTTTCCGTATGTGCATTGATTATAGGGAACTGAGTAAGTTGACAATTAAAAATCGATATCCTTTACCTAGGATTGATGACTTGTTTGATCAACTACAAGGATCTAGTGTGTATTCTAAGATAGATTTGCGGTCAGTATATCACCAACTTCGCGTCCGTGAAGAAGATATTCCTATAACTGCATTTAGAACTCGTTATGGACACTATGAATTTCAAGTAATGCCATTTGGGTTAACTAACGCACCTACAGTTTTCATGGATTTAATGAATCGAGTGTGCAAGCCCTACTTGGATAAATTTGTGATTGTGTTTATTGACGATATTCTAATCTATTCTAAGAATGAAGATGAACATAGAGAACATTTAAGTATTGTTTTGAATTTGTTGAAGGATGAAAAGTTGTATGATAAGTTTTCGAAATGTGATTTTTGGTTAGATTCTGTGCAATTTCTTGGTCATGTGATTAACAAAGATGGAATTCATGTTGATCCTGCAAACGTTGAAGCCATTAAGAATTGGTCTGCACCGACAACGCCAACGGAAGTGCGACAGTTCTTAGGATTGACTGGCTATTATAGGCGATTCATTAAAGAATTTTCTTTAATAGCTAAACCCTTGACTAAGATTACCCAGAAGAATAAACCTTTCGTTTGGGGAAGTGATGAGGATGGAGTATTTCAGACATTGAAACAAAAATTATGTAGTGCGCCAATTTTATCATTACCCGACGGGAGTGAAGATTTGTAGTGTATTGTGATGCATCTCTTAGAGGCTATGGAGCTGTTTTGATGCAGCGAGAAAAAGTGATAGCTTATGCTTCTAGGCAATTAAGAAAGAATGAGGAGAATTATACTACTCATGATCTTGAGTTAGGAGCTATAGTCTTTGCTCTTAGGTTGTGGAGACATTATCTGTATGGCACCAAGTGTACAGTATTCACCGATCACAAAAGCCTACAGTATATTCTCGATTAGAAGGAATTGAACATGAGGCAACGAAGATGGATAGAGTTGTTAAGTGATTATGATTGTGATATAAAATATCACCCAGGAAAAGCCAATGTTGTTGCCAATGCGTTAAGCAGGAAAGATAGAGAGCCTATCAGGGTACGTTCTCTAGTCTTGACCGTGCACAATAATTTCCCTGAGCAAATTAGAAATGCGCAAATAGAAGCGTGTAAGAAAATTTTGTTAATGAAGGGTTCCGAGGAGAAGGAGATCCTTTAGAGGTTAGAGCTGATGGAGTGAAATGCTTAAGAGGTCGTATGTGGATACCTAAGTTTGGAGGCTTAAGAGACTTGGTTATGATAGAATCCCATAAATCTAAGTATTCCATTCATCCGGGATCTGATAAGATGTACCATGATTTGAAGAAGTTGTACTGGTGGCCGAATATGAAAGCTGATATTGCTATGTATGTTCTTTAATGCTTGACTTGTGCTAGAGTTAAAGCCGAACATCAAAAGCCATCAGGACTACTTCAACAGCCAAAGATTCCTGAATGGAAGTGGGAGCGAATTACGATGGACTTTATCACCAAGCTTCCTAGAACATCATCTGGAAACAACTCGATTTGGGTTATTGTCGACAGACTGACCAAATCAGCACACTTCATTCCGGTTAAAGAGCAGTTCTCACTGGAGAAACTGACTCGTATATACCTTGAGAATGTTGTATGCAAGCATGGAGTGCCTGTATCGATCATTTCAGATCGAGATCCTAGATTCGAATCGAATTTTTGGAAATCTCTCCAAAGATCTTTGGGAACGAATCTTGACATGAGCACTGCTTATCACCCCCAGACTGATGGGCAGAGTGAAAGGACGATACAAACACTAGAAGATATGTTGAGAGCTTGTGTGTTAGATTTTGGTAAGAATTGGGATAAACATTTGCCGTGAGCAGAGTTTTCTTATAACAATAGTTACCATTCTAGTATTAAGGCTGCACCGTTTGAAGCTTTGTATGGTAGGAAGTGTAGATCTCCTGTATGTTGGAGTGAAGTTGGGGATACCCAGCTCACGGGACAGGAATTGATCCGGGAGACTACGGAGATGATAGTTCAGATTAAGAATAGGTTGTTGACTGCCCGTAGTAGACATAGAAGTTACGCGGATGTGCGGAGGAAACCGATGGAGTTTGAAGTGGGTGACCGAGTAATGTTGAAAGTATCGCCATGGAAAGGCGTTATAAGATTTGGTAAGCGAGGGAAATTGAATCCCCGTTATATTGGACCCTTTAAGATTTTATCTAGAGTAGGTCCGGTGGCTTACAAACTAGAGTTACCCCCAGAACTTCATGGTGTTCATAACACATTCCATGTATCTAATCTGAAGAAATGTCTAGCAGTGAGTGATGAGAAAATTTCGTTGGATAAAGTTCGAATAGATAGGAAGTTGCATTTTATCGAAGAACCCGTAGAGGTTATGGATCGTGAGTAAAGCAACTGAAACAAAGTCGGATACCCATTGTTAAGATCCGATGGAATTCAAAGCATGGACCAGAATATACTTGGGAACGAGAGGATGAAATGTGGAAGAAATATCCGCACCTCTTCGATTTCAATAAGAAATGGACATCAAAATGAAATGGATCACGAGGACGTTGATCCCTTTTAGGAGGAAAAGCTATGACAATCTAACATTTTCAGGTAGAGAATTATTTTCTCGTATAATATTTTGAAACTTATTTTTGTGTTGGTTGATGAACTCACAACTTACGGATTTAAATTTGGGCTTACATGCATAATTTAGCGTCCTTTACGACTAAACCGGAAACCTTAGGATTACGTATTTACGTTTTTGAACTCCGTTTTTGATGAGACAATTTTTATTAGATTCGTTTTGTGCCGTTGATTCATAATTTATAAAAACGTTTTTCGTAAAACGACCCGAGGGCACGCAAATCGAGGAAACTAGACTCGAGGAGTACCCGTAAATTAGCGGGATGGGACAAAATAATTTATCCCACCCCACTATACATGGGACGGCCTAAACAAGACACCACATCAAGGATGTGGCATCATTTAGCACATTAGCTTACAAGTGTAAGCTTAGCCTTACACTTAAGCTACCACTACCTCAAAAACAACTAGCTAACTCATTTACCACTATTCACACATGCAAACAACTCTCAAACTCTCTCAACTCCACCCCTTTGCCGTCCCATATCAAGAACAAACACCCCATTTGATCTTTTTTAGCCAAAAAATACTTGTTATCTAGCTATATTATGGAGTTACCTTGAAGCCTTGATTACTTGGTGGCCATTTTAACAAAAAAGGAGGTGATTTGCTTGTGTCCTAGGGCTTATTTTTCAACATACTTTCTTGGTGTTTGATGATCTTGGAGATATATTTGGTGTTCATCAAGTTGTTGTCTTCCAAAAACAAGATATACTCTTGGTTGGTAAAGAAGATCATCCTTTCCATTTTCTCTTGTTATTTTTGTAAAGATCAAATGTATTTTCTTTCTTATTGTATATGTATATGATGAATATATGATGATAAAAATGTTGTGTGGGGATCAAGTGTTGATAAATATGCTTAAAAAGATTAATAACCATAAGAAACAAGGCTAAAATCATGCTTAATTTGTTGGCTGTATAAAAACAGTATGTAACCAAAACTTAAACTGACAAATTTGCATGGTGGAATCCATTTACAGTAAGTATAATATGTCATAAACATGTGAGAGTTGGCCATGCAATGGAATAATTAAAATGAGTGAGATATGATCAAAACAAGATGAGTGTGCTAATCTGAATAGTCTGTTTTGTAGGGATTGTTAAGGATAGTTAAACTTAAAATGCGCAGTAGCTATAACTAACTTATTTGTAGCACACAATATTAAGTTCATGCCATCCAAAAATGAGCTTCTAAATCATTGTAGAACTCTTGATATGATAAAAATGGTAAAGATGAAACTAAAAATCAGATTTTGAAGAATTAATGTTTAATACTATTATATAAGCACTCAAATTATATAGTATAAAATGTGAAATTAAAACCCACTAACTTATGAATTTCATTTATATAAATATGTATAAGGTTAAATAAATGGACAATTTATAAAAATGGTAGTTGAATAATATTTATAAGTTATAAAAACAATAAACATGATTTTTACGACTTTTTCGACTATTACCATAAAATTAACGTTTTTCGCCAATTAAAACTTAGACGATCAAACCCGTCTAATGTAAAGTTTTTAAAAGTCATATTCTTATATATAAGTATCTAATACAAGTAAAAACCGATAAAACCCGAACTATAGGACATACGGACATTAATGAGCTAAGTTAGCATATTGGACTAATAATTGGACTAAATAAGTTAAACACATATAAAAAGTACTTATTGGGCTTAACCCATTTGGGCCCAACATGTAAAGTGTAAATACTGATAATATAAGTATAAAATGAACTAATACAAGTTAAAAAACTTATGATAAGCTTATTGGACTTAAAATATGTAAATAGGTAAAACTAGTAAACTAGTAAAAAGCTACCAATACATAAACACTAAAATGAGCAAACAAGGATATATAAACCCACTTGATCATCATCATATGTACAAAAATCATCATATGTATATTTGTTATTTTGATAAAGTCATTGGACAAAAGTCTAAGACCGATTATTATTTATATAGGTTTCCGTGACCGAAGCACGCCCGTAGCCGATAATCTGCCTTTCATTATCAACGTGAGTTCATAGCCTCGCACTCTTTTAAATGTTTTATAAAATGATTTGTAAACCCGCGAGGGAGATAACATGCTAGATTTTGATAAAAATAGAACACAAGTAGTCCCGATGGTATGCTTAATGATATGGACCCGAATGATGCTATGACCCTATAAACGAGATAAAAAGGATTATTAGTAGTTAGGTTATGTCACTCAAAGTCCCATTAGCATGAATTGTGAACTACCTGGATTTGGTAGACGCTTATGCATATGATAGTACTATTTGAGGACGATCACCCCAGTTCGCGCCTTGACGGTTGATCCCCGTCGTACCACATTGATTGGTAAGTGAATTTATGTATGAGAAGATTTCCATAGCGTGATTTTTGTGACGACACGCTAACTTAGATGGGCAAATTGTTTGTCGGGTTCGCGGCCCGTTGTTTTCATAGTAAGGTAACAATGTCATGCGGCTAATAATAATCCATAATGTATTTCAATACAATACGATAACGATGCTAATAACGATAATAATATTACCTATAATGGTAATATTGAGGCTACGGTCTCATGGACGGTTTAAGATGTATGCTTGATTTATATATTGCCTGACTAGCAATACGAGGACTTATTTCTGATATTATACTTGTGTTCTGATTTCAACGATTGTTTTATATAAAGGTTTTATTAAACTCTATGAATTCACTAGGCATTCGCTGATATGATTTTTGCATGTTTTTATCTCAGGTGCTTGAAGGTAATCCGGATGGAGATCGACTCTGATGGCCCACATAATATTAAAAATGTTCATTCGATCTATGTTTTATAAACTTAATGACCTGTATAATTTGGGACCTGTTGTACACTTTAAAACTTTTTAAATCGAATGAATGTATGTTGAACCTTGTACAACCATTTTTATGTGTTGTCTATGATTGGAGTTATTGTGCTATCCCGTAACACTCTAAAAGACCCTTCCGCTGTACCGATACGAAAATTGAGAGTGTTACACGAAAGTTTAGAAAACGCGATAAGTCCTTACTAAAAACACTGACTATATATGATGACTTTGTTTTAGTTGAGCTATTCGTTCTTGTGGTACTCTATATATTCGACTCCATAATTCATATACTAGGCGAATTAATATCGAAAAAGAAGCGTGAATGTGATTCAGGATTACCTCTTAGCCAAACAAGAACATGTCGAACATGAGTATGAACCCAGAACGAGAACAGTTGCTAATAAATTAAATCGAACATGAACTCGGACCTCGAACATGAACGTCAATATGAGGTATCATAGAAACCAAAACCAACACTTGCACACAAACAGAAAGTCACACGTACCCGACATCTTGGCGTAACACAAAAAGTGTGCCCGATCACGAGCTATATACCATCGGAGAATTAAACCAAAAACTGAAACCCAAGCATGAACAGAATCGAATTCAAGCGTGAATGACCACAGCCCGAACCGATCTAGATCTTGTATTTCGTACGTTGCAAGAGGCCATTCAACCTCTGCCCTGAGCGGATGAAATCAAACCATTAACCCCTGTTTGCGGTTTAGAACATAGATGTTTGTGATATGATTTGAGAGGTTAAGAAAGGCTATAAGGAGGATGATGATATATGGCACTCTTTCCCAGAAATTATGGCGTAAGAAACGGATGTATTATAGGCAAGATGCATCAAGGATATATTACAAAAGGCGCATGCATATAAGCTATTTTTTTTCCAAATACTGATGTTGAATCCTTTATATCCAGCCATCATTAATTATGATTTAATCGTCAAACATAATCCTTGGTTTAGTTTTAAACATTTTCTTTTGGAAAAGGTCTAACTGAATTTGGTAAAATTGACTAGTCCAAGCTAAAATTTTCATAACTTTATGTGGACCGTATATACATTTTGACTATAATCGCTTAGTAAAACGTCAACCATTATACATACCCGTTAGTTGTTTATTTCCTAAAAGTGAATACACACGTAATACTAAATAGCTAGTAAATAAATTATTAACTAATAATTATTTTCTAAATAATTAAATTACGTCACGATATTAATTAAACTGAAACTGAGTAATTACTGTTAACGTTTAATTATTTTCTGCATAATAAAAAATTCATACGTATTATTTTCTGAAACTTAATAATTATTTTATGAATAATTACTTTATTGTAGTATTTAAATAAACTAAGACTGCGTATTTATTGTTTACGTTTTATTTAAAGTTAACGCTGAGACTACGCGTATTTAATATTCGAGGATTTTAAATACGGGTTTTACAATTCTTTCCCTCTAAAAAAAATAATTCGTCATCGAATTAAGGATGCAATAATGCTGTGGTTTTACAATTTTTCCCCTCTAAAAAGGAGAAATTCGTCCTCGAATTAAAGGTAATAAGCTAGAGGAGTTATAAAAGCTGAAAGGACATATATGCTGAAAGAGCATGAAGGCTGAAAAGACATATAAGTTGAAGGACCATTCATCCTTGATTTAGATCATACTACTGCTGAAAGGTATAACGTGACATGACTGGAGTGAACATGAAACGTGACATGACTGAAAGAACTTAATTGGATTTATTGAAGGAAAAGGAATAAGGGTTCCGGATGGACTCCTCCGTTTCAAGTGGCCTCCCGCTCGAAACGATTCCTTCAACGGTCTAAACATAACGAAATTCTTGGTCCTGATAAATGCTGAATAGTTTCTGGTTCCATACCTAAGATCGATCTTCTGAATCTGATAGAATGAACAAGCTATAGCATGTAGGATACATGAAACGGTACGTATAAATATCCTGAAAGATAACATTCATATATCTTAGCAAGCTGCTGAAACATATAGGGACAAACTACGTGAACAATTGTGAACGTGCTACGTGAGCAACTGTGAACGTGGTTCACGATTATATGAGGAACGCTGGCATGGAATATATCGTGAACGTGATACATGAACATATTATTAACGTGATACTAGGACATATCATGAACGTATGCTGACTGAGGAGGAAATGCCAAACGATATAGCCTGAGATGTGAAACGTCTGTCTGGTTATGGAAAAGGTGTGCTAAACTTGGGTCTGGTTTCTCAAGCTACCTGTAACCGTATTCGGTAATAAACTATGAAACGCGTATCGTGAGATGGAACACGAACCTGAACGTGAACATTTTAATGAATGCGAATGTGAATTTAAATCATGGGATTAGCACAAATATGCACTGAAATAATATCAAAATGCGAGCGTGAGACACAACCGTGAAAGTGAACGTAAACGTAAAGTGAACGCGAACATACACGTGATCGTGAACATGAATTCTGTCTGGTATGATGGTCGATGGAATACCTTGAAATCTTAATATTTATTGTTGAACTTCCTGCAGATCTGCTGCTGTGTAATCCTTTCGGATGAAAGAAAACGCGTAGGTTGATTACATGGATGACGATGACTTAGATAGTATCACACTTTTTCTGAGTCTGTGGTAACTAATAATGATTTCATGAAATTTCTTCTCATTTATGTTTAGAAATTTCTAAGGATTGTAGTAATTCACTAACATGACGGCGTTCTATCTTGAACATGCGGTATGTCAGGCCTCTAGATATGAACATAGCTGCATAATTGTGTGATACTGCTTCTATCAAAATTCTGCCTGATTATAGGACATTTTGGTGGAAATCTGGTTGACTAGTCATGGAAAATTTTTATTCATAAATTTCATAACATAGCTTGAGCATTAGGGAGCTCAGAAGTATAAAATCAAAATTTTTAGAGAGACTACAATATGTGCAACAGCAGTCTGGAAAACATCAAGTTCTTCTCTCACCACTATTGGTGTCACGGTTGCGAATTGTTCTGGAACATATTTAAGATATCGTAGCAGGTCAGGTAACCTCTTATTCGTGGAATGAGTATCGTTTTATGAACGGCGACCTTGTAAATTTTCGGTGATCGATACATGATCTCATGTTATCGGCCTTCTTTCTGATAGATAAAAACGGTACACCTCCTAGTGGTGCGTTAGGGCGAATACAGCCTTGTTCTTGTAACTCTTGTAGCAAATGCCGCAATTCTTTTAACTCAGCTGAAGTCCTGCGATAAAGAGTTCTTAAAACAGTTTCCGTCGTTGAGACAAGCTCGATGTTAAACTCTGTCTCGTGGTTAGGAATGAATTTCTGGAAACCTTCTGCAATGACCTTTGGAAAACTTTGGCATAATTTGCTGATCATGAATTTAAAGAGTTTCAGAAGTAACTTTATAACTGATAGTTATAAGTCTTCGTAGCTATGGACTGAGAATTCACGCACTTAAGGAAGAAAAAATTTGTACTTATTTTCTGGTCGAAATATAAAGAATATATTTGGGATCTAGTAAGACGGATCTCGTCGTTAACTGAAATGAGAACACTAATAAACATGGGTGATACTGTTGAGTCCTTTCTGGCGGAGAGGAAAGTAACGACCTCATTTAAGATAAAGCTGACATAGGGACACGTGAATTAGACATGGCGACTTTTTACTGAATGTGTTCGTCTATAACCTTATAGAATAAATACTACGTGTTTAACCTGAATGATAATCTAGTGGTGGTGACTAAATCTGTACTGATCTGATTCATGTGTGGCATAATAGAACTGGTATACCCCTTTCTGAAGGGTACCCTGAATTACTAAGGACCTGGCTTAGAAATATACTGGAGTTATGAGTTCTGACTCGTATTTTAAGGAAAGATTCGTATGACGTGTACCATGACTGGTGTCCTGATATGTGTCTTCCAAAATGATACCTGAGACATGTGTCTTGACTGTCCTCTTGACATGTGTTATAGTGGATGAACCTGGACATGGCTGAGAATTTTTGGTAACTGCTAGGATTGGAGGACCGATTAGACTACGGACCTCTATATTTCTGGTCACGTCCGTTCCGGAGTTCCGATGGTTACTGACTGATTAATTCTAAGCACGGTGGTTGTCACTACTGCTTTCTCTGTAAATTTATGACTGTCAATATCATGACCGTGATTCATGTAACTATCCTGCTGAGTGGCCGGCTGAGTTCCGGTTCCCACTCTTCTGAATGAACGGTTAGCTGAGTGTAGTGTGACATCTAGCTGAGAAGGTGAAAGTATAGAATGGAATGGTAGTGTCTGATGGTTGAAATTTATTCTTGTCAGAAATTTCAAATTTACAGTTTTCGTCCTTGTTCTGCAGAGTCTTCATAGTATGAACGACATCAACATCTTGAGAGATCTCCAAAGCATCGACAGCATCAGAATTTGTGCGGTCTTCAAAGTGTTAACAGCATCAGTATCTGGTAAAATCTTCAACTCACGAGCAGCATCCGCATCTGGTAGAATATCGACAAGCGGAAATGCCTGAGGTGATTAAGGATCGATTAACGGTACACATGTTGTAAGGTGCATGGGGTACACCTGAAATAATGTACGTGAAGTACACGATGAATACTATTCATGTGGTACCGCTGAAGGTTTGCTGATATGATCGATACTGGTGTAAACCGTCTGACACGGTCAACAGAAAATAATTTGATTTAACTGGTTAGCAACTGAACCGAAACAGTTAACATGATAGGCTGGAAAAACAAATTTGCGTAGAATTAATGCTACCTGTATAGAGGCTGAAAAGTATGATTAAACGGAGTTTCATCACTGTTCAGTATAAGGACATGATTGATAAAGACCAGAACATGATTTATCATGAAATAGGAATTTACTGTAATTCTTCTGTATCTTAGCATGAAAACATCATCACCTTGCTGAAAACGTAATCCACATAAAGAGACATGAACTTAATCAGCATGAAAACGACATCCACTTGAGAGTACAAACTTGACTGATACAAAGAACATAGAAAAATTATCAACTGAGGTTTAACATCAACTGATGTGGATAGTTATGGTTTACTTCACAGTATTCATAGTAGGAAGCATGTGACTAAGTATGGGTGATTCTGGTTCGATCCATACTTGTCAAAATTTTATAAAATGTCATGATATGAGCACAGGTGAACAACTATGGTTCAGTTCACAAAACAATATTCGACTGAAAGTATGAAAATTTGACCTGAATAATGGTGAACGTTTATGGCTGGTTCACTAAGTAATATTTGACTGAAAACATGAATCTGACATGAGTAAGGGTAAACGCCTATGGGTCGGTTTACGAATACAAAAATATATGAACGGGCAAGGGTGAACGCCTTTGGGTCGATTCGCCAAAACAAAATTCGCAAAAAGTACATGCGACTAAATATGGCCAATCCTGTACCAACCTTTTACTTAGTAAAAAACTTTAAGAAAACTGACTGATAATTGAAAAAAACTGACTAATAAATGCATGAGAAACACGAAAGAGAACAACGTTAAAATCTGGAAAGTTCCTGGTGACTACCCACTAGTCACTGGTCAAATTTTAGAGCCTACAGGTCGAACCTATAGCTCTGATACCATAATTGTAGCACCCCACTTGGATAAGTGGACCGTTACGTGTATTTATGGCGTGTCATCAAAGCATAAGATAATTGTTCTAAAACATTAACTGACCATGAAGGAAAATACCAGAATCAAACATCGGTAATCCAAACATAAGCTCAAACATGAAAAGTAAAATACTGAAGGAAAGGACTAAACAATGTCCAAATAAGCAGAATAATGTAAGAAGTGCATAAAGTAAGAAGTCCGGATAGTTTCCATTCAATGCACATGCTCTCAGAATCCTAAGAGCGTCCTGGTGTACCTGCCGTTAGAACATGAAAGAACTACGGCTGAGCATAACACTCAGTGAATGGATATGAAGCATGATAAGGAATTATTGAACTGAAGCAGATGATAAAATACTGAAGAAGTAAGACTGATAAGTAAAGTTGCAGCGAAAAATCTGTGTATAATCTGTAAAGTCTGATTTATAAATAATAAAGTTGAACTGTTATCTGTTAAATTTGAAAAAAACGTGCATTTACTGTATTTTAGTTGCCAGAGCTTATATAGGTCATGTGCTGTAAAAACGGTTCATGAATAACGGGAGGGGTGACCTCGTGATGCTGTAGAGGGGTGACCTCTAAATAACTGTAGAGGGGTGACCTTTAAATAACTGTAGAGGGGTGACCTCTAAATACTGTGTTGGGTAGAGGGATCAGCTCCAATGTGAAGGATGAGCACACACCACATTCACCCTGATAACTGTAAACTAATAAGCCTAGGATGCATCCATACGCCCCACTAAACATACTGATAAAATGGCCAAACTGAACATGAGTGGGACGATGTAGGATATCATTCTCCTGCATGTGAGTCACAACACCGGTGCCTCTAGTGCCATGGTTACGGTACCTCCGTAACTAGTACATAAACTGGTCATGCTTGTATATAATGCTTAGGCAATTTATTTAATTATTAATCATGATTACTGATAAGCTTAAACACATAATGGGGAAAACATTTGGCTGTAGACGGGAAATCCTAATCATGCATAGGAAAGAAAGTTCTTACTGAAAGGACGGAAAATCCGTACGATCAACCGAAACGAAAAAGATAAATAACAGTCGAGAGATAGGAATATCCGTACCTTAGCCAAACTCGACGTCTAAACAAAATCCAAGTTATTTTCCGCCAAGCGATCTATATAAATTACGGAGTACTAATTAAATGACGACCTAACTAAATCGCTCTTTAACATCTATGTACTCGTTTATGGCGATCATGACTCCTGAAATATTATTTTCTAATATGAAATATTATGTTTCATAAAGCTACGTGATTTTCTAAAACATAATTTTATTAAAATGAGAATAAGCAAACTTATATTGTATATATTTGGAAAAAGGTTAGCTAAAATAGCCAACTTTCATTATTTCATGGGATCACTAAAAACATTGTATATAACTTGAAGGTATAAAGTGTCAAGTTGTATATGATGCATGAATGCATCACTATCCCAATCGCATATTACCACCGACCCGCAACTTGAAACCGACTCGCTTATTGCCATTCATGACACCAAAAAAACTATTCCTTCTTGCGTTTTAACACATAAAACTTGTTTATTAGCTAGCCACGTTCGTTTGTTCTGTTTGTTATAATGTTTAGACGCTAGCTATATGACGAATGAATGGTCGAAAGTTTAGAAAACCCGATGTTGATACAAAAGTTGGGTGATCCTTGCTAGACCCGAATTTAGCTTAATTCGGGTTGGCTGGACTCTGGCTCCTACACCAAGTGAATTATCTGGTTGGGATTCTGTACACTAAAACAACACGCGTTAGGCTTACCGTGGGAATGTATCCCACGATTAGACTCCGGCGTGAGAGTAAGTAATCGGTTAGGGCTTTGAGAACCGGATGAGATGTGAGTGTGTAGAATGTAATACCTTTGTGGAACCCTTGGGGGTTCCTTATATAGGCAGTGAAACCCTAATGGGTTGTCACTGATGCTTCGGCCCCAAGGAAAGGATAAATACCAGAATTAGATTGATTGTTATCTTCTAATTATGGTGAGTGAATATCCTCTCCTTTGGGATAAATCCTAATCATAGCAGGAGTATGATTCTGTCTAACCCTATACCGGCCATACCGGACCGTGGGGCGCACACATGTGGGCGGTTACTGTTCATTTAAGCCCATAGGCTTAAATAACATTAATCCCACCCATCCATGATGGGCCGGATACGGGTAGTACCCGTGGGCCGGGTTCATGACCCGGCTGGGGACTATACGTCATCATGTCCTCCCAGTCAAGTTTTTACAGCCGTAGGCGTAACCTCTAGACTATCAAGATGCTCCCCGGACGTACCAAGAAAGATCCTTAAAGAATGATAAATTTCCAAACTTTGTTTTGGCCGCACGTGGCAACCTCAGCCACACTTGCCGACCGAGACAAATTAAATACAACATTGAATATGGTCTTATGTATGACCGGATATCCCGAAACAAGAATGAATGCATTAATGGTAGTCAATTAATCAGACGCTCGCCTACAGAAGTGCACCAGAAAGGCCCACCCTTGAGCCACGTAAAACTGTCAAGAAGTGACTCGTGGGTCCCTTCTGACATTACAGAAGTGTCAGAAATCCCATCCGTTGGATGGGCGTAGTGGCTTACACGTGGCGAACATCTACGCTACCTCGGAAATCGAGACAACCCTATATAAGAGTTGGTGTCTGCTACTGTTACACACATAGTTTATAATCATTCTGCCATTGTTATTCCCAAGCTCCTTCCTTCAATCTTTTGCCTCTTATTCCACGGATTTCCTCCGCCACAGGTTAGATCATCACGCCTCTCAAACCCTTTTTATAAAACATGGTGAAGGACAATCCCCTTATTACGGATGTCCTGAACGTGATGCCTGCGGAGAAATACATAGACTTTTTGTCTAAATATTATATTCCTGAAAGCGTACACCAACCTATCCAGGTGAAGGTGAAGCGATTACGGATGCACCGAGGGGAAAGATAGGCGTGTACACGCGCCTATTCGATTCGGCTAACTACCGCATCCCCTTATCCAAGTTTTTGGTAGATCTGCTTCTATATTATGGCTTCCACATAACCCAACTGCACTACATAGGGGCATGTAAAATCAATCAATTTGAGATTACCTGCCATACGTGCGGGGTAACCCCGACCATAAATCTATTTAGGGTCTTTTACTCCCCCCAACCAGTTAATGGGTGGTTGTCGTTCAAAAAACGATCCGGGAACGCCCCCATGACTTATAGGAAGCCCTTAGACTCCCTCAAGAATTGGTACGACCATTACTTTTTCGTTGATGAGAAAGTATTCCCTACCCCGTTCGTCCTTAAATCCAGAGTACACAAAGACTTTCCTCCCAAATCAAAAGACTATAGTAGTAAGGATTTAAAAATTCTAGATACCCACCGCACAGAATTTCATAGGGGTTTACCGGAGCACTACCTGTGCCTAGTAGGGATAAGCCGCTACTACTATGGGAGGGAGGATATGTATCCGTGCTTTCTAACCGAGCGTAGGCAGGGTAGGTCCACTTATATTTGTAGATGTAAAAAATGCCACATTTGTATTTTGTGAACTTACTAATCCGTATATATGCATATGCTCGCAGAGATGAACCTACATGGATTATTGCGCCAAGGCGACCCAATTAAAGTTCCTGAAGGATTCCTTCCGCTGAAAGAAAATGAACTCCCCCTTCTTGATGCGACCGTAGACAAAACCATCCCGCTAGAAGAAACCACCGAGCAGAGATCAGATGAGGGAGAGCCCGTGATTGAGAAGTCCCCGCTTGGCTTCCACAACGAAGATGGTGGAGAACTGCTGCTGGAGGGCACCGTGCCGCACCAGGATGAAGAAGAAGAAGAGGAAGATTTCACCAACCCTGCTGACAATCGTACTGGTGAGGATGAAGAAACTACCCAAGCTTATGGGTCCCCCAAGCCCAAATCCAGGAAAAGAAAGACTACCAGGACGGTAGCAAAAACTCTAGGGGACGGGGCGGAGGCACATAATGCTCCCCCGAAGAAGCTAAGGAAAGACCATCCACAGTTCCAGGAAGGAAGCAGCACTGCTACGGCCCAAGTCGACCCCTCACTGCACGCGGATGAGCAAGTTTGGATGGCCACCCCCGTGAATGCTATAGCTCCTACCATCACGAAACCCATTACTGGCACTACGTAAGTACCTCTTTTAATACTCAAAGGATATAGATCCATAAACAAAACAAATGTGTGTTAATAACAGGGCGGATCCGTCGACCGTGGCCCAAGAGAAGGAGGTGGAAAGGGAACCCTCTCCCGTGACATCAATGAGACCTCCATCCCCTCTTGTGACCCATGCTGAGGAGCCACATCTTGAGGGACTCGACACCAGCCTTCGCCTAGCATGGAATTTTTCCAGTTTAACAAGGTTGGAGGCGGAGTCCGAGTGCTCTGAGTTTATTGAACACATCACTCCTCCAGCGCTGGCACAAGATCTGGACGAACTAGAGCATGAGACGTTGCTGGAGCAATTTGATGTGTCCTCCGCACACCAGGTGACAGTTGGTGCGGCCCTGAGACGCCGTCTGATCAAGGCCTTGGCTAACGTGAGCCGTGCGGATAAAAAGATAGCTCACCGTGAAGCACTGGTGGGTAAGCACGAGAAAACCATCACATCCCTGCAGGCAGCGTTGGTCGTGGCCGAGTCAACCGTCAAGGAGCAAGCCCATCACGCCAACGCTCGTGAAGAACGTATTGCCGAGCTAGAGGCCCTTTTAGCTGCATCCAACGAGAAGGTATGCTCTCATATTAATGCTTATTTGTGCACACAAAAAACCACATTGTCTCTGTAATAACTCCAAGTGTCATATATATAGGTATCCGCAGCCGAAGCTGCTACTAAAGCCGTAACCGTACAAGCCTTCACTATTGCTCAGGAGCGCGACGCGCTGAAGGATGAGCTAACCCAGGCGCGGACTACCTTGGACGAGCAAGCTGCAGCAGCTGAGGGTGAACTAAGCCAGATGGCCACGGACTATGCTGAAATGATATGTCCTCCTTTGCTCACAGCCATAGCTGGGCGTAGATGGATGGTTGGCCAGGGAATGCAAAGTGACAGAAGCTCCTTACCTGTTGCAGGCCTTTGCTGACGTTGTATCAGACGTTATAGACCGTGGTAGGCACGAGGGTCTGGTCAAAGCTGCGGAGCTGATAGGCAAGAAGGAAGATATCACCCAGCATGCCTACCACAATCCTCTAACCGCAGACAAGATGACCGCGTCAATGGCCGCTCTTGCTGAAATCCAACACCCTCTCCTAGACGAGCTAGAAGCGCTAAAGGATGCTCCTAATGAGGTAATAATGTCCAAGCTCACTGCTGATCCCATCCAACTGACTTTGCCCACCTACGCCACTGTGTCGAAGGTGATGAAAGGTGAAAAGCTGTTGGCTGAGGCGTTGGATGCGAACATGATCAGGACACAAGATGGGAAGAATGCTTACGGGGAGGCCCTCCGCACCTTGATTGAAGAAGGGAAGAAGGAGATAGGAGAGTTCCTACCTCCTTTGTAATTTACAGCGTAAACATTTGTATTATTTTATTCGTCCGTGTATGTATACGGCTAAAACTGATGTTGTAATAACTTGTCATATTTATGCAAGCGAGTTCGTGATGACCACGGCTATTTTGGTGTTTTGAATTTGAAACTTGTGTATTTTTTTTAGATATCATATACCTGTACTGCATGACATGTCACATCTTACTCAAAAAATACAATGAAGTCTATATTTTACTAGACGTGCGGCGTGCGTCTTTACCATGCAAAGCACTGCGTGAGCGCGGCATATGGAAACTTATCACAACGTCTTGTGAGTAAGGTGTCTAGTAAGGATACATGATCCACGTCACTGGGGTTGCATCCCTCTTATGCGACAAGTTGAATTATTAGGTTCACTTAATCCTCTTATCCCGCCTGGAGGCGCATTGTACATGTACGGTATTGAATGAATGCATATGAATAAGATATAGCACATTGTAGTAACAGCAATTAAATCTATACGACAATAAGAAAATCTACAAAAGAAGACAATAATTTGCACAAGAACGAGTCGTGGAGCTTGCTAGGCACCAGGGCATTTTATTAGAACATTTACGTTTTTTGTTTGAACAAGAATGGGAAATCCTAAAAAATAAAAGGAACCTAGAAAGCATAAAAATAAAACAAAGAGAACACATGGATCTTCATTGAAGCTAGATATAGCGAAGTGTCCATGCGGAAGCCGTAGCTTTCAAAGATATCACCTTTTAAGATTGCAGATATTCCATGTACGTTCCAGGTCGTGGCCATCCATGTCATGTAACTTGTACGCGCCCCGTCCTAAGGCTTTCGTAACCTCATACGGTCCTTCCTACTTAGGGCCCAACTTTCCTGTATTCTCCGCTCGACTCGCCTCGTTGGCACGATAAACATAATCTCCAGGTCGAAAAGAAACACCTTTAACCTTGGTGTCATAATAAGCCTTCATCCGTGCCTTGGACTTGGCCTGATTGATAGCCGCTATCTCTCTTTTTTCCTCCAACAAATCCAGATTGATCCGAAGTTGCTCGTCGTTTGTTACGACATTAACCTCTGCTGTGCGGATGGTAGGCATTCCTATTTCTACTGGTATGATAGCTTCAGTGCCGTAGGCCAATGCGAATGGAGTATCCCCGTTGGCTGTTTTGATCATAGTCCTATGTTCCCAGAGAACATGTGGAAGTTCATCCACCCATTTGGCACTTCGTTCATCCAGGCGTGCCTTGATGCCTTCACCCAAGCTTCTATTTGCTCGTTCCACAAGACCATTTGTCTGCGGATGTTAAACAGATGCGAAGCGCCGTTTGACATTCAATGCTGCACACTATTCCTTGAATGGATTATCCGCGAACTGCTTCCCGTTGTCCGAGATGATTTCTCCTGGTAAGCCAAAACGGCACACGATGTTCTCCCAAACAAACTTTTTAACTTGTTTGCCTGTGATGTATTTGACTGCCATGGCCTCTATCCAACGTGTAAAGTAGTCCATTGAGACAATCAAGAACATAAATCCCCTCGCAGCTATGGGGAAAGGTCCTGCAATATCAATCCCCCACTTATAGAATGGCCATGGGGATGTAATGGGTGTAAGTTCCTGCTGCGGATGTCGTGGTACTGTTCTGTGCACTTGGCAATCACTGTATTTGCGAATCATGTCGCGTGCATCCCTATGCATAGTAGGCAAATAATAACCTATGCGTAGAGCTCGAGCTACTACGGATCAGGGACCCGCGTGCATGCCGCATAACCCTTCATGTATCTCACTGATCACATAAGTAGCCTGGCGTGGCCCAACACACCGCAACCACGGCTGTAAGAAAGAGCGCTGGTAAAGAATACCTTCTCGAAGCTCGAAGTGCTGCGACTTCCTTCTGATACGCCGTGCCGCCTTTTCCTCGTTTGGAAGGGTTTCATTAGCCAAATAATTGATGCTCGGGGTCATCCATGTAGGTCCATCTTCCTCAACTATAGTTGCGACTTCCCCTTCTGTTATAGACTTTTCCTTTAGTATTTCCACCAAGACTTGCTTGGATAAGTGGGCGAAACTTGTAGACGCGATCTTGCTAAGAGCGTCCGCCTTCTTGTTTTCACCTCTTGGTACCTGCTTGATAGAAAACTTGCTAAAAGCCGCGATGAGTGACTTGACTTTCTCCAAATATCGAACCATGTTATCCTCCTTGGCTATGTACCCTCCTAGAATGTGGTTCGCGACAAGCTGTGAGTCCACGTAGGCCTCAAGGTTGCGGACTCCCATTCTAGCGGTGATTTTTAAACCCGCAATCAACGCTTCATATTCTGCCTCATTATTGGTGGCTGTGAACTCAAAGCGCAGGGCGTATGTAAACTTTATTCCTTCCGGATTCGTAAGGATGAGACCAGCTCCTGATCCATCCGTGCACGAAGATCCGTCCATAAATAATACCCATGGTTTCCTCTCGTTGTACGACTGGTCCTTCCTCATCCGGCTTCTCTATCAAGAAATCTGCCAAGATTTGGCCTTTAACAGCCTTCCTTGGTCTATAAGATATGTTATGCTCTCCCAATAGAATGATCCACTTTTGTAGCCTACCGGCCACATCTGGTCTGGAGATGACTTGTTTTATTGGTTGATCAGTAATAACCACAATTGGGTGCGCCTGAAAGTAACGGCGTAACCGTTTCGTAGCAAACACTAATGCCAAAACCAATTTTTCCATGGAAGAATAATTTAACTCTGGCCCTTGTAGTGTTCTACTTATAAAGTAGCACCGGAGTTTGGACTGTGTCCCTATCTGTCATGAGTACCGCACTTATTGCTCCATGTGTGGCTGACAGATACATGATGAGCTTCTCCTTGGGTCGGGGGGCACTAGCATGGGGATAGATGCGAGGTGCTGCTTTGGCTGACCAAAAGCTTCCTCCGCTTCCTTTGTCCACCTGAAGTATCCCTTCTTGATGTACTTCTTGAGTGTTTTGAATAGGGGGAGTGACTTCTCCGCGGACTTCGATAAGAACCTGTTTAGCCCGGTCAACTTCCCATTTAAGGATTACACCTCTTTCCGTGTCTGAGGAGAAGGTAACTGTATTACCGCGTCCGTCTTTTCCGAGAAAGGCTTGATGCCATTTGGATCAATCATATATCCAAGGAACATTCCTTTAGTTGCCCCAAACGTGAATTTCTTTGGATTTAGTTTCATATTAATCCTCCTCAATGTGTCAAACGTCTGTTGGACGTCTCGGAGAAGTGCATCCTCCGTATGACTTTTGATGACTAAATCATCAACATAGACCTCCAGGTTGCGGCCTATCTGTGAGTCGAAGGCTTTGTCAACAAGCCGCTGATATGTTGCCCCGGCGTTCTTTAGTCTGAATGGCATTTTTGTATAACAGTATACGCCTTGACTAGTATGGTACGCCGTCTTCTCTACGTCCTCTTCCGCCATCTGGATCTGGTGGTATCCTTTTTATGCATCTAAGAAGCACTTAAAGGGATATCCACATAGGGATTCGACCTTCCAATCAATCTCCGGTAACGGATAGCAGTCCTGCGGACAGGCTTTGTTCAGGTCCCTGAAGTCCACGCACATGCGCCAGATCCCATCATGCTTTTTGACCATGACCGGGTTGGATAACCACTCATGGTAGTTTACCTCACGCATGATACCTGAATCCACCAATTTCCGTACTTCATCCAATATTACTTGGCTGCGTTCTGGTGCCTGACCGCGCTTCTTTTGCTTAACGGGAGGATATCCCTGGCGGATTTGGAGCTTATGTTCTGCTATCGCACGAGGAACGCCTGTCATGTGCTTGGGCTCCCATGCGAACACATCTAAGTTTGCTTTAATAGAGAGCACATGGCCCTCTTGCCGTTATCCGAGAGTGTTCCCCCTATGGATACCTCTTGTTCCGGATAATCAGGATGGATTGCCACCTTCCAATTGGGAGGTGGTGATTCATCCTTGGGGGGAACAGGTGGAACTGGTTTTGTCACGACATGACACTCGGATGGTGGTATGATTGCATTATAGATAGTGACAATTCCTCCTTCCACAGGGATTTTAATCATTCCGTGAGCCGTGGAGGGTACTGCCCGTATGGCCAGGATACCTGGCCAGCTATGATCCCATTGTATGGAGAGTGTGAGCGTATCACCATAAAGTTCATCCACGCCGTGGTGGAATGCTCTTCATTCCCAATGGTTACCAGCAGACGCAGCTGTCCTATTGGCTAGATGGTATCTCCACTAAAGCCAATGAGCGGCGACGTTGCCGGTACAAATTGGCTTCTTATTTCAGGTCGTAACTGTACGAAACAGTCTTCGTATAGTAATTCTGTCGATGACCCTCCATCCACATACATACGGAGGACATTGTGTGTTCCAATGCTTATCTCAATCGTGAGAGGTGCATCGGCTACATCACTTGCCGTGATGGGAGGGGATGAGATTTCTCTGCCGCGTGAAAATTTTTAGCTAATTTTCTGCCTTGTGCGGCGCTGCCTGGATTGGATCATGTATATCGTCGAAGGTTTGTCCTTTTGGGGATCCTTCTTGTCATACTTCTTGTTGTCCTTTCCATCCTTCCAATCCTTAACCAAATGCTTGAGTTTTCCTGACTTGATCAGTGACTTAATGTGCTTCTTGAGTTGGATACATTCCTCCTTGTCGTGGCCCTTGTCGTTATGGAATTCGCAAAAGCTATTTCCTTGATGACGGTCCATCGGAGTCGTCATTGGGGGAGGTCTCGTGAAGTTGTCCCTTCTGTCTGGAAGATCTCCCGGTAGGACATCTTTAGAGGGGTAAATTTGTCCTCCGGCCGCCCTCCTTTGTTTTGGCTCTTGTAGTCTGAGCTCCTCCCACTGCTCTCGTTGTTTTGACCACCCGACTGTCTCCTGGACTGGTCTTTCGATCGGTAGCTTTTTCCTTTTGAAGGGTAAGCCGCGGCTACCGCGGTTTCTCCCTCTATGAAGTTTCTGACCATTTCCATAAGGTCGTCATACCTCTCCGGTCGCTTGTCATTGAGACGTCTGATTAATTCCCTGTCTATTATGGCGTGCATATAATTGGATATTTTCAGAAGTTCCGGCATTGTCTTTGTGCGCCTGCACTCGTCATTGAAGCGTTCGGTGAAGGCCTCCATAGATTCCCCCGGCCTTTGCTTGACGGTTGCCAATGAGACCGGGTCCCTATTATACTTCTTTCGCTGAGTATAATTGTTCTTGATCGCAGTACGTAGTTCAGTGAAGCTATCAATGCTTCGTGGAGGAAGTCCCTCAAACCAATCACGAGTATTGTCGATCAAGGTTGAATTGAACATTTGGCACCATATAGGCATGGGCCATCATTCAATTTTCGCCTGCGTGTCAAATATCTTTAGGTGATCATCTGGATCACCAGTCCCATCATAAGTCTTGACACACGCCGGCATGCGACGCTTTGTATCCTCGGAGTAATTCCGTATGCGGAGAGTAAAAGGATCTTCCCTGGGATCAACCCATGGACGGGTGAGATTAGGGTCACACCATGGGCAGGAAAGATCTTCTTCTTCCGCCTCTCGATAATAGGGGCCGCCATAGTACTCTTCATTGTCTGGTGGCGGTGGAGGGGTACGCCTAGGTCGGCGACGCTTGGATGGATGGTCATCCGAATCCTCTCCTGATGGACCAGGAGAAGGGGGCGGTGCCCCATCCTTTGGGTGAGGACCGCTCTTGTGAGAAGAGCTAGGATCCTTCTTCCCGGTATTCATCCTGTCCCACACGCTTGTGCGGCGATTAGTTCTGGTTAGCTCCAGATCTGGTCGTTCGGGTGAACCGTTGGACCTCTCTCCCTCCTCACGGGATTGTAGTAGTTCCTGCATAAGACGATCCCCTATGCGTTCGAACACATTCCTAGGTTGGGGAGTCTCCTCAAAGAGGTTTCGCTCCTGGGGTCGTGCCCTTCGCTTCCTCTGAATTTTAGGAGAGGTGCTTGGTCCGACACTGCCAAAGTTGAGCCTAGATTGGAGGTCCCTCCCTAGGTTCCACCTGGATGCAATTCTTGGGATGATCCTCTCGAAGTTTTGCGTGAGAACTCGAGTGAGATCTTCCTCACTAAGTGGTTCGACCTCCACTTCTTCCTTAGTCAATGGTCTGCACGGCTCCTTGTTAGGGGGGTTGGGCGCACTCCCTGGATCAGGGTTATCCAGGGTCGAAGTAGGTGGTGGGGTGACAACGAACGTGCTTGTCATACCCATGGGCTGAAGACCACTTCGGTTATTCGGTCCGCCTGTTTGGTTACTAGGGGATCGGTTTGGAATGAGAATCCCGTACCCTGGGGACTTCTGGTTCCCAGGATTTGTGTTCCTGGTGTTTCCTTGTGGATGTCCCTTTTTCATTGTGGGATCGAGATGAGATTTTCTCTAGCTTAGTGTAATGGTACCACGGATGGCGCCAACTTGTTGATACAAAAGTTGGGTCATCCTTGTTAGACCCGAATTAAGCTTAATTCGGGTTGGCTGGACTCCGGCTCCTACACCAAGTGAATTATCTGGTTAGGATCCTGCACACTAAAACAGCACGCGTTAGGCTTACCGTGGGAATGTATCCCACGATTAGACTCCAGCGTGAGAGTAAGTAATCGGATAGGGTTATGAGAATCGGTTGAGATGTGAGTTTGTAGAATGTAATACCTTTGTGAAACCCTTGAGGGTTCCTTATATAGGCAGTGAAACCTTAATGGGCTGTTACTGATGCTTCGGCCCCAAGGAAAGGATAAATACCAGAATTAGATTGATTGTTATTTTCTAATTATGGTGAGTGAATATCCTCTCCTTTGGGATAGATCCTAATCATAGCAGGAGTATGATTCTATCTAACCCTTTACCGGCCATGCCGGGCCATGGGCCGCACACGTGTGTGCGGTTACTGTTCATTTAAGCCCATAGGCTTAAATAAAATTAATCCCAACCATCCGTGATGGGCCGTTTACGGGTAGTCACCGTGGGCCGGGTTCATGACCCGGTTGGGGACTATACGTCATCACTCGATACGTCCTTACTAAAAACACTGACTATATATGATGACTTTGTTTTAGTTGAGCTATTCGTTATTGTGGTACTCTATATATTCGACTCTATAAATCATATACTAGACGAATTAATATCGAAAAAGAAGCGTGAATGTGATTCAGGATTACCTATTAGCCAAACAAGAACATGTCAAACAGGAGTATGAACCCGGAACGAGACACGGTTGCTAATAAATTAAATCAAACATGAACTCGGACCTCGAACATGAACGTCAATATGACGTATCATCGAAACCAAAACCAACACTTGCACACAAACCGAAAGTCACACGTACCCGACATCTTGGCGTAACACAAAAAGTGTGCCCGATCATGAGCTATATACCATTGGAGAATTAAACCAAAAACCGAAACCCAAGCATGAACAGAACCGAATTCAAGCATGAATGACCACAGACCGAACCGATCTAGATCTTGTATTTCATACGTTGCAAGAGTCCATTCAACCTCTGCCCTGAGCGGATGAAATCAAACCATTAACCCATGTTTGCGGTTTAGAACATAGATGTTTGTGATATGATTTGAGAGGTCAAGAAAGGCTATAAGGAGGATGATGATATATGGCACTCTTTCCCAGAAATTATGGCGTAAGAAACGGATGTATTATAGGAAAGATGCACCAAGGATATATTACAAAAGGCGCATGCATATAAGCTATTTTTTTTGCCAAATACTGATGTTGAATCCTTTATATCCAGCCATCATTAATTATGATTTAATCGTCAAACATAATCCTTGGTTTAGTTTTAAACATTTTCTTTTGGAAAAGGTCTAACTGAATTTGGTAAAATTGACTAGTCCAAGCTAAAATTTTCACAACTTTATGTGGACCGTATATACATTTTGACTATAATCGCTTAGTAAAACGTCAACCATTATACATACCCGTTAGTTGTTTATTTTCTGAAAGTGAATACACACGTAATACTGAATAGCTAGTAAATAAATTATTAACTAATAATTATTTTCTGAATAATTAAATTACGTCATGATATTAATTAAACTGAAACTGAGTAATTACTGTTAACGTTTAATTATTTTTTGCATAATAAATAATTCATACGTAATATTTTCTGAAACTTAATAATTATTTTCTGAATAATTACTTTATTGTAGTATTTAAATAAACTAAGACTGCGTATTTATTGTTTACGTTTTATTTAAAGTTAACGCTGAGACAACGCGTATTTAATATTCGAGGATTTTAAATACGGGTTTTACATCCAAGTACACACATGTAGCTTGGATCTACATGTTAGCCTCAAAATATTGAGTCAAACAAGAATGCTCGGTCATATGTTTATTATGTATCGTATTTTAGAACGTTGTAATAGGTAGTATGTTAGTCGTGTATTACGGGCTTAACTTTAAGCTAAGGTTCATTCATAAGTAACCAAAGCCCAAAAGGAAAGCCCGGCCCATGATCATATAGCCCATTAAGCTACATGTAAGCAAAGGCTATATAAACCCTTGCTAGCATGTTAGGAAGGGTGTTGGTCATTTCATTTTCTTCTAATCTAATATTTCACAAGTTTCTCCAACCATTTTCTCTCTACTTTCTCTCACTACTTTCTCTCTTTAAAATTCATCTCATATCTACCTTTCTTTCTTTAACTCGTATATATATCCTCTAAATATAAGGGACAACAATTGGTATCAATCTCCATGGGGTAGTTTTGTGATTGGTTGTTGCGTTTTCATTTGATTTGATCCTTATTTCTTCCACGAATTCAAGATTTTCTATGTTTTTTAGTGTTTTTCGATTCGTATAACTTCTTTATTGGCGTCATAGTGACTTGGGTATCTTGGTTTTTGGCTTAAACACAAGTCTTTTGGATCAAAAGTTGAAAAATTTCTTGTTTTTCATCTTTCCGAAATTCTAGCAAGTATCACCATCGGAAAGTACAAAGGGAGTGAGGCCAGATCGCAATAACCACTAGGTTCTACTTTGCGATCTAAGGATTTCGATACCGTATTCCGACGAGACATTCCGATCGTACATTGCGATCTGGGATTCTGACGGTTTCAAGGGACTTTTGAGTCGTTACTCTGCCAAATTTGTTTTAGCCACATTCCGATCTGAACATTCCGATCTGAACATATTCCGATCTGAACATTCCGATATAAGGATTCCGAAAGGTATACATTGCGATCTAAGCATTCAGACAGAAGGACATTCCGATCTAAACATTCCGACAAGTGCATTGCGATCTAAGCCATATTCCGATATAAACATTCCGACAGTGCATTGCGATACCAGCAACATTCCGACAGCCAACATTCCGATGGACATTCTGATGGCACATTCCGATGGACATTCCGATGACATGTTTAGCTAAATTTTGTTTGAGTATTTTTTAGACTTAGCCACCATCAAGACTAGTTTCGCAACTTAGTTTACACGAAGATTAAAAAAAAAGAAAAAAAAAAGAGTTAAAATTTTTAGGTCAAGTAAAATCAAATTTTTTCCATACTAGTTTTAGGCTATTTCTAGCTCGATTTAAAAATTTGGTGATTACAAATTTTTTAGGTCTACCGTTTTGTCGGACTGAGGAATTTATTGTCGGACTGAGAAAAAAATCGCAATTTTCGGAATTTCAACAACCAAACAATCACAACACAACTACTTAAGATCCACATTCGATTCATCATTTCATACAATATTGAGATGGATTCTACTACCGAATATCGTGTGACGAACAACAACATAATGGTGGCAGGTAACAAAGAAAGACCACCAATGCTTGTGTCGGGTCGATATGATCAATGGCAATCCCGTTTTATACGTTACCTTGACACAAAACCTAACGGTGATGCTTTAAGGCAATGCATTTTGGATGGACCCTATAAAGTCTCAATGATTCAAGTTCCTGCAGTACCAGCCACAGATACAAGTGACGCACAACCCGCATATGAACGTGATGAAAATAGGACCGACCTCACCCCAGAGAACCATGCGTGGTTTGATGCAGAGAAGGAAGCAATCTACTTAATTCTCAGTGGCATTGGAGATGAAATTTACTCTACGGTTGACGCATGCCCTACTGCTCAAGAAATGTGGACGGCTATTGAAAGATTGCAACAAGGTGAATCACTTAACAAACAAGATGTGAAAACTAAGATGTTTTGGAACTTTGGCAAGTTTACATCAAAGGATGGGGAATCAATTGATTCTTATTACTCCCGATTCTACAAGATGATGAATGATATGACCCGAAACAACTTGCAAGTTTCCACCATGCAAGTCAATGTCCAATTTCTACAGCAACTTCAACCAGAGTGCACACGGTTTTTCACCTTGGTGAAACAACAACAAAAGTTAGACAAAGTTTCATATCACAAGCTCTTTGACATTTTGAAACAATTTCAAAATGAGGCAAATGAACTTCGAGCTGAACGAGTTGCAAAGATTTCCAATCCACTTGCTTTGGTGTCTACCACTCAACATTACGCAGATTATCACTCTCGTACTTCAAAGACCTACTCTACTCAATCATCATCACCATGATCATCCATTGTCTCCAAGTCACATGCTCCAACACGAACCCGAGGAAAAGAAGTTGCAAGAGCACCATCACCCACACCTGAGGAATCATCCGAAGAAGACAGTGATGAAGAAGTAGCTCAAAAGGATAGGGAATTCAAGAAACAAATGACTTTCGTTATGAAGCAATATAAGAAAATCTACAAACCCACCAATAACAACCTTCGAACATCTTCAAACCCGAGGAACACCCATGCACAAAGTCCTCCAAGGTATGACACACGAAGACGTGCTGAGAGTCCTCCAAAGTATGATCGACAACCTAAGTATGATAATCAGAGGGTGGCTACTGTTGTTGGAAATAGGGAAATTGTTGGTACTCAAGTTGTGCAACAAAGTGGGATTCAGTGTTTTAACTGCAGAGGTTTTGGGCATTTGGCTATGGAATGCAGGCAACCAAAGAGGGTTAAAGATTATGGTTATCATAAGGAAAAGTTGATGTTGTGCAAGAAAATGGAAGCTGGAATCAAGTTATCAGCTAAGGAAGGAGAAATGCTTGACGACATAGATGATGAACTCTCCGACCAAGAACTCGAGGCACATTTTTCATACATGGCAAAGATTCATGAGGTCCTTAACGTCACTAAAGATGACAATGGTCCTATCTTTGATACTGATCCAATTGATAAGGTACAACATGATGATGAATATAATGTGTTTGGTGATACACATGAGCATAGTGATCTTCCAACAACAATTACTGACACGTGTATGATGGAAACGGTTGATAGCAATAGCACACCCGATTCATCATACATGTGCAATAATAAGTTTGAGGATGATCAACATGCAAATGAGTATGATGACGAGTAGCGTGTCGCGCTTGCTAAATTAATTGCTAGTTTACAAAAAGATGTCAATGAAAATAGAAAGAATCAAAAGCAATTAAAGAAGGCAAACGCAGCGCTCACTCAAAACTTTGAAGAATGCAAAGCCGCTCATATAAAATCTAGTGAGACTATTGATAATAGGGTTGAGCTTCTTCAAAAAAAGACCAACAAGCTTGAGGGGTACAAAAGTCGTGTCATCAACGTTAAAAAAGACGATTTTGAAAATAAATACAATGAAGCTCATGCTTTGTTAACTAATGAAAAACGTCAATTTAATGTTTTATTAAGTGATGAACGTCAAAAAACGTATATTGCCACAACAAAAGTTAATGAACTTGAACAGAGGCTTTCTATGAACACCACCGATTCTGCTAAAATTCTTGACGAAAAGAAACAAGAGGTTCAAACAATAAAATAAGATTTCAAAATTAGACAAAGCAAAGATACTGAAAAGTAAAGGATCTCGAAGAACAAGTCGATTTTTTGAAAAAGGTTGTTTATAATACACATGACTCTATTCAAACCGTAAGAATGATAGCACCTCGGTCATTTTTCAAGGGTCAACCTAGCTTTGCCACCCCCAAGTACCTCGAACAAGCTTAAGCTGCGAACCCTCACTTATATCTTGATGAGTCCGAATGGACTGATAATGACTGCCCTGTAGCTAACCTCGATAGTGAAGAGACGTCCCTTTGGGACGAGGAGAAGAGATCACCAGTCAATAAAGATTTTGTGAAACCATATAACTATGCTTATCTAAACAGTCTTTATGGTCTTTTCACTCCACAAAAACAGAAGTCTCGAGAGGAATTCTTTTTAGAATGCCAACAAAGAAGAATTCAATGGAAAAAGGCTTTTGCCGCTAAGAGGAAAACTAATGTTTTTAAATATTAACTTTTTGCCTCTAGATGCTTCTAAAAGCAAAAGTAGAAAAACACTTGGTTTTCTTAAACACCACGTTAATAATGTTCAATCAATTGTTGAAAGCGATTGGGAAAAACGTCAAATTTTTTCCATACTAGTTTTAGGCTATTTCTAGCTCGATTTCAAAATTTGGTGATTACCAATTTTTTAGGTCTACCGTTTTGTCGAACTGAGGAATTTATTGTCGGACTGAGAAAAAAATCACAATTTTCGGAATTTCAACAACCAAACAATCACAACACAACTACTTAAGATCCACATTCGATTCATCATTTTAGAGAATATTGAGATGGATTCTACTGCTGAATATCGTGTGAAGAACAACAACATAATGGTGGCAGGTAACAAAGAAAGACCACCAATGCTTGTGTCGGGTCGATATGATCAATGGCAATCCCGTTTTATACGTTACCTTGACACAACACCTAACGGTGATGCTTTAAGGCAATGCATTTTGGATGGACCCTATAAACTCTCAAGGATTCAAGTTCCTGCAGTACCAGCCACAGACACAAGTGACGCACAACCTGCATATGAACGTGATGAAAAGAGGACCGACCTCACCCCAGAGAACCGTGCGTGTTTTGATGCAGAGAAGGAAGCAATCTACTTAATTCTCAGTGGCATTAGAGATGAAATTTACTCTATGGTTGACGCTTGCCCTACTGCTCAAGAAATGTGGACGGCTATTGAAAGATTGCAACAAGGTGAATCACTTAACAAACAAGATGTGAAAACTAAGATGTTTTGGAACTTTGGTAAGTTTACATCAAGGACGGGGAATCAATTGATCCTTATTACTCCCGATTCTACAAGATGATGAATGATATGACCCGAAAAAACTTGCAAGTTTCCACCATGCAAGTCAATGTCCAATTTCTACAGCAACTTCAACCAGAGTGGACACGATTTGTCACCTTGGTGAAACAACAACAAAATTTAGACGAAGTTTCATATCACAAGCTCTTTGACATTTTGAAACAATTTCAAAATTAGGCAAATGAACTTCGAGCTGAACGAGTTGCAAAGATTTCCAATCCACTTGCTTTGGTGTCTACCACTCAACATTACCTAGATTATCACTCTCGTACTTCAAAGACCTACTCTACTCAATCATCATCACCACGATCATCCATTGTCTCCAAGTCACATGCTCCAACACGATCCCGAGGCAAAGAAGTTGCAAGAGCACCATCACCCACACCTGAGCAATCATCCGAAGAAGACAGTGATGAAGAAGTAGCTCAAAAGGATAGGGAATTCAAGCAACAAATGGCTTTCGTTATGAAGCAATATAAGAAAATCTACAAACCCACCAACAACAACCTTCGAACATCTTCAAACCCGAGGAACACCCATGCACAAAGTCCTCCAAGGTATGACACACGAAGATGTGCTGAGAGTCCTCCAAAGTATGATCGACAACCTAAGTATGATAATCAGAGGGTGGCTACTGTTGTTGGAAATAGGGAAACTGTTGGTACTCAAGTTGTGCAACAAAGTGGGGTTCAGTGTTTTAACTGCAGAGGTTTTGGGCATTTGGCTAGGGAATGCAGGCAGCCAAAGAGGGTTAAAGATTATGGTTATCATAAGGAAAAGATGTTGTTGTGCAAGAAAATGGAAGCTGGAATCAAGTTATCTGCTGGGGAAGGAGAAATGCTTGACGACACAGATGATGAACTCTCCGACCAAGAACTCGAGGCACATTATTCATACATGGCAAAGATTCATGAGGTCCTTAACGTCACTGAAGATGAAAATGGTCCTATCTTTGATACTGAGCCAATTGATAAGGTACAACATGATGATGAATATAATGTGTTTGGTGATACACATGAGCATAGTGATCTTCCAACAACAATTATTGACACGTGTATGATGGAAACGGTTGATAGTAATACCACACCCGATTCATCAAACATGTGCAATAATGAGTTTGAGGATGATCAACATGCAAATGAGTATGATGACGAGGAGCGTGTCGCGCTTGCTCATTTAATTGCTAGTTTACAAAAGGATGGCAATGAAAATAGAAAGAATCAAAAGCAATTAAAGAAGGCAAACGTAGTGCTCACTCAAAACTTTGAAGAATGCAAAGCCGCTCTTATAAAATCTAGTGAGACTATTGATAGTTATAGGGTTGAGCTTCTTCAAAAGACCAACGAGCTTGAGGGGTACAAAAGTCGTGTCATCAACGTTAAAAAGGACGATTTTGAACATAAATACAATGAAGCTCTTGCTTTGTTAACTAAATAAAAACGTCAATTTAATGTTTTATTAAGTGATGAACGTCAAAAAACGTACCTTGCCACAACAAAAGTTAATGAACATGAACAGAGGCTTTCTTTGAACACCATCGATTCTGCTAAAATTCTTGACGAAAAGAAACAAGAGGTTGAAACAATAAAACAAGATTTCAAAATTAGACAAAGCAAAGATACTGAAAAAGTAAAGGATCTCGAAGAACAAGTCGATTTTTTGAAAAAAGTTGTTTATAATACAGATGAATCTATTCAAACCGTAAGAATGATAGCACCTCGGTCATTTTTCAAGGGTCAACCTAGCTTTACCACCCCCAAGTACCTCGAACAAGCTCAAGCTGCGAACCCTCACTTATATCTTGATGAGTCCGAATAGACTGATAATGACTGCCCTGTAGCTAACCTCGATAGTGAAGAGACTTCCCTTTGGGATGAGGAGAGTAGATCACCAGTCAATAAAGATTTTGTGAAACCATATAACTATGCTTATCTAAACAGTCTTTATGGTCTTTTCACTCCACAAAAACAAAAGTCTCGTGAGGAATTATTTTTAGAATGCAAACAAAGAAGAATTCAATGGAAAAAGGCTTTTGCCGCTAAGAGGAAAACTAATGTTTTTAAATATATTAACTATTTACCTCTAGATGCTTCTAAAAGCAAAAGTAGAAAAACACTTGGTTTTCTTAAACACCACGTTAATAATGTTCAATCAATTGTTGAAAGCGATTGGGAAAAACGTCAAATTTTTTCCATACTAGTTTTAGGCTATTTCTAGCTCGATTTCAAAATTTTGGTGATTACAAATTTTTTAGGTCTACCGTTTTTTCGGACTGAGGAATTTATTGTCGGACTGAGAAAAAAATCGCAATTTTCGGAATTTCAACAACCAAACAATCACAACACAACTACTTAAGATCCACATTCGATTCATCATTTCAGAGAATATTGAGATGGATTCTACTGCCGAATATCGTGTGACGAACAACAACATAATGGTGGCATGTAACAAAGAAAGACCACCAATGCTTGTGTCGGGTCGATATGATCAATGGCAATCCCGTTTTATACGTTACCTTGACACAAAACCTAACGGTGATGCTTTAAGGAAATGCATTTTGGATGGACCCTATAAACTCTCAAGGATTCAAGTTCCTACAGTACCAGCCACAGACAAAAGTGACGCACAACCCGCATATGAACATGATGAAATGAGGACCGACCTAACCCCAGAGAACCGTGCGTGGTTTGATGCAGAGAAGGAAGCAATCTACTTAATTCTCAGTGGCATTGGAGATGAAATTTACTCTACGGTTAACGCATGCCCTACTGCTCAAGAAATGTGGACGGCTATTGAAAGATTTCAACAAGGTGAATCACTTAACAAACAAGATGTGAAAACTAAGATGTTTTGGAACTTTGGCAAGTTTACATCAAAGGATGGGGAATCAATTGATTCTTATTACTCCCGATTCTACAAGATGATGAATGATATGACCCGAAACAACTTGCAAGTTTCCACCATGCAAGTCAATGTCCAATTTCTACAGCAACTTCAACCAGAGTGGACACGGTTTGTCACCTCGGTGAAACAACAACAAAAGTTAGACGAAGTTTCATATGACAAGCTCTTTGACATTTTGAAACAATTTCAAAATGAGGCAAATGAACTTCGAGCTGAACGAGTTGCAAAGATTTCCAATCCACTTGCTTTGGTGTCTACCACTCAACATTACCCAGATTATCACTCTCGTACTTCAAAGACCTACTCTACTCAATCATCATCACCACGATCATCCATTGTCTCCAAGTCACAAGCTCCAACACGATCCCGAGGCAAAGAAGTTGCAAGAGCACCATCACCCACACCTGAGCAATCATCCGAAGAAGACAGTGATGAAGAAGTAGCTCAAAAGGATAGGGAATTCAAGCAACAAATGGCTTTCGTTATGAAGCAATATAAGAAAATCTACAAACCCACCAACAACAACCTTCGAACATCTTCAAACCCGAGGAACACCCATGCACAAAGTCCTCCAAGGTATGACACACGAAGACGTGATGAGAGTCCTCCAAAGTATGATCGACAACCTAAGTATGATAATCAGAGGGTGGCTAATGTTTTTGGAAATAGGGAAACTGTTGGTACTTAAGTTGTGCAACAAAGTGGGATTCAGTGTTTTAACTGCAGAGGTTTTGGGCATTTGGCTAGGGAATGCAGGCAGCCAAAGAGGGTTAAAGATTATGGTTATCATAAGGAAAATATGCTTATGTGCAAGAAAATGGAAGCTGGAATCAAGTTATCAGCTGAGGAAGGATAAATGCTTGACGACACAGATGATGAACTCTCCGACCAAGAACTCGAGGCACATTATTCATACATGGCAAAGATTCATGAGGTCCTTAATGTCACTGAAGATGACAATGGTCCTATCTTTGATACTGAGCCAATTGATAAGGTACAACATGATGATGAATATAATGTGTTTGGTGATACACATGAGCATATTGATCTTCCAACAACAATTACTGACACGTGTATGATGGAAACGGTTGATAGCAATACAACACCCGATTCATCAGACATGTGCAATAATGAGTTTGAGGATGATCAACATGCAAATGAGTATGATGACGAGGAGCGTGTCGCGCTTGCTAATTTAATTGCTAGTTTACAAAAAGATGTCAATGAAAATAGAAAGAATCAAAAGCAATTAAAGAAGGCAAACGCAGCGCTCACTCAAAACTTTGAAGAATGCTAATCCTCTCTTATAAAATCTAGTGAGACTATTGATAGTTATAGGGCTGAGCTTCTTCAAAAGACCAACGAGCTTGAGGGGTACAAAAGTCGTGTCATCAACGTTAAAAAGGACGATTTTGAAAATAAATGCAATGAATCTCTTGCTTTGTTAACTAAAGAAAAACGTCAATTTAATGTTTTATTAAGTGATGAACGTCAAAAAAAGTACCTTGCCACAACAAAAGTTAACGAACTTGAACAGAGGATTTCTATGAACACCACCGATTCTGCTAAAATTATTGACGAAAAGAAACAAGAGGTTGAAACAATAAAACAAGATTTCAAAATTAGACAAAGCAAAGATACTGAAAAAGTAAAGGATCTCGAAGAACAAGTCGATTTTTTGAAAAAAGTTGTTTATAATACACATTACTCTATTCAAACCGTAAGAATGATAGCACCTCGGTCATTTTTCAAAGGTCAACCTAGCTTTGCCACCCCCAAGTACCTCGAACAAGCTCAAGCTGCGAACCCTCACTTATATCTTGATGAGTCCGAATGGACTGATAATGACTGCCCTGTAGCTAACCTCGATAGTGAAGAGACGTCCCTTTGGGATGAGGAGAGTAGATCACCAGTCAATAAAGATTTTGTGAAACCATATAACTATGCTTATCTAAACAGTCTTTATGGTCTTTTCACTCCACAAAAACAGAAGTCTCGTGAGGAATTCTTTTTAGAATGCAACCAAAGAAGAATTCAATGGAAAAAGGCTTTTGCCGCTAAGAGGAAAACTAATGTTTTTAAATATATTAACTATTTACCTCTAGATGCTTCTAAAAGTAAAAGTAGAAAAACACCTTGTTTTCTTAAACACCACGTTAATAATGTTCAATCAATTGTTGAAAGCGATTGGGAAAAACGTCAAATTTTTTCCATACTAGTTTTAGGCTATTTCTAGCTCGATTTCAAAATTTAGTGATTACAAGTTTTATTAGGTCTACCGTTTTGTCGGACTGAGGAATTTATTGTCGGACTGAGAAAAATCGCAATTTTCGGAATTTCAACAACCAAACAATCACAACACAACTACTTAAGATCCACATTCGATTCATCATTTCAGAGAATATTGAGATAGATTCTACTGTCGAATATCGTGTCACGAACAACAACATAATGGTGGCAGGTAACAAAGAAAGACCACCAATGCTTGTGTCGGGTCGATATGATCAATGGCAATCCCATTTTATACGTTACCTTGACACAAAACCTAACGGTGATGCTTTAAGGCAATGCATTTTGGATGGACCCTATAAACTCTCAAGGATTCAAGTTCCTGTAGTACCAGCCACAGACACAAGTGACGCACAACCCGCATATGAACGTGATGAAAAGAGGACCGACCTCACCCCAGAGAACCGTGCGTGGTTTGATGCAAAGAAGGAAGCAATCTACTTAATTCTCAGTGGCATTGGAGATGAAATTTACTCTACGGTTGACGCATGCCCTACTGCTCAAGAAATGTGGACGGCTATTGAAAGATTGCAACAAAGTGAATCACTTAACAAAAAAGATGTGAAAACTAAGATGTTTTGGAACTTTGGCAAGTTTACATCAAAGTATGGGGAATCAATTGATTCTTATTACTCCTGATTCTACAAGATGATGAATGATATGACCCGAACGAACTTGCAAGTTTCCACCATGCAAGTCAATGTCCAATTTCTACAGCAACTTCAACCAGAGTGGACACGGTTTGTCACCTTGGTGAAACAACAACAAAAGTTAGACGAAGTTTCATATCACAAGCTCTTTGACATTTTGAAACAATTTCAAAATGAGGCAAATGAACTTCGAGCTGAACGAGTTGCAAAGATTTCCAATCCACTTGCTTTGGTGTCTACCAATCAACATTACCCAGATTATCACTCTCGTACTTCAAAGACCTACTCTACTCAATCATCATCACCACGATCATCCATTGTCTCCATGTCACATGCTCCAACACGATCCCGAGGCAAAGAAGTTGCAAGAGCATCATCACCCACACCTGAGCAATCATCCGAAGAAGATAGTGATGAAGAAGTAGCTCAAAAGGATAGGGAATTCAAGCATCAAATGGCTTTCGTTATGAAGAAATATAAGAAAATCTACAAAACCACCAACAACAACCTTCGAACATCTTCAAACCCGAGGAACACCCATGCACAAAATCCTCCAAGGTATGACACACGAAGACGTGCTGAGAGTCCTCCAAAGTATGATCGACAACCTAAGTATGATAATCAGAGGGTGGCTACTGTTGTTGGAAATAGGGAAACTGTTGGTACTCAAGTTGTGCAACAAAGTGGGATTCAGTGTTTTAACTACAGAGGTTTTGGGCATTTGGCTAGGGAATGCAGGCAGCCAAAGAGGGTTAAAGATTATGGTTATCATAAGGAAAAGATGTTGCTGTGCAAGAAAATGGAAGCTGGAATCAAGTTATCAGCTGAGGAAGGAGAAATGCTTGACGACACAGATGATGAACTCTCCGACCAAGAACTCGAGGCACATTATTCATACATGGGAAAGATTCATGAGGTCCTTAACGTCACAGAAGATGACTATGGTCCTATCTTTGATACTGAGCTATTTGATAGGGTACAACATGATGATGAATATAATGTGTTTGGTGATACACATGAGCATAGTGATATTCCAACAACAATTACTGACATGTGTATGATGGAAACGGTTGATAGTAATACCACACCCGATTCATCAAACATGTGCAATAATGAGTTTGAGGATGATCAACATGCAAATGAGTATGATGACGAGGAGCGTGTCGCGCTTGCTCATTTAATTGCTAGTTTACAAAAGGATGGCAATGAAAATAGAAAGAATCAAAAGCAATTAAAGAAGGCAAACACAGCGCTCACTCAAAACTTTGAAGAATGCAAAGCCGCTCTTATAAAATCTAGTGAGACTATTAATAGTTATAGGGCTCAGCTTCTTCAAAAGACCAACGAGCTTGAGGGGTACAAAAGTCGTGTCATCAACGTTAAAAAGGACGATTTTGAAAATAAATACAATGAAGCTCTTGCTTTGTTAACTAAAGAAAAACGTCAATTTAATGTTTTATTAAGTGATGAACGTCAAAAACGTACCTTGCCACAACAAAAGTTAATGAACTTGAACAGAGGCTTTCTATGAACACCACCGATTCTGCTAAAATTCTTGACGAAAAGAAACAAGAGGTTGAAACAATAAAACAAGATTTCAAAGTTAGACAAAGCAAAGATACTGAAAAAGTAAAGGATCTCGAAGAACAAGTCGATTTTTTGAAAAACGTTGTTTATAATTCACATGACTCTATTCAAATCGTAAGAATGATAGCAACACGGTCATTTTTCAAGGGTCAACCTAGCTTTGCCACCCCCAAGTACCTCGAACAAGCTCAAGCTGCGAACCCTCACTTATATCTTGATGAGTCCGAATGGACTGATAATGACTGCCCTGTAGCTAACCTCGATAGTGAAGAGACGTCCCTTTGGGATGAGGAGAGTAGATCACCAGTCAATAAAGATTTTGTGAAACCATATAACTATGCTTATCTAAACAGTCTTTATGGTCTTTTCACTCCACAAAAACAGAAGTCTCATGAGGAATTCTTTTTAGAATGCAAACAAAGAAGAATTCAATGGAAAAAGGCTTTTGCCGCTAAGAGGAAAACTAATGTTTTTAAATATATTAACTATTTGCCTCTAGATGCTTCTAAAAGCAAAAGTAGAAAAACACTTGGTTTTCTTAAACACCACGTTAATAATGTTCAATCAATTGTTGAAAGCGATTGGGAAAAACGTCAAATTTTTTCCATACTAGTTTTAGGCTATTTCTAGCTCGATTTCAAAATTGGTGATTACAAATTTTTTAGGTCTACCATTTTTCGGACTGAGGAATTTATTGTCGGACTGAGAAAAAAATCGCAATTTTCGGATCTTCAACAACCAAACAATCACAACACAACTACTTAAGATCCACATTCGATTCATCATTTCAGAGAATATTGAGATGGATTCTACTGCCGACTATAGTGTGACGAACAACAACATAATGGTGGCATGTAACAAAGAAAGACCACCAATGCTTGTGTCGGGTCGATATGATCAATGGCAATCCCGTTTTATGCGTTACCTTGACACAAAACCTAATGGTGATGCTTTAAGGAAATGCACTTTGGATGGACCCTATAAACTCTCAAGGATTCACGTTCCTACAGTACCAGCCACAGACAAAAGTGACGCACAACCGGCATATGAACATGATGAAAAGAGGACCGACCTAACCCCAGAGAACCGTGTGTGGTTTGATGTAGAGAAGGAAGCAATCTACTTAATTCTCAGTGGCATTGGAGATGAAACTTACTCTACGGTTGACGCATGCCCTACTGCTCAAGAAATGTGGACGGCTATTGAAAGATTGCAACAAGGTGAATCACTTAACAAACAAGATGTGAAAACTAAGATGTTTTGGAACTTTGGCAAGTTTACATCAAAGGATGGGGAATCAATTGATTATTATTACTCCCGATTCTACAAGATGTTGAATGACATGACCCGAAACAACTTGCAAGTTTACACCATGCATGTTAATGTCCAATTTCTACAGCAACTTCAACCAGAGTGGACATTGTTTGTCACCTTGGTGAAACAACAACAAAAGTTAGACGAAGTTTCATATCACAAGCTCTTTGACATTTTGAAACAATTTCAAAATGAGGCAAATGAACTTCAAGCTGAACGAGTTGCAAAGATTTCCAATCCACTTGCTTTGGTGTCTACCACTCAACATTACCTAGATTATCACTCTCATACTTCAAAGACCTACTCTACTCAATCATCATCACCACGATCATCCATTGTCTCCAAGTCACATGCTCCAATACTATCCCGAGGCAAAGAAGTTGCAAGAGCACCATCACCCACACCTGAGCAATCATCCGAAGAAAACAGTGATGAAGAAGTAGCTCAAAAGGATAGGGAATTCAAGAAACAAATGGCTTTCGTTATGAAGCAATATAAGAAAATCTATAAACCCACCAACAACAACCTTCGAACATCTTCAAACCTGAGGAACACCCATGCACAAAGTCCTCCAAGGTATGACACACGAAGACGTGCTGAGAGTCCTCCAAAGTATGATCGACAACCTAAGTATGATAATCAGAGGGTGGCTACTGTTGTTGGAAATAGGGAAATTCTTGGTACTCAAGTTGTGCAACAAAGTGGGATTCAGTGTTTTAACTGCAGAGGTTTTGAGCATTTGGCTAGGGAATGCAGGCAGCCAAAGAGGGTTAAAGATTATGGTTATCATAAGGAAAATATGCTGCTGTGTAAGAAAATGGAAGCTGGAATCAAGTTATCAGCTGAGGAAGGAGAAATGCTTGACGACACAAATGATGAACTCTCCGACCAAGAACTCGAGGCACATTATTCATACATGGCAAAGATTCATGAGGTCCTTAACGTCACTGAAGATGACAATGGTCCTATCTTTTATACTGATCCAATTGATAAGGTACAACATGATGATGAATATAATGTGTTTGGTGATACACATGAGCATAGTGATCTTCCAACAACAATTACTGACACGTGTATGATGGAAACGGTTGATAGCAATACCACACCCGATTCATCAGACATGTGCAATAATGAGTTTGAGGATGATCAACATGCAAATGAGTATGATGACGAGGAGCGTGTCACACTTGCTAATTTAATTGCTAGTTTACAAAAAAATGTCAATGAAAATAGAAAGAATCAAAAGCAATTAAAGAAGGTAAACGCAGCGCTCATTCAAAACTTTGAAGAATGCAAAGCCGCTCTTATAAAATCTAGTGAGACTATTGATAGTTATAGGGCTGAGCTTCTTCAAAAGACCAACGAGCTTGAGGGGTACAAAAGTCGTGTCATCAACGTTAAAAAGGACGATTTTGAAAATAAATACAATGAAGCTCTTGCTTTGTTAACTAAAGAAAAACGTCAATTTAATGTTTTATTAAGTGATGAACATCAAAAAACGTACCTTGCCACAACAAAAGTTAATGAACTTAAACAGAGGCTTTCTATGAACACCACCGATTCTGCTAAAATTCTTGACGAAAAGAAACAAGAGGTTGAAACAATAAAACAAGATTTCAAAATTAGACAAAGCAAAGATACTGAAAAAGTAAAGGATCTCGAAGAACAAGTCGATTTTTTGAAAAAAGTTGTTTATAATACACATGACTCTATTCAAACCGTAAGAATGATAGCACCTCGGTCATTTTTCAAGGGTCAACCTAGCTTTGCCACCCCCAAGTACCTCGAACAAGCTCAAGCTACGAACTCTCACTTATATCTTGATGAGTCCGAATGGACTGATAATGACTGCCCTGTAGCTAACCTCGATAGTGAAGAGACGTCCCTTTGGGATGAGGAGAGTAGATCACCAGTCAATAAAGATTTTGTGAAACCATATAACTATGCTTATCTAAACAGTCTTTATTGTCTTTTCACTCCACAAAAACAGAAGTCTCGTGAGGAATTCTTTTTAGAATGCAAACAAAGAAGAATTCAATGGAAAAATGCTTTTGCCGCTAAGAGGAAAACGAATGTTTTTAAATATATTAACTATTTACCTCTAGAAGCTTCTAAAAGCAAAAGTAGAAAACACTTGGTTTTCTTAAACACCACGTTAATAATGTTCAATCAATTGTTGAAAGCGATTGCGAAAAACGTCAAAAGGATAAGTGGAAAACCGAGATTCCTCACGACATAACTGTGCTTATGAAAGAACTTTTAATACCAAATACGAAGATAATAAAAGAACATGTTCTTGAGTTTGAAAATTTGATTCGGTCTAAAATGTTTGATGATTTGAAATATGTTGAGTCTCTTGAAAAAGAAATTGATGACCTTCAAAATGACAAATTAGAATTTTCAAACGAATATGATCTACTCTTAGAAGAATGTCTCTCCAAAGATATTTTGTGTGTTACTCTTCAATCTTGTGTTGATATCGATGAATATTCTGATGTTGCATGCAAATATCTTGATCAAATCAAAGAGTGTGAGCGTCTTGAACTTGAGCTTTCGAAACATAAAGAAAATGTTGATAAAAAAGCTTTTGAGTTACTTCAACACAAAACTGATTTCCTTCAAAAACATAGTCATTCTCTTGAACTTGCTTTGCAAAAAGACGTTGGTAGTTTTCCACATGATAATAAATTGCAAGAAAAACTTTCCCAAACGTTTCGAGAAATGAACGAACAGAATTTGGAAATTAAAGGGTTGAAAGCTCAATTACAAGACAGGGACAGAGCGATAGCAGAGTTGCAGAAACTCGTTGCTAAGATGGGTGGGAAGATTGTGGAACCTAGTGCTAAGAAACCTGTTGTAAGACAACCCAATGCTCAAAAAGTGACTAGACCCTCTGTCTTGGGAAAACCATCTGTTTTCTCTAATTCTGCATTTGCAAAACCTGCGTTTGCCCCCAAAACGGATGGGAAGGATAGGTTACCACAAAACACTCCCAAAACACGTATTCGATCACAAAGCATTAAAAACACAAATGTGGTTAAACCAGGGATGTATAGATTGGCCACTAAACCCACACAAAACAAAGAAAGTCAATCACCTCAGACTTCTAGAAACACTAATAGACATGTGTCTTTTACTACAGGAGTAGTCCCCACTGCTAGTGTTAGCCAGCCCCAGCTTAAGAGCACTCGCATGAATGAAAAGGTCTGGCAAAACAAAAGTCAAGGGCAGATGAAGGAAGTAGAAGACCGCCCTAGGATTTTCAATGTTTCTAAGAATAAAACGTTTGTAATCGCGTGTAATGACGATTTGAATGATTCGACTTTGAATGCTTTGAATGTTAAGTTTGTTTGTGTGAAATGTGGAAAGTGTGCTATTGCTAATCATGCTATGTGTGTTTCGAATAATTTCAAAGGCGTAGATACTAGAACTAAGAAGCAAACTGCGATGCCTATTAGTGCTAGAAAACCCAAACGCAAAGTGAACCATTCTGGTGCAACCCCCCCTAAGAAAAGTATTGCATCTGACTCTACCACTAAGAACCCTAGAAGCAGAATTAGGGAATTATATGAGTCTGCTAACAAGCCTTGGAAATGGTGGTTTGCAAATCAATGTCCTCCAGGATATAAATGGATGCCTAAGGTTAGGACAGAAAATGTGACTACGAGCGTTAGTGTGCCTCTAAGTGATGAAACTAGGGAAACTAATGAATCGGAAATCACAACTAACATGGAATCCAATTTAGCAAATGCTCCATCGTATTCTAATTCTTCTGCAGGTGATCAAAATAATTCTCTTCATACTGGACTCCGGATGCACGAAGCACATGACGGGGAATCTCAAGCTTCTAATTAACTTCGTGGAGAAGTTCCTGGGTACGGTCCGATTCGGAAATGATCAGTTTGCACCGATCCTAGGATATGGAGACTTGGTTCAGGGGAATATCACTATCAAAAGGGTTTACTACGTCGAAGGGCTCAATCACAATCTTTTCTCGGTTGGTCAATTCTGTTATGCAGATTTGGAGGTTGTTTTTAGAAAGAAGACATGTTTTGTTCGTGATTATGATGGGAATGACTTACTTACCAGAACACGGGGTACTAATCTCTACACTATTTCACTACAAGACTCTACATCTTCAACTCCAATCTGTTTCATGGCTAAAGCTTCAACGACTCAATCTTGGTTATGGCATCAATGTTTATCTCATCTTAACTTTGATACCATCAACTTGCTTTCCAAGAAAGATATTGTGCGAGGCCTTCCTAACTTGAAATTAATCAAAGATCATCTTTGTTCTTCTTGTGAGCTTTGTAAAGCTAGACGGAGTAGTTTCAAGACAAAGACTACTTCAAGCTCTAAAGGACGGTTAGATCTTCTTCATATAGATTTGTGTGGTCCCATGCGTGTTCAAAGTATCAATGGGAAGAAATACGTTATGGTAATTGTCGATGACTACTCAAGGTACACATGGACTCACTTCTTAAGGTCCAAGGATGAAACACCCGATGTTCTCATCAGCTTCCTTAAAGTGATACAACGTGGTCTTCAAGCTCAAGTTAAAGTGGTTCGTACTGACAGAGGTACATAATTTTTAAATTCAAAACTGAGAAACTATTTTGAAGCTGAGGGAATTGAACATGAAACATCTATTGCTTGAACACCTGAACAAAACAGCGTTGTTGAAAGACGAAACCGTACTTTAGTTGAGGCTGCTCGAACATTATTATCCGCTTCAAAACTTCCACTATACTTTTGGGCCGAAGCCGTGTCAACCGCATGCTACACATAAAACCGCTCTTTAATTATCCCGAGACACGAAAAGACACCATATCACATAATTAATGATCGCAAACCTTCACTCAAACACCTTCATGTTTTTGGATGTACGTGTTACATTATATGAGATGGTGAAAATCTGGACAAGATGAAAGAGAAAGGTGATGCATGCATTTTAGTGGGATATGTAACTCAGGCTAAGGGATACAGATTATACAACAAGAGAACAAAATTGATAGTCGAGACTATTCATATCAGATTTGATGAATTACAAGAGATGGCACTTGAACAAAACAGTTTAAGTCCCGATCCACAACGACAAACGACTTCCGTTCATAACCGCACGGAACTCGGAACTCAAGACCACAGCAATGAACCGTCAAGTTCAAAGCTAGATCCTGAACATGTTCCTAGAGCAGATATGACAGTGGACACGACACTTAAAGAGTTGGAAATGTTATATGGACCAATGTTTGATGAATATTTCACGGGGGAAAACATGTTGTATCGAAGTCTTCCGCTGTCACTCATGATAAGAATGATGATACCGATCATCGTCAACAACCGGATACAACTTCATCTACTTCAACACGGGTTGCTGCAGATTTACCTCCTCAGAATATCACATCCACAATCGCTCCTACAACATCCACAACTACTGTCATTACTCCAGAGAACACAAATCAAGCAGACGATGCATTTTCTGACGATGCCGATTTTCACAACCCATTCGGTACATCGGTACACGAAACTGGAGAGTCTTCTACTCGCCATGTTGATCCGTCAAATATGCATACGTTTTATCAACGACATCCTTCAACACATCATTGGACCCGAGATCGTCCTTTGGTTCACGTAATTGGAAACCCTTCACAGCCTGTTCGTACAAGACGACAACTAGCAACCGATGGTGATGTTTGTATGTTCGCACTCGCCGTGAGTACTGTTGAACCGAAAAACATCAAAGAAGCCATGGCTGATCATGCTTGGATCGAATCGATGACGGATGAACTTCAACAATTTGAAAGACTTAAAGTCTGGGAACTTGTTGACAGACCATACGATGTGATTCCTTTAAATCTTCGTTGGATCTGGAAAAACAAGATGGATGAAAAAAAATACGATCATCAAAAACAAAGCTAGGCTAGTGGCTAAGGGGTATGGCCAGAAAGAGGGAATTGATTTTGACGAATCATTTGCACCAGTAGCTCGTATGGAAGCGGTCAGGATTTTTCTTTCTTATGCTACACATAAGGGATTCACTGTCTATCAAATGGACGTAAAGACGGTGTTTCTTAACGGTCCTTTGAAGGAAGAAGTCTATGTCACGCAGCCTGAAGGATTCGTCAATCCTCATTATCCTAACAAGGTGTATCGTCTCCACAAGGCACTATATGGACTCAAGCAAGCTCCAAGGGCGTGGTACGACGAGCTCTCAAAATTTCTGGTATCCAAAGGTTTCTCAAAAGGTTCCATTGATCTAACTCTGTTCACTTACAAATATGGGGATGACATTTTGCTTGTGCAGATTTATGTTGATGACATTATTTTCGGGTCTACAAACCCAAAACTTTCAAAATGGTTTGAAAAAGTAATGCACAGTAAATTTGAAATGTCAATGATGGGCGAACTAAAATTCTTTCTAGGAATTCAAGTTCACCAATCCCCAAGTGGTATCTATATAAACCAAGCTAAGTATTGTCAAGAGATAATCAAAAAGCATGGTATGACTTCATGTGACCCCGTTGGGACACCATTATCAACCACATCGCTAGATGTTGACTTGGAGGGATTACCCATAGATCAAACGAGATATCGTTCCATGATCGGGTCCCTCATGTACTTGACAGCAAGCAGACCTGATATTTCACATGCTACGTGTTATTGTGCACGATATCAAGCACGACCCACTGAAAAGCACCTCAAGGAGGTTAAACGGATCTTTCGGTACCTCAAGAATACCATTCATTTGGGACTCTGGTATCCGAGGGAAACCGGTTTCTTTCTAACGGCCTATTCAGATTCTGCTCATGCAGGGTGTCTTGATACACGAAAAAGTACATCTGGTGGTGCAAAATTTCTAGGTCAAGATAAGCTTGTGGGATGGTCTTCCAAGAAGCAGGATTGCACGTCACTTTCATCAGCCGAAGCGGAGTATGTGTCTCTATCTGCGTGTTGTGCTCAAGTTCTTTGGATGAGAACACAACTCACGGATTATGGCTTCCACTTTGATAAAGTGCCTATGTACTGTGACTTAAAGTCGGCCATAGCCATCTCCGTCAATCCGGTACAGCATTCCCGTACGAAGCACATTGATGTCTGATATCACTTCATAAAGGAACAAGTTGAAAGAGGTATCGTTGAACTATACTTTGTTGGAACGGATTACCAATTAGCTGACTTGTTTACGAAAGCTCTGTCAAGAGATAGGTTTGAGTACCTCGTTAGGAAAATTGGTATGAGATGTTTGACTCCAACAGACCTGGAGATTCTGGCAAAGGTGCCTGCTTGATTTATCTATCAAACATCATCTTGTAAATATCTTTAAAAAAGAAAAATACAAAAATATAAAACACATAAAAGCAAAACACAAAATTAAAAATCTTTCAAAATCCAAAAATATTCTTCTCTACATGTCTTTCAGTATCGATAATATGGACGTGCCTAGAAATGTCGCTCAATAACGACACGGGTGTGTACATAAAGCTCGAATGAAAGTTGTAAATATTTTTCAAAACATGTCATATCTTCTTTTAATAAAGGAAATTGTCTATTTTGGACAATATTTCCAAACAACGGGTAGAGAAATCTATCACGGGTTGAGCTAGTCACAAAACATTCAACGTTTTGAGCTCAACACGATGGCTTGTAATCACTTTCAGCTTACAACCCGGAACTATATTCACGGGGGAGTGTACGATTTCGTGCTCTTACCCTTAGCAAAAGAAGTTAAATCTTCTTATACTTGAGTGGATTCGTCAAGACATTCAAAGTCTATGAACTCAAGTTTATGCTTTAGAAAAACCTTTTCGACAAAAAGAATTGATTTTCCAAAAAGCGTTGAACACAATTTTTTCAAGAATTTTTCAATGATATTCAAAATCTTTCAAAAATTTTGTGTTCAACAACTCCTATCTTCAAAATTTTAAATGTGGATCATATCATCGTAATGACAATTCCATAGGATTAATTTTTGAGGGGGAGCATTTTAACTTCATGCAAAAGATTAACACATCTTTCTCCCGAAGATTTTCAAGACTATTTTTCAAAATGTATTTTAATCAAATTTGGTATCTCTAATATCAAACGATTTTATATATTAGAGATAGGGGAGAAAATGTGATTAAAATGTGATCTAAAGACTCAAGCACTTTAACTCTTACCTACATGTGCAAAATGTCTACTTAAATTCTTTCGCATTTCAATGCACATGTGAAGGGGAAGCATTTCTGAAACGACAAAACTAGCAAGGTGTTAAATGTTTTTCAAACACTTTGTTAGAATTTAAAGTGGTTTTCATGGTTACGATCAAATACCCACAACATCTTTAATTCACGACGTTATTGGTGTCAAAAGGGTGGTTAGGTTTAAGTCATATGATCCAACCAGAACTGGAGGGATCTTCCCAGGGACAATCCAATAGATTATTAGAAGTCCTTAGGAAAGATGGAGTAGAATGTTAACGTAGCTGAATGCCGACTAAGTACTGATGCTAGCACTGGAACAATCACAACAAGGTGGTATGCATTGAAGGGGTTGAAGAATGAAAAAGAAATGTAAGGATAAAGGGTCTAAAGAAAGAAGCCCTCCATACAACTTAGGCAGAAATCAGGTCAACACATCATGAAGACAATCTCATCATGGACCCAGTGATGTATGCACAACCCTTTCCCAGCTACTCAGGCTTCTCTCAAAAGAAGTTTGTTTTATTGTCACGGAGATCAACATGACTTCTATTGACTTTCTCACTCCGAGATAGTTGATATTGAATAGGTGGCATCTGCTCCAGCCTGCGACCACTAAAAGTGCACAAATCGAGTCTAGAGCCAAGAGATCAATCAAATCTCGTTAGGACACACGGATGAAGATCAACAGAGTCCTACGCTATATTCTTGTGATATTGCTAGAACACTCAGAGTGATACTACTTAGTATTCACAATGATGAGTGGAAATCCTTCCAGTGTTAACATCAAACAGCACTGCGGTAGGTCATATGCAAGATTCTTTATGAATTGAACATGTGTAAAACTGAAAAGCAAAAGTGGTTTGATTCTGAATTGATTCAAACTCGTTTCTACGCAATATCTTTATGGTCTTGCCAGAACATTCAGAGTGATATTTTTTTAATATTCACAGTGACGAATGGAAATCCTTCTAGCGTCAACATCAAACAGCGCTACGGTAGGTGACTTGCGAGATTCTTTATGGATCAAGCTTGTGTCAACTGGAAAGAAACAATGGTAAGATTCTTTAAGAATCAAACTTGTTCCAGGAATATTGAATTGACGACTTTAATCAAGCGGATATTTATCCAATTGACTCACTCTTTATGTTCGCAGTCTTGCTTTGAGACGTTCTAGTAAAGAGAACGGCTAGTACAGCCGCGAAACCCTGTCAAGGAGATTCTTAATTGAATCTACCTGATCACAGGTATGAGATTTAATATTATATAACGGTCTTCACCGACCGGAGGTAAAACGCTACCGATTTAGGACGAATGTCAAAGCCATTCAATCCGTGTCTATGTTTTGTCTCGAGAAGGTGGCGTCACGGTGTACTCAGCAAAGTCAAAGATTCAAAATCACATACTCATGCCTAAAGACATATTCAACAATTAATAGTGTGAGCATGTGGATGAAGACACAAGATTGCAAGATGGCAAAGACTAGTCAAGGATGATTTGAAGATCTCAAGATCAAAAGACAAAGTCGAAAGACAACGACAAAGGCTCAAAGATCACAGCATGAAGGAACAAGACTACGATTACACGTTCAAGACTCATTTATGGCGAGATTAGTAATCTCTACAAATTACCTAAATGACCAAGGTTTTTGACCTCTCATTGGGGGAGATTGTTAGCCTCAAAATATTGAGTCAAACAAGAATGCTCGGTCATATGTTTATTATGTATCGTATTTTAGAACGTTGTAATAGGTAGTATGTTAGTCGTGTATTACGGGCTTAACTTTAAGCTAAGATTCATTCATAAGTAACGAAAGCCCAAAAGGAAAGCCCGGCCCATGATCATATAGCCAATTAAGCTACATGTAAGCAAAGGCTATATAAACCCTTCCTAGCATGTTAGGAAGGGTGTTGGTCATTTAATTTTCTCTAATCTAAAGTTTCACAAGTTTCTCCAACCATTTTCTCTCTAATTTATCTCACTACTTTCTCTCTCTAAAATTCATCTCATATCTACCTGATGAGACTGCAATTATACATAGTCTCATCGTCCAAATCGGGCTTAAAACGCTTAAAATATCATCAAAATACCCCTATATATGCTTGTATTTGTGTCTTGTGTATTTTAGGTGCGGATATCGTGAAATCAACAAATGATCACAAGAATGAAGCAATAACGAACATGAGAAATGAAGTCGCACAAAGAACCGGGCCCAAGTTTGGAATTTACAAAAATGCCCTTGAAGTTTTGAAGAATGTCAAGTTTGGTCCCTCATCTTTGAAGATTTGGCAAAGAAAGACCTTGAAGAAATCATCATTTGGCAAGAAAAGTCCTCAATGTTTGAATATATTACATAAACAGCCCTTGGATAATACATTAATTACAAAATTAGACCTTATTTAAGGTTTGAAACTAAGAAGGGCCAAATTCAGCAACATGGGCAAACTTATTTACCAAGGGATTGAGTTTTTGGCTGAATTAATTCAAAGTGAACAAAACAAGGAAGATTAGGGGCCATAGTTGCCCAGACAATATACTACCACCAACCATTCATCATATGACACCTCACCAAACCATGCCCAGTCACCCACCCACGTCACCCCACTTAAGCCGTTTTTAAAACGTATTTAATAAAACTAAAAAGGGTGGGAAACACTTTTATTTCCCCTAATCTAAATCAAACCCACTGCTCTTCACCCTCTTAATCCAAAAACCCTAATCCCATTCACCACTCAAACCAAAGGGGTTTTTCCCCATCTTTTCCAGATTAATAATTGAACACTCCCTAAACAAAACCCACAACCCAGAATCTTCACCCCGTGACTCAAATGGGCCCCCCATCCTTCCCCTGCTTCACTATTTTGGGCAAAAACCGAATCTTCATACCAATCCACGTCCCATATGAATTTCTTGTTCCCAAAGGCTTCAAAACACGGCTAAGATCAATTCCTCCAGCTGACATATCACATGGGATACATTTGACCAAGAAATCAGTCAAGATCCAAGGGCAGAAGTGGAATTTCTCAGAATTAGTGTTTAGGGCTTTAGAATATTTTATTCATGTATTCTAGTATCTTCTAAGTAGTATATAATGGGTGTCATGTACCCATTATACTTGATCCAGATTTTTTCTTTAATTTTGTAATCCTTTTATTTAAATGAAAATTTGAGTTAAGTGAAATCTCTTTTTTCTTTATTAAAGTTTGGTGTTAAAAATTGGCATAATCTGAGTTCCAATGTGTTCTTGATTAACATAGGTTAAAAATCAGTTTTGAGAAGAAAATTTTCCTAAAACGATTTTTTTAGTCATTTTGACAAAATCTTTCAAAACTCAAACCAATGATGAAATGAAGTGAAAGTGGAAAATCATCATTGGTTATTGAGGTTTTGATAGGTTTCTGTTAAGAAGTTTCAAAGATTTTGTTTGGTTTCAAAGGGTTGAGAAGAAATCAGTTTCAAGGATTTCTTTGTTGAAGTCAAGAGTGATAAGTTGGCTTAATCAATAAGCCAGGCTTATTCACTTTGTGGTTGCTTATTCCAGTTCACATTTCTTGTTTTTATCTTGGCAGGAACAAATTTGGCATATTGGATGATTTTTGGTTCTTGAAATCCATCTTCATCACTCTTGTCATACTAACAAGTCCATTCCTGAAGTTGTCAGCTCAAGCCCGGGCTTGATGGAGAAGGGTAGGCTATCCTTTGTGATCCCTGGATGTAGGGTCACCAGGTAAAAGCATTTTTTCTTCCTTTTCTATACTTGCATTGGAAGATTTTTGAGCTAGAGTGATTTTTAGGACTAGGGTTGTGGATGCTAGAACAAATGTTAAATATTGTATATTGGTCAGCTTAGAACAGGTTAGGATTGATTTGGATGGGTTTGATGCAAGTTTGAGTAGAGTTCTTTCTTAAATTTCAACTTTCAGTTTTAAAAGGGGTGTTTGGATTCAGGTTTTATGAATGGTTTGTGGGATACAAATGTTTTAAAATCAGTTTTAATTCACTCATTTTGGCTTAGTTATTTGTATTCAGTTCTTGGAGTTGGTTTGGTACCATTTGGTAAGTGTTGTATGCATAAATCTTGATAACCATTGCCAAGAATCAGTTACTCATATAACTGTTTATTTTTCATAGATTTTGCCATCAATTCTTGTAGGTTGATAGTATATAGGGCAAGTTAGGTTTTGGACTTGAGTTGGGGAGGATAGTGAGTGACTTGAGTGAGTTTTGGTCCACCAAAACTCACCCAAGTGCACAACACACCAGCAAAAGCCAACAGACCCCCAAGGGCCTATATCAGTAACTGCTTAGGGGCCATTTGTGCTTGATTTTGTTTAGTAACCTTGTGTTTTTAGTCTTTTATTGACTCCCCACAACCCAACTGGTTGTGGGGGTGCCTTTGTTTACCCCTAAAACCAAGCAACAAGCAAGTTCCAGGCACAAAAGTGCCCAGACCCAAATTTTTGTGAAGGCAGTGGGAACTCACTTCCCACTGCTAGTGTAAACATTTCCCCTGCTTAGCTAAAAGACAGAAAATGCATAAGTGTTACTTTCAGCTTTTGACTTTTTTGTCTTTTGTGGTGAAAAATAGGTTTTAGGCTTTGATTCTTTTTTCATTATTTTTCTTATTTTAATTCTGATTTTTCTGTTTAATTAATTTTTAAGTTACTGTTCATTTGATAATTTTTAGGTTAAATAGTATTTTTAATTAACTTTTTCAAATCTGTTTTTTTGTCTTTTAGTGTGAAAAGTCCATATTTTTCAGTTTAAATTTTTTCATAGATTAAGAAAAATGTTTTAAGATTTTTGGTATAAAAATTTTTCACTGTTCATCTTTTATTTATTTTTTAGAATTAATTTAAGTTAATTAGGGTTTTAATTAAACTAGTTTTGTCTTTTAGTGGTAAAATTAATATTTTTCAAATTTTTTCATTTTTCTACTGTTAATTAGAGTTATTTAGGATTTTTAAAATTGGTTAATTATTTTTAGCACTATTTAATTATTTTTTATAATTATTTTAGTTTTAAAATACATTTTAGTGTTTTAAAAATAGGAAAATAGTAACTAAAATTTAGGAAAAACACTTTTTAGTTTATAAATAATATAAGTGAGTTATTTGTCCAATAAAATAATATTTTGGGCTTTTTCTTAATTATATTTAATTTTTGGGCTTTAATTAGCATTAAAAATTGAATATTTAATTAATAAAAGGTTTTAAAATATTTTTATTGGATTTTTATCCTTATTTATATTATTTTGAACTACTTTTTCATTTTAATTTGTTTTTAGCTTAAAATTTTTAAGTTTTCACGTTTTACGTACTTACGTTCGCGTTTTACGTCATTCGTCGTGGTTTAATTGTAATCGTAGCTCGTCTTAGTTTTTCTTTCTTTTCTCATCTAAAAACGACACTACCCCAAACTTTTGATTATACTTATTGGCACATTAATCCACACACCTCCTTGAGAACGAACCCGCATTTGTTCGGTTTCGCGTTTTTCCTAAAACGTGCAACTCAATACTTGCCCATTATACGCTCTTTTTCCTAAAAGACGTATTTCTACGACTATCACTACCTTTCTTTCTTTAATTCATATATATATCATCCAAATATAAGGGACAACACTACACAACACAAATCCAAGCAAACACATATGCAATGGATGTACACAACAAATCCAAGTATTCACAAATAGCTTGGATGAACACAACTAGTCCAAGTATTTCATAAATACAAATGGATTAACAAAAATAAAAAGGCTAACATGATCAACATGACTAATTCATGGATTCATCTTTATCACAACACTAGTGAGTGAGTGATCTTCTCATTGGACAAGGTAAAGGAGGGGATCAAGAGGATAATCATATGTAAACATCCTTAACACTTTAAGTGATCATTTACTAATGATTATGCTATAGAAAAGAGAAAGGGGGCTGAGAAAAACGTCCAAGAGGCTTATTGGAAAATGAGATTTGATCCACTATTTATAGAAGACAAAGTCCAACGGCTAGCTGGGCGCGGATCCTTATCTAGCCGGCGGTACCTTATCGATAAGGAACCGCCTAGCTATTTAAGGTATCGCCCAGTAGAGTCCGCTCCCTTTGTTGTCTTTTAGTGGGGTAGGAATATCTAAGGTTTTTTAAACTTTCAAAAGATATTCTTATGGCATATGGAATATGCCATTTTCAAATTTACATTTTCCATTTTAATAAAACATTTTCTTAAAAAGAAAGTTTATTAAAAAGTCTTTTGTCATATTAACAAAAGTGAGTTTTAAGGATAATCACTTTGATGATCACTTAGTATAATTAAGAAAAGTTAGTGATATTATTATTACCTTGATGATAGTGTTAGTTAAATAATTCGTTTTGTGTTTTATACTAAATGTGTTGTATAGTTTGTTGTGATCAAAACTAAGAAAGATTAGTTAACACTAATAATGTTTTTAGGCATCACTTGCATTAACAATCTCCCCCTTTTTGATTACGACAAACTATAAACTCATTTACTTAGAAACACAAACTATCGAATTATTAACGAGTTTATCACTATCATTTCTCCCCCTTTGTCGTAGCAAAAAGGTAAGCACAAGTCTTTGAAGATGTTCGGACTTTGCTAGTAGCTCCCCCTTGGTGGTTGCTCCCCCTTGCTTGGGGCACCAAGTGTATGAGCAAAGGTGACATGCTACACAAAGGTTAGTAGAAAGGAAAGAAATACCAATGTATATATGATCACTACCTACTAAGTAACTTGAGAGGGAGAAGGAGAAGAAATCTCAAATTAGAAGCAATTATTTGCTAAGTATATCCAAAAAGGTAAATGACAAAATCAAGGTTCAATTGGTGGAAAGAAGGTAGAAAGGAAACATCCAACCAATGAAAATGATAAATTTGTCAAGGGGTTATAATTTAGAATTGATGGAATCATTGTAAATATTAACCACGATCAACTCAAAAAGAACGAGAGAATGATCAAATTAAGAAAACAAACATACCATAAAGATTTCATATTACATAAATATGAAAAAGACAACCAAAGTAGATAGTCATACACACAATATGAGTATCTAAAGCAAAAGATATGGAAAATAAACCACAAAGCATAAGCTAGTCTAATAGTGAAAATTTTCCAAGATTGCTTAAAAAAATTACTCTAAAACAACAAAAGTTTTATTGAATCCAATGGAGTGTAGCCCTTTAGTTGGAAAAATAAGACGACGATGCATCATTTGAAGTTTTGTCCACGGGAACGAAAACTTTGAGAGGAGGTCGAGTGAGGAGGAATTCAAGAAAATTTAACTTCTCATACACATGAGAAAGTTCAATTTGTTGAAATCGACAACAAGCACACGAGGATCCATGATGCAACATAAATTAGGTTGATGGGGGAAGGCCATCACACCTAGGGTATGGTGGTGGTGAGGAGAGTGGGTAGGTAATGTTTTCACAATTCCTTGTGAGGTTTAGGAAGGTTGAAAGATCATTGAGTTGAGGGGTGTTAAAGGGTTTTGGTGGTGTGGGGAGATTCTACTTTTCTCTGGTGATTGGGTTAATAGAGTAGGTCTCATTCCAATACTTGATTGGAGAGAAGGTGGGGTTCTTGGGTGGTTTGGATGAAGAGGGTTCATTTTTCTTGATCCAAATAGGTTTAACCGAGATTTTCGGTTTCTTTGATAGCTTTGATGAGGAAGCTTTGGGTGAGGAGGTTTGTGACAAAGAAATGTCAAGGTTTTGAAAGGGAGAGTTAGGCATTGTTGAGGTGTGAGAATGAAATCTCAAGGTTTGGGTATAAGAAGAAAGTATACAAGGCAAAGGTTTGAAAAACAAATGTAAAGTGTCAAGGAATGTTTGCCAAATTGAGTAAACATGGAATCTTGACTGGGAATAGGGTGATGAAGGAAGACCAAAAACGAGCCATAAAATTACTTTCTGTGCGCGGTACCATATACGGACCGTCGGTTCCTTATAACTTAAGGAACCGCGCGTTCTTTAAGGAACCGCGTGTAGTGGACTTGAAATCTAGATTTTCCAGGATTTTGAGAAAAACTAAGACTTTTTCAAAAAAAATTGCAAATCTTGGAATTTTACCTCTATTAGCACTAAACTTTGCTAGGGTTGCATAAAAGCAACACATTCACCGAGAATGTCTTGACAAATGGTGACAAAATTTTGGATAACATTTTGAACCAATTTTAGTCAAGTTTTAGAGGTTGTGATAGATTTAGGTTCAATTTTAATTTGGAATTAAAGTTGATTAATGTACACATAGAGATAGAAGCACATGATGCCAAGTCCATAATTCATTCTCATAAAACATTCATTAAAGAGATACATAAGGAAAATAAAGAAAAACAACTAAGTAAACTAAAGATAGCTTAAAAAGCTAGGCCTTGATTAGTAATCTTCCTTGGCTTGAAGCTTCTTGAAAACTATTTTTAAAGCAAATCACCATTCATGTCCTAGGAGAAGGCATGTTAAACAAGGTGAGCAAGAAATCTTGAAACCTCATATGAAGACCCAACATCTCCCTCCTAAGGTTTTGAATTATGTAGTTATTGTAGAGGCAACATGGACAATGAGAACCATGAGCTTCAAGGAACCCAAGGAAGTAAGGATCACCCATAAAGAAGGGAAGTGGAACACCCAAAATGGGAGTGTTTGAGGGAGGTGGATGTAGAGGAGGAATGTTCTCCAAGGTTGATGTGGGTGAGTGTGGAGGCAAGCTCTCCAAGGGTGAAAAGGGTGAGTTAGGAGGGGTAAATGGTGAAGTCACCATGGTATCTTCAAAGTCATTCACAATAGGAATGCTTTGGATGGGTTGGGTAGTCACATCCAAGAGATTACTTGGAGTGAAGGGTGAGGAAAGCTCATTCATCCTAGATTGGAATGAAGAGGAGGTAAAACCATGAGAATGGTTGGTTCCATAGGTTGATGAAGTCTTGCATGGAGCAAGAGGTGGTGAGTTTGATGAAGAAATGAGAATTGGGACAATCTCATTCTTGGGAGTGTGAAAGTGTGAGGAGATAGGTTTACCCATTTTAATCTTAATCTTAAGATTGTTCTTTGTGGTGGAGGTTTTGGATGAGTTTGAGCTTCTTGTAGAAACCATGGTTGAGATGAAGGGTTTAAGGTTTAAGGAAGAAGGTTTGATGTGTGAAGAACATGGCTAGCAAGGTGGATTTAAAAGGGTGAAGGGATGATCCAAACTAGTAATGGGTTAAAAACATTTTATGTGAACAATGAATTTCGCTAACCTAGTTTAGGAAATGTGTAGGTTTTCGCAAAGAATCAAGTAAGGTTTACACATATTAAGGAAAATAGTGTAAAGCAAAGATTCTGTCGGACACAGTAGCCGCGGTTCCTTATCTAAGGGCGGCGGTTCCTTATCAATAAGGTACCACGGGTTGATAAGGAACCGCGACCAGTGGTGTTCAAAAATGGTATTTCCTCAAATTTTGATTACCCCAGATTTTTATCAAAGGATTTTCAAGCCAAAGTTAACTACTAACCAAAATCTAGGAAGCTAACTAACATATAGGATGCGCAAAGCTATGCAAAACACAATGGCAAACATTTAGGATAAATAACAAATAATCCAAACAAGTAGAATATAGTTAATACACATCCAAGATAAAAATAAGAGGAAGCAAATGTTCAACATCACAAAACATGTTTACCAACATGTATACTTTGAAACAACTAAAAGTCTTCATCTTCTCTTCTTTTCCAATCCCTTGATCATTTTTTCTAAGTACTTGATTCCCTTTCTTGACTCAATCCGGTGTTCATGCAAGTCACCTTGGGTTCGAAGATTTTGACGTTAAAGTTCCTCTAAATTGAGATTATTAGGAACTTCACTAGTGAAATGACGAGGAGGGGAAGCAATGTCATCTAAACCATCCACGAATGAGTTTTTGGAGGGGTGAGAAGTACTCGAAGAATCAATGGGAGCACTTGTGCCAATGCCATCACCATCACTTATTGGCATGTCCATGTCCTCATCATTGGATTCTTGTTGGTCGGATTTACGATCACATCTTGTCTTTCTCTTATATACCTCTTGAATAGGTAGCATGACCCGTTTGACTGGTTGAAACTGAGAAAGATCAAGATTTAGAAAATCACGGCCAACCCTTTTAAAAAGGCGAGTGAGAAGCATTGCGTAAGGGAGGTTTTTTTAGGCTTGTGAATAGCATAATTGATCCGTTGAGCGATAAAATATGCCAAATTTTAATTGGTGTTGGTAAAGATGCAATATAACATATGCACTAAACACGCCGGAACATGATCCCAGTTTCCACCAAGACAAAACACATTTTCCCTAAGGATATTGGTCCATTGGACCATATTATCATTAAGGTCGCTTAAGAGAACCTCCTGACGTTTCACAGAACGTACCTTAGTATGAAGGCTTCTCTTAACAGGTCGATTACGCTTTTTGGAGACAATGTCAACAATGAATTCAAGATCAATTTCCTCATGATCATTTGGAGGACAATTGTAGGATTCAAGGAGTGCACTAAGCCTCCATTTATCCGTGAAGAGACAAGTGCCTACAAATGAGACATCAAGAATTTGACCAAAAACTTCGAGAGAATATTGAATGAGTTGATCTTTCAAGATGAACCTAACAAATATTCCATCGTTGTTTTCAATGATGGAGTATGTGCTAAAGAACTCCAGTAGGAATCGAGGATAGATGTCTTCCTTAATGTTCAACAAAAAATCAAATCCAATGTTTTAAAACATGGACTTGATGTAGACATAGTCCTTGATATCCTTTTGGACAATTCTACCCTCATGAAAGCAACGGGATTGAAGGGAGGAAAAAGTATGGGCAAGGTTAGTTGAGTGACAAAAGTCGGAAAGGTTTGGCATATACTTTTTGGTGAGTTGATGATCCTTTTGGTATTGTGAAGGAATGATTAGTACCTAAATAAACACAAAAAAATATTTTTCCAACCACTCATATGAAAATAAATTCAAAACTCAAAAATAAGAGAATGTGTTATATCAATTTCTTGACAAACAAAGGATTGAATCCATAACATTCTCATGTTCACAATGTGTCTATTCCATTATTAACCAAGAACATATGACCTATGTTGGATCAACAATGGACTAGAACATTGGTTTTTTCAAAACAAGGTTTTTAGGTATGCATTAACAATACAACAACATATTTGTTCATGGGTTCATCTCAATTCCATCTTTTAACAAAAATCAATTAGCCAAAATTCAGATTTTTTCTACAAGTGGGTTTTAGTAAAATCTCAATGATTGTGAACCTAAGGAATCATAGTAACATAACCATGTCAACCCATATTCCTATTAAGGTTTTAATTCAATTTTAATTTTAAAAATCCCCAATTATGAAAGGATGAACCCTAGAAAAATATAGATGAAATTGAAAGAAAGTACTTACGATTAATTGATGTTTGATGAAGGATGAGTGAAACCCACAACTTGGAATCAATTAATTTGAGTGATTGAAGGTTTTTGAAGCTTCAACAATGATGGAAAAGATGAAAAACCGTCGGCTGTATGTTTTGGGAGAGAGAGGGTGTGGTTTGAAAAAGGTTATTTTATTAAAACTAGCGCTCTGACAAACTTTACTTCCAGCGGTACCTTATCGATAAGGAACCGCGGGTTTGAGCCGCCAGAGATAAAGAACCGCCTGCAGAGGCTGGTTTTTATCAACGGAATACGCCAAAAATTTTAACACCAAATTTTCTAAAATACTTAAAAATATATCTTAAACATTTTAGAATATCATTTGGATCCTCATCACACTAAGCAATATGCCTTAATGAAGGATTACGAGTTGAATCGAGATCGAAAAGAACCGAAACGGACAAACGACTACTCGTAGCGAAAAGGCAAAGTGGAGAGAAGTCAAGGGAAGTGAATCAAGACTAATATCAATGCTCAAGGGATTAATGAAAATCTTCAAATCATGGAGACGAAGAGCTAGTGTCATATATAGTGGTTTAAGACGTTCCTTTCTGGCAAAACGTTAAACGGCTTTGGTAATGAATAAACACAAATCAATTATTCATGTATAGACTAAGATCACTTTCAATAATAGTCTTAGTCTAAACCAAAATATAAGCAAGGTATTAATTCACTTTCTCTCCTACAAAGGGCCTACTAACCGTATGGGTGCAAACCATGGAAATCATGCTTGATACTTTAAGCTACTACTAACTCACTCTACATCACCATAGCGAGTCAAGTATCCAAGCAATGAAGGTTTTAGAGGATAAATGAAACGAATCACAAACCACAAACAAATGTCAAGGCAAGGATGCCAAGAACAAGCACATAGTCAAGTAATGATCAAAAGAATGATCAAAGGGCGTGTGGAAGAACAAAAGCGTACCTTCGCCACAAAGAGCAATCCATCAAAGAATCAATGAAATGCCCAACAATGACTATGATGAGTACTAAGTCTTCAAGGACTAGTATCATTCCCAATCATCTTGATATCATCATTCAAGGATGTTAAAGATCAATGAAGATGAGTCTTCTACAAGTGGAAGTAACTCAATCCACAACCAGTTAAGTGATTGATCTTCATGAGTACCTACACAAAGCAAGATGCAAACTAGTAGATACATTTCAAGAGTAGATCTAAAACGCATAAAGACTACTAAACTAAGAGGGATGCAACATTACCAATTAAAAGAGCTATTTTTCAAGAAAAAAATAGTTTTGACCAAAGAGAAACATTAGTACAACTTGACCTTCTAATTTGAGGAGACAATGGATCGATCCAAGTTTTAAAGTACAATATACTTCAAAGATCTTGAGTGACCATCGCTCTGATACCAATTGTAGAAACTAGAAGGGGGGGGGGTTGAATAGTTTCTCTTCAATTAGTCACCTAATTTAAATTACTTTGAATTAAGTGTGTATCAAAACTATCTTTTACTTAAAGCTAAGTTTCATAATGATTAGGTTCAATTCAAATGCATTAGCAATGGTAATAGGTAAGTATAATGATAATGAAATAAGGAAAGAGTAAGGAAATAGACAACCTAGTGACAAGACAAAAAGATTTATAGTGGTTCGACAACGAGGCTCTATCCTCGTTTCTACTCCACTCCTCGAGTACACCTACTCGAGATTTCTACTATATCCACAAGCTCCCTTCTTGGCGGAGAAATCCTTACATCGTCGCTTACATTACTTTCCGACACTAAGCTAAATGTCGAGACCTAATCATTAGCTAGGACCAATCTACACAATGTTGCATACTTCACAATTTAACGACACAAGGCTAGATGTCGAGTTCTAATCCAAAGCAGGAACAATCTTCATGACTCTTCACTTTGAAGCTAAGTGAGAACTTCACACAACACAACTACTAATCACTTTCAAGTTTAGTGAGAACTCACAAGACACAACCACATCACTTTATAGTTTAGTGAGAACTACTACAAAAATCTATTACAACTCAACTAGACATATCCAAGTACACACATGTAGCTTGGATCTACAAAACACAAATCCAAGCAAACACATATGCAATGGATGTACACAACAAATCCAAGTATTTACAAATAGCTTGGATGAACACAACTAGTCCAAGTATTTCATAAATACAAATGGATTAACAAAAATAAAAAGGCTAACATGATCAACATGACTAATTCATGGATTCATCTTTATCACAACACTAGTGAGTGAGTGATCTTCTCATTGGACAAGGTAAAGGAGGGGATCAAGAGGATAATCATATGTAAACATCCTTAACACTTTAAGTGATCATTTACTAATGATTATGCTACAGAAAAGAGAAGGAGGGCTGAGAAAAACGTCCAAGAAGCTTATTGGAAAATGAGATTTGATCCACTATTTATAGAAGATAAAGTCCAACGGCTAGCTGGGCGCGGATCCTTATCTAGCCGGCGGTACCTTATCGTTAAGGAACCGCCTAGCTATTTAAGGTACCGCTCAGTAGAGTCCGCTCCCTTTTTTGTCTTTTAGTGGGGTAGGAATATCTGAGGTTTTTTAAACCTTCAAAGGATATTCTTATGGCATATGGAATATGTCATTTTCAAATTTACATTTTTCATTTTAAAAAATCTTTTATCATATTAACAAAAGTGAGTTTTAAGGATAATCACTTTGATGATCACTAAGTATGATTATGAAAAGTTAGTGATATGATTATTACCTTGATGATAGTGTTAGTTAAATAATTCGTTTTGTGTTTTATACTAAATGTGTTGTATAGTTTGTTGTGATCAAAACTAAGAAAGATTAGTTAACACTAATAATGTTTTTAGGCATCACTTGCATTAAAAAAGCCTAACACTTATAACCTTCGGGAATTTCATAAGCTAATAGGTTAGCCTCTCGCCTCAAACTATGACGCGAGGTTAAGTACCTCCCAAAAATACTCAACCGGTACTTACCAAAAGTACACGCTCATTTACCATACTTAAACACCTCCATTTTCGACGAAACTTGGTGACAACCTCACTTATAATCTGTATAAGACTCGATTAAAAATTCATTCAAAAATATTACTTCTAAGACCTTCTGCCCGACACACCTTCGTGTTATAAAAACTGGACAGTTTTACGCCTTTGACTTGTAAAACCATTTTGACTTCTCTGAATAATTCCGTTTACAAAACCGACACTCGAGTTTGAAAATAGACTCATGACCCGAGGTTTAGAAACTTACAACAACCATTGAGTATTTCCAAAACTCATTCTATAGCCCCTGAGATTCGATCCAAATATCGACAACAACTATATATTATGTCGATACTCGTCTCCTGGTACACGAATAATCAAACTAGCGTATCTTCCACCTCGTTTGGAGTTGCAAGGCCTGCTTTATATCAAATCGAAGCCCTCGACCTCCTCTACAACACTACCCAATAATATTATGATTTTATAAACCTTTAACCCACAAAAATTACCCCTAAAGCTTCAGATCAAAAATAGAATTTTAAAAATCATGTTAGACCATTATTTTGACAAAATTTAACATTACCCATACCCTTAGTATCAACTAGCAATCATACCCATCAACTTAAAACAACCTAATCACTTGCATATCAAATTTTAATAAAACCCAAATCAAAAATCTATATATAAAATGATCAGAACTAATATAAAACATCATTAACAACACATGCACATAACAATTTTGGATCGAACATCACCAACTTTTCTTGGAAAATTTATGTTATTGCATGTTGTCAAAAATAGTACCAAAATACTCACAAAAGGATTTTAGGATAGGGATTAATCTTGATTTTTATTGAATCAAATTAGATCATGAATTTTTTGATGATTTTTGGTGATATGGGGGGGGGGGGGTTATGGTTCACGACTAGAGGAGAGAAAAAGAGAAAGATGTGTGTGTTTTTTACAAGAGTTATGAGTGGAATTGTTAGGTGAGGTGTTTTTATATGGTGGTTGGGGTGAAATTTGTAAATATTAAATAGTTTTGGACTAAAATATAATATTTAAGTTAAAAAGCGAGAAATGACTATTAGTCGACTTTTCTAAAATTCCCGGGAGTCGGGTTTCGTAAAAGTATTTTTTAAAAGTTTAAACGCACACGAAAAATAATAATATAACGACTTATTACGTAATTAAAACGATATCGTCGAAAGTATTAAATATCGAAATGATCGATTATAAAATATAAAATTTCAGGCATCCGTCGGTATCGCGATCACTAGTAGTCCTCGTTACTCGTCTAAATATAAAATAAAATGTTCAATATCGGTTTCAACTTAAACCGTTAAACATAATAGTATTTAATGTTATCATATACTTCAAAAATACTTGAAAATAGAATTAAATTATGACCTTATTTTTGCGGGTTTTACATCCTCACCACCTTAAGGGAGCACCGTCCGAGGGCTCATTTCTTCTTATACACTCCTTTTCGAGATTTATTTTAAACTCAAAATTAAATAAGTGATCTTCAATACGAGGAATACAACGAGATAGAATGAATACGACAAACGCATAAACTGACAAGATGTGGTAAAATGATTTAAGGTTGACGATCGACGAGTGATCTCGAATCACGTAACCATTAAACATAATAATTCACATTAGGAGGAAAATGAGGGCGAAGAATTAATTAAATATTAACATTAAAATAAGGTTTGTCACAATTATCCGTCCCGTATTTGGTATTACCTTAAAACTCGATTGAGGTACTTTCTTGATAAAGATGATATATTAAAAATAGAAGTAAAATAACTTCAAACTTTATTTTGGTCATGCTAAGAAACATTGAAAGAATGACATGAATTTATTAATTAAAATCGTATTGATAGTTACAATTAGAAAATAAAATTTCCAAATTAAATCATTATTAGGAATATAAATTAAACCGGTAATTTCATTACATTAAAAGTAAAGTATGATAAAAGTCAAATAGTTCAAAAGATAAGACATTTTGTCATTTTAGACACTAGTTATAATTATAGAAAATATGATGTATAAATTTGACTTTTTAATTGTGATAGTTATTTTGATAATTGAGAATCATTAGAAAATGGATAAAAGTTCCTTAAATTTTTTATAATAAGTTGTAAAAATACATAAAGTTGTTTAGTATGTCAAAATAGACATGGGACATATTCGGGTTTCTAAATGTGACAAGATAACAAACGAATACTAATAGAAATAATGGTTAATAATCAGTACGAAATCAACGGTACAAAGGGGACGAAGCAAATGTCGTATGAGTAGTTAAAGAGAATAATAAAATAGAGGCGTTGATGATAAGATGATAAGAAACAATAAGTTTAATAAGTGGCCAATTTCGTTAGTGCGGCCAGTGTTTCACCAACATCAGCTCATTAACTTCGTGGTGGTCGATACACCTTCGAAAATAAGATCCACACAAAATTTTAATCAAAGAAAAATCTTAAAGTTCACTTGTAGTTAAAATAAATCAAATGAATAATGTTAGCGTTTAAAGAGAGTAGTCAATGCACGGTTCACACGAGTGGATTTTGAGACAAACGAGAGTGACGGACGTCATCCCAGATATATGGAAATCCATCTAGTGATAATTCATTATTCACGTGCGGAGACATTTCGAAGATCTACCCAGTCGCATAAAGAAGATTGGACGAATGGTCAAAAGAATTCAGTTATACGATAAAATGAAGTAACAAGTAAAAAACGATCGTCGAGTAAAAACGTACTCGTAAGCGCGTAATTCGTTCAAGAAAAGGTAAGAAAACGTATCCGGGTGCATAGAAATTGTGCTACTTGCATAAAATATAAAGGTTTTCAAAACTTCTTTTCACTTTATTTCATTTTATTTAACTTTATCATAAATACAAATAAAAAGTTGATTATTATCAAGATTTTTAAGGTGACTACTATTCAGCCTAGCATGGCTCCTTCTAAACTAGACATAGGTGATCAGGCCATGTATAATTTAGGACTAGCAATACAATGCTTAGTTTCGTCGAACTAGTATTATGTTTCTTATGTTTATTTATAGACCATGCCATTTTTTGTGACAACCCTGGTTTTGAGGTTCATCATTTAGTTTTATTTTGTGCTAGTTACGTGTCTTTACGTGTTTATGTGCTTATTGGTGTGTATAGATTGTGGTTTGGATATCGTTTCCGGTACGGGGTACCTTGTGAATGAAACGATGTGTGATGATTTCATGTTCATGAGCTCACATGGTAGTGACTATGAAATGATATGGTGTTATTTAGTGGTTTTACGTATACGTATATGTATTATTGAAAATCGTATTTTTACGATTTACGGTTTAGTATTTAGAGGTCTCGGATGAGGTAATTAGTCATATGGATATTTTTCGGGATGGTTTTAAGTCATTTAGGACTTAAATATAAAGTTTATTTCAAAATTTGAGATTTTTTATAAAAGTGTATATTTTACGTCTTTTACGGTAAAACGCGTAAAAACTGACTAGTTTTACGGTTTTGAGGTTTTGGAGGCTTTAGGAGCTGAAATAAATTAAGGAAAATTAAGGTAATATTATTAATACATATTATAATAATAAAAAGAAATAAAAAAAAACGAATTTTAAGGGGTTAGGTCGGTATAAAAAAAATAAAAAAAAGGAAAAGAGGAAAAAAAGGAAACAAGTGATATACTTGGACAAGGATTTTATGTATACACTATATAAGGTTTTCTAATAAATCAAAAACATAAAATTTATTCCCTGGAGATAAAATTCGACGGTTTGTAAGAGGGTTTTTAGGGTTCTTCATAAAATTGTGGTTTTTTACATCTTCCATTAGTCTAAAGGTAAAACCTTCAAAACCCTTTTCTTTTTAATTGTTTTAATGATTTCTTAATCATCTTATGATGGATTTAGGTTAGGGTTTAATGTATAAACAGTAAATTAATGTTATATTAATGATATCATAATGATTTCATAAATTAGGGCTTGTAATTAGTGGGGTTAGGGTTAATTAATGGGGTTGATTTAGTTAAACCCGTTTTAAAAAACTGGGCAGAATATTGAGTCAATTGTTTTGATCATATCGGGAGTTCTACAAACTCTTATTTTATGATCCAAGTATCTCTGAAAATTTAAATGAAGTGGCTTTCCAATTCAAGAAACGAGAACTAAATTGGAGGTCGGGAAGTGGGTCAAAAACAGGTTACAACAGTCGGAGGTTAAAACAGTTTTGAAGTCAGCCTGTTTTTTTTTTAAGTTTTGGGTTGTTTGGGGTACTTAGGGTTGCATTGGGATCTTCTAACGAACATGAGAGATGGTTTATATATTGTAATAAGTATCTGCACTTGGGCTAAGGTTGTGGTTTAGGGTAAGACCCCCTAATCATAACAAACTTTTTGTATGTTTAAAATCATTAAATCTAGAATGACAAAAGTATATATATATATATATATATATATATATATATATATATATATATATATATATATATATATATATATATATATATATATATATATATATATATATATATATATATATATATATATATATATATATATATATATATATATATATATATATATATATCGGGGCCTTAACAGTAGCTTTAAGGTTGGGGCAAGTGGGAGGTGTTAGCTAACATATGTAAGGGCATAAATATTCCCTTTACAGAGATCATGGGTGTGTTTAAGTGGACGTTTGACTTAAAGTTTGGAGACCTAAAATTGGGACTGTTTTGTGTAAAATATGAACGGGATAGTTATTAAACTTAACCAAGTTAAGGACTTGTTAGGGAAGGGTAATGGGGTGTTTAGAGCTTATCAATGAGGTATTTATATGGAAGTAGGCTAGATGTCCATCATAGGTTGATGAGCCATCTTAGTGGTTGGTTTATGTATTGATTGCGTGTTTTTGGTTTGTTAGCTTGTTGCTAGTGCGAGGACTTTTGGAGAAGCAATAAGGTGAGTTTCATGGTCCCATGTTTATTATTGATTTTGACTTCCAGATGGGATGGAAGAGATACTATGTTGAGTTATTTTCTAAATTGATGTTGTGAATGTTTTTGTGATTTGAGATGGACTTGTGTGTACATTATGTGATTAACTGCTATGTGGTTCTTGTTTGTGTATGATTTGGATTGGGATAGGTACATAGCGTGACCGTCTATGGGACCAATGGTTTATGACAAGGTAGTGGCCTTGGTATAGGTACATAGCGTGATCGTCTATGGGACCAATGGTTAATGACAAGGTAGTGGCCTTGGGATAGGTACATAGTGTGATCATCTATGGTACCATGATGTTTGGTAAGGCTGAGGGCCTTGGTTTGGTTTAAAATGTTTGATCTTGAATTGTTAGTTGTTAATGCATACTTGTAACGCATTGTCAATATGTTATTGTGTTGATGGTTTTTATTCACAGCTTATAACTATTTTGGCGTTGGAGTCTAAACCTATGACTCTCACCAACATTATGTTGACGTGTTTTAGTGTCTCTTTCAGGTGATATTATGGTTAAGCTTGAGAACATAAGTGGCTAGGATTTGGAGAGCGTAGGATATGCATTTAGAAGGAGATCCCCGTTCCTTATTAGCTTTGTTTGTTCATTTATCTAGTGATACTGTTGGCACCTATATGTTTGTTTGTTTGTGTTATTTATTTGTCTTAGGTAAGAGGTAGGACTGTTACCTACTTACCTAGACTCCTGCATTGTTGAGATATTGTCATGACATTTGTGTCACCATTTTATGAAATTTCTTATATCATTTAGTTATCTCTATAGACATGCTATTGTTGTGATGATATCCATACGTCGTGCCCCATATTCCGCCATGGTGGGGTGTGACAGAATGGTATCAGAGACAATGGTTATAGAGAATTAGGTTACCTAGTCGCGTAGCCTAGTCTATAGCTTAAGGGTCCCTGCATATAGGCGTCATAGGAGTATGTGTGCATTTTATAATAATTGACGTGTTTGGATGTTATTTATTGCGATGTTTTGACTAGTATGAATTGAACCGTAGTATGTTCATACTTAGTCACATGTTATTTTCTTTTCGGGTTTGTGACTAGTGCGGGTTGAACCATAATCGTCCACGCTAGGCATTGTTGTATTTTGCTTAAATTGTACATTATAGTACATAATTTGGTACAAGTTAGTTTCTATCTTTTGTCGAGTTATTTTACATACTTGAGGTATAGTATTTTTCTGTGATGTTTAAGTCATGTTCCCTAAGAATCATGTGGTTGTTCGAGTTATTAGGAATAGGTGGTTATGAAGGGTTTTAAGCTGTTTCCACTCTTACGGGTGACATGACTTATAACTGATTATGTTTTCGTTTTGGATTTAGTCTATGCTGTTTTAGCTAGACTATGGATTTACGTATTTTAAGAGTTTTACTATGTTATTTTAATAGATAGGGTTTTGGACTTTATTGTTTATGTGGTTATGAGCTTATGTGAGTAGATGGATTTATGTGTTATATTTTGTATTGATTCTTATAAGTGTCATCATAGGAGGGAGTGCATTTGGGAAAGGGTAATTGTATAAGTATGGTGGCCAACATAGTTATACAAGTACCACAACTTCTATGGGTTCTCAAGTATGATTGCATGAAAGAGGGTTAGTACATGCTTGTATATGATTAGATGTAGAATTTGGGTATACGTATAATATATGGGTTTTGTGCCTTGTTGTGGCATGGTGAGATGGTGAAAAGGTGATTACTCGTATGGAAAAACGAGTGTATGACGCGATCGACTTGATATGTATGATAACGAGTATGTTTTGGGAGATTTAATAGGTATGCATATGCGGATGTATATATACTACTACGTGTTAGGTTATGGTATATGGTCGTTCACTAGTTATTATAACTTGAACGTACCTTGTGTTTGTTCGTGTTTTATGGTGCCGGAGTTTGTTGGAGTTCCAACGACGTTTTGAATCTTTTGAAGTGTGTCTTGTAGCGTATTCTTTGAGTTTCGTATTTCACATGTACGTTTTAAAATGGTGTTTTTGGTTTCAAGTCTATTGAAATAACTTGGGATTTCTTTTGAGATAATGAAATCTTTTGTGTTGGGTCTTGCATTTCTTTTGGTCGGTATATATTGAGTTAGATGGTTGGTTATATTCGGTAAAATAAGGGTAGGGTGTTGGAGTCGTGTTTGAAACAAGGTGCAACATAAGATTTCTTTTTAATCAACACTTATATATTTCAAATTCTAAAAGACTTTCTTTGAAATAAAGCGAAGTAAAAATTTCTTTCTACCTACATAGTTTATATAATTGAGTTTGACCGATTTATGTCATGTATAATTATTTATACAAGGTTAAATTGAGTTTATGAAGATTACACATACAATTACATTTTTCATTTAAAAGGATTGCATTAATCACTAAGTTTATTCTTTAGTTTAAAACAACTAGTATAAAATTGTTTTGGTCATAACTTGTTCGTTTTTAGAGCTTTTTGAGTGATTCAAAAGCCAAAAATTATGTACTCGGAACGTACTTTTCAAATATTCAGAAAGTATAGTCATGGGAGGTCAGTGGACTGGTAGGAATTGTTGTACAAGTGTCGGGTTCAAGGTTGAGTTGTGAATAGTAGTTTATTTTATTTGGGGTGCACGGGATACCTAGTCTTTGGGTAGAGTTTTGAGATTGCCTAGAACGTTGTTTGTAGATGGTTTGAGTCACATAGATGTGGGGGGTAATAACAAATGGATAAAAAAAAGATATATTTTCTTTTGTAAAAGTCGATCTTTTGCACGGTTTAAATAATATGTCACGGGGTGTAATATGTTTTGGTTGCCATTGGGTGTTTCTTGGATTATTTTTCGTTGTCATGGGTCATTTTGAAATGATACACGTTTTGGGTTTGAGTTTTCTTTTGAGTCTCATGGTTTTTGACTTGTTTTAACTGGTGCACGTGAAATATCGTTAGTTATCCGTGGGTTGATTCTTTGATCGTATCTGATGGATTCAGGATGTAGTTTTGGTTTCGTATTGTTCGGGAGCGTTGAGGTAATCATATGAAGACTTGGTAGCGCCTACACGCGTAAGTAGGTGACCATGAGAGAACGGTCGGAATACCCTAGTGGGGAGGAAAGAGGTTCGTAGACGAACTAATGTGGGTATGAGGTCTATTAGGAGTGCCAAGGGAGATGAATAGAGATTTGTGAAAGGTATGGAAATTGGCACAAGTAACGTACCATAGAGAGTGTTGAAAGGGGATATTGTTCGTAAGGAATGTTTGTTTTCTAAAAACTTCCTGAAATTTAGTAGGTTTGCCTATTATTTTGAGGTAGAACCATAAATAGAGCAAGTATGAGAAGTGAGAGGAGTTGCAGTTAGTGTATTTCCAAGGCAAATTGTTGATGGAGTGATTTAAAAACAAGAGCTGTTAGAAATTACAACGGATGCAAGGTAAAAGTTGAGTTGCTTAGTAGTAGATTAGATGTGGAAAGCGGTTGAGTGGTCTGATGAGAGGAAGCATTGGTCTTTTAAAATGCGTGTAGAATTTTGCAAGTAGAACGAGGTAAGAACTTATTCGTATTGCCGTTGAGAGAGGGTGCAAGGAGGACATAGTAGAAACTGCTAAGGATGTTGTATGAACGCTTTGGGATTACGGTTATGCATTTGGCTTCGCCAAAGCACTAGCGGTTTTCATGGTGTCAATGAACCAAGTGTGCATGAACGTGTATAAATGAGTTGTCATCGGGAGCATCGACGACATCTTGACCTACTCAAATCTGAGAAGGAGAGTGAGGCGAATTATGTGTTGGTTTTGGAGTGGAGTTATACGTGAGATTTTCAAATGTAAGTTTTAGTATTAAATTTACTATGGTGAGTAGTTAGAGATGATGGCATATCATGGAACCAGCAAGGGGCGAAGGGAAGAAACGATGGGAAGCATCACATCGTGATGTATGGTAGGAGCCGAGGAAGGAGAAGGAAGTGTGTATAGAAGCGAAGCATGAATGAAATAGGTCAAGATAGGAACCGAAGGTAAAACTTTGGTAGAGCCTAATGAGTAGAATAAAGCACAAAGCAGGCTAATACTGTCATAGTGCGTAAAAGGAAATGGCACTGACCTATACTGATTGTTTGGGGAGGCTTAGTGTCGATAATCGAAGCGATGAGGAGTTATAGGTGTGATGTGCCATAGGGATGAAGGGCTTGGTCTAACTGAGAAAAGATGAAGAAAGGTAAGAAAGAAGTGTATAGGTGCTACTAATGAGCTATCCAAATTTAATGGAAGTAGCTGTAGCATGGGTTTGGATGGCAGTTGATAGACTAACTGAGATAACCGTCCTTATGATGATGTGTATAGATCATAAGTTGATTTGGATTGGAAGAACTAATGGATATGTGAAAGACCGTCATAGGTCACTTTGTAAGGAAAATGAAATTTGTAAGTAGTTTGGGGTATGGACTAAAGGGGTTGATGAAACATGATTGGATATGAGTATATCCAGCTAACTGGAAAAGGATAGGTAAGGGAGATATTTATACAACCTTAGGAGTTACACTGAGGGCATGAGTGATTGATTTAGAGGGAGTTAGGAAACTCTTTAGCGATGGCTGAGTTTTCATAATGATAAGTTATCATACTAGAAGTCGATAAATGCCATTTGAGGCACTATATGAAAGGATAGGGTGAGTTGTCCCCATTGTGGACTAGAATTAGTAAGAGAGGCTACTAATGTGGTAATGATTTTTGTGGAAAGGATGAGAGCAACAAGGGATGCTATGTAGAAAAAGAGGAAACCACTAGAGTTAGTGGCAAAGTTATGTATGGAGTTTCACCCATAGTAACAGGTGGTACATTTTGGTAAAATGGAAGAGTTGATGTATAGTTTTGTAGGTCCATTTATGATCTTTGGAAAGATCGGACCATTAGCTTAAGAGCATAGAATTATCTAGGGGAAATTGAGTGGTATACATGATATATTTCATGTATTAAGATTGGTAAATGTTGTTTGAGAATGCATATTTGCATGTTCGGTTATTCAGGATTTGTGTTAATAAGGGTCTTTGTTTTATCAAAGAGTCATTTGTGAGATTTGTTGATTGTGAAGTAAAGAGTTTGGCAACAAATTTAAATATTGTTGGTTAGAATATGTGGTAATTTGAGACTTGAACTAAAGTTCACGTGGAAATAAGAGGAGTTCGTTTAGAACAAGTATCCTCGTGTGATTTGTTGTTTGTGTGTTTGATCCTAAGGAGTAAATCTCGGGACGAGATTTCTATTAGGAGGGAGTGATGTGACAACCCTGGTTATGAGGTTCGTCATTTAGTTTTATTTTGTGCTAGTTACGTGTCTTTACGTGTTTATGTGCTTATTGGTGTGTATAGATTGTAGTTTGGATATCGTTTCCAGTACGGGGTACCTTGTGAATGAAACGAATAGTGACTATGAAATGAGATGGTGTTATTTATTGTGGTTTTACGTATACGTATATGTATTATTGAAAATCGTATTTTTACGATTTACGGTTTAGCATTTAGAGGTCTCGGATGAGGTAATTAGTCATATGGATATTTTTCGGGATGGTTTTAAGTCATTTAGGACTTAAATATAAAGTTTATTTCAAAATTTGAGATTTTTTATAAAAGTGTATATTTTACGTCTTTTACGGTAAAACGCGTAAAAACTGACTAGTTTTACGGTTTTGAGGTTTTGGAGGCTTTAGGAGCTTAAATAGATTAAGGAAAATTAAGGTAATATTATTAATACATATATTAATAATAAAAAGAAATAAAAAAACGAATTTTAAGGGGTTAGGTCGGTTTAAAAAAAAGAAAGAAAAAAAAGGAAAAGAGGAAAAAAAGGAAACAAGTGTTATACTTGGACAAGGATTTTATGTATTCACTATATAATGTTTTCTAATAAATCAAAAACATAAAATTTATTCCCTGGAGATAAAAGTCGACGGTTTGTAAGAGGGTTTTTAGGGTTCTTCATAAAATTGGGGTTTTTTACATCTTCCATTAGTCTAAAGGTAAAACCTTCAAAACCCTTTTCTTTTTAATTATTTTAATGATTTCTTAATCATCTTATGATGAAATTAGGTTAGGGTTTAATGTATAAACAGTAAATTAATGTTATATTAATGATATCATAATGATTTCATAAATTAGGGCTTGTAATTAGTGGGGTTAGGGTTAATTAATGGGGTTGATTTAGTTAAACACGTTTTAAAAAACTGGGTAGAATTTTGAGTCAATTGTTTTGATCATATCGGGAGTTCTACAAACTCTTATTTTACGATCCAAGTATCCCTGAAAAGGTAAATCAAGTGGCTTTCTAATTCAAGAAAAGAGAACTAAATTGGAGGTCGGGAAGTGGGTCAAAAACAGGTTACAACAGTCAGAGGTCAAAACAGTTTTGAAGTCAGTCTGTTTTCTTTTTAAGTTTTGGGTTGGTTGGGGTACTTAGGGTTGTATTGGGATCTTCTAACGAACATGGGAGATGGTTTATATATTGTAGTAAGTATATGCACTTGTCCTAAGTTTTTGGTTTAGGGTAAGACCCCCTAATCATAACAAACATTTTGTATGTTCAAAATAAGTAAATCTGGAATGACAAAAGTATATATATATATATATATATATATATATATATATATATATATATATATATATATATATATATATATATATATATATATATATATATATATATATATATATATATATATATATATATATATATATATATATATATATATATATATATATATATATATATATATATATATATATATATATATATATATATATATATATATATATATATATATATATATATATATATATATATATATATATATATATATATATATATATATATATATATATATATATATATATATATATATATATATATATATATATCGGGGCCTTAACAGTAGCTTTAAGGTTGGGGCAAGTGGGAGGTGTTAGCTAACATATGTAAGGGCATAAATATTCCCTTCACAGAGATCATGGGTGTGTTTAAGTGGACGTCTGACTTAAAGTTTGGAGACCTAAAATTGGGACTGTTTTGTGTAAAATATGAACGGGATAGTTATTAAACTTAACCAAGTTAAGGACTTGTTAGGGAAGGGTAATGGGGTGTTTAGAGCTTATCAACGAGGTATTTATATGGGAGTAGGCTAGATGTCCATCATAGGTTGATGAGCCATCTTAGTGGTTGGTTTATGTATTGATTGCGTGTTTTTGGTTTGTTAGCTTGTTGCTAGTGCGAGGACTTTTGGAGAAGCAATAAGGTGAGTTTCATGGTCCCAGGTTTATTATTGATTTTGACTTCCAGATGGGATGGAAGAGACACTGTGTTGAGTTATTTTCTAAATTGATGTTGTGAATGTTTTTGTGATTTGAGATGGACTTGTGTGTACATTATGTGATTAACTGCTATGTGGTTCTTGTTTGTGTATTATTTGGATTAGGATAGGAACATAGCGTGACCGTCTATGGGACCAATGGTTTATGACAAGGTAGTGGCCTTGGGATAGGTACATCGCGTGATCTTCTATGGGACCAATGGTTAATGACAAGGTAGTTTCCTTGGGATAGGTACATAGTGTGATCATCTATGGTACCATGATGTTTGGTAAGGCTGAGGGCCTTGGATTTGGTTTAAAATGTTTGATCTTGAATTGTTAGTTGTTAATGCATACTTGTAACACATTGTCCATATGTTATTGTGTTGATGGTTTTTATTCACAGCTTATAACTATTTTGGCGTTGGAGTCTAAACCTATGACTTTCATCAACATTATGTTGACGTGTTTTAGTGTCTCTTTCAGGTGATATTATGGTTAAGCTTGAGAACATAAGTGGCTAGGATTTGGAGAGCGTAGGATATGCATTTAGAAGGTATCCTCGTTCCTTCTTAGCTTTGTTTGTTCATTTATCTAGTGATAGTGTTGGCACCTATATGTTTGTTTGTTTGTGTTATTTGTTTGTGTTGGGTAAGAGGTAGGACTGTTACCTACTTACCTAGACTCCTGCATTGTTGAGATATTGTCATGACATTTGTGTCACCATTTTATGACATTTATTATATCATTTAGTTATCTCTATAGACACGCTATTGTTGTGATGAAATCCATATGTCGTGCCCCATATTCCGCCATGGTGGGATGTGACATTTGTAAAATGGAATTTAAAATTATTTTATAAATTTATAGGATACAAGTAATTTGCGAGATTTTTAAGCAACAACTTAAATGTTATAAAATTATTTCATAATATCAAGGTAAAAAAATGTCAATTAAAATTATAAGGTGATATTTTGATGAAGTATATAATAACCAAAGGTTTGCAAAAAGTTTCAAATAGTAGCTCATAGGAAAACTAATGAAATGGTCACAAGTTAATAAGGTTTCAAAAGGTTATAAGGTTTAGACGGAATCGCCATGAGACACGTGATAAAAATGTAGACGAAGAATGTGAAGACAAAACTTCAAATCTCAACCCAAAGCAGTGGTAGGTTAGATGAAAAATGAAAATAAAAATAAAAATAAAATCGAATGCCAAGTGAGTCATATATATAAAAGGAATAAAGCAATCCAAATGTGTACTCATCGTAAGCTACTCGACACAAAAATGCTTTTTAAGAAAAGTATATTATTCGTTTTCAAATTACACCACTAATCCGGTAATTGTTAATCCTGTAAAGTTTCTATATTTAGAAAGTTTATATATTTGGCAGGTTTCCGATTTTGGAAAGTTTGAAATTTAAGTCGTTAATATTGACTCATAAAAATGTTAACCTTTTTGACAAAATTAATTCTCAAAAATTTTTATTCAAATGCTCCATTTTATACATTCATGATATATGTATTCATGATTCGGACCCAATTTTTTAGTATTAAGTCTAATGTTTATAAGAACATTTTCTTGACAACCTTAAGCCTCATTCAAAATTTCTGCATAAAATGCATTTTCTGACACATCTGAAAGTTTAATCAAACTTCATTAATGTTTTCAATTATAACGCAATTTCTATTCTACGTCATCTAATATATTTTACCAACACTTTTTAATGACCAAAAAAATTTCATACACACATGTATCATTGATTACATAGTAATGAAATATAATTTATATAAATGAGCATATAAAGAAAATATTGCATAAAAATGCAAGAATGCCAACAAGAAATTAGAAAGTCAAAACGGTTCATGACGTTCATAGTTAAGTTTCAAGATGTGTGACTCACGCGATGGCGGTTAGTTTATTCCAAGTACACATTGAGTTACACAATGGTCTAGAGACTACTTTTCAAGACGTCCAAGCACAAACAGTCAGAAAACGATTTGGATATTTATATAGATATCTCAAAGGGTTAAACAAGGAAAATAACATGCACAGATGAAGGTATGTAAGGTCATAATATAAAATTTTTGCAATAAAAGCAATTTATATACTTCAAAATAAATACAGAAAGATCTTGAAAATTCATTGTATTTATTTAAGTTAATCATTTATAAATGATAAAATTTTATCGAAAAGTTTAACGACATAAATATATATCAATAAAGGGATCCTATATATAAATATATATCCATAAAGGGATCATAGTATTTATTTATAAATACTTGCCAATAAGGTATACGTAATAACACATACTAAAATTGTATTCCCAGAAGTAGCTTGAACCTGAAGTCACGCGAAGTTATGTGCACCAACTCTTTGAAAAATAAAAACTGACAGTTATAGTTTCGGTTATTAAAATAAAGACCTAGTTCTCTATAACTCATGGCTCTGATACCAATCTTTAACACCCCCAAATTTACACGCAGCGGAATATATCTTTGGGTGCTAAACAATGGTATAATAACACATAATTTATAAAGAACGACTCGAAAAGAGACGTTTCAAATTTATCGTTCCTAAAACATTTGTCAGAGTAGCGTAGTCCTAAGTAATCATTACCAAAAGATAAGTTAAAACAAAATATTAATTTGTTTTAGAAATGGAACGATAAATGAATCAAAGAGTTTTAACAGCTACATCAGTGCATGATATGAGTGAATTTAATCATATCATTTATATCAATAAATAAGCGTAATATGCATAAAATGTATTAATATGGCCTGTATATGCATGTTTCTTGTTTCATGTGTGTAGGTATCAAAGATCACGAAAACCGATAAAATCGACACGGAGTTTGAAGAAAAGATCCAAAAGCCAAAAATCAAGTTCGTTTTTCAAGGATTGGGATTTATTAAAGTTAAATGGGCCAAGTGGGTCCCACATTTGGTTATTGGGCCTTAAAGCCCAATTATGAAAATGGTTACTTATTAAATGGCCAAGGCCCAAAATAAGCCAAATAGTAACCAAAAATGGGAAGGATGGAATTGCATACATGTTTTAAGGCCCAAATTTTGAAACGTGGGAAGTATTATTTCCATATGGTCCAAGCCCATTAGGTCTACAAAACAATGAAATGATGGGAGTAATATAAGCTTTGGAATACTTTTCACTTGGTCAATATCTTTTCGTTACAACCAAAAGAAAATAAACACAGAGAATAAAGAACTATCAATGCCATCCTAAAAATAAACCCTAATCAGATTTGGGGTTTTCACATCTTGGGAAATTGGAAGCCACGCGCTGCAAATAATTGCCTACAATTTTGGGAGGAAGAAAATGCACCAAGGATGCAACGTGGCAGCCAATTGTGTCATTTCTTTCCTGTGATTGGTCAAGATACCTTCAAGCCAGTCATATCACCAATCAAAAAGGGCCACCTTAGCAGCAAACTAACACAACTAGCACACTTTGGTGCCAGCTTGTCAATCCGAGTGAAGGTAAGTGTTTTTCAGCTGTTGGATCAAAACAGAAAAGAGACAGAGGGTTGATAAGGTGATCTAAGGGCCACGATTGATTCTTCATCAACAAACACCTCACCCCTTGGTTTTCCCTATAAATACCCCTATTTTTCTTCTTAAAAATGATCCCTTTCTTTTTCGGTAATGTTATAATGTTAGTATTAAAATAGGATTTGTAATTTTATTATTGTAATTTTTGATTTGGATTAATAAAAAGTTTAATTTTCAGAATCATTTTTTCTCATTATCCTGCGTTTAATGTTTTATCATTTACTGGCAAATTTGTTTTATAATTATTGATGTTATAACTTAAATCAGTCATATAAGCTTTATAAGTAGTTTATGTGATTGAAAAGAATGAGATTGGGATAAATTAATTATTCCCACTGAATAATTAAGAACAAGAAAGTTGTTGAATCAATGTGCGTTGTTTGGTTAGATTCATAAAGGGTGGTCAAGAATAAGGTGTTTGGTAAAGGATTAGTTTCGTTGTTCGATGATGATGGTGGTTTCAAGGCGTACTTCGTTCGAGATGGTGATTTGTTATAGTTTGGTGTCTTTTTGATGTTAAAAGGGAGCTCACCGCTCACCTTCATCACCAATGGTATCATAATCAAATGGGTAACCTCTTATTTACTTTACTGTATTTTTAGAATGAATGTTTGCTAATCATATATTTTGAGTTTGTTATTTTGTGATTGGAAGTTGATTAGTATATTCTGATAGATTCAGTAGGTTGTTTATAGATGTAGGATTAAGGCAGTTTTGATATCTGATTGTGTTAGTTGTATTTGTTCTGCATTTTCATTACTATATGATCTGTTGTTTTAAATTGATTTTTAGTTCTCTGATTTTCGAAACTTAATAGGGTTTGATTAGTCTTGTATGGCTTTTTGAAGTCGTTGTAAACGTGATCTGCATCCAATATGATTTTGTGATTACGTTGTATGACTTTGCTGATTTGTTTAAATAGATTGCTGAATTTACGTTATGAGATTTGTTGATGTTGTTTGACTGATCTATGAATTTGGAACGGATAGAACTTTAGTCTGCTGATTAAGATTTTGTTGACGCTGTTTGATTTATCTCACTGATTACGAATTTTATCATGTATTTCTCTACTATATTGTTATTTTAATTGCTGAGACTTGTGTGGATTGCTGCTAGTAAGGCTTTATCTTCAGATTCATGACTTTCAGTTATCTGATTTTTGGCTGTTAGATTTGTTTTTAGACAGATAAATTTGTTATCTGTATTTACCTGTTTTTATTTGGTTTTTTACTTTACATTGTATTGTTACTGTATATCTAATTCGGTTTTATCTGTTAATTGACCATCACTCCTCACTTGGGAGTGTTTGGTTTGTTTATTTGCTATTATTCTGTCCAAAAATAATATAATCCAAAAATAGTCTTTCCTAGGACTCGAACCCTGGACATCCAGGTCCACAGCAAAACGCACTAACCATCGTGGCTGGGCTATTGTAGTTATTTCCTTCCTTTTTTTACTTAATAAACCCTTTATATTTTGGATTGTCAGTTTTTAAAACATGTTAATTAAAGTTTTATTTTCAAAAAGTTTAAATTAGATTTTAATTACTTTTATAAATAAAAAGTTTATTTAATTTTTAGAAAGAATTATTAGTTTAAATAAAATAAGTTTTATAAAAAAAATAATGAATATAAAAAATAAATATATAAATAAATAAATATACTTTATAACTTTTTAAAATTTAAATTGTTTTAGAATTGGTTTTTTTTAATAATAGAGTTTTAATTAATTTAGTTTTAAATAAATTTATTTTAATATTTTTGTTTAAATTAGTTTTGTCAATTAAAAAGTGAAGTAAAGTTTTAAATATTACATAGTTTAAATATTTGTCTTTTAGACTTAAAGTCGGGATACGATTCATGCACTTTAGGTTTAAAATTATAGGATTATTATTAGATAAAAACCAAAATCAAATTTAAATCAATTGCCCAATTCAAATCGAAAGTCTCAAATTCACAAGTTCCTCGTGTACAACGAACCGGGATCAGTCTCGTGTTTAATCAATTCGTCTTTAGCTTATTTTTGGATTATTACCTTTTCCTAAAGGTAATTTCCTAAATTTGCTCTATAACGTATTTAATTAAAATACACCGACATTTCCCAATCACATCAAAAATTTTCGATCTCAATATCGAGCGTGATCTTCATGATTTACCTTCCATTCTCGAGGAGTTCTCCGATGAATTTTCTTCTAGTGAGAATGATGATCTTGTATCTGAGTGAGACACATTCGATACTTTGTCGGATATTTCTTGTGATGAAAAGAATGAAGGCACTTATGTGACTTACTCGAATCCTCTTTTTGATTTTGAGGAAAAGTCTAATGAATCAAGGGAAAACACTCTCTATCTTGAGAATGTTTCTAATGACGGTGTTGAAAACCCTTGGTTTGATCACCCGATTTATGATGATGATAATGTTGACCCGGAGGGAGAAGTTTTCTTTACTCTAAATCTCCCTTCCACTCGCTTTGATCTTAATGTGCGGGTTTTTCATGCAACTCATTTTGAGTATCATGACCCCTTTGTTCACATTCATAAGAGTGACAAGGTCAACAAAGTTATGCAAGTTGATACCACTATGGATAGGATTCTTTTTACCCCACCATTACCATGTGCTTTATATGATTATGGATTAGCATGGGGGGAAGACACCATGTTGTCTATTCTTTTCTCTCCCGAGGACGAGGTATTCGACCCTGGAATCATTGATTTAGGGAAATCTCGGCCTTTCACCGATGCAATAATTGTACGATTCTTTCGTGGAGATTTGTTGATCATTGATTTGAAGACCTTTTCCGTCCTCGGAAAGTTTTGTTATTTTTCTATTAATATAGTATATATCGTTTTTCGTGTTTTTTGTTATTAATATATTGTATTATGTAGAACAATAATTTTACCTACTTCTAAATAAGACCTTAGTTGAAATTTCATCACCTAGCTATTGTATTCGAATCCAAAACAAAAATAAAAGGCAAAATAGATAAATACTAATAAAAAGTTTGAACTCGATTTATACAAAGTATAAGGTGGGTATAAGGCGACGAGCTATAAAAGGTCGTCTAAGGAAAAAGGTTTTTAAGTGCCTTGTGCCACTTCGTTTCCTCGCTTGCTTGTGCGTATATTGAGAGGGAGAAGCGATTATTGGTTTGCCAACTCAAGTAGTATTAAATCTTATTTTTTTTGTTTACTTATTGAACCTCGAGACGCTTAGGTTTTCACCTACGTTTCAAAGTCGACCGAGGGTAGTTTACTTCCATAGTAATTATCCTTATTCCTTGTTTTTATCAATCTTTTTATTGGCAATACCAAATAAAAATACCAAAAATAATCTTCTTAATCCTCTATCATGTTTAATTCTTTTCTCCTCGAGGATAATGTTCGTTCAAAGATCGATAATAAAATTGATGATTACCTTAGTGCACCATTCGATGCTAGTGAGTTTGATAGTGAAAATTTCGATCCGGAGGGAGATATTGCTTTAATTGAACAATTGTTGAATATGGACTCATTTTAACTCACTCCGAAGGACCAAATTGATGATATTAAGGAACATTCTTCCATTGAAGAGCCTTTGATTCTTAACTTCACACCGAGTGAGGTTAGTGAATAGTGACTATTTGTTGGATAAGTTCGCCGATGAACTTGTTGCTATTATTGATCCACTTCCACCGGGAAGTGAAGACGTTTTTTATCTCAATATCGAGCGTGATCTTCATGATTTACCTTCCATTCTCGAGGAGTTCTCCGAAGAATTTCCTTCTAGTGAGAATGATGATCTTGTATCTGAGTGTGACACATTCGATACTTTGTCGGATATTTCTTGTGATGACAAGAATGAAGGAACTTATGTGACGTACACGAATCCTCTTTTTGATTTTGAGGGAAAGTCTAATGAATCAAGGGAAAACACTCTCTATATTGAGAATGTTTCTAATGACGGTGTTGAAAACCCTTGGCTTGATCACCCGATTTATGATGATGATAATGTTGACCCGGAGGGAGAAATTTTTTTTACTCCAAATCTCCCTCCCACTCGCTTTGATCTTAATGTGCGGGTTTTTCATGCAACTCATTCTGAGTATCATGACCCCTTTTTTCACACTCATAAGAGTGACAAGGTCAACAAAGTTATGCAAGTTGATACCACTATGGATAGGATTCTTTTTACCCCACCATTACCATGTGCTTTATATGATTATAGATTAGCATGAGGGAAGACACCGTGTTGTCTATTCCTTTCTCTCCCGAGGACGAGGTATTCGACCCTGGAATCATTGATTTAGGAAAATCTCGGCCTTTCACCGATGCAATAGTTGAAAGATTTTTCGGCATTTCATGATTTGTGACCACCATCTCTTTTTGGAGATTTATGTTGGAGTTTCGTCCTTTCGTTTGTCATCCGGCAACAAGGATATGATCTTTGACCCCGACATCGTTCTTTATAATGGATTTTATTCCAATATGTCGGTTTTCACCACTTTCCCTAAGGACCAATGAATGCGGGGATCGAGTCGAGCTCATGACTCGGTTAACAAAAACGAAGTGCCTTGTAGGGGAGTCCCATACATTCTATCTTCTATCTATTTTCTAACACTAATAAGGCTTGATCCTTTCAAGCTCATGCTCGTGTTTTGTTGTGTTGTGAATCTTAGGTATGACCCTAATCATTGAAGACTCTCGTGTTCGGTTTTTTCCGGTCCACTCGAGCTTCCATACTTTGATTGTCAAAAGGGGCACTCACTATCCTTTGATTTTTATCGACTAACGTTTTATCTTGAAGCGTAATTAATAAATGGCTTATAGTTTTGCGTACTCTTACCATGTTAGGACTTTTGCATTAGAATCTTCGTATTTTAGCAAGGGGGTGTTACTCTTGAGCTAGGAAACATTGAGGATAATGTTTGGTTTTAGCATGGGGAGTCAATCGATATAATCGCTTGCAATTGCTTTTGTCATGTTCAAACGTAATCTTTTTTCTCGTTTTTCATAAAAAAATTGAAATTTTTGGTGTTATTTTGTATTTAATAAGAAGGAAAATAAGTGTTTTTGACACAAATGTAGGCTTTCCATTGGTGAAAATAAAAATAATTTTTGACTCGACTCGGTTTTTACATTAGCTCATTATTTAACGTGTTTAAATCAAGTTTTGATAGACTTTTATATAGGGAACTTTAAAATGTGAAAGTCGTAACTCATACGGGTTTAAGAACAAGAACTTTTCGCAAGTTCCTATAATTGATTCTAGAAAGTCGTTTATCAAGGTAAATTTAAAACGCAAATTCTAAACTTGAAAAAGTCTAAGAAAATGCAAGATCATATAGATGACTTGAAAACCCAAAACTTTGATTTCATTGGCTAAGTGTCCATTAGTCTCGCATTTTTGAGATTTTACAATATGGAGAACAAGAGATGATAAAGTTTAATCATAAGTTTTAAGGTTAATTCTTCCTTGTATAAGTATTTTTTTGTTTTATTCTATCTCCTCGTATTTATTTTTCACGCTTGAATAAATAATTGCTTAATAAATGAAGTTTTAAGCGGTTTGGGCACAATATCTTAACTCGTAACTCCTTCTTCTTCTTCCTGTGTAATTAAAGTGAGAACACATTGAGGATGTCAGCGTCATGGACTTTTTGATCATGGGATTACGGAAATTTGGCTTACTATATATATCATAATAATAAGAAGAATAAATAAAAACATGTTCTCTATGAGCCTTCGGGTGGGAGTCATGTATTACTAACCTTGTCATTAGAGCCTTAGGGTGTATGGCATGGTGACGTGTTTAATAAAAATTGCTTCATCATCATGATACTTAAGGTGGGATGGTGAATGTCAATTCCCTTGTTTATGTCTAAGGAGCCTTCGGGTGTGGATTATAGATAAGGAGCACTTTTACATCTTAAAGAGCCTCAAAATGTATGATGTAATTGTTGCTAACTCCATTAATATGGTCAAAATTGACTTTGGAGGATTTATTGTTGCTTTAAGTAGACCTATTAGCCAAATTTTGGATCTGGGGATTTATCCCTCAAATCGTGTTAAGTTATCCTTGTGGGCTTTCTTTAGTGACAACGGTTTTTAAAGTCGAGGTTAGGTTTTGAGTGTTGAGTTTACACCGTTATTGCCTTCATTTTTGGACTAATAAATATCAAATAAGTCAAATGAGCCTTTGAGTGAATGACAAAATTTAAAATCTATAGATACAATTAGGTATAAAAGGAGATTGAGTTTAACACAAATTACTTGTATGAGTTGTCTTAACATTGGGACTTATGATTGACAATGATCTTGTTTTTAAACCTGGCATGGAAAGAGTGAAATGTTGAGGATGATGAATCAATTTGAGTTTTATGATCCTAAAAGTTATTTTTCAAATCATGAAAGCATTACATTTTGTCTTTGTCAAAATAAAGTGTCACAAGTCAAATAAAGGTGTAGTTAGTAGCTTTATTTTATCATTGCGTGAGGACACGGTAATTGCTTAGCAAGGGGGAGTTTAATATGAGTGAATTTACTCATATCATTTTTATCAATAAATAAGCGTAAAATGCATAAAACGTATGAATATGGCCTTGTATATGCATGTTTCTTGTTTCATGTGTGTAGGTACCAAAGATAACGAAAACCGGAAAAATCGGCTCGGAGTTTGAAGAAAAGATCAAGAAGCTAAAAATCAAGTTCGTTTTTCAAGGATTGGGATTTATTAAAGTTAAATGGGCCAATTGGGTCCCACATTTGGTTATTGGGCCTAAAATCCCAATTATGAAAATGGTTACTTATTAAATGGTCAAGGCCCAAAATAAGCCCAATAGTAACAAAAAAAAATGGGACGGATGGAATTGCATACATGTTTTAAGGCCCAAATTTTGAAACGTGGGAAGTATTATTTCCATATGGTCCAAGCCCATTAGGTCTACAAAACAATGAAACGATGGGAGTAATATAAGCTTTGGAATACTTTTCACTTGATCAATATATTTTCGCTACAACCAAGAGAAAATAAACACAGAGAATAAAGAACTATCACAGCCATCCCAAAAATAAACGCTAATCAGATTTGGGGGTTTTCACATCTTGGGAAATTGGAAGCCACCCGCTGCAAATAATTGCCTACAATTTCGGGAGGAAGAAGATGCACCAAGGATCCAACGTCGCAACCAATCGTGTCATTTCTTTCCTGTGATTGGTCAAGATACCTTCAAACCAGTCATAGCACCAATAAAAAAGGGGCACCTCAACAACAAACTAACACAACTAGTACACTTTGGTGCCAGCTTGTCAATTCGAGTGAAGGTAAGCTTTTTTCAGCTGTTGGATCAAAACAGAAAAAAGAGAGGGGGTTGATAAGGTGATCTAAGGGCCACGATTGATTCTTCATCAACAAACACCTCACCCCTCGGTTTCCCCTATAAATACCCCTATTTTTCTTCTGAAAAATTAACCCTTTCTTTTTCTGTAATGTTATAATGTTAGTATTAAAATAGGATTTGTAATTTTATTATTGTAATTTTTGATTTGGATTAATAAAAAGTTTAATTTTCAGAATCATTTTTTCTCATTATTCTGCGTTTAATGTTTTATCATTTACTTGCAAACCTGTTTTATAATTACTGATGTTATAACTTAAATCAGTCATATAAGCTTTATCAGTAGTTTATGTGATTGAAAAGAATGAGATTGGGATAAATTAATTATTCCCACTGAATAATTAAGAACAAGAAAGCTGTTGAATCAATGTGCGTTGTTTGGTTCGATTCATAAAGGGTGGTCGAGAATAAGGTATTTGGTAAAAGTTTAGTGTCGTTGTTCGATGATGATGGTGGTTTTAAGGCGTACTTGGTTCGAGATGGTGATTTGTTATAGTTTGGTGTCGTTTTGATGTTAAAAGGGAGCTCATCGCTCACCTTCATCACCAATGGTATCATAATCAAATGGGTAACCTCTTATTTACTTTACTGTATTTTTAGAATGAATGTTTGCTAATCATATATTTTGAGTTTGTGATTTTGTGATTGGAAGTTGATTAGTATATTCTGATAGATTCAGTAGGTTGTTTACAGATGTAGGATTAAGGCAGTTTTGATATCTGATTGTGTTAGTTGTATTTGTTCTACATTTTCATTACTATATGACCTGCTGTTTTTAATTGATTTTTAGTTCTCTGATTTTCGAAACTTAATAGGGTTTGATTAGTCTTGTATGGCTTTTTGAAGTTGTTGTAAACGTGATCTGCGTCCAGTCTGATTTTGTGATTACGTTGTATGACTTTGCTGATTTGTTTAAATGGATTGCTGAATTTACGTTATGAGATTTGCTGATGTTGTTTGACTTATCTATGAATTTGGAATGGATAGAACTTTAGTCTGCTGATTAAGATTTTGTTGATGTTGTTTGATTTATCTCACTGATTATGAATTTTATCATGTATTTCTCTACTATATTGTTATTTTAATTTCTAAGACTTGTGTGGATTGCTGCTAGTAAGACTTTATCTTCAGATTCATGACTTTCAGTTATCTGATTTTTGGCTGTTAGATTTGTTTTTAGACTGATAAATTTGTTATCTGCATTTACCTATTGTTATTTGGTTTTTTACTTTACATTGTATTGTTACTGTATATCTGATTCGGTTTTATCTGTTAATTGACCATCACTCCTCACTTGGGAGTGTTTGGTTTGTTTATTTGCTATTATTCTGTCCAAAAATAATATAATCTAAAAATAGTCCTTCCTAGGACTCGAACCCTGGACATCCAGGTCCACAACCAAACGTACTAACCATCGTGGCTAGGCTATTGTTTTTGTAATTTCCTTCATTTTTTACTTAATAAACCCTTTCTATTTTGGATTGTTAGTTTTTAAAACATGTTAATTAAAGTTTTATTTTCAAAAAGTTTAAATTAGATTTTAATTACTTATATAAATAAAAAGTTTATTTAATTTTTAGAAAGAATTATTAGTTTAAATAAAATAAGTTTTATAAAAAATAATAAATATAAAAAATAAATATATAAATAAATAATTATATTTTATTACTTTTTAAAATTTAAATTGTTTTAAAATTTGTTTTTTTAATAATAGAGTTTTAATTAATTTAGTTTTAAATAAATTTATTTTAATATTTTTGTTTAAATTAGTTTTGTCAATTAAAAAGTGAAGTAAAGTTTCAAATATTACATAGTTTAAATATTTGTCTTTTAGATTTAAAGTCGGGATACGATTCATGCACTTTAGGTTTAAAATTGTAGGATGATTATTAGATAAAAACCAAAATCGAATTCAAATCAATTGTCCAATTGAAATCAAAATCTCAAATTCACAAGTTCCTTGTGTACAACGAACCGGGATCACTCTCGCGTTTAATTGATTCGTCTTTAGCTTATTTTTGGATTATTACCTTTTCCTAAAGGTAATTTCCTAAATTTGCTCTATAACGTATTTAATTAAAATACACCGACATTTCCCAATCACGTCAGTGCACAACTTCAATCCCGTGACCACCAATCTTCCACTTCTTGATTACCTGAAATACATGTGAGTAAAAGGACCAGCAAAAATGTCGAGTGAAATCTATAGGTTTATGTAATAATTTTGAACACAAGCAAAAGTTATAATTTAGTGGCATACTTGAAGGCAACAAGCATCGAATAATTTTGCATCAACAATAATGTATATAGCAACAATTGCATTAAGCTCATGTAACCGAACCCTTAGACACCTCCATATCAGTCTAATAAGACGAGAGATTTATTAATTGTCATTACCCCCGGTAATAAGCACATTACCGTATGCTTAGACATTTCATAACAAAATATTCAAACAGTGGATGTTCAGGCATAAACTTATATCAATACATATCCACAAACTGAATCGGGCGGCTTCACCCATAGATCTATTATTTGTACAAGTGGTTAACCCATCATAGGTTAATTAACGGACCATAATTGAGGCTTTTATAATTGGCAATATACTACTAAATGTAATGTAAGGCAACCATGGGTCCATTAATAAAGGGACAAGCATACCAAAACAACTTGTGTTCTAGTTTTATAAAAACATGCATTCCCCCTCGCGGGTTTTAAAATCATTTAAATACTAGTATAAAGCGAGGATATAGACTCACCTTAGCCAATAGTGGTAATGAGACGATCGCTGACGATTAGTGATGCCCGTTTAAACAAGAAAGCCGCAACCTACCAAATAAGGCGCGCTCGTTAATAATCGACTCAAATATAAATTATACTTAAATTATACAAATCTCAAAATTTACAAAACCATGACAACTCGAAAGATCAACAAGCAAGTGATACTATTATATCTTTCTATATGTACTAGTTTTCCAAACTAGCACCTCCGATATTGATCCATCTCAAGATGCCAAATCAACACGGGTCTAGTACCCAACACGGGTATTCAATATCAGAATATACATTCAAGCCTAACACTTATAACCTTCGGGGATTTCAGAAGCTAATAGGTTAGCCTCTCGCCTCAAACTATGACGTGAGGTTAAGTACCTCCCCAAAATACTCAGCCGGTACTTACCAAAAGTACACGCTAATTTACCATACTTAAACCACTCCATTTTCGACAAAACATGGTGACAAACTCACTTATAATCTGTATAAGACTCACTTAAAAATTCATTCAAAAATATTACTTCTAAGACCTTCTGACCGACACACCTTCGTGTTATAAAAACCGGACAGTTTTACACCTTTGACTTGTAAAACCATTTTGACTTCTCTGAACAATTCCGTTTACAAAACCGACACTCGAGTTTGAAAATATACTCATGACCTGAGGTTTAGAAACTTACAACATCGCTTGACTATTTCCAAAACTCATTCTATAGTCCCCGAGAATCGATCCAAATATCGACAACAACTATATTGTGTCGATACTCGTCTCTCGGTACACAAATAATCGAACTAGCGTATATTCCACCTCGTTTGGAGTTGGAAGGCCTACTTTATATCAAATCGAAGCTCTCGGCCTCCTCTACAACACTAGCCTATAATATTATGCTTTTATAAAACTTTAACCCACGAAAATTACCCCTAAAGTTGCTGATCAAAAATAGACTTTAAAAAATCATGTTAGACCATTATTTTGACACAATTTAACATTACCCATACCCTTAGTATCAACTAGCAATCATACCAATCAACTTAAAACAACCTAATCACTCGCATATCAAATTTTACTAAAAACCCAAATCAAAAATCTATATATAAAATGATCAAAACTAATATAAAACATCATTATCAACACATGCACATAACAATTTTGGATCAAACATCACCAACTTTTCTTGAAAATTTTATGTTATTGCATGTTGTTAAAAATGGTACCAAAATACTCAAAAGGATTTTAGGATAGGGATTAATCTTGGTTTTATTGAATCAAATTAGAACATAGAACTTTTGATGATTTTTAGTGATGGGGGGTTATGGTTCACGGCTAGCGGAGAGAAAAAGAGAAAGATGTGTGTTTTTTTACAAGAATTATGAGTGGAATTGTTAGGTGAGGTGTTTTTATATGGTGGTTGGGGTGAAATTTGTAAGTATTAAATAGTTTTGGACTAAAATGTAACATTTAAGTTAAAAAGCAGGAAATGACTATTAGTCGACTTTTCAAAAATTCCCAGGAGTCGGGTTTCGTAAAAATACTTTTTAAAAGTTTAAACGCGCACGAAAAATAATAATATAACGACTTATTACGTAATTAAAACGATATCGTCGAAAGTATTAAATTGCGAAACGATCGATGATAAAATATAAAATTTTAGGCATCCGTCGGTATCGCGATCACTAGTAGTCCTCGTTACTCGTCTAAATATAAAATAAAATGTTCAATATCGGTTTCAACGTAAACCGTTAAACATAATAGAATTTAATGTTATCATATACTTCAAAAATACTTGAAAATAGAATTAAATTATGACCTTATTTTTGCGGGTTTTACAAAAATGAACAAACCCTAGTCTCTTCATTTTTCTCTCTTTGGTCGCCGGATATAGCAAACACCAAGGGGGTGTTTGATTTGATTTTTGGTTAATAAAATTCAAGGATCGTGTTCGTGTTATCGTTCTCCAATCATTACACGCATTCGGTAATCCGTAAAACCTTTTCTTTTTATTCTTTTGATTAATTATGAACACATGTGATCATGGGATTAAATAAACAAGAATTAAAAACATGTCATGTAAACATGGGGGTAAAAATTAAGGGTTTGTGCGGGTTTGGTTGCTCGGCCGACTGTTGGAAATACGTTTTACGTATTTATGAAGGATCGGTCGCTCCAACGATAATTATGTAATGGGCTCGTGATCTATTTACTTTATGTATAGTCCATATAGCCCACATGTAGGGTGGGCTATATATATCCCCTCCTAGCATGTTAGGAGGGGTTGTTGATTACCATTTGACATTAATCATATTTCCATATTTTCTTTCTCTCTCTACATTTCCCCTTTTCTCTCCTTTCTCTCTCTAATCCTTCATCTCCTTCCTTCATTTCTTTATGTTTATCATCTAAATCAACCATCTAAATCCACCTAATCCATGATATAGAATAAGCCATTAATCACGTAGACCTTCAATTGGTATCAAGAGCCATGGTTAGTTTGGTTTATTCTTGTTTTATTTCTTTTTAATTTTGGTGGGTTTTGATTTAATCATGCTTAAATCATAAAAAGTTTGTATTTTTTATAAAAAGTTTGTGTTTTTATATGTTAGATCATATCAAATCTTCAAATTTACTTATTTTTTAGATAAAAATCACAAATTTTTATATAAAAATCAAAATTTTTTTATAAAACCTTAAAAAGTTTGTCTTTATAAAAAAAGTTGGTGTTTTTATAAAAGTTTTTGTTTTTTTTTTTTTTCTTTTTAATTTTGTATTGTTTTTGATTAAATCCTTCTATTTTAATTGCTTTTTTTTTTGTTTAAATCAATTTTTTTATTATTTTTTATCAGTTATATCCTTTTAATCAGTGTTTTATTTTAATCAGTTTTCAGTTATTATTATCCGTTTATCAGTTTTCATCAGTTATCAGTTATAATTTTTTCTATTATTAGTTTTCTAAATTTTTTATCAATTTTTATCCTTTTTATTTTTTAATTTTTTGGTCAACTATCATTTGTGTCCAAAATTTGTCCCATCAAAACTGATTCTAAAGTTCCAACAAAACTGTCCAATTGTCCAAGTATTTCAGTCCGTCTCTTCGAGTCTCGAGCCTGTTTCTGTCAGTCTAAAAGTTCCGAATCAAACCGCGAGTTCCGAATGAACAAAAAATGTTCCGGATGAACAAAAAATGTTCCGGGTGAAGTAAAAGTTCCGGGTGAAGACATCAAGTTCCGGATGAAGACACAAACTTCCGAATCAATTTTTAAGAAAAAACTTCCGAATCAATTTTTAAGAAAACAAACTTCCGAATCAATTGTTTTGAAAAACTTCCGAATCAATCTTTAAAAAAACTTCCGATTCGGAACTCTTCCGAATGAATGAAAGGTTCCGAATGAAGCCCATTCAAACATAACGGAACATTTGTTTTTGTCTCGACTCCAATTTAAAACACTCACACCAAACAGTACACTCTCGACACTCATCTCACGACAACACAAATCACCCAGACCCTCGTCTCACCAACACTCTTCTCACCCTCGTCACAGACCACAAACTCTCGACAAATAACACCCCCTTACAACTCTCGACTCCAACATCTCCTACTACAACCACGACTCAACGGACCACAAACTCAAACTGAAGCACTCTAATTCATCGATTCAAAAACACAAAACCAACTGCCTAGATAAAAAAGGACTCGAAACAACCTGACTTGACAACAAACTTTCAAGACCCTCGAACAACAAAACTCTCCCCACACCTGCTACATCGTCTCATCACGAGTCCAAAACATACCCAACCAACCCTCGACTCCCTCTCTCGACTCAATCCCCAACACCCTCGAAAACCAAACCAGACTCACTCACAACACCCTCGAAAACCCTCACCCTCGTCACAAAACTACCCAACACTCTCCCTCGTCTCACCCACCCTCGACTCACCCACACCCCCTTACACCCTCTCGACTCACCCCTGCAAACTGACTCGATCTCACAACCCTCCCACAAACCCTCACGACTCATACTCCTCTCGTCTCTCCCTCAACTCTCAAAACCCAAACACAACCAATCTCACTCGTAAACAACTTCGACTCCTACTTCATCTAGACCCACTCACACAAACAACACCCGACAGCAGGACACTACAGCAGAGAGACAGACTCAACAAAAAAAAAAAAACTTTAAAAAGATCACACCTACCCGAGACCAACTTTTAATTGATCTTGAAGCCGTTTTTTCTTCATCTTGTTTTTTCATTCAATTGGCAGATTAAGGGGGCGGAGTAAATCATATATATTAGATTTGTTTAGAGAGAGAGAGTTCAAACAGACGAGAGAGGTTACAGAGTGATTTGTGTGAGAGAGAGTTTTATTTTTAAGGGGCGGATTAAACAAGAACTAAGGAGAGAGATATATATTAAGTTTATATATTTTAATGGGCGGAGGTTACAAAGAGCACTTTGGGGCACGTGTAGCATTTATACGGGTGGTGTTAGTTTGACTGAGGGACACGTTTTTTGTTAGACGGAGAAAACAAGGAGGTTATAAGTGAGGCCACGTGTGATGTATCTCTTTAATTTTTATTATCAGATTTTTTTTATTTTTTTTATTTTCGAAAGTTTTTAATCTTAGATAGTTTTTATTATTTTTTTGTTTTGTTTTTGAAAATTTTCATTTTTGGATATCAACTCTTATTTTTTTATATATAATCAATTAATATTTTCATTTTTATTCATTCAAATTTTTTTTTAGTTTGGAAAAATTTTGTGCTAGTAAGTTATAATCGGGACAAGGTAACGTAACAAACGTGACGTGATAAAGTGCCCACGTATATTTTGTTGACGGATTTTTGCTCGGGTTTATTTTATCAACGTTTGAGCAGAAAGCAATTCTTTTTTGAACGGAGAAAAGATTTATATCATCCATCGTTGATTTTTTAAAAGTTATTTACGGATCCTTCGAAGTTCCTTCACGACTTGGTAAATTCCGAAAACAACTACAATCACGATCATTTTTTAAATGGAGTCTTTGAATTCAACGTTTCAAGAGGGAGAATCGCATCAAGTGTAAGCCAACACTAGGGAAAGTGGTATTACTTCATTTCGAATGCTTCAGTATCATCTAGTTAATCTTTCACGGCTTCAAGGAGGGAGCGAATTTATGACAATCTTTGGTCAAGGTCGTCATATATTCTTCGAATCAATTTTTACCACTTTGACCCAACTCGCCGAGCAATTCAACCATGGAAACTTTAATCACTCTGCATCGGCACTTGCCTATAAGGATCTTGTGACCCAACTCACGCCTTTCCTCCAATTCAATATCCTTAAGCCTGAAAGTTCTGTGATTTGCCAATCATTTCTTCGAGATACACATACCGAGCTTCGAGTTTTCCGTGATACAATATTGAAACTCATGACATCGGTTTCATCTTCGATTTATCAACAATCACAACTTCAGCAAACGTATGATAATGGAGTGCAAGAATCAATGCCGCAGATGCAAGAGGAGAATGGTCATACGGTTGAAAACTTGGAGCCTATCAATGCCAAGAGCACGGAATCAGGAGGACAACATGATACCAGTGGCACGTCAGGAACTGTTCACGAGATCTCTTTTGCTGACACCGTACCCGTTTATGACGAAGAGCCGGTAAACATGGTACAATGTAATGTTGTGTATGATGTATATGCTGATGATATGCCGCATATTGAGCATTCTGAACCTAATTATGACAAACATGGGATGGAAAAGAGTGATAGCAATACCACTTCTGATTCATCCGATGTAAGTCATAATGGGGGAGAGATTGTTCAGAATGCTAAACATCATGATAATTATCCTATAACTGATTCATTGACTGCTTCTGATTCCAAGATTAAAGAGCTCGAAACAATCGTAGCTCGGCAATCAAAAGATCTTGAGGATGCCAAACTTGAATTTTCTAAGAAAACGGACAAATTTGAAACATACTTTGAAAAACTTGAAAAGTCAAACGTGGTTCTTGAAAGAAAATTGGATCAAACTGTTCTAGATTCTAAAGCTGAAAAGGATAATCTTCTGAAACAAATTCAACTGCTTGAATCTAAGTTGGCATCCCAAGATAACGTGCTCAAAGAAAATGAAACTTTAAAGGCCCAAGTACAGGAAAAGGTTTTTGCTATAGCTGCGTTGAAAAACGAGTTAAGAAAAAGTAAAGGACCTAGCGTGGACACTAAGCTTGAAAAACCATCAATCTTGGGGAAACCGCCTACAAATCAGTTCGTTAGACAACCGTCTGTCAGACAACCTACTGCATTTGGATCCGAGCGATCACAATCCTCGAGACCGCGGTTTGCCTCCCAAGTTGATTTGGTTCATCTTATTAGACCAGTCACTCCAACAACTAGGCCCAATGTGATCACTCCAGCTTTAGCAAGACCAAATCATATGATTGCCTCTAGTTTCCCTAAAAATACCAAGACCACGTCTAGAACTAGTTCAAATGACGTTTGCCATGAATCTGATCTTAGGGAAGCTAAACAAAAGACACATGTAAGAGATAGGAATTTCAAACCTAGTCAGATGCCTTCTAGTTTACCCAACACTGCTAACCGTAGCATGTACAATCCTAGGAGCATCAATCAATCATCTAGGGATTCTAGATCTTACTCGGACATTAAATATGCTACTTGTAAAACATGTAGAGAATGTGTCTTTACGGCAAATCATGATGCTTGTATCAAAAAATTGCTTAATGAGGTGAACTCCCGTGCTAGACTTAAATCCCAGTGGGTCGCTAAAATCAAACCCTTTGGTAAAGTTTGGCGCCCCACTGGTAGAACTTTCACTCTTGTAGGAAACGAGTGCCCTTTAACTAGGATAATCTCCGACTCTACTAAGACTGCTAGGGAGGAAATTGAAAAGGATGATACTTCACTTAAGCCTAAACTTAAGATTTTCTATAAAAGGAAACGTTTGCCAGCTAAGATAAGTGAATCATCTACTCAGGTCGCCTCTGACACAAGTAAAGCCAACTGTGAACCCCCATGTGCTTCTATAATTGATATCGCTAACCCACGTCAAAGCATGCAAATTCCTAATGAGATTGCAGGTACCAAAGTTGATGTTCTAAAAGAACGAAGCGGTCCAATCGTTGTGTACCGTTCAACTAAGGACACTCTTAGAGTTTGGTTGCTGAAGAAGCAGATATCAGAGAAACAAATGTCTCAGGGGATTCATGGTTAAGCTGAACAAGGACTTACAGTCACATAACAGACTGTAACTCGATCTCCAAAGACAGGAAAGTTCATCCCGATGATGACTTATCCTAAAAACAAGAAATTCATTTTTCTCGGGCATGAGCTTATATCAAAAACATTCCAAGTTTTTAAGCTCATGCATTATGGTTTATCATTAAATATCAGATGGTAACCCGTGCTTCAAATAAAGGGAAGTTTATCGCCGATGATAAACTTATCCTTACAACGAGAAATTAAATTTTCTCGGACACGAGCTTACATTTAAACCATTCAAAGGTTTTAGGCTCGTGTACATGACTTACAGTTAAATGTCAGACTGTAACTCGAACTTCAAATAAAGGAAAGATTATCTTTTATGATAACTTATCCTCTTAACGAGAAATTCACCTTTCTCGGTCATGAGCTTGTATTAAAACATTCGAAGTTTTAAGCTCAGAAAGGAAAGTGTATCTTTTAAATAAGAGAACTTTTCTTCATAACGAGAACTTAACCTTTCTCGGTCATGAGCTTTCCGTTAAAACAGTCAAAGTTTTCAAGCTCATGAAAAACGACTTCTAAGTAAATGTCAGCTTAGGACTCGTCCTTCAGATAAAAGGAAAGTTTATCGCCGATGGTAACTTATCCTTAACAACGGGAAGTTCACAACTTCTCGGACTTGAGCTCGCTTTTAAGATATTCAACATCTTAAGCTCAAGTAATTGTTTTTCAAAACTTTGAACACAATTTTTCGAGAATTTCTCAAAAGGTTTTTTTTTCTAAATCTTTCAAAATTGTGTGTTCAAAAACGTTTTGATAAAACGAGCATGTCTTCTGGAATCGATAATATTTACGAACCTAGAAATGTCATTCAATAATGACACGGGGTTGTAAATAAAGTTCGAGCAGAAGTTCAAATGATTTTAAAACATGCTCAAAATGGTTTGCTATTATTTCAGATAGCAACCCGCTTTTCATAATCAAGTCAAGCATTTCACTGGAAAGCTTTGACTCAACAACGGGAATTAATTTTCTCGGGAACGTGACGAGGTGACCAACATTCGTGAACAAGAACCATGTGCTTCTTTCATATGCTGTTCTCCATTATTCAGGTCCAACCTCGTACATTGCTAATCTTGTGAATTCATTATTATATCTGATCTTTGCACGTAATAAATACCTTACACTTGTGTTTAAAAGGTATTTAATTTACGTTTCAAGTACACCCTCATTAATTTGAGGGGGAGCTTGTTACTATCACGAAGATAATTGGATTTGCATTTTTCTTCCCAAATTTTCTTAAAATGTTATTAAATCAATTGATATTAAAAACATCGATTGGGTTAATATTTTTAATATGGGGGAGAAAATGTGATTTAATATGGGATATGATCAATCATAAATGGTTTGACTTAACGTGTTAGCTCATCCCGACATGTGCGAAATGTTTTCGAATATCGTAGCATATGTTAAGGGGGAGCAAAATGGATTTGCACTTCAAAGTGGATTTCATGGTGACATACACTTACCCAAAAACATCTCTATTCACGACGGTGACGATTGTGGTGACATAAGGATGGTAGGATAGGTTAAAGTCTAATGATTTCTCTAGAACCGGAGGAATCTTCCCAAGGACATTCCATAGCTAGAAATAGTAGTCCTTAGGAAAGATGGAGAAAGATTGTGAACGTAGCTGAATGCCGACCAAGTACTTAAGTTAGCACTGGAACAATCACAACAAGGTGCTAGTGATGACGTATTGGTAAGCATTGAAGGGGTTGAAGAATGAAAAAGAATTGTAAAGATAAAGGGTGTAAAGAAAGAAGCCCTCCTTACAACTTTAGGCAGAAACCGGGTCAATACATATGCTATTGAGATCATTTTTGTTAATGATTCTCGATATTCAAGAAAGACGTCATGGACCCAGTGATGCAATGCACAACCCTTCCCAGCTAACTCAAATATCTCTCAAAAGGTATTTGTTTTAATCACACGGAGATCAACACGTTATCTATTGATTTATTCACTCCGAATAAATTGGTATTGAAAAGGTGGCACTCCTCTCCAGCCTCCGATCACTAAAAAATCCAAAATGCACGATCGAGTCTAGAGCCATTTGAGATCATCAAATATCTCATTAGGACACACTTTCATATTTCCTTGCTTCTTCACACACTGTGAAAAGTAAGAAAGATCTTAAGAGTCCTACGCAAAATCTTCATGATCTTGCCTGAACATCCGAGTAATACGAAAGTATTTACAATGAAGATGGAAATCCTTCTTGAGCGAATATCAAAAAGCTCATGGTAGGTGACTTGTGCGATTCTTTATGAATCAAACTTATGATAACTGGAAAGCAACAGTGGTTTAATTCTTAATTGAACTTAAACACGTTCCAGGCCTCTACGCAATATCTTAATGATCTTGCCAGAACATTCAGAGTAATACTATTAAGTATTTACAGTGACGAATGGAAATCCTTCTAGTGTTAACATCAAACAGCACTTGGTAGGTAACTTGCAAGATTCTATATGAATCAAGCTAGTGACAACTGGAAAGCAACGATGGTGCGGTTCTTAATTGAACTTCACTTGTTCCAGGAACATGAATTGACGGCTTCAAATCATGCGGATAATATTATCCAAATGATCCACTCTTTACGTTCGCAGTCAGCTTTGGACGGTCGAGTAAAGAGAACGGGTTTACCCGCAAAATCTTGTCAAGGAGGTTCTTTATTGAAACTACCTGCCACAAGTACGATATTTAATATCGTCCAACGGTCTTCACCGACCGGAGGTAAATTGCTACCGAATTAGAATGAAATGTTCAAGGCCATTTCATCCGTGTATATTGTTTTGTTGCTAACTGTCTTATGCAGCGTAACAAGAAGGTGGCATTGCGGTGTACAATCCAGAAGAAGTCGTCACCACATGCTTATACTACATACAATTAGTACTTCAACAAATTCAAGAAAGCCTGAAGGTCAAGTCTTCCGCTGTATCAAACTCTGAAGCTTTCAAGAATTTAAAAGTATAAGTATGTGAAACATGAAGTCACAAAGAGGCAAATATCACAAGTGAAGAATGCACAAGGTCAAGGCAAGGAAACATGCTCAAGACTAAAGTCAAAGATCACATCAAGCATATTCACAAGAACAAGATCGAAGACTCAAGCATAGATGCTAGGTTTAAGATTTTGTAAAAAGATGTGACCTCCCTTAGGGGGAGATTGTTGGAAATACGTTTTTCCCAATAAAGTCTCGGTCACATCTTAGTTAGCATAGATCACGAGTTATAGACTATTTAGAACTTTGTAACTTGGAGCGACCTCCCTTAGGGGGAGATTGTTGGAAATACGTTTTACGTATTTATGAAGGATAGGTCGCTCCAACGATAATTATGTAATGGGCTCGTGATCTATTTACTTTATGTATAGTCCATATAGCCCACATGTAGGGTGGGCTATATATATCCCCTCCGAGCATGTTAGGAGGGGTTGTTGATTACCATTTGACATTAATCATATTTCCATCTTTTCTTTCTCTCTCTACATTTCCCCTTTTCTCTCCTTTCTCTCTCTAATCCTTCATCTCCTTCCTTCATTTCTTTATGTTTATCATCTAAATCAACCATCTAAATCCACCTAATCCATGATATAGAATAAGCCATTAATCACGTAGACCTTCACCGACACCCAACCAAGAGCCCCAAGGCTCTCGGCGTGTCGTGCTCTCGGTCGGCAGTAGTGGACAAGGAACCCCGACTCGCGTCGGGGTGTCCTTGTGGTTTCGGTTGGGGTCTCGGCAGCAAGCAGCCACCACCACCGGCACACAGCCGGTGGCGGCGTAGGTCAAGCAGGGGGAACGCAGACAGCAGGGGGACCACCGGCACACAGCCGGTGGGAACCCACTGTTGGTCAACGGTTGGCCGAGAGAAAGGAGACTACTGGCAGCAGCCGATGGTGATGTTACCCTAGTAGTGGGAACCGGCCAAGCCAGTTTCCCACTGTTAAAGGGATGTTTGTTGGTCCGGTTCAAGGGTTATTTGGTCCGGTTCACGACATGTCTAAATTAAATACACGGGTCTGGCTCATGACTAAAATTGTACACGTATTTTATTTTTACAAGTTATTATTTTTAATAAGATATTAAATTAATTAAGCATGACTTATAATTAATTTAATTAATCATGGACTTAGGTTAATTATTATTTAGTAAATATCACATGTTTTAACCTATGTATTTACTTATTTAATTTAGATTATAGTATTATTTATTTATTAAGACATGGAATATAATTAATTACTAGACATGACTTGGGTTATAATTAATATAATATTCATACATGTTTTAACCTAAGTATTTTATACACTTTAATTTTATTAAATCATGCTTATATATAAATAAATCATATAACCTATAGTTTATTTAATTAACATGATATTATTAATAAACTATACAAATAATCACATGACTTATGATAATTAACCAGTAAACTTAAGCTTATATCATTAGCTTATTAATTCAGCTTAATTCTAAATATGGAATCTTTCTCATTCAGGAAACTTTCTATTTTTGGAAACTTTCTATTTTTAGAAACTGATCTATTTTAAGAAGTTAATCTATTTTTGGAAACTTTCTATTTTTGGAAAATTTTTATTTTAGGAAACCTGCTATTTTTAGAAAGTTACTTATTATTACACAACAAGTATAATAATACAAGAAATACAAGCAATACTTAATCAGAATACGTAGAATACATGATAAGCACAACATAACCTTAAAATCAGTAAAACAAGACATGAACATATAAAATAAGCTAAGACATGATAGAATCAGTTACGTACTTAGTAAACAGAATACTTATACATGTATCCGATTTATATAGCATTAGTAAGATCGAAGTAGGACTTTCATTCTTTCGTCTTCTTCGTTCACTGTAAATAAGGTACGGATTTCTCGTCCTTTCAGTATGGATATTCTTTCCTTATTAGGATTCCCCGTTTGCAGCCAACTGTTTTCCCAGTATTTGTTTTATATGTTTGATTACTTATGTTAGTTTAAGATCCTAAGCCATATACATGCATGGCCAGTGTCACCTAGTTATGGAGGTACCATAACCATAACACTGGAGGCACCAGTGTTATGACTTCCCCACGGCGAAGTGATTGCTCGTGGCGTCCCTTTTCAGCTTTGGCCATTATATTATAATATCATGTGGGGTGTATGGGTGCATCCTAGTTACATGTTTACCAGTATTATCAGAGTGAATGCGATGCGTGCCTTGCATCCTTCACTAGGAGTTGATCCCTCCTACCCAGACTATATAATTACAGGCAACCCCTCTAACTGCATGACGAGGTCTCCTCTCCAAGTATTCATGCACGGTGGAACCTCATGACCTATATAGGCTACTTGGCTAATTAATACAGATTTTACATAGAAACATAAGTCTTTTCAAACTATAAAACCACTTTTATGAACATGATTTCAGATTGCTTAGAACTTAGATTATTCCGCTGCTATTAGTCTTATATGCTTATGCTATTCCATGTCATACTTGTATATCCGTGCGTTGAGTGTTATGCTCAGCCGTTTTCCTTTCATGTTCCAAAACGGTAGGTACTCAAGGGCGCTCGTAGAATTTAAGCGTACGTGCATATTGACTGGAAGCTATCTAGCCTTCTCTACTTTATGCATTTCATCATACATTTTGCTACTTATTTCTTTGGACATTGCTTAGTCCATTTCCTTGGGGTTAGCTTGGTACCTAGCACAGAGACATGTGGAGAATTGTATGTCTGGTCTGCTTGCTGTGAGGTACATCAGTGACCCAATCATGCCTCGGTATAAGGTCTCATTAACAGAGACCCCTGAGTCATCAGCACCCAAGTTGTTGGGAGGAAGCATAGGGCATTTCACTGATGCACAATCAGACAAATCATATTTCTTGAGCAAATCTCTAACATATTTTTCTTGACAAATAGAAATTCCTTTTGAATTTTGTTTGATTTGAAAACACAAGAAAAAGGTTAGTTCCCCCATCATGCTCATTTCATACTTTTTGGTCATAAGTTTGGAAAACTGTTTGCTTAAAATAATGTTGGTTGAACCAAAAATTATGTCATCCACATAAATCTGTACTAAAATGACATCACCCTTGGACCTATATGTGAACAAGGTTTGGCCAATGGTACCTCTGACAAATTTATTTTCAAGTAGGAATTTTGATAAAGTTTCATACCAGGCTCTAGGCGCTTGTTTCAACCCATAGAGTGCTTTATGAAGTATGCAGACGTGATCAGGATAGTCACTATTTTCAAACCCTGGGGGTTGATAGACATATACTTCCTCTGCGAGCTTACAGTTAAGAAAAACGCTCTTTACATCCATCTGGTATACCGTGAACCTCATATAAGCTGCAAAAGCTAGGAAGATTCTGATAGCTTCTAATCTGGCCACTAGTGCAAATGTTTCATCATAATCAACACCCTCATATTGATTGTACCCCAACACCATAAGCCTAGCCTTGTTTTTAACGATCATGCCAGCTTCATACCTTTTGTTTCTATAGACCCACTTAGTTCCAACCACTTGTTTTCTAGCTGGAGCTTTTACCAGAGTCCACACCTTGTTTCTCTTGATCTGATTCAATTCTTCTTGCATGGCTAAAACCCAACCTTCATCCAGTAGAGCAGCAGCCACGTTCTTTGGTTCATCTTCAGAGAGAAAATTATCGAAAAGGCATTCATTCGTTGAGGCAGTTTCCAAAGATCTTAACTTCCCTCTGGTGGGGACTCCCTTAGAGGGTTCACCAAGAATATTCACCAGAAGAATATCTTGGTTCCTACTCCATTTGGATTGAGGAACAGGAGTCTATGTGGGTTCAGGAGTCACAGCAGGTTCAATGAATGCTAGAGTTTCATCACATATAATTTCTTCATCCATGATCTCTTCATCTGTTTGAGAGATTGGAGAGATAAGGTCAGCATTCTCTTCTATGCGTGGTGGAGTGACAGATTCAGCGATTGCAACCTCTGGAGTGATGTTAGAGATTGAGTGAGGATCAAAAGCATGAACATAGGGGAAGTCCTTGTGACATACTTGAGGTGATTTCTTGGGATTTGAGAAATTATCCTTTGGATATGATTTGACTTCATTGAAATCAATGTCACATTCTTCTGATTTGGTGTGAGTAATGACAACGTCTGCTTCATTAAAGGTAACATGAATGCATTCTTCAAGTTCTTGCATGCGAATATTGAATACTATAAAGGCTCTGGAGGTAGGAGAATATCCAAGAAAGAATCCATCATCTGACTTTTCATCAAATTTACCTAGATGATCTCTGTAGTTGTGAATGAAAACAGGGCAACCAAAGACATGGAAGTAGCTTACATCAGGGGCTCTCTTCCTATACACTTCATAAGCAGTCTTGCCATGTCTCTTCACAATAATGGATCTATTCTGTGTGTAACACGGTGTGTACACAACTTCACCCCAAAATTGTTTAGGGAGTCTTGATTCGCTAAGCATTGTTATGGCTGCCTCTATTAGAGTTCTATTCTTCTTTCAGTGACACCATTTTGTTCTGGGGTGCCTGGGTTCGAAAAGTTCAGAGAGATTCCCTTTTCATCACAGAAGGCTTCCATGGCATGGATCTTGAATTCAGTACCATTATCACTTCTAATAGCCTTGACTCTGCAGTCATTGAAGTTCTCTATTTCTCTGATGAAAGACATTATTCTTTCCGCTGCATCACTCTTCCTTTTGAGAAAGAATACGCATGTGAATCTAGAGAATTCATCGACAATGACTAGTGTATACTTTTTATGATTGAGGGATTGTGGTTTAACTGGTCTAAATAAGTCCATGTGAAGAAGATGGAGACACTTATTTATGGAGAATGATTGTTTGGTTTTAAATGAGGCTCTGTGGTGCTTCCCTTTTCGCAGGCTGAGCAGGGCCTGTCTTTGCTAAAGGTCAGAGAGGGAAACCCAACAACTAAATCATTCTTGGCAAGTTTGTTGATGTTTTTGAAGTTAAGGTGAGAGAGTCTCTTATACCAGAGCCAGTTTTCACTATCAGAGGCTTTGGCAAAGAGACAGGTGTTGTTTCCTTCTGTACATGATGTCATGTCTCTAACACCCCATTTTGGTAAATGGAATGTCACGCGTGATTATGGCGTGTCATCAAAGCATACAAGGTAATGTCTTAAAAACATTAAATGACCATGAAACGAAACACCGGAAACAAACATCGGCACCCCAAGTATAAGCTCATCAGACACAAACATAAGTACTATAAAGGAAAAGGACTAAACAATGTCCAAAGAAATAAGTAGCAAAATGTATGATGAAATGCATAAAGTAGAGAAGGCTAGATAGCTTTCAATCCATATGCACGTACGCTTAAAATCTACGAGCGCCCTTGAGTACCTGCCGTTTGGGAACATGAAAGGAAAACAGCTGAGCATAACGCTCAGTGCACGGATATACAAGCATAGCATGGAATAACATAAGCATAAAGACTAATAGCAGCGGAATAATCTAAGTTCTAAGAAATCTGGATTCATGTTCATAAAACTGGTTTTATAGTTTGAAAAGACTTATGTTTCTATGAAAATCTGTTTTAAATTAGCCAAATAGCCCATATAGGTCATGAGGTTCTACCGTGCATGAATACTTAGAGGGGATACCTCGTCATGCAATTAGAGGGATTGCCTCTAATTAAATAGTCTAGGTAGGAGGGATCAACTCCTAGTGAAGGATGCAAGGCACACATCGTATTCACCCTTATATTACTGGCAAACATTTAACTAGGATGCACCCATACGCCCCACATGATGATATAATATAATGGCCAAAGCTGAAAAGGGATGCCACGAGCAATCCCTTCGTCGTGGGGAAGTCATGACACTAGTGCCTCCAGTGTTATGGTTATGGTACCTCCATAACTAGGTGACACTATTCATGCATGTATATGGCTTAGGCTCTTATTCTAACATAAATATCAAACATATTAAACAAATACTGGGAAAACAGTTGGCTGCAAACGGGAAATCCTAATAAGGAAAGAATGTCCATACTGAAGGACGGGAAATTCGTACCTTATGTCCAGTGAACGAAGAAGACGAAAGAACGGAAGTCCTACTTCGATCTCACTAATGCTACATAAATAGGGTACATGTATAAGTATTCTGTTTACTGAGTACTTAACTGATTTTATCATGTCTTAGCTTGTTTTGAATGTTCATATCTTGTTTTACTGGTTTTAATGTTATGTTGTGTTTATCATGTATTCTACGTATTTTGATTAAGTATTACTTGTATTTCTTGTATTATTATACTTGTTGTGTAATAATAAGTAACTTTCTAAAAATAGAAGGTTTCCTAAAATAGAAAGTTTCCAAAAATAGAAAGTTTCCAAAAATAGAATAACTTCCTAAAATAGATCAGTTTCTAAAAATAGAAAGTTCCCAAAAATAGAAAGTTTCCAAATATAGCAAGTTTCCTGAATTAGAAAGTTTCCATATTTAGAAATAAGCTGATATAATAAGCTAATAAAATAGGCTTAAGTTTACTGGTCAAATATCATAAGTCATGGGATTATTAGTATAGTTTATTAATAATATCATGTTAATTAAATAAACCATAGGTTATATGATTTAGTTAAATATAAGCATGATTTAATTAAATTCAGGTACATAAAATACTTAGGTTAAAACATGTATGAATATTATATTAATTATAACCTAAGTCATGTTTATTAATTAATTATACTCCATGTCTTAAAAATAAATAATACTATAATCTAAATTAAATAAATAAATATTTAGGTTAAAACATGTATTATTTCATAAATAATATTAACCTAAGTTCATGTTAAATTAAATTAATTACATGCCATGTTTAATTAATTTAATATCTTGTTATAAATAAATACTTGTAAAAAAAATACTTGTACATTTTTAGTCATTAACCGGACCCGTGTATTTAATTTAAACATATCGTGAACCAGACCCGGACCCCCTTGCACCGGTCAGAACCAAACACCCCTTAACAGTGGCAAACCGGCTCGGCCAGTTGCGACTGCTAGGGTAACATCACTACCGGCTGCTGCCGATGGTTTCCCTTCTCTCGGCTAGCCGCTGACCACAAAAGTTCCCATCGGCTGTGTGTCGGTGGTCCCCCTGCTGCCTGCGGCTTCCCCCTGCTTGACCTAGTCTGCCACCGGCTGTGTGCCGATGGTGGGGCTGCTTGCTACCGAGACCCAACAAAACCACAAGGACACCCCGAGACCCAACAAAACCACAACAAAACCACACGTGTCGGTGATACCTTATGAAAGACGTGATCTCCTATGTTGAAATGTAAGTCCCTACGATGCTTGTCGGCATAACTCTTCTGACGTGTACGAGCTTCCTGCAATTTCTGCTTAGCTAAAGCGACCTTCTCGTTGGTCAACTCTATCATCTTCGGTCCTTCAAGTGTTCGCTCACCAACCTGATCCTAGCAGATTAGGGTGCGACACTTCCTGCCATACAACATCTCGAATGGTGCACACTTGATGTTGGCGTGCCAACTGTTGTTGTATGCAAACTCTACTAAACAGATGTAATCATCCAAGTCTCCTGTCTACTCCAATGTACATGCTCAGAGCATGTCTTCCAATGTCTGAATCGTCCGCTCCGATTGTTTGTCTGTTTGAGGATGAAAAGCCGTGCTAAGCCTAAGTTTTGTACCCCAAGCTTTCTGTAGACTCTTCCAAAATCGTGAAGTGAACCGAGGATCTCTGTCCGAGACGATACTGGATGGAGCACCATGAAGTCTCATGATCTCCTTCTTGTAAGTATCGTCGAGTTTGCTGACCGGATCATCCTTGCGGATCGGTAGGAAATGAGCTGACTTAGTAAGTCGATCAACGATAACCCAAATCTCATCATGCCTCCTCTTTGTCCGTGGAAGACCGGTAACAAAATCCATAGTGATATTTCCCCACTTCCACTCTTGAATATCTAACAGTTGTAATAAACCACTTGACCGCTGATGCTCGATCTTAACCTGCTGGCAGGTAAGACATTTGGAGACATAAGTAGCAATATCCTGTTTCATACGACTCCACCAAAAGTATTGCTTGATGTCGTGGTACATCTTGGTTGAACCAGGATGAATGGATAATGGGGAGCTATGAGCTTCAGCTAATAACGCTTCCCTAAGAGTAAGATCATCAGGAACACAAAGTCTGGTTCCCTGCCATAAGATACCATCATCATCTAACTGAAACTCCGTCTACTGATCCAAGTTCTTAATGATCGCCCAAATTTCACCATCATCCTTCTGAGCTTCCTTGATCCTAGAGAGTAACTCAGGTTCCACTCTAAGATTAGCCCAGTAACCGTGTTGTCCACGTACCATGATCTCAATGTCTAGTCGCTCCAAGTCCCTTATAATATCTTCCTCAATTTTAATGCTGTTGATCATACCGGACTTCCTACTAAGTGCATCTGCCACTACATTTGACTTTCCGGGATGATACTACAGATTAATGTCATAATCCTTCAACAGCTCTAAACATCTTCTCTGTCTCATGTTCAGCTCACATTGAGTGAAGATGTATTTCAGGCTCTTGTGATCTGTTAAGATGTAAAACCCGCATGCTTTTACCATGAATAGTACCTTTAGTATCGTACGTACAAGATTAAAAGTTTCCTCTTATAACATGAATATGGTTCACGGATATAAATTACAAGAACTACGTACGTGTTATTACACGATAAGTATTAAGTATGTATTAATGCACGATAATTATTATCAATAATTATTAGAATCCCGAACATGAAATCATGAACGTAATAATCACGAACGTATAATTATGTATTTACGTAATTATTATTACGACTACGTACAAGTATTTATAATAACACGAATATTTAATAATAGCGTAACGTAATTACGAGCACACGAACATATAAATAATTAGAACACGGAAAAGATATGGGTTTCCCTTGGTGGGCCCTACAAGCCGCGGCAACAAGGAGAAGGGGGCCCAGCCCATTTGTGTTTACTAAATAAACAAATAATGAAAACATTATTCATTCACAGAAGATTTTTAGAAAAACAAAAACCCTAGACTCTCTCTCTCTCTCTCCCATAGGCCGACGGCTACATCATCACACAGGGGTGATTGGTTGATTTTGATTAAACAAATCACTGGAACGTGTTCCTGTATCCATCCTCTATTTATTCCACGTGTTTTGGTAATCCGAAAACCTTTCTTTTTAATTCTTTTTTTTGTTTTATGAACATGTGATCATGGGGGTTTTAAAAACAAGATTAATAACATGCTAAAAATCATAGTGGGAAAATTAATTGGGATGTTTTCGGGTTTGAATGTTCGGCCGCCACACAAACCGAGAGTCCTAAGACTCTCGGTGTCGTTTGGTTCACACCACCACACGAGACACATGTCTTGGTGTGGTTTAGGTTCGGTCGACAGCAGGTACAAGGCACCCCGACTCGTGTCGGGGGTATCCTTGTGATTTTGGGAGGTCTCGGCAGCCACATCCCCACCATCGGCTAAAGCCGGTGGCTATTTTTGGTAACCAGGGGGAACAGCAGCAAGCAGGGGGACCACCGGCAACTTCCGGTGGGAACCTTTTGTGTGTCAGCGGCTGGCCGAGAAGGACAAGACCACCGGCAGTAGCCGGTGGCAGTTTTGCCGAGGGCAGGGGCAACCGGCTTAGGCCGGTTTGCCACTGTTATCGGTGGTGTTTGGTTTTGCCGGTTCACGGGTTCATGGATCGGTTCACGACATGTTTTAATAAAAATAATACATGGATTCGGTTTATTATTTTTACAAGTTTAATAGTTTTACAAGTATATTTATTTACAAGTTAGTTAAATAAATTTAACATGGCATATAATTAATTTAATTAAAACATGGACTTAGGTTTATTATTATTATTTAATAATACATGATTTTAACCTAAGTATTTATTTATGTATTTTAAGCTATAGATAATTATATAATTATTAAAACATGACATATAATTAATTAATTTTCATGACTTAGGTTATATTAATATAAATATTAATACATGTTTTAACCTAAGTATTATACACTTTAGTTTAATTAAATCATGATTATATTTAATTAAATCGTATAACATATAGTTTATTTAATTAACATGTAATAATTAATAGACTATACTATTAATCACATGACTTAGCATACTTAATCAGTAAAACTTTTTATTTCAGGAAACTTACTATTTTTTAGAAACTTTCTATTTTTAGAAACTTATCTATTTTAAGCAGTTAATATGTTTTTGGAAACTTTCTATTTTTGGAAACTTTCTATTATAGGAAACCTGTTATTTTTAGAAAGTTACTTATTATTACACAACAGGTATAATAATACAAGGAATACAAGTAATACTTAATCAGAATATACAGAATACATGATAAACACAGTATAACGTTAAAATCAGTCAAACAAGACATGAACATATAAAACAAGCTAAGACACGATATAAAACCAGTTGCGTACTGAGTAATCAGAATACTTATAAACGTATACTATTTATGTAGCATTAGTGAGATCGAAGTAGGACTCTCTTCCGTTCGTCTTCTTCGTTCACTGGACACAAGGTACAGATTCTTCGTCCTTTCAGTATGGACATTCTTTCCTTATTAGGATTCCCCGTATGCAGCCAACTATTTTCCCAGTATATGTTTTATATGTTTTGATTTGCTTATGTTTAATTTAAATGCCTAAGCCATATACATGCTTGACCAGTTTCACCTAGTTATGGAGGTACCATAACCATAACACTAGAGGCACCAGTGTTATGACTTCACCACGGCGGAGTGATAGCTCGTGGCGTCCCTTTCAGCTTTTGGCCATATTATTATATTATCATGTGGGGCGTATGGGTGCATCATAGGTTACATGTTTTAACAGATTATTCAGGTGAATGTGGTGTGTGCCTTGCATCCTTCACAAGGAGCTGATCCCTCCTACCCAAACTAATATTAATTAGAGGCAACCCCTCTAATTGCATGATGATGTCACCCCTCCAAGTATTCATGCACGTTGATATTTCATGACCTATATTGGCTTAATGGTTCACATATTAAGCAGTTTTTATAAGATAAACATAAGGCTTTTCAAACTATAAAACCAGTTTTATTAAGTTATACCAGGTTTTCTAGGACTTAATCAATTCCGCTGCTATATGTTGTATATACTTATGTTATTCATTCTATGGTTGTATATCCGTGCACTGAGTGTTATGCTCAACCGTTTTCCATTCAATTGTAGATTTGCTAAAACGGATCCGGTGGTCTAGTATGGTGGAATACGGTGGTGGTAGCCATTGTTGGTTTAGAGAGAGAGAAGAGAGGTTGAATGTAAAGAGAAATAAAATGAATTAAGTGAAAAAATGACAAGCAACACCCCTCCTTGGAAGCTAAGGAGGGGTATATATAGCCACACACTCAACATAAACTATACAACGAACCTAGTCTAGTCTAAACGTGTGTGACTATGATAACTAATGGGAATTCTTAAATGTCGTCACATAAAGTGAGTTTCCAACAATCTTCCCCCATGGGACGACGTGTAGAATTCCTTACAATATTTTTCCTAACAAGTACATAATGATAAGAAAAAGAGCTTTCATGAAGCGTCCAATGCTGATGATGTCTTCTGAGGCCTTTGACTTCAAAACGACTCATCTTTAACTTGTAGTAGAAATACTGTAACGGCACGAGCTAAGTAACCCATACACTTCTGGTTAAGGAGAAGCTTCTGAATTAGCTTCCCCTAAATCATGCCACATAAACTTGATGTAGAAGCTTTTAAATAGCTTCCCCCTAAATCGACAATCCTCGTAAGAAACTTCAAAGCTTTCAATAAAGCTTAGAATAATTAAGCGCACAGCGGAATCTAACTAGCAAATCCCATCATATAACATGATAACGTTGCTAAGAGGGATTGAAAGTTTGGGGTACACCAAGTAGATCAACAACTTTTCTTCTCACGCTTGAATAATTCTTCTGAATTTTTCTTCCCCCTAAGAGTTCAAGTTATGCATACCAGAAAGAAACAAGACATTTCTTCCCCCACATAGTTGAAGAAAGTAAATCAATCCCAATTATGAAGCTCAAATACTGAAGTGGACACTTTATCCCATTCATGAAGTTGACATCGTAACACCAGAGTCAATTAAGTCCCGGAAATGCACATATCTTCTTCCGGAGATGCACCAGAGTCAATTAAGTCCTGGGAATGCATATAGGATAATGATGATGTTTAATTGCAACAATCAAACAATTAAACCTCGAATCAGTAGTGTACCGTTTAGAGATTGAAAACGACACGAGTTAAAATACTGATTTTCTCTGCGGCTATGACAAATGTCATCCCGGAATGTCTTCAAATCAAAAGAAGGTATGAAGTTCATCACGTGTACTCGTTGTGCGTTCAATGTGTCTTCTTCTTCCCCCTTGATGGTTTCGAAACTCGGAACCATCAATAAATTGTATGCACATGAACCTGAAATCTCGTGAGAATAATAAATAAGTTAAATTATATATTTTGTGAGAATCAGCTGTTGATCGAAAATCTCTTCTCATAAACTCTCCATGGCCACCTTTACCAACCCACGTGAAAGCAATTTGAAGTGACCACTGAAAGAATGAACCGGATACATCAAACGTGAAACTGAATAAGAATCCTTCGATCTTGTGACTTAAGCTTGCACAATTGTTGAATGAAAAACGGTGGAGAAATCTCTAAGTACTCAATGCATCACTGAAGAAGTCTATAAGCACAACACCTCTTGAAATTATCCACGTCGACTAAGTGCGTGACACTGAGTACAACAATGTAACCCCTTTAAGTGATAGTTATCCGAGTCATCAACCATCCACCCCGAACCCGGAAACCAGATAAACAAGTCTTCATTCTAATATGAAGCACGAGCAAGTTATCTATGAAAGATAAAATAAGTACACGCCTTCAAAAAATCCGTCTTCAACGTCACGTAATTAATACCCGATCAAACAAAATCTATAGCCACTAAAAAATCACCCAATTTTTTCTTGGTCTCGTCAAAAATAAATTCTCGTCACATTTGTCACGTCACTTTGTCACGACACGATGTTACATTTAAATCCCGACAATATCCACAAAATTGTATTCAAAATAATTAATTTTGAAATGAAATTTTGTGTATATTGAGTTTTAAAACATACAGCCCATAGCCATGTTTAGAAAGCTTCGAGTCCAAGGCCCAAGTTGCAAAAGCTGTTCCAATGGATGAGTGTATACAAAGCCCAGCAACTTGTATACATCCATCAAACATGTATACACTTAGCCTGGCCCATGAAAGAAAACAGTACCCATCAGATGTAAACTTAGAACCCGGTCCAAAAACTCACCCTAAATTTAGGTTATAACTAACCTAATTTCACTCACTAATCATGTTTTCATTCTCAGCCACACATAGAACCCTCCGCCCCTCACCAAATCCCTTCTCCCAACTTCATTTACCTAAAAACCTCCGTCCCCCAAAATATTCAATCTCTCCCAAACCAATCTGCTACACCAAAAATCGATCACATCTAATCCATCTTACCAAAGTGATGAAACCTTGAAACCCCAAACAAACACACTGATAAATCACCCAATCATATGAGTCCTTCCATTTTTGACGAGATGTACACGGCATCAAGATCAATTTAAATTGATCTCGGGTAAGTGTAATATGATGATTGCATGTCGATTTAATCACAAACGAATCAAAGAACGGGTTTAACATAATTGTTAAAAACCTTTCTTTAAATTCGAATAATAAATGGTTAAAAACCAAACATGGATCAGTGATGATTAGTTTCCGATGAATAGATCTTAATACGATCTTGTTATATCTTCAAAAGATATAAGTCGAAACATAAACTGAGATCTTTTAATGGTTTTTAAATGTGTTCAGTTTTGGATTGAGTATAGATGGGATTAAGAGAGGATGGGCTTAGGTTAGTTTGGTGTTGATTGGGAGTAATAAGGTTGGAGTAATATTGAGTCGGCTTAGTGAATTAACTGAGTCAACTCACTAATTACCGAGTTGACTCGGTTAAGATGGTTTCAGTCAAGTCAGATTAAACAACATGGGCATGAAATTTTAAAACTGCATCGTAGTCAAATGTATAACCATCACAGTAAAAAATAGTGAACCCATCGTACTCAATATATTAAACCCATCGCAGTCTGTGTAAGTTATCATCTGGATGGTTCCATCGTAACTTGATGGACACCATCGCAGTCCCATCGCAGTAAAAAAAAAATTGCCATCGCAACATGAGTCCCATCGCATTTTTAAATTTTTAACCATCACAGTCTATCATGATGAAAACCCATCGTATCAAGGGGACCCATCGCGATGGTACCCATCGCAATGGTACCCATCGCAATGGAGCCATCGCAGTGGGACCATCGCAATGGTACCATTGTAATCAACCCATCGCACTCAATGCGATGATGCCATCGTAAAGATGACCAGCAGAGAATCTTATCCAACGGTACTTTTTCCTAATTTTCAGGATCTGTGTTTTTCTGGGTAAAAATTATCTTCATCTTAAAAAAATGCAAACAAAAGGAACCCATAACTAGGACAGATCTGAAAATGTGACTTTTGGACCAGAGGGACGAGAATACCAGCAGATATGACTGTGAATTGTTACCAGTTTGGGACCACTAAAACCAGATATGACAATATATAATACCAGGTCTAAAAAACTGAAACCAGGGACTTAAAGATGACAACTTTGACCATAGATGAATATGTTTTAATGAAACCAGTGAAACTGTGGACAAGAAGTAACATGACGTGACAAAAAACTAAAAAACTTGTGAGTATGATAACAAACACAACAAACCGTGACAAGAATGGTATAGATTCGGACCCAAAAAAGTAATAGAACGAGACCCCAAAAAAAATTTTAGACCACCAAATCGAAACAAATACATGATCCAAGGATTGAACCGAGGCTCTGATACCAAATGTAGATTTGCTAAAATGGATCCGGTGGTCTAGCATGGTGGAATATGGTGGTGGTAGCCATTGTTGGTTTAGAGAGAGAGAAGAGAGGTTGAATGTAAAGAGAAATAAAATGAATTAAGTGAAAAAATGAAAAGCGACACCCCTCCTTGGAAGCTAAGGAGGGGTATATATAGCCACACACTCAACATAAACTATACAACGAACCTAGTCTAGTCTAAACGTGTGTGACTATGATAACTAATTGGAATTCTTAAATGTCGTCACATAAAGTGAGTTTTCAACACATGTTCACAAAACGACAGGTACTCAAGGGAGCTCGTAGACTCTAAGCGTACGTGCATATGGATTGGAAGCTTTCTAGCCTTCATTACTATATGCTTTTCATCTTACATTTTGCTACTTGTTTCTATGGACATTGTTTAGTCCTTTTCCTTTACAGTACTTATGTTTGTGTGTGATGAGCTTATACTTTGGGGTACTGATGTTTGTTTCCGATAGTTCCTTTATGATCATGTAATGTTTAAGACATTTTTCCCTGTATGCTTTTATGACACGCCATAATCACGCGTGACATTCCATTTACCAAAGTGAGGTGTTACAAATAGAGTATCAGAGCCAAGGCTTTGACCTGTAGGCTCTCAAAACACGACCTGTGATTAGTGGGTAGTCACTATGGTCTTCCTAGAACTGACAGTCGGTTTTCATGCATTCATCGTTTTCATGCATTCATATATATGTCATTGTCGCAGGTTTATGACTAAGTAATGGTTGGTACAGGACTGGCCCTATTTAGTCGCATGTGCTTTTATCGAAACTTTTAACTTTAGGACCGACCCATTGGCATCCTCTCGCCATGTCTTTTATTTTGAGTGAACTGACCATAGGCGTTCACTCTCGCGCATATAAAAAATTTCATAAAACTGCATCATGCATTCATGTACTAGTTTTCCTACATAAAATTTTTCTCATGATTTATTGGTATAATTTTTTTTCATGTATATATTTTATGTTTGATCAGTTAATCATGTATTTTGTTTATAATGTCAGATGGTTCTCACACGCGAGCAAGAACAACTCAATGCAGAAGTCCAAGCTGCGATGCAAGCTTTGCTTCCTCAGCTGAGGAACGAAATCAGGGCTGAGGTGCAGGCTGCCAACAATCAGCAACAACACCCAGTACCTCCTTCTCCTCTTCCTCCAGCAACATTGGTCACATGGCTGGAGAGATTTAACAAGCAACGTCCTCGATCCTTCGAGAGAACAGATAACCCCAGTGAAGCTGAAAGCTGGTTGGCTCATATCGAGAAAATATTCGATGCAGCTGTGACCTCGTCTTCAAGTTAAGGTTGGCATGTTACAAGTTCGAAGGTGGTGTGCTAGGATGGTGGAAGGTAGTCAAGCAGTTTGGGGGAGGTGACAATTGGGTGGATGGTTAGACTTGGGCTCAGTTCAGGGAGTTAGTGATGGGACAGTTCTTCCCCAAGGCTGAGCAAGACAAGCTGAAGAGGGAGTACCACGGAATCAGGCAGAGAGCTGGGGAGAACAACAACGAGTTCATGCAGCGCTTTCTTCGTTTGGTTGGTTTTCTTGGCGCAACAGCAGGTACTGCCGAAGAGCAAGCATACCACTTCCGGTGGGCTCTTCGTACATCGGTCGCCAACAACTTGGTGTGTGCTACTTTCAACACGGTGGCACAAGTTACCGATGCAGCACGTAAGCTGGAGATGCTGCAAGAAAGAGAAGAGTTTGGGGAAGCATAGAGACCCGAGAAGAGGTAAATATTCGTTATTCAGCGGTGACCATTCCGAATTCTTCCTGTATTATCCAATATTTATATCTCTCTTTAAACTGCATCTTTCAGGCAGAAGACTGGGGACATGTCTCAGCCAGCTACTCAGCAACAGCCTACTCAGCCCAAGGGAAACGGTCAGACTCAAGACCGTTCTGCTATGGATAAGCGTAGCGGTAATGATAATTACCGTAACAACGCTGGAAACTCCAACAGCAGTAGGTCCTTACATTAACTCATTTCATTATGTTACATGTGATAATTCATAATTCTGACACATTAGCAATCTTCTACCAAGAACATGGTAACGGGAGGGACCAGAACCAAATAGGTTTCCAACCTAACCGTCAAGCTATCACTGGTATTACATCTTACGATCTTTTCGCATTGTCCTTTTGTACCTATAAACCATGTCTCGTGTATACTATTCTTAATAGGCTCCCAGCCAGCAAGGGCACCTGTTGGAGGGTATACTCACCCTCTTTACACTACCTGCAACCGTAGGCACCCAGGGCCATGTCGCCGCAACAGCGATGCATGCTACAAGTGTGGCCTTACTGGTCATCGCATGAAGGACTACCGCAAGGGCGAGATGGAGGGCACATCTGTACATGCTGATTCCAAGCCGCCTCCTACTAGTGGACGCGTTTACATGACTTCCCGCGACCAGGCCAACAAGTCTACAGGTACCATCACTGGAATCTTGTATGTGTATGGTCAAGCTGCATGTGTTTTATTTGACACGGGTGCTACTCATTCGGTCATTTCTACTACTTATGCTAAGAATGTTAGGATATCCCCTATGCCATTAGAGAATGTACAAAACATTTCCACGCCTTTAAGAAATTCTGTACGTATAACCCATGTGTACAAAAGCCTTCCCCTAGAGTTTGACGACAAGATTCGTCCTGTTGACGCACTTCCGCTGGACATGAGTGATTTTGACATGATATTGGGCATGGACAGGCTATCCAAACATCACACCACCATAGACTGCCGTACATATCAGGTCATATTCGGTGATGTAAATGCACCAGAGTACATCCACAACAGGTTCATACCCGGAAGGTCTGCAGAAATAATCTCGACTTTGCAAGCACGTGCATTACTTTTACATGGTTGTGAGGTCTATCTAGCTACTATTCATGACATGGATGCTGAATCTCCATCAATTCAAAATCAGCCAATAGTGTAAGAATTTCCTGATGTGTTTCCAAAAGAAATTCCGGGCATACCACTTGCACGTGAAGTAGAATTTAATATCGAGCTCATCCCAGGATCTGAGCCGATTTCCAAGACTCCTTACCGCATGGCTCCCATTGAGCTGAAGGAGTTTAAAGACCAATTGCAAGAACTTATTGAACGAGGCTTCATTCGACCGAGCGCATCTCCATGGGGCGCACCGGTCTTATTCGTGAAGAAGAAGGACGGCAGTATGCGTCTTTGCAAAGATTATCGCGAGCTCAACAAGATCACCATCAGGAATAGGTATCCGTTGTCAGGCATTGACGACTTGTTTGACCAACTCCAAGGGGCCAAACATTTCTCCAAAATTGATTTGAGGTCGGGCTATCATCAGTTCCGGGTTAAAGAGCAGGACATCGCCAAGACTGCTTTCCGTACACGTGGACACTACGAATTTGTAGTCATGCCATTTGGCCTTACCAATGCTCCAGCTGTTTTCATAGATTTGATGAACAGAATCTTCTATGAATTTCTGGACAAGTTTGTCATTGTCTTCATTGACGACATCCTGATATTCTCTAAGTCTAAGGAGGAACACGAAGACCATCTTCGTATAGTATTACATATTCTTTGCCAGAAGCAGTTGTATGCTAAATTCTCCAAGTGTGAGTTCTTGTTAGACAAGGTGGCGTTTTAGGTCACATTGTATCAGCAGAAGGAATCACCATGGATCTAGCAAAGGTTGAGGCTATTACCAAGTGGCCAAGACCGACATCAGCGACTAAAGTTCTCAGTTTCCTAGGCTTAGATGGTTACTACCGTAGGTTCGTAGAGAACTTTTCCCGTTTAGCACTACCATTGACCAAACTGATGCGGAAAGGGGAGAAATTCGTCTGGACTGAAGAAAGAGAGAAGATCTTTGAAGACCTAAAGAAGAAGTTAGTATCTATACCGGTTCTTACTCTCCTATCTGGTACAGGTGGATTTCAAATCTACAGTGATGCTTCAGGGAAGGGACTTGGCTGTGTTCTCATGCAACATGGGAAAGTTATCGCGTACGCTTCACGACAGCTTAAGCCTTATGAAAAAAATTACCCTACGCGTGACTTGGAACTTGCAGCAGTCGTGTTTGCATTAAAGATATGGAGGCACTACTTGTATGGAGAATCATGTGACATCTTCATAGACCACAAGAGCCTGAAGTACATCTTCACTCAACGTGAACTGAATATGAGACAGAGGAGATGGATAGAGCTGTTGAAGGATTATGACATTAATCTGTAGTATCATCCTGGCAAGGCAAATGTAGTGGCAGATGCACTTAGTAGAAGTTGCGGAATGATAAACGGCATTAAAATTGAGGAGGAAATTATAAGAGACTTAGAGCGACTAGACATTGAGATCATGGTACGTGGACAGCATGGTTACTGGGCTAATCTTAGAGTAGAACCTGAGTTACTCTCTAGGATCAAGGAAGCTCAAAAGGATGATGGTGAAATCTGGGTGATAATTCAGAACTTGGAGAAGCAGACAGAATTTTGCGTAGACGAAGACAGTATCTTATGGTACGGTACGAGACTTTGGTTCCTGATGATCAAGAACTCTGGGAAGCATTGTTAGTTGAAGCTCATAGCTCCCCATTCTCCATTCATCCTGGTTCGACCAAGATATATCACGACATCAAGCAATACTTTTGGTGGAGTGGTATGAAACAGGATGTTGCGACTTACGTCTCCAAATGTCTTACCTTCCAGTAGGTTAAGATCGAGCATCAACGATCTAGCAGTCTTCTACAACCGTTAGATATTCCAGAGTGGAAGTGGGACAAGATCACCATGGATTTTGTTACCGATCTTCCGCAGACAAAGAGGAGGCACGATGCGATTTGGGTTATCGTTGATCGACTTACTAAGTCAACTCATTTCTTACCGACCCGCAAGGATGATCCGGTCAGTAAACTCGCCGATACTTACAAGAAGGAGATCATGAGACTTCATGATGCTCAATCCAGCATCGTCTTGGACAGAGATCCTCGTTTCAATTCGCGATTCTGTAAGAGTCTACAGAAAGCTTTGGGTACAAAACTTAAGATTAGCACAGCTTTTCTTCCTCAAACAGACGGGCAATCGGAGCGAACGATTTAGACATTAGAAGACATGTTGAGGTTATGTGCGTTGGAATGGACAGGAGATTAGGACGATTACATCTGTTTGGTAGAGTTTGCATACAATAACAGTTGGCACGCTAGCACTAAGTGTGCTCCATTCGAGATGTTGTATGGCAGAAAGTGTCACGCCCCAATCTGCTGGGATCAGGTTGGCGAGCAAACACTTGAAGGACCAGAAATGATAGAGTTGACCAACGAGAAGGTCGCTGTAGCTAAGCAGAAATTGCAAGAAGCATGATCACGTCAGAAGAGTTATGCCGACCAGCATCGTAGGGACTTACATTTTAACGTAGGAGATCATGTCTTTCTTAAGGTGTCGCCGGCACGTGGCGTTAAGCGTTTTGGAATCAAATGGAAGCTCAGTCCTCGATTCATCGGACCGTTTGATGTCATTGAGCGAGTCAGTGAAATATCTTATCGTTTAGCGTTACCTCCGCAGCTTTCTCACGTACACGACGTTTTCCATGTGTCCTTACTCAGAGGGTACAAGTATCATCCCCTTCACATGGTTCAATATCTGCTGGAACAGATTCGTGAAGATCTTACCTTAATAGAGGAACCCGAACGAGTTCTTGTCAGGCAAGAACGAGTCATGAGGAAGAAGACGATTCCATTCGTCAAAATCCTTTGGAGGGACCATACCGAGCGGGAAGCCACTTGGGAGACTGAGGAGTCTATCCGGACTTCTTACCCTCATTTCAACTTTTGAATCGTGTATGTTACTCTTTTTCAGTTTACTTTATCTATAATTTGGGGACGAATTATTCTTTTTAGGGGGAAGAGTTGTAAAACTCGCATGCTTTTACCATGAATAGTACCCTTAGTATCATACGTACAAGATTAAAAGTTTCCTTTTATAACATGAATATGGTTCACGGATATAAATTACAAGAACTACGTACGTGTTATTATACGATAAGTATTAAGTATGTATTAATGCACGATAATTATTATCAATAATTATTAGAATCACGAACATGAAATCATGAACGTAAGAATCACGAACGTATAATTATGTATTTACGTAATTATTATTACGACTACGTAAAAGTATTTATAATAACACGAATATTTAATAATAACGTAACATAATTACGAGCACACGAACACGTAAATAATTAGAACACGGAAAAGATACGGGTTTCCCTTGGTGGGCCCTACAAGCCACGACAACAAGGAGGATGGGGGCCCAGCCCATTTGTTTTTACTAAATAAACAAATAATGAAAACATTATTCATTCCCAGAAGATTTTTAGAAAAACAAAAACCCTCGACTCCCTCTCTCTCCCTTAGGCCGGCGGCTACATCATCACACAGGGGTGATTGGTTGATTTTGATTAAACAAATCATTGGAAAGTGTTCGTGTATCCATCCTCTATTTATTCCACGTGTTTTGGTAATCTGAAAACCATTCTTTTAAATTCTTTTTTTTGTTTTATGAACATGTGATCATGGGGTTTTAAAAACAAGATTAATAACATGCTAAAATTCATGGTGGGAAAATTAATTGGGATGTTTTTGGGTTTGGTTGTTCGGCCGCCACACAAACCGAGAGTCCCAAGACTCTCGGTGTTGTTTGGTTCGCACCACCATACGAGACACATGTCTCGGTGTGGTTTAGGTTCGGTCGGCAGCAGGTACAAGGCACCCCGACTCGCGTCGGGGGTGTCCTTGTGGTTTTGGGAGGTCTCGGCAGCCACAGCCCACCACCGGCTAAAGCCGGTGGCTATTTTTTGTAAGCAGGAGGAACCGCAGCAAGCAGGGGGACCACCGTCAACTGCCGGTGGGAACCTTTTGTGTGTCAGCGGCTGGCCGAGAAGGACAAGACCACAGGCAGCAGCCGGTGGCAATTTTGCCAAGGGCAGGGGCTACCGGATTAGGCCGGTTTGCCACTGTTTTCGGTGGGGTTTGGTTCGGCCTGTTCACGGGTTCACGGACCGGTTCACGACATGTTTTAATAAAAATAATACATGTGTTCGGTTTATTATTTTTACAAGTTTAATAGTTTTACAAGTATATTTATTTACAAGTTAATTAAATTAATTTAACATGCCATATAATTAATTTAATTAAAACATGGACTTAGGTTTATTATTATTATTTAATAATACATGATTTTAACCTAAGCATTTATTTTTGTAATTTAAGCTATAGTAATTAATTAATTATTAAAACATGACATATTTAATTAAATCGTATAACATATAGTTTATTTAATTAACATGTAATAACTAATAGACTATACTATTAATCACATGACTTAGTATATTTAATCATTAAAACTTAAGCTTATCGTATTAGCTTAATAATCCAGCTTATTTCTAATTATGGAAACTTTTTATTTCAGGAAACTTAATATTTTTTAGAAACTTTCTATTTTTAGAAACTTATCTATTTTAAGCAGTTAATCTATTTTCGGAAACTTTCTATTTTTGGAAACTTTCTATTTTTGGAAACTTTCTATTTTAGGAAACCTGCTATTTTAAGAAAGTTACTTATTATTACACAACAAGTATAATGATACAAGGAATACAAGTAATACTTAACCAGAATATACAGAATACATGATAAAAACAGTATAACGTTAAAATCAGTAAAACAAGACATGAACATATAAAACAAGCTAAGACACGATATACAACCAGTTACGTACTCAGTAATTAGAATACTTATACACGTATACTATTTATGTAGCATTAGTGAGATCGAAGTAAGACTCTCTTCCGTTCGTCTTCTTCGTTCACTGGACACAAGGTACGGATTCTCCTTCCTTTCAGTATGGACATTATTTCCTTATTAGGATTCCCCGTTGATGAGACTGCTTTTATACATGGTCTCATCGTCCAAAACGGCCTTAAAATGCATAAAATATCATAAAATATGCCAAATATATGCTCGTGTTTGTTACTTGTGTATTTTTAGGTACGGATATTGAGGAATTGGCAAAAGAACACAAGAATCATTCAAAAACGAACACGGGAAACGAAGTCGCACAATGAACCGGGCCCAAGTTTGGATTTTGCAAAATGACCCTTGAAGAATTGAAGATTGCAAGAATGGCCCCTCATCTTTGAAGAACTTGTCACATTTGACCCTCCAAATGTCAATTATACAAGTATGGACCTTAATATTTGAAGATATTACAAGATCAGTCCATCAGGTCTTTGGTGATTGGTTGTTGATCAAAGGATCTGCATACACCCGTGTGTATTTGGAGGTGGATTTTCATCCACTAGAGCCTTGGATGTAAGGTTCTAAGGTAAACCCTTTTTACCTTTTTGAAATTTTCAGAAAAGTTAAGGCTTGTGTGATCTTGTATGATCAAGTGCTAAGTGTTGTTTAGACTGTTTAATCTTAGTCATTGGGATGATTTGAGCATGTTAGGTTAGAGATAACTTAATTTGTTTGTGTTTGATAAGGATTTGATTTGAAAAAGTTGAAAAAAAAAATATAAAGGAGTGTTTGGATATAAGTTTAACAGGTTCTTTTTGAAAGAATTTGAAGTTTAAAACCTGGTAAAAGTGTTTAATAGGGTAGTAATAGGAAGTGTTTTAGTTTTGGTTCAGTTTGGAAGAGTTTTGAAACAATTTGACTGGTAAAAAGTGGAAAAGTATAGCTTTAAATTGCATAATCACCTTTTCCTGCTTATTTTGTTGAAATTTGAAGCATGAATCTTGTAATCTGTTAAGGGTTAGATTATATAGGGTTTGTAGTTTGATTGTGTGTTAGTTGGTGAGCCTGTGTGCAATATTTGGGAAGGTAAAAGCCAAAAGTGTGCTAGTAATCTGCAAAAACACCCACAGACCCATACTATTGTCACAACAACTTGATTTTGTCATGCTTGTGCTAATTTGATTTGATTTGCTTGCTAGGTGTTTGATTTTTGCTTGTTGTGACTCCCTTCACTCAGAAAGAGTGAAGGGGTGCCTTTGTTCCAAGAATACAACACCACACAAACAAAGCCAAGTCCTCTTGGTCCAAATTGCATAAGTAAAAGAAGCATACACTTGTTCATCAGAAACAAGTGCTGCCCTGGTCACTTTTGAGTTCATAATAGCTATAATCTTTGATAATTGTGAATTTAGTTTGTGTTTTTAAGCTTACAAAGTTTCTGGAATCAAGTGTGAAAAAAAAAGAAAAAAAAGAAAATTTTTATAAAAAGCATACCCGCAACGGGCTCGAACACGCGACCTCTCGCTGGAGGAGTAACGTGTTCTACCGTTGATCTAGATAGCTTTTTACGTTAGACTCTCATTTCATATTCTATTTAGCACGTTTTTGAGTTAGCTTAATAATAATAAGCCGTAGCTTAATTAATTTTTTCCAGCTTATTTATTAAGCATTTTGGGCCTAATTGATTTTTCCTAGGACATTTATAGGTTTTAGGACTTTTCTGTTTTAAAGTTTTATTTTTTCTTTTATTTAATTAATTAATAGGATTATTTTTAGTTTTATATTTAGAAAGTCATTAAAAAATAGTAAACAGTAATTAAAAAATACAAAAAAAATAGTTTTTAGGTTTTAATTTGTATTTTTGGTTTACATATCAAAAAGTTTTCAAAAACTTTAATTTTTAATTTTATTTAATTTTAGGGTTTTTAGACAACGTTAAAAATTAATATAAAATTAACTAAAAGGTTTTAGGAACTTTAATTTACATTTTCTTCTTAGTTAGAATATTTAGGATTTTTGAGAATTTTTTAGAATTTATTTGAGAACTTTTTATTTTTAGAATATTTTATTATTATTTTATTCATTAAAATTCAAAGTTTTATTTTTAACTTTTTTTCATTTTTCCTAGATTCTAGACATTAAAATAGGACCTTTTTCACTTTCCAATTAATTTTTAGGCTTTTCAATTAATTTTTAGAATTAATTTAAGATTTAATAGATTTTAATAGTTTTTAGGAGTTTAAAAATAGTTTAATTTGGTTTTAAAATTTTTAAAAATAGTTTTTAGTTTAATTAGGTCATTTTTGAGGTTTACAAACTATAAAATCTTGTTTAGGGCTTTTTAATATTTAAAAGTGATTTTTAGGGCTTTAATTAGCATTAAAAAGTCATTATTAAATTAATTAAAAGGTTTTGGCAAGTTTGGATTTTTTGTAAACTCTTAGAATATTATTGTGGATTTTTAGTAATTTTTAGGAATTTTTAGATTAAAATTTTAAATTTTGCACTTTTTACGTTCTATGTCGTAACTTTCTAGTAGTGTTTTTGCCTTATTTTTCTATTTTGTTCGTCTTCGTCATTTTCTCTTCTTTTCTTCTCATTAATAATCAAAAACATAAATCAATCATTCATTACACAACACACGTGCCTCCTCGAGAGAACGATCCCCATCAAGGGTCATAACTTGTGGTTTTCCTAAACCGCTCGTTAGTACTTACCGCTTTTATTGCTCTTTTCCTAAAGGGTAGTAAAAACACTACATCATTTTTGGCGCCGCTGCCGGGGAGGCGTGTTGTGTTTTGATTGAACATTGTTGTTTTCTATATTAGCCATAATAGTAATTGTATTAATAGCACTCTATTAATACGTATTATCGTTTTTCGGTTTTTGTGTGATTATTATTACTATATTGTATACGTAGAACAATAAATACACAAGTACTCCAAATACGTGAGCAATCACAACCTTGATTCGGGATTTCATCACTCGATCATTGTATTCGAATCTCAAACCAAAGAAAAAGGCAAAAATAGATAAATACTTTCGTGAAGCTTAATCTTGATAATACAAACTATAAGGTGGGTATAAGGCGGTTGTATTTCACAACCTAAAGGAAAAAGGCTCTTAAGTGCTTCACGCCGCCTCGTTTCCTCCGCTTGCTTGTGTGTATTTGATTTTGAGAGTGAATCGAGGGTTTTGCCGCCCAAAGTATTACTACATATCATATATATTTTCTTGGTTTCATATTGATTAAACCCTCTTGAACGATTTGGTGTTCCACCATCGTTCTAAAGTCATCGAAGGCGTTCACTCCACGTGATCGTTTTCATTCCTTGAGGCCTTTTTAATCAAGAGATTTGATTAGTGAGGAGATTTGTGGACTCATTGTCTACTTAATACATTCACCAAATTCCAAAAAAGGTTAATACAATCAAAAACCACAAAAAAATTGAAAAAACACAAAATACCAAAAAGAATCTTCTTTGCTCGCCTTCTCGTTGTACGTGACGTTTATGCAAACTCGCTCTAAAGCTAGACGTGCTCGTAAACGAAGAAACAAATCACTCACTCATTCTAGTGAGGAGTCTCCAAGTGAGGAACCTATTGTAGAACAAGAAGCTATCATGGCTAATCGTACTATGATGGAGTTGCTTCAAGCACCCACCGAGGGTTTTGGAGAGGCCATTGTGATTCCCGCCATCCTTGCGGAGAACTTTGAGATCAAGACGGGTTTAATGTCTATGCTTCAAGCAAACAAGTTTCGCGGTCACGAAAAAGACAACCCACATTATCACATTAGGAAATTTAATCGTCTTACCGCGACAAGCAAGTTTAAGGATGTACCACACGATGCCATTAAGATGATGTTGTTTCCTTACTCGTTAGATGGACCCGCCAAGATATGGCTTGAGAAAGAACCGCTGAATTCGATTTTGACATGGGCCGATCTCGTGTCTAAATTTGTGAATCAATTTTTCCACCATCTAAGACAACACATTTGAAAAACGAGATTTCACGTTTTACACAAAGACCAAATGAAAGTTTTTCAATGGCTTGGGAAAGGTTTAAAGAAATGTTACATGAATGTCCACACCATGATTTTTCCGAATTGCATCAAATTGACACTTTTTATAATGGGCTTAATGAACATGAACGAGATTATTTAAATGCCGCCGCGGGTGGTAATTTTTTGTGCAAAACGACCAATGAGGCTTTGAAAATCATAGAAAATAGGTCTAAGGTCTATAGCCCTCGTAACACACCGAGTGTTGCCAATTTGGGCTCGTCATCATCTCGTTCCATTAATGCCTTGCAAGATGAAGCAAATGAGGAGAATCGGTTTTTCGATAGGTTTTCGACTCTTATGTCTCATTGGAAAGCTCAAGAAGCTTCAAATTCCGCTTCGGTTAAAGCGGTTGCTAAGAGTTGTATTTCATGTGGTGGAGCTCATGATTTTTCCGAGTGAATTACCGCGGATGGTAACACTCCGAATGCTTATGTAGCCACGGGAACTTATAACCAAATCGGTCAAGGTTCCCGCCAAAATCAAGCTCCACAAAATCAAAATGCTAATAACTATCGAAACAACAATCAAGGTGGAAATTACCAAGGAAATCAAAGGAATTATAACAAGGGTAATTATCAAAGTGGAAATGGGCAAATTTCAAACCAAAACCAAAACCGTGATTTTCAAACTCCTACTCAAGGTTTTCAAAATGCTCACACTAAAAATTTGCAAGGAGAATTTTTAGATTATGCTAAGGCTAATGATGCTAAGTTTGATAACATGCAACGTGAGATGATTAGCTTAAGGTCCGAGTTGAAAAACGAGCTTAAAAACGAACTTGCTAATGAACTTAAAACTCATGCTAATAAAATGGAAGGAAATGTCACACGACTCCAACAAAATCAACAAAAAATGGAGCAAGGACAACATGAGATTAAGCAAGAGTTGTTAAAAGCGGATGCTAGGCAATCTAAGTTTGAAGATCGTATGGCTAAAATGTTTGAAGCTATCATGTGTAAACCCTCTTCTTCGGGTGGTCTTCCTAGTGATACCATCGTGAACCCGAAAGGAGAATTGAAGGTTATTACTACTCGTAGTGGTAAAACTTTCAAAGAACCCATTTCTCGTCCAAGTACTTCTATGGAGAAGGAAAAAGAGAAAGAACCCGAGGTTGTGGTTGAAAAGGAGCACATTACAAGCCCACGAAGTACCGCTCAAACCACACCTACGGTTGAACCAATACCCATCATGGAACCCGAGATTCCAAGGCCGATGCCTATGCCTAATTTGCCCCAACCCACACCACCTTTACCCTACCCATCAAGACGAGATAAGGAAAAGGCACAAGAACGAAATAATTATCAATTTGAACTCTTTATGAAAATGTTTCGTGACTTACATTTTAATATAAGTTTTGCCGGTGCCTTATTCATGATGCCTCGATTTGCCGCGAACTTCAAAAGTATGTTGAATAACAAAGAAAAATTGCAAAAATCGTCTAGTTGTTCTTCGGTTTTTCTAAGCCGCATACCTCAAAAAGTCGGTGATCCTGGAAAGTTTTTAATCCCATGTGCTATCCAAGACATGGAAGAATGCTACGCCTTGGCCGATCTTGGTGCTAGTATTAATTTGATGCCTCTTGAGATTTTTAAATCACTCAATCTTCCAAATCTCACTCCTTCAAGAATGTCAATCGAAATGGCCGATCATTCTATGATTCTAGCTTGTGGAGTTGCCGAGGACGTCTTTGTGAAAGTTGGGAAATTCTATTATCCCGTGGACTTCATTGTTGTTGATATTCCCATCGATCCTAAAGTTCCGTTAATTTTAGGTCGATCTTTTTTGGATACCTCGAGAGCACTTATCGATGTGCATGCAAGAAAAATCACTCTTAGTTTCAATGAGGAATAACTCGTCATTAATGCAACCCAAAACTCCACTCTTTCTCATGTTTATTCGATCACATCTTTGTACAATGTCAATCCGATCAAAAACATTTGTCAAAAGATTTCCAATAGAGTTTTAGGAGTTGTTGAGAAAAATGAAGTTCCGTCCCCTCCGCCGATGGAGGTTAAGAGTGTTAAGCCTATGATTCCAATCTCGAGTGATTCTTCGGATAATGAATACGTTGATCCCGATGGGGAGGTTTTCTTTGTTGACAAAAGATTTGAAAACTTGCCACCACCTAAGCCAAAAAGATTTCAAAATGTGAGAATTTTTAGTGTGACTAACATTGTTTTAGATACACCAAATATTTTTGACATGATTAAATCGGGTTTTCACGAGGAGAGTTTAAAAGATGAAAAAGGAAAAGATTTTGAATTTAATTTAAAAGATTTTTCTACAATTCTAACTCCGTCATCACCGCGTGTCTTGAGTACTACAAGCTCGTCTTCTCCTTTTGACGATGCTTTGTGTGGATTTAGTGTGGGGGAAGCCCCTTATGTTCCCTCCCCTTTCTCCACCGAGGACGAGATATTTGATCCTGGAATTGCTTATATAGGGAAATCTCGGTCTTCCACCGATGCAATAAATGGAAAATCTTTTCATTTGATTGGTGCGAGTCTACCTCGAGTAGCTCAATGTTATGACTTACCCATTGTCCCACCCTTCTATTTCTTCTCTCCTATTTTCTTCTATCCCATTGGGATTTGTGTTGGAGTTGTGTTGTCTCGTCTTTCATCCGAAAACGAGGACGCTATCTTTGACCCCGGTATACGTTTATCGGATTTTTAAAGTACTCCATGTACTTTTGGGCCTTGTTTATCATGTAAGCCCCACCAAAAAATTGACCAAACCATGATTATCCCTAAATGATCACATTTATGGGGATTCGAGTCGAGCTTTTGACTCGGTTAACAAAAACAAGGTGCCTCGTGGGGGAGACCCATGCTTATCCATGTACATATTATTGCTTTCTAATTAGTTTAATGTGAGGGGATTTGTGCCCTTCCAACCTTTGTTCCGTGGTTGTTTGTGCATTGTGTCTTTTAGATCATAATCTTCACGATTGGAGCCTCTCGTGTTCGTTTCATGGGAGCACTCGATCGTTTGCTTTGGAGGCCATTCCCAATATCCATATGATATATCCTTTTATGTTCTAACCTTAGGTTTTTAGCACACTTCATAAACGGCTATTAATTTAATGGTTACACCCTTTCCATGCTAGATTAGGCATTCGACTACGTCTCTAGTATGGGGGTGTTTGTACCCCTAGACTCGAAACATTGAGGACAATGTTTAACTTTAGTATGGGGGGGTGAATAGATACTTGCCTTGCCAAACCTTCACGCTTTCCAAAGTTTATCGTTTTGTTGCAAAATAAGGCTAAAAATGGCCAAATTTTAAAATTTTTCTCATGTTTTATAAGTGTTTGAAGACACGAATGTATATTTTCCGATGGCGAGAATAAGAGTAATTTTTGACTCGACCGTGCGTGTTGAGCACTTAGCTTTGATTCCTTAACTCACTTTAGGCTAAGTCTCTTAAATGAGGACGAGAAATGATAGAGTTAATTATAAGTTACTATGCTAAACGTAGAGTACTCGTATTCTTTCAAAAACTCATGTGTTCTCGTTGTTTGCTTATTCTCCCTTCGCATGTAAATATTTTTTGCTTAATAAATATTGACTTAGCGGTTTAGTTAGGATTGTTGGGTTTCTAGTCTTTTCTAGTAGCTTCCGTGTAATTAAATTGGGAAGACATTAAGGTATCGCCAGCGTCACGGTTTTGAAGTATTGGCAACCCTAATAATCGAAAGCTTCACCTAATAATAAGATTTCAAGTGCTCACCTAAATCTAGCAAACAATTTGAAGCCCCACAAGGCCTAAAATCTATGCAAAATTGAAAGTGAATCAAGCCTTAATCTTCGAAGCTTTAAAGATCCAAAATTCGCTTTAGCGTGAGGATATACGTCTTTGGCTAATAAAACCACCGATGATGGCGGATAATAAAAGGCAAGGCAAGACCGAAGTCATAATAAAAGCTTCATGGCGAAGTTGAATAAAAGATGGAGGTAAACCAAAGATAATAAGGTCCTTCCGTTAGGGGGCGTATAAAAGTCTTGGTAATAAGTCTCATAATCAAAACCGTTATAAAACCGTGTTTATCGATTCTTCTTGTCAACTTAATTTTTTAACATCGTTGTCTATTAGGAGGGGTTATTGATTTGATGGTCTTAGTTACACCGTTAGGACTCTATTTTTAGACCTAAATCTCTATTATCGCATAAGTCAACAATGTATCCTCGTGATCATTAAGACAAAATAAAATATAAGAGATACAACTTAGGAATAATGGGAGAATAAGTACGTGATTAGGGCATATGAGTAGTGTTAGCATTACTAACTTATAATGACAATGATCTCGTTGCACGCTTGGCATGGAATTAAGGTGAAAATCGAGGACGACGAAATTATTTCTAACGAAGCATTCACGTGTTCTTGTTCTATGAACCTAAACGTCCCATTTTACGATGAGAATCATACATTATGTCTAAAACACAAGTAGTAGCAATAGTGTAGTGTAGCTAGTTATCATTTCAATAAAAGTGAATAAAATTAAATTTTGGAGATGCTTCGGTACTTTATTCTAGCATTGCGTGAGGGCACGACAATGGTTTAGTATGGGGGAGTGATGAGACTGCTTTTATACATGGTCTCATCGTCCAAAACGGCCTTAAAATGCATAAAATATCATAAAATATGCCAAATATATGCTCGTGTTTGTTACTTGTGTATTTTTAGGTACGGATATTGAGGAATTGGCAAAAGAACACAAGAATCATTCAAAAACGAACACGGGAAACGAAGTCGCACAATGAACCGGGCCCAAGTTTGGATTTTGCAAAATGACCCTTGAAGAATTGAAGATTGGCAAGAATGGCCCCTCATCTTTGAAGAACTTGTCACATTTGACCCTCCAAATGTCAATTGTACAAGTATGGACCTTAATATTTGAAGATATTACAAGATCAGTCCATCAAGTTTGAAGAATATACATATAGGGCCCTTGGAAAAAGTTTATAAACTTTGTGTGCCAAATTTGACAAGTTATCAAAAGTTGATAAGAAGAAACTAGGCGCTGATGGGTATTTATTACAAAGTGGAAAGAACAAGATAGCTTGGGGACTATTTCTGCCCAACCACCAAACTCCTTCCACCAACCAGGTCGTGCCACCTAAGCAAAACCCACCCACCAACCCATAACCCTACCCACACCCGTCCACCCACCCAAGTCCAAAACCAGTTTAATTATTAAACTGGGTCAAACCCTAGTCAAACCTACACCACTTTCCCACCTAAACATCTTTTTAAAATCCCTTTTAACCCAAAACAGATTAAAAACCCTTTTAATCCCCATAAACCCTAATTCCCACCCAGACTAATTAAACCCTAAATCAAAGGGTTTTTAGCTTAAACTGTCCAGATCATCAATTTACCTCCACCTCACCATTTCCCACTCAACAAAACAAACCCACATGGCTTGAGGGACCCACCCCGTACCTCCCCTGCTCAAGTCATTTTCCCCCAAACCCTATGTCCCGACCAATTCAACGGATAGATGAATCCCCTTGGTCCCCAAGCACATTTAGACGACCATGATCACTTCTTTACAGCTGGAATGTCACTCTCCATCACATGGGCACAATTTGACCACTTTGAAGATTGAAGACCAAGGGCTTTTTAGGAATTTTGCATACTAGGGTTTTAGTTTCTAGTATTTTCCATTTCATTGTATAAATAGAGACGACCTGTGTCTCTATTACTCTGGTTCCAGTCTTTTTAGCTTTGCACTTGTAATGCCTTTTTAATGAAATAAAAGTTTGGTTTTTGTGTTAAACAAGTATAATTCCTTTTTAGGTTTGTTAAAAGTTGTGTATTGTGTTGAAAGCTAAAAGCTGAGTTCCAATTTAAAAGGTGTGTTTGATTTTCAAAAAGTTTTTCAAAAGGTTTTCAAATTAGGGTCAAATTTCATAAATCAAAGTTCTTTGAAGTGAAAGTGGAAAAGAAGGTTGATTTGAGAGTTTGAGGTTGATTTAAAACGTGTTTGAAAAAGATTTCAAGGGTTGTGTTAGAGTTTTTCAAAAAGGTTTTGAAAAATCAGATTTTATATGTACTTTGTTCTTGTTCTGTTTTGATTTTTGCAGGTCTTTGGTGATTGGTTGTTGATCAAAGGATCTGCATACACCCGTGTGTATTTGGAGGTGGATTTTCATCCACTAGAGCCTTGGATGTAAGGTTCTAAGGTAAACCCTTTTTACCTTTTTGAAATTTTCAGAAAAGTTAAGGCTTGTGTGATCTTGTATGATCAAGTGCTAAGTGTTGTTTAGACTGTTTAATCTTAGTCATTGGGATGATTTGAGCATGTTAGGTTAGAGATAACTTAATTTGTTTGTGTTTGATAAGGATTTGATTGGAAAAAGTTGAAAAAAAAAATATAAAGGAGTGTTTGGATATAAGTTTAACAGGTTCTTTTTGAAAGAATTTGAAGTTTAAAACCTGGTAAAAGTGTTTAATAGGGTAGTAATAGGAAGTGTTTTAGTTTTGGTTCAGTTTGGAAGAGTTTTGAAACAATTTGACTGGTAAAAAGTGGAAAAGTATAGCTTTAAATTGCATAATCACCTTTTCCTGCTTATTTTGTTGAAATTTGAAGCATGAATCTTGTAATCTGTTAAGGGTTAGATTATATAGGGTTTGTAGTTTGATTGTGTGTTAGTTGGTGAGCCTGTGTGCAATATTTGGGAAGGTAAAAGCCAAAAGTGTGCTAGTAATCTGCAAAAACACCCACAGACCCATACTATTGTCACAGCAACTTGATTTTGTCATGCTTGTGCTAATTTGATTTGATTTGCTTGCTAGGTGTTTGATTTTTGCTTGTTGTGACTCCCTTCACTCAGAAAGAGTGAAGGGGTGCCTTTGTTCCAAGAATACAACACCACACAAACAAAGCCAAGTCCTCTTGGTCCAAATTGCATAAGTAAAAGAAGCATACACTTGTTCATCAGAAACAAGTGCTGCCCTGGTCACTTTTGAGTTCATAATAGCTATAATCTTTGATAATTGTGAATTTAGTTTGTGTTTTTAAGATTACAAAGTTTCTGGAATCAAGTGTGAAAAAAAAAGAAAAAAAAAGAAAATTTTTATAAAAAGCATACCCGCAACGGGCTCGAACACGCGACCTCTCGCTGGAGGAGTAACGTGTTCTACCGTTGATCTAGATAGCTTTTTACGTTAGACTCTCATTTCATATTCTATTTAGCACGTTTTTGAGTTAGCTTAATAATAATAAGCCGTAGCTTAATTAATTTTTTCCAGCTTATTTATTAAGCATTTTGGGCCTAATTGATTTTTCCTAGGACATTTATAGGTTTTAGGACTTTTCTGTTTTAAAGTTTTATTTTTTCTTTTATTTAATTAATTAATAGGATTATTTTTAGTTTTATATTTAGAAAGTCATTAAAAAATAGTAAACAGTAATTAAAAAATACAAAAAAATAGTTTTTAGGTTTTAATTTGTATTTTTGAGGTTTACATATCAAAAAGTTTTCAAAAACTTTAATTTTTAATTTTATTTAATTTTAGGGTTTTTAGACAACTTTAAAAATTAATACAAAATTAACTAAAAGGTTTTAGGAACTTTAATTTACATTTTCTTCTTAGTTAGAATATTTAGGATTTTTGAGAATTTTTTAGAATTTATTTGAGAACTTTTTATTTTTTAGAATATTTTATTATTATTTTATTCATTAAAATTCAAAGTTTTATTTTTAACTTTTTTTCATTTTTCCTAGATTCTAGACATTAAAATAGGACCTTTTTCACTTTCCAATTAATTTTTAGGCTTTTCAATTAATTTTTAGAATTAATTTAAGATTTAATAGATTTTAATAGTTTTTAGGAGTTTAAAAATAGTTTAATTTGGTTTTAAAATTTTTAAAAATAGTTTTTAGTTTAATTAGGTCATTTTTGAGGTTTACAAACTATAAAATCTTGTTTAGGGCTTTTTAATATTTAAAAGTGATTTTTAGGGCTTTAATTAGCATTAAAAAGTCATTATTAAATTAATTAAAAGGTTTTGGCAAGTTTGGATTTTTTGTAAACTCTTAGAATATTATTGTGGATTTTTAGTAATTTTTAGGAATTTTTAGATTAAAATTTTAAATTTTGCACTTTTTACGTTCTACGTCGTAACTTTCTAGTAGTGTTTTTGCCTTATTTTTCTATTTTTTTCGTCTTCGTCATTTTCTCTTCTTTTCTTCTCATTAATAATCAAAAACATAAATCAATCATTCATTACACAACACACGTGCCTCCTCGAGAGAACGATCCCCATCAAGGGTCATAACTTGTGGTTTTCCTAAACCGCTCGTTAGTACTTACCGCTTTTATTGCTCTTTTCCTAAAGGGTAGTAAAAACACTACATCACCCATATGCAGCCAACTGTTTTCCCAGTATATGTTTTATATGTTTTGATTTGCTTATGTTTAATTTAAATGCCTAAGCCATATACATGCATGACCAGTTTCACCTAGTTATGGAGGTACCATAACCATAACACTAGAGGCACCAGTATTATGACTTCACCACGACGGAGTGATAGCTCGTGGCGTCCCTTTCAGCTTTTGGCCATATTATTATATTATCATGTGGGGCATATGGGTGCATCCTAGGTTACATGTTTTAACAGATTATTTAGGTGAATGTGGTGTGTGCCTTGCATCCTTCACAAGGAGTTGATCCCTCCTACCCAAACTAATATTAATTAGAGGCAACCCCTCTATTTGCATGATGATGTCACCCCTCCAAGTATTCATGCACGTTGATATTTCATGACCTATATTGACTTAATGGTTAACATGTTAAATAGTTTTTATAAGATAAACATAAGGATTTTCAAACTATAAAACCAGTTTTACTAAGTTATACCAGGTTTTCTAGGACTTATCAATTCTGCTGCTATATGTTGTATATGCTTATGTTATTCATTCTATGCTTGTATATTCGTGCACTGAGCGTTATGCTCAGCCGTTTTCCTTTAATGTTCCTAAAACGGCAGGTACTCAAGGGTGCTTGTAGACTCTAAGCGTACGTGCATATGGATTGGAAGCTTTCTAGCCTTCATTACTTTATGCTTTTCATCATACATATTGCTACTTGTTTCTATGGACATTGTTTAGTCCTTTTCCTTTACAGCAATTATGTTTGTGTGTGATGAGCTTATACTTTGGGGCACCGATGTTTGTTTCTGGTAGTTCCTTTATGGTCATGTAATGTTTAAGATATTTTTCCTTGTATGCTTTGATGACACGCCATAATCACGCGTGACATTTCATTTACCAAAATGGGGTGCTACAGAAGATATCACATGATTCTCCATACAAGTAGTGCCTCTATATCTTCAATGCAAACACGACTGCTGCAAGTTCCAGGTCATGCGTAGGGTAGTTCTCCTCATAAGGCTTAAGCTTCCGTGAAGCGTACGCAATCACTTTCGCATGTTGCATGAGAACACAGCCAAGTCCCTTCCTTGAAGCATCACTGTAGATTTGAAATCCACTTGTACCAGATGGGAGAGTAAGAATCAGTGTAGATACTAACTTCTGCTTTAGGTCTTCAAGTCTCTTCTCTCTTTCTTCAGTCCAGACGAATTTCTCCCCTTTCCGTATCAGTTTGGTCAATGGCAGTGCTAAACGGGAAAAGTTCTATACGAACCTACGGTAGTAACCAGCTAAGCCTAAGAACTGCGAACTTCAGTCGCTGATGTAGGTCTTGGCCACTTGGTAATAGCCTCAACCTTTGCTGAATCCATGGTGATTCCTTCTGCTGATACAATGTGGCCTAGGAACGCCACCTTATCTAACCAGAACTCACTTGGAGAATTTATCATACAGCTGCCTCTGGCGAAGTATCTGTAGTACAGTATGAAGATGGTCTTCGTGTTCCTCCTTGACTTAGAGAAAATCAGAATGTCGTCAATAAAGACAATGAAGAACTTGTCTAGGAACTCATGGAAGATACGGTTCATCAGATCTATGAAGACAGTTGGAGCATTGGTAATGCCAAAGGGCATGACTACGAATTCGTAGTGCCCATAACGTGTATGAAAAGCAGTCTTGCCGATGTCCTTCTCTTTAACCCGTAATTGATGATAGCCCGACCTTAGATCAATCTTGGAGAAATGTTTGGCCCCTTGGAGTTGGTCAAACAAGTCACCAATGCGTGGCAACGGATATATATTCCTGATGGTGATCTTGTTAAGCTCACGATAATCTATGCACAGACGTATGTTGTTGTCCTTCTTCTTTACGAACAGAACAGGTGCGCCCCATGGAGAAGCACTAGGTCGAATGAAATCGTGTTCCAATAATTCCTGCAGTTGTTCCTTTAACTCCTTCATCTCTATGGGAGTCATGCGGTAAGGAGCCTTAGATATTGGCTCAGCTCCTGGGACGAGCTCAATATTAAATTCCACTTCACGAGCAGGTGGTATGCACAGAAGTTCTTCTGGAAACACGTCTGGGAATTCTGACACGGTCGGTTGATTCTAGATAGATGGAGATTCAGCCTCCAAATCATGAACAGTATCAAGATAGCCCTCACAACCATGTGACTGTAGTGCACGTGCTTGCAAGGCCGAAATTATTTGTACAGACCTTCTGGGTATGAAACCGTTGTGAATGTACTTTGGTGCATTAACATCACCGAAGATGACCCAGTATGTATGGCAGTCAATGGTGGCGTGATGTTTGGATTGCCAGTCCATGCCTAATATCATGTTAAAATCGCATATATCCAGTGGAAGTGCGTCAACAGAACGAATCTTGTCGTTAAATTCTAGGGGAAGGCTCTTGTACCCATGGGTTATGCGTACCGAGTCTCTTAAAGGCGTGGAAATGTTTAATACATTCTCTAAAGGCATAGGGGATATCCTAACATTCTTGGCATAAGTAGTAGAAATGACCGAGTGAGTAGCACCCGTGTCAAATAAAACACATGCAGCTTGACCATACATATACAAGATTCCAGTGATAGTACATGTAGACTTGTTGGCCTGATCACGAGAAGTCGTGTACACTCGTCCATTAGTAGGAGGTGGCTTGGAATCAGAATGTCCAGATGTGCCCTCCATCTCGCCCTTGCGGTAGTCCTTCATGCGATGGCCAGTATGGCCACACTTGAAGCAAGCGTCGTTGTCGCGGCGACATGTCCCTGGGTGCCTAGGGTTGCAGGTAGTGTAGAGAGGGTGAGTGTACCCACCAGCAGGTGCCCTTGCTGGCTGGGAGCCTGTTTGGAAAAGTACACATGAGACACGGTTTATAGGTACAAAAGGACAATGCGGAAAACTCATAAGACGTAAGACCAGTGATAGCTGTACGGTTAGGCTGTGAACCTCTTCGATCCTGCTCCCTCCCGTTACCATGATTCCTGGTTGAAGATTGCTAATGTGTCAAAATTATGAGTCATAAACGTGTAACATAAGAAATGAGTAAGTGTAGGGACCTGCTGCTATTGGAATTTCTAGCGTTGTTATGGTAATTATCATTAGGGCCACGCCTATCCGTAGTAGAACGGTCTTGAGTCTAACCGTTACCCTTGGGCTGAGTAGGCTGTTGCTAAGTAGCTGGTTGAGACTGGTCCCCAGTCTTCTGCCTGAAAGATGCAGTTTAAAGAGAAAGATAAATATGGGATAGTACTTGATGAATTTTAAATGGTCACCGCTAATGATGAACAAATACCTCTTATCGGGTCTCTCGGCTTCCCCGAATTCCTCTCTCTCCTGCAGCATCTCCAGCTTACATGTTGTATAGGCTACTTGTGCCACGATGTTGAAGGTAGCACACACCAAGTTGTTGGCGACCGATGTACAAAGAGCCCAACGAAAGTGGTATGCTTGCTCTTCGGCAGTACCTACTGCTGCGCCAAGAAAACCAGCCAAATGAAGAAAGCGCTGCATGAACTCGTTGCTGTTCTCCCCAGCTCTCTGCCTGATCCCGTGGTACTCCCTTTTCAACTTGTCTTGCTCAGCCTTGGGGAAGAACTTTCGCATCACTAACTCCCTGAACGGAGCCCAAGTCAAACCAGCCACCCAATTGTCACCTCCCTCAGACTGCTTCACTACCTTCCACCATACCAGTACATCACCTTCGAACTTGTAACAAGCCAACCTCGACTTGAAGACGGGGTCGCAAATCATTGCATCAAATATCTTCTCGATATGAGCTAGCCAACTTTAAGCCTCACTAGGGTTGTCAGTTCTCTCGAAGGATCGAGGATGTTGCTTGTTGAATCTCTCTACCCATGTGACCAATGTTGCTGGAGGAGGAGGAGGAACTGGGTGTTGTTGCTAATTGTTGGCGGCTTGCACCTCAGCCCTGATTTCGTTCCTCAACTGAGGAAGCAAAGCCTGCATCGCAGCTTGGACTGCTGCATTGAGTTGTTCCTGCTCGCGTGTGAGAATCATTTGACTGTATAAAACAAAATGCATGATTAAACTGATTAAACATAAAATATATACATGAAAAAAAATTATGCCAAATAAATCATGAGAAAATTTTTATGCATGCAAACATTGCATGAATGCATGATGCAGTTTATCAAAACTTTTATATGCACGAGGGTAAACGCCTAAGGTCAGTTCACCCAAAATAAAAGACATGTCGAGGGGACGCCTATGGGTCGGTCCCAAGTTAAAAGTTTAAATAAAAGTACATGCGACTAAATAGGGCCAGTCCTGTACCAACAATTACTTAGTCAGAAACCTGCGACAATGACATATAACATGAATGCATGAAAACGATGAATGCATGAAAACCGATTGTCAGTTCTAGGAAGACCATAGTGACTACCCACTAATCACATGTCGTATTTTGAGAGCCTACAGGTCGAAGCCTTGGCTCTGATACCATAATTGTAACACCCCATTTTGGTAAATGGAATGTCACGCGTGATTATGGCGTGTCATCAAAGCATATAAGGAATGTCTTAAAAACATTAAATGACCATGAAAGGAAATACCGAAATCAAACATCGGTACCCCAAGTATAAGCTCATCACACACAAATATATGTACTGTAAAGGAAAAGGACTAAACAATGTCCAAAGAAATAAGTAGCAAAATGTATGATGAAATGCATAAAGTAGAGTAGGCTAGATAGCTTCCAATCCATATGGACGTACACTTAAAGTCTACGAGCGCCCTTGTGTACCTGCCGTTTGGGAACATAAAAGGAAAAAGGCTGAGCATAACGCTTAGTGCACGGATATACAAGCATATCATGGAATAACGTAAGCATAAAGACTAATAGCAGCGGAATAATCTAAGTTCTAAGAATCTGGATTCATGTTCATAAAACTGGTTTTATAGTTTGAAAAGACTTATGTTTCTATGAAAATCTGTTTTAAAATAGCCAAATAGTCCATATAGGTCATGAGGTTCTACCGTGCATGACTACTTGGAGGGGAGACCTCGTCATGCAATTAGAGGGGTTGCCTCTAATTAAATAGTCTGGGTAGGAGGGATCAAATCCTAGTGAAGGATGCAAGGCACACATCGCATTCACCTTGATATTGTTGGTAAACATGTAACTAGGATGCACCCATACGCCCCACATGATAATATAATATAATGACCAAAGCTGAAAAGGGACGCCACGAGCAATCACTTCGCCGTGGGGAAGTCATAACACTAGTGCCTCTAGTGTTATGGTTATAGTACCTCCATAACTAGGTGACACTGGTCATGCATGTATATGGCTTAGGCTCTTATTCTAACATAAGTATCAAACATATAAAACAAATACTGGGAAAACAGTTGACTGCAAACGGGGAATCCTTATAAGGAAAGAATGTCCATACTGAAGGACGGGAAATCCGTACCTTATGTCCAGCGAACGAAGAAGACGAAAGAATGGAAGTCCTACTTCGATCTCACTAATGCTACATAAATAGGGTACATGTATAAGTATTCTGTTTACTGAGTACTTATCCGATTTTGTCATGTCTTAGCTTGTTTTATATGTTCATGTCTTGTTTTACTGGTTTTAATGTTATGTTGTGTTTATCATGTATCCTAAGTATTCTGATTAAGTATTACTTGTATTTCTTGTATTATTATACTTGTTTTGTAATAATAAGTAACTTTCTAAAAATAACAGGTTTCCTAAAATAGAAAGTTTCCAAAAATAGAAAGTTTCCAAAAATAGATTAACTTCTTAAAATAGATTAGTTTCTAAAAATTGAAAGTTTCCAAAAATAGCAAGTTTCCTGAATTAGAAAGTTTCCATATTTAAAAATAAGCTGAATTAATAAGCTAATAAAATAGGCTTAAGTTTACTTGTCAAATATCATAAGTCATGGGATTATTAGTATAGTTTATTAATAATATCATGTTAATTAAATAAACTGTAGGTTAGATGATTTAATTAAATATAAGCATGATTTAATTTAATTAAGGTACATAAAATACTTAGGTTAAAACATGTATTAATATTATATTAATTATAACCTAAGTCATGTTTATTAATTAATTATATTCCATGTGTTAATAATTAATTAATACTATAATCTAAATTAAATAAATAAATACTTAGGTTAAAACATGTATTATTTCATAAATAATATTAACCTAAGTTCATGTTAAATTAAATTAATTACATGTCATGTTTAATTAGTTTAATATCTTGTGAAAAATAAATACTTGTAAAAAAAATACTTATACATTTTTAGTCATGAACCGGACTCGTGTATTTAATTTAAACATGTCGTGAACCGGACTCGGAACCCCTTGAACCGGTCCGAACCAAACACCCCTTAACAGTGGCAAACCGGCTCGGCCGGTTGCCACTGCTAGGGTAACATCACCACCTGCTACTGCAGGTGGTTTCCCTTCTCTCGGCTAGCCGCTGACCACAAACGTTCCCACCGACTGTGTGTTGGTGGTCCCCCTGCTGCCTGCGGTTTCCCCCTGCTTGACCCAGTCTGCCACCGGCTGTGTGCCGGTGGTGGGGTTGCTCGCTGCCGAGACCCAGCCAAACCACAAGTACACCCCGACGCGAGTCGGGGTTCCTTGTTCTTGCTGCCAACCGAACCAAACACCACCGAGATGATAGATCTCGGTTGGTGGCGCGATCAAAAACACGTCGAGAGCCTTGGGCTCTCGGTGTGTGTGTCGGCCGAGCAAACCAAACCCAAAAACAACCCTTTAATTTTCCCCCATGACATGTTTAACTTGTTTTAATCCTTGTTTTTATATAATCCATGTTCATGTGTTAACAATTAAATAAAAAGAATAAGAACAAAAGGGTTTATGGGTTACCAAATGTGTGTAATGATTAGAGAATGATAACACGAACACACTTCTTGAATTTGATTAACCAAAAATCAAACAAACACCCTTTGGTGCTTGTAGTTGCCACCGGCCAAGAGAGAGAAAGAAAAGAGTAGGGTTTTTATTTTCTGTAAAATATGTTTATGAAAAACTCTGTGTTTTTAGTTTCCCTTAATTAACCAAAAGTCGGCTTTGGGCCCCTCCCTTCTCTCTTGGTGTCGCGGCTTGTAGGGCCCACAAGGGAAAACCTAAAGTTTTCTCGTGTTTTAAATTTATGTGTTGGTATGTTCATATATTCGTGTTATAATTGTTCGTGTTATATTTAAATACTTGTACATAATGATATTAATCGTATAATTTTAATTAAGCACGTAGTTACGTGTTCGTGATTTTTACGTTCATGATTTCATGTTCGTGATTATGATTATTATTGTTAATAATTATCGTGTACTATCACGTATTTAATACTTATCGTGTAATAATACGTAATTTTGAAATTACTAATCGTGACACGTGTTCATGCTATAAAAGGAATGTTTTAATATGTACGTATGTTTAGTAAGTGTAATATTCATGGTAAAAGCATGCGGGCTTTACAATGTCAATAACATACACATCCCTTATTCTCGGTGCAATGAGAACAACATCATCATTTTGATTGAAGATTGTTTCTTGGGTCTTGGTGAACAGAACTTTGAAACCAGCATCGCAGAGTTGACTGATACTAATTAAGTTGTGCTTCAGTCCATTGACATAAGCGACCCTTGTGAAGGTGATTCCACTACAATCCACTGAGCCATAACCCTCAGTAGCCCCTGAGGAGTCATCTCAAAAGACTACCTTTGGACCAGAGTCCTTCTTATATCTATGGAGATATTGTTTAACCCCTGTCATATGTCTGGAGCATCCACTATCCAGATACCAAACAAATTTCTTCAGATATTCCTTTTTCATTGTGATATCCACCTATTGACCAGATCTAGCCTCGCTTTTCCCAACAGCTGGTTCTTCATCAGCGACGCCATAAAGGCTCTGACAGTAGTTGTCCCTTCATCCTCTGAGGTACGAGGTTCATCATCCCAATCAAAAGAGGCAGCAATCACACCTATTTTAGTTTTTTGTTGTCCTTTTTCTTTGCAGTGTCTTCTGCTTTTCGGTTGAGTTTCACCAGCTCAGCTTTCAATGCTTTGTATTTGACCTTGTAGTCCTTCTTTCCCTCTGAGTCAGAGAGAGAAGTTTGCTTGAAGGATGGAGAAAACTTATTCTTGTTGCTATGGTTGTTGTTGGATGATGGAAAGCTGGGAGAGGAGGTTTTTTTAACCAACAATCTTTTTGAAAGTGACCAGTTTTTCCACAAGTGTAACATGACATTTTAGATTTATCAACTTTAGCAACTCCAACTCTACCTGATCTCTTGTAGTATCTCTTTTGATCAGCCATAAGAGCTCTGTCATGGAACTCTGCATGCAATTCATCAAGAAGTTCTTGACTCCTTCCTGTATCCTCTTCAATGTCAGAGTCGTTGTCCTGAAAGGAATGGTTAGCAACAAGAGCTTTTGAACCAGAGATATGGGTGGTAAACCTATCAGTCTCTGATTTTTATATGGAGTCAATCAACCCTTCTTCATAGTTATATCTACCAAACAGTTGGCCAGAGTATCATTCTTGATTGCATTGTTTGCTCTTAAGGTCTGGTTTAAGCTAAGCCATTTCCTAGGTAAGTTGTTGACAAAAGTGGCATTAACTTCAGCCTTTGGTAGAACAACACCATTGTTTCCTAAATCATTCAACAAAATCTTAAGCCTAGTGTAAGTTTGAGCAACAGTTTCTGTTTCCAAAGCATTAAAAGCATTAAACTTGAGTCTTAGGGCTTGGATTTTGGTTTCTTTTGTTTCCTTTGGACCTTCATACCCTAGAACTAATTCAGTCTACATCTCTTTTATAGAGTTTCATTTGATTATGGACTTCATAATGTTCTTGGGTAGGCAAGAGACTATGATACTTTTGAGTCTCTTGTCTTGGTTAGCCAGACGTCTATCTGCTGGAGACCATTGCTTAGCAGGCTTCTTAATGGGTCTCTCAGGGGTAGAGGAAACAGCCAATGGCACATAAGGACCATTTTCTAAGATTTCTATTAAGAAGGGTTCTGAGCCATCTAGATAAATAAGAAATTCACTTTTCCAACTTGAGAAATCTTCTTCATCAAACGCTAGAACATTGGACACATGTGACCCCCCACGAACATCAAGAAGTTGGGGAAGGTCATCATCATTATTACCAGTGCTTACAACCGGTGTAGGCATGGTAGTAGATGTGGTGGCCGGAGCTTTGGTCGAAGTATTACCTTGACTAGTTTGACCAAAAGGTGGTGGTATAGGAGGCATAGTTTCAGTCTTATTTGGATCTTGATTTTGAAAACAAGAACGGTTTATAAAAAGTTTTATTAATCAAACCGCTCTTTTACCAATTGAAATTCCCAAAATACAATAATTGTTGAAACTATAAGTCGTATAAACACGAATGCACAACGAAATACTTTTCAAACAAATAATGCTTTATTTACTGGTATAAACAAAGTATTACAAAGTGCTATGAATACACCCGTTGAATAACAATAAGAAATGAACCTTAAGAACAAGTAAACTTGATTCGAGCCTCAAGTTTACAAGAGAGCCTATGAGTCGCTGGTAGACAGCTGAGGGCTCAGAGGTTCCAAAGGGAGAAAGAACTTAGATAACTTATCCAAGCACAAGGGTTAAATAACTCTTCTTTCTCCCTCCTATTTTTACTGGTACGAGGTTGCTTCCTTAGTGGGAGTAGTTGATACGTGTCATCTTCTGAGTGGAAGAGTACAACGTATTAAATGCATGTCCAAATCGAGACATACCTTTAAACTACTTTAGGGGAACAGTTCTGCCAACTGTTCACCTTTTGTCCCACTAGGTCATACTAGGCTTTATCTTGAATCTCTTGTTTTGTCCCGCTCAAAACACTTTGTAGATTCTCCCGCCTAAACTATAAAAGGATCAGACAAGCTTTCCTTGTATAAGACTTCTAGGGTTCTAAGTGATCTCTGAGTATTGTCAAGTCAAAGATCCTTGGACACCAGCACATTCTTTCTACATCCCAGCTATTCATAATCGCTGGTGAGTATAACTTCTGATTGTCTTCGACTTCTCTGACGTTGTCTTTGACTTGAATGTTCCTGGTGTGCCAGCTGAGGCTTTGCCTTCCGCTGGTCTGGTCTCTGTCGCTGGTCCTCTCAGCGACCAACAACACTTAGTCTAATTTAAACAAATCTAGACTAGGCCATTGTTAAAACTTTCATTGGCCCAACAGTTGAAATCTAGTTCGGCTCGGTTTTGTTTTTGAGTTGACCCAGGAAAAAAAATAACCGAATAAATCGAACAACCCAAGAACCGAACCGATAAACACCCCCACCTGTCCATTTCGTTTGCATGATACCGGGACACAACAAATAGATACTAATGAGCTATATGAGCTATATTCTATCTAATTTTGGTATATTATGATGGATTCGGTTACACTCTTTACCGGGTTGGTTAGTTGTCCATTAAAGGGCTGATTGGTAGAATTTTTACTAGTTGGTTTCTAGTTTTTGGGGTGAGCCGCGTTTGAACTGACTCGGGTTAGTATTACCAAGTGTGAGCCGACCGGTAAAGTTTTTTGATGTTGATAATTTCATTTAGTTAACGGGCCGGTCACTACTCAATCGAAGATATCTAGTGGGCCGATTATTTTTGCAATCGAATTCGGGATGCCCGATTAAAATATCCGAGTGTTTCAAAATTAATCATGTTGGATTAACTGGTTTACGTTGTTATTGGATTGAGCCGGGTAATTCGTAAGAACCGAGTAGTAAAATATTCTTCAGGTAAAATGCTTATGTGACCGACTTTTATTACTTTGGCGGGACGTTTAAACGATGACATTCAAGGCCGGATATCTGTTTTCGATCATAACATTTGTTCACGAACAGCAAACATAGCAAACATGATACATTACACTACAAACGATCCTTATAAAAAATTCACCTAAATTCCTAACGGCTATTATTCAGTTTATGTGATTATGAAGATGATTCGATGCTACTTAGTTGGGGTTGAAGTGAGATTCTCGGAGGCGTTCTTATTTTATCTTTAAAGGAGTACTTACGACTTTATAAGATAACTTGTCCGAGCATATACAGTTATGAATAAGACTTGAAGTATCTAGTTTCCAGTGGCAAGGGGTGGATGGTCGACGACATGGATAACTATCGTGTTTGTGAGCTTCGTTGCGGTTCTCAGTGTCACACGCACTTGCAGTTATGGATATCTTTAAGAGGTGTAGTACCTTTTCTTATATCGCATGTTTAGGTATATGGTACTTGTAAAACCCTTGGTTTTACCTTTTGGACACGTCACCGGTTTTACTCTTATTACTACTCATACTATAATATTTTTACCAACGACTTTAACAAACGAGATCACAACATAGTAAATATTATTTATTTACTTATATTACTTAAAAACTTGATATTTTAACCATTAGAGCTATCATTTTTTATTTTAATATCCTTAGACACATTTTATATGCATAAATATATTACATGACGATACAAAATTTTACGCACTAAAACTATATACAATAATTTTTAAACGTAAACTTTTAGTACAATTAACCAATACAAACTCGACTCGATAAAATATTTTGGAAAACCTTGACCATTTATTTCATGTACAAAATAAATCAAACTAACCAAAATAATGTATACTACTTTCTATCTAGCTAAACATTAAAATAAACATTTCTTTGGGTCCTTTTTATTCACACATGGGGTATTACACAAATCATACTTCCAAATCTAACTAGATATACTTAAGATTTACCAAATCCAACATTATACTTACTAGATCTCCCTTTTCTCTTTCACTAGTGTATAATGTCATCACCATAATTCCAAATCTCACACTTCCTTTGGTAAGCATTTTCACACGTCTCATATATAGTACCAAAAGAAGATATCTCAAGATCTTCATGTACCTCTCCTCCCACAATATTAGAACACATCACCCACAAAATAAATTCTAAGATCCTAACAATCTAGCAAAGATCTTCCCTCCCTCTACCCTAGACGTGTATAAAACACACTCCACAAACACAAATCACTTCCATTCTCTTTCTCTCGGATATATATACCAACGCCAACAACGGCTCCTAATCTTAACACTTCCCTATGTATATTCTCCCTTCCACCCCATGTTATAAAAACATGAAGGAGATTCCCTCCTCTCCTAAAAACACATAAACACTCCCTCTGTTTCATGTTGAGAACGCAACACACTACGCCCCCTTATTGTTTTGATGCTCGAAGTAGTTGATTGATCTCGTTTGGGTTTGGACGTTGGAGTTGGTGTGATGAAGTGGCATACGAATAAAATCTGTTTGGTTCTGAACCACACTCGCGTCCCTCCATTGTTGTGAGTTTGCACTCCCTGTTTATTCTTCATAACATGCATATTCATTTTATTCTTCCTTAAGTTTGTAAACATGTATTCTATACGCCTACTATTCTTTTCGAAGGCAACATATGGGAATTATAAACAGTTAACATAGGTTAGATATTTAGAACTTATACTTCGTAAACATGCTCGAAACATACCCTTAGACATGTAAACGAACCACATAGAAATGAGTGCCCACAAGTTTTATGGGGGAAAATGGTAGATGAGCTAGCTAAGAATCCATAGTAACTCGAAATCACTTAAATTGGTTAAGAAACGAGCTAGATATTAATCGCCGAAAATGCCGAATGAGACTTAGTGTAATCGAAAATATAAGTTTCTTTAAGTACTTCAACACGACCTTTTACGACCTACTTTTGACCCTCTAAACGACCTTCCCCCAAGTCGAGTAAACAACGAAAGTTGTCGACGGCCATGCCGTCTACATCAGTCTATTTTTAGTTCAAACCAAAGATCTTTATCAAAAACCGTAGACGAGATCGAAAATGACTCGTCAAACACTTTTCTTTAACAAAGTTCACAACACCTACTTCGAACATGATTTTACCCTATCAAATGATCTCGACTTATAAAACTAAACATACGGGTCTCTAGACGACTCGACTAGCTTTCTAACGATGCTTTTAGTTTGCATCGCGGATCACTTAGGAACTCGTTAATTACAAACACAATGATAAGCATCATATAGAACTTGCCACCGTTATCTTAAAGTTACCACTGCTAGTTGTGAACTTACCACTGTTGTCATTTGAATGAAACGATATACGTATTCTGTTAACTCTTCATTTATTACAATTGTTCCCTGTTTCCCCTACACCAACATCCTTTTCTCATGTTTCCCCAACACCAACATGTTTAGTTACCTTAAAAGAAACATGTTTCATTTTTAAAACTATTATAAATTAAATATTTAGTTTAAATATATTTAGGATATTTGACGCGTTAAATGACCCAACTATATAAACTGGCCCGACAACAAAATATTTAGTATTTCTAAATATATCCCGAATCAAATGATGACACTTTTATTAACACGTTAAACCTTCGCAAGTGTCGAAAACCATCGAGTTATCTACATAAACTCAAACACATACTAGGGGATTATATACACCTATAGTATTATTATGATAACTTTTATAAGTTAGGACATTACAATAACGGAAACTTAATAAATATGTGATCATGCATTTTCATCAGCTACATTTATCTGTGAATTTTATTGTGCATTTACTGAGTCGCACATAAATTACTTAGGTAATTTTACTGCTTCGTGATCATACCATACCAGCATACTCAGTGACATACTACTACTACTTTATCATTGAGGTGAGTTCATGGCCTCATCTTTTACTGTTTTATAATTAGGGGAATACTTAATTATTGTATATGCAAACACTTACAGACAACAACTTATTTATTGCCTATTGTTTGCCTCATTCCTGTGGACTGTAATAGTTAATAGTGTAGCGCGAAATGTTATAAATAGATCTATTTGGGTATTGACAACACTCGTCCTGCGTGAGTAGCTATGACGATCCGCTTAGGCCAAGCAACAGGTTTATTTCATTGTCGGACTGGAGGGACACACATCAGGGATGATCCACATAGGCCTCTAAGATACATGTCTAGCTTCTATTACAGGGCAATAGGAACTACTGTTGTATGTAGCTTGGTGCTCTACTATCTTCGTGGTGTTTTGAATATCAGTACTTTTAATTATTAACTAAACCTGTGAATTCACCAACCTCGTGTTGACCCTCACATTTAACTTTATATGTTTTCTTAGGAAAGTAAACAGGTTCATGTGCATTGGATTCCAGCATCATAGGAAGCATCATGTTTACCATCGGGCTGGGATATTTCTACAAATAATAATTTAAAGACAGTTTACTTAATTTGCACAATTAAATTCATGTAATATGTTTTAATGACATTTGATGATCATTGCTCTATATACTGTATGTTATTGATCCACCAAGTAACACCCCAAGTACTATTCCGCTGCATTCTGACCACTTTGGGGGTGTTACAGAAATGGTATCAGAGCGATAGTTATAGAGAACCAGATCGAAAAAAACTTAAAATTTTTAGATAATAAAAATTTAAACTAGACTATAATTTAATTTAAAAATCGGTTTCAAGAAAAAATGATTTTTAGGGACACTCATAGTTAGGCATACATCATATAGAGCATACATATTATGTGAACTAACTGTGCATTGATCTATAACTGTCAGTTATTAAATCTCATAAGCATCAACATAAATTTTAACCTACAATGTTAAAAGACATTTTCAACATTGCATGCAAACTTTAAATTATTTCCGCTGTCGTAAGTATTAAAAGTCTAACCTTGGTTCTAAAGTATAAATACCTTTATGACACTTTTAAAATATCTTTATAGACCTTATTTGGATCATAAACATGCCATGTTAGTAGGGAGCTTTATATTAAAGATGTTCCATCTCGATGTTACATTTTGACTGAGTGGTTGGATTTACGATTTGAAGTGTTTTCGCTCCTCAAACGTTTATAAAATGACTTCTATAGAACGATGGCCCGAACAATGAATTGTTGAAAAATCTTTGACAATCCTAACCGGATTTTGTGCATCTATTAAAATCTTAATAAATCTTGGGAAATCTAACTAGATTTTAACAAATCCTTAAAAATCTAACGAGATTTTATCAAATCTTTATGAATTATAACTAGATTTTGTAAATCTTTGGAAATCTATCCAAATCTTTATAAATCCTTAGAAAATCTAAATGGATTTCGGTAAATCTTAAAAAATCTAACTAGATTTTATAAATCTTGAGAAATCTTATTCGAACTAACTCTTTGGAAATCTTATCTACTCTTTGGAAATTTTTATCTGATCTTTGGAAATCTAACAAAATCATTTAGTATCTAACAAAAACTTAACAAATCTCATACTAAATTTTTAACTAGTATTAATAGCTAGGGTGTAAAATTACTCTCTACTTTTTTTAAACATTGCATAATGTATTATCACCTTTGCATGAAAAACTTTATACTATCATATGCATCATGCATGAGCATTTATTCATTTTGATCACTAGAACTTTGAACATTATAACGTATCTGTGAGTATTCGAACACTTGGCCAACATAACTTTAAACAATAAATTATGACTGTGAGTATTCCATCATGGGATCACAAGAACATCACGTATGACTACATTTCTATGAGCATACAAACATACAATTAATCATTGAGCATTACGTATGACTACATCTTTATGAGCATACAAAAATACAATTGATCGTTTTTGGGACTATTAAGTCACCAGGATCACATGAGCATCTACATACATCATTTTAGATTTTATAAAATCTAAAACCATGATCACAAGTATTTAAGTTTACCAAGTACATCACTACAAAATAAATGTACACATGCCCTCTTAAAACTATAAGTAATGATACGAGCCAACGAAAGCCACCTTTTTACATTCCAACTTCACACTTATCAATTTTAATACATTTTAATAAGTGTCATACATTTTATCCTACTAAAACTATACGTTTTATATTTACTACTTATACTTTCACCACAAAACCTAAACCTTAACCAAATCACCTTAGATTTGAACATCTACCTACGTAACATAACTTATTCACGACTCATACGATTTGCTTTTGGTAATTTCATGTGGTATTATTTAATGTTGCAAAAATCGTAAATCGCTAGCTGGTCGGTCGACCTCCTTGTAACTTGTAATCGTCCTAGGCGGGATTAATCGGTGATTAATCGAATTGGCATTTAAAGCAATTTTTTGGTATTTTCGGCATGTTTTGAATATTTCTAATGAGTTTTAGGTATTTTCGGCAATATTATTCTTAATATACAACTCATCATACATATAAACCTATGTTTACAGTGAGTTTTCGGTATTTTCGACCAAATTTAAAGGTTTTCGGAAAGTTTGACCTCCCTTGATCGTCGTTGACCATGTTGACCGCCATTAATCGCATTTTCTTTAATCGGCAAGGTTGAGGGCCTTGTAGCTATTAATCGGCAATTAATCGCCCTTGTATACCTTGTTTTGCAACATTCGTATTATTCGGATAAGTTTGCATGTTTAAATGATGCGGTGGGACCCAAATCAAGCCACTTATGACTCTATATTTAGACGACATTTAAATATGGAACATAAGTCTCTTGAGTATAAGTTAATTATGATTTCATCTTTAGATGGAATATGACGTCTAAAGGTGAAATCATAAGCCACTAGACCAGAAGTTGATTTATAAATTCGTATTACGGTGGAATGGGACACTCGAAGACGAAAGTTATAAATAAACAGGCTGTAAAGTCTCTTGGTAATATTTATTTTCTTACTTATTATATTTGTTTTAAATGATAAGCCTTGTCAGGAATATTTATGTAGGAGGGACTATGAAATCTTTATTGAAATGAATTAGGACGCTTTTTCGTTTGAATAAAGAAATCATACGTCACCGAACCATGAAGTTATAAATTTTTACTTTACGTGGATGAGGACTCTTATCAATGTAAATAAAAATTTATAAACAAGTGGGCTTAAATGCATTCGACGTGACTCATTATTGATATTATTTTATTAATCCAGCTATGGAGTGTATTCCTTTTTTATCTCACGATTCCTCCAAATATATCTTATCATTATTACGTCCTTATCTAGAAGCCTAAGAAAGATTCGTGTTTATTTCTCTTGGATCATAGCATTGTGCTAAGGATTCTCGGCTTATTTTAACCCAACGTCACATAAGCTTAATTAAGCTTAATAGACTTACAAAATCTCATGAGGAACTATTAAAACATTACGCACGCCTTATCTATGTATACCAAGGCTCAATAAGTCCCATGAAGCGCATATAAATAGAACCAAGACTTAAAACAAGCTTGCCATAGTTTAACCAACCTTGTAAACTTGTTGGAACTCGAATATGAATTAATGAACCTTTACTAGTTCTTCTGGGCTAAACTTGATTTTAGAACTATCTGGAACTTGTTTTGTCATTTTTCAAACATATTTCAAGCCCTAGAATAATAAGACAAGAGTTGTAAAACTCAGGACTAAACATGGATTTCAATGAACTTAAAAGAAGCCCTAGTTGACTTAACGCGGATTAAAAACCCTAGGGGTTGATTTTTCCACTTTTAAAACTAAATTTGAGCCCTAAGTTATTTTCATTGGAAACTATTCATGCCCCAAGGGCCACATTAAAAAAATAGAAGGTCCAAATGTGTAAATTATCAAAACATTAAAGACAAGTTACTCTGTGCATTAAAATTTACTCATCGGAAGCATACGATCAATAATTGTATTCTAAATACCCCTATGAGTCTAAAATTGAGTTCACAAGATTACACGTTCGAGAAAAAGTGTCCTCACTTGTTCCCTGGACGAGTAACTTCATCTTAATCTTTAAGGACAAAGAAAAAATAACGGATAGGAGCTGTAAAACCCTTGGTTTTACCTTTTTGACACGTCACCGGTTTTAATTTTATTACTACTCATCCTATAATATTTTTACCAACGACTTTTAGAAACGAGATCACAACATAGTAAATATTATTTATTTACTTATATTACTTAAAAACTTGATATTTTAACCATTAGAGCTATCCTTTTTTATTTTAATATCCTTAGACACATTTTATGTGCATAAAATTATAACTAATTAATAATGACGATCCAAAAATTTACGCACTAAAACTATATACAATAATTTTTAAACGTAAACTTTTAGTACAATTAACCAATACAAACTCGACTCGATAAAATATTTTGGAACACCTTGACCATTTATTTCATGTACAAAATAAATCAAACTAACCAAAATAATGTATACTACTTTATATCTAGCTAAACTTTAAAATAAACATTTTTTGTATCCTATTTATTTACACATGGGGTATTACACAAACATACTTCCAATTCTAACTAGATATACTTAAGATTTACCAAATCCTACATTATTCTTACTAGATCTCCCTTTTCTCTTTCACTCGTGTATAATGTCATCACCAAAATTCCAAATCTCACACTTCCTTTGGTAAGCATTTTCACACGTCTCATATATAGTACCAAAAGAAAATATCTCAAGATCTTCATGTACCTCTCCTCCTACAATATTAGAACACATCACCCACAAAATAAATTCTAAGATCCTAACAATCTAGCAAAGATCTTCCCTCCTTCTACCCTAGACGTGTATAACACACACTCCACAAACACAAATCACTTCCATTCTCTTTGTCTCGGCTATATATATCAACGCCAACAATGGCTCCTAATCTTAACACTTCCCTATGTATATACTCCCTTCCACCCCCTGTTATAAAAACACGAAGGAGATTCTGTTCTCTCCTAAAAACACATAAACACTCCATCTGTTTCATGTTAAGAACGCAACACACTACGCCCCCTTATTGTTTTGATGCTCGAAGTAGTTGATTGATCTCGTTTGGGTTTGGACGTCGGAGTTGGTGTCATGAAGTGGCATACGAACAAATTTTGTTTGGTTCCAAACCACACTCGCGTCCCTCCTTCGTTGTGAGTTTGCACTCCCTGTTTATTCTTCATAACATGCATATTCATTTTAGTCTTCCTTAAGTTTGTAAACATGTATTCTATACGCCTACTATTCTTTTCGAAGGCAACATATGGGAATTATAAACAGTTAACATAGGTTAGATATTTAGAACATAAACTTCGTAAACATGCTCGAAACCATACCTTTAGACATGTAAACGAACCACATAGAAATGAGTGCCCACAAGTTTTATGGGGGGAAATGGTAGACGAGCTAGCTAAGAATCAATAGTAACTTAAATCGCTTAAATTGGTTAAGAAACGATCTATATATTAATCGCCAAAAATGCCGAATGAGACTTAGTGTAATCGAAAATATAACTTGCTTTAAGTACTTCAATACGACCTTTTACGACCTACTTTTGACCCTCTAAACGACCTTGCCCCAAGTCGAGTAAACAACGAAAGTTGTAGACGGCCATGTCGTCTACACGAGCCTATTTTTAGTTCAAACCAAAGATCTTCATCAAAAACCGTAGACGAGATCGAAAGTGACTCGTCAAACACTTTTCTTTAACAAAGTTCCCAACACCTACTTCGAACATGATTTTACCCCATCAAATGATCTCGATTTATAAAACTAAACATACGGGTCTCTAGACGACTCGACTAGCTTTCTAACGATGCTTTTAGTTTGCTTCACGAATCATATAGGAACTCGTTATTTACAAACACAATGACAAGTATCATATAGAACTTGCCACCGTTACCTTAAAGTTACCACTGGTAGTTGTGAACTTGCCACTGTTGTCATTTGAATGAAACGATATATGTATTCGGTTAACTCTTCATTTATTACACTTGTTCCCTGTTTCCCCTACACCAACATCCTTGTCTCATGTTTCCCCAACACCAACATGTTTAGTTACCTTAAAAGAAACATGTTTCACTTTTTAAAACTATTTAAAATTAAATATTTAATTTAAATATATTTAGGATATTTGACCCGTTAAATGACCCAACTAAATAAACTGGCCCGACAACAAAATATTTAGTATTTCTAAATATATCCCGAGTTAAATGATGGCACTTTTATTAACACGTTAAACCTTCGCAAGTGTCGAAAACCATCGAGTTATCTACATAAACTCAAACACATACTAGGGGATTATATACAACGTATATTCTTGTTACGATAACTTGTTATAAGCTAGAACATTATGATAACGGAAACTTAATAAATCTGTGATCATGCATTTTCATCAGTTACATTTATCTGTGCATTTTATTGTGCATTTACTGAGTCACACATAAATTACTTAGGTAATTTTATTGCTTCGTGATCATACCATACCAGCATACCCAATGACATACTACTAGTGCTTTATCATTGAAGTGAGTTCATGGCCCAATCTTTTACTGTTTTATAACTGGGGGAGAAAACATACTTAATTATTGTGTAGAAACTATAAGGGGGGTTGAATAGTTTCTCTTCGGTATGTCTCCTATTTAAAATTCCTTTCTATTAGGTGAGTGTCAAAACCATCTTTTACTTGAAAGCTAGTTGCATAATGATTAGGTTCAATTCTAATGCATTAACAATGACGAGTAGTAAGTGTAACAATGATGAAGGTAAGTAAAGAGAAAGGAAAGAAACATCCTAGTAGGAAGACACCAAGATTTATAGTGGTAAATAAAGGTAATAAGTGTGTAAACACTTATCCTTTTACCACTAAAATCAATGAAAAACAAGACCTAATCATGTGTTTAATATCGTAAAAGTCGGAATTACGCGTGGTTTTGTGTTTTTGTGTGAAATAGGTACAAAAGATCAAAAGGAAAGAAAACACGGGATTTCACGGTCAATTGTTGAAGAAAAGTCCAAGAAAGAGACAAAGTCTAAGTCAAAGAACCAAAAGTGTACCGAAGATCACAACAACCGGCAAATTCGACACGAGTTTGAAGAAAAGATCAACAAAGCCAAACAAATCGAGTTCGTTTTAGTGGATTTAACTTAAAGGAGGTTAATTGGGCCTTGTTGGTCCCACATTTGGGTTAATGGGCTCAAAAGCCCATTTGAAAGACATGTTTTTTTTGTTAAATGGATACAAGCCCATCAAGGCCCAATAATTTCAATATTTATGGACGGATGAAGTGTTATTAACTTGGGCCAAAGCCCAATTCATTTCGTTAGTACTATGACATGGAAGATTTACATGGACTCCAAGGCCCATATTGGTTGTGTAACTCATGAGACGTTTTTTGGGCTTTCTCATAGGTCATTAGGGTTTGAAAAGGGACTGTAAAATGAAGTTATTTTTTACTCAGTCAAACACGTTTATAACTAACGTTTACACACACCACACCCACTCACATATTCTCTTCGATATTTCCCAAGTTACTATCCCATCTTCTCTTTCACCTTTTCGCCCAAAATAAAACCAGTCACAATTATTCACCCAAACCCTAGAGTTACAAATTAAAATTGGGGATTTATTGATTTGAAGCGCGTGAACATCCACGCTCTTTAATTAAATCCCAATTATACCGGAAGCTTGAAGATGGGAAGAGAATGAGTGACATGGCCCTTTCCTTATACCTGATTGGTGGAAACACCTCACCCTCAAAGATCCACCAATGAGAAGAGGCCACCTCAGCAGAGAAGAAACACAACAAGCACAACCCCTTGACAGCTTGGCGATCCGCGTGATAGATGATCACTTTTCCACCGTATGATTAAGAGAAAGAAGAAAGAGAAAGAGAAAAGATGGATTGAACGGCCAAGATGTTTCTCCATGCTCACCAAGTTTTCACCAACAGCCTTGGGGGTTGCCTATAACCCCCCCCCCCCCCCCCCCCCCCCCCCCCATTTTGTAATTTTTGGAATCCATCTTTTACTTTATTGTTATTATGCAAAAATAGTTTTTAGGGTAATTGTAATATTTCTTTTTCAGCTTTGTACTCTCTTTTTATAATTAATAAAAGTTTATTCGATTTAAATTGTGTCTTACTTTTCTGTTAAGTTTATTATTATTGCAATTTAATCTTCAAACTGTTTATTTAAATTTATTTAATCAAGTTAATTAATAACTTGTGTTAAATAAAGAAAGTGAAAATTGATAGAAAGCTTTCCCACTGAATGTTGGATTAAAACTGTTCGAGTTACGGTTCGAGGCGGTTGTTTTGGTGATGGTTTGATATTCATGGTTCGATGGTGACGTTTGATTGAAAGGTGGTTTCGTTTCAGTCATTAGTCTGCTCAGCGCGCGACTACTTCCCAAAGGTATTCGTCAAGAGTAATAAATTCCTTTTATTTTTATGTTATTTATTAATTTAGAATTATTTGTTTAAGAGTTTAAATAGATTATATGATAGTTTGTTGAGATTATTTCTTGTTTTAGATTATAAGCTTTCATACATGATTTTAATCTGCTTGCCACTAATGAGTTTACTGATTAGCTGTTATAAATCTGAGTTTGCTAGTTTTAAGTTGATTTAATTTTATTTAGTTAAGGTATTAGCTATAATATAATTTTGTGTTTGAAAGTTTTTTTTTTAGTTTTTATAAATTTGTTTACTAGTTTCAAATAAGGTTTTGGATCAATCTGTTTTAGTTTGAGTTTATTATTAGTTAGGAGTTATATTGAGTTTTAGATTTAAGCTGTTTGGATCTGAGAATTTTCTTTATCTGTTTATTTGCAAGTTGTTTTAGTTGATATAATTTGCTTTTTCCTGTTTGTAATTTATCTTCTGGTTAATGAGTATTGGTATTGAGTTTTTTGTTTCATTAAGCTGATAAGATATATTGAGTTTTTAGTTTGATTTGATTTGCAGAAAGTTATTTAATTGCTTGCTGATATTAAGCTTAGATAAGTTAGTTTTGCTGATTTATTATATGTTTTACTAATACTTCTTGAGTTCTTAGTTGCTTATTATTATCTGATTAATACAAGTTTTGCTTTAGCTGTGTTTTGTTTGTTTTGTTGATCACAATAGCTATCAGACTCATTTAGTCTGATAGTTCAAAGCTGATTTATCAGTCTTCAAAAATATACAAGCATACTTGTGACTTTAGTTTTCATTTCAGTTGTTAAAAAAATAACAAAAAAAAATTGTCACCAACGAGACTCGAACCCGTGACCTCTAGGATAACAACCAAACGCGTTTACCACTTGACTAGATCTTCTTTTGTGTTTAATTTCTACTTCTTTAATTAATATAGTTTTTTTTATTAGGCTGTCAGTTTTAATTTCATTTTAATTCATAGTTTGTAATTTTATAAATCTACTTAATAGTTTTCTAAAAAAATAGTTTTAAATAAATTAGTTTTATTTTATTTTAAAACTAGTTTTATTTTAAATAAATTAGTTTTTATTAATATAAATTTTAATTAATTTAGTTTTTAAATAAAAATTAGTTTTAAATAGATTTTGCTTATTAAATAGTAAAAGTAATTTTCAAAATAAATTAGTTGATAATTTTTAAATTGTTTTTTTAATTGTTTAATTAAATCTTAAATAGTGTAAAAGTATTTTCTTTTTAAATAGATTAGATAGTTTTTAGTTTTAAATACCAAAACAAGTACTATTAACCGAAAACAATTAATTTTACGATAAAATTGGAAATCAATTCGAGTCGAGTCGAGGAACGATAATTAGACATAAAAAGAAGTGAAAAATTCCTACATTAAAATGGCGCCGTTGCCGCTTCGCTCGTTACGATTGACGATTTTTCGTGAGAAGCTTTGGATTTTGGGATCCGTTCAATTTTGAACGTTATTTTCTTGTAAAAAATCTAAAACATAAAAAAATCAAAAACTTAAAAATACAAAGAAAATAAAAATCATCAAAAGCAAACTCTTTCCTAAGATTTGGACCAAAAAAATTAAAAATCCAAAAGTAATACTTTTCCTAAAGTATTACACCAAAAATATTACGTATTATTGTTACTTTTCTTATTTCGATTTTTTTCGTTTTTTATTGTGAATATAGATTTTTCTAAAAAATACAAAAAGATTTTTCTTTTACTATAAGATATTACGTATAAGAACTTTAATACATAATATTCCAAAAGTATTGCCGAGGCATTACACCGTATTTGGAGGCGTTCCGGTTCCATTTACGTGTATCAATCAAAGAAAAATAAAGGCAAAATAGATAAATACTAATAAAAAGTTTGAACTCGATTTGTACAAACTATAAAATGGGTATAAGGCGACGAGCTATAAAAGGCCGTCTAAGGAAAAAGGTTTTTAAGTGCTTTGTGCCACCTCGTTTCCCCACTTGCTTGTGCGTATATTGAGAGGGACGACCGATTATTGGTTTGCCAACTCAAGTAGTATTACGTATATATTTTTTGTAGCTTTTGAAAATTGAACCTCGAGAAGGATAATCCCTTTCCTCTCAAAGTTGACCGAGGTCTCCTACCTCATTCCTCGAGTTTAGTTGTATGCGCACTCGCGCGCGTGCACATATACCGAGTGGTGTACCAACTACTTCTAATTCTTCCAAAAAAAGAAGAAGAACAAAAAGACCGTCAATCAAGCCGATCCCGAGAATCGAGCTTTGAACAACACGATGGCAACGGATAATCGACCAATGATTGAGATTTTACAATCTCACGTTGAAGGAAATGATGACGCGATTGTGGTGCCGGATATTGGAGCAAATAATTTTGAACTAAAAACGGGTTTTATTCAAATGGTTTCCGCTACACCATTTTTAGGCCGTACTAATGATGACTCACACGCTCATATAAAACGTTTCATACAATTGGCAAACACCGTCAAATACAAAGGGGTGCCACAAGAGGCCATTCGTTTACTCGTCTTTCCTTTTTCCCTCGAGGGACAAGCCCAGATTTAGCTTGATAAGGAACCACCCCAAAGTATCACCACATGGATTGATTTAGAGACCAAGTTTATTAACTACTTTTTCCCACCATCACGGACCACCGCTTTAAGGAAGGACATCATTACCTTTGAACAAAAATATGGGGAAACGTTTAGTGAGTCTTGGGACCGTTTTAAGGAGCTTTTACGAAAATGTCCACAACATGGTTTTACAGAAGTGCATCAAATCAATAAGTTTTACAATGGTTTAACTCTTAATGACCAAGACTCACTTAATAGTGCCGCGGGGGGTAATATTCTTATGAAATCCATGAACGAGGCTTGGGAAATAATTGAAAACAAGGAAAAAGTTCAAACCAAGAGTGTACGGACTACAATAGCTAGTGCTAGTGATAATGAGGTGACTAATAAAATTAAGGAGCTTACTTCAATTGTGAAACACCTTGTTTTAAGAGATAACCCTCCCACTACACATGTGAATGCCTTAAAAGAGACTTTTGAAACGTGTGAAACTTTGTGGTGGACCACATTCGTATTATAATTGTGACAAGGTTTACAATCAACAACTAGAAGTTTATGCTTATAACAACAATGAAAATGAGCGGGTTCATTTCAAACCAAATGTTGATGTTTAGTATTTCTAAACACTTTTCTTTCAAAAGTTCACAACACCTACTTCGAACATGATTTTACCCCATCAAATGATCTCGATTTATAAAACTAAACATACGGGTCTCTAGACGACTCGACTAGCTTTCTAACGATGCTTTTAGTTTGCTTCACTAATCACTTAGGAACTCGTTATTTACAAACACAATGACAAGTATCATATAGAACTTGCCACCGTTACCTTAAAGTTACCACTGGTAGTTGTGAACTTTCCACTGTTGTCATTTGAATGAAATGATATACGTATTCGGTTAACTCCTCATTTATTACACTTGTTCCCTGTTTCCCCTACACCAGCATCCTTGTCTCATGTTTCCCCAACACCAACATGTTTAGTTACCTTAAAAGAAACATCTTTCACATTTTAAAACTATTTAAAATTAAATATTCAATTTAAATATATTTAGGATATTTGACCTGGTTAAATGACCCAACTAAATAAACTGACCCGACAACAAAATATTTTGTATTTCTTAATATATCCCGAATTAAATGATGGCACTTTTATTATTTAAACCTTCGCTGTCGAAAACCATCGAGTTATCTACATAAAGTCAAACACATACTAGGGGATTATATACAACGTATATTCTTATTACGGTAACTTGTTATAAGTTAGAACATTATGATAACGGAAACTTAATAAATCTGTGATCATGCATTTTCATCAGTTACATTTATCTGTGCATTTTATTGTGCATTTACTGAGTCACACATAAATTACTTAGGTAATTTTATTGCTTCTTGATCATACCATACCAGCATACCCAGTGACATACTACTACTGCTTTATCACTGAGGTGAGTTCATGGCCCCATCTTTTACTATTTTATAACTAGGGGAGAAAACATACTTAATTATTGTGTAGAAACTAGAAGGGGGGTTGAATAGTTTCTCTTCGGTATGTCTCCTATTTAAAATTCCTTTCTATTAGGTGAGTGTCAAAACCATCTTTTACTTGAAAACTAGTTGCATAATGATTAGGTTCAATTCTAATGCATTAACAATGACGAGTAGTAAGTGTAACGATGATTGATAACAACTTTTTTTGCCCGTATAAAAATTAAAGTTCGTTGTTGTGGTCTAATCGAATTGATAATTGGTTAACTATGCGACTCAGTTGTCTTTTGGTGAAACAAATATTTGTGTCGTTGTAGTAAAATTAATGTGCAAGACGTAAATGAAAATGACGTTAATTTAAATCTAAATCTAATTTAAAATAAATGGCAAGTATTTAAAAGCGTGACGAGAATTAAATGGCAATTAAAAGTAAATAACGCAAACTTAAAACTATCCTAAAGGCAAACTTAAAACGCAACTAAAACTTAAAATAAGGCAAGGCTTAAAATAAATCTAAGGAAAGTAATCTTAAACTGCGACTAAGTAAAAAAGCGGGAAAAGTAAAGCTTAAAAATTAAAAATTAAAAACAGAAACTTAAAAGAACCTGAAAGCAGCTCATTCGGAATAATCCTTTGTTCGGAATAAATCACTCGTCCGAAATGTCACCTTCGTTCGGAATAATTTCTTCTTCACTCGGAATATTTACCAAAACCTTAATTCGGAATAAAATGTTCACCCGGAATAAAACCTTGATCCGGAATAAATTCTTTATTCGGAATATGTCACTTATCTGGAATAAATCCTTCACTCGGAATGTTAGCTTGATTCGGAACTTCCACTAATTCGGAATATCTGGCTTGGTTCGGAATGTTTGCTGATCCGGAACAATGTCTTGATTCGGAATAAATTCCGAATGAACTCCTTCACTCGGAATGTTCCGAATGAACTCGCTGATCTGGAATAATTGATTTTCCGGATGAACACCCCTTGTCTGAAACCTTGATTCGGAACAATAAATGTTTTGAATGAACAATCCCAAAATTCTTCGTTCGGAATGTTCCGAATGAACTAGTTCCGAATGAATTCCCCTGATTCGGATGTTGGATGTTCCGAATGAACTTCCACTGATTCGGAACTTTCTGCTTGATTCGGAACAGTCAACAAAACACCTTCACTCGGAATATCTGGTGTTGATCCGGAATAACCTGGAGATTTAACAGTAGCGAAGAACAAGGAAAAAGAATAACACGAATCTAGACAAAACTTAATCAAATCAACCAAAAGATTAAATCAAAATAATCACAAATTATCTAATAACAATAACCTATCAATCCAAATCAACAAAACTAACAAATATAACCAAAATAATCAAAACCCACTTTAATCAATTTAATAAAAACTCAAAAACATAAACATGAACATAAACATAAAGATTAAAGATTAAAGAAAGGTAGATAGGAGATCAAACAATAAAAGTAAAGATTGACAATAATTAAAAGGAAAATTACTTGAAATTAAAGGTATTTAAGGTGCAAGACAATTAATTAAATGACATGTATTTAAATTGTAATTAACGTAAATGGTGGAAGACTAATTGTAACACTTAGCCAACAAAATGAAATGAAAACACTAATGATCTATTTATAGGGGAGATTAGGGAGGTGCTTAGGAAGCTTCCTCCCCTCTTTCTTCTTTTCTTAATTGCATGATTAAGTCCTTAATCTTCTTAAATCTTGGACTTTAATGACTTTGTCTCGGGATTTCTTTAAACTCGTCTTGTACTTCTTCAATAAATTAGACTTGAGTTCTTCGGCTTTTAGTAAACTTCCGTCTTTTGACTTTTTCTTCGATAAATCTTTAGAATTGGTCTTGTACTTCCGTTCCTTTTACACTCTTGATTTCTTGACTTCGTCTTTCGTCTTTTTCTTCTATAAAAGCCCGTGAATGCCCGTGTTTTCTCCCTTTTCTACATTTTCGCCCTAAATCACAACAAAAACACAAACCACGCATAATTCCGACATTTACGACATAAAATACACGTTTTGGCTCGGTTATTATTGTAGTTAAGTGGTAAAAAGGGTGGGTTTTTACATACCTATCAAATCCCTTACACTTGACCATTGCAATGTCCTCATGCAATGCATTAGTTACAAAGCACGTTTACATTTTTCATCACAATCAATCCACCTTGGCCTTTATTAAAGAGATAGAAAATAACAAAACAAGTAAAGAAATCAAATGCATACCTTAGGGTTTTGAAAATGTCATGAATGATCATCATCCTCAAGTTTTCACTTTCTCCATACCAAGCTTAAAAACGAGATCATTGTTATTATAAGTTAACAAACTAACACGAACTCATGTGGGCCAATTATTTACTTAGACTCCCTTATTCCTAGGTGTATATCTTATATTTTATTGTTGTCTTGAATGATCACGAGGATGCATTGTTGACTTATTTAGATAGTTATTTAGGCTGAAAATAAAGTGGGACGATTTAATCAATAGTTAGCTAAAGGACAAAATCTTTTAAAACTGCTTCTCGGGACCTCATAAAGTTCATATCTTGGCATAACTCGCTTCGCGATTTGAGACCTTTCTCGGACCGATATTTGGCAGCGACTTCATACTTCAAACCTTGAGAGACGTTCATGAAATAATGGTCTTCTCTTCATAATAGGAATTTCTTCACTTGAAGTTTTGAGAGATTCTTCATATTTGGACCACGACTTCTTCATTTTTCTCCAATCTTTATTTTGGACTTTGATATACAATGATCCGCCTCCTTTTTGGACTTGGATCTATTTATCCTCATACCTTGTTAGGGTCTTTTCGGATAGACTTCTCCATGATCTTTTGGGGAGTATTTGCTTTTCGTCGTGTGTCTCGATCCTTCATATTGATCTTTGATAAATGATTCTTCACATCACTTTTGGATCTTTAGCAACAAAATGTAGCCCTCATGCCTTGTTAGGACCTTTTTGGACTCGCCAATCTTCGCATCCCGCTTCAATAAGTTATGCCTTGGCTATGAACTCTAATCATTACCGAGCAACTTTTAAACGATCTTGAGATAGAAGCTAAGTAACTTTTCAAATCGTACAACCTTATTTATTGCAGATAAATTTATTTAGCAAGCGATGGGAGAATAGGCTTATAATTAACTCACATAAATGCAGGAAAGAATACGAAACTTATAATTGACTCTATCATCTCTCGTTCTCCACAGTTTAAAATCTCAAGGAATGAGACTCGTGGATGCTTAGCCTATTAAATCAAAGTTTTGGGTTTTCGAGTCGCCTATAGGATCTTGCAAATTCTTACACTTTTTCAAGTTTAGAAAACGCATTTTAAAGTTCCCTTGATAAACGACTCTCTAGGATCAATTATAGGAACTTGAGAAAAGTTCTTGTTCTTAACCCGTGAGAGTTAAGACTTTCGCGTTTTATAGCTCCCTATATAAAAGCCTAGCAAAACTTGACTTAAACACGTTAAGGATACTAGCTAGAGTAAACTTAGATAAGTAAACTCGGGTTGAGTCAAAAGATTCACAACGTTTGAAAATTAAAACCACTTTATTAAAATTTATTCTAACAAGGAAAGAAAATAACTATACAAAGGGAAAAACTAATAGGCCAAAATAGATCAAAAATTTTGAAAAATGTCGAAAAATTGATTTTCCGGTTAAAATGAGGACAAATACAAGGAAAAGGCCACTTAACTTCGATAGAAGTCCCCCTACACTTAATATAAACATTGTCCTCAATGTTTAAGCATGTGGGAGTAAACTCCCTTACACTTAGGACATTGTGCACGTTGTTTAAATCTCGCTAAGGAAAAGACAACTAAAGAGATTCCTATTTTAATATTGGAAAATATAAAATAGTGAATCGAAAAGATTTTAGGATAAAACAAGGAAGAAGGGAACACGGAATCACGGGTCGTCAAAAATCATCAAGAGTGTGTCTTTGAAGATCTAATCCCTACACATGATAAGAAAGAAAACAAGAAATACCACGGGGCTCCCCCTACACTTATGGTGAAAACAAGTAAAGATAGATAGATAATTGGGTTGCCTCCCAAAAAGCGCTTGTTTTTGTTAACCGAGTCACGAGCCTGACTCGTCCCCGAATTAAATAGTCCATGGTGAAGCCTCGAATGTAATACCAGGATCAAAGACATTGTCCTCGTTCCCGGAGGAATATAATAAAGGAGAGGCAGGAGGATAAGTCTTGAATTGTAGGAAGGTCCTTTCAACATACGAGAAGTATATGAAATCTTGATCCACGGGAGGTGGGGTGGGTAAAGGAATCACATTGTCATCCTCCAAAGACAATGGATGCTGACCAAGTGGCAAAGCCGTAAGGTTATCAATCATAGAATGGTCATTGTCACCTCCCGGGTCAAAGCACTCATCCTCATTTCCCGGAGAGTGAAATTGATACATCACCCGCTTGGGGGTGCACGCAGTAGGATGAGGTGGCAATATAGTATGAGAAGTAAGAGAAGAATTACCTTCCATCCGCGTCACCTCTCTAGTAGAGTCAAATCTCTCCACCTCTGCGATAGAAGGGGGCATGGCTAACAAAGTATGCTCATCAATAGCAAGAGAATCAGAGCTATCAATGTCCTCAATCCCTTCGTCAAAGAGAGGATTCACCTCACTAGATATGTAAGCGTCATCAAAATCAAATAAAGGGTTCGAATAAATCTTGAAAGTTTCCTTCGGAACGTCTTCATCAGATAGTGACTCGTCATCACTAGAAGTAAAATCATCATCTTGATCAAAAAGAGGATAAGAGAAAGCCAAAGAATCCTCTCCCAAAGTGTTGGTGGAAGGAACATCATCAGAAGAAAGTGCATCATACTCATCGTCACTGTCGGATGTCAACTCAGATTCACTTGAAATTGGGACAAGGTTATTGATATGAGCTTAAACTCATATCCTTTTATCAACAAATAACCCTAAAACATGAAGCAAAATACCAATTTATCTTGCAAAAACAGTATTATGTGGTATGTTTGTGTTTGTGTACACTTGTGTAGGTAAAAGGATACATTTTCAAGCAAACAAGGAAAAACCAATCTTAAATTGATGAAAAAGACAAAGAAGGATCAAAAGTGACAAGACTTTGAAGTATAAGGACCTATCTTGACAAACGGCCAAAGTTGAAGGACTAAAAGTGCAAATAATGAACAAAGTCAAGATCAAAGTCAAAATTGGTCAACTATCAAGTCAACAAAGTCAAAGGACCAATTCTGCTCAAAGATGAAGTTGGGAGGACTAAAAGTGTCAAAGAAATGAAGTTACAAGCCTTAAAGTATAATCTGCCAAAGTACAAGGGTTGAAACTGCCAAAGTTGGAAAGTTATATAAGTTTAATCCATGTGATGCAAGTTTGGGCCAATAAGAAACAAGTATTCATTGCAAACGGATTGCCACCTAAGGGCATTTATTACCCACTAGCAGCCGCCACAATTGATAACCAAATCCTAACAGTTTGATCCGTGTGACCTCATTTCAACCAGTCAAAGCGTGCCACGTGTCATCTTCAAGCAACAAAAATATTTCCAGGATCGTTTTTGAGCTACAATGAATATCATGAAAAGTTGTTAACACCAAAAGTGCTTATTTTGGAGAGACGAACACAATGGTAACAACCAATTAGCATGAAATCAACTCTAGAAGAAATCCCCAATTCGTGTTCTTACCTTGAAGATGAGTTTTGTAGAATCATGCCACGTGGAGACCTGGGATTGGTCTCAACACGTCATCATCCCCAACAAACTTCCTCTTCGTGTCTATAAATAGCCTGCTAGTCCTCATTTGTACGTAGTAGTTAAATTTTGTAAAAACACACACTTTTCAATTTCCTTTCAACTTTCTTCCTTTTTAGCTTAACTGCTCAAGAGTCTGACAAACTCTTGAGTTAGTTAGTTAGTTAGTTTCATTCCAACAACTTTGTAACCAATTTCCATTAATGAAATTTGAATTCTCTTTTTTCCGCCAAAACTCATATTCATCCTACTGTTCATTCCCTGCTCCTATTTGATCATTGTGTTGCTGAATTGAGTTTGTTATGATCATTGAATGATCATAACTGACTTTGAAGAAGTTTGGTAGCTGTTTGAGTGATTTCAGTTCAAACATTAGCCTTTTTGAATATTCCAAGCCATGTTGATCATTTCTGTTGATTTGTAGCTGAAGTTGATAAGTAGATTGGTGATCTAGTGATAAGGTGGTGGTTATCACTAGGATAAGAGAGTTCAGCACTCCTCTTCTTCCCAATGGATTACTACAAAAGGTTTTGAAGTTCTGATTTTGGTTCACCTAAATTTGTCAAATGCATGCTACATTTCCTAGTGTAAATCTTGTTGAATGTATGATCAAAGTTGTTTAGTTGGCTGATTGTTTGATTGTATACTTGCTTATAGCTTAAGTGTTGTTTTGCTGTTCTTTAATTTCGGATTGTGTTCTAGTATTAGCTTAATTCATTCATTTTCAGCCTTTGAATCTCAATTGAGTACTAGTTGTTCTTAGTGTTTGCTTGCAGTCTTAAACTCTTTCATTTTGAGTCTCAAGTTTAGTTAGCTAAAAGGTTTCATTCAGTTTAAATCAGCACTTAAAAAGTCTTTGCAAAAGTTGTTAATCTCAGTTAAAGGAGTTTTTGGTATTAGCTTTTGAAAAGTTTTCAAGTATTGGAAATTGGCAAGTTAATGTTCATTTGTAGTTGATAGGTCATAATAAAGAGTTTCAAGTCATTTTCAAGTCAAATTGTAAGTCAAACATGCAATTGGCAATAAAAATGTTTGGGTCATTTTCATGCAGTTTTGCTCTTTAAAAGTTGTCATATTCTTTTAGCTGGCATTTGCTTATTACTTGATGAAATCTTGTCAAACCAACTCTCATTTGTAGTTCAATATATGTAGTTTCAGATTCCAAAAGCATTCTATACAGTTTTCAATAAGCCAAAAGAAATAAGCAAAATTCAGTAAGGATGAGATAAGCAATGTTTCTGTAACTTGAAACTGGATTTTTAGATCTCTTGATTCTTTTCATTAACCTAGCCATTTTATTGCACAAAACTACTTAGAATATAGTATTACATGATTTTTAAAAGTTTCAACTTTTTGTCAAAAAAGTTTGGTCAACGCCTGGTCAACGATAAGCACATTTTAGCTTAATTCATATTTCTAGCTTAATACTTGATGAAATTTGTTCTAATTTGATTTCCCGTTCATCATTTGAGTTGCTTAATCAGTTTTGGCAAGAAAATCAAGTTGTGCTTGTTTCGTTTGTTCTATAGCTTATTTTGGGCTTATCTTGAAGTGCTTATTTGCTTATTTTGCATTTTCAGTCAAAGTCCTCTTACAGACATAGCTTATTTTGGATTTAAAGTGCTTTGCAATTGGTCTCATTGATTTTGGTCCAGTAATAAGCTCACACGAGCTTATTTGTTTTCTAAACCCGTTTTTGCTTAACAAGTTTTAATAATTGCATTTTAGTCCTCCTTGTTTCAAGCAGTTTTAAATACTGGCTAATCTTCAATCTTTTTAGGGTTTTCACAAAGTAATCCTTTCAGTTTGGAAATTGGTTAAATTCAGTTAGCAAGTTTGTTGAATTTGTTACTATTTGGTTAGTTGGTTACTAGTTTTACATTTTTGACCCTTGTAGTTTACTGATTTGCACTTTCAGTCCCTAGACTTGTTAGAATTTTCATTTCAAGCATTTATGTTTCTTAGAATTTACATTTTCAGTCCTTGTAGTTTAAAATTTTACATTTTGAATATTACTTGAATAAAAATTTGGTAATTGCACTATGTTTTACATATAAGTAGGTAATATTTTTCATTTTTGCAAGGCTTTGTTGAATTAGCAAATAGAATATCCAAAAAAGATTAACAACCAAAAACAGTTAAAAACCCGATATTGGTTGGACTTTCAATTGGCAAGAACTGAGAAAAACGAACTGCATTTTACACAATTTCAAATGGCGCCGCTGTCGGTTCTTTGACTTTACGAGAGACTATCGATTGACGGTTTTCATTGGCTTTTGGGATCCGTTCACCTTGTGAACGTTATTTTTACGTATCATAAATCAAAAACAAATAAAAAAATCAAAAATATAAAAATATATAAAAACTAAAAATTAACAAAATAATTCTTTTCCTAAAGAATTGACCAAAAAAATTAAAAAAATCCAAAAAGCAATTTTTTTCCTAAGAGATTGCACCCAAAAATATATATTATTGGATTCTCTCGGTTTTTATGTACATATAGTATTTTCTCTTAAAAAAACTCATAAATACAAAAATATTTTCCATATATTATTATAAGTAAATACGTATACGTATAAGAACAACCAATCTACATATCTTCCATAAGTATTGCCGAGGCAATACACCGTGTTGAGGGGCGTTCCGGTCCTTGACACGTGTATCGATCAAACAAAATAAAGCAAGAATAGATAAATACTCTCAATAAGCAATAATTCGAAGAATACGAACATTTAAGTGAATAGAAAGGCGATGTGCTATAAAATGCCATCTAAGGGTCAATAGGTACTTAAGTGCTTCGCGCCACCTAACCCCCCGTTCACTTGTAAGTATTCTAAGAAGGAAGGCTTCATTGAGGGTCTTGCACCCAAGTAGTATATACGTATATTGTTATTTTCTTGTGGATATTTAATATTGAAACTCGAAGAGGATAATCCATTTCTCTTCAAATTCACACGAGAGCTTCTCTCTCATTCCTCGTATTGAGTTGCATGCTCACTCGCGGGCGTGCACAAATACCAATTGGTGTACAACCTCTTCCTCCGAAAAGGAAGAAAAAGAGAAAGAGTAAGACCACCATCGTCCATCAAGCCGATCACGAGAATCGTGCTTTGACTCCTCCACCACAAGAAGCCATGGCTATCGATAATCGCTCTTTGTTGGAACGTATGCAAACCAATATTCATGGATATGCTAGTGCTATTAAGATTCCCGACTTTCCCGCAAACACATTTGAGCTACACACATCTATGATCACTATGGTTTCACAATCACCTTTCTTTGGTAACAAGAATGAGGATCCTCATGCTCACCTTAAGAGATTCCTTTCTCTTTGCAATACCATTAAGCACAATGGAGTTCCACATGAGGTGATTAGGTTGATGTTAGTGTCATTTTCCCTAGAGGGACTCGCTAAGCATTGGTTAGACACCCAACCACCCGATAGTATCACCACATGGGATGGTTTCACCACTAAGTTTTTGAACAAGTTCTTTCCTCCACATAAGACTATGGCTTTGAGGACTTTAATTATAGGCTTTCAACAAAAACCTAGTCAATCCTTTAGTGATGCTTGGGAAGAGTATAGTGAGTTATTGAGGCGATGCCCTAATCATGGATTTGATCATGTTCACCAAATCAATATCTTCTATAATGGCCTTAAATCTCACCACCAAGATTCACTCAATGCTTCCGCGGGGGGGAATATTCTTCTTAAAACCTACCAAGAGGCTTTGGACATCATTGAGACTAAAGCAATGGTTCAAACAAACAATCAATTTGAAGAAAGGGTTCATGTTATCCAAAACAATTCTCAAACCCCTTGTGACAACCAACTCCTTAAATATCACCAAGAGATCCTTCAACAAGTCAAACAAGGACAACAAGAAATGACTCAAGAGATAGTTCAAGCCCTTAAGACCGTTTCATTGAACAATTCTTCAAATAATGTGAATGCCATTACTCTTTCTTGTGTCACTTGTGGAGGTCCCCATTCTTATGAACAATGTGATAAGGTGCAAGTGTATCAAGGGGAATGCTATGCTTACCAAGAGGAACATCGTGAACACTTCAAGCCAAATATCAATCCAAATAACCTTTCTTACAAATCCCAAAACTACCTTACTCCACCCGGATTCCCACCCCAACCACCCACCCAAATTCAACTAAATTCTCCTCAAATTTTACCAAGGAATCAAGGGCAAAGACCACCTTACCAAGGAAATAACTACAAGGCACCCAATCAATTTCAACCTCAAGCAAATACCTTGTATCCACCAAATCAAGGATCTAATGCCCAACCTTTACCTTTCCAACCTCAAGGTTTTCAAGGTTATGTGCCACAAGATTATAACACAATGGATTTCTTGCACAAAATGAATCAAGAGAATGAAAGGAAGTTCCAAGAGAATGAAAGGAAGTTCCAAGCTATTGAGAAGAAAATGAATGATCAAATGAAACGTATAGCGGAGGAACAAACCAATAGGGTTTTAATGGCATTAAATCAAAGACCACAAGGGGCTTTACCTTCCAACACACAAACAAATCCTAGGGCCAATGTCAATGCTATTACAACAAGGAGTGGAACAACAACAAAGGATCCTTTACCTCCTAAACCTACTATTGTTCAACCCACTTGTGCTCCTACTTGTGATAAGCCCTCTACCTCTACTTCACCACCTCAAAATGCTCCCATTTCTCCAATTTCAAAGCCTACTCATGAAGCACTCAATAAGGAAAATCCTTCATCAACCACTCAACCACAACCAAAACCAAGTCTTCCTTATCCTTCAAGATTGAGAAAAGAAAAGCTTAAGAACAAGGATGATATCCAAGTTTCTAACTTTTTGAGGATGTTCAAGAAACTTAACATCAATATCTCCTTTGCGGAAGCCTTAGCCAATATGCCTAAGTTTGCTAAGATGATTAAGGACTTGCTTTCTAACAAGGAAAGATTGGTGGATTTACCTAATGCTTCATTGAATGAAAATTGCTCCGCGGTTTTGCTTAAGAAGTTGCCTACTAAGCTTGGAGATCCGGGGAGGTTTTTGATTCCTTGCAATTTTCCGGGGGTGGAGAATTGTATGGCTTTAGCGGATTTAGGAGCAAGCATAAACCTCATGCCATTATCGGTTTGGAAGAGACTTCCACTTCCCGAGCTCACTTCGACTAAGATGACTCTTGAGTTAGCCAACCGTACTATAGCTTATCCGGTGGGAATTGCGGAAGATGTTTTTGTGGGGGTTGATAGATTTACATTTCCCACGGATTTTGTGGTAGTTGATTATGATATGGATCCTAGAGTGCCTTTGATTGTTGGTAGGCCATTTTTGAGGACGGGTCGTACTTTAATAGATGTGGCGGAAGGAGAACTTACAATGCGGGTAGGAGATGAGAGAGTTGTGTTTAACATGGGGAAGTTGTCTAAAAAGTCTAATGAGCCCGAAGCGGTAAAACATATTGATGTTGTGCATGAGGAGGAAACATAAGATGATCTTCTTGATGAAGTTTGTGATGAGTACTTTTATGAAGCTTGCTCAAGTGGAGACTATGATTTCCCTCATATTAAGACCATTGCTTCCATTACTTCCTCTTTTCTTTGTGATTCACCAACATATGATGACTATAGTGATGATGAGCTTTCTTCTTGTGACTCTCCATTTGTTGATGATCATACTTCCTTTGGTTTTGAGGGATCACCAATTTTTGATAGACCAATCTATGATGTTTATGGTGATGAGGAGGATTCTATTATTGATGAGATTGATGAGTTTTTAGTGGAAGGTATATCTTTTGAGTACACTCTTGGTTATCTTGATGAGGAAGGGGACATACTCTATTTAGAATCTCTATTGAATGAAGATCCTTTACCTTTTTCCTTTCCCATCTCAACCTTTCAAAGTGATAAAGGAAAACAAGTCATGATGATTCCTTCCAAGAGCTTGTTGTTACCCATGCCTTCACAACCTTTCTCTCACAATGTGATTTACAAAGGAGAATCTTCTAAGGCAACCAACACTTGTTGTTTTCCCATCAAGGAACGGATTTTTGATCCTGGCATAGAGCTTGCTAAACTATCTCAGTATCCACCTGATGCAACAAAAGGAAACCTTGTGAAAGATTTGAGAGCTTTACACTATTACCTTGGGAAGAACATATGGGAAACCACTTTGGAGAACTACACCTCATTCTTTTCACCATTGATTTGGAAGTTAGTTGTTGAATTGTGTTATAAGTGGGATGGTAATTATGTATTTGATCCTGGGGGATATTTATGGAGTTTCGATCATTGAAAACTTGTTTTACCTCATCATGGAGACTTTTCTTAAAAAGGGGCAAAATTTTTTCTTCTCCATGATAGGTTTTAGACACTTTTAAGTGTGGGACGAGTCAAGCTAGAGACTCATTAACTCAAGCATCGTATAACTAGGTTTAGAGTGTTGTAGGTTAGAAATAAAGGTATAGACTTGGAGATAAGTGTAGGGGAGACCTTCTTTTGTCTTCATGATTGTTTGTAGGGTTGCTCACTCATCTCATGCTTTGGAAATTATGGAGGAGGCCCTTGTGTCCGGTTCACTTCGTTACTATAGTGATTTTTCATTGACACCTTGTGCTTAAACATGATTTCACTAATAGTTGTCCTTTCCTTAACTTGGGTTAAGCAAAGTCTATTCATTGTCATAAGTGTGGGGGAAGTTTTTATACTTCCATGCTCTTAAACATTGAGAAAAATGTTTAGCTTAAGTGTAGGGGGGTCTTCTATCGAAGTGACCTTACCTAGAACTTGTCATTGTCTTGCATGATAACATGGAAAATTGATTTTTCAACATTTTTCAACTTTTTGATCTACTTTGGCCAACAAAAATATGCATTCATATTTTTCATTAATCATTTTACATTTGCATAACACATTTTCATTGTATATATTTCTGCTTTTATTTTTCATCAAAAATATATAAAAAGGAAAAATATAATAAAAACATGGTTTTAACAAGTTTAGATTTCTTTGACATATTAGGCACGCCATGGATATTTCGACTCAACCCGAGTTTGCTTATCTAAGCATTCTCTAGCTAGTATCCTTAACCATGTAGTCCTTCATTGGTCTATTAGGCTAAGCATCCACCAATTTCATTATTTGAGATTTTAAATTTATGGAGAATGGGAAATGATAGAGTTGAAGCAAGTGTAAAAGGGCTAGATAAACTTCATGATAATTACTTGTGGCTAAACCCTTCTCTTCTTTATCTCCATTTTCTTCGCATGTATAATTGTTAATAAATAATCAAGTACGGTTTTAATTGGTTTGTAATTTCTTATGCATTTTTGACTAATCATTCATGGTTGATATGAGTACGTTTTAAGATTCTAAGTTAGTACGTTTTATGTGTACTAGAATTATGTCATGCTCCATATTTAGCGGGTGTTTTTCCTTTTCTTATTTTCAAATTTCTTTGTGAGGAATATAGAAAAATAAGAGCGGCTTATGAAAAAAAATGAGTGGCTAGAGAAAAAAAAAGGAAAAGAAAAAAAAAATACAAGACTCCCAAGAGGGGCAGTGTGGTGTTAATTATAGTGACTATTAAGTTCAAATATTACCTTGACGGGTTGCGGGGATTCAATAGATTGCTCCAATCCAATATTACCTTGACAAGTTGCGGGGTTGAAGATCCAAAGTCTCAAAAAGATGGCGGATGTAAATTATTGCGTGAGTTTATTTTTCTTTCCTTAGCGAGTGTGTAGCTACTTATGAAAGCATGACATGAGGATTTTATACATAAGGCGAATGACTTATTACTCTTGAAACGGACTTGTATTAATTATGAGCGGTTTTTCAAGTAATGGATGAGAGGATTACTTAGGATTAAAACCGTGCTTCCTTATTTTTGGATTTTACACTTCCTATACTTCACACTTGAATAAATGACAAATTTGCCCATAAGCAATTTGCTCAAATAATAACCGGTTCCACATTTAATTGTCATGAATAAGTTGATGCACTTTTTACTTGTGAATGCAATGATCCCATTTTTAAGCTTGGTATGGGGAAAGTGAAACTTGAGGGTGATAAATGTCCATGGTACCCAAGCCCTAATCTAAGCCATTGAATTCTTTATGAGTTAATTCCATCAAAACCATTTCAAGAAAAATCAAAAAATATATAAATAGAATTGTTTTCTTTGCATTGCATTGTAAATATTCAAAATCATGCATCATGTAGTTTAGAGTAGTGTAGATGCATCTCATATGGCCAAGGTGGGTTAATTATGAAGAGAATGTAAATTTGAGCTTTAATATATAATATTTCATGAGGACATGACAATGTTTAAGTGTAGGGGATTTGATATGAGCTTAAAAGCATATCCTTTTATCAACAAATAACCCTAAAACATGAAGCAAAATACCAATTTATCTTGCAAAAACAGTATTATGTGGTATGTTTGTGTTTGTGTACACTTGTGTAGGTAAAAGGATATTTTCAAGCAAACAAGGAAAAACCAAGCTTAAATGGATGAAAAAGACAAAGAAGGATCAAAAGTGACAAGACTTTGAAGTACAAGGACCTATCTTGACAAACTGCCAAAGTTGAAGGACTAAAAGTGCAAATAATGAACAAAGTCAAGATCAAAGTCAAAATTGGTCAACTATCAAGTCAATAAAGTCAAAGGACCAATTCTGCTCAAAGATGTAGTTGGGAGGACTAAAAGTGTCAAAGAAATGAAGTTACAAGCCTTAAAGTATAATCTGCCAAAGTACAAGGGTTGAAACTGCCAAAGTTGGAAAGTTATATAAGTTTAATCCATGTGATGCAAGTTTGGGCCAATAAGAAACAAGTATTCATTGCACACGGATTGCCACCTAAGGGCATTTAATACCCACTAGCAGCCGCCACAATTAATAACCAAATCCTAAGTTTGATCCGTGTGACCTCATTTCAACTAGTCAAAGCGTGCCACGTGTCATCTTCAAGCAACAAAAATATTTCCAGGATCGTTTTTGAGCTACAATGAATATCATGAAAAGTTGTTAACACCAAAAGTGCTTATTTTGGAGAGACGAACACAATGGTAACAACCAATTAGCATGAAATCAACTCTAGAAGAAATCCCCAATTCGTGTTCTTACCTTGAAGATGAGTTTTGCAGAATCATGCCACGTGGAGACCTGGGATTGGTCTCAACACGTCATCATCCCCAACAAACTTCCTCTTCATGTCTATAAATAGCCTGCTAGTCCTCATTTGTACGTAGTAGTTAAATTTTGTAAAAACACACACTTTTCAATTTCCTTTCAACTTTCTTCCTTTTTAGCTTAACTGCTCAAGAGTCTGACAAACTCTTGAGTTAGTTAGTTAGTTAGTTTCATTCCAACAACTTTGTAACCAATTTCCATTAATGAAATTTGAATTCTCTTTTTTCCGCCAAAACTCATATTCATCCTACTGTTCATTCCCTGCTCCTATTTGATCATTGTGTTGCTGAATTGAGTTTGTTATGATCATTGAATGATCATAACCGACTTTGAAGAAGTTTGGTAGCTGTTTGAGTGATTTCAGTTCAAACATTAGCCTTTTTGAAGATTCCAAGCCATGTTGATCATTTCTGTTGATTTGTAGCTGAAGTTGATAAGTAGATTGGTGATCTAGTGATAAGGTGGTGGTTATCACTAGGATAAGAGAGTTCAGCACTCCTCTTCTTCCCAATGGATTACTACAAAAGGTTTTGAAGTTCTGATTTTGGTTCACCTAAATTTGTCAAATGCATGCTACATTTCCTAGTGTAAATCTTGTTGAATGTATGATCAAAGTTGTTTAGTTGGCTTATTGTTTGATTGTATACTTGCTTATAGCTTAAGTCTTGTTTTGCTGTTCTTTAATTTTGGATTGTGTTCTAGTATTAGCTTAATTCATTCATTTTCAGTCTTTGAATCTCAATTGAGTATTAGTTGTTCTTAGTGTTTGCTTGTAATCTTAAACTCTTTCATTTTGAGTCTCAAGTTTAGTTAGCTAAAAGGTTTCATTCAGTTTAAATCAGCACTTAAAAAGTCTTTGCAAAAGTTGTTAATCTCAGTTAAAGGAGTGTTTGGTATTAGCTTTTGAAAAGTTTTCAAGTATTGGAAATTGGCAAGTTAATGTTCATTTGTAGTTGATAGGTCATAATAAAGAGTTTCAAGTCATTTTCAAGTCAAATTGTAAGTCAAACAGGCAATTGGCAATAAAAATGTTTGGGTCATTTTCATGCAGTTTTGCTCTTTAAAAGTTGTCATATTCTTTTAGCTGGCATTTGCTTATTACTTGATGAAATCTTGTCAAACCAACTCTCATTTGTAGTTCAATATATGTAGTTTCAGATTCCAAAAGCATTCTATACAGTTTTCAATAAGCCAAAAGAAATAAGCAAAATTTAGTAAGGATGAGATAAGCAATGTTTCTGTAACTTGAAACTGGATTTTTAGATCTCTTGATTCTTTTCATTAACCTAGCCATTTTATTGCACAAAACTACTTAGAATATAGTATTACATGATTTTTGAAAGTTTCAGCTTTTTGTCAAGAAAGTTTGGTCAACGCCTGGTCAACGATAAGCACATTTTAGCTTAATTCATATTTCTAGCTTAATACTTGATGAAATTTGTTCTAATTTGATTTCCCGTTCATCATTTGAGTTGCTTAATCAGTGTTGGCAAGAAAATCAAGTTGTGCTTGTTTGGTTTGTTCTATAGCTTATTTTGGGCTTATCTTGAAGTGCTTATTTGCTTATTTTGCATTTTCAGTCAAAGTCCTCTTACAGACATAGCTTATTTTGGATTTAAAGTGTTTTGCAATTGGTCTCATTGATTTTGGTCCAGTAATAAGCTCACACGAGCTTATTTGTTTTCTAAACCCGTTTTTGCTTAACAAGTTTTAATAATTGCATTTTAGTCCTCCTTGTTTCAAGCAGTTTTAAATACTGGCTAATCTTCAATCTTTTTAGGGTTTTCACAAAGTAATCCTTTCAGTTTGGAAATTGGTTAAATTCAGTTAGCAAGTTTGTTGAATTTGTTACTATTTGGTTAGTTGGTTACTAGTTTTACATTTTTGACCCTTGTAGTTTACTGATTTGCACTTTTAGTCCCTAGACTTGTTAGAATTTTCATTTCAAGCATTTATATTTCTTAGAATTTACATTTTCAGTCCTTGTAGTTTAAAAGTTTACATTTTGAATATTACTTGAATAAAAATTTGGTAATTGCACTATGTTTTACATATAAGTAGGTAATATTTTTCATTTTTGCAAGGCTTTGTTAAATTAGCAAATAGAATATCCAAAAAAGATTAACAACCAAAAACAGTTAAAAACCCGATATTGGTTGGACTTTCAATTGGCAAGAACTGAGAAAAACGAACTGCATTATACACAATTCCAGTTATCAGCACTAGACTTTATGAGTTCGTCGGATTCCTTTGCAGGAATTGTGCTAAGATCCTCATCCCCTAGGATGGGTGAATCCTGAGGCTCCAGAGCCGGCAAGTCGGGAGAAGGAATAGAATTATCATCGTTCCAAGAAATAGGACTCTCATCGTCATCACTATCATAATAATATGGAGGCACCAGAGGAGGAGTATAAGCACTAAGGTTAGATACTTGCTCTTGTTGCTGATCCGCTTGACATTTTTCGATGATCTTGTTGCAAGCTTCTTGAACTTTTTGAAAGTTGTCAAAAAGTGTGGCAATTTGCTTAGGAGGAAGTGCACAAAAGGGTTGATGATTGACGGTGTGACGTGGGGGCTCAAAATTATACACACTGGGATGATAGCACGGAATTTTCTCAAAGACCTTCGACGGATCACAAGAAGAAGCATCGTGAGGGCCCCCATAAATATAGCACCCCGGGTATGGAGAAAAACCCGGTGCATCTTGAGGATAAGGATTGTCATAGACGGGAGAGGGTGAGAAAGTATTGTAAGAGGAGAAGTATGAATTTGTTGAATTACAAAATGGACAAAATCTAAATTGTGTATCGTCGATATTAAAACCACATCGCTCACAAGTACACCATTGACATGTTTGAAAAGCATGCCATGGTCTCCCACACCGTACGCAAGACGAATCCATGAAGAATTATAAATAAGAGGGGTAAAGAAAAGAATTAAACATAATAGAGGATAAAGAGGAATATTTTTGGTGCAAAACTTTGAAAAAGAAATGCTTTTTATGATTTTTCAAATGTTTTTGGGATTTTTTTGAAAATTTTTGACACGAAAAATAACGTTCACGAGTGAACGGATCCCAAAAAGCAACGCGTCTCTCACAGAAAACCGTTAATCTTTGCGAAAAGAGCCGGCAGCGGCGCCATTTTAATAACTGGCTTTTTACACCAAGTATAAAAATTATATGTTCGTTGTTGAGGTTTTGGTTTTGAGGAGAAAAACCGGGTGAAAGGTAGTTGTTTGACCGGTAACTTAGCAAATTCCTATCCCCTTGAGGTCGGGCTTGGTAATTTTCCGGTGAATAATTACCATAAGCTGCATACACGTTTTCCGGATTTCCTTGAGTAGAAGGACAATCAGTGTATGAGTGAGGACCGCCGCATGTCTCACAGGGATTAGCCACCGCTTTAACTTGTTGTTGGTTTGTAGCGAGAAGCAAGATATTTTTGTTCATTTCGGTCATCATGCGGGTGAATTCGGTTATGTCGGGGTTTGCTGAAGTAGAAGAAACATTGACTCTCGGGTTGTTCCTTGAAGAAGCGGAGGAATCCCAAGTTTTGTGATGAGTAGTTATGTTCTCAATAAGCTCTCTACACTCCTCGGGTCTCCTTTTCATAAATGTGCCACCGGCGGCTGCATTAATCGTATCATGATCACGAAAAGTCAAACCGTTGTAGAAAGTATCAATTAAGGTCATAGGGAGCATGTTGTGTTTGGGCAACGTTCGAATCAAAGAGAGATTCATCGGGGTCTTGCATGAAACCGCTTATTTGATTGCGAAGGCTCGTGACCATGGATGGTGGAAAGTAGCGCGACAAAAAGCATTGAGTCATGTCATCCCAAGTATGAATGGAATTCTTCGGGAGATGATCAAACCATTTCTCGGCGTGGTGTGATAAAGTATGTGGAAAGAGTTGAAGGCGAAGCACATCCATTGTGGCACCGGGCAACTTCATGCTTTGGGTAATAGTAATGAACTTGTTGAGGTGTTTGTTGGCATCATCATCAGGCATTCTGCGGAATGGATTAGTTTGCACTTGCTGAATCATGTAGTGCTTCAACGAAAACTCCGGAGCCGTGATTTGCATCGGCGCAATCGGTCCTCCTCGTCCAAACATGGTAGGTTGACAAAGCTCCTCCATTGTCCGAAGATCGGGCTGTGGAAGAACATTGTTGTTGTTATAATTGAGGTGCGGTGGATTATTGTTGTTGTTAACACCTGCCATAGTTAAATCTTCTCGAGTCTCGGACTCTTGATAATTAGATGATCTAGTACGCATACACCTACAAAGGCAAAAGAAAAGATACCAAACACAAAGAGAATATATACACAATAAAAATAAAATCTTTTTGGATTTTTGAAATTTTTTAATTTTTATAAATTTTTAACAATTTTTAATTTTTTTTTATTTTTATTTTTTTTTGGATTTTTTTGAAATTTTTAAGCAAGAAAAATAACGCTCACAAGTGAAAAAATATTTGTGGCGTTGTAGTAAAATTAATATGCAAGACGTAAATAAAAATGACGTTAATTTAAATCTAAATCTAATTTAAAATAAATGGCAAGTATTTAAAAGCGTGACGAGAATTAAATGGCAATTAAAAGTAAATAACGCAAACTTAAAACTATCCTAAAGGCAAACTTAAAACGCAACTAAAACTTAAAATAAGGCAAGGCTTAAATTAAATCTAAGGCAAGTAATCTTAAAGTGCGACTAAGTAAAAAGGCGGGAAAAGTAAAGCTTAAAAATTAAAAACAGAAACTTAAAAGAACCTAAAAACAGCTCATTCGGAATAATCCTTCGTTCGGGATAAATCACTCGTCCGGAATGTCACCTTCGTTTGGAATAATTTCTTCTTCACTCGGAATATTTACCAAAACCTTTATTCGGAATAAAATGTTCACCCGGAATAAAACCTTGATCCGGAATAAATTCTTTATTCGGAATATGTCACTTATCCGGAATAAATCCTTCACTCGGAATGTTAGCTTGATTCGGAACTTCCACTGATTCGGAATATCTGGCTTGGTTCGGAATGTTTGCTGATCCGGAACAATGTCTTGATTCGGAATAAATTCCGAATGAACTCCTTCACTCGGAATGTTCCGAATGAACTCGCTGATCCGGAATACTTGATGTTCCGGATGAACACCCCTTGTCTGAAACCTTGATTCGGAACAATAAATGTTCTGAATGAAAAATCCCAAAATTCTTCGTTCGGAATGTTCCGAATGAACTAGTTCTGAATGAATTCCCCTGATTCGGAATGTTGGATGTTCCGAATGAACTTCCACTGATTCGGAACTTTCTGCTTGATTCGGAACAGTCAACCAAACACCTTCACTCGGAATATTTGGTGTTGATCCGGAATAACCTGGAGATTGAACAGTAGCGAAGAACAAGGAAAAAGAATAACACGAATCTAGACAAAACTTAATCAAATCAACCAAAAGATTAAATCAAACTAATCACAAATTATCTAATAACAATAACCTATCAATCCAAATCAACAAAACTAACAAATATAACCAAAATAATCAAAACCCACTTTAATCAAATCAATAAAACATCAAAAACATAAACATGAACATAAACATAAAGATTAAAGATTAAAGAAAGGTAGATAGGAGATCAAACAATAAAAGTAAAGATTGGCAATAAATAAAAGGAAACTTACTTGAAATTAAAGGTATTTAAGGTGCAAGACAATTAATTAAATGACATGTATTTAAATTGCAATTAAAGGAAATGGTGGAAGACTAATTGTCACACTTAGCCAACAAAATGAAATGAAAACACTAATGATCTATTTATAGGGGAGATTAAGGAGGTGCTTAGGAAGCTTCCTCCCCTCTTTCTTCTTTTCTTAATTTCATGATTAAGTCCTTAATCTTCTTAAATCTTGGACTTTAATGACTTTGTCTCGGGATTTCTTTAAATTCGTCTTGTAATTCTTCAATAAATTAGACTTGAGTTCTTTGGCTTTTAGTAAACTTCCGTCTTTTGACTTTTTCTTCGATAAATCTTCAGAATTGGTCTTGGACTTCCGTTCCTTTTGCACTCTTGATTTCTTGACTTCGTCTTTCGTCTTTTTCTTCGATAAAAGCCCGTGAATGCCCGTGTTTTCTCCCTTTTCCACATATTCGCCCTAAATCACAACAAAAACACAAACCACGGATAATTCCGACATTTACGACATAAAATACACGTTTTGGCTCGGTTATTATTGTAGTTAAGTGGTAAAAAGGATGGGTGTTTACACACCTATCAATGATGAGGGTAAGTAAAGAGTAAGGAAAGAAACAACCTACTAGGAAGACACCAAGATTTATAGTGGTAAGTAAAGGTAATAAGTGTGTAAACACTTATCCTTTTACCACTAAAATCAATGAAAATCAAGACCTAATCATGTGTTTAATATCGTAAAAGTCGGGATTACGCGTGATTTTGTGTTTTTGTGTGAAATAGGTACAAAAGATTAAAAGGAAAGAAAACACGGGATTTCACGGTCAATTGTTGAAGAAAAGTCCAAGAAAGAGACAAAGTCAAAGTCAAAGAACCAAAAGTGTACCGAAGATCACGAAAACTGGCAAATTCGACACGAGTTTGAAGAAAAGATCAACAAAGCCAAAAAAATCGAGTTCGTTTTAGTGGATTTAACTTAAAGGAGCTTAATTGGGCCTTGTGGGTCCCACATTTAGGTTAATGGGCTCAAAAGCCCATTTGAAAGACATGTTTTGTTTGTTTAATGGCTACAAGCCCATCAAGGCCCAATAATTTCAATATTTAGGGACGGATGAAGTGTTATTAACTTGGGCCAAAGCCCAATTCATTTCGTTAGTACTATGACATGGAAGATTTACATGGACTCCAAGGCCCATATTGGTTGTGTAACTCATGAGACGTTTTATTGGGCTTTCTCATAGGCCATTAGGATTTGAAAAGGGACTGTAAAACGAAGTTATTTTTTACTCAGTCAAACACGTTTATAACTAACGTTTACACACACCACACCCACTCACATATTCTCTTCGATATTTCCCAAGTTACTATCCCATATTCTCTTTCACCTTTTCACCCAAAATAAAACCAGTCACAATTATTCACCCAAACCCTAGAGTTACAAAATAAAATAGGGGCTTTTATTGATTTGAAGCGTGTGAACATCCACGCTCTTTAATTAAATCTCAATTATACCGGAAGCTTGAAGATGGGAAGAGAATGAGTGACATGGCCCTTTCCTTGTACCTGATTGGTGGAAACACCTCACCCTCAAAGATCCAACAATGAGAAGAGGCCACCTCAGCAGAGAAGAAACACAACAAGCACAACCCCTTGACATCCTGGCGATCCGTGTGATAGATGATCACTTTTCCACCGTATGATTAAGAGAAAGAAGAAAGAGAAAGAGAAAAGATGGATTGAACGACCAAGATGTTTCTCCGTGCTCACCAAGTTTTCACCAACAGCCTTGGGGTTGGCTATAACCCCCCCCCCCCCTATTGTGTAATTTTGGTAATCCATCTTTTACTTTATTGTTATTATGCAAAAATATTTTTTAGGGTAATTGTAATATTTCTTTTTCAGTTTTGTACTCTCTTTTTATAATTAATAAAAGTTTTCTCGATTTAAATTGTGTCTTACTTTTCTGTTAAGTTTATTATTATTGCAATTTAATCTTCAAACTGTTTAGTTATAATAATGATTAAATTTATTTAATCAAGTTAATTAATAACTTGTGTTAAATAAAGAAAGTGAAAATTGATAGAAAACTTTCCCACTGAAAGTTGGATTAAAACTGTTCGAGTTACGGTTCGAGACGGTTGTTTTGGTGATGGTTTGATATTCATGGTTTGATGGTGACGTTTGATTGAAAGGTGGTTTCGTTTCGGTCATTAGTCCGCTCAGCGCGCGACTACTTCCCAAAGGTTTTCGTCAAGAGGTTTTAATTCCTTTTAGTTTTATGTTATTTATTAATTTAGAATTATTTGTTTAAGAGTTTAAATAGATTATATGATAGTTTGTTGAGATTATTTCTTGTTTTAGATTATAAACTTTCATATATGATTTTAATCTGCTTGCTACTAATGAGTTTACTGATGTAGCTGTTATAAATCTGAGTTTGCTAGTTTTAAGTTGATTTAATTTTATTTAGTTAAGGTATTAGCTATAATACAAATTTGTGTTTGAAAGTTTTTTTTTTAGTTTTTATAAATCTGTTTACTAGTTTCAAATAAGGTTTTGGATCAATCTGTTTAGTTTGAGTTTATTATTAGTTAGGAGTTATATTGAGTTTTAGATTTAAGTTGTTTGGATCTAAGTTTTTTCTTTATCTGATTTATTTGCAAGTTGTTTTAGTTGATATAATTTTCTTTGTCCTGTTTGTAATTTATCTTCTAGTTAATGATTATTGGTATTGAGTTTTTAGTTTCATTGAGCTGATAAGATATATTGAGTTTTTAGGTTTGATTTGATTTGCTGAAAGTTATTTAATTGCTTGCTGATATTAAGCTTAGATAAGTTAGTTTTGCTGATTTATTATATGTTTTACTAATACTTGTTGAGTTCGTAGTTTCTTATTATTATCTGATTAATACAAGTTTTGCTTTAGCTGTGTTTTGTTTGTTTTGTTGATCACAATAGCTATCAGACTCATTTAGTCTAATAGTTCAAAGCTGATTTATCAGTCTTCAAAAATATACAAGCATACTTGTGACTTTAGTTTTCATTTCAGCTATTAAAAAGTAACAAAAAAAAATTGTCACCAACGAGACTCAAACCCGTGACCTCTAGGATAACAACCAAACGCGTTTACCACTTGACTAGATCTTCTTTTGTGTTTAATTTCTACTTCTTTAATTAATATAGTTTTTTTATTAGGCTGTCAGTTTTAATTTCATTTTAATTCAGAGTTTGTAATTTTATAAATCTACTTAATAGTTTTCTAAAAAAATAGTTTTGAATAAATTAGTTTTATTTTATTTTAAAATTAGTTTTATTTTAAATAAATTAGTTTTTAGTAATATAAATTTTAATTAATTTAGTTTTTAAATAAAAATTAGTTTTAAATAGATTTTGCTTATTAAATGGTAAAAGTAATTTTCAAAATAAATTAGTTGATAATTTTTTAATAGTTTTTTTTTAATTGCTTAATTAAATCTTAAATAGTGTAAAAGTATTTTATTTTTAAATAAAAATAGTTTTTAGTTTTAAATACCAAAACAAGTACTATTAACCGAAAACAATTAATTTTATGATAAAATTGGAAATTAATTCGAGTCGAGTCGAGGAACGATAATTAGACATTAAAAGAAGTGAAAATTCCTACATTATAGGAAGACACCAAGATTTATAGTGGTTCGGCAACGAGGCTCTATCCTTGTTCCTACTCTACTCCTCGAGTACACCTACTCGAGATTTCCATTATATCCACAAGCTCCCTTCTTGGCGGAGAAAACCTTACAACGTCGCTTACATTATTTTTCGACACTAAGCCAAATGTAGAGACCTAATCTTAGCTAAGACCAATCTACACAACGTCACCCACTTCACCATTTTACGACACAAGGCTAGTTGTCGAGTTCTAATCTAAAGATAGAACCAATCTTCACAACGTTGCCCACTTCACCATTTTCCGACAGAACGCTAGATGTCAAGTTTTAATCCAAAGCTAGAACCAATCTTCACGACTCTTCACTTTGAAGCTAAGTGAGAACTTCACACAACACAACTACACATCACTTTTTAGTTTAGTGAGAACTCACAAGACACAACCACATCACTTTATAGTTTAGTGAGAACTTACACAACTTATTACAACTCAACTAAACATATCCAAGTACACACATGTAACTTGGATCTACACAACACAATTCCAAGCACACACATATGCAAAGGATTTACACAACTCTAATCCAAGTATTCGCAAATAGCTTGGATGAACACAACTAGTCCAAGTATTCACAAATACATTAGATCTACACAAGAAACAAATAAACAAATGATGAACATGACTAGATCTTTAGGAGAGGATGATCTTCATCAAGGCTTCATCTTTAATCACATCACAAGTGTATGAGTGGTCTTCTCTTTAGACAAGGTAAAGAAGGAGATCAAGAGGATAATCATAAGTAAACATACTTTACACATTAAGTTATCATTTACAAATGATTAGAATTAGAAAGGAGAAAGAAGGCTGAAAGAGATGTCCAAAAGGGGTTATTGAAAATACATATTTGATCCACTATTTATAGAAGACAAAACCCAACGGCTAGCTGAGGGAGGTTCCTTATCTACCTAGGCGGTTCCTTATCGATAGAGAACCGCGTAGGCACTTAAGGAACCGTAGAGGTAGACTCCGATCCTTTTTGTCTTTTAATGGATTTAAAATATCTGAGGCTGTTTAAACCTTCGAAGGATATTCTTATGGCATTTGGAATATGCCATATTTAAATTTATATTTTCATTTTAATAAAACATTTTCTTAAAAATAAAGTTTATTAAAAATCTTTTGTCACATTTGACAAAAGTGAGTTTTAAGGATAATCACTTTTATGATCACTAAACATAATTAAGATATGTTAGTGTAATGATTATTACCTTGATGATAATGTTTGCTAGATAATTCGTTTTATGATTGTGTTTGACAATAAATGTCTTTGTAATTTGTCATGATCAAAACTAAGAAAGATTAGTTAGCACTAATAATGTTTTTAGGCATTGCTTTGCATTAACAATATCCCCCTTTTTGATTACGACAAACTATAAACTCATTTATGTAGAATACAAAATTATTCTAATTATTAACGAGTTTATCACTATCATTTCTCCCCTTTATCGAAGAAAAAAGGTTAGCACAAGTCTTTGAAGAAGAAAAGAACCGGACTTTGCTAGTATCTCCCCCTTGGTGCTTCATCCCCCATGCTTGGGGAACCAAGTGAATGAGCTAAGGCGACATGCTACACAAAGGTTAGAAGATAGAAAAGAAACACCAATGTATATATGTGCACTACCTACTAACTAACTTGAGAGGGAGGAAGAAAAGAAATCTCAAATTAGCAGTAAGTATTTGCTAAGTATGTCCAAAGAGTGTGTGTTGACAACATCAAAGTTCAATTGGTGGAATAAAGGAAGAAAAGAAACATCCAACCAATCAAAAATGATTAAAATGTCAACGGGTTAAAAATTTAGAATTTATGGAATCACCCATAATCAATTGTAAATTTTAACCATGATCAACTCCTTAATAAATGTGTAAAAAAGAAATAGCGGGGGAAAGATAACACACATAACATTCATATTATACAAATATGAAAGAACATACAAGAGAAATATTCATACACACAATTTGAATATTTAAAGCAAAAAATAAGGAAAAAATACACCACAAAGCATAAACTACTCTAGTAGTGATAATCTTCCAAGATTGCTTAAGTTTTATTGACTCAAACAACTAAAGTACAAAATGTGCCTTAGTTGTAAAAGAAAGACGATGAAACATCATTCGAAGTTTTGTTCACGGGAACGAAAACTTTGAGAGGAGGTCGAGTGAGGAAGAATTCAAGGAAATTTAGCTTGTCATAAACATGATCAAGTTCAATTTGTTGAAACCGACAACAAGCACACGAGGAACCATGATGCAAAACAAAGTCGTTAGATAAGGGAGGTCCATAAAAATGAGAGTTTGGTGGAGAAGGAGATAATGGATAAGAGATGTTTTCACAATGCCTAGTGAGATTTGGGAAAGAAGATAGGTCATTGAGTTGTGGAGAGTTGAAAGGTTTAGGTGGTGGTGGAAGAATTTCCTTTTCTCCGGTAATTGGATTTATAGAGTAAGTCTCATTCCAATATTTAATCGGAGAGAAAGAAGAATTCTGGATTTGGGAGAAGAGGAATCATGAGTTGTTCTCTTGATCCAAATGGGTCAAATAGAGATTTTTAGTTTCTTTGAAAGCTTAGAGGAAGAAGCTTTAGGTTGAGAAGATTGTGACAAAGATATGTCAAGGTTAGGAATGGAAGAGTTAGGCATTATGAGGGATGAAGAGAAGAACTTCCAAAAGAGAAGAATTTAAAGAAAGTAGACAAGGAAAAGATTTGAAATGAAAACAAAAGGTTGTAGGGAATATTTAGCCAAATTGGGTAAACAAAGAATCTTAACCAAGACAGTGGTAAAAGAAAAAAGACCAAACGTAAGCCAAAAGTGGCTTTGCTGTCCGCGGTTCCTTAAAGGAACCCGCGGTTCCATATCGATATGGAGCCGCGCGACTAGCCCTAAGGAGCCGCGTATAGTAGACGTTACACCATGATTTTCAAAGGTTTTGAAGAAAAATAAGACTCTTTCAAATTTTTCAAATCTTGGATTTTTACCTCTTTTAGCACTAGAGTATGTTAAGGTTGCATAAAAGCAACATACTCACAAAGAGTGTCTTGACAAAGGGTGATAAAATATTTAGAGAACATTTTGATCCGATTTTATGTCAAGTTTTAGAGGTTGTGATAGATTTATGTTCAATTTTAAATAAATTGAAGTTGATTAATGTGACCACATAGGTTGAAACACTTAAAACAAAATCCATAGAAAATATTCATGAAAAACTCATGAAGGAAAGGAAATACAAGAAAAGAAATAACAACTAACTATTACAAAGTTAGCTTAAACTAGTTCTTGATAGAATAGTCTTCTTTGGCTTGACTTTCTTTAAATACATTTGATTTTGAAAATCATCATTCATCTCCTAGGAGGAGGAGGCATGGAGAACAAGGTAAGCAAGAAATCATGCAACCTCCTATGAAGACCAAGCATCTCCAACCTTAGGTTTTGAATGATGTAGTTTTTATAGAGACAACATGGGCAATTAGCACCATGAGCTTCTAGAAAACCAAAGAAGTAAGGATCACCCATGAAGTGAGAAATAGGAATGCCCAAAATAGGAGCATTAGTGTTTGAGGGAGGAGGAGGTGGTGGAGGCATAGTGTCTAAGGGTGATATGGGTGACATGGGTGAATTTGGTAGAGTGAAAGGAGAGGTAACCAAAGGCTCAAGGACAAAGGGAATGCTTTGTAGAGGTTGAGGTTGAGTATTCCCATCCAAGGGAGGACTAGGAGTGAAGGGTGAGGACAACTCATTCATTCTTGATTGGAATGAGGAAGAGGTAGAACCATGTGAATGGTTAGTACCATGAGTTGAGTTGGTTTTGCATGGAGCAAGGGTGGTGAAGGTGATGAGGAAATGAAAATATGAGAAATCTCATTTTTGGGAGTGTGAAAAGATAAAGAACCAAGTATATGTAACTTAATCTTGATCTTAAGGTTTCTTTTGGAAGGGGAGGTTTTGGAAGAATTGGATGTTCTAGTAGACACCATGGTTGTGAGTTTAGGTTTAGAGAAAAGTTGAAGGGATGAAGACCACAATCAACAAAAGAGGGTTTAAGAAGAGGAAGGAATAATCCAAACTATTAATGGGTTAAAATCATTTTAGGTGAATAATGAAATTAGGTAGCCTAGTTTAGGAAAGTGCAGGATTTTGCAAAAATTTTATCAAAGTTTACACAGATTAAGGAAAACAGTGTAAAGCAAAGATTTTGTCGAAACAGTGGATGGCGGTTCCTTATGTAGGGTCGCGGTTTGATATCGATAAAGAACCGCGGGGAGGATAAAGAACCACCACCAGGGGGTTCGAAAAAGTGCACTTCTTGAAACTTTTGCTAGCCCAGATTTTATACAAAGGTTTATCAAGCCAAAGTGGACTATTAATGCAAATCTAGGAAGCTAACTAACACATAATATGCACAAAGCTATGTAAATCGAAAGATCGATTACATAGGAAATTAGGATAAAAATACTAAGTAATCCAAACACAAAGTATTAGTTAATAAACATAAAATCCTAGAAATAAAGAGAGAAAAAAAAGGAAAATAATGTTCAACAATTCAAACATGTTCACAAACATGTTAACCATGATAAACCAAAGTTTCACTTCTTATTTTTGCCATGTCCCTTGATCAATTTGGTTATGCTCTTGAACGATCCTCTTGACTCCACTCGATGATCATACAACTCACCTTGGGTTTTAAGATTAGCACGATAGACATCCTCAAGACCAAAGTTCTCCGGAAGTCCACTAGTGGCATAGTGAGAAGGAGGGATGATTTCATCTAACCCGTCCATGAAAGTTTCCATGGATGGGTGGGAGTCACTCGAAGAGCCAACATGAGCACTAGTGCCTACGCCACCACCATCACTTGGTGACATATCAAAGTCCTCATCATCGGACTCTTGTGAATCGGACTTTCTCGAACCTCGATCACTTCTAGGCTTTCGTGGTTGTACCCTTTGAATAGGTAGCATAACTCGTTTAACCGAACGAAAGCGAGAAATGTTGATTTCAGGATAGTCTTCACCAACCTTCTTAAGAAGGCGAGTAAGGAGCATGGCATAGGGAAGATTTGTTTTGGGTTTGGAAAGAGCATAAGTGATTCGTCGAGCGATATAGTATGCGAGATTGTACGCCTAGAGATGCAACATAACATGTGCGCCATACACGCCAGAATATGATCCCGGTTTCCACCAAGACAAAACACATTCTCCCTAAGGATGTCGGCCCATCGGACCATACAATCATTAAGGTCGCTTAAGAGAACCTTATAGCGTTTTACCCGACGCTTTTTAGAGTGGAGGCTTCTTACAACGTTTCCACTACGCTCTTTACAAATGAAATCAAGGATGAAGTCAAGGTCAATCTCTTTATTTTCATCTGGAGCACAGTCGAAGGGTTCAAGGAGATAATCAAGCTTCCATTTATCTATAAATCGACAAGTGCCTCTAAATGGAATACGAAGAGCTTGACCAAAGTCTTCAAGAGAGAGTTTAATGAGTCGACCTTCAAAGATGAACCTAACATATAATCCACCGTCATCATAAACGAGAGAATATGTGCTAAAGAACTCCTAGATAAATTTAGGATATATATCCTCCTTGATGTCTAACAAACAATCAAACCCGATTTGTCCAAACATCAACTATATATAGCCCTCAATATCCTCTTGGACAACTCTATCCTCGTAAAAGCAACGGTTTTGAAGTGAGGAATAGGTGTTTGCAAGTTGAGGGGAAGGACACATTTCGGATTGGTTTGGCATATAATGTTTAGTGTATTGGTGATCTTGTTGATATTCCTAAGGCATGATTTAGTACCTAAATAAGCACAAAAATATTTCCCCAATCACTCATTTGTTACGTATAAACCAAAAAATCAAAAAGATGAGAATGTGTTTCATCAATTTCTTGACAAACAAAGGATTAATCCTTATCATTCCCATGCTCACAATGTACCTAGTTCATTATTGACAATAACATATTAATCATGTAAAATCAACAATGAACTCGAACATTGGTTTTTCAAAATGTAATAAAATATGTTGTTTCATGTTAGTAGGGAGCTTTGTTCAAAGATTTTCCATCTCGATATTACGTTCTGACTGAGTGGTTGGGTTTATGATTTAAAGTGCCCTCGCTCCTCAAACGTTTATAGAATGGCTTCTGAGTATGATGGCCCGAACAATGATACTATTACTCCAAAAATTAATTCAATCAGAGAATGTTAATTAAACAGAATGAACTCAAGACTAACACTTGGTATATATGCATATTGTGTGTCAGTCCAGATTCCGTGAGAAGGTTGTGGTTGGATAATCAAAAAGACTCTATAGGCTAAGGTGAGTTTATAGCCTCACATTTTAAAAGCTTACAAACAAATTGAAAACCCGCGAGGGGGATAAATGCAAAACTAGAATACAAGTGTTTTTGTATGCTGCCTATATGATTATTGACACTATGTTTACTTGTTGCCATCCAAAGTTCCTTATTAATCGTGAACCGCTAATCATTTAATGAGCGCTAATATCGAGAATAGTACAATTGGAGACTGACATCTCCTATCTAGGAAAGTCGCACTTGCTAGCAGCTAATGGTCCATTCCTAGGCTAAACAGATATGATTTATTTTGCAAAACTCAGGCTAGTCTGGAAATCTTCCTGCTTTAGGGCAATTTGTTGGATTTTTCTGATAATGTCTAGTCGCGGGTCATGAGCTAGTGCAATAAGAATCGATGAATTTAAAACTGGGTGTTGATAGGTGTGAAAACACACATCCTTTTACCACTTAATTATAATAATAACCAAGCCAAAACGTGTATTTAATGTCGTAAAAGTCAGAATTATGCGTGGTTTGTGTTTATGTTGTGATTTAGGACCAAAACGTGAAAAGGGAAGAAAACACGGGTTTTCACGGGCTTATCGAAGAAAAAGTTAAAAGACGAAGTCAAAAGATCAAGAGTGCAAAAAGAACGGAAGTCAAAGGCCTATTCTAAAGATTTATCGAAGAAAAAGTCTAAAGACGGAAGTTTAATGAAGTCGAAGAACCAAATCTAATAAAAGAAGAAAAGTAGAAGACGAGTTCATTTCATATCGACAAATCTCGAGACAACGTCGAGAAAGACGAAGAAATTAAAAGACGAAAAGATAAAGAAAGAAAGAAGAAATCAACACCACATTTTCCACTCCTCCTATAAATACACTTCTAATGTGTCATTAGGAGGTGGTTAGATAGTTTTATTAAATTTTAGGAGTAGATTTAAATTACTTTCTCTCTCTAGATTTACTTTCATGTTTTTCAAGCTTATTAATTTTAATCTTGTATTTGAATCTTAATCATCTTTAATCCAAACTTTTTAGATAATCATTCTCATTCTACCTTTCTTATTATTAATCTATTGTCTTGATTTGGTTAATCATGTAGTTTAATCTTTATGCTTATTTGCTTATTGATGTGTTTATTTGATTGTGCTTATTGGTTTTGATGTGTTTGATCTTTCTAGCTTATTGTGTTTAGTGCTTATTTTTATGTTTTTAGTTTATCTTTAATTAGTGGATTTGGTAGATTAATTTTATAAAAAGTTGATTTTTAATTTTTATACTATTAAGTGTTTTTAAAGTTTTTGATTTGTGGTTTAATTAGTTTTTCTTAAAATTTGTTTAGATTAAGTTTTGGTTAATTGCTTATTTGGATTGTGCTTATTCGTAGCTTATTCCCTTGTTTTTAGAAAAGTCTGTTACTGTTTATCTGATTTTTACACATCTTCGGAAAAGGGTTTAGGATTCCGAAGATTGCACCATTTATCCGAAAATTTACTATTCCGAACTATGCCATTTATCCAAAATTTTGTTTTATTCCGAAAATAGGTAGTTTATCCGAAAATTCTTTGCTTTTCCGAAATACTTAGTTATTTCGAAGATTTGTGTTATTCCGAAAATCCCATTATTCCGAATATAGTCTATTTTTCCGAAGATTTCAATTTTTCCGAAAATAGGCAGTTATTCCGAAGATTTCCATTTCTCCGAATTTAGTTCATTTTTTCGAAGAAGTAGATTTATCCGAATTTCCTTATTATTACGAAAAAGTTAGGTTTATCCAAAAATGGGTGTTTATTCCGAAATTTTGTGCTTTTCTGAAAATAATTAGTTTTCCGAAATAGTTTTTATTCCGAAGATTTAATTTTATTTTATTTTCAATTTTAATTTTAAATTTTATTTTTATTAAAGTTTTAATCTTTTGTCATTAAATTTTCAATGTATTTGATTTTAGTTTTATATTTTGAAGCTTTCATTATTTATTTTATTTAGTTACTCAACGACATTTTCTTTCCTTTTAGCAAGAACGACTAAGTTACACTTTAAACCGTAATCAATTCGATTAGACCGATTTCAACGAACTTCTTTAGTATTAAGAAAACCTTTGTATTAAATGGCACCGCTGCCGGCTCTTTTCGTGAAGATTAACGGTTTTTTGTGAGAGACGCGTTGGATTTTGGGATCCGTTCTCCTTTGAACGTTATTTTTCTTGCAAAATTTTCAAAATTTTTCAAAAATCCATAAAAATCAAAAATTTCAAAAATCCAAAAACATTTTAAAAAATCATAAAAAGCATTTCTTTTTCAAAGGTTTTGCACCAAAAATATTTTCTTTCACGTTAACCATTATTTTTCTCTTTCTTTGTTTTTCTTTTCTTGTGTAGGTGTATGCGTACTCGTTCACGCAAAAGGAATTCCATTCAAGTTGCTGTCATCGAGCCTCCTCTTGTTGTTAACACAATGGATAACCGTCCAATGATCGAGCTCTTGCAGTCACATGTTGAAGGCAATGAGGATGCGATTGTGGTTCCGGCTATTGATGCAAATAACTTTGAGCTCAAGACCGGTTTCATTCAAATGGTTTCCGTAACACCTATCTTAGGCCGCACCCATGATGATCCGCATGATCACATCAAAAGGTTTGTTCACTTAACCAATACCGTGAAATACAGTGGGGTTTCACAAGAGGCAATCTGTTTGCTCCTCTTTCCTTTCTCCCTCGAGGGACAAGCCCGGACTTGGCTTGATAAGGAACCACCCCAAAGTATTACAACATGGGCGGACCTAGAGACCAAGTTTATCAATTACTTTTTCCCACCCTCACGTACTACCGCTTTGCGGAACAAAAGTACGGTGAGACGTTTAGTGAATCTTGGGATCGTTTTAAGGAACTTTTAAGAAAGTGTCCACAACACGGTTTTACAAAGGTGCGTCAAATTAATACTTCTTATAATGGATTAACTTTGAATGACCAAGATTTACTAAATAGTGCTTCGGGGGGTAATATTCTTGTCAAATATATGTTTGAGGCTTGGGCTATCATTGAGAACAAGGCCAAAGTCCAAACAAAGAGTGTTAGGGCTACTATGGCTAGTGCCAGTGAGAGTGAGTTGACCAATCATCTTAAGGAACTTACTTCAGCTGTGTAACAACTTGTTTTAAGAGATAACCCTCCTAATCAACATGCCCATGCTCTCAATATTACTTGTGAAACTTGTGGTGGGCCACACTCTTATGCTAATTGTGATAAAGCTTATGATCAATCTCACGGGGAAGTGTATGCTTACAACAACACGGAGAGAGTTCATTCAATCCTAATGTCGATGTTAATCACTTGTCTTACAACTCGACGAATTACTAAGCTCCACCCGGTTTTCAGCAAAGACCACACCCACCCACCCATAACAACCAAGGGTCACCAAGAGCAAATGTTCAACAAAATGCAAATGTGAGGGGCTACAATTCAAATCAAGGAGCTTATCCGATGCAAAATCAAGGCTTTCAAAACCAAGGTTTCAATCCTCAAGGTTTTCAACCATATAACCAATACCCAAACCAAGGTTTTCAACAACAAGGGTTCAATTTACCTCATCCGCACATGGACTTGATTCTACAAAAATTAACCGATCATGAGAAAACCATGAAGGAAATGCAAGAGTACACGGATAGGAAATTCGTTCAAATGTTTCAAACCCTTCGTCCCCAAGGTGGTCTTCCTTCTACAACCAAAACAAACCCTAGAGCGAATGTGAGTGCTATTACTACACGCAATGGAGCAACTCTAGTAGGACCTTCTACCCCTCCCCAAGTTACTCCATCTACACCTCCTCCATCCCCATTTATCCCTCCTACTTCCACGCCTAGTACTTGTTCTACATTACCGTCTCCACCTTTTACGGAAGAAGTACCAAAGACAAAACCTTTATCATCCCCACCTTCCACCTCTAAACCTTCTACTTCTCAACCATCAACATCTCAACCTTCACCTTCTACACCTACACCACCTAAACCAAATATTCCTTATCCTTCAAGATTAGACAAGTGCAAAGTACTCACCAAAGAGGATTCTCAAATCACTACCTATTTGAAGATGATCTCTCAAATGAATTTCAACATTAGCCTTGTTGAAGCACTTGTCCAAATGCTGAAATTTGTCAAAGCATTCAAGGAATTGCTTAGTAAGAAGGAGAAGATGGCTGAGTTTGTTAACACACGCTTAAATGAAAATTGTTCTGCTGTCATTCTTAAAGAACTTCCGGAAAAACTCGGAGATCCCGGTCATTTTGTGCTACCTTGCATTTTTAGCAAAGTTGAAGAATTTACTGCCTTAGTCGATCTCGAGGCAAGTATTAATTTGATGCCATTAAGTGTTTGGAAAAAGTTATCATTACCCGACCTTACACCAACAAAGATGACTCTTGAGCTAGCAAATCGAACTCTCGCTTACCCTGTTGGTATTGTCGAAGATGTTTTCGTTAAAGTTGGTCCCTTCACTTTTCTGGTCGATTTTGTTGTTGTTGATTATGAAATGGACCCTCGTATTCCGTTAATACTTGGACGGCCATTCTTGAGAACCAGAAAAGCTTTAGTCGATGTTGCCGAAGGTGAACTCATTCTAAGGGTCGGGAATGATCAACAAGTTTTTAAGATGGGGAAGATTACAAGTAAATCAAATGGAAAAGAATCGGTGAAAATGATTGATGTGTTTCAAGACGAGCTTGATACAACTCCTTGGGGAAGTATAAAGTTCGATGATTTTGTGCTGCATGACAATCCTCTTTTCGAGACTTGCTATGATAATCCACTTTTCCAAGACCACGTGGACGAATATGATGATGATTCTCTATCCAATTTGGATCCCCCACCAATTTATGATTCTCCACCAATCTATGATGATTATGATGATGATTCTAGTTCCGATGTGGATGATTATGACGATTTTTCTTCAGAGTATAAAGACATGCCAACTTATGATGACTTTGATGATGTTGACACTCTTTCGAGTGATTCTTCAAATGATATGTCTTCTAATGATGATTATACTCCTATTTTTGACAAAGATCCTCCGCCAACAATGCTTGATCCTACTTTGGATGATTAGTCATTTGAGGAAGATTTTGCTACTTTTCTTAATACATACTTTCCTAATGAGAATGATTCTCCTCCTTTGGACTTTGATTATGGTCTTTATTCTCCTTCGGATACTAAGAAACCCGTTTCAAAGGAGAAGAAACTGGACGACACCAATATCCGTAGTACCTATGTCTTAACACCTCTCTTTCCACCTTCTTCGGATGAGATTGTGCGGTTTATGGGCGAATCTTCAAGGTATCACAATTTTCAAGCCATCTCAGTATCCATCTGATGAAATAAAAGGAAACACTTTTGGAAACAATGGAGATATGCTTTCACTTCATCATACTTTCTACCACCGTGCTCCATCTTTGCTTAAGGGAACCTTGCCTACTCTTCTTTGGCTTGTCTTGTTCACCTTAAGCTTGTGCTATTTGATGGACGAAAACCATGTATTTGACCCCAGTGGATGTTCTTCAAGGTTCTTAGCATTCTAATCAAGGTCGAGTCAGGCTCACGACTCGGTGAACAAAAACAAGCGCTTTTCGGGAGGCAACCCGATTATCTATCCTTTTTATCCATTTTATAATAAGTGTAGGGCGAGACCCTCGTATGTGTTTATTGTTTTCTTTCTTATCATATGCAGGGATTCGAGCTTTCAAAGATCCATTCTTGATAACTTTTGACGATCCGTGATTCCGTGTACCCGTCTTCCCGGTTTTATCCTAAACTCTTTTGATTCACTATTTTATATTCTTTAACATTAAAATAGGGATCACTTTAGTTGTCTCTTCCTTAGCAAGATTTAAACAACGCGCACAATGTCCTAAGTGTAGGGGAGTTTACTCCCACATGCTTAAACATTGAGGACAATGTTTATATTAAGTGTAGGGGGGATTTCTATCGAAGTTAAGTGGGATTTTCCTTGTATATGCCCTCATTTTAACCGGAAAATTGATTTTTCGACATTTTTTCAAATTTTTTGATCTATTTTGGCCTAGTAGTTTTTCCTTTGTTATCGTTATTTTATTTTATTGCTAGAATAAATTTTAATAAAATGGTTTTAATGAGTTTAGATGTCGTTGATATGTTAGGCCAGTCGTGAATCTTTTGACTCAACCCGAGTTTACTTATCCAAGTTTACTCTAGCTAGTATCATTAACGTGTTTAAATCAAGTTTTGATAGGCTTTTATATAGGAAACTTTTAAACGCGAATGTCTTATCTCTTATGGGTTAAGAACAAGAACTTTTCGCATGTTCCTATAATTTATCCAAGATAGTCGTTTATCAAGGGAACTTTAAAATGCGAATTCTAAACTTGAAAAAGTATAAGAAGTTGCAAGATCCTATAGATGACTTGAAAACCCAAAACTTTGATTTAATAGGCTAAGCGTCCACGAGTCTCATTCCTTGAGATTTTAAATTATGGAGAACGAGAGATGATAGAGTCAATTATAAGTTTGGTATTCTTTCATGAATTTATGTGAGTTAATTATGACCTTCTTCTTCCATCGCTTGTTAATAAATTTAATTACGATAAGTAAGATTGTACGATTTGAAAAGTTACTTAGCTTCTAGCACAAGATCGTTTAAAAGTTGCTCGGTATTAATTAGAGTTCATAGCCAAGGCATAACTTATTGAAGCGGGATGCAAAGATTGGCGAGTCCGAAAAGGCCCTAACAAGGCATGAGGGCTACATTTTGTTGCTAAAGATCCAAAAGTGATGTGAAGAATCATTTATCAAAAATCAATATGAAGGACCGAGACACACGAAGAAAAGCAAATACCCCCCTAAAGATCATGGAGAAGTCTGTTGGAAATACGTTTTACGTATTAAGAAGGATCGGTCACTCCAACAATAGTCCATGTAATAGCTCGTAGTTTAGTCACTTATCTTTATTTAACAAAGAAACCAAAGCCTAGCCTACAACATGTGTAGGCCGGCCCAATGTAAGCCCAAGCCCATGTCAAGGGCTTGGGTATATAAACCCTCTCCTTAGATGGAGAGGGTGTGTGTGTTCTTTATTTTTACACATAGTGAAAAAGTGTTTTTCTTTCACTTTCTCTCTCTAAGTGTGTGTGTTCTCACCATCTCTCTATCTCTTCCTCTCTCTAAAAACATAAGCAAGATTTACATATCCTACAAATGGTATCAAGAGCCATGGGATGATTGTATTGTTCATGTGTTTGTGTTCTTGATTCATACGGCTATTTTTATCCATTTTTACACGAACCAAAAAATTTTTTTGTGTTTTTGATGGTTTTTTCTTGATACAAATCTTCTACATAGTTGTGGTAGGGATTTGGTATAGTTACTTTGGCTAAAAACATAAATTTTTTGGGTGTTTTGATCATTTTTTGGCTTAAAATCACGAATTGGTTGAGTTTTGTCTGAGAAAAGTGGGAATTATTCCGATCAGGTCATCGGAAAAGGGTTTATAGGACATTCCGATTAGTGTAATCGGAATAGGGTTTAGGGATTCCGATTTTGGATACATTCCGATCAGGTATTCAGATTAGGTATTCCAATCAGGCATTCCGATTTGGTTTATTCCGATTAGGGACATTCCGACAGGGTTTATTCCGATCAAGGTATTCCGATCTGGTTTATTCCGATTAGGTACATTCAGATCAAGGTTATTCTGATTAGGGTTTATTTCGATTTGGGAGATTCGGATCAAGGTTATTCCGATAGGGCTTATTCCGACTGATATTCCGATCACTATTCCGATAACCAAAATTTATTTCTTAAAAAATTTCGTACAATTGTGTGTAATTTTGACTTGGAATTTTTGGTTTATCGAGGACATTTTTTAGGGGATTTTAACATTGTTTCTCGACTTCAACTCACAACAACAAACACATTTACTTTCTTTCATTGATCGATCAACGTTTGTAAATCTTAACTTATTGAAATGGAGTACACATCTCTTACGGATAAGTCCATCCTCTCGGGTACGGATAATCGTTCACCAATGTTGGTGAAGACTATGTATGAGGAATGGGCTTCCCGAATGGAACTTTATATGTTGAACAAGGAGAATGGACATCTCATTTGGGCATCGGTGCTCAATGGACCATTAGATTATGGTACAGTGACGGAAGGTACAACTACTCGTCCTCGCTCAACGGGTGAATTGACTGGAGATATGAAGATTCAAGACAAATGTGATAAGTATGCTACAAACATCATTCTCCAAGCCCTTCCTCCAGATGTCTACAAACTCGTCAGCAAACATAAAGTTGCCAAAGAGTTATGGGATAGAATTCGTGTTCTCATGCAAGGCACCTCGTTAACTAAACAAGAACGAGAGTGTAAGCTTTATGATACTTTTGATAAGTTTGCCTATGTGCCAGGGGAGACTCTTAATGATTACTATCTGAGAATTACCCTATTGTTGAATGAGCTCAATATCTATGGCATGACAATTCCTACCTTTCAATTGAACACCAAGTATTTGAACACTCTTCCTTCATAATGGAAAAAATACGTGACAGATGTTAAATTGGCTAAGGACTTGCATAACACCAATGTGGATCAACTTCAAGCTTTTCTTCAACAACACGAATGCCACGTGATCGAGGCTCGGTTGTCTACACCTCAAGTTCATTATCCACTTGCAATGTATGCTTCTCAACAAAACATGGCTTATACTTATCAACAACCATCATACTTGCAGCAACCACCACCACACACCTATCAACAACCATCTTATCAACCACCAATGATGCCACAGCAAGCATTTCAACAAGGTGTTCATCAACAATCTTTTCCGCAGCAACCATCATATCAGACATCACCATCACAAGCCAACACTTCTCCAAGGGCTATACTCCTCAGCAAGGATATTTTCCAATAGAAGCACAACCATCACAAGCTTTCTACTCTAATGAACTTCCACCAATCCAAGCACCGGTCTTTACTCCAAATGATACGCCAGCTGATGTTCTAAACCATCTCACAGCCTACTTGTCAAAACTTGTTGCAACTAGAGGATTTCCACCAACAAACAATCAGCTCCGCACCTCATCAAATCCTCGACAACAAGCCACTGTTCAAGATGGTCAAGTGACGGTGAAACCTATTCAGGGAAGGCAAAATTCATATGGACCTCCTACAAGGACTGGGAACAATCAAGCTGTGAATTCTCAAGCTAGTGGAAATGGAAATCTTATTGGTCCTAAAAAGGTTGTGACTTGCTACAATTGCCGAGGACAAGGTCATATGGCTAGGGAATGCACTCAGCCAAAGAGGAGGAGGGATGATGCATGGTTTCGTGAGAAGATGTATTTGGTTGATGCTCAGTCTAAGGGGAAGACTTTGGATTCAGAGGAGTTAGCATTTCTTGCAGACCCAGGGGCAGCAGATACTGAAGGCATTGCAGTCGTTTCTACTTCTAATGCAGCTTATCAAGCAGATGATCTTGACGCATGTGATTCAGATTGTGATGACATTCACTCAGCCCAAGCTGCTCTCGTTGCTAATCTCTCTCACTACGGTTCTGATGTCGTCAGTGAGGTACCAACCACATCTAATAATATTGATGATAACCAACATCAAGTTAGGCATGAAAATGACAACCTCGAATAGCATTCGGGAACTAGTAACTCAAATGATGTGGTACCCAATCCTACACACTTGAGTGAACCTCAACCAAATGCTACGACGGGTATGGAATCTTATGCTCAACATGATTTGGTCATGGTGCCTAAACATATTATTGATCAAATGCATATGGCTCTCAGACAATCCGTAGATACGAATTCCACCCTAACTGCTGAGCTTGCGTTGCATAAAGAAAAGGTCAAAGCTTTTGAAATGGTCCCTCAAGCAGAGAAAATAACATGTTCTGAGTTTGACCAATTTCGTTTTGAAAAGATTGAACGAAAGAAATAGAATCATTAACAGCTAATCTTTACAATGAATTAAAAGCAAAAGAGTCGGTTGTCAATGATTTATAGAAACTTAAAATGGATTTTGAAACTCTCGAGTCTAAAAAGGTTGAATCGGAAATTAATGCTACCAAACTTATTAAAATTTTAAGAACAACAGCTTTTAAAAAAATACGCTTCCATAGAAAATGTTCATCTTTTAACTAAATCATTCAAAGAACTCGAACTTAAGCGTCTTCAAGATTTACCACCTAATCCCGGTTATGCAAAACAAGCTCAGGAACACATTCCCGGTCTTTATGATATCACCATAATTGGCAAATCGAAAGAAGCACCTTTTGTTCGTAGTACTGAGGAGACACAGTCACTTGCGGATGAAACTCATTCTAAAATGCTTTCAAAATTCCATACAATTGATTATGATCAACATAACAAAGATCAATTTTCGAAAAAGACACGCATTCGCTTACAAAAGGAATTAGCAGAATTAACAGTTCTTGTGCCCCAAAGTTTGTCAAATGAAAATCTTCCTAGTACGTCTCCTACACTTGTCAAAACGGATTTAACAAAGTTAATTCCACCGGTAAGCAAAGCGTCCGTTAACTTAAATGCAGTTCACCAACACTTAGCCGATTTTGACAAGGTCATCTTGGAACGTACGACGGCTTCAGCCATAACAGAAGGTGAATGGAACTTTGAGCACACTAGAGCTGCGTTCCGAAACGAAATTGTTCCGTTTGTAGACAATGTTAAAGCTTGTCTTAGTAATCTTGATCAAGATTTGCTTTTGGAAATAGAAGAAATTAGACGTGTTTTCAATGAAATGGAAGATTCTTTTGAAAACAGTTTACTCGAAATAGAACGAGTTTCACGCCAAAATGATCAGCTTCTGAAGCAAGTGATGTCTCATGATATAGTTTCTGTCTGTGTGAATAAAAGTGTTGATAATGATTCTATTGTGCATAATGTTGAATATGTGGATAATGTGGTAGATAGTAATTGTCACGAATCTGACGCTGAATTTTTAAAGCTTCAAGACTCATATTCTTCGCTTTCAAAACGTTTTGATGAGATTCAAACACATTGTATTTCGCTTGAATGCAAGAAACAATTTATTCAAGAAATATTTGAAACGTCATTCGAAGGTGTTAATATCGATGATGCAAACTTTGAAAAGAATTTTCAATTGAATTTACAATCAAAACAGCGTCGGCCAAGTGACAAAGTTGCTACATCTTTGCCGATAGAAATAGAGGAATCTAAGGAGCTTAACTGTGTGAACGTACTTGAGGCCGCTGAGAATTTTAAACTTGATCTAGATAATCGAGTTTCCAAGATTTTGTCCAAAGTTGATAACTTAAAACAGAAAAATACACGACTCTTCGATTCAGTAAAGCACGCATGTGCTAATACCACTGCACAGAATCAATCGTTGATTGAACAATTGAATCGAAAGTCGGTGGAAATATCTGATTTGAGGGAACAAATTTGTGATAAAAATCTGGTCTTGGCTGAGTTAAAGGAAACACTTTGTACTCTAAAAGGTAAGAATGTTGTGGATAACGCAGACACTGTCTCAGTATCGTCCTCTAGTGCAATCAAAAGGAACCTTATAGCCGTCACACCACTTAATAAGGGCCCTAGGACTAAACCATCTCAAACTTTGGTCACTAAAGATAAGGCGGAATCAAAACCAGCTTCTAATATTCCCGTGTTTCCTTCTACAGGAGTAAGCACCACTACTAAGACTCAAAGATCTAAGCTTAAAAGAAACAAGAAGAAAGATAGGATCTTGCCCACATCTAGTAGTCAAGTGAAGAAGAAAGTAGAAGCCCATCCTAGGAATGTTATTTCTGTTTTGAATAAAAAGAATCATGTAGCTAAACCTAAAGGCTCTGCGGTTGTGCAGCGTTCTAAGCCTACTGTTAATTCTAATTTAAAATGTTGGAATTGCAATGAATGTATGTTTTCTAGTCTTCATGATTCTTGCCTTATTGACCATGTGAATGAGGTGTATGCCCGGAAAAATGGATTAGAATGGAAACCGACTGGGAAAGTGTTAACCCAAGTTGGTTGGATGTGGCGCCCCACTGGTAGAACTTTCACTATAGTAGGAAATACGTGCCCTTTGACTAGGATCACTCCCACTAATGCGAAGAAAGCGTGCCTTTTAACTAGGAGTACCAAGGCTACCAAAACACAAGCGTGTCCTTTAACTAGGAACACCAACACTACTGTACGAACAAAGTGCCCTTTAACTAGGTCTACTCCCACTGTAGTGCCCACGGATAATCCAAAACCTACGAAAGTTGGAACTATAAAACCTGTTAGTGCTAAAACTCACATTAGAAAACGCGGGAAATCTAAGGGTCTCAAAAATGTTAGCAATTCTGATAATTCTATATCTGTATCTGCTAACACTCCGGAACCAATAGTTTCTAATGCATTGTCTACTGTTGTTATTGAAAACAGGTGGTCCAAATTGTTCTCTGGTATTTGGACTCTGGTTGCTCCAAGCATATGACTGGAGATCGCTCTCAGCTTAGAAATTTCGCCAGCAAGTTTCTTGGTACGGTTCGATTTGGAAATGATCATATTGCAAATATAATGGGTTACGGTGAATATCATAATGGGAATGTTATAATTTCAAGAGTGTATTACGTGGAAGGTCTTGGTCACAACTTATTTTCTGTGGGACAATTTTGTGATGCAAACCTAGAAGTTGCTTTTCGAGAGCATACCTGCTTCATTCGTAATTTGGAAGGGGTTGATTTATGGAAAATCATTTAGAAATGTAGTAAACTTACCACTTTTTATGGTTCTGTGTACTAAACTAATTTTTTTCTCATTGTGTGTATTAATCTTTTTAATTTTGATTATTGTGTGTATTTTTTCCTTGTAAATTGACCAATTTACCCTTCAAAATTTGAAAAAAGTACAAAATACATACAATGATATGAATTTAAAAGTTTAATACACACAATGAGAAAAAAAATAGTTTAGTATGCACAACCATAAAAAGTGGTAAGTTTATTACATTTTCAAGTGATTTTCCCTTGATTTATTGAAAGGTACTCGAGGGAATAATTTGTATACTTTGTCTCTACAAGACATGATGGCCGCTTCTCCCGTATGTCTTCTCTCCAAAGCATCGAAGACTAAGTCATGGTTATGGCATCAACGGTTATCTCATCTTAACTTTGACGCTATTAATCACTTGGTGAAAAACGAACTTGTTCGTGGTCCTCCTAAACTATCATTTCACAAGGATCATTTGTGTTCCGTGTGTACAATGGGGAAAAGCACTAAGAAGTCATACAAAACCAAGACTGAAGACACCAACCAAGAGAAACTTTATCTTTTGCATATGGATCTTTGTGGGCCAATGCGTGTTGAAAGTCTTAGTGGCAAAAAGTACATCCTCGTTATTGTGGATGATTACTCTCGGTTTACATGGGTGAAATTTCTTAAAGCCAAAAATGAGGCACCTAAATTCATCATCGGATTTCTCAAGATGATTCAAGTGCATCTCAACACTACTGTCCGACGCATTCGTACAGATAATGGAACCGAATTTGTGAATCAAATCTTGCGTGATTATTATGAAGAAGTTGGCATATCTCATGAAACATCCGTTGCACGCACTCCACAACAAAACAGTGTCGTTGAAAGGCGAAATCGCACACTTATGGAAGCTGCTCGAACGATGTTAATTTACGCAAAGGCTCCATTGTTTTTATGGGCAGAAGCAGTATCTACAAAAGTGTACACCCAAAACCGGTCACTAATTCATAAATGCCATGGTAAAACACCTTATGAGCTTCTCCTTGGAAAATTACCAGATTTATCATATCTTCATGTATTTGGTTCTCTTTGCTATCCAAATAATGATGGGGACAATTTGGGAAAACTTCAACCAAATGCTGATATTGGTATTTTCATTGGTTACGCACCCGCAAAGAAGGCATACCGAATCTACAACCGTAACTCTTGCAAGATCCTCGAAACTATGAATGTTGATTTTGATGAGCTGACAGCAATGGCTTCTGAGCAAAGCAGCTCTGAACCCGCACTTCATGAAATGGGACCCAGTAACATTAGTTTTGGTCTTGTCCCAAACAACCCTACTTCATCATCATTTACCCCACCTTCTAGGACTGAATGAGATACGTTGTTTCAACCGTTCTTTGATGAATTCTTTACTCCTCCAAGTATTGTTGCTCCAGAACCTGAGGTCATAGCTCCGGTAACCGATGTTGTCGCTCCAGCAACCAAAGCACAATCAAACACGTCTGCACCTACAATTGGTCTAGATGTACCATCAACAAGTAATTCTCAACCAACACCTGTTTCAACTACCTGTGTCATGCCTATTAATGATGAAGAGGATGATGATGATCACGATTTGGAATTCGCTCAAATGCGTGAACTTCCATTCTTTGGTGTACCAATTCCCGACCCTAATCAAGCCGGGTCATCCACCTCAGAGGAAGCTCCTACTACAGTTTACTCCAATCCACGGATTCGTGAACATGACAGCAAGTGGACAAAGGATCATCCTATAGATTCTATTATTGGTGACCCTAATCGTCCGGTATCCACACGAAGTCAGCTACAAGAAAATGCAATGTTTTGTCACTTTGATGCTTTTCTCACTGAAGTTGAACCTAAGACATGGCAACAAGCTTTTACTCAATCCTGTTGGATAGAAGCTATACAAGAAGAACTTAATGAATTCATACGTCTTGAAGTTTGGGAACTTGTCCCATGCCCGGATCAAGTGCAGTTACTCACTTTGAAATGGGTTTACAAGGTGAAACTCGATGAATTAGGCGGAATATTGAAGAACAAAGCTCGACTAATAGCTCGTGGATACAAGCAATTATTGGGCATCGACTTTATGGAATCCTTTGCACCTGTTGCCCGTTTGGAAGCTATTCGACTATTCCTCGCTTATGCAGCCCATATGAATATGATCGTCTATCAGATGGATGTGAAGACGGCATTTCTTAATGGTGAACTCAAGGAAGAGGTCTATGTTCAACAACCGGATGGTTTTGTGAATCCTAATTATCCTAATCATGTGTACAAGCTTAAGAAGGCTTTCTATGGGTTGAAGCAAGCTCCACGCACATGGTATGATCTACTGTCACAATTCCTCATTTCACAAGGCTTCGCTAAAGGCAAGGTGGATCCCACGCTGTTCATTCAAAAACGAGGTAAAGATATGATTATGGTACAAATATATGTTGATGATATTATATTTGCAGCCTCGACCCAAACCTTATCCGACGAGTTTGGGACACTCATGTCTTCCAAGTTTAAGATGTCAATGATGGGCAAGGTATGATTCTTCTTAGGTCTTCAGATATCTTAGAGTCCCAGAGGCATCTTTATCAATCAATCCAAGCATGCCCTTGAATCGCTAAAGAAGTATAAGATGGAATCTTGCGACCCCGTGGATACTCCAATGGTGGAACGAACTAAGCTTGATGCAGATCCACATGGAGTTGCCGTTGATCCGACACTTTATCGTGGAATGATCGGTACTCTTCTGTATATCACAGCCAGTCGACCTGATCTTCAGTTTGCTATATGTATGTGTGCCAGGTATCAAACTAGGCCTACTGAGTTACACTTAGCTACTATTAAAAGGATCTTTCGATATCTTAAAGGAACCATTAATCGGGGACTTTGGTATTCGAAGGACTCTTCTATTGCACTAATGGCATATGCAGATGCGGATCACGCGGGTTGTCAAGATACAAGGCGTATCACGAGTGGAACTTTGCAACTACTAGGAGATCGACTAATCAGTTGGGCATCGAAAAGGCAGAAAAGTGCTGCAATTTCCAGTACGGAAGCAGAATACATAGCTATGTCCGGTTGCTGTGCTCAAATTCTTTGGATGAGATCGTAATTAACTGACTATGGTCTAGGTTTCAATAAGATTCCAATGTACTGCGACAACAAGAGTGCAATTGCCTTATGCTGCAACAATGTTCAATTCTCCTGGTCGAAGCATATTGACATTCGCTACCACTTCATCAAGGAGCAAGTGGAAAATGGATTGATCGAGCTTTACTTTGTCCGATCTGAGTATCAATTGGCGGATATTTTCACGAAGGCTTTAGATCGCGCTCAAATTGAATTTTTGGCCGACAAGCTAGGAATGAGAACCTTCTCGCCTGAGACTCTAAAGGAATTGGCAGATGAAGCGAAAGAATAGTGATGGTAAACTATTCTCCGTATCCTTGGTGATCATCTGTATATATTGTTTATATTTTTATCCACAAAAGCAAAATATAAAAATATAAAACCATATAAAAACTATAGAAATTGAAAAATCTAGAAAAATCCAAAAATATTTTTACTTTATTTTTCAAAGGCATGTCTTTTGGTACGATAATATTTACGGCCTTAGAAATGTCGATTAATATTGACACGGCGCCATAAATAGAGTTCGTACAAAAGTTGTAAATATTTCAAAAAACATGCCAAAATGGCTTGTAGTTATTTCTGACTGCAACCCGGTTTTCACATTAAAGTCAAGTATTTCTTATGAAAGCTTTGGCTCATAACGGGAATTAATTTTCTCGGGCAAGGTTTACTTTAAAACCTTGTAAGGGATCAAGTTTACTTTATAACTTGGTCTAACACAAATTAATGTACGTTTCAGTGCATTTATTTGTTAAAACAAGAGAAGTCTTGTTTTTATGAAGTTATCATCTCTACAACCATGCTATCTACAATTGGTATCTATATACTCGACGATGCGACTACTCAACCGACGACTACAGCTCTTTCGATAGAACACGGGTCAACAATTGAGGGGGAGCAATTGTCAAGCATTCAGAATCTTTGATACCAAACGTGCCAAGCTCACTAATTGGTGTCAAGACAACAATACTAATCGTACACGCGGTGTCAAGAGATGACTTCAGACGTGACGAGGCGACCAACATATGCTGACAAGAACCATTTGATCTTATCATATGATGTTCTCATCTATCAAGTCCAACCTTGTCAATTCTTTTCTAATATGGTGAATATGTGATCATGGTACCAATCGATATCATATTTCATACATTTGGAATCATGAAGATTAAACGGACTTGCATTTTTCTTCCCAATATTTGTTAAAACTTCATTAAATCAATTGATATTAAAAACATCGATTGGGTTAATATTTTTAATATGGGGGAGAAAATGTGATTTAATATGGGATATTATCACAAATGGTTTGACTTAATGTGGGCTCATCCCGACATGTGCGAAATGTTTTCGAATATCGTGGCATATGTTAAGGGGGAGCAAAACGGATTTGCATATCAAAATGGATTTTCATGGTGACATATACTTACCCGAAACCCATTTATTTCACGACGATGAAGATTGTGGTAACATAAGGATGGTAGGATAGGTTAAGTCCTTTGATTCTTCCAGAACCGGAGGAATCTTCCCAAGGACATTCCATAGCTAGAAATAGTAGTCCTTAGGAAAGTTGGAGAAAGATTGTGAACGTAGCTGAATGCCGACCAAGTACTTAAGTTAGCACTAGAACAAGCACAACAAGTAACTAGTTATGACGTATTGGTAAGCATTGAAGGGGTTGAAGAATGAAAAAGAATTGTAAAGATAAAGGGTGTAAAGAAAGAAGCCCTCCTTACAACTTTAGGCAGAAACCGGGTCAACACATATGCTATTGAGATCATTTTAATGATTCTCGATATTGAAGACTGACATCATGGACCCAGTGATGCAATGCACAACCCATCCCAGCTAACTCATATATCTCTCAAAAGGTATTTGTTTTAATCACACGGAGACAACACATTATCTATTGATTTATTCACTCCGAATAAATTGGTATTGAAAAGGTGGCACTCCTCTCCATCCTCCGATCACTAAAATCCAAAATACACGATCGAGTCTAGAGCGTTTTTGAGATCATCAAATATCTCATTAGGAAACACTTTCATATTTCCTTGCTTCTTCACACACTATGAAAAGTAAGAAAGATTTTAAGAGTCCTACGCAAAATCTTCATGATCTTGCCTGAACATCCGAGTAATACGAAATTATTTACAATGAAGATGGAAATCTTTCTTGAGCGAATATCAAAAAGCTCATGGTAGGTGACTTGTGCGATTCTTTATGAATCAAACTTGTGATAACTGGAAAGCAACGGTGGTTTAATTCTTAGCTGAACTTAAACACGTTCCAGGCCTCTACGCAATATCTTAGTGATCTTGCCAGAACACTCAGAGTGATACCTTAGTGTTCACAGTGATGAGTGGAAATCCTTCTAGTGTTAACATTAAACAGCACTTGGTAGGTAACTTGCAAGATTCAATATGAATCAAGCTCGTGACAACTGGAAAGCAACGATGGTGCGATTCTTAATTGAATTTCACTTATTCCAGGAATCAGAATTGACGGCTCCAATCATGCGGATAATTTTATCCAAATGATTCACTCTTTACGTTCGCAGTCAGCTTTGGACGTTCGAGTAAAGAGAACGGGTTTACCCGCGAAATCTTGTCAAGGAGATTTTTAATTAAATCTACCTGCCACAAGTACGATATTTTATATCGTCCAACGGTCTTCACCGACCGAAGGTAAAACGCTACCGAATTAGAATGAAATATTCAAAGCCATTTCGTTCGTGTCTACTTATGTTGCGGCATTTTAAGACGGTGGCGTTGCGGGATCCAAGAAGAAGTCGTCCCCGCATGCTTATACTTTATGCGCTTAATACCTCATCTAATTCAAGAAAGCCTAAAAGTTAAGTCTTCCGCTGTATCGAACTCTGAAGCTTTCAAGAATTACTAAGGTATAAGTATGTGGGACGTGAGGTCACGAAGAGGCGAAGATCACAAGTGATGGATGCTCGAGATCAAGGCAAGAGATTAATGCTCGAGACTGATATCAAAGATCACATCAGCATGTTCACCAGAAAAGAAAAAGAAAAAGAAAGACGAAGACTATGAGCTCAAGACAAGCATAGTATGCTAGGTTTATCTTATTATTGTAACTTGGGTAATGCCCTTGTTTGGAGTGACCTCCCTTAGGGGGAGATTGTTGGAAATACGTTTTACGTATTAAGAAGGATCGGTCACTCCAACAATAGTCCATGTAATAGCTCGTTGTTTAGTCACTTATCTTTATTTAACAAACAAACCAAAGCCTAGCCTACAACATGTGTAGGCCGGCCCAAATGTAAGCCCAAGCCCATGTCAAGGGCTTGGGTATATAAACCCTCTCCTTAGATGGAGAGGGTGTGTGTGTTCTTCATTTTTTCACATAGTGTAAAGTGTTTTTTCTTTCACTTTCTCTCTCTAAGTGTGTGTGTTCTCACCATCTCTCTATCTCTTTCTCTCTCTAAAAACATAAGCAAGATTTACATATCCTACAAAGTCTATCCGAAAAGACCCTAGTAAGGTATGAGGATAAATAGATCTAAGTCCTAAAAGGAGGCGGATCGTTGTATATCAAAATCCCAAATAAAGATTGGAGAAAAATGAAGAAGTCGTGGTCCAAGTATGAAGAATCTCTCAAAAACTTCAAAAGTGAAGAAATTCCTATTATGAAGAGAAGACCATTATTTCAAGATCATCTCTCAAGATTCGAAGTATGAAGTCAATGCCAAATATCGATCCGAGAAAGGTCTCAAATCGTGAAGCAATTTATGCCAAGATATGAACTTTATGAGGTTTCGAGAAGCAGTTTTAAAAGATTTTGTCCTTTAGCTAACTATTTATTAAATCGTCCTACTTTATTTTCAGCCTAAATAAATTATCGAAATAAGTCAACAATGCATCCTCGTGATCATTCAAGACATCAATAAAATATAAGAGATACACCTAGGAATAAGGGAGCCTAAGTGAATAATTGAGCCACATGAGTTTGTGTTAGTTTGCTAACTTATAATAACAATGATCTCGGTTTTTAAGCTTGGTGTGGGGAACGTGAAACTTGAGGGTGATAAACATTCATGACAACCAAAGCCCTAATGTAAGTCTTTGATTTCATTACTTGTTTTCGTCCCTTAAGTATTTTGTGATTTTCTATCTTTTTAAGTTTCCTTAATGTCTTGTGTTTAATAAAGGCCAAGGTGGGTTAATTATGATGTAGAATTTAAATCTTGCTTTGTAACTAATGCAATGCATGAGGGTATTGCAATGGTCAAGTGTAGAGGATTTGATAGGTGTGAAAACAACCATCCTTTTACCACTTAATTATAAAAATAACCAAGCCAAAACGTGTATTTAATGTCGTAAAAGTCGGAATTATGCGTGGTTTGTGTTTTTGTTGTGATTTAGGACCAAAATGTGAAAGGGAAGAAAACACGGGTTTTTACGGGCTTTTATCGAAGAAAAAATACAAAAGACGAAGTCAAAAGATCAAGAGTGCAAAAAGAACGGAAGTCAAAGGCCTATTCTGAAGATTTATCGAAGAAAAAGTATAAAGACGAAAGTTTAATGAAGTCGAAGAACCAAATCTAATAAAAGAAGAAAATTAGAAGACGAGTTCATTTCATATCGACAAATCCCGAGACAACGTCGAGAAAGACGAAGAAATTAAAAGACGGAAAGATAAAGAAAGAAAGAAGAAATAAACAACACGTTTTCCACTCCCCCTATAAATACCCTCCTAATGTGTCATTACGAGGTGGTTAGATAGTTTTATTAAGTTTTAGGAGTAGATTTAAATTACTTTCTCTCTCTAGATTTACTTTCATGTTTTTCAAGATTTTTAATTTTAATCTTGTATTTGAATCTTAATCATCTTTAGTCCAAGCTTTTTAGATAATCATTCTCATTCTACCTTTCTTATTATTAATCTGTTGTCTTGATTTGGTTAATCATGTAGTTTAATATTTATGCTTATTTGCTTATTGATGTGTTTATTTGATTGTGCTTATTGGTTTTGATGTGTTTGATCTTTCTAGCTTATTGTGTTAATGCTTATTTTTATCTTTTTAGTATATCTTTAATTAGTGGATTTGGTAGAATAATTTTATAAAAAGTTGATTTCTAATTTTTTGATTATTAAGTGTTTTTAAAGTTTTTGATTTGTGGTTTAATTAGTTTTTCTTAAAATTTGTTTAGATTAGGATTTGGTTAATTGCTTCTTTGGATTGTGCTTATTCGTAGCTTATTTCCTTTTTTAGAAAAGTCTGTTACTGTTTATTTGATTTTTACACATCTTCGAAAAAGGGTTTAGGATTTCGAAGATTGCACCATTTATCCGAAAATTTATTATTCCGAACTATGCCATTTATCCGAAATTTTGTTTTATTCCGAAAATAGGTAGTTTATCCGAAAATTCTTTGCTTTTCCGAAATACTTAATTATTCCAAAGATTTGTGTATTCCGAAAATCCCATTATTCCGAATATAGTCTGTTTTTCCGAAGATTTCAATTTTTCCGAAAATAGGCAGTTATTCCGAAGATTTCCATTTCTCCGAATTTAGTTCATTTTTTCGAAGAAAGATTTATCCGAATTTCCTTATTATTCCGAAAAAGTTAGGTTTATCCGAAAATGGGTGTTTATTCCGAAATTTTGTGCTTTTCCAAAAATAATTAGTTTTCCGAAATAGTTTTTATTCCGAAGATTTAATTTTATTTTATTTTCAATTTTAATTTTAAATTTTATTTTTATTAAACTTTTAAGCTTTTGTCATTTAATTTTCAAAGTCTTTAATTTTAGTTTTATATTTTAAAGCTTTCATTTTTTATTTTATTTAGTTACTCAACGACATTTTCTTCCCTTTTACCAAGAACGACTGAGTTACACTTTAAACCGTAATCAATTCGATTAGACCTATTTCAACGAACTTCTTTAGTATTAAGAAAATCTTTGTATTAGGTGTATAAAACTGTAGCCCGAGAGTCATGCTTGTATTCAAATCGTGTTTAAAACCTATAAATTCACTCAAACTTTGTGTTGACTTTAAGCATATATCTCAGGTGAATGAAGACTGGCATGCTATGGAGGGTGGTGTCTTGAATAAGTTATCATTCTATCAATAAAACTATATCTTTGGGAAACATGTGTTTGTACAGCGTATGTACAGTTGTTTGTTAAACTCTGATTTAAATAAATGAATGATAACATTTGTTTTATAAAAATGTCTTTTGGCATTTTCTATTATTGTGACTATTGTACTATGAAGTAATACCCCAGATCAATATTCCGCTACGTAAAGGTAAAATGGCGGTGTTACACTATGTCCGGGATGATGATGCAACAAGTCACTTGCGGTAGAAACTCGATTAAAAATGCTTTCGAGAAATCATAACAAATTTGATTATGTAAATCATAATAAAAAAACAATTTGATTTAAGATCCGCTTTAGACTACAAAAGGAATTAGCTCAATTATTAGAATGTGTGCCCCAAAGTTTGTCAAACGAAAACCTTTCTAGTAAGTCTCCTACACTTGTCAAAAAGGATTTAACTAAGTTAATTCCACCGGTGAGTAAGGTGTCTAATATCTTAAATGCGTTGCACCAACACTTTGCCGATTTTTACAAGGTCATTAAGGAACGTATGACGGGTTCGTCCATAACGGAAGGTGAATGTAATTTTGAACACACTAGAGTTGCATTTCGAGACGAAAGTATTCCGTTTGTGGACAATATTAAAGCGTGTTGTAGCAATATCGATCGAGATTTGGGTTTGGAATTAAATGAAGTTAAACATGTTTTCAATGAAATGGATGATGCTTATGAAAACGGTTTAGTTGAAATGGAATGAATTTTACACGAAAATGATCAACTTTTGAAGCAAGTGATGTCGCATGATATTGTATCCGTCTGTGTGAATAATAGTGTTGATAATTATTCTATTGTGCATAATGTTGAGTCTGTGGATAATGTGGTACATATTAATTGTCACAAATCTGACGCTGGATTTTTAAAGCTTCAAGATTCCTATAATTCGCTTTCAAAACGTTTTGATGTTATTCAAAAACATTATATTTCGCTTGAATGTGAAAAACAATTTATTCAAGAGATTTATGAAATGTCACACGAAGGTGTTAATATAGATGCTCATAATGTTAAAAAGGCTTTTCAATCAAATAAACGACCAAAACAGCGTCAAAAACGTGAAAAGGTTGCTAAATCATTGTCGATAGAAAATGAGAATGTGGAAAGGACACTAGATGCAGCTAACACTCAATCCTTGATTGAGACCCTTAATCATAAGTCGGTGGAAATCTCATATTTACATGCGAGAATTCATGATAAGGATATGGCTTTGGCTGAATTAAAAGAATTGCTTCGTGTTAAGAATACAACCGCCATTTCAACACCGCCCTCTAGTGTTCCTAAAGTGATATCAACAAAGAATAACCTCATTGCCATCACACCACTTAACAAGGGCCCTAGGACTAAACCATCTCAAAACATGGTCACAAAAGATAAGGCACAAATCAAAACCGGCCTCTAATATTCCCGTGTGGCCTTCTACAGGAGTAAGCACCACTACTAAGGCTCAAAGATCTAAGCTTAAAGGAAACACGAAGAAAGATAGGATCTTGCCCTCATCTAGTAGTCAAGTGAAGAAGAAAGTATAAGCCCACCCTAGGAATGTTATTTCTGTTTTGAATAAAAAGAATCATGTAGCTAAACCTAAAGGTTCTGTGGTTGTGCAACATTCTAAGCCTACTGTGAATTCTAATTTAAAATGTTGGAATTGAAATGAATGTATGTTTTCTAGTCGTCATGATTCTTGCCTTATTGACCATGTGAATGAGATGTATGCCCGAAAGCATAACTTAGAATGCAAACCAACTGGGAAAGTGTTAACCCAAGATGGATGGATGTGGCGTCCCACTGGTAGAACTTTCACTATAGTAGGAAATATGTGCCCTTTAACTAGGATTATTCCTACTATAGTAAAGAAAGCGTGCCCTTTAACTAGGATCATTCCTACTATAGCGAAGAAAGCGTGCCCTTTAATTAGGAGTACTAAGGATACCAAAACACAAGCGTGTCCTTTAACTAGGAACACCAACACTACTGTAGGAACAAAGTGCCCTTTAGATAGGTCTACTCCCACTGTAGTGCATGTCACTAATCCAAAACCTCAATAAGATGGAACTATAAAACCGGAAATTAAACAAACATATGTTAGAAAATGCAGGAAATATAATGATGACACTAATGTTAGCAATTATGATATTGTATCTGTATCTGCTAACACTCTGGAACCAATAGTTTCCAATGGATTGTCTACTGTTGTTTTTTCAAACATGTGGTCCAAATCCTCTTGTGGTATTTGTACTCCGGTTACTCCAAGCACATGACCGGTGATCGCTCTCAGCTCAGAAATTTCGTCAGCAAGTTTCTTGGTACGGTTCGATTTGGAAATGATCATATTGCAAAGATAATGGGTTACGGCGAATATCATATTGGGAATGTTATAATTTCTAGAGTATATTCTGTGGAAGGACTCGACCACAGCTTATTTTCTGTGGGACAATTCTGTGATGCAAACCTAGAAGTTGCTTTTCGAGAGCATACCTGCTTCATTCATAATATAGAAGGGGTAGATTTGTTGAAAGGTACTCGAGGGAATAATTTGTATACTTTGTCTCTACGAGACATGATGGCCGCTTCTCCTGTATTTCTTCTCTCCAAAGCATCGAAGACTAAGTCATGGTTATGGCATCGACGTTTATCTTATCTTAACTTTGATGTTATCAATCATTTGGCGAAAAACAAACTTGTTCGTGGTCTTCCTAAACTTAAATATCACAAGGATCATTTATGTTCCGCGTGTTCAATGGGGAAGAGCACTAAGAAATCATAAAAACCCAAGACTGAAGACACTAACCAAGAGAAACTTTATTTGTTGCATATGGATATTTATGGGCCAATGCGTGTTGAAAGTATTAGTGGTAAAAAGTACATCCTCGTCATTGTGGATGATTACTCTCGGTTTACATGGGTGAAATTTCTAGCTACAAAAGATGAGGCACCTAAATTCATCATCGGATTTCTCAAGATGATTCAAGTGCGTCTCGATACTACTGTCCGACGCATCCGTACAGATAATGGAACTGAATTTGTCAATCAAACCTTGCGTAATTACTATGAAGAAGTTGGCATATCTCATGAAACATCTGTTTCTCACACTCCACAACAAAACGGTGTCGTTGAAAGGAAAAATCGTACACTTATGGAAGCTGCTCGAACGATGTTAAATTACGCAAAGGCTCCATTGTTTTTATGGGCAAAAGCAGTATCTACAGCAGTATACATCCAAAACCGATCACTAATTCGAAAACGCCATGGTAAAACACCTTATGAGCTTCTACATGGAAAAGTACCAGATTTATCATACCTTCTTGTATTCGGTTCTCTTTGCTATCCAAATAATGATGGTGACAATTTGGGAAAACTTCAACCAAAAGTTGATATTGGTATTTTCATTGGTTATGCACCCAAAAAGAAGGCATTCTGAATCTACAATCGTAATTCTCGCATGATCCTCGAAACTATTTAATGTTGATTTTGATGAGCTGACGGCTTTGGCTTCTGAACAAAGTAGCTCTGAACCCGCACTTCATGAAATGGAACCCAGTAAAATTAGCTCTGGTCTTTTTCCAAACAACCCTTCTTCATCATCATTTACACCACCTACTAGGAATGAGTGGGATACGTTGTTTCAACCTTTCTTTTATGAATTCTTTACTCCTCTAAGTATTGTTGCTCCATAACCTATAGTAATAGCTCCGGTTACCAAAGTTGTAGCTCTAGCAAACGAAGCACAATCAGATGTGTCTACAACAACAATTGGTCAAGATACACCTTCAACGAGTAATTCTCAACCAACACATGTACCAACTACCCATGTCATGCCTATTGATGATGAATAGGATGATGACGATCACGATTTGGAATTTGCTCAAATGTGTGAACTTCCATTCTTTGGTGTACCTATTCCCGACCCTTGTCAAGTCGGGTCGTCCACCTCAGAGGAAGCTCCTACTACGGTCTACTCCAATCCATGGATTCGTGAACATGACAGCAAGTGGACAAATGATCATCCGATAGATTCTATTATTGTGACCCTAATCGCCTGGTATCCGCACAAAGTTAGTTATAAGAAAGTGCATTGTATTGTCATTTTGATGCTTTTCTCATTGAAGTTGAACCTAAGACGTGGCAAGAAGCTTTTACCAAATATTGTTGGATAGAAGCTATGCAAGAAGAACTTAATGAATTTATACGTCTTGAAGTATGGGAACTTGTCCCATGCTCGGATCAAGTGAAGTTACTCACTTTGAAATGGGTTTACAAGGTGAAACTCGATGAGTTAGGCAGAATATTGAAGAACAAAGCTCGTCTGGTAGCTCGTGGGTACAAACAATTATTAAGCATCGACTTTATAGAATCCTTTGCACCCGTTGCCCGTTTGGAAGCTATTAGACTATTCCTCGCTTATGCAGCTCGTATGAATATGATCGTCTATCAAATGTATATGAAGACGACATTTCTCAATGGTGAAATCAAGGAAGAGGTCTATGTTCAACAGCCGGATGGTTTTGTGAATTCTAAATATCCTAATCACGTGTACAAGCTTAAGAAGGCTCTCTATGGGTTGAAGCAAGCTCCACGCGCGTGGTATGATCTATTGTCACAATTCCTCATCACGCAAGGCCTCGCAAAATGCAAAGTGGATCCAACGACGTTCATTCAGAAACGTGGTAAAGACATGATTATGGTACATATATATGTTGATGATATTATATTTGCTGCCTCGACCCAAACTCTTTTGGATGAATTTGGGACACTCATGTCTTCAAAATTTAAGATGTCAATGATGGGTAAAATATCATTTTTCTTAGGACTTCAGATATCTCAGATTCCCAGAGGCATCTTTATCAGCCAATCCAAGTATGCCTTTGAATCGCTTAAGAAATATAAGATGGAATCTTGCGACCCCATGGACACTCCTATGGTGGAAAGAACTAAGCTAGATGTAGATCCAATTGGGATCCTATTAATCCGACACTTTATCGTGGTATGATTGGTACCCTATTGTATATTACAGCTAGCAGGCCTGACCTTCAGTTCTCAATTTGTATGTGTGCTCGGTATCTAACGAGACCTACTAAGTTACATTTAGCTGCTGTTAAAAGGATTTTTTTGGTATCTTAATGGAACCATTAATCGGGGACTCTGGTACTCGAAGGACTCCTCTATTGCACTAGTGGCATATGCAGATGCACACCACGCGGGATGTCAAGATACCAGGCGTAGCACGAGTGGAACTTTGCAACTACTAGGAGATCGACTAATTAGTTGGGCATCAAAAAGGCAGAAAAGCACTACAATTTCAAGTATAGAGGCAAAATACATAGCTATGTCCAGTTGCTATACTCAAATTCTTTGGATGAGATTGCAATTAACCGACTATGGTCTAGGCTTCAATAAAATTCTGATGTACTACGACTACAAAAGTGCCATTGCCCTCTGCTGCAACAATGTCCAATTCTCCCGGTCGAAGCATATTAACATTTGCTACCATTTCATCAAGGAGTGAAATTGAGTATATTGAAGTTCGTTTTCTCTCGATTCTTGACCAATTGAAAGTCCTAAAAATCTCAAGTTTATAATTGTTCTTGGTTGATAGGGTATTTGGATATTCTATGTCTATTTCAATCAACAAGTAAAAATGGTGAAAATATTAAGCTACGTATCCGTAAAACACTTTGCAATTACCAAATATTATTCACAAAAGTCCAAAATTAAATTGCATAAAAGTAAAGTGCTTGAAATGTAAGCTAATTGAAAGTACAAGGACTGGAATGAAAATTTTAGAAAGTAAAAGGACCAAAAATGTAAAATCTAACAAACTTGTAACAAAATTTAACAAACTTAACAAACTGCCTAACCACTTTCAGCAAAAACTGAAAGTTAAGGGATTATAAACTTGCAAAACCTAAAAACTAGCAAAATTAGCCATGGATTGAAACAGTTACAAACTAAAAGGACTAGAGTGCAATTAATAGGAAAATTATAACAAAAACAGGCACACAACTATTAATGAGCTCGTTTGAGCTTATTTCTGGACCAAATAAGCTCTGGTTTGTTTCAAAAGCCTTAAAACACAATTTTAGCTAGTCATGTGTAAGGAAACAGCTTAAAAACAAGTAGAACTCAAGATAGCTTATTCCAATAAGCCAAGAATAAGCTAACTTGCAAACCAGACTTCCACAATCAGATTTTTATGCTCAATCTTATAAAATAGCTTGTTAGGAGTATGAAATGGCTTTCCAATTCAAAAATGACCCACTATATAAGCTGGAATTTGGAATTAAGCTGAAAAGTGCTTATTTGACCAACGTTGACCAAAATCTCAAAAAGCTGAAAACTTCAGATATTACTCAAGACATGTTTCTAACAATGTTTGTGAAGAAAAATGGGCAGATTTGTGAAGTAGAATTCAAGATATGAGAAAACAGTTTAGACTTTTATCACAGAAACATGCATATGCTGATGAGCTTATTCAAAAGCTGATTTCTAGCTGAAAACTGAGAACTGTATAATTTCCTCTTACAATATAAAACTTTGGATGTTAAACTACAAATGAGAACTGGTTTCAAGCAAAATGGTTAAGAAATGAGTAAATGGCATAGATTTGAATCTAACAAGTTTTCTAATGAGAATGATAACAAAACTTGACCCAAACCTTTTTGATGTCAATTGCCTTATTGACCAAAAAACTGAACAAATGAGTTACCTCTATGTTACTAAATGTAACTGAACAAGTTTAATAGGTTTTGAACAAGTTTTGATCACAAATGCTCACACATCCAAACACCACTTAACAAGTCTGATAAGAACTTTTACAAAGCAAATTTTAGTATAAAAGTTAAATCAAGAAAAGATTGATATCAAGACTTGTTTAATGAGTGAAATGAAAGGTAATTGAACCAAAATCAGACTTGTTAACAGACTACTCCACAAAATGAACTCAAAGATCAATTGCTGATGAAAATGAAAGCTGAAAACTAGAAAACTCAAATTCAGGCTATAAGTTTACTCAAATGTTACAAATCTATCACAATTACACTAAAGCAAGACTAAACACATCATCATTTCAGCAAGGAATGTTTACACTAGGAATTTAGTAGGCAATTCAATTCAGGGGAACAAAAATGCAGAATTTCAAAACCTTTTAGCTTGAAGCCTCCATTGATGGAGAAGTATGGCGCTGAGCAAACTAAAATCTACTAGAACAACACCAATTCACCACCATTAACCCAATTAGTCACCTCATAAGCTATTTCTGAACCAAATCAACAAGTTCTGCTACAAACTGCTACTCAGGTACTGGATTGAACTGCTAGGCTGAAATGAACATGAATATCTCCCAAAACGTCTCAAAAACAATTCATTGATCAATTATGATTAATAACATCACAATAGAACAACAGTTAAGCAGGATTGAGTATAGGAAATGAAGATGAGAATATGAATGAATATTTTTGTGCTTTTATTGATTTAGGAGGGAAAGGTAGTTACAACTGCTTAACTAACTATCTAACAAACTCTTAAGTGTGTGTCAAATAGTTAAGAGTTGTTAACTAACTGAATGAAAGAACAGAATTGAGAGAGAAAAACTATAAGTATGTTTTTTCACACTTAACTACACTACTAAAAATGAAGGTACAAGCTACTATTTATATAGGTTGATGATGAGTCGTTGGAGTAGTCAGACGTGTCTCAACCAATGAGGAGGTGCCAGGTGTCAAAAACTGGTGAATTGAGGAATTGAGTCCAAGAACACAAAAGGGGTTTTCTTCTCCTTTGATATTCAGTCTGATTAAGCTTTGTAGTTGGATTCGTCATCTCAATCCGAGTATTTTTCATGTAGAAAGTTCTTCATGAATTGCATTGTAGCTCTATATTGATCCTGGGCTCGTTGATGAAGAAAGTGACACGTGTCATGTTTTAATTGGATCTTGGCCCTTCACACGGATCATTATCCGTATTGGATAAATGATATTATGGCATGGCGCTTCCTGATTGGTAGAAAGGAAAGATAGTGCGTTGCACTATTTGGATTCGGATATTAAATGCATTGGTGAGCTGGCGTTGGAGGTGGCAATCCGCATCACATGTTTCTTGCATTTTGATTGGTTAAACAAGCCTTCACACGGATCAAGCCAAAGTATAAGTAAATTTGACATTTTCAGCCCCTTTCTTTAACAAATTATTCAAATGAGCTCCTTTCTTCATTCTAATGGTAATTTTGGTCATTTGACTTGCATTCTTGACTACTTTACTCCCTTGACTTGGTTGACATGAAGTTTGACCAAGTTTGACTTTAATCTTAACTTTTTCTAAACTTTGCATTTATGTTCCTCAACTTTTTCATATTATCAAGATAGGTCCTTCATCTTCAAATGGCTTGTCATATTTGATCCTTCTCTTGTCTTTTCATCATAAATGAGCTTGATTACCTCTTGTTTGCTTAAAATTGTATCCTTGTTACCTATTTAAGCACAAACACAAAACATACCACATAATACTGCTTTATAGCACAAAAGTTAGGTATTTTCTTTGTGTTTTAGGGTCATTTGTTGATTAATTGATATGAGATTTTGCTCATATCAGATCCCCTACACTTGAACATTGCCATGACCTCATGCAATGCTATATTTTAAAGCATAAATTTACATTTTCCTCATAATTAACCCACCTTGGCCAATATGGAATGTTTTTACACTACTCTACACTATATGATGCATGATTTTGATTTTGTACAATGCAATGCAGAGAAGAACAATTCTATTTCTATATTTTTTATTTTTCATAAATGGTTTTGATGGAAATAACTCATAAAGAAATCAATGACTTAGATTAGGGCTTTGGTACCATGGACACTTACCACCCTCAAGTTTCACTTTTCCCATACCAAGCTTAAAAATGGGATCATTTCATTAACAAGTAAAAAGTGCATCAACTTATTCATGACAATTAAATGTGGAACCGGTTATTATTTAAGCAAATTGCTTTTGGGCAAATTTGTCATTATTTGAAGCGTGAAATATAAGAAATGTAAAATCCAAAAATAAGGAAGCACGGTTTTAATCCTAAGTCGTCCTCTCATCCATTACTTGAAAAACCGCTCATAATTAATATAAGTCCGTTTCAAGAGTAATAAGTCATTCGCCTTATGTGTAAAATCCTCATGTCATGCATTAATAAGTAGATACACACTCGCTAAGGAAAGAAAAATAAAACTCACGCAATAATTTACATCTGCCGCCTTTTGAGACTTTGGATCTTCAATCCCGCAACCCGTCAAGGTAATATTGGATTGGAGCAACTATTAAATCCCCGCAACCCGTCAAGGTAATATTGGAATCTAATAGTCACTATAATTAACACTTCACTGCCCCTCTTGGGAGTCTTGTATTATTATTTTTTTTCCTTTTCTTTTTTTTTCTTTTTCTTTTTTTTTCTAGCCACTCATTTTTTTGTAAGCCGCTCTTATTTTTCTTTATTCTTCACAAAGAAAGTTTAAAAGAATAAAAGGAAAAACACCTGCTAAGTATTAAGCATGACATAAGTCTAGTACACATAAAACGTTCTAACTTAGAATCTTAAGACGCACTTATACCAACCACGAATGATTAGTCAAAAATACATAAGAGACTACGAACCAATTAAAACCGTTCTTGATTATTTATTAACATATATACATGCGAAGAAATTAGAGGCAAAGAAGAAGAAGGGTTTAGCCACAAGTAATTATCATGAAGTTTATCTAGCCCTTTTATACTTGCTTCAACTCTATCATTTCCCATTCTCCTCAAATTTAATGTCTCAAATAATGAGAGTGGTGGATGCTTAGCCTAATAGACCAATGAAGGACTACATGGTTAAGGATACTAGCTAAAGTAAGCTTGAATAAGCAAACTCGGGTTGAGTCAAAATATCCATGGCGGGCCTAATATGTCAAAGAAGTCTATACTTGTTAAACCATGTTTTCATTATATTTTTTTTCTTTTTCATTTTTTTGTAAAGAAAAAAAGAAGAAATATATACAATGCACATGTGTTATGCAAATGAAAAATGATTTATGCAAAAGTTATGAATGCATATTTTTGGTGGCCAAAGTAGATCAAAACTTTGAAAATTGTTTGAAAAATTAATTTCCCAATTATCATGAAGGTCAATGACAAAGTCTAGGTAAGGTCACTTCGATAGAAGACCCCCCTACACTTAAGCTAAACATTGTCCTTAATGTTTAAGAGCATGGAAGAATAAACTTCCCCTACACTTATGACAATGAATAGACTTTGCTTAACCCAAGCTAAGGAAAGATCAACTATAGTGAATTCATTTTTTAAGCATAATGTGTCTATGAAAAATCACAATAGTAACGAAGTGAACCGGATACAAGGGCCTCCTCCATAAGCTCCAAAGCACGTGATGAGTGAGCAACCCTACAAACAACATGAAGACAAAAGGAAGGTCTCCTCTACACTTCTCATCAACTCTCCATCCTTATTTCTAACCTACAACACTCTAAGTCTAAAAACTCTAAACCTAGTTAATCAAGCTTGATTTAAGGAGTCTTTAGCTCGAATCATCCCACACTTAAAAGTGCCTAAAACCTATCATGGAGAAGAAAAGATTTGCCCTTTTTAAGAAAAATCTCCATGATGAGGTAAAGAAAGTTTTCAACTATCAAAACTCCATAAATATCCCCTCGGATCAAATACATAATTACCATCCCACTTATAACACAATTCAACAACTAACTTCCCAAGCAATGGTAAAAAGAGTGAGGTGTTATTCTCTAAAATGGTTGCCCATATGTTCTTCAAACGGTGATAAGGTGATACTCTCAAATCTTTCCCAAGTTTTCCTTTTGTTGCATTAGGCGGATACTGAGATGGATTAACAAGCTCTATACCAGGATCAAAAATCCGTTCCTTGATGGGAAAACAACAACTGGTGGTTGCCTTAGAAGATTCTCCCTTGTAGGTCACATGGTGAGAGAAAGGTTGTGGAGTAAAGGTTAACAACAAGCTCTTGGAAGGAATCATGATGACTTGTTTTCCTTTATCACTTTGAAGAGTTGAGGTGGACAAGGAAGAAGGTAAAAGATCTTCATGCAATAGAGATTCTAGAAAGAGTATGTCCCCCTCCTCATCAAGATATCCAAAAGTGTACTCAAAAGGTATATCAACCTCTAAAAACTCATCACTCTCATCCATGATAGAATCCTCCTCATCACCATAAACATCATAGATTGATCTATCAAAGATTGGTGATTCCTCAAAACCCAAGGAAGTGTGATCATCAATAAATGAAGAGTCACAAGTGGAGAGCTCATCATCACTATAAGCATCATATGTTGGTGTATCACAAAGAAGAGATTCATCATCACTAAGATCCTCATTGATGTCTTTATCATGGTGGAAAAGTGGGTTATCATATGAGGTTTCAAAGAGAGGATTGGAATGAATCACAAAATCACCAAAGTTAAGCTCTTGAGGTTCATGAAAATCCAAAGATGAGGTAATGGAAGCAATGGTCTCAACATAAGGTAGATCATAATCTCCACTTGAGCAAGTTTCATAAAAATATTCATCACAAACTTCATCAAGGATATCATCGTGAGTTTCCTCCTCATTCACAACATCAATATGCTTCACTGTTTCGATATCATTAGATTTCTTTGATAACTTCCCCATGTTAAACACAACTCTCTCATCTCCTACCCGCATTGTAAGTTCTCCTTCCGCCACATCTATAAGAGTTCGACCCGTTCTCAAAAATGGCCTACCAACAATCAAAGGAACTCGCGGATCCATATCATAATCAACCACAACAAAACTCGCGGGAAAGGTAAATCTATCAACCCCAACAAAAACATCCTTCGCAATTCCCACCAGATAAGATATAGTACGGTTGGCCAACTCAAGAGTCATCTTAGTAGAAGTGAGCTCGGGAAGTGAAAGTCTTTTCCAAACCGATAATGGCATGAGATTTATGCTTGCCCCTAAATCCTCTAATGCCAAGCAATTTTCCAGCCCCGGGAAATTGCAAGGAATCAAAAACCTCCCCGGATCTCCAAGCTTAGTAGACAACTTCTTAAGCAAAACCTCGGAGCAATTTTCATTTAAGGAAGCATTAGGCAAATCCACCAATTTCTCCTTGTTAGAAAGTAAATCCTTGATCATCTTAGCAAACTTAGGCATATTGGCTAAGGCTTCCGCAAAGGAGATGTTTATGTTGAGTTGCTTGAACATCCTCAAAAAGCTTGAGACTTGTATATCATCCTTTCTTAAGCTTTTCCTTTCTCAATCTTGATAGATAAGGGAGACTTGGTTTTGGTTGTGGTTGAGTAGTTGATTAAGGATTTTCCTTGTTGGGTTCTTTATTGATGGGTGTGGAAGGTAAAGGAGAAGTGGGTATAGGTTGAGAAGGTGTAGGTGTAGAAGTGGTAGAACTTGATGATGATGAACTAGATGTAGAAGGCTTATCACAAGAAGGAATCATAGTAGGCTTTACCAAACTAGGTTTGGGTGGTGAAGGATCATGAGTCATTTTTCCATGTTTTAATAGCATTGACATTATCCCTCGGGTTTGTTTGTGTGTTAGAAGGTAAAGCCCCTTGTGGTCTTTGATTAAATGCCATCAAAAGCCTCTTAGTTTGCTCCTCCATTGTAAGTCTCATTTGCTCTTACATTCTTTTTTCACTTTCACGAATTCTCCTCTCAACATACTCATGATTATCATGTGGCCCATATCCTTGATTTTGAACTTGAGGGTATCCTTGATTTGGGAAGGGTGGGGGTGGTGAGCTAAATCCTTGATTTTGTGGGTGAAAGTTATTTCCTTGATTTTGAAAGTTGTTGGGTGCTTTATAGTTGTTCCCTTGGTATTTTGGCCTTGGCCCTTTGTTCCTTTGTAACAATTGAGGGGGATTGGGTTGAGTAAAGGTGGGTGAATGGGGTGGGAATCCGTGTGGAGCAAGGTAATTTTTAGACTTGTAAGAAAGGTTGTTTTGATTGATGTTGGGTTTGAAATGTTCTCTATGTTCTTCTTGATAGGCATAACATTCACTTTGATAACCTTGCACCTTATCACATTGTTGGAAAGAATGTGGACCTCCACAAGTCTCACATGAAAGAGCAATAGCATTCACATCATTGGTGGAATTCGTGTTCAAAGAGAGTTCACAAAATTTCATGAGTGTGTTGGTCATAGTATCAAGATTTTGAGAGATCATCTTTTCCATTTGAGGAGTAACACTCTCTTGCACCACATGGACTCTCTCATTAAATTGTGTGTTGGTTTACACCATTGATTTGGTCTCAATAATATCCCAAGCGTCTTGAATGGATTTAGAAAGAATATTTCCACCCGCGGAAGCATTGAGTGAATCTTGGTGATGAGGTCTTAATCCATTATAGAAACTATTGATTTGGTGAACTTCATTGAATCCATGATTTGGGTATTTTCTCAATAACTCCTTGAACTCCTCCCAAGCATCGCTAAAGGTTTGACTAGGTTTTTGTTGAAAGCCTATAATTAAGTTTCTCAAAGCCGTGGTCTTAGATGGGGGAAAGAACTTGTTCAAAAACTTCTTAGTGAAACCATCCCAAGTAGTAATGCTCTCGGGTGGTTGTGTATCTAACCAATACTTGGCATTGCCCTCTAGTGAAAATTGTATCAATATAAACTTAATGGCATCATGGGGAACTCCATTGTACTTAATGGTGTTACAAAGAGCACGAAACTTCTTAAGGTGATCATGTGGATTATCATTTTTATTCCCAAAAAATGGTGTGTTTGAAACCAAGTTAATCATAGATGTCTTAAGCTCAAAGGTGTTTGTGGGAATATCGGGTATCTTAATAGCATCGGCATATCCTTGCACATTGGATTGCAAGTGCTCCATCAAAGGTCAAGTGTCAACACTGGCCATGGCTTCTTGTTGTGTGTGGATCAAAGCACGATTCTCGGGATTGGCTTGATGGACGGTGGTGTTTTTACTCTTTCTCTTTTTCTTCCTTTTGGGAGTAAGGGGTTGTACACCAAATGGTATTTGTGCACGCTCGCGAGTGAGCATGCAACTCAATACAAGGAGTGAGAGAGAAGCTCTCGTTCGACTTTGAAGAAGAAGGGATTATCCTCTTCGAGATTCAATATGAAATATCCACAAGAAAATATAATATATGTAATTACTACTTGGGTGCAATACCCCCAATAAAGCCTTCCTTCTTAGAATACGCACTAGTGAACGGGGGGTTAGGTGGCGCGAAGCACTTAAGTACCTATTTGTTAGAAATACGTTTTTTACGTATATTAGAAGTATCGGTCACTCCACAATATTATTTATGTTTGTAATAGCTCGTAGTTAATAGTTACTTATTAAGTTAAGTAAGAACCGGTCCATGGGCTTGTCATGGACCGGCCCAAGCCCAATGTTGCTTGGAAGTATAAATACCCCTTTCCTCCTTGGAAAGGGGTTGGTTGTTGAACATTTCTCATTTTCACTTATTGAAATAACACATAGTTTTCTCTCACTTTCTCTCTCTAGTTTCTCTCTCTAGAAATCATCAACCCCCTTCATAGATTCATAGGTTATCAAGATTCTACATTTGGTATCAAGAGCTATGGGGTGATTTAAGGTAGTGTTTTGTGTGGTTTTTTAGTTTTTGATTGTATTAGTGTTCTTTAAGAAGATCCATCTTGATTCTTGGTGTTTTTGGTGTTTTTGTGATTGGGATTAGTGGATAAGTATTAGTTTTTACTTATTATTGTAGAAATCACAAAACTTTTTGGGTTATTTGGTCAAAATCTGGGTTTAATCTTCATTTTTGTGGTCGACTGTTCATCCGTAACAACCTTCTGATTACCCAGCAAAAGTTCCGAACCAACAAGTTCCGGATCAACCAAAAGTTCCGAACCAAAAAGTTCCGAACCAAAAAGTTCCGGATCAACCAAAGTTCCGGATCAACAAAAGTTCCGAACCAAAAGTTCCGAACGAAAAGTTCCGGATCAACAGAAGTTCCTGATCAAGGAAGTTCTGAACCAAAAGTTCCGGATCAAGGAAAGTTCCGGATCAAGGAAGTTCCGAACCAAAAGTTCCGGATCAAGGAATGTTCCGGATCAAGGAAGTTCCGAACCAAAAGTTCCGGATCAAGGAAAGTTCCGGATCAAGGAGAAAGTTCCGGATCAAGGAAAGTTCCGGATCAAGGGAAAAGTTCCGGATCAAGGGAAAGTTCCGGATCAAGACTTCCGAACCAAAAGTTCCGAATCAAGGTATTTCCAAGCCAAAATCTTCCGAATCAACAAAAAGTTCCGAATCAAGGGTTATTTTACTTGTTTTTTCGACAATTTTTTAGAGGATTTAATCTTGGTTTCTTACAACAAAAATCAACACAATTCACAAGCTTTACTTCACTGCTCGATCAACCGATAATCTTTGTCTCTTTGAAGTGAACAAAATGAATCCGAATTCAGTAATGCCTTAGATGACATCACTTACGGATATTTCCGTCATTACGGGAACGGATAATCGCCCGTCAATGCTCATCAAAGAAGTTTTGAAGCATGGCAAGGCCGGATGATGTCTTACCTTAAGGGAAAACCAGTATATGGGAGGCTTATGGTTAAGTCAATTTTAAATGGTCCACTTGACTATGGTACCATCGTGGTTAACAACGTGACTCGACCAAGAGAATTTGAAGAACTTACACCAGCTCAACAACTTGTTGCCGATGCAGACGAAAAGGCTCTTCAAACCATTCTCCAAGATCTTCCCCATGACATCTATCGGATGGTAAATCAGTATACGGTGGCAAAGGATTTATGGGAACGTCTTAAGGTGTTGCTACAAGGTACGTCTCTCACCAAACAGGAAAGGGAATGTCAGTTGTATGATCTGTTTGATAGATTCACGTACAACCCAGGGGAAACGCTTCACGATTATTACTTTAGATTCACCACTCTCATGAATGATCTGAATGTATATAATCTCGTGATTGCTCCATTCCAGGTTAACACCAAATTCTTGAATACTTTACCTCAAGCTGAATGGGGTGAGTATATTACCGATGTTAAGTTAACCAGGGATTTGCATAAGTGCAATTTGGATCAACTATATGCTTTTCTTCAGCAGCATGAGGAACATGTGATCATGCATCGTTCGCCTCGAGGTATGTACCCTGATTCATTAGCTTTGATGGCGAATCAACCAAGCTTGTCTCACAACAACACTCCTTATATCTTGGGACATCAAGCCTATCACCCATCACCTTACATGACACCAACCTTCCCCCAATACTCGATTTTACCGCAACCACCCACCTCACATCAGCAACAATATCGGTTCAATGCACCTTCACCACACTATGCTTCACAACATCACCCAGCAAGTATTGCACCTTATGCTCAATCTTCATATTCTTCCTATCAAGAGAATGCAGCATATCCAACAAGCTACCCTGATCAAATGAGTATTCCGTCTAGTGATTATGCAGTTCATCAAGACCAAGCAATGTACTGTGATGATGAGGAAGTCCCCATTCCTGTATTCAAACAAGGTGCTGACCCAGTTGAAGTGTTAACCACTATGTCTGCTTATCTCACAAGGACTTTAAGCAAACGAGGATTTAGGGGATCAGCTCCTACCAACAATCAGTTGAGGAATTCATCCAGTTCTCGCCAACAAGCTACTATTGAGAATGGCAGGGTAATGGTTCAGCCTATTCAACCATATCAGGGGAGACCTACCA